>CM039674.1:416503581-417758278 GCA_022496015.1 Hordeum marinum | reverse complement strand
TCCTTCTTTCTGCAGGGCCAATCGGGTTTGTTGTTCATCCTTTGTCATACCGGATGGAGAGGTAGGTTCTTCCTTGCCTATCTCCTGTTCGGTGAAATATCTTGAGTCAAAAGATACAAAACCTAAGACTGAAACAATGCTACCTCAACCAAAGGGTTGTACGACCACTATTATTGAACATATAAAAGATGAAGGAGTGCGGCTAACTAGCCGGGCTGGCCACGTCTCCTTTTATTGCTATGAATAGTGCACTACTGTCCCGAGAGTACGGGCATAAGGCCCGAGCGCCGCGGCCAGCTACCATCCTCTCTCTTTCCCCCTTTCCTCTCCCTCGTGTTCTCTTATCCTCTCCTCGCTGTCGCCACCGCCACCGCCACCGCCGACCCGTCGCTCTCGACCCCTTCTCCTCTTCTCCCTTGCGCCGCCACCTCGCCGCGGGAGAAGGAGCCCATCCTGGAGAGGAGGCCACCAGTTGGTCGGCGTCGGTGTGGCCCGCGTCTCCCCCTCGACCCAGAGGAAAGAGGAGATGGAGGTGCGACAGCAGACAGGAGAGGGTCACCGACTGCTGTCGGCCCGCACCCGCGAGGTAGGGCGCAACCTGGCGGTTGGTGGCGGCTCGATCCGCTCCTGGATCGGGAGCTATGAGGAGGCTGCCATGGGTGGCGGAGAGGAGGTAGGGGCCCGACCGTCTCTCCGCCTGCTCCTATCCATCTCGGAAGATGCCGAGCTTCGGCTGCCCCGTGCGCCCTCTCTCTCTCTCAGGTACTCTCTCTCTCTCGATCTGAGAGGAAATGAGGCAGCCACAGCCTCCTACTCCCCCTTCTCTCTCCCTCTCTTCCATGCCTCCTCTGGTTCACTCCTGACGTTTCCTTCTTTCTGCAGGGCCAATCGGGTTTGTTGTTCATCCTTTGTCATACGGGATGGAGAGGTAGGTTCTTCCTTGCCTATCTCCTGTTCGGTGAAATATCTTGAGTCAAAAGATACAAAACCTAAGACTGAAACAATGCTACCTCAACCAAAGGGTTGTACGACCACCATTATTATTTTTTCCATAGTATGTGTGCTCTTCAGATGCCCAATAATTTATCCAGTCTTGCTTTTGACATAAAACACAAATACTGACTTTGAGCCCCTTCTACGCCACAGGCAAAGAGAAGACGAGGTCGAACGCCAGCACTGGGACGGTATCTTGGTATCAAATCACCGTGAGGAGAAGGGGATGTGTTGCTGTACATGAGGTGTTAATAAGGTTCACATTCTTTAATCTGGTGGATTTAGTGTGTTGGGTTGCCTTGTATGCTGAATTTATCTTCTTTAGATTGCTCTGGTGTTTTTGGTGCAGATTGACCAGGGAGGACGAGTTTAACAAGTTTGCCATGTATGCTGAATATAATTTTCTTAAATTGCTACTGCAGTTGTATGATTGTGATCCAAGTAGGTCAAGACTGCATGTGTAGTTGAACCAAGATTTGCTAAGCTTGGGAGAGAGTATAGCTATTTATTTATTTTTTGCAGAGACCTGGGCTCTAAAAGATTCAATAGTTACATGCTCTTTTGTATTTGCAGTTTGTTTGCATGTATTTTGATGAGGTTTTTGCTGATCTGAATTATGAAAAATTCTTGGTTAACATCTTTGTATGTGGCATGATCTCTAAAACAAAACAGAATAACGACAGCGTATCTAATACCATTTGTTCGTGCATGATGTATTTTGATCTCAAATGCATTTGAATGGCTCGATTTTTGCAGAGATCTTGTCTCCCGCGCCCTTGTCTGTCATCTTGCTTCAAATTCAAGTGGTCAGGTCTTTTAATAGTAGGCATGGCTGAGCGCACCTTTTGTTAAATTTGGGACACCGTCTAATGTAGTAGCTATTTTTTAAGAAGGAGCTTGAACAGATCTCAGTATATGTTAATTTTGTAGCACTGAAGATTAGCACGTAATTGTATGGTTTTGTTTTTTGGGTCAAAAGCTTATTCATGCAGTACATCTTTAATTTTTGATACGTTTCAGTATTCAACTTTTTCATTAACCATACAAAATAGTCATCATGCTTCAAATTCAAGTGACCAGGTCTGCGTCGGCCTGCCCATGGCGCCTCCACTTGATCCCCCTCTGCGGCACTCCTACCACTGCTCGAGGCTGTGGCCGTGATGCCGGCGGTGGAGTATTATTTTTCTGGATTTTCTCTATGTAGATTAGAAGATCAGAAGATCTATTGTTCTTCACAAATTAGATTTTTATAGGAAATATTCACTATTTAGAATCAAAGGTGTACAGGCGTATTTGCATCTTATCCATATGCATTATCTCAGTTTCAGTTACCCTTCCTGGAGTGGTTATCAGACTATGAGCCTTTAACGAAATGATTTACGTGTTCTGAAAAAAAGTTACTTCTACTGTTAAAAAGTTTTTTTTGTTTGGCTCATGGTTATTCATTGCTGTGCTTCTACAACAGGTTTTACATCCACAATCGATGCGACCTGCTAGAGAAGGAGATATACCAGTTAGGGTTAAGAATTCATACAATCCTAAAGCTCCAGGCACCCTTATTGCCAAAGGAAGAGATATGGATAAGGTTTGTATGTAGCATGTTAATTTAGTATGTTGTCGCATCAGAACCATTTACCTCTCAAGCAGCCATTGATTTTGTTTCCCCACTACACAGGTTGTCCTAACAAGTATAGTGCTGAAGTCAAATGTCACCATGTTGGATATAGTGAGCACTCGGATGCTTGGTCATTTTGGTTTCCTGGCGAAGGTACGTACGTTGAGCCACCGAGACATTCACTGTTTATAAAAATTATATATTGTTTCTGACTTTGCAACCGGAACAATATATGTGCTGCCTTTAGTAAAATGTACCCCCCCCCCCTGTTTATTTCCAGCAAGATAGGATACCTATTGTTCTTCAGATTGCTTCAGTGAACTAATAAATTGTGTATTCAGGACCTTGATTTAGAAATAGAGTTTTTCAATCATTGACAGTTTTCTTCGTAAAAGGAATTCAAATGCAGCGACTGTCGACTCTAAATAGGGATTTAAAATGTTTTTCTTTCAGAATTTTGATCTGAACTTATCAGATGTGACCGAATTCTCTGAATTTAAGTTTAAACGTATGCATGAATTGCGGTCATGAGTATGGGACCAAGCCGAGGAAATTTGCGGAACGGCTAGGAGTATTTGGTGGAACTGGCTGTGGAAGTGTATCCCTCAATGTTGTAGGCAGACTGCGATATGGTGGATTATTTGTTAGCCATTGCATGATGAGCTCCTGCTTTGCAGCATAAATGCCATGTGTATTGTTAATCTTCCTCCATATTTTTGCTTGCAGAACAGGACAAGCATTCTGGTGAACTCCTTGGCATTAGCCGGTCTCTCACTCAGGTATGTAGCACTAACTAATATGTGACACGTTAGACTATATGCACCATATGCATTGTTAGAAAGAAGATAACAATAGTCCTTATAAAATGGGGATAACAAATTATTCAAGATATCTGTGTCATTCAGATGTTGGGTGCCAAGCAGAGGCATGCCCACTGTTGTTAGACTAAATGAAAACGTGCTCCTAAACGTGCTCCTAAATGTGTCAAATTCAGTTTTCACTTATTGGAGTTGTCGTTCTATGTTTGCTGCACTGCATTCTTATCAAGCCGTTCTTATCTAACCGATTCTGTAGGTTCTTAGGCCCCGTTTGGTAGCTCAGCTTTTTTAAAGTATTCTTAGAATTCTGCAGTTTTTTGAGATACCATAGTTTTAATTATCGCGAGGTGTTTGGCAACCACTAAAAACTATGATTTTAATACTGTGGTATTCGCAAAACTCGGTAGTATTTTCTCTGCATTTAAAAAAGAACCCAGGACCTCTTTTTTTTAAACCAAGCTTGTGAAAGAAACATCTCGTTGTTCTCTTCTTCCTTGCTCCAAGATGCCGCTGCCTCCTCCTTCAGTCTCCCATCGGTTCTGCTCGGCATCTGGCTTGGCTACTCGTCGAGTCGTAGTACACTGCCTCTCCACGCTACCTCTGGTCCCTGCCTTCGTGAAGCTGCATCACTTCCATCTCTAGCCCTGACACGCTAAGCAAGAGGAACGAAGCGAGCAAATTCTGCTCCACTTTGGTCGGGCTTGCTACTCAAGCGTGTAGCTGCAAAGCCGACTTGCTGCTCTTCTTGCTCGTGTGATTTTTGTCCATCGGTGCTGGCCATAAGCCCATAACACACGAGTGTCCATGCCCAACTAATCAAGTCTGATCAATCAAACCACCGAGAGTGATCGCAACTAGCTAGGAACATGTGTGTTTGTAGCTGCTATCAACTGTCTAGCTAGCTAATTTACAACGTTGCTGCAAGCACTAGCCAAACAGGTCACAATATTCATAATACATCAAAAATACTTTGATATGTCAAAACTGTGTATCTTACACCCGCTGAATAAAATACTGTAGTTTTTCAGTACTTTAGTTTTTGCAATACTTTGCTATCAAACACAGCCTTATTGTTTCTTAAATGCACTTTTTTTCCATGTATTTTTTTTGAGAGAAATATTCTTGAGAGAACAGAGAGGTAAAAAACCACCAGATTAGTTTATGATGCAATAATTATTTCTTGATTTGTTGAGATAAGCGAGATCGTATGCATTCTAATTATGAGTGTAATATTTCTTTCTATTACTATTGCTTGATGGCAAAAATATATTTCATCCTATGTTGTAGCTGCGCTTTTCTGGATCATGCATATGAAAGCAATCGTTAAAATACTAATACACAAGGAATTGATTAATAGTATCGACATATGCCAAAATCGAAGCTTGCAACTGTCAGCGGAAGACACCTTCTAAAAGTCCCACTCACAACGATTAGATGCTACTTTGTTCCTCTCCATTGTCACTGAAGCTATTACAGTTACAGGTTTAAGCCTCTGTGCCCCCCTCCTATAGTGTAGCAGATATATCAGCGCTTAAATTGATTTAGTTCTTGCAGTATAGGTCGCATTCAATGCTTTATGCTTTGCCTCTTTGGGTGGCCTTGCTTGATGTTGTCCTCATGTCTATAGATTGTTAGAAAGGAGTAACTTGTCAGACTCTTTGCATGTTTATAGGCTTATCAGTTCATTTTTCCAGATTAGAATGTTATCATTGATGGCCACATCCAGGTTGTTAATAATGCATTTGCAGATCGTTGGTGTGTGTGTGTTCTATACGTGTGTGCTTGGCTGCTTGCTACTTACACTAAACTTATATGAATTGCAGCAATGTGTTGCAACAGCCAGCAGTAGGATGGGTCAATCCCAGCAACAAATTTAGACTCCTATGTATTTTCTTTGTACACAGAACATATGCCTTTTTCTTATTGTGTAATGATTCTTTTGTACTTGCCTTCTCAGATTAGTTTTGAGATTACCATCTTCTTCGATTATACTTAGATTCCTATGTTTTTTTTTTTGCTCTGGCAGATTCTTCTATGCTTTGCCCTGTTAACCGTCTTCTTCATTTAGAATATTTTGTGTTTCATGATATCTTTCCAATGTTAATGAATTTATCTTTTAGTTTTTGTGAAGTTTCTTTAGATGTTTTAGTATACTAACAGAACTGATAAACACCCCTTTCTTAACATGTTTTATGTTACTGTAGGCTATAGCGATTTTGACTGGTAGTACATCTTAGTTCAGGCATGCTTAATTTCATGCCTTGTACTGTGTGTAAAATTACATTGTGGGTCTACCTCCTTTAAATCTGTATCTTGGTGTTATTAACAGCCATTAGTGTGTATGAACTCTAGGAGACAAACAAGTATTACTGGAACCTCGACGGTGATATCGAAGGAATTTCTGCTCTGGGCAATGAATACCATCAACCATTGGGTCTGATGTTCATTGCTTCATACCACCTATATAATGTATCCCTTCCTATCTACACTACTAGGAAAAACCTTATAGACAGGAGCCTACTAGTAGCGTTGGAAAAAGTAAAACCGCTGCTGTTAATTACCAGTAACGTTGTATTCCTGCAGCGCTACAACTAAGGGCTTAGCAGTAGCGCTGGGCGCTAAGAAAGCACTACTAATAAGGTGGCCCCGACGACCTTGCCGACACTATTTATAATAACAACGCTGGGTGGGAGGAAGCGCTACTGCTAAGGCCACTTCCAGTAGCGTTTTCTGACATGCAAGCGCTACTACTAATGTGCCACACATAGTAGCAGCGCTATTGCTAGTTGCGGCTGCTGCCACCTTTTCACCCCCTTCCTCTCTCCCCTACTTTGCCCTCTCTCCCCTCCTTTCCCCTCTCCATTCTCCACCATTGTTGCTCTTCTTCTCTCTTCCTCCTACCTCTCTAATTCTCTCCTCATTAATGTCCCCCTCCACCATAACTCTCCTTCATAAATGGCCTCTCACATTATCTCTCTCCTACCTCTCTTCCTTTCCCCCATTAATGTCCCCCTTCAACATAACTCCCTCTCCATTAGTTAGCTAGCTAGATTCACATCTCTTCCCCCAAGAACTAGATCTAGCTAGCTATTTAGGCATCCACACGTCTCGATCGGTCTCTCTCATCATCTAATTAACGACGTGCTCTCTCGGTCGGTATCGTTCTCGGGAGATATATATGTGAGTAAAAAGTTGTTCATTTCAAGAATGGGAATATGTGTGTGAATGCGAATATGTGTGTTTGGGATATATGGAGAGATTTATGTGAGTGACATGCCCTTGAGTTGCTTATGTTTCGCCGAGATGTCGATTTATTTCCATTTCGGTGAATTTCGAGCAAACTCAATATATCCTATTTTTAGGCAAGGTCATGTCAAAATTTATATGACTTTGAAGCATTCATGCATTATTTATTTTATAACCTTTTTGCTTGTTATACCGTGCAGTCGGTCATGAAAGTGAGTGGATGGAAGGTGGAGCGGTACATGCAGTCCACGGTGATGGACATGTACGCAAATAATCGGACTAGGACTAGATGTTCGTGTGCAAGATGCAAGGAAGGAGTCCTTTTGGACACTTTTGATCGTGGCACTTTGAAGGCGCACCTGCTAAAGAATGGTTTCATGGATGGCTATACTCAGTGGATAAGTGAAGAAGCTGATGATGATGAGGACGTCCACATGGCAGGGAATAACGACATGGGGCTCGACGAAGAGATGATCGATCGACACGACGATGGCGCTGGGGAAGAGTGTGGAAATGACAGCATTGGAGAAGATTCCGGACACGGCGAAGAAGAGTCCGGACATGGCAAGAAGAGGTCACGCCGCAGTCTTCGACGCTACTAAGTGCAGTCGTGCAGGACCCTCATGTTCGAGACCTCATTCGCAAGAGTACAACTAGCGAGAGAGCTGCTTCTAGAGAGGAGGCCAAGCTGGCGCAACTTGAAGTAGACTCGAAGACTCCATTGTATGAGGTTGCGATCCCGAGGTGACCCGCTCGAGTTTCACGCTCGAACTTCTGAAGACGAAGACCAAAAACGAATGGACAGACAAAAGCCTCGACGATCATTTGAAGTATCTACATAATAAAGTTCTTCCCGCGGGAAACCTGTGTCCTACTAGTGTTGAGGAGGCCAATAAAATCGTTTGCCCTTTTGATTTGCCGCACATTAGGTACCACACATGCATCAACAATTGCATCATTTATCGGGGGGAGCACACGGAAAAAACCAGCTGTCCAGTGTGCGATGCTTCTCGATACAAGAAGGCGGGAAAGAAAGCTCCTCAGAAAGTTGTATGGTACTTTTCGATCACTCTCCGTCTATAGTGGTATTTCGTAGATCCTAAGGAAGCAAAGCTCATGTGCTGGCACGCGGAGAGGAAGAAGCCCGACGATGGAGATGATCCGAAGCTGAGACACCTCGTAGATGGTAGCAGTGGAGAGCATTCAACGCCGTATATGGATTTGCTACAGAAGATCCAAGGAACATCGTGCTTGGTGCGAGTATCGATGGCATGAATCCGTTTGGAAACCAGAACACCAATCGCAACACATGGCTCGTGTTTGTATGGATGTACAACCTCCCCCCATGGAAGTGCATGAAGACAAAGTACGTACACATGAGCATGCTGATTCAAGGGCCAAAACAACCGGAAAATAGTATTAACCTGTATATGGGGCTTCTGCAAGAGGAGCTAGACACGTTATGGAAAACACCGGCATGGACATGGGACGCCAGCAAAGGAGAGTATTTCCATATGAGAGCCGCGCTGATGACGACGGTGCACGACTATCTCAGTTACGGGTACACCTCAGGCCAGGTGTGTCACGGATACTGCGGATGCACGAGGTGCATGGATGATACAGCGTCTCAGCAGCTTATGTCGACGAAAGATGGCGGGTCCAGGAAAATCGTGTACATGGGCCATCGTAGATGGCTCGAGAAGGATGACCCGTGGAGAAAGCGTGGAGATCTATTCAATGGGTTGGATGAGCTTCGAGTACCTCCACGTAAGAGGAGTGCCATAGAAATCGACAAGCTGTTGAGAAACTGGGAACAATGCCCCGCGTCGTGAAAGATCAAAAAGGCGTCAGAGCCGTTGCTGAAGGTATGGAAAACGAGGTCTGTTTTCTAGGACTTGGAGTACTGGCCCAATAACGACACGCCTCATTGCCTTGATCAAATGCATATCACGAAGAATGTCCTCGAGAGCTTGCTTGGCACACTAATGAACATGTCGGAGAAGATCAAGGATGGGCCGAAGGCAAGGACTTGGAGGATTTGAAGATCAGGAAAGATCTCCACCGTAAAAAGCCAACGGAGGAGACGGAGACAGAGATGGAGGAGGGGGAAAGGGGCAGAAAAGTCAACAAGAAGGAGGAGAATTATTGCCCCCCTTCTTGCTTCACCTTAAGTGCGAAGGAGATCGATCAATTCATCAAGTGCCTTATGGGAATCAAAGTCAGTTCTGGTTACTGTGGGAAGATAAGCAAATTTCTAGACCCCAAGAAGAAAAGGTTCAGCGGGATGAAGTCTCATGACTGTCACGTGATGATGACGCAGATACTCCCGGTTGCCATTAGAGGGATAATGGAGAAGCACGTCCATGACACGCTTACTGGTCTCTGCAACTTCTTCGACGTTATCTTCCGAAAGTCCATAAGTGTGAAGCAGCTCCGAAAGCTACATGAAGAGATCGTTGTCATACTATGTGAGCTTGAGATGTACTTCCCGCCCGCGTTCTTTGACGTCATGGTGCATCTGTGTGTCCACATTGTGGACGACATCATCGACCTCGGGCCGACATTCCTTCACAGCATGATGTCGTTCGAGAGGATGAATGGGGTCATCAAAGGATTCGTTCGTAACATGTCCCGTCCCGAAGGGAGCATCGTCCAGGGGTATATGACGCATGAGTGTGTCTCCTTTTGTGAGAATTATATAGGTGTCAGAGACCCTGTTGTTGGTTTGCCCGTCAAGAAGCATGATGGGAAGCTCGAAGGATATTGTCATAACAACGGCCGGAGGGAATTGCACGTGGACTACTCGGATCGACAGAACGACTTTGACATGGCTAACTTAGTAGTGCTACAACACCTAGATGTGGTAGATGATTATGTGGCACGACACAAAGAAAGCATCACAAAGAAGTACCGTGATAAGGGGATGCTCAAGACAGACGACGAAGTTACTGTAGAGCACAATGCCACTTTCTTGCGTTGGTTCAAAGAGCAAGTTCTTGAAAATCCCCCGGAAGAGGGCAGTTCGAACGGATTGCTAATACACGCCTTAGCACATGGCCCCGCGCCCAAGCTCGCGACCTATCAGTCCTATGATATCAATGGGTACACGTTCTATTCGGAGGCCAAAGACATGGACAGTGATTACCAGAACTCCAGGGTCACAATTCAATGCGTGACCGACGCCAATGGCAGAACTGAAAGATTCTACGGAAGGGTCGAAGAGATCTGGGAGCTTGACTATGCTGGAAAGCACGATGCGACGATGTTCCATGTCAGATGGGCCAAGGACGTCGTAAGAGAAAACACGTATTTCACCACCATGTCTATACCCAACGCGAAGAGCACTCCCGTGAACGTTAACGTCATTGCCAAAGAGCCATGGGTATACGCTAAGCACGTGACACAATGCTTCTTTATAACCGACCCGGCCAATCCTAGTCGTGTTGTCGTGAGGAGATCCAAAAGGAGCATCATCGGAATGGATGGAGTCGCCAACGAGGAAGACTATGACCAATACGGCAACCCAATGAGGAAAGATGACGATGATGATGAAGCATACATGAAAAGAAGAATAAATACTACATTACCTAAGAAAGATCGTATTCCATGGCTCCGGAAAAGTCACAAGGAGGGGCTCAATTACTCGGTAACGAACAAGAAATGGGAGAAGCTCAATGTGAAACGTCGTCGACGCAGCTGATCAGAAACCATCATTTATATATGTATCTACTTTGTGTACGCACTTAAGTAATTGTTATCGGTCAACTGATATGTTACCACCACATGCATGGTTCCGGTGATAATATTCGCGTAGTGTGCGAGAGGGTGATGCCGTCGCCGGAAGAAAAACAAAAAAAACAAAAAAAGGAAGAAAGCAATACAAAAGAAAAGAAAACTAAACAGAAAAGAGAAGGAAAATAATAAAAGAAAAGAAAACTAAAAACTAGAAAAGAAAAAATAATTAAAAAATAAAATTGGAATATTTAGCAGTAGCGCTGGTTTAGGAACAATTGCTATAGCTACCTTAGATCAGAGATGGCGAAGGACTGACACGTCGTGTTCGTTAGGAGGGTTCTAGGAGTCTACGACAACTGGCCACACACTCAGGCCCATGTGTATAGGTACCCGGGTGCTAGCTACAGAGGGTTTGACAGCAGAGCCAAAACGGAAAGTAGTTACTTGAGGTGGACACTCCAGCATGAGCGGGGGCGGGACCGCCGGTGCCTCAAGTACTACATAGTCGCGCTCTTGCTCGTGCTGATCGCTCTTCTCCTCTACATCATGGTTTAGATAGAGATGATGAAAACTTGTGTTTGTGCCATGACCATGCATTTGCACTTATTCGAGACATGACATGATCACTCTTGTGTATCGCTATTTTCGAGATGTGATGATATTTGTGTTGAATGATGATGATGGTATGACGAGAGTACTGTATGTCTATGACATGATGATAATAGTGTATGTTTAGTATGATCTGATGAAACTATTGTATATATCCTGTATAATACATCACAAATACGTAGAGGGTGTAAATCTGTGAAATCAGGAATACTAGCAGTAACCCTGGAAATCACCTAATAGCAGCGCTGGGTTAGCAGCAGTGCTTTGTTTGTCCAAGCGTTACAGATAGTTAGCAGTAGCGTTGGCCTGACAAGCGCTACTGTTAACAACACATAGTAGTAGCGCTCGTCAGGCCAGCGCTACTGCTAAAACTTAGCTGTAGCGCTGGACTCAGCGCTATTACTATGCATATTTCGAACGCTACTATTAGGGTTTTCTCTAATAGTGCTACTTCCTTTGTGTAAAGACTTGGATGTCTGAATATTCTCACAATGCTTGGTTCCTTCTCGCCCGTTGCGCCATTGACGCAACGAGTCATCTAGTTGGAATAAAAGTCTGTCACGTTCACATGCGTTAAAACCGTTGAGACAACCGTGGCCGCAAGATACGCATCGAACGGATTTGAGATCATTCGGATCTATAGCAAAAACACGATTGTTTGAAAAATAGCTTCCTCGATCTTTTATTAGTTGGTTTATATGTATTGATCAACATTCATGCGTTTGTATGAATTTAACAGTTCAAATATGGGATGTATAGATGCATGGATAAATAGGGGCTCAAATTAAACAAAGTGGGTTGAAGATGCTCTGACTGGCCGGTTCGTTGCACTATACCTTCTTTTCCTCTTTTTTTTTTGTGAATACCTTATTTTTCTCTTGACTAGACTAGTAGAATATTAATCTCAATGTAGTCGGTAGATTAAAGGGACAATGATATTTTTAATCCATCAGAGTTCCATCAAAGTTTAATCCTGATACTCACATTATTTCTGAATTTATTTCAGGATCTTTGACGCTATGTTTTCAATGGGAGGAGATGTTCTCGTTGATGACGAGACGTCTATGGTGACTTTGCAAATCTCATGTGAGTTCACTCTTTCGAATGTGCTCATAGAAATAGAATGTGTGTGTATATGTTCATAGAGATGAGTGTATGTACGTATGTCTGAGCACTTGTGTATGTCTTATGTTCAAAAAAAATATTAACCTCAACAGAAGTTAATCCGTTTCTGTTTTTCTTCTGGGCGAGTTCATCTGTTTCTGGTGCCACAGGCTACGGCAAAGCTTTCATTCATGCGATTCATGCGTGCCCAAACGTACAAACGTGGCACAGAGATAAAAATGCACAATAATGTCTGCGGGCCATTTCATGTCGAGGATAGAATCGCCTTCAAGGACAGAACCTAGCTTGAAGCTTCACCCAGGTTCTACGAGGCAGGACGGAGCCCCCGTTTCATCGTCCACGAATATTTCACCAGAAGAAAATAACCCGTGGCCCGCGGGCGGGAGGTATCCAGGCAGGTAAATCCTTTCCTCCACCAGGCCAGGTCACCAACACTACCGCCGCAGCAGGGCAGGACACGAGCGGGTCCCTGCTCCTCCGTGCTCCACCACTGCCGCGAAATCCTTCCAATCCAAGACGCACCTCACCGACCGACGGCCTCTCCAGTCTCGCACGCCCACCGCGACCGACCGTGTAGCAGAGCAGATCGATCGCAAGTTCGCAACAACGACGCATCCGGAATTTCACCCTGCACCCGATCGGCAGGCAGCGGGAGACCGGGGATGAAAAGGCGAGGAGGCGGGCAACACGACGGGACGGGTGGGGCGACACTCGCGAGTGTGTGCTCTGACATGACCACTCGGCTCAATGATGGCGCCGCAACGAGGCCGTCACGAGGCCCCGGCCCCGCCACGGCCGCGTCGCGGAGGAGCTGAGATCGCCGCGTCCCACCACGTGGGCCGTGCGCCCTCCCTCATCCTCCGAGCTCCAGGCGCAAGCGTCCGTGCGCAACCCGACGCCGGCGTCCTCCTCCCCGTCGCACGCACAGCTCCAGCTTCCAAGTGGCGACGAGGCATAGCCGTCACACGATTGACCGGTTCGCCGCCTTGTGCCTTCTCATCGTCGTCGTCCACATGATCACTCACGCGTTTGCATAATCCGCTCCGAGCTTGGACAACTCACGGACGGTCGGCAGGGCGAGAGCGCGACGGCAGAAGAATCATGCACCACCGGTCATGATCCCCGGTTTGTACTCATGTAAGAAGTGGCGCCGCTAATAATGGCTCTTCATGTGGCAAGGAAAACCCGGCCTTCAATAATTTCTCACTCACCGGTCGATGGATGGATGAATGAATGATCTCTGAGGTTAAGTACTACGCCAATCAGATCTTAGTAGTCCTATCCAACGGCCACTTTACTTTACCATACCAATCAGCAGATCGCATTCAAAATCGCCGCACGAGCTCCCTCCCATTCCATTTTTCCCTCCGAGAGAAAAGGGGCATCCAAGAAAAGCCTCTCCTGTGTCCGTCCTGAGCGAGACGCTAACTTTTCCGGTAAGATCGCTTTTCCGGCGTAGCAGCCGTAAGATCTCTGCAAGGGGCGCCGCTGGCCGAAAATGCTGCAGCCCGGCGTCGTGAATTCAGGCATGGCATGTGGCAGCTTTTTGGAAACTTGAACAGTACCCCTCCGCAAACAAACAAGCAAACCACATACACCAACCATTCAACTCCATCATCAACGGTGAGCAACTGAGCATTTTCAGGATGGAGAAAAATGAGAGGTGCGAAGGAGCTCATGCCTTGCACATGCACAACAGCAGGAGCCTCACAGTACAAATCACAGGATAAATGATAAATCTATCTTAAACTTCTGCTGGTAAACAGTAGTGCTAACATTTACTAGTAGAGTATCAGCCATTTACTAGGGTCAGCTCATCGAACAAACTCAGATTCAGACTTAAACTACTCAGCATGGCTTAGCAAAGAGAGTTTGGA
This sequence comes from Hordeum marinum, assembly GCA_022496015.1. NCBI lineage: Eukaryota > Viridiplantae > Streptophyta > Magnoliopsida > Poales > Poaceae > Hordeum > Hordeum marinum. The sequence continues at coordinate 417,744,260 of CM039674.1, read as the reverse complement.
AATGCTGAAAACTTGCAACTCCCAATTCATCACACACAGTACTGTATCAGACGCCAGTTACACTAAATCATGTAGAGTAGTAGTAAAGACTACACACAGAACCCATTTCTTATCTCGACTTTGGTACTGCTACGAAATTAAAATCTACTGCTAGTGAGTACAAGTCATCGGTGGATTGGAACCTTTTTGAATCTGGATCAGACGGCCGGCGGGGAGCAGTCCGGGCACCGGACGAGGCCGTTCTCGTTGCAACCGGCGCAGGTGCGGAACCCGCCGCCGCCCTTGAGGCTGTACCGCTTGTGGCTCCCGTCGCAGCTGCCGCACAGGACGTAGCGCTCGCCGCCGCACCGGGCGCAGGCGGCGAGGGACGCGGCGCCGGCCACGACGCGGCGGAGCTCGCCCGACTCGTGCAGGCGGCGGAGCTCCTCGGCGTCGCCGAGGTGACGGCCGCCGACGAAGACCTGCGGGAGCGTGATCCGGCGGGCGCGCGGGAGGAGGGCCGTGAGCTCCTCGAGGTAGCGCGCGTCCATGGCGAGGTCGCGTTCGTCGACAGCGGCCCGGAGCCCCCGCAGGATGGCGCGCGCGGCGCGGCAGTCCTCGTAGGTGCCCCGGATGACGTGGAGGGAGGTGTAGTAGAGCACGACGCGGCGGTCGGCCTCGGCGGCGGCGGGCGGCGCCTGGAGGGTCCGGAGCGCGCGGAGGGCGGAAGCGGCGACGCGGACGCGGTGGAAGACGCGGGCGGCGGAGGGGGAGCGCGGGGCCGTGTGCGGCGGGGACGGGGAGGGCGCGGCCGGGTCGGAGCGGAGGAGGGCCTGGAGATCCTTGAGGGAGGGCGAGTTGAAGGAGAGGCGCGGCGAGGCGGCGGCGAGCGCCGTGGAGGAGCAGGTGGAGGAGGAGGAGGTGGGGGAGGTGGAGCGCGTCTTGACCCAGGGCAGCCACATGGGAGGAGGCGGATGGGGGAAGCCGGAGATGGGGAAGAGAGATGAGATGCCGAGATGGGGACTCGTCCGATTTTCAGTTTGGGAGCGGAGCGGGGCGGGGGGAAGCGTGTGGGTGCGTGTGGCCCTAGCTGGAGTCGTCTCGTTTCGTTTCGTTTTCACCCTTTTCGGTCGCGAGGTTTGGGATTTGAAGGAGGGCTGCTTGTTTTTCCGTTTTAGCCCTTGGAAGTTGTGAGTTTTTCTTGTGGCCATCACTCGTGCATGAGTTTTTAATGATGCCTTGCTTAATGGACTATAACTCTAGTCAATCACCATGCTATTATTATCTTTGCCCTTTTATTTCTTTAGTAGTTTTCTTTGTTTAGTTCTACGTGAGTCTTAATAGGGCCAAAGCTGGGTGCACATGTAGGCCCAAAGCTGGGTGATCCATTCAAGATCAGGATGAAGCATGGACGAGACTAACATAGGTACTGATGTTGCAAAATCGACAAGTGAGTTGTGGTTAGGTTAAAATGCCATAAGAACCCAGAGCTAGATGGTTCCCTGGAATGCGTGGAGACACGACGGTCATAGTGGATCATAGGTGATAGGTGTAGTATATATACGATGTTACTGTGGAGTGACCACTAATGACCCAGGCTAACAATAGAAAGTGGTGCAAAATGTTAGGGAGCTCTTATATTCTTCTTAGAAATTTGAAAGATTATCATCCTCATAGAAGTTCACGTATCAATGGTTGATAAGTTAAATTTCATTCCAATTGTTCTTACGTATTTCTATGCACTAAATTTGTTGGGTTTCTTTATTCAATCGATTAGTTTGAAGAGATCCATTCTTTCCTCTACGGCAGAATAAAACAATCTTCGATGAGTATTCAACAATATAAGATACATAAGATTTTCTATTCATGTGTTGTTGGAACCCCATGATAAATAAAAGGGCAGTACTCTGCGTCGGCGTGCCGGCCAAAATTTTCGATCGGTCATTCCAATCCGCACGATGCCTGCGTTGTGTACCGCATGATTTCATCCCCTCCCCTCGCGCGCGTTGCCTTTGTTCTTCGGTATGTTACTTGCCCGAGATTCGATCGCCGGTATCTCCATACGTAGTTCAACCTCGTTACCGGCAAGTCTTTTTACTCGTTCCGTAATACAAGATCCCGTGACTAACACTTAGTCACATTGCTTGCAAGGCTTATTGTGATGTTGTATTACCGAGCGGGCCCTGAGATACCTCTCCGTCACACGGAGTAACAAATTCCAGTCTTGATCCATGCCAACCCAATAGACACCCTCGGAGATACCTGTAGAGCACATTTATAGTCACCCAGTTACGTTGCGACGTTTTGATACACACAAGGCACTCCTCCGGTGTCCGTGAGTTTCATGATCTCATGGTCATAGGAACATATACTTGACATGCAGAAAACAGTAGCAATAAACTGACACGATCATATGCTACGTTTGTAGTTTGGGTCTTGTCCATCACATCATTCTCCTAATGATGTGATCCCGTTATCAAATGACATCACATGTCAATGGCTAGGAAACCTTGACCATCTTTGATCAACGAGCTAGTTCACTAGAGGCATGCTAGGGACAAAGTGTTGTCTATTTATCCACACATGTAATGTGTTTCCAATCAATACAATTATAGCATGGATAATAAACAATTATCATGAACAAGGAAATATGATAATAACTAATTTATTATTGCCTCTAGGGCATATTTTCAACAGTCTCCCACTTGCACTAGAGTCAATAATCTAGTTCACATCACCATATGATTCGCATTGTTATGAATCTAACACCCAATGAGTTCTGGGGCTCGATCATGCTTTGCATCTGAGAGAGGTCTTATAGTCAACGGGTCTGCGGCATTCAGATATGTGTGTACTTTGCAAATCTCTATGTCAAATTGTAAGCACTGCTACCACACTCCACTTGATACTATTCCAAATGGCTGCTCCACTATACGTATCCAGATTGCTACTACGAGTCATGCGGATTGGTGTTAAAGCTTGCATAGACGTAACTCTTTACGACAAACTCTTTATCACCTCCATAATCGAGAAACATCTCCTTAGTCCTCTGGTTACTAAGGATAATTTTGACCGATGTCCAGTGATCCACTCCTGGATCACTCTTGTACCCCTTGACAGACTCATGGCAAGGCACACATCAGGTGCGGTACACAACGTGGCATAATATAGAGCCTATGGCTAAGGCATAGGGGACGACATTCATCCTTTCTCTTTCTTCTGCCGTGGTCAAGCTTTGAGTCTTACTCAACGTCACACCTTACAAATCAGGCAAGAACTCTTTCTCTGACTGATCCATTTTGAACTCTTTCAAAAACTTGTCAAGATATGTACTCATTGAAAGTCTCATCAAGTATCTTGATCTATCTCTATAGATCTTGATGCTCAACAATTAGGTAGCTTTATCCAGGTCTTCCTTTGAAAAACTCTTTTCAAACAACCCTTCATGCTTTCCAGAAATTCTATACCATTTCCGATCAACAATATGTCAACCACATATGCTTATCAGAAACTCTATAGTGCTCCCACTCACTTTATTGTAAATACAAGTTTCTCATAAACTTTGTATAGACTCAAAAACTTTGATCACCTCATCAAAGTGTATATTCCAACTCCGAGATGCTTGCTTCAGTTCATAGAAGGATCACTGAAGTTTGCACACCTTTTAGCATCCTTAGGACTGACAAAACCTTCTGTTTGTGTCTCATACAACCTTTCCTTAAGGAAGGAAACAATGTTTTGACATCCATCTGCCAAATTTCATAATTGAAAAATGCAGCAACTACTAACATAATTCCAACAGATTTTAGCATCGCTACGAGTGAGAAAGTCTCATCGCAGTCAACTCTTTGAACTTGTCGGAAACTTCTTTGTGACAAGTCGATCTCTATAAATGGTGACATTTACCATCAGCGTTTGTCATCATCTCAAAGGTCCATTTGTACTCGACGACCTGCCGTCCAACGAGCAAGTCTACCAAAGTCTATACTTGGTTTTCATACATGGATCCTTTCTTGGATTTCATGGCCTCTAACCATTTGTCGTAATTCGGGCCCACCATCGCTTCTCCACAGCTCGTAGGTTGATCGTTGTACAACAACATGACCTCAAAGACAGGGTTGTCGTACCGCTCAGGAGCAGTACACATCCTTGTCGACCTACGAGGTTCGATAGTAATTTGATCCGAAGCTTCATGATCATCATCATTAACTTCCTCTTCAACTAATTTAGGCTTCACAAAAACATCTTCCTGCGCTGCGCTACTCTCTGGTTGAACAAAGGTTCAACAACCTCATCAAGTTCTATCTTCCTCCCACTCAATTCTTTCGAGAGAAACTCTTTTTTGAGAAAGGACCCAGTTTTAGCAACAAGCGTCGCAGCCCCAAACATTAAGAATGACAGTTTAGGTTTCTATCAAACCCTAATTCACATGGTGTCATCTCAACGGATTTAGATGGTGCCCTATTTAAAGTGAATGTAGTTGTCTCTAATGCATAACCCCAAAATTATAGTAGCAAAACGATAAGAGACATCATAGCACGCACCATATCCAATAGAGTACGACTATGACATTCACACACACCATCACACTATGGTGTTCCAGGTGGCGTGAGTTGTGAAACAACTTTCACATTGTCTAAAGTTGTATGCCAAACTCGTAACTCAGATATTCACCTCCACGATCATATCGCAGACATTTTTATCTTCTTGTCACGATGATCTTAAACTTCACTCTGAATTTGCTTGAACCTTTCAAACGATTCAGACTTGTGTTTCATTAAGTAAATATACACTATATCTACTCAAATCATCAATGAAGGTAAGAAAATAATGATATCCACCGCACGCTACAAGACTCATTGGATTGCATCCATCAACATGTATCATTTCCAATAAATCACTTGCCCGCTCCATCCATCCGGAAAACGGGGTCCTTAGTCATCTTGCCCAAGAGGCATGGTTCGCATGTCTCAACCGATTCAAAATCGAATGAGTCCAAAGATCCATCAGCATGGAGTTTCTTCATGCGCTTTATACCAATATGACAGTTAGCGACAGTGCCACAAGTATGTGGTACTATCATTATTAACTTTGTATCTTTTGGCATCAATGTTATGAACATGTGTATTACTACGATCAAGATTCAACAAACCATTCTCACTGGGTGCATCACCATTGAAGGTATTATTCATGTAAACAGAATAACCATTATTCTCTAACATAAATGAATAACCATGTTGAAATAAACACGATCTAATCATGTTCATGCTTAACGCAAACACCAAATTACATTTATTTAGGTTTGTCACTAATTCCGAAGGTAGAGAGAGCGTGCGATGTTGATCACATCAACTTTGGAAACATTTCCAACACACATCGTCACCTCACACTTAGCTAGTCTCCGTTTATTCTGTAGCTTTTACTTCGAGTTACTAACATTTAGCAACCGAACCGGTATCCAATACCCAGGTGCTACTAGGAGTGCTAGCAAGGTACACATCAATAACACATATATCAAATATACTTCTATCGATGTTGCCAGCCTTCTTATCTACCAAGTATCTAGGGTTGTTCCGCTTCAGCGACCGCTCTCCTCATAATAGAAGCACTTAGTCTCGGGTTTGGGTTCAACTTTGGGTTGCTTCACTCGATCAGCAACTGACTTGCCATCCATGAAGTTTCCCTCCTTGCCCTTGCCCTTCTCCAAACTAGTGGTTTGACTAACCATCAACACTTGACGCTCCTTCTTGATTTCTACCTTCGCGGTGTCAAACATCGCGAACAGCTCAGGGATATTTATTTCTATCCCTGGCATTTTATAGTTCATCACCAAGTTCTAGTAGCTTAGTGACAGTGATTTGGAGAACTATATCAATCACTATCTTATCTGGAAGATCAACTCCCACTCGATTCAAGTGATTGTAGCACCCAGACAATCTGAGCACATGCTCAACGATTGAGCTATTCTCTTTCATCTTGCAGGCAAAGAATCTTGTTGGAGATCTCATATCTCGCAACACGGGCATGAGCCTGAGATCCTATTTTCAACTCTTATAACATCTCACATGTTCCGTGACTGTTCAAAATGTTTCGGAGACTCAATTCTAAGACGTAATGCATGACGCACTAAACTATCAATTAGTCATCAGAACGTGCCTGTCAGATGTTCACAACATCTACAGAAGACGCTAGAGGGGTTGGCGCACCGAGCGGTGCATTAAGGACATAAGCCTTCTGTGCAGCAATGAGGACAATCCTCAGATCACGGACCCAGTCCGCAATATTGCTAACATCATCTTTCGACTCCATTTCTCTAGGAACATATAAAAATTCAAGGGAGCTACAACATGAGCTAGTAATCTACAACATAATTTGCAAAGACACTACTGACTATGTTCATGATAATGAGTTCAATTAATCATATTATTTAAGAACTCCCACTCAAATTGACATCCCTCCGGTCATTCGAGTGATACAGGATCCAAATTCACCAACTCAAGTCCGACCATCACGTGAGTTGAGGTGATTTCAATGGTGAACATCATCATGTTGATCATATCTGCTATATGACTCATGTTCGACCTTTCGGTCTCTTGTGTTCCGAGGCCATGTCTGTACATGCTAGGCTCGTCAAGCTTAACCCGAGTGTTCTGCATGTGCAACACTGGCTTGCACCCGTTGTATGTGAACATAGAGTCTATCACACCCGATCGTCACGTGGTGTCTCGACACGACGAACTTTCGCAACGGTGCACACTCGGGGAGAACACAATTTATCTTGAAATTTAAGTGAGGGATCACCTTATAATGCTACTGTCGTCCTAAGCAAAACAAGGTGCATAAAAGGATTAACATCACATGCAAATCAGAAGTGACATGATATGGCCGTGAACTTGTGCTTTTGATCTCCATCATGAAAGCACCGGCATGATCTCCATCGTCACCGGCATGACACCATGATCTCCATCATCTTGATCTCCATCAACGTTCGTCATCGGGGTTGTCGCGCCCACCGTGCTTCTACTACTATTGCTACCGTTTAGCGATAAAGTAAAGCATTACATAGCGCTTAATGATTGACACGCAGGTCATACAATAATTAAAGACAACCCTATGGCTCCTGCCGGTTGTCGTACTCATCGACATGCAAGTCGTGATATTCTATACAAAACATGATCATCTCATACATCACATTATCTCATCATGTAATTGGCCATATCACATCACAACATACCCTACAAAAACAAGTTAGACGTCCTCTAATTGTTGTTGCATGTTTTACGTGGCTACTACGAGTATCTAGCAAGAACAATTCTCACCAACGCAAAACTACAACGGTGATACATAAGTTGCTTTTCAACCTTCTCAAGGACCACCTTTGTCGAATCCGATCCAACTAAAGTAGGAGAAACAGACACCTGCCAGCCATCTTTGTGCAACGAGGTTACACGTCAGTCGATGGAACTGGTCTCTCGTAAGCGTACGAGTAAGGTTGGTCCGAGCCACTTCATCCCACAATACCGCTGAACCAAAACATGACCAAGGGAGGAAGCAATCTAAGCATGAACACCCACAAACTCTTTGTGTTCTACTCGAGATCTCATCTACACATAGACCTAGCTCATGATGCCACTGTTGGCGAATGTTGCATGGGAAACAAAAAAAATCCTACGCACACGCAAGATCTATCCATGGTGATGAGCATCTACAAGAGGGAGAGTGGATCTACATACCCTTGTAGATCGCTAAGCGGGAAGCATTAAGAAACGCGGTTGGTGTAGTCGAACGTCTTCGCGATCAAAATCGCCGAGCGTCCCGCGATCTCATCACGATCCGTCCCGCGATCCAATCACGATCCGTCCCGTGAACTCATCACGATCCGTCCCGTGAACTCATCACGATCCGTCCCGCGATCTCATCACGATTTGTCTCGCAATCTTGATCGCGGTCCTTCCGATCGAGCGCCGAACGGATGGCACCTCCGCGTTTAGCACCCGTACAAGTTGATGACGATCTCCGCCTTCTTTGTTGGGAGACGTAGTAGTAAATCAAAAAAATTCCTACGATCACCAAGATCTATCCATGGAGAAACCAGCAACGAGAGGGGAGAGATTGCATCTTCATACCTTTGAAGATCACTAAGCGGAAGCATTACAAGAACGTGGTTGGTGGAGTCGTACTCGCAGCGATTCAGATCGCGATGGATTCCGATCTTAGCGCCGAACAACAACACCTCCGCGTTCAACACACGTAAATCCCGGTGATGTCTCCTACGCCTTGATCCAGCAAGGAGGAAGAAGAGGTTGAGGGAGAGCTCCGGCAGCACGACGACGTGGTGACGGTGGAGCTACGTGAACTCCGGCAAGGCTTCGCCAAGCGCTACGGAGAACGAGGAAGAGGAAGGGTAGGGCTGCACTGAGAGAGAGAGAAGTCGTGTCTCAAATCAGCCCAATCCCTTGGGCATATATAGGAGAAGGGAGAGGGAGGGCTGCCTTGGCCCCTCCTCCAAGGAGGAGAGGTTTGACCGAAGGTGGGGAAGAGTCCACCTCCCACAAGGGAGGTGGATCTCCTCCTTTTAAATCCTTTTGCCCTATATCTCTTTACCCCAACCGCATGGGCCTTTCTAGAAGGTCTTGGCCAGCCCAAAAAGTTCTGGCACACCTCCTCTAAGGGCCCACAAAGTCCTTTGGTCATCACACCCCTCCCGGGGGTCCTCCGGCACCCTCCCGGCACTCTCGATACACTACCGATGAGCCTGAAAACTTTCCGGTGACCAAAACTGGACTTCCTATATATCAATCTTTACCTCCGGACCATTTCGAAGCTCCTTGTGATGTCCGGGATCTCATCTGGGACTCCGAACAACCTTCGGTAACCGCGTACAACATTTCCCTATAACCCTAGCGTCATCGAACCTTAAGTGTGTAGACCCTACTGGTTCGGGAGACATGTAGACATGACCGAGACACCTCTCCGGTCAATAACCAACAGCGGGATATGGATACCCATGTTGGCTCCCACATGATCCATGATGATCTCATCGGATGAACCACAATGTCAGGGATTCAATCAATCCTGTATACAATTCCCTTTGTCTATCGGTTTGATACTTGCCCGAGATTCGATCGTCGGTATCTGTATAGCTTTTTCAATCTCGTTACCGGCAAGTCTCTTTACTCATTCCGTAATACATCATCCCGTGGATAACTCATTAGTCACATTGAGCTCATTATGATGATGTCTTACCGAGTGGGCCTAGAGATACCTTTCCGTCACATGGAGTGACAAATCCCAGTATCGATTCGTGCCAACCCAACAGACACTTTCGGAGATACCCGTAGTGCACCTTTATAGCCACCCAGTTACGTTGTGACGTTGGCACACCTACAGTATCCGGGAGTTGCATAATCTCATGGTCTAAGGAAACGATACTTGACATTGAAAAGCTTTAGCAAACGAACTACACGATCTTGTGCTATGCTTAGGATTGGGTCTTGTCCATCACATCATTCTCCTAATGATTTGATCCCGTTATCAACGGCATCCAATGTCCATGGTCATGAAACTGTGACCATCCATTGATCAACGAGCTAGCCAACTAGAGGCTCACTAGGGACATGTTGTCGTCTATGTATTCACACATGTATTACGATTTCCGGTTAACAGAATTATAGCATGAACAACAGACAATTATCATGAACAAGGAAATACAATAATAACCATTTTATTATTGCCTCTAGGGCATATTTCCAACAGTCTCCCACTTGCACTAGAGTCAATAATCTAGTTACATTGTGATGAATCGAACACCCATAGCATTCTGGTGTTGATCATGTTTTGCTCGTGAGAGAGGTTTAGTCAACGGATCTGCGACATTCAGATCCGTATGCACTTTACAAATATCTATAACTCCCTCATGAATGTAATCACGGATGGAGTTGAAGCGGCGCTTGATGAGTCTTGTCTTCTTGTGAAACCTGGGCTCCTTCGCAAGGGCAATAGCTCCAGTGTTGTCATAGAATAGAGTCATCAGGCCCGACGCGCTTGGAATTACTCCTAGGTCGGTGATGAACTCCTTCATCCAGACTCCTTCCTTTGCTGCTTCCGAAGCAGGTATGTACTCCGCTTCACATGTAGATGCCACCACGCCGCTTTGCTTGCTGCTGCACTAGCTGACTGCCCCTCCGTTCAAAACATACACGTATCCGGTTTGCGACTTGGAGTTGTCCGGATCTGTGTCGAAGCTAGCATCGACGTAACCCTTTACGACGAGCACTTCGGCACCTCCATATACGAGAAACATGTCCTTTGTCCTTTTCAGGTACTTCAGGATATTCTTGACCGTTGTCCAGTGTTCCGCTCCGGGATCACTTTGGTACCTCCCGACCAAACTTATGGCAAGGTTCACATCAGGTCTGGTACACAGCATGGCATACATAATAGAGCCTATGGTTGAAGCATAGGGGATGACACTCATCTCTTCTCTATCCTTTGTCGTGGTCGGGCATTGAGTCGTACTCAATCTCACACCTTGTAACACAGGCAAGAACCCCTTCTTGGACTGATCCATATTGAACTTCTTCAATATATTTTCAAGGTATGTGCTTTGTGAAAGACCTATGAGGCGTCTCGATCTATCTCTATAGATCTTAATACCTAATATGTAAGCAGCTTCTCCAAGGTCCTTCATTGAAAAACACTTATTCAAGTAGGCCTTTATACTTTCCAAGAGTTCTATATCATTTCCCATTATCAGTATGTCATCCACATATAATACGAGAAATGCTACAGAGCTCCCACTCACTTTCTTGTAAATACAGGGTTCTCCATAAACCTGTTCAAATCCAAATGCTTTAATCACTTCATTAAAGCGGATGTTCCAACTCCGAGATGCTTGCACCATCCCATAGATGGAGCGCTGGAGCTTGCATACATTGTTAGCATCTTTAGGATTGACAAAACCTTCCGGCTGCATCATATATAGTTCTTCCTTGAGAAAGCCATTAAGGAATGCCGTTTTGACGTCCATTTGCCGAATCTCATAATCATAAAATGCGGCAATTGCTAACATGATTTGGATAGACTTCAGCATCGCTACGGGTGAGAAAGTCTCATCGTAGTCAACTCCTTGAACTTGTCGATAACCCTTAGCGACAAGCCGAGCCTTATAGACGGTCACATTACCATCCGTGTCAGTCTTCTTCTTAAAGATCCATTTATTTCCAATGGCTCGCTTATCATCAGGCAAGTCCACCAAAGTCCACACTTTGTTCTCATACATGGATCCCATCTCGGATTTAATGGCTTCAAGCCATTTGTTGGAATCCGGGCCCGCCATCGCTTCTTCATAGTTTGAAGGTTCACCGTTGTCTAACAACATGATCTCTAGGACAAGGTTGTCGTACCACTCTTGTGCGGAACGTGTCCATGTGGACCTTCAGGGTTCAATAGTAACTTGATCTAAAGTTTCATGATCATCATCATTAACTTCCTCTCTAGCCGTTGTAGGCTCCACAGAAACAACTTCATGTGCTACGCTACTATCCGGTTCGAGTGGAGGTACAATTACCTCATCAAGTTCTATTTTCCTCCCACTTACTTCTTTCGAGAGAAACTCTTTCTCTAGAAAGGATCCATTCTTGGCAACAAAGACTTTGCCCTCGGATCGTAGGTAGAAGGTATACCCAATAGTCTCTTTGGGATATCCTATGAAGACGCACTTTTCCGCTTTGGGTTCGAGCTTCTCAGGTTGAAGTTTCTTCACATAACCATCGCATCCCCAAACTTTTAGAAACGACGGCTTAGGTTTCTTTCCAAACCACAATTCATACGGTGTCGTCTGAAATTTTTTTAACGGTGCCCTATTTAAAGTGAATGCGGCAGTCTCTAATGCATATCCCCAAAACGATAGCAGTAAGTCGGTAAGAGACATCATAGATTGTACCATATCTAATAGAGTGCGATTACGACATTCAGACACACCATTTTGCTGAGGTGTACCAGGCGACGTGAGTTGTGAAACAATTGCACATTTCCTTAGGTGCGTGCCAAACTCGTGACTTAAATATTCTCCTCCACGATCAGATTGTAGGCACTTTATTTTCCTGTCACGTTGATTCTCTACCTCACTTTGAAATTCCTTGAACCTTTCAAAAGTTTCAGACTTATGCTTCATTAAGTAGACATACCCATATCTACTCAACTCATCAGTGAGGGTGAGAACATAACGGTAGCCACCACGAGCCTCGACACTCATTGGACCGCATACATCGGTATGTATTATTTCCAACAAGTCAGTTGCTCGCTCCATTGTTCCGGAGAACGGAGTCTTGGTCATCTTGCCCATGAGGCATGGTTCACACGTGTCAAATGATTCGAAATCAAGAGACTCCAAAAGTACATCAGTATGGAGCTTCTTCATGCGTTTGACACCAATATGACCAAGGCGGCAGTGCCACATGTAAGTGAGACTATCGTTATCAACGTTACAATTTTTGGTATTCACACTATGGACATGTGTAACATCACGTTCGAGATTCATCAAAAATAAACCATTGACCAGCAGGGCATGACCATAAAACATTTCTCTCGTATAAATAGAACAACCATTATTCTCAGATTTAAATGAGTAGCCATCTCGCATCAAGAGAGATCCAGATACAATGTTCATGCTCAAAGCAGGTACTAAATAACAATTATTAAGGTTTAACAGTAATCCTGAAGGTAGATGTAGAGGTAGCGTGCCGACGGCGATCACATTGACCTTGGAACCATTCCTGACGCGCATCGTCACCTCGTCCTTTGCCAGCCTCTGCTTATTCCGCAGCTCCTTCTTGGAGTTACAAATGTGAGCAACTGCACCGGTATCAAATACCCAGGAGCTACTACGAGCGCTGGTTAGGTACACATCAATAACAAGTATATCACATATACCTTTAATGTTGTCGTCTTTGTTATCCGCTAAGTACTTGGGGCAGTTCCGCTTCCAGTGAACGGTACCCTTGCAATAAAAACACCCATTCTCAGTTTTGGGTCCATCCTTGTTCTTCTTCTTCCCGGCAACTTGCTTACCGGGCGCGGCAATAGGTTTGCCGTCCTTCTTGAAGTTCTTCTTACCCTTGCCTTTATTGAAACTAGTGGTCTTATTCATCATCAACACTTGATGCTCCTTTTTGATCTCGACCTCTGCTGATTTCAGCATCGAGTACAACTCAGGAATGGACTTCTCCATCCCTTGCATGTTGTAGTTCATCACAAAGCTCTTGTAGCTAGGTCGAAGGGACTGGAGGATTCTGTCAATGATCGAGTCATCTGGGAGATTAACTCCCACCCGAGTCAAGCGGTTGTGTAGCCCAGACATCTTGATGATGTGCCCACTGACAGAACTATTCTCCTCCATCTTATAGCTGAAGAACCTGTCGGAGACGTCATATCTCTCGACCCGGGCATGAGCTTGGAAAACCAGTTTCAGCTCTTGGAACATCTCATATGCTCCGTGTTGCTCAAAACGCTTTTGGAGCCCCGGTTCTAAAGTGTAAAGCATGCCGCATTGAACAAGGGAGTAATCATCGCAGCGAGAATGCCAAGCGTTCGGAACATCTTGCTCTGCTGGGAGAAGGGGTGGGTCACCTAGTGGTGCATCCAGGACATACAATTTCTTGGAAGCTATGAGGATGATCCTCAAGCCACGGACCCAGTCCGCATAGTTGCTTCCATCATCTTTCAGCTTGGTTTTCTCTAGGAACGCGTTGAAGTTTAGGGTGACATTCGCATTGGCCATTGGATCTACAATATAGGTTGTAAAGACAATTTTAGACTAAGTTCATGATAATTAAGTTCACATAATCAAATTATTTAATGAACTCCCACTTACATAGACATATCTCTAGTCATCCAAGTGACACATGATCCATGTCAACTAGCCCACGTCTGATCATCACGTGAGACAGACTAGTCATCCATGGTGAACATCTCCATGTTGATCGTATCTACTATACGACTCATGTTCGACCTTTAGGTCTTCCCTGTTCCGAGGCCATGTCTGTACATGCTAGGCTCGTCAAGTCAACCTAAGTGTTCCACGTGTGTAAATCTGGCTTACACCCGTTGTATGCGAACGTTAGAACCTATCACACCCGATCATCACGTGGTGCTTCGGAACGATGATCCTTAGCAACGGTGCACAGTTAGGGTGAACACTTCTCTTGAAATTTTATTGAGAGATCATATTATTTACTACCATCGTTCTAAGCAAATAAGATGTAAACATGATAAACATCACATGCAATCGATATAGTGACATGATATGGCCAATATCATCTTGCTCCTTTGATCTCCATCTTCGGGGCACCATGATCATCACTGTCACCGGCACGACACCATGATCTCCATCATCATGATCTCCATCATCGTGTCTTCATGAAGTTGTCTCGCCAACTATTACTTCTACTACTATAGCTAACGTTTAGCAATAAAGTAAAGTAATTACATGGCGTTTATGATTGACACGTAGGTCATACAATAAAATAAGACAACTCCTATGGCTCCTGCCGGTTATCATACTCATCGACATGCAAGTCGTGAATCCTATTACAAGAACATGATCAATCTCATACATCACAATGCATCAGATCACATCCTTTGGCCATATCACATCACAAGGCATATGCTGCATAAACAAGTTAGACGTCCTCTAATTTGTAGTTGCAAGTTTTTACGTGGCTGCTATAGTTTTCTAGCAAGAACGTTTCTTACCTACACCAAAACCACAACGTGATATGCCAATTGCTATTTACCCTTCATAAGGACCCCTTTCTTCGAATCCAATCCGACTAAGGTGGGAGAGACAGACACCCGCTAGCCACCTTATGCAACAACTGCATGTCAAGCGGTGGAACCAGTCTCACGTAAGTATACGTGTAAAGTCGATCCGGGCCGCTTCATCCCACAATACCGCCGAATCAAGATAAGACTAGTAGTGGTAAGCATATTAACAAAACCGACGCCCACAACAAGTTGTGTTCTACTCGTGCATAGATTCTACGCATAGACCTAGCTCATGATGCCATTGTTGGGAGACATAGTAGTAAATCAAAAAAATTCCTACAATCACCAAGATCTATCCATGGAGAAACCAGCAACAAGAGGGGAGAGATTGCATCTTCATACCTTTGAAGATCGCTAAGCGGAAGTTACAATAACGCGGTTGGTGGAGTCGTACTCGCAGCGATTCAGATCGCGGTGGATTCCGATCTTAGCGCCGAACAACGGCGCCTCTGTGTTCAACACACGTACAGCCCGGTGACGTCTCCTACACCTTGATCCATCAAGTAGGAAGAAGAGGTTGAGGGAGAGCTCCGGCAGCATGACGACATGGTGATGGTGGAGCTACGTGAACTCCGGCAGGGCTTCGCCAAGCGCTATGAAGAACGAGGAAGAGGAAGGGTAGGGCTGCACCGAGATAGAGAGAAGTCGTGTCTCAAATCAGCCCAAACCCTTGTGTATATATAGGAGGAGGGATAGGGAGGGCTGCCTTGGCCCCTCCTCCAAGGAGGAGAGGTTCGACCGAAGGTGGGGAAGAGTCCACCTCCCACAAGGGAGGTGGATCTCCTCCTTTTAAATCCTTTTGCCCTATATGTCTTTACCCCAGCCGCATGGGCCTTTCTAGAAGGTCTTGGCCAGCCCAAAAAGGGCTGGCACACCTCCTCTAAGGTCCCACAAAGTCCTTTGGTCGTCACACCCCTCCCGGAGGTCCTCCGACACCCTCCCAGCACTCCCGGTACACTATCGATGAGCCCGAAAACTTTCCGATGACCAAAACTGGACTTCCTATATATCAATCTTTACCTCCGAACCATTCCAGAGCTCCTTGTGATGTCCAGGGTCTCATACGGGACTCCGAACAACCTTCGGTAACCACGTACAACATTTCCCTATAACCCTAGCGTCATCGAACCTTAAGTGTGTAGACCCTACGGGTTCGGGAGACATGTAGACATGACCGAGACACCTCTCCGGTCAATAACCAACAGCGGGATCTAGATACCCATGTTGTCTCCCACATGCTCCACGATGATCTCGTCGGATGAACCACGATGTCGGGGATTCAATCAATCCCGTATACAATTCCCTTTGTCTATCGGTATGATACTTGCCCGAGATACGATCGTCAGTATGTATATACCTTGTTCAATCTCGTTACCGACAAGTCTCTTTACTCGTTCCGAATACATCATCCCGTGGCTAACTCATTAGTCACATTGAGCTCATTATGATGATGTCTTAAAGAGAGGGCCCAGAGATACCTCTCCATCACACGGAGTGACAAATCCCAGTCTCGATTCGTGCCAACCCAACAGACACTTTCGGAGATACCCGTAGTGCACCTTTATAGCCACCCAGTTACGTTGTGATGTTTGGAACACCCAAAGCATTCCTACGTTATCCGGGAGTTGCACAATCTCATGGTCTAAGGAAACGATACTTGACATTGAAAAGCTTTAGCAAACGAACTACACGATCTTGTGTTATGCTTAGGATTGGGTCTTGTCCATCACATCATTCTCCTAATGATGTGATCCCGTTATCAATGACATCCAATGTCCATGGTCATGAAACCGTGACCTTCCATTGATCAACGAGCTAGCCAACTAGAGGCTCACTAGGGACATGTTGTGGTCTATGTATTCACACATGTATTATGGTTTCCGGTTAACACAATTATAGCATGAATAACAGACAATTATCATGAACAAGGAAATACAATAATAACCATTTTATTATTGCCTCTAGGGCATATTTCCAACATTCTTGATCCATCAAGAGGGAGCAGAGAGGTAGACGAGGTATCCGGCAGCTTGACGGCGCTGCGATGATGGTGGTGGAGTAATCTCAGTAGGGCTTTGCCTAAGCACCGCTGAAATCGATCTAGAGGAAGAACTACGAACTAGAGGGTAGGGTTGCACGTGGATGAAATCTTGTGCCAAAAACCCTAAAACCTCTAGTATATATAATAGGAAGAGAGGAGGAGGCTTGGCCGAAGTGGATAGGAGAGGAGGAATCCTCCTCCAATCCTAGTAGGACTAGGACTCCTTCCTTTTTTTGCCTTTTTTGCCTTTTTCCACCTTTTCTCTTTGGGCTTTTCTTTCCCAGCCGCATGGGCCTTTGTGGGACTTCCGCCAGCCCACCAAAGGCCGGTATTCATACTCCCACAGCCCATGTAGCCTCTTGGGTCGAAATACCCCTCCCGATGGTCCCCCAATACACTATCGGCACTCTCGATACACTACCGATGAGCCCGAAACTTTTCCGGCGACCAAAACAGGACTTCCTATATATCAATCTTTACCTCCGGACCATTCCGGAGCTCCTCGTGACGTCCGAGATCTCATCTGGGACTCCGAAAAACCTTCGGTCACCACCATGCATAACTCTATACTACTGAAACGTCACCAAACCTTAAGTGTGCAGACCTTGCGGGTTCAGGAACTATGTCAACATGACCGAGACAACTCTACGGTCAAAAACCAATAGCGGAACCTAGATGTCCATATTGGTTCCTACATATTCTACGAAGATATTTATCGGTTGAACCTCTATGTCAAGGATTCAGTAAATCCCGTATGATGTTCCCTTTGTTCTTCGTATGTTACTTGCCCGAGATTCGATCGTCGGTATCTCCATACCTAGTTCAACCTCATTACCGGTAAGTCTCTTTACTCATTCCTTAATACAAGATCCCGTGACTAACACTTATTCACATTGCTTGCAAGGCTTATTGTGATGTTGTATTACCGAGTGGGCCCTGAGATACCTCTCCGTCACACGGAGTAACAAATCCTAGTCTTGATCCGTGCCAACGCAACAGACACCCTCGGAGATACCTGTAGGGCACCTTTATTGTCACCCAGTTATGTTGTGGTGTTTGATACACACAAGGCACTCCTCCGGTGTCCGTGAGTTGCATGATCTAATGGTCATAGGAACATATACTTGACATGCAGAAAACAGTAGCAATAAACTGACACGATCATATGCTACGTTTGTAGTTTGGGTCTTGTCCATCACATCATTCTCCTAATGATGTGATCCCGTTATCAAATGACATCACATGTCAATGGCTAGGAAACCTTGACCATCTTTGATCAGCGAGCTAGTTCACTAGAGGCATACTAGGGACAAAGTGTTGTCTATTTATCCACACATGTAATGTGTTTCCAATCAATACAATTATAGCATGGATAATAAACGATTATCATGAACAAGGAAATATGATAATAACTAATTTATTATTGCCTATAGGGCATATTTTCAACAAACCAATGCCTCAAAAGCTGGCTACCTTGGCAAAAGGGCCATGTGGGATAAGGAGGATGCGGAACGTGAAGCCGCGGGGATCCCAGACCCCTTCGCGTAGTTCACCGACCCATTGGAGCGATACTTCATCGGGGCCCGATACAAGTGGGACCAGGAAAAGAAGTTTTTTTACACGGACCCGATCACGAGGAAAATTATTAGAATATTGGTTATTATTATTCTACCACCTTACATTTACTTATGATCAAGTCGACTACACATTCATAAAAAGTTCACGTTCCTTTTGCAGGAGAAGCAACACAGGCTTGTGGCCGAAAGCGACTATTTTTGGATGAGGCCCAAGTGGGACACCCCTCTGAATCGGGCCTTGAACGAACTGAAGGGACTCCCTTTGGACCAACGACCTCAATATGAACGTGTGCACGACGTCAGAGACGGAGCCACGTGGAAGTTCTATTACAACGAGGACCCAGAGGCCAAGATGAAGAAAAAGAAGTTCTTCAGTAAGGTGGACATCGACGAGCGGGTGAAGCTTGCATTAGAGAAAAAAGTAGCTCAGGATGAGGAAAAAGTAGCTCAGGCCAAAGATGAGTTGGTCCAACAGGCAGTCGAAGCAGTTGTAGCTACAGGCATAAATGATTTCGCTACTAACTTGGTCCCGGCTGTCATCAACTGGAACAAGGAAAATCCACACAAGACGACACATGATTATCCCATGCCCAGCTTCGTCGGGAGCAACTCGGTGAACATAACAACCACATCGGCACCTGCTCTCGCAACGACACCTGCTCCCGCACCCGCTCAGAGTTGCCCATCCTCTGTCTCTAGCGTGTTAGGCGGGTGATACGTCCACTTTGCATCATGTTTTACCGCTGTTATTTGTAATGTTTTTATGCATAATAATGCTTTGGGGAGTAATTCTAATGCCTTTTCTCTCCCAATTTGCAAGGTTGGCACCAAGAGGGAGAATGACGGCAACTGGAATTCGGCACGTGAAAAAGGCATGTCAGATATACCTATTTCACACATCCCCAATGAAGCTGGAAATTTATGGAGATTTTTATATAATAAATAGTAAATACTAGAGCTGAAAACTACCGAAGGGGGGCCACCAGGTGGCCACCCTCCACCAGGGCGCGCTAGGCCCCCTAACCGTGCCCTGGTGGAGGGTGCTCATCCAGGCCCACCTTCGGAGCCCATCTTCCGGTTTAAATTCACAAAAAACTAAAAAATCATAGAGAGAACTTTCGGGACGAAGCGTCGCCGCCTCTAGGCGGAACTTGGGCACGAGCACTTTTGCCCTCCGGCGGAGCAATTCCGCCGGGGGAACTTCCCTCCTAGAGGGGGAAATTGAAGCCATCGTCATCACCATCAACCCTCTCATCTTGGGGAGTCCATTCTTCATCAAAATCTTCAACAACACCATATCCTCTCAAACCCTAGTTCATCTCTTGTGTTCAATCTTTGTACCGGAACCTCAGATTGGTACCTGTGGGTGACTAGTAGTGTTGATTACCTTGCGTAGTTGATACTATATGGTTTACTTGGTGAAATATTATATGTTCAGATCCATTGTGGTATTTAATACATCTCTAATCTTGAGCATGCATATTATTTGTGAGTATTTACCTTTGTTCTTGAGGTCACGGGAGAAGTCATGTTGCAAGTAATCATGTGAATTTGATATGTGTTTGATATTTTGATGATATGTATGTTGTGATTCCCTAAGTGGTATCATGTGAACGTCGACTACATGGCACTTCACCATCCTTGGGCCTAAGGGAATGCATTGTGGATTAATTATATGATGGGTTGCTAGAGTGACAAAAGCTTAAACCCTAGTTTATGCGCTACTTCGTAAGGGGCTGATTTGGGTCCACATGTTTAATGCCATGGTTAGACTTTGTCTTAATACTTTTCTCGTAGTTTCGGATGCTTACGATGGGGTTAATCATAAGTAGGTTGTTAGTTCAAGTAAGAACAACACCTTATCACCGGTCCACCAACATATCAAATTATCAAAGTAGCAAACACGAATCAAACCAACATGATGAAAGTGACTAGATGAAATTCTCGTGTACCCTCAAGAACACTTTGCTCATCATAAGAGATAGTTTTGGCCTGTCCTTTGCCACAAAAGGATTGGGCTACCTTGATGCACCTTACCTATTGTTACTGTTACTTGCTCATTACAAATTACCTTGCTATCAAACTACTTGCTACTTACAATTTCAGTGCTTGCAAAAATTACCTTGCTAAAAACCGCTATCATTTCCTTCTGCTCCTCATTGGGTTCAACACTCTTACTTATCGAAAGGACTATGATTGACCCCTACACTTGTGGGTCCATCAGCAGGCCTTCGTCTTTCGCTGACTTCGACACCCTCACGGTAATTACACATCGCACCAACATATATCTACAATCTTCCATTTTCGTTGCCTTTCGGATGTTTTACGCCGAAGACATGTCTTTGCAGGCCGACAAAACCCCATGCACCGTACTCTACGTGATCAAAGCCTAGAAGGTGGACGTGGGAAAGGCAGTGATAACGGAGCCCTTGGAACTCACGTTCCATGGTCGGCCGATCCCCATTGACAAATTCAAGGTTAACTTGTCGAGTGTGAAAGAGGGCCATGAGGATTTGCCTTAGTACATCTCAAGGGAGAGGAGGACGAGACCCCGATGCGGCTAGGAGACTGCAAGGGTTGGATGCTGCTACTTCTTGAGCTTGTGTTGGTTTTCCCTTGAAGAGGAAAGGGTGATGCAGCAAAGTAGATAAGTATTTCCCTTAGTTGTTGAGAACCAAGGTATCAATCTAGTAGGAGGAACAAGCAAGTCACCAATAGATGCACCTACACAAACAATCAAACACTTGCACCCAACGCTATAAAGGGGTTGTCAACCCCATCATGATTACTTGCAAGGATTAGATCTGATAGAGATAGATGGGAAAGATTGCGAGAAGTAAAAGGTAAATAAATTGCAACAAGGTATTTTTGGTATATATATCTACAAATATAATATGGAAAATAGACCCCGGGGCCATAGGTTTCACAAGAGGCTTCTCTCTTGAAGGAAAATAACACGGTGGGTGAACAAATTACTGTTGAGCAATTGATAGAAAAGTGCATAGTTATGACGATATCCAAGGCAATGATTATGCATATAGGCATCACGTCCGTGTCAAGTAGACCAAAAAAATTCTGCATCTACTACTATAACTCCACATCGACCGACTCCTGCCTGTATCTAGAGTATTAAGTTCATGAAGAACAGAGTAACGTATTAAGATGCCATGACGTAGAGGGATAAACTCAAGCAATATGATGAAAACCCCATCTTTTATCCTTGATGGCAACAATACAATACGTGCCTCGCTACCCCTACTTTGTCACTGGGTGAGGACAACGCAAGATTGAACCCAAAACTAAGCACTTCTCCCATTGCAAGAATTACCAATCCAGTTGGCCAAACCAAACCAATAACTCGAAGATACTTGCAAATATATGAAATCATGCATATAAGAATTCATAGAAGAACCAAATAATATTCATAGATAAGATGATCATAAACCCACAATTCATTGGATCTCGACAAACACACTGCAAAAGAGTATTACATCGGATAGATCCCCATGAAGATCATGGAGAACAAGGTATTGAAGCACAAAGAGAGAGAAGAAGCCATCTAGCTACTAGATATGGACCCGTAGGTCTGTGGTGGACTACTCACGCATCATTGGAGGGGCAATGGAGTTGATGTAGAGGCCCTCCGTGATCGAATCCCGCTCCGGCAGATTACCGGAAAACGCTCCAAGATTGGATCTCTCGGGAACAAAGGCTTCCAGTGACGGAAAAGTATTATCGTTGCCCTTTTTGGCATTGGGGGAATATTTGGGCATTTATAGGCCGAAGATTAGGGTTAGAGGACCTGCTGGGGGGGGGGGCACAGGCCAGGGGGCGCCCCCTGGCCGCGCCAGGGTGGCTTGTGACCTCCTGGCAGGTCTACTGTCTTCCTCTCCAAGTCTGGTAGATGTCTCCTAGTCCAAGAAAAATCATCATGGAGATTTTATTCTATTTGGACTCCATTTAATATTCCTTATCTACAATATTCAAAGCAAGGATAAAACAGAAACTGGCACTAGGCTCTAGGTTAATAGGTTAGTCCCAAAATAATATAAAATAGCATATTAATGCATATAAAACATCCAAAATAGATAATATAATAGCATGGAACAATCAAAAATTACAGATACATTGGAGACATATCAGCATCCCCAAGCTTAATTCCTGCTCGTCCTCGAGTAGGTAAATGACAAAAATAGAATTTTTGATGTGCAATGCTACCTAACATATATATCCATGTAATATCCTTTATTGTGGCATGAATGTTCAGATCCATAAGACTCAAAGAAAAAGCTTAATGTTGACATAAAAACAATAATATTTCAAGCATATTAACAAAGGAATTATGTCTCTTCAAAATATAATGGCAAAAGAAAGTCCTCCCTACAAAATCATATAGTATGGTTATGCTCCATCTTCCCCACACAAAGTATTTATATCATGCACAACCCCGATGACAAGTCAAGCAATTGTTTCACACCTTTTATGTTCTCAAACTTTTTCAACTCTCATGCAATACATGAGCGTGAGCCATGGATATAGCACTATAGGTGGAATAGAATATGGTGAAGGTTGTGAAGAAAAATGAGAAGATAGTCTCACATCAACTTGGCATATCAATAGGCTATGGAGATGCCCATTAATAGATATTAATGTCACTGAGTAGGGATTGCCATGCAACGGATGCAATAGAGCTATAAGTGTATGAAAGCTCAAAAAGAAACTAAGTGGGTATGCATCCAACTTGCTTGCTCAAGAAGACCTAGGGAAATTTGAGGAAGCCCATCATTGGAATATACAAGCAAAGTTATATAATGAAAAATTCCCATTAGTATATTAAAGTGAAAAATTAGGAGACTCTCTATCATGAAGATCATGGTGCTAATTTGTAGCACAAGTGTGGAAAAAAAGATATTAGCATTGTCCCTTCTCTCTTTTCTCTATTTTTTTAGTGGGCATCAATGACCTCTTTTTTTGTTTGGGCTTTGCTGGCCTCTTTTATTTTTCATAAAGTCTGGAATCTCATCCCAACTTGTGAGGGAATCATAGCTTCCATCATCCTTTCCTCACATGGGACAATGCTCTAATAATGATGGTCATCACACTTTTATTTTCTTACAACTCGATATCTAAAACAAAATATGACTCTATATGAATGCCTTAGGTGGTGTACCGGGATGTGCAATGATCTAGCATAGCAAATGACATCAAAAAAGGACAAGCCCTGGAAACATCATGCTAGCCATCTTACGATCATGCAAAGCAATATGAAAATGATGGTGCGTGTCATAATAAACGGAACGGTGGAAGTTGCATGGCAATATATCTTGGAATGGCTATGGAAATGCCATAATAGGTAGGTATGGTGGCTGTTTTGAGGAAGGATATATGGTGGGTTTAACGCACCGGCGAAAGTTGCGCGGTACTAGAGAGGCTAGCAAAGGTGGAAGGGTGAGAGTGTGTATGATCCATGGACTCACATTAGTCATAAAGAACTCACATACTTATTGCAAAATTCTATTAGTCATCAAAGAAAAATATTAGATGCAGGCTCCTAGGGGATATGTTGGTAGGAGTAAACCATCGCGCGCTCCCGACCCTCACACAAAGGTTGACAATCAATAAACAAATCATGCTCTGACTTCCTTACATAACGGTTCACCATACGTGCATGCTACGGGAATCAAAAACATTTACACAAGTATTTATACCAATCCACAATTACTTCCTAACACAACTCAAATATCACCATCTTTATATCTCAAAACTTTATGCAAGGAATCAAACTTCTCATAATATTCAATGCACTTTATATGAAAGTTTTTATTATATCCCTCTTGGATGCATATTATATTAGGACTAACTTCATAACCTAAACCAATTACCATGCTGTTTAAAGACTCTCTAAATAATATAAGTTAGGTACGAGAGTTCAATTATTTCTATAAAAAACACCACCGTGCTCTAAAAAGATATAAGTGAAGCACTAGAGCAAAATTGCCTAGCTCAAAAGATATAAGTGAAGCACTAGAGCAAAATTGCCTAGCTCAAAAGATATAAGTGAAGGACATACAGAATTCTAATAAATTCATGATTCATGTGTGTCTCTCTCAAAAGATGTGTTCAACAAGGATGATTGTGGAAAACTAAAAAGCAAAGACTCGTATCATACAAGACGCTCCAATCAAAACCCATATCATGTGGTGAATAAAAATATAGCCTCAAGTAAATTTACCGATGGATTGAAGACGAAAGAGGGGATGCCTTCCGGGGCATCCCCAAGCTTAGGATTTTTGGCATCCTTGATTCCTTGGGGTGCCTTGGTTATCCCCAAGCTTAGGCTCTTTCCACTCCTTATTCCATAGTCCATCAAATCTTTATCCAAAACTTGAAAACTTCAGAACAGAAAACTTAACAGAAAACTCGTGAGATCCGTTAGTATAAGAAAATAAATCACCACCTTAGGTATTGTTGTGAACTTATTATTTATTTATATTGGTGTAATATCTACTGTATTCCAACTTATCCATGGTTCATACCCCCCGATACGACCCATAGATACATCAAAATAGGTAAACAACACAAAGAAAACAGAATCTGTCAAGAACAGAACAGTCTATAGAAATCTGGAAACTTCGTATACTTCTGTAACTCCAAAAATTATGAAAAGTTAGGACAACCTGTCCAATTTTTATAACAATATTTTGTAAAAAAATTAGAATCATTCGAGGCCCTGATAAATTTATAAAATTCCTGTACTTGGCGCAAAAGTTTTTGTTTTTCAGCAAGATCAAATCAACAATCACCATAGATCATCACAAAGGTCTCACTTGGCTCAAACACTAATTAAAACACCAAAACACAAAAACTACAGAGGTAATAATGTGTGAAACACTCAAGAACAGAAGCAAAAACAAAAACACAAAATAAAATTGGGTTGCTGATGACCCACAAGTATAGGCGATCAATCGTAGTCCTTTCGATAAGTCAGAGTGTCGAACCCAACGAGGAGTAGAAGGAAGTGATAAGAGGTTTTGAGTAGGTTATTCTATGCAAGCACTGAAATTATTGATAACAGATAGTTTTTTGATAAGATAATTTGTAACAAGTAACAAGTAACAAGTGTAGCGAAGGTGCAGCAAGGTAGCCCAATCCTTTTTGTAGCAAAGGACATACCTGGACAAACTCTTATATGAAGCAAAGCGGTCCCGAGGACACATGGGAATTTCCGTCAAGCTAGTTTTCATCATGCTCATTTGATTCGCGTTCGTTAATTTGATAATTTGATATGTCGGTGGACTGGTGCTTGGGTGCTACCCTTACTTGGACAAACCTCCCATTGATGATTAACCTCTCTCGCAAGCATCCGCAACTATGAAAGAAGAATTAAGATAAATCTAACCATAGCATGAAACATATGGATCCAAATCAGCCCCTTACGAAGCAATGCATAAAATAGGGTTTGAGCTTCTATGACTCTAGCAACCCATCATGTACTTATTACTTCCCAATGCCTTCCCCTAGGCCCAAATAATGGTGAAGTGTTATGTAGTCGGGCTCACATAACACCACTAGAGGAGGGACAACATACATCTCATCAAAATATCAAACGAATACCAAATTCACATGATTACTTATAACAAGACTTATCCCATGTCCTCAGGAACAAACGTAGCTACTCACAAAGCATGTTCATGTTCATAATTAGAGGAGTATTAATTATCATAAACGATCTGAACATATGATCTTCCACCAAGTAAACCAACTAGCATCAACTACAAGGAGCAATCAACACTACTAGCAACCCACAGGTACCAATCTGGGGTTTGAGACAAAGATTGGATACAAGAGATGAACTAGGGTTTGGAGAGGAGATGGTGCTGATGAAGATGTTGATGGAGATTGACCCCCTCTCGATGAGAGGATCGTTGGTGATGACGATGGCTTTGATTTCCCCCTCCGGGAGGGAAGTTTCCCCGACAGAATAGCTCTTCCGGAGCTCTAGATTGGTTCTGTCCAAGTTCCGCCTCGAGATGACGACGCTTCGTCCTGAAAGATTCCTTATGATTTTTTTCCATACCCTCCATATAGCAGAAGATGGGCGTCGGGGACCTGCCAGGTGGGTGACAAGCCCTCTAGGCACGGTCAGGGGGGTGGCCATGCCTGGCAGGCTTTGTCACCTCCTGGTGGCCCCCCTCTGGTATTTTTTATATATTCCAAAATAATTCTCCATAACTTTTCAGGACTTTTGGAGTTGTGCAGGATAGGTCTCCCAAATTTGCTCCTTTTCCAGTCCAGAATTCCAACTGCCGGCATTCTCCCTCTTCATGTAAACCTTGTAAAATAAGAGAGAAAAGGCATAATAATTGTACCATAACGTGTAATAACAACCCATAATGCAATAAATCTCAATATAAAAGCATGATGCAAAATGGACGTATCAACTGCCCCAAGCTTAGACCTCGCTTGTCCTCAAACGAAAGTCGAGATCGATAAATATGTCCACAAGTTTAGAGATAGAGGTGTCGATAAAATAAAATACGGACATGAGGGCATCATGATCATATTTAGAACAACAATACTTTTGGGTGTATGATTACTTAGGCTAGAGTAACAAACCATTCACAAGATAAAGTATGAACCAAGAACTCTATTAACAACCAACAAACTATGCTCTTAGTCATTGAAGCAATTAACAATTTATCATAACATAGGAAAGAGTCAATATAAGAGCTTGTAAAGAAAATCCACATACTCAATCATCTTTTAGTCTTTCATAATTGCTGACACTCACGCGGTACCCATGAG
Source organism: Hordeum marinum (assembly GCA_022496015.1). Taxonomy (NCBI): domain Eukaryota; kingdom Viridiplantae; phylum Streptophyta; class Magnoliopsida; order Poales; family Poaceae; genus Hordeum; species Hordeum marinum. Next base: position 417,717,032 of record CM039674.1, on the reverse strand, counting down.
ATCAAAGCTTTAATTAGACACAGAGAAAGATAGGGGCTGATAGTTTTGCCTCCCAACTATTCACCTCAAGAGTGATGTCAACAATAATAACTCATGATTACCCACATCCGAGTGGATATATGCGTCTAGATAATTCTCTGACACATAATGCTTGCCAAAAGAGAAAGGTGAAATATAGGAAGTGGTGAAGACCACCATGACTTTTGCATAAAGGTAAGTATTAAAAAGGTAAAAGTAACATATAGGCCCTTCGCAGAGGGAAGCAGATGTTGTCATGCCCTTTTTATTTTGGGATGCGCAAACCTATAATGCAAAGGAATGCAACATGGTATTGCCCTTTGTGATAGCAACCTTTATTATGCAGTCCATCGCTTTTATTTCTTTGCCATCACAAATTCGTACAACGCTTATTTCCCTTACAATAAAGATCAAACATATTTAGGAGCAATTCTTATTTCTTTATGCGGCGATGACAACTTACTTGAATGATCTTATTCAATCCATAGGTAGGTATGGTGGACTCTCATGGCAAAACTGGGTTGAGGGTGTTTGGATGCACAAGTAGTATCTCTACTTGGTGCGGATGTTTTGGCTAGTATTAGGTGGAAGCAAGAACTACATGTTGAAGGATCTATAACCATATAACTTCTATTTAGAAGTAAGCAGACATAACCCATTATGTTGTCTTCCTTGTCCAACATCAACTTCTTAGCATATAATATTTTAATGAGTGCTCACAATCATAAAAGATGTCAAAGATGATGTATTTATATGTGAATCTCTCTTTCTTTATCACTTCCTTTTTAATTGCACCAATGACCAATTGCTATGTTTGTCAACTCTCACCAAATTTCAATCGACATACTTCTTATATGTAAAGTCATCACTCCCCATAAGATCAATATATATACTCTAGCTTTTACTCTATTCTTCTTTTATTTCTTATTTATCTCAAGATCATAGCAAGAGAGCAAGCCCTCACATCAAAACTAATTCTTATTATATAACCCTCGGACTTGCTTACATAAGGGGAACAAAAAGCAAAAAAAATCAAAGCTAGATCATACTAAAATTTTATTCTACCTGATCAAGACAAAATCAAAAGGATCAAACTAAGAAAAACAGGAAAAGGAAAAAGGTGTGATGGTGATACGATTTCGGGGCACTTCCCCCAAGCTTGGCATAAGCCAAGGGGAGTGCCCATACCGATGTGTTTAGATGTCCTTCTTCGGAGATGATGGTGGAGAAGGATATTTAAACTTGTTCAATTTCCTCTTAAGCATAAATTTTTTTTCCCTCAAGTCATCAACTTCTTGCTTGAGCTTCAATATCCTTTGACATAATTCTTCCTTGCTCTCCTGCAGAAAACGAGAAGGGATAAATAGGACCTTGGGTTTTCTCCTTGTGTTTGGGAGGCTTGATTTCCTGAACTCCACATGCATATCTCCTGGTTGAGGCACAGGGATCTCTCCTTCGTCCGAGCTTTCTTCTTCATACATTCCTTCTTGTTCCTCCTTCGAGAATAATCCATAAGTATCTAGGTCCCCATAGAGCTTGGGATTGGCAAGATAATGTGATATATAGCTCTCCCCATAAGACTCTTGGGATGACATCTTGCTCTAAGTCTGCTGCAGAAACAACTCAAAACGAAAACAAGAGGTATTGCCATGATACGAACGGCCAAACCTTCGAGAGATTATATAATGAATTTTTACCGACCCGAAGGAGTGTACGGCAAGAAAACGGAGTCCGGAGGGCGCACGGGGTGGTGACAAGCCACCTAGGCGCGGCGAGGGGGGTGGCCGCGCCTGGCAGGCTTGTCGCCTCCTCGTGCATCTTTCGGACTACTTTTGATTTTCCTAATTTATTAAATATCCCAGAACGGAAAAATTGCTATTGGGAAAGTTTTGGAGTCGGTTTACTTACCGTACCACATACCTATTCCGTTTCAGAGTCTGAAATGTTCCAGTGAGCCTCCCTAATATACTCCTCTGGGTTATGGTATTGATAATATTGGTTTCAACATTTAAGGGAGTACCTGAGATATAACGTTTGATTCTTTGCCCGTTTACCACTTTGGATTTGTGCCTTTGGCGTTGTTGATCTTGATGGCACCGGAACGATATACTTCCTCGACAATGTATGGCCCTTCCCATTTAGAGAGAAGTTTTCCTGCAAAAAATCTTAAACGAGTATTATATAGCAAAACATGGTCACCTAAGTTGAATTCACGCTTTTGTATCCTTTTATCATGCCATCTCTTAACCTTTTCTTTAAACAACTTGGCATTCTCATAGGTATGGGTTCTCCATTCAACAAGTGAGCTAATGTAGAATAACCTCTTCTCACCAGCAAGTTTGAAATCATAGTTGAGCTCTTTGATTGCCCAATAAGCTTTATGTTATAGTTCCAGAGGTAAGTGACATGCTTTACCATAAACCATTTTATACGGAGACATACCCATAGGGTTCTTGTAAGTAGTTCTATAAGCCCATAATGCATCGTCAAGTTTCTTAGAGCAATTGTTTCTAGATCTATTAACAGTCTTTTGCAATATCAATTTGATTTCTCTATTGCTCAATTCTACTTGACCACTAGATTGAGGATAGTAAGGAGATGCAATTCTATGATTAATGTCATACTTAGCAAGCAATTTACAGAAAGCAGCCTGAATAAAATGTGAACCACCATCGGTCATTAGATATCTAGGGAATCCAAATCTAGGGAAAATAACTTCTTTCAGCATCTTAATAGAGGTGTTATAATCATCACTACTAGTTGGAATAGCTTCTACCCACTTAGTAACATAATCAACAACAACTAGAATATGAGTATACGCGTTCGATGTTCGAAAAGGCCCCATATAATCAAAACCCGAAACATCAAATGGTTCAATAACAAGAGAGTAATTCATAGGAATTTCCTGACGTCTACTGATATTGCCAATTCTTTGAAATTCATCACAAGACAAGACAAACTTACAAGCATCCTTGAACAGAATAGGCCAATAAAACCAGATTGTAATACCATATGTGCAGTTCTATCTCCAGCGTGGTGTCCTCCGTAGGCCTCGAAATGACACTTGTGTAGGATCTGTTCCTATTCATGCTCAGGTACACAACGTCTAATAACACCATCTACTCCTTCTTTAAAGGTGTGGATCATCCCAAAAGATATGTCTTAAATCATAGAAGAACTTTTTCTTTTGTTGGTATGTGAAACTAGGCGGTATAAATTTAGCAGAATGTAATTAGCATAACAAGGAGCATTACGCGAAGCATTTATGATAGCTAATTGTTCATCAAGAAAGCTATCATCAATAGGTAGTGGGTCATCAAGAAGATTTTCTAACCTAGACAAGTTATCTGCTATGGGGTTATCAACACCCTTTCTATCAACAATATGCAAATCAAATTCTTGTAGCAGAAGGAGCCATCTGATAAGTCTAGGTTTAGCATGTTTCTTTTCCATAAGATATTTAATAGTAGCATGATCAGTGTGAACAGTTACTTTAGAATCAACAATATAAGGCCTGAACTTATCACAAGCAAACACAACTGCTAAAAATTCCTTTTCAGTGGTAGCATAGTTTCCTTGAGCACCGTCTAGAGTTTTGCTAGCATAATGGATAACATTTAATTTCTTATCAACCCCTTGTCCTCGAACAGCACCAACAGCATAGTCACTAGCATCACACATATTTTCAAAGGGTAGGTTCCAATCAGGTGGTTGTACAACAGGTGCAGAAATCAAGGTGGTCTTAAGAATTTCAAATGCTTCTACACAATCATCATCAAAAAAGAATGGAACATCTTTTTTCAAAAGATTAGTGAGCGGCCTAGAAATCTTAGAGAAGTCTTTAATAAACCTCCTATAGAAACCAGCATGACCAAGGAAACTTCTTATCCCTCTGATATCCGTAGGACACAACATTTTTTCAATAGCATCAACTTTGGCTTTGTCAACTTCAATACCTCTTTAGGAGCTCTTGTATCCCAAGACAATACCCTCATTCACCATAAAGTGGCACTTCTCAATTCAAGACAAGATTAGTTTCTTCACATCTCCGTAAAACTCGATCAAGGTTGCTCAAACAATCATCAAAAGAAGTTCCGTAAACGAAAAAATCATCCATGAAAACCTCAACAATCCTTTCACAAAAATTAGAGAATATAACAGTCATACATCTTTGGAAGATAGCAGGTACATTGCATAAACCAAAAGGCATACGTCTATAATCAAAGGTATCGAAAGGGCAAGTAAAAGTGGTTTTTATCTTGGTCCTATTCTAACACAGGTATTTGAGAGAAACCAGAGTAACTGCCTAGAAAGAAAAAATGTGTATGTTTGGATAGTATTTCTAGGATTTGGTCAATAAAAGGTAGAGGGTAATGATATTTTCTAGTAGCTTTATTTAATTTCCTAAAATCAATTACCATTCTTTATCCTGTAACGATTCTCTGCGGGATCAGTTCATTTTTATCATTAGGAACTACGGTTATACCTCCTTTCTTAGGAACGCAATGAACGGGACTAACCCATCTACTATCAGCAATAGGGTAAATGATACTTGCCTCCAGAAGCTTTAATATTTCATTTCTTACCACATCTTTCATTGTAGGGTTTAACCGTCGTTGGTGATCAACAACTGGTTTAGCATCGGGCTCCATATTAATTTTATGCTGACATAGAGTGGGACTAATGCCCTTAGGATCATCAAGAGTATATCCAATAGCAGCATGGTGCTTCCTTAGAGTTTACAATAATCTCTTTTCTTCATGCTCTGCAAGGTTAGCACTAGTAATAATAGGATATACCTTCTTTTCATCAAGATAAGCATATTTCAGAGTATCCAATAATTGTTTAAGCTCAAACACGGGATCACCCATGGGTGGAGATGGATCCCCAAGTATTTCAACAGGAAAGTTGTGTTTCAAAATAGGACGCTGATCAAAGAAAATCTTATTTATTTCATTCCTTTCATTCATATGCATATCGTTTTCATGGTCTAGCAAATATTATTCTAAGGGATCAGTAGGAGGCACAAAAATAGAAGCAAGACCAATAATTTAATCCTTATTAGGCAATTCTTTTTCATGGGGTTGTCTACGAAATTTAGAGAAATTAAATTCATGAGACGTGTCCCCAAAACTTACAGTAAAGGTTTCCTTCTTACAATCTATCTTGGCATTAATAGTATTCAAGAAAGGTCTACCAAATATAATGGGACAAAAATCATCTTGTGGGGAACCAAGGATAGGAAAATTAGTAGGATATTTTATTTCCCCCCAAAAGACATCAACATCTCTAACAATCCCAACTGGCGCTATAGTATCTCTATTAGCAAGCTTAATAGTAACATCAATTTCCTCTAACTCAGTTGGTGTAATATCATTCATAATTTATTTATATCACAAGGGAATTGCATTCACACTGGCACCCATATCAGATAAGCCATGATAACAATGATCTCCTATTTTAACAGAAACAACAGGCATGCCAACAACAAGTCCATGTTTATCTTTGGCATCAGGTCTAGCAATTCTAGCAGCTTCATCATAGAATGGAATAACATGCCCATCAATATTATCAACTAAGAGATCTTTAACCATAGAAATACTAGGCTCAACTTTAATTTGCTCAGGGGGTGTAGGTGTTCTAACACAGCTCTTACGAACCATAGTTGAAGCTTTAGCATGTTCCATTATTCTAACAGGGAAAGGTGGTTTCTCAATATAAGCAGCAGGAATAACAGGATCAACATTATAAGTAATAGTTTCCTCTTCAACTTTAATAGGTTCAACTACTTTCACTTTAATGGGAGGATGATATTTAAACCACTTCTTCTTAGGGAGATCAACATGAGCAGCAAAAGATTCACAAAAGGAAGCTACTATCTCAGAGTCAAGTCCATATTTAGTGCTAAATTCGTGAAAAGAATCGGTGTCTACGAAAGATTTAACACCATCAAACTTAAGGTTCATACCTGACTCCTTACCTTCGTCGAGTTCCCAATCTTCAGAGTTGCATTTAATTATTTCTAATAAATCCCATTTGAAGTCAATATCTTTCTTCATATAGGAACTAGCACAAGAAGTATCGAGCATGGATTGATCATTACGAGAAAGCCGAGCATAAAAATTCTGAATAATAATTTCTCTCAAGAGCTCATGATTGGGGCATGAATATAACATTGAATTAAGCCTCCCCCAAGCTTGAGCGATTCTTTCTCCTTCACGAGGCCAAAAATTATAAATATAATTCCAATCATGATGAACTAGATGCATAGGATAGAACTTCTAACGAAATTCCATTTTCAATCGGTTGTAGCTCCATGATCCAATATCATCAAATAGCCTATACCATGTCAATGCCTTCTCCTTCGAAGATAAAGGAAAGACCTTCTTCTTGACGAGATCCTCGGACAGACCTGCAAGGTTAAATAATCCACAAACTTCATCCACATAGATTAGATGCAAATCAGGATGTAGTGTTCCATCTCCTGCATAAGGATTAGCCAGCAGTTTCTCTATCATACCCGAAGGAATTTCATAATAAATATTCTCAGTAGGTTCAGCTGGTTGAGGGGCAACTCTTTGTGCTTCCGGTCGAGGTGAACATACCCTGAACAAACTCCTCAAAGGATTACTTTCCATACTAACAAGTTACAGTAAATTTCAGCACACTATATAATTTTTTCCTTACCAGATTCCACTTACCAAAGGCGCTTCACTCCCCGGCAATGGTGCCAAAAAAGATTCTTGATGACCCACAAGTATAGGGGATCAATCGTAGTCCTTTCGATAAGTAAGAGTGTCGAACCCAACAAGGAGCAGAAGGAAATGATAAGCGGTTTTTGGTAGGGTATTCTGTGCAAGCACTGAAATTATCGGTAACAGATAGTTTTGTGATGAGATATTTTTTAACGAGTAACAAGTAACAAGTGTAGCAAAGGTGCAACAAGCTAGCCCAATCCTTTTTGTAGCAAAGGACAGGCCTGGACAAACTCTTATATGAACAAAAGTGTTCCAGAGGACACATGGGAATTTCTGTCAAGCTAGTTTTCATCATGCTCATTTGATTTGCATTCGTTACTTTGATAATTTGATATGTGGGTGGACCGATGCTTGGGTGCTGCCCTTACTTGGACAAACCTCCCACTTATGATTAAATTCTTTCGCAAGCATCCGCAACTATGAAAGAAGAATCAAGAAAAATCTAACCATAGCATGAAACATATGGATCCAAATGAACCCCTTACGAAGCAACGCATAAACTAGGGTTGAAGCTTCTGTCACTCTAGCAAACCATAATCTACTTATTATGTCCCAATGCCTTCCCCTAGTCCCAAATAATGGCGAAGTGTTATGCAGTCGATGTTCACATAACACCACTAGAGGATAGACAACATACATCTCATCAAAATATTGAACGAATACAAAATTCATAGGATTACTTATAACAAGACTTATCCCATGTCCTCGGGAACAAACGTAACTACTCACAAAGAATGTTCATGTTCATAATCAGAGGAGTACTAATTATCATAAAGGATCTGAACATATGACCTTCCACCAAGTAAACCAAGTAGGATCAACTACAAGGAGCAATCAACACTACTAGCAGCCCACATGTACCAATCTCCGTAACTTTTCAGCACTTTTGGAGTTGTGCAGGATAGGTCTCCCAGATTTTCTCCTTTTCTAGTCCAGAATTCCAGCTGCCAACATTCCCCCTCTTCATGTAAACCTTGTAAAATAAGAGAGAAAAGGCATAATAATTGTATCATAACGTGTAATAACAGCCCATAATGCAATAAATATCAATATAAAAGCATGATGCAAAATGGACATATCAGTTCCCTCCCAACAAATGCTATTGTTTAACGCCCCTAGCTAGGTACATTGATTTCAATGATGCTCATATAAAAAGTAGTAATTGAAATATGCAAGAAAGCATCATGACAAGCATATTTAAGGCTAACCCACTTCCCATGCATAGGGATTTTGTGAGGAAACAATTTATATTTGGAAATATGCCCTAGAGGCAATAATAAATTAGTTATTATAATATTTCCTCGTTCATGATAATCGTTTATTATCCATGCTAGAATTGTATTGATCGGAAACTCAGATACATGTGTGGATACATAGACAACACCATGTCCCTAGTATGCCTCTAATAGACTATCTCGTTGATCAAAGATGGTGAAGGTTTCCTAGCCATGGGCATCAGATGTCATTTGATAATGGGATCACATCATTAGGAGAATGATGTGATGGACAAGACCCAAACTATAAAGGTAGCATATGATTGTGTCAGTTTATTGCTACAGTTTTCTACATGTCAAGTATCTGTTCCTATGACCATGAGATCATGCAACTCACTGTCACCGGAGGAGTACCTTGTGTGTATCAAACATCGCAACGTAACTGGGTGACTATAAAGGTGCTCTACAGGTATCTCCGAGGGTGTCTGTTGGGTTGGCATGGATCAAGACTGGGATTTGTTACTCCGTGTGACGGAGAGGTATCTCAGGGCCCACTCAATAATAGAACATCACAACAAGCCTGGCAAGCAAGTTGACTAAATGTTTTAGCCACATGATCTTGTATTACGGAACGAGTAAAGAAACTTGCCGGTAATGAGATTGAACTAGGTATAGAGATACCGACGATCGAATCTCGGGCAAGTAACATAACGAAGAACAATGGGAACAACATATGGGATTAACTGAATCCTTGACATAGAGGTTCAACCGATAAAGATCTTCATAGAATATGTAGGAACCAATATGGGCATCCAGGTCCCTCTATTGGTTATTGATTGTAGAGGTGTCTCGGTCATGTCTGCGTAATTCTCGAACCCGCGGGGTCTACACACTTAACGTATGGTGGCAATATAAGTATAGTTAAGTTGTTATGTTGGTGACCGAAAGTTGTTCGGAGTCTCGGATGAGATACCGGACATGACGAGGAGCTCTGTAATAGTTTGAAGGTAAATATCGATATATGGGATAATAGTGTTTGGTCTCCAGAAGGGTTCTGGAATTCACCGGAAAGAGTTTCCAATGTTTCCCGAAATGTTTGGGGGTACAACAACACTTTATTTGGGCCAAGGGGTAATATCCACGAGGCTTTAGGAAGGTGCAAAAGGATTTTTGCGGAGGCCAGGGGCCAGACGCCATGGACCCTGGCTTCTGGGGCCAGACGCCGAGGACCCTGGCGTCTGGTCCTGGAGTCCGAGGAGGACTCTTGCCTTGCGGGCCAAACTGACTTTGAGGAGGATCTTTCTCCAAGTTTCGACCCCAGGGCTCAAGATATAAATAGAGGGGCTGGGCTAGCACCCGGAACACATCAAGAATTCCCCAAGGCGTGTGCCGGCAACCCAAACCTTCTAGTTTATCCTCCGTCATAGTTTTCGTTGTGCTTGGTGAAGCCCTGCGGAGATTGTTCTTCACCACCACCGTCACCACGTCGTCATGTTGCAGGAACTCATCTACTACTTTGCCCTCTTGCTGGATCAAGAAGGCGAGGGCGTCATCAAGGTTTACGTGTGTTGAACGCTGAGGTGCCATCCGTTCGGCGCTAGGTCGGAAGGACCATGATCAGGATCGCGAGACGGTTCATGATTTGATCGCGGGACGGATCATGATGGGATCGCAGGACGGTTCGTGATTTGATCGCGAAACAGATCGTGATGGGATCGCGGGACGCTCGGCCATTTGAATCGCGAAGACGTTCGACAACATCAACCATGTTTCTTAACGCTTTCGCTAAGCGATCTACAAGGGTCGGTAGATCCACTCTCCCTCTCGTACATACTCATCACCATGGATAGATCTTGCGTGTGCATAGGAATTTTTTTGTTTCCCATGCAACGTTCCCCAACAGTGGCATCATGAGCTAGGTCTATATGTAGATGAGATCACGAGTAGAACACGAAGGAGTTTGTGGGCATTGATGCTTAGATTGCATCCTCCCTTGGCTTTGTTTTGATTCAGCGGTATTATGGGATGAAGTGACCCAGACCAACCTTACTCGTACGCTTACGAGAGACCAGTTCCATCGACTGATGTGTAACTTTGTTGCACAAAGATGGCTGGCGGGTGTCTGTCTCTCCTGCTCTAGTTGGATCGGACTCGACAAAGGTGGTCCTTGAGAAGGTTGGATAGCAATTTGTGTATCACTGTTGTGGTTTATGCATAGGTGAGAATTGTTCTTGCCAGATACCCATAGCAGCCACGTAAAACTTGCAAAAACAATTAGACGACATCTAACTTGTTTTTGCAGGGTATGTTGTGATGTGATATGGCCAATTACATGATGAGATATATGTGATGTATGAGATGATCATGTTTTGTATAGAATATCACGACTTGCATGTCGATGAGTACGACAACCGGAAGGAGCCATAGGGTTGTCTTTAATTATTTTTGTAGTTTTTGCTTTACTTTATCGCTATGAGTTAGCAATAGTCGTGGAAGCAACAGTCAGTGTGGCAACCCCGATGGCGACACGTTGATGGAGATCATGGTGTCATGCCGGTGACGATGGAGATCATGCCGGTGCTTTGAAGATGAAGATCAAAAGCACAAGTTCATTGCCATATCATGTCACTTATGATTTGCATGTGATGTTAATCCTTTTATGCACCTTGTTTTGCTTAGGATGATGACATCATTATAAGTTATCCCTCACTTAAATTTCAAGATGAATTGTATTCTCCCCGAGTGTGGATCGTTGTGAAAGTTTGTCCTGTCGAGACACCACACGATGATCGGGTGTGATAGACTATACGTTCACATACAACGGGTGCAAGCCAGTGTTGCACGTGCGGAACACTCGGGTTAAACTTGATGAGCCTAGCATGTACAGACATGGCCTCAGAACACAAGAGACCGAAAGGTCAAACATGAGTCATATAGTAGATATGATCAACATGAAAGATGTTCACCATTGAAACCACCTCAACTCACATGATGATCGGACTTGAGTTGGTGGATTTGGATCATGTGATACTCGAATGACCCAAGGGATGTCAATTTGAGTGGGAGTTTTTAAGTAATATGATTAACTAAACTCATTATCATGAACATAGTCAAAATGTCTTTGCAAATTATGTTGTAGATTACTAGCTCGCGTTGTAGCTCCCTTGAATTTTTATATGTTCCTAGAGAAATAGAGTTGAAAGATGGTGGTAGCAATAATGCAGACTGGGTCCGTGATCTGAGGATTGTCCTCATTGCTACACATAAGGCTTGTGTCCTTGATGCATCGCTCGGTTCGCCACCCCCTCAAGCATCGTCTTTAGATGTTGTGAACATTTGACAGGCATGTTCTGATGACTACTTGATAGTTTAGTGCGTCATGCATTACGACTTTGAATTGAGGCTCCAAAACATTTTGAACATATGAGATGTTCTAAGAGCTGAAATTTGGATCTCAGGCTCGTCCCCGTGTTGAGAGGTATGAGACCTCCAACAAGATTCTTTGCCTGCAAGATGAAGGAGAATAGCTCAATCGATGAGCATGTGCTCAGATTGTCTGGGTACTACAATCACTTCAATCGAGTGGGAGTTGATCTTCAAGATAAGATAGTGATTGATATAGTTCTCCAAGTCATTGTCACTAAGCTACTAGAGCTTCGTGATGAACTATAAAATGTCAGGGATGGAAATAATGATCCCTGAGCCATTCGCGATGTTTGACACCGCGAAGGTAGAAATCAAGAAGGAGCATCAAGTGTTGATGGTTAGTGAAACCACTAGTTTTGAGAAGGGCAATGGCTAGGAGGGAAACTTCATGGATGGCAAGTCAGTTGCTGCTCCAGTGAAGAAACCCAAGGTTGAACCCAAACCCAAGACTAAGTGCTTCTATTATGAGGAGAACGGTCACTGAAGCGGAACAACGCTAGATACTTGGTAGATAGGAAGGCTGGCAACGTCGACAAAAGTATATTTGTTATACGTGTTATTGATATGTACCTTGCTATTACTCCTAGTAGCACCTGGGTATTGGATACCGGTTCGGTTGCTAAATGTTAGTAACTTGAAATAATAGCTACGGAATAAACGAAGTCTAGCTAAGGGTGAGGTGACGATGAGTGTTGCAAGTATTTCCAAGGTTGATGTGATCACCATCGCACGCTCTCCCTACCTTCGGGATTAGTGGCAAAACTTAATAAATATTTGGTGATTGCGTTGAGCATGAACGTGATTAGATCATGTTTATTGCAATACAGTTATTCATTTAAGTTAAAGAATAATGGTTATTCCATATATATGAATAATACCTTCAATAGTCATGCACCCAATGTGAATGGTTTATTGAATCTCGATCGTAATAATACACATATCTATAATATTGATACCAAAATATGCAAGTTAGCAATGATAAGTACCACATTCTTGTGGCACTATCGCGGAGGTCATATTGGTGTAAAGGGCATGAAGAAAGTCCATGATGATGGATCTTTGACTCACTCGGTTTCGAATCGGTTGAGACATGCGAACCATGCCTCTTGGGTAAGATGACAAAGACCCCGTTTTCCGGTATGTCGTAGCGGGCTAGTGGCTTATTGGAATTGATACATGTTGATTTATGTAGTCCAATGAGTGTTGAACCACACAGTGGATACCGTTATTTTCTTACCTTCACTGATGATTTGAGTAAATATGGGGATATTTACTTAATGAAAGACAAGTCTGAAACGTTTGAAAGGTTCAAGAAGTTTTAGAGTGAAGTTGAAGATCATCGTGACAACAACATAAAATGTCTATGATATGATCTTGGAGGTGAATATCTGAGTTACGAGTTTGGTATGCAACTTAAGACAATGTGGAAATTGTTTCACAGCTCACGCCGCCTGGAACACCATCGTGTGATGGTGTGTCTGAACGTCGTAGTCGTGCTCTATTGGATATGGTGCATACTATGATGTATCTTATCATTTTGCCTCTATCGTTATGGGATTATACATTAGAGACAAATCCATTCACTCTAATAGGGCACCATCTAAGTCCGTTGAGATGACACCATATGAATTGTGGTTTGGCAAAACCCTAAGCTATCATTTCTTAATGTTTGGGGCTGTGACGCTTATGTGAAAAATGGTTTTCACCTAATGAGCTCGAACCCAAAGCGGACAAATGCATCTTAATAGAATACCCTAACGTAACAATTGGGTAAACCTTCTATCTCAGATCCAAATACAAAGTGTGTTGGGGATATGACCCGCCGAAGAGGCTCTGGGTCATGCTATTGGCTCGTGAACCGGCCCAAAGGTGAGTCGTAATATTAAGTGGCCCAAGAGGATAGGCGGCTCACGGTGTGGGCCGTACGACGGCCCGGACCGAGAAGACCCGGGCGTGCAAGTCGACTCACAGACGGCTTGGACAAGAAGATAGAGAGAGACTCGGTTAGCAATTGCAACGACCCGGATGTTCTGGCCTCTTATATAAAGGCAGACCCGGGGCGACTTAGAGGACAGGCAATCGAGAACTAGGTCAAGATTTTAGCTCCTTGTAATCGATACGCAAGTAATACAAGCACAAGCAGGACGTAGGCTGTTACCTCGACTTGAGGGGCCGAACCTGGGTAAACCCGTGTCTTTCGTCCCGACTAACCCCTTTGAGTCCACCTCATTGGCGATGGCCTCGAACCGAAGTCCGTTCACCGGACATCTGCCGTGATAAAACCACGACAGTTGGCGCCCACCGTGGGGCCAGCGCTTGGTGGTGTTGAGTTCTCAAAGGGCTCTCTCCCAGGGCTCGAAGAGATACGTGGTTGGAAGGATGAGCAAGAGTCGCCGCGGCCAGCTTTACATCAACGACGCCGGCTGGGGGCTTGATGCTAGTTCTGTGGAGTATGGATTCCGGGTTCCGTTCGGTGGGATCCAGGTTTTCATCGGAAAGGTTGATGGATCTACACCCAGGCCGGACGTCTGCACCAACATCGTTGAGCCGGCTCGGCGTCTCCAATCTACGCGTGTTACGCAGTCTGCCTGTGCTCGTCTGGGTCAAAAGCACGTTCTCGTGGGCTTCACTCAAGGCATGGACCTAGAAGCATCCGGGTCACAGGGAACTCTCGTTTGCTCGGAAGATGAGTCTTCCAGTGGGGAGACAGAATCAGTGTATCAGCTCAGCAACGGTGGCCTTGGGGGCTACTACGACGACTATTCTGAGGTAGAGGGCGTTGAGACGGATGCTATGAGCCCCTGGTTCACGCGGCGGTGTTCATGGCAGGATCGGCTTCAGCCGCTGGTGACACGGCTGCGGGAGCCGCCGCAGCAGGTGATAGCCCGCCACCGGCTGAGGTTCTAGTGGAATTGATGGACGAACTCACAGCTCTCATGGCCACAGAGGTAACCCCGGATAATCAAGCAGCTAGGAATCTAGATGTGGCATGGATCAAGGGACGGATGGCAGAGGAACGACAAAGGATGGACGAGCTGAAAGCCCAGATGGAAGAAGAAGCGGAGTGTATCAAGGCAGACGCTTTCCGACTGGAGCTAGAGCAAAGGTCAACGGCCGCGGTGCACCGAAGGAGGCATCAATCCCGTCTACCAGAACGTTACGAAGCGAGGAACCTTTTTAACATCCCTAGTGCGGGGCAGGTTATGGGTGTGCCGGAGAGCCGCACGATGGAGCGCCTGGCGACTCATCCACCCCAGCATAATCAAATCTCTCCCAGGGCTTTTCCAACACCGACGGGTCATTATTCTAACCCGGCCGAGAATATGGTAGCAGCGGCCGCCTGGCTTGAGAAGATCCCCATCCCAGATGAGGCGCCCTTTGCGGAGGAGGTGCGGAACGCCATTGGATATTTACAGACGGCCATGGCCCAGCAAGAGAAGTATACTCACAGCCGGATCCGGGTTCACTCTACCCCCTCCCCCGTCGAAGTTTCAGCCGACGTTATGAGTCACCGGCGTGTTCCAGCAGTCACCCACGCCATGGACCACCGGAGGATAATAGGGTGGCTCTGGATGCACAAGGCATCATGGACCAGGCGGGAGACTGGCGAGAGGCGGAGATAGCTGCAGCCCATCCAGAGCCGACGCTTTGCGTGTCAATGGGAGTAGTTAGTACCGGAGCCTTAGGGGTGCCATGTTTAACTCCGGCTCTGAGGAGTGAACGGCTGCCCAAAGACTTTAAGGGGCCTCGAAAGGTTCCGAATTACACAGCTGATCTACCCCCGCAGGCGTGGGGTGAAAGTTATGAACTGGCCATGGAGATGTCAGTGAGGCGGTATGCGTAAAGTACTTCATCATGATGCTTGAGGGTCCGGCCCTTACATGGCTGAAAGGTCTGCCGCCTAACACGATAAGCTCATGGGCGGAGCTGAGAGCAAAGTTTATTAAGAATTTCCAGGGGACCTATAAGCAGCCCATGACTATTGTCGATCTAGACCACTGTGTTCAACAGGAGAATGAGTCGGCCCATCATTGGGTCCGGTGGGTGTCGACCATTATTCACTCTTCAGAGCAGATCATAGCGGCTCAAGCGGTTCTTATCTTAGAGAAGAATTGTCATTTTGTTCCATTGAAGCAGAAGGTCGACCGGCTCAAGCGCACGTGTCAGGATATGGGAGAGCTTATGACGGCCTTGACGAAGTATGCCGACTCAGATAACACCAAAGATCCGAGTTCGGATGATGAGAAAGCCAATCAAGGGAAGAAAAACAATCAGGGAAAAGGTTTTGCGAACAATGGGAATCAGAATAAGCGGAAGACCGCTGATGGCGGATCTGAGCTGGTGGCGAATACCAACATAGGACAGAATCATCCCAAGGGGGGTGGAAGATTCATGCCAAGGAATAGGGGCCCCTTTAATTTAGAGGAGGCGCTTAGGAAGCCCTGTCCGGAGCACAGCATGCCTGACAAGCCGGCGTTGCATGCGTGGGGTGATTGCTTTATCATGGAGAGGTTCAAAAACCAGCATTCCCAACCGCGTAATAACCAGGGCGGTGGCCCGCCCGGCAGCTCAGGGCACGGTGGGTCAGGGGCTGGATTCGGCGTCGGCGGTTCAGGGAACGGGCATCCGGGTCAGAATAACCAAGGGGGGCACCAACAGCATCCCGGCAACAACGACAATAACAACAATGAGCAGCAGCGCAATCAGTCTGGGTTTCAAAGTAACCTGAAGCAGGTCAGTTCTGGGCAGTATCACGTATTTACGACCGGTCACAGTAAGCGAGATGAGAAGTTGCGGAGGCGAGCGGTTAATACAGTTGCTCTGGCTCTCCCGCGATATTTGCCATGGTCTGAATATGATATAATGTGGAGCAGGGAGGACCACCCACCGCGGATGGATGACCCGGGCCGGCTGGCTCCAATAGTGGCCCCTCAGGTGAATGGCTATATGGTGAATAAAGTGCTCATGGACGGAGGTAGCAGCATCAACATCCTTTACTATGACACTTTCCGGCGGATGAAGTTGCTTGACAAGGACCTTAATCCTTCCTCCACTGTCTTTCATGGTGTGGTCCCGGGTAAATCAGCATACCCGATGGGCCGGATATCATTGGAAGTAGCTTTTGGTGATGAGCATAACTACATGGTGGAGTCTTTGTGGTTCGAAGTGGTCAAAATCAAAAGTCCCTATAATGCGCTATTTGGAAGGCCGGCTTATGCTAAAATTTATGGCTAGGCCTTGTTATGTTTATTTACAACTCAAAATGCCCGGTTTAAATGGCACAATTACCATTCACGGTAACAGGAATACGGCTCTTGAGTGTGAAGAAGGAGATGCGGCTTATGCAGAGTCTAGTTGTGCTCAGGAGGAGCTGAAATTTTACAAAGAGAACGTTGATCTGGAAGACATGACCCCGCTGAAGAAGCCTACGACAGAAGTTGAGCCGCCACTCAAGTTTTCAGCGGATGATACCAAGGCAGTAGATTTCAATCCGGGTGATTCATCCAAGCAGTTCATCATTGGGGCTCACATGGATCCCAAATAGGAAAGCGCGCTCATCGAATTCATCCGTGAGAATCGGGACATCTTTGCATGGAAGCCTTCTGACATGCCAGGTGTACCGAGAGAGTTCGCTGAGCACAATTTTAATGTGGATCCAAAGTTTATGCCGATCAAACAGTTTCTACGGCGGTTCAACGAAGAGAGACATAATGCTATAGGGGAGGAAGTTGCTCGGCTCTTGGCCACAGGATTTATAGTAGAAGTTTTTCATCCGGAGTGGTTGGCTAACCCGGTGCTAGTACTAAAAAAGAACGACACGTGGCGTATGTGCATAGATTACATGGACCTTAACAAGGCCTGCCCGACTGACCCTTTTGCGCTCCCTCGTATCGATCAAATTATTGATGCAACAGCCGGATGCGAAAGTTTATGCTTCCTGGACGCTTATTCAGGGTATCATCAAATCAAAATGGTAGTGAAGGATCAGGAGAAGACGGTGTTTATTACACCTTTTGGGGCGTTCTGCTATGTCTCCATGCCTTTCGGGCTCAAGAGTGCCCAGGCGACTTACCAACGTTGTGTGCAGAATTGTCGCCACAGTCAGATTGGCCGAAATGTCCATGCTTACGTAGACGACATCGTGGTTAAATCCAGAAAGAAGGAAACTCTTTTAGAGGATTTGAAAGAAACCTTTGATAATCTTCGGGTCTACAAGATGATGCTTAACCCGAAGAAGTGTGTCTTTGGTGTTCCAGCAGGAAAGCTTTTGGGTTTCTTGGTCTCTCAGCGGGGCATTGAGGCTAACCCGGATAAGATCAAGGCCATCACTTCTTTGGGTGAGCCGACGTGTATTAATGACGTTCAGCGCCTTGCAGGGCGGATTGCTGCATTGAGCCGCTTCATAAGCCGGCTTGGGGAGAAAGCTATTCCTTTATACGAGATGATGAAAAAGACAAACACGTTTAAATGGAGCGCAGCAGCGGCTGAAGCACTTGAAGCTCTTAAAAAGCAGTTGACTGAGCCACCAGTGTTAGCCGCTCCGGTTGAGAAAGAGCCTTTTCTCCTTTATGTGGCGGCTAACAACAGAGCGGTCAGTGTAGCAATTGTGGTTGAGCGCAGGGAGGCAGGGAAAGAGTATCCTGTGCAAAGGCCGACTTATTACATCAGTGAAGTTTTGGCAGAATCTAAACAGAGATATCCGCATTGTCAAAAGTTGGTATACGGAATTTACATGGCCAATCGCAAGTTAAAACATTACTTTTTGGGGCACCAGATAACAGTGGTCAGTTCTGCCCCGTTGGGGGATATCATTCAAAATAGAGAGGCTACAGGGAGGATTGCCAAGTGGGCCTTAGAGCTGAGTCCTTTTGGTATCAAGTATGTTCCTCGTACAACAATTAAGTCTCAAGCTTTGGTGGATTTCATAAATGATTGGACTGAATGTCAAGCCCCGAAAGAAAAGCCGGATAACACGTATTGGCCTATACACTTTGATGGATCCAAGCAGCTAGAAGGGTCCAGGGCAGGAGTTGTTCTCACCTCCCCCAAGGGTGACAAGTTTTGTTATGTGCTCCCGTTAATGTTCCCTTGTACTAATAATGCAGCTGAGTACGAAGCGCTGCTCCATGGTCTCAGAGTCGCTAGAGAGATGAGTTTAAGCCGGGTCAGGTGTCTAGGCAACTCAGATTTGGTGGCTCAGCAAGTTTCAGGCACTTGGGTCTCCAAGGATCCACGGATGGTGGCTTATCGACAAGCGGTTGATGTCATTGCCGGTCATTTCAAGGGATACCAGGTGGATCACATTGATCGTCGCAGGAATGAGGCGGCTGATGCCTTGTCACGGTTAGGTTCTCAACGAAAGCCGGTACCACCTAATGTTTTTCTGGATGTATTGCATCATCCGACTGTCAAGATACCTTCTGAGGAGGATCTGGCTATTCCTGACCCGGAGGCGGAGCTAGTGGCAGCTCTTCATGTTACCCCAGACTGGACTATTCCTTATTTGGCATATCTGACACGCGGCGAGTTACCTCAAGAGGAGGATCTGGCCAGGAAGATCACTCGGCATTCTAAGTCTATGCCGATTATCAATGATGAGTTACATAAGTGTAGTGTGACGGGTGGCTTTCAGCGCTGCATCTCACCAGAGGAGGGCCGGCAAATATTAAGTGAAATTCATGCTAGCGACTGTGGGCATCACGCCGGGTCAATATCTTTGGTGGCTAAAGCTTTCCGACATGGGTTTTTCTGGTTGACGGCTCCCAAGGATGCAGAGGACTTAGTTCGCAAGTGTGATTGCTGTCAGAAATTCGGCCGGCATGCTCACGTTCCGGCTCAAGAGTTGAGGATGATACCAATCACTTGGCCGTTTGCGGTCTGGGGGCTTGATATGGTAGGACCTTTCAAGCGATCTAAGGATAAGAAAATGCACCTTCTGGTGGCAGTTGATAAATTTACTAAGTGGGTAGAGGCAGAGCCGGTCAGTAAATGTGACGCAGCTACGGCGGTTCAATTTATTAAGAAGCTGATTTGTCGCTTTGGTTACCCGCACAGTATTATTACAGACAATGGGACAAATTTATCCAAAGGAGCTATGAAAACGTTCTTTGAGAAAGAGCATATCCGGCTTGATGTTTCAGCCGTGGCACATCCACAGTCTAATGGTCAGGCAGAGCGAGCCAATCAGGAATTTTTGAGAGGTGTCAAGCCACGGCTCATGGTTCCTTTGAAACGGACACCCGAATGTTGGGTTGAGGAGTTGCCTTCCGTCTTATGGAGCATCAGAACTACACCTAACAGATCTACATGTTTTACACCTTTCTTCATGGTGTACGGTGCCGAGGCGGTTCTACCCAGTGACATCCGGCACGACTCACCAAGGGTGGCGGCTTATGTTGAGATGAACAATGAGGTAGCCCACCAAGATGCGTTGGACGCCTTGGATGAAGCACGAGAGTTAGCAGCAGCCAGGTCAGCAACTTATCAACAAGACCTGCGACGCCATCATAGCCGCAGGGTAAAGACCCCGATGTTCCAGGAAGGTGACCTGGTGCTCCGGTTGATTCAAGACCAATCTAGAATGCATAAGTTATCTCCACCATGGGAGGGGCCTTTTGTGGTCAGCAGGAACCTTAACAACGGGTCATATTACCTCATGGATGTCAGAGATGAGTCGGAAACCGTGGGACAGAGACGTTGCGGCCCCGGAATATCGCACATCTGCGACCATACTATACTTAACAGGGGTTGAAAGCCGCTATCATTGTATATATCATGAGGACATGAGTAAAAGCTAGCATCCTCGCACAAGACTAGGGCCTCTTCTCTTATGTACACCTTTGTACAATCAAGATAAAATCTTCCAGTTCAAAAAGTTTGAGTTGAAGAGGGTCGTTCGCCGTCAAAACGGCTGGTCTACCCTTCGGCTTTACGCCTTATTAAACGCTGCTGCAAAGAGGCTTCTTGCCTTCGAGTATAGCTTACTTATCCTTTGCACAACCAGCTGTCATTAAACTGTTACAAGGAGGCTTCTTGCCTCCGGGTATAGCTTACTTCTCCCTTACACAGTTGGCTTTATGCCTAGTTTGGTTACATTAAGCGCTGATTGTTAACGGAGGCTTCTTACCTTTTGGTATAGCTTACAGTGCCCTAAGACAACAACGTGTATACCAAACTCCAGTTGCTTATCAACTGCGGCCATAGAAGGGGGCTTCTTACCGACGGGTATCGCTTATCTCACCCTAATGGCCGGCTTTATGCCACTTCCGATTACTTATTAACCGCGGTTGTCAAAGGGATCTTCTTACCGACGGGTTCGCTTATCTCACCCTAACAACCGGTGTTTACGCCAAAATTCAGTTGCTTATCAACTGTACCTGTTGAAAGAGGCTTCTTACCTTTAGGTATAACTTACTTCTCCTTTCAAACAGCCGGCTTTATGCCATCTCAGGCTAATTATTAGCCGCGGTTGTCGATGGAGGCTTCTTGCCTTGGGGTATAGCTTACATCTCCCATTGACAGTCGGTGTTCACTATACTCTTACTAGTCAATCTCGCTTAGAGATCCTGAGCCGGTTCAAGAAATTGACGGCCAATCTCGCTTAGAGACCCTGAGCCGGTTCAAATAATTGACGGCCAATCTCGACACAGACCCTGAACTGGTATGAGTTTTTTGAGGAAGGAAAGATCATCATCACGTATGGTATCATGTCGGCTTATCAAAGCCGGGCAATTATAAGTCCCGGGTTGCCGCAGGCGAAACTACCCGATACTTGGGGGCTACACAGCCGAACTCTCCTCAAAGGTTCCGGCTCATCAATAGCGCAGTTGTCGATAGAGGCTTCTTACCATCAGGTATAGCTTACATTATCCTAAAGACAACCGGCTCTTTAATAACCCCGTCTGATGAAAGCCGGAGTCATGTGGCTTCGGTCAACAAAATTTAAGGTCTCAAAGAGATTGTCCAGCTTTAATATTCTGGAGAAAGGAATGGCGTCTTAAAAGACAGGCCCCTCATCAGAAAAATTCAAAGGTATATCTCTGAAGAGCCGGCAACACATTAAAACACAGAGAGGTACAAATATATATGGTCACCAAGTGGCAGAATCATGGTTACTCTATTACAAAGATACTCTCAGAAAGAGCAAAAGCATTGTCAGCTGCCCACGGCGGGTCATTACATAAGTATGTGCTCAGAAAGGCTAAGATATTACAATTCAGTTGTTGGCGGCTCATCCTGCTTCGGGTCTTTTGCTGGCTTTATCTGAAGATTGCCCAAGTCCCAGTTACAGTCAGCCAGAGTAGCAAATGACCCCTCAAGGAACGGAGACGCGTCAAGCTCACAAGGAAAGAGATCCTTACTATGGGTGGGTGTCAGATCTTTCCACTCGTAGAGCATCCCCCGCGGATTCTCTTCTCTTCTGCGTCGTAAGCCGCTTGATAGGTGCTCAAATCAGCTTCATCCGCCAGAACAGAGGCCAAATAGCGTGACTCTTTGACGCACCGGGTATAGTCTTCCTCGGTGAAATCTGAGCTGTCGTCTCTTTTAGACGGATAGCCATCCATCATCTCAGCCGGCGTTAGCTCAGGAGCAAAGGCAAGAGCCCGGCACAAACCGGCAACGGCTCCTTGGCGGAAGGCGGACTTCTTGAGCTCCTCAATCTGCTTAGGCATTGTAGAGAAGAGTTCCAAGACCCCTTTCAGAGCAGTGGGGATCTTCTCCTTATACTGCACGCTCTTGATTGTGAAGATGGCGCCACAGTATAACTGCTCTGCAAAAGTATAAATGGCCTTCAGTGGCAGAAGGCTATCAGAAGCCAACTGCCGGCTCCTGGGACCTGGATGAGTTGGATAAAATTAATGAGCCGCTAGTTTTCTTACTAGCAATGCTAAAAAGGACAAAGTGAACAAGAAAGCTTACCAAATAGGGCGGCTGACATCTTCGCAATATGTTGTTTCAGACCTTGAAGTTCACCCGCCACGGCTGTAAGCCGCTGTTCAGCATCATCCGCCCGTTTGGTTAAGGCGGCCTTTTCAGATTCAGCCGTCTCTTTTAAAGAGGTGAGCTCGGCGGTAGCAATGGCCAGTTCTTCTGTGAGAAGCCGGCATTTTTCATCCGCGATACTTCGAGATTCTTGCTGAGCTGCCAAGTTGGCCATCAGATCTGTCAGCTGAGACCCGGCTTCATTCAAAGCTTCCTATAAACACATCAAAATACAGGATAAGCCGCCAAAATGCAGAACGGGTGTTAAAAGCAAATACAAGTCTCAAACAGATTGCAAGCAATATATTTGACACTTGGGGGCTAATGTATATTTGATCTTGCAAGTATGTACTTCCGGTTCATTTCCTTCGAAATTGACCCGGAACTTGGGGGCTATATAATGGCTCTTCAATGTGCTAATAATGGAAGCACCGACTCAACTTGATCAAGCTTGAGTCAGCCCTTGGGGGCTACGATTACATCTTCAAGTTATCTACATTACAGGCCCGACTCAAATGTAATCTGAGACGACCCTTGGGGGCTATGATTGGCAGTTCACTTTACTTATAGTACAAAGCTAAAGCAATTTTAAAGGAGTTTGACATGGCAATCTCTGCAAGAGGTCACGGAAAGACCCGGCTCAACGATTCAATACGTTAAGCCGGATCTTGGGGGCTAAGAAAGGATATAGTACAAAAGGAAAAATACCTCATATTTTGTCTTCATGGAAGAGATCAACCGAAGTTCCAAGTCCCGGTTGGTGGTAACCCGGTTTATGTACCCAACGTGTAGCTCTTCAACGGTCATCTTCTCGCATGAAGAATCGAAGTTCAGTTTCTTTGAAGCTTCACCCGGCTCTGTATGTTTGGTCAACACATGAGCTGGAGGCATTTGATGACCAGACCCGGTGATAACAACATCCGGGGTGTCAGGGGTCTTGGCAGGAGTTGCCGGCTTAGAAGGAGCCCTTGGAGGGCTCTCCATGATGACATCTTCAGCGGCCGGCTCAGCGGAGGCAGCCGGCGGGTTTTCTTCCAGTTGAGTTTCTTCCGGTTGCTCGGGCTCCGGTTCTTCAATAACTGGGCCGGAGGAGGGTTTGTTGGCCTTGCGGCGTTTAGCTTGAGCACTGCAAAAAAGAAGAAGAATCAACAGTTGAAGATATTGCTATCATAGTAACAACTGGATGTCCAGATGCTTACAGCGGGTTAATCTTGGGCGGTGGTATGATTGACTCTGAAGAGTCGCCGGAGGAAGGAGATTTCTGCAAAAATAAAACAGAAAGGTGAAAAGAGTATCAAGTTTACAAAGGAAAGATAAAGGAAAAGAAGGGGTTAAAACCTTGGCGGAGCGTTTCTTGGGAGCCGAAGAATTTGGCAACCCGGACATGAGCTCGGTAGAGCCGGTGCTTCGAGTCTGTCGACGCTCGATTTGCTATTGCTTTTTTAAGAGGAAATCGGGAGCCAGATAAGCAAGAGGGTGAGAAAGGGGAACTTTTCTGATTACCCGCCGCGGCTTTCGGGGGATGAAATATTCTGAGCCGGAGGAAAGGTAATTTACCTCAGGAACATTGGCACGGCTGGTATCCACTTCATCCAGTGAGTAAAGTAAGTGTTAAAATAGGAAGTTAAAAGATCAAGCAAGAGAGTTGAAACTTTACCTCTGAGCTGGACGATGGTGGCGGCTCAAACAAATTATCTTGCGGGACATGTTTTTTAGCCTTCTTGGTTGGGACCTTCTTCCTGGATTTCTTCGGAGGGGCAACATATTCCCTCTTACGGAAGTCTGAGTCGGCCTATAAGAGTGACCCGAAGAGTGAATATCAAATCAGCAAAGTGCAAACAACGTTTGAGAGATGGAAGAGAAGAGAGTAAACTTACATCGGGAGCCGGATTGTTGGCACTAAAAAGGTGCCAGGCCAATTTGTCTACATGATCTGGAGGCTTCATGGACAAGGCTCCAGATGGCGAGGGGTAATGTCATTCTTTGTTAACGTAGATCGGCTGAAGCATAATGAGCTATCATACTTGCCTTTATATTCGCACATGAGCCGGCTTCTATGGCTCAAAGGCATAATCCGCCACGAAATCCAGCAGCGGGTCAGGTCCAGCCCGATTAAGCTGTTGGCCATAAGAGCCTTGATTTTGGCATGGGTCGGCTCATATCTTGCGCGTTCTGAAGCTGATAGCCGTCCAGGAAGCTCTGATGTTGTTGTGAGCCGGGAAGGACGATAACCCGGCAAAGGACACTCGTTTTCAAGAGAGGTGTCCTTGTAGTACAACCAAGTCCTGTTCCAGTCCTTGGGGTGACTCGGCATCTGTGTAGCTGGAAAGATGATATCCCTACGCCGTTGGATGGATATGCCTCCAAGTTCTAGGCTCGGGCCGACTTTCACTTCAGTTTGCCGGTTAGCATAAAAGAATTCCCGAAAGAGTCCCACCGACGGCTTGATTTGAAGGTAAGCTTCAGAGAGCACTTGGAAATTGCATATGTTTGAGACGGAATTGGGGGCCAAATCTTGCGGGTGAAGCTTATAACAGTGAAGGACGTCCCGAAAGAATTTGGAGCCGGGAGGCACGAACCCTCGTTCAATATGGTCAGAGAACACCACCACTTCGCCTTCTTCAGGTTTGGGCCGCGTCTCATCACCTGGGACCCGCCAGCTAATGACTTCCTTAGGAGGAAGAGTACCCGCGTGAACAAAATCCGACAAAAAGTCCTCCATAATGCATGACCCAACCCAGTTGCATGAGTTGGACGCACGAGACATGTTGGCGGCTTAAGTGCTGTGCAAGATAAAAGGCGCGATGAGTCGAAGCGCAAGCAAATATTTTTAACGGCTTAAAAGTTTAAGGGCTCTACGGATAAAGCTGAAGACCCGGTTGATAAGAGCCGGAGGAGCTTGGCGACTCAAGAGGGAAAAGGAAGATCAGAAAATCGACCAAGTCCTAAAAACAGATTCCGCAAGATGTCACTATATTTACGGATCTACAAAAGCAGAGAAAATGAATTTTATTTCTAACCTAGCGATGAACAGCGGAGGAAAAAGAAACGGACTGGGGCCATCGAGGCCCGTGCATTACGCGCGACCGGCCCGCTTGTGGCGGCGGAGTAGGAGCACATCCTAAAGACGTTAAGCGGTGTCGAGATGAACTAGCTATAACGGTGCTGGAGCCCAAACGACGGCGGCGGAGCACCGGTGAAAACCCTACTATGGCGGCGACCATCTAGGGAGCAGGAAAACTTACCGGAGACGGCACGGCAGAGGCAGACGGATCTCTGGTACGTTCAGGGTGATGCAGCGGCCAAGGTCGGGGACGATGTACGGACTGCGTCGGTGCGGAGCTCGAAGGCGCTGGGGCGGCGACAGGAAGAAGACGAGGAAACAGAGGCACGGGCGGGAAAATGGAAACCCCGGCCCGCACGGGTCATATTTAAAAGGGGGTTAAGGAAGGCGCGAAAATCCAGGTGATGACACCGTTCGAATGAGGCGGACGCCTCAATTCTCGAGATGACAGTTAAGTGAAAGATTTGGTGACACGTCAGCAGATCTCATGATGTCATGCCGGTTCATTTCCGGGCAACTCGCCAAAAGTGGAAGAGAAGGATGAAGTGAGCAAGCTCAGTTCAACCTGTGGCCTAATGTTGGGGATATGACCCGCCGAAGAGGCTCCGGGTCATGTTATTGGCTCGTGAACGGGCCCAAAGGTGAGTCGTAATATTAAGTGGCCCAAGAGTATAGGCAGCTCACGGTGTGGGCCGTATGATGGCCCGGACCGAGAAGACCCGGGCGTGCACAGACGGCTTGGACAAGAAGATAGAGAGAGACTCAGTTAGCAATTGTAACGACCCGGATGTTCCGACCTCTTATATAAAGGCAGACTCGGGGCGACTTAGAGGACAGGCAATCGAGAACTAGGTCAAGCTTTTACCTCCTTGTAATCGATACGCAAGTAATACAAGCACAAGCAGGACGTAGGCTGTTACCTCGACTTGAGGGGCCGAACATGGGTAAACCCGTGTCTTTCATCCCGACAAACGCCTTTGAGTCCACCTCATTGGCGATGGCCTCGAACCGAAGTCCGTTCACCCAGACATCTGTCGTGATAAAACCACGACAAAGTGTTTGTTGCCAAAACGGGTCCTTTCTCGAGAAAGAGTTTCTATCGAAAGAACTGAGTGGGAGGAAGATAGAACTTGATGAGGTTGTTGAACCTTTGTATCAACCAGAGAGTAGTGCGGCGTAGAAAGATGTTTCTATGGAACCTACGTCAGTTGAAGAGGAAGTTAATGATGATGATCATGAAGCTCCGGATCAAGTTACTATCGAACCTCGTAGGTCAACAAGGACGCGTACTGCTCCTGAGTGGTATGGCAACCCTATCTTGGAGGTCATGTTGTTGGACAACGATGAACCTACGAACTATGGAGAAGAGATTATGGGCCCGGATTCCAACAAATGGTTAGAGGCCATGAAATCCGAGAAAGGATCGATGTTTGAAAACCAAGTATGGACTTTGGTAGACTTGCCCGTTCAACAGCAGGTCGTTGAGTACAAATGGATATTTAAGATGGAGATGGACGTTGATGGTGAATGTCACCATTTATAAAGCTCGACTTGTCGCAAAGAAGTTTCCGCCATGTTCAAGGAGTTGACTATGATGAGACTTTCTCACCCGTAGCGATGCTAAAGTCTGTTGGAATTATGTTAGCAGTTGCCGCGTTTTTTAATTATGAAATTTGGCAGATGGATGTCAAAACATCATTTCCTTCCTTGAGGAAAGGTTGTATGAGATGCAACCAGAAGGTTTTGTCAGTCCTAAGGATGCTAAAAGGTGTGCAAGCTCCAGTGATCCTTCTATGGTTGGAGCAAGCGTCTCGGAGTTGGAATATTTGCTTTGATGAGGTGATCAAAGTTTTTGAGTCTATACAAAATTTATGAGAAACTTGTATTTACAATAAATTGAGTGGGAGCACTATAGAATTTCTGATAAGTATATGTGGATGACATATTGTTGATCGGAAATGATGTAGAATTTGTGGAAAGCATAAAGGGTTGTTTGAAAAGGAGTTTCTCGAAGGAAAACCTGGAATGAAGTGATACATCTCCGTCGTATCTATAATTTTTTATTGTTTCATGCCAATATTCTACAACTTTCATATACTTTTGGCAACTTTTTATACTATTTTTGGGACTAACATATTGATCCACTGCCCAGTGCCAGTTCCTGTTTGTTGCATGTTTTTTGTTTCGCAGAAAATCCATATGAACCAAAGTCCAAATGCGATAAAAACTTACAGAGATTTTTTTGGAATATATGTGATTTTTTGGAAAAAGAATCAACGTGAGACGATGCCCGAGGAGGTCACAAGCCTGCTAGGCGCGGCCCATTCCCTGGCCATGCCTGGCAGGCTTGTGGCCAACCCTAGGTCGGTTGGAGCTGTACTTTGGCCGCAAGGAAGATATTTTTATAATAAAAATCCCCTCAAAATTTTAGCCCGGTAGGAGTTATGGATCTCCGGATATTTATGAAACGATGAAAGGCTAGAATCTGGGAGCGCGGAAACAGAAGGAAACAGAGAGAGAGAGAGAGAGATCCAATCTCGGAGGGTCTCCTGCCCCTCCGCCTGCATGGAGGCCATGGACCAGAGGGGAAACCCTTCTCCCATCTAGGGGAAGGTCAAGGAAGAATAAGAAGGAGGGGAGCTCTCTCCCGGTCGCACCGGAACATCGCCGGGCCCATCACCTTCCCCCATCTATCTACAGCGGTCCACTCTCCCGCAACCCGCTGTACCCTCTACTTGAACATGGTGCTTTATGCTTCATATTATTATCCAATGTTGTGTTGCCATCCTATGATGTCCGAGTAGATTGTTGTTGTCCTATTGGTTGATTGATGATCATGATTAGTTTGAGTTGCATGTTTTATTATTGGTGATGTCATATGGTGCTCTCCGTGTCGCGCAAGCGTGAGGGATCCTCGATGTAGGGGTGTTGCAATGTGTTCATGGTTCGCCTATGGTGGGTTGCTCGAGTGACAGAAGCATAAACCTGAGTAGGTGGGTTGTTGCATATGGGAGTAAAGAGGACTTGATACCTTATAATGCTATGGTTGGGTTTTACCTTAATAATCTTTAGTAGTTGCGGATGCTTGCTAGAGTTCCAATCATAAGTGCATATGATCCAAGTAGAGAAAGTATGTTAGCTTATGCCTCTCCCTCACATAAAATTGCAATAATGATGACCGGTCTAATTATCGATTGCCTAGGACAATTCTGCAACTCCTACCACCACTTTTCCACACTCGTTAAACTAACTTAATTGTTACTTTATCTTAGCAGCCCCTAGTTTTCATTTACATGCTCTTTACTATCTTGCAAACCTATCCTATCACACCTACAAAGTACTTCTAGTTTCATACTTGTTCTAGGTAAAGCGAACGTTAAGCGTGCGTAGAGTTGTATCGATGGTCGATAGAACTTGAGGGAATATTTGTTCTACCTCTAGCTCCTCATTGGGTTCGACACTCTTACTTATTGAGAAAGGCTACAATTGATCCCCTATACTTGTGGGTTATCATGAAGCTACTTAAATATTGGGCATCTTGATCTATAGAGGTAAATCAAGATGTGTGATAAAACTTTCAATGAGTACATACCTTGACAAGATTTTTAAAGAGTTCAAAATGGATCAGTCAAAGAAAGAGTTCTTGCCTGATTTTTAAGGTGTGGAGATGAGTGAGACTCAAAGGTCGACCACGGCAGAAGAAAGAGAAAGGACGAAGGTCGTCCCCAATGCCTTATCCATAGGCTCTATATAGTATGCCATGTTGTGTACCGCACTTGTATGTGCCTTGCCATGATTCTGTCAAGGGGTAGAAGAGTGATCCAGAAGTGGATCACTGGACAATGGTCAAGATTATCCTTAGTAACTAGAGGACTAAGGAAATATTTCTCGATTATGGAGGTGATAAAGAGTTCATCGTAAAGGGTTACCTCGATGCAAGCTTTAACACAAATCTGGATGACTTTGGGTAGCAATCTGGATACATATAGTGGAGCAGCCATTTGGAATAGCTCCAAGTGGAGTGTGGTAGCAGTGTCTACAAGATGACATAGAGATTTGCAAACTACACACGAATCTGAATGTCGCAGACCCATTGACTAAATACCTCTCTCACATGCAAAGCATGAGCGAACCCCTGAACTCATTGGGTCTTAGATTCATAACAATGTAAATCACATGGTGATGTGAACTAGATTATTGACTCTAGTGCAAGTGGGAAACTGTTGGAAATATGCCCTAGAGGAAATTATAAATTAGTTATTATCATATTTCCTTGTTCATGATAATCATTTATTATCCATGCTAGAATTGTATTGATCGGAAACTCAGATACATGTGTGGATACATAGACAACACCATGTCCCTAGTATGCCTCTAATAGACTAGCTCGTTGACCAAAGATGGTTAAGGTTTCCTAGCCATGGACA
Organism: Hordeum marinum; assembly: GCA_022496015.1. NCBI lineage: Eukaryota > Viridiplantae > Streptophyta > Magnoliopsida > Poales > Poaceae > Hordeum > Hordeum marinum. The sequence continues at coordinate 417,687,142 of CM039674.1, read as the reverse complement.
TCATATGTCATTTGATAACGAGATCACATCATTAGGAGAATGATGTGATGGATAAGACCCAAACTATAAATGTAGCATATGATCGTGTCGGTTTATTGCTAGAATTTTCTACATGTCAAGTATCTGTTCCTATGACCATGAGATCATGCAACTCACTAACACCGGAGGAGTACCTTGTGTGTATCAAATGTTGCAACGTTACTGGATGACTATAAAGGTGCTCTACAGGTATCTCCGAGGGTGTCTGTTGCGTTGGCATGGATCAAGACTGGGATTTGTTACTCCGTGTAACGGAGAGGTATCTCAGGGCCCACTCGGTAATAAAACATCACAATAAGTGACTAAATGTGTTAGCCACATGATCTTGTATTACAGAATGAGTAAAGAGACTTTCCAGTAACGAGATTGAACTAGGTATAGAGATACTCATGATTGAATCTCGGGCAAGTAACATACCGAAGTACAAAGGGAACATCATACGAGATTAACTGAATTCTTGACATAGAGGTTCAACCGATAAAGATCTTCATAGAATATGTAGGAACCAATAAGGGCATCCAGGTACCGCTATTTGTTATTGATCGTAGAGGTGTCTCGGTCATGTCTGCATAGTTCTCGAATCCGCAGGGTCTAGACACTTAACGTTTGGTGGCGATATAAGTATAGTTGAGTTGTTATGTTGGTGACCTAAAGTTGTTCGGAGTCCCGGATGAGATCCTGGACATGAAGAGGAGCTCCGGAATAGTCCGGAGGTAAATATTGATATATGGGATAATAGTGTTTGGTCACCAGAAGGGTTTTGGAATTCACCAGAAAGAGTTTCGGATGTTTTCCGAAATGTTCGGGGTACAAGAACACTTTATTTGAGCCAAGGGGTAAAGTCCACGAGACTTTAGGAAGGTGCAAAAGGAGTTTTGGGGAGGCCAAGGGTCAGATGCCAGGGACCCTGGCATCTGGGGCTAGACGCCAAGGACACTGGCGTGTAGTCCTGGAGTCCGAGGAGGACTCTTGCCTTGCGAGCAAAACGGACTTTGAGGAGGCTCTTTCTCCATGTTTCGACCCCACGGCTCAACATATAAATAGAGGGGCAGGGCTAGCACCCGGAACACATCAAGAATTCCCCAAGTCGTGTGCCATCAACCGAGCCCCTCTGGTTTATCCTCTATCATAGTTTCCGTTGTGCTTGGCGAAGCCTTGCGGAGATTATTCTTCACCACCACTGTCACCACATCATCATGCTCCCGGAACTCATCTACTACTTCGCCCCTGTTGCTGATTCAAGAAGGCGAGGGCGTGATACATCTCCAACGTATCTACAATTTTTGATTCTTCCATGTTGTTATATTATCAATCTTGGATGTTTTATAATCATTTTATAGTCATTTTATATCATTTTTTGGGACTAACCTATTGACATAGTGCCAAGTGCCAGTTGCTGTTTTTCCATGTTTTTTACATCGCAGAAAATCAATCCCAAACTAAGTCCAAATGCCACGAAACATAACAATGATTTTTTATGGGCCAAAAGGAACACAACAGGCCCTAGTTGCACCTGGGGGTGCCCCGAGGGAGGCACAACCCACCAGGGCACGCCAGGAGGCCCAATTGCGCCCTGGTGGGTTGCGCCCACCTCGGGTGCCCCCCGGACCGCCTCTTTGCTCTATAAATACCCCACTATTCCAGAAACCCTAGAGCAACATACGAAATATTCATCCAGCCACCGTAGAGTCCAGAACCACCAGATCCAATCTAGACACCATCACGGATGGGGTTCACCACCTCCATTGGTGCCTCTCCGATGATGCATGAGTAGTTCTTTGTAGACCTTTGGGTCTGTAGTTATTAGCTAGATGGCTTTCTCTCTCTCTGAATTCTCAATACAATGGTCTCTTGGAGATCCATATGATGTAAGTCTTTTGCGGTGTGTTTGTTGGGATCGATGAACTTTGAGTTCATGATGAGATCTATCTTTTTATATCCACGAAAGTTATTTGAGTTTTTTTAATCTCTTATATGCATGATTGCTTATAGCCTCGTATCTCTTCTCCGATATTTTGGTTTTGTTTGGCCAACTTGATCTATTTATCTTGCAATGGGAAGAGGTGCTTTGTAGTGGGTTCGATCTTACGGTGCTTGATCCCAAAGACAGAAAGGAAAACGACACGTATGTATCGTTGCTACTAAGGATGAAACGATGAGGTCTATGTATACATAGATAGATCTTGTCTACATCATGTCATCGTTCTTATTGCATTACTCCGTTGCTCCATGAACTTAATACACTAGACGCATGCTGGATAGCGGTCGATGTGTGGAGTAATAGTAGTAGATGCAGGCAAGAGTCGGTCTACTAATCTTGGACGTGATGCCTATGTAATGATCATTGCCTGGATATCGTCATGAGTATTTGAAGTTCTATGAATTTCCCAACAGTAATTTGTTCACCCATTGTTTGCTATTTTTCTCGAGAGAAGACACTAGTGAAACCTACGGCCCCCGGGTCTCTTTCTCATATTATTTGCCTTTGCGATCTACATTTCCTCTACTTTTATTTTTTCAGATCTATTAAACCAAAAATACAAAAATACCTTACTGTACTTTATTTTATTTGGCGTTCGATCTATCATCATCTACAAATCTTTCTCACGTCCACGTGCCTTTCTAGCGCCGTTACCCGAAAGGGATTGACAGCCCCTTTAACACGTCGGGTTGCGAGTATTTGTTATTTGTGTGCAGGGGCTGTTTATGTTGTGTTGCTTGGTTCTCCTACTGGTTCGATAACCTTGGTTTAATATCTGAGGAAAATACCTACCACCGATGTGCTGCATCATCCCTTCCTCTTTGTGGAAATACCAACGTAGCTTCAAGCGACATCAAAAGGAATTTCTAGCGCCATTGCCGAGGAGGATCTTCAACATATACCAGGTTCCTAGTCACAAATCTCATCTCCTTGCAATTTACTTTATTTGCCATTTGTCTCTCGTTTTCCTCTCCCCCACTTAACAAAAATTTGCCGTTTTATTCGCCTCTCATTTTCCATTCATCGTTTTCTTACAGGATCTGTTTTTGAGTGCAATCTTGTTGTGTGGTCATCATGACTCAAGAGAACAGCAAGTTATGTGATTTCTCAAATACCAACAACAATGATTTTATCGGCACTCCGATTGCTCCTCCCGCCACTAGTGTGGAGTTTTGTGATATTAATACTACTTTGCTGAATGTTGTTATGAAAGATCAATTTTCCGGTACTCCTAATGAGGATGTCGCGTCCCATATTAATACCTTCGTGGAATTGTGCGATATGCAAAATAAAAAATATGTTGACAATGATGTGGTTAAGATGAAATTATTTCTGTTTTCTTTGCGAGATTCTACAAAAATTTGGTTCTCTTCTTTGCCTCGCAATAGTATTGATTCTTGGAATAAGTGAAAAGATCCTTTTATCACTAAGTATTTTCCTCCCGCAAGAATTATTTCCCTTAGAACCGAGATCATGAATTTCAAGCAACTTGAACATGAGCATGTTGCACAATCTTGGGAAAGGATGAAAATGATGCTAAGGAATTGCCCAACTCATGGGTTAAATCTTTGGATGATCGTACAATTTTTTTATGCAGGATTGAATTTTGTTTCTCGTAATCTTTTAGATTCCGCCGCGGGTGGTACTTTTATGGAAATTAAGTTGGGTGAAACCACCAAATTTCTTGATAATATCATGGAAAATTATTCACAATGGCATATCGAAAGGGCTCCTACTAGTAAAAAAGTTAATTCAGTTGAAGAAATTTCTTCTTTGAAAGAAAAGTTGATGCTCTTATGAAATTGGTTGCTAGTAAAAGTGCTCCTATTGATTTTAATGATATGACTTTGTCTACTTTGATTGAGAAAAATAGTGATGCCATAAATGTGAATTTTATTTCTCGAAACAATTTCAATAACAATGCTTATAGAGGTAATTTAAATCCTAGGCCTTTTCCTAGTAATTCCTCTAATAATTATGGTAATTCCTATGGAAATCAATCTTATAATAATAATATGAACACATCTGATCTTGAGAATGATATTAAAGAATTTATCAATACACAAAAAGTTTTCAACACTTCCATAGAAGAAAAGTTGAGCAAGATTGATGATTTGTCTAGAAGTGTTGATAGAATTGCTCATGATGTGGAAAATCTCAAGGTTGAAATTTTTGTGCCTAAGGTAGATGAATCAATTAAATCTCTTTATGTTTCTATGGATGAAATTAAGAAAAGAACCGCTATTCTTAGAGGTAAAAGAGAATTTTTAGAAGAAGTGTTTTCTAGTGATTTCTTTCGTAAAAATGATGAAGATCTTAAAATGATCGGTGTTTCTTCTATTGATTCCTTGTTTAGTAAAGTTAAGATTGATGAAAAAGGGACTTGATAAGAGTTAACTTTAGGTAGAAGGCGTCCTAATATTTCTGAGGGTGAAAATCTTGTTGAGAAAATTAATGAAAGTGGGTTTGGAGAGGTCAAAACTTTAACTAGTGATGTGCCCACTCTTTTGGATTACAAAGACTTTAATTATAATAGTTGCTCTTTGATTTATTGTATTTCTTTGTTGAAATCTATGATAAATTCACCCCATGCTTATGAACAAAATAAAGCTTTTACTAAACATATTGTTGATGCTACGATGAAAGCTTTCTAAGAAAAATTGGAATTAGAAGTATCAATTCCTAGAAAATTGCATGATGAATGGGAACCTACTATCAAATTCAAGATTAAAAATTATGAGTTTTTTTGCTTTGTGTGACTTGGGTGCTAGTGTTTCTACAATTCCTAAATCTTTATGTGATGTGCTTGGTCTTACTGATATTGAATCATGTTCTTTAAATTTACACTTGGCGGATTGTACTATTAAAAAGCCTATGGGAAGAATTAATGATGTTCTTATTCTTGCAAACAGGAATTATGTGCCCATAGATTTTATTGTTCTTGATATTGATTGCAATCCGTCTTGTCCAATTATTCTTTGTAGACAGATTTTACGCACTATCGGTGCCGTGATTGATATGAAAGAAGGCAATATTAAGTTCCAATTTCCTTTGAGGAACGGTATGGAACAATTCCTAGAACAAGAATGGGGCCACCATATGAATCAATCATTAGGGCATCTTATGGATCTCATAACAAAGATGACAAAACTTAGATCCTTGCTTTATGCCTAGCTAAGGGCGTAAAAAATAGCGCTTGTTGGGAGGCAACCCAACGAATAAAATTTATTTTTTCCTTTTTCTTTCTTGCTTGAGTTTTTACAAAATTATGATAATGTTATGATTGTGTTTTTTGTGTTTTAATTAGTGTTTGTGCCAAGCAAAGCCTTTGGGATCATGTTGGGTAATAGTTGCTTTGATCTTGTTGAAAAACAGAAACTTTGTGCGCCAGTCACATAATTATTAAAAATCACAGAAGGGTGATATTCTGAATTTTTTACACAACATTGATATACAAATTTGACATGTTGTCCTAATTGTTCAGAATTTTTTTAGTTACATAAGTATTCGAAATATCCAGATTGCTACAGACTGTTCTGTTTTTGATAGATTTTGTTTTCTTTGTGTTGTGTGCTTATTTTGATGGCTCTATGGTTTTCTTTGATGAGTTTTTGCCATATAAAAGTTGGAATACATTAGGTATAATACAAGAAAAAAATATGAATTGGTTTAATAAAGTACTTATAGTAGTGATTTATTTTTCTTATACTAACGGATCTCACGAAGGTTTTGTTGAGTTTTGTGTGATTGAAGTTTTCAAGTTTTGGGTTATCTTACGATGGATGAAGGAAGGATGGAAAAGCCTAAGCTTGGGGATGCCCCGGAATCCCAAGATATTATCCAAAAATGAGCAACCAACTAAACTTGGGGATGCCCCCGAGTTGCATCCCCACTTTCTTCGAACGACCATCGGTATTTTACTCGAAACTATATTTTTATTCGTCACATGATTTGTGTTTTGATTGGAGCGTCTTGTATGGTATGAGTCTTTGCTTGTTTTATTTTGTGTTTTAAATTTTGATCCCTTTATGGACACACCTATTTGAGAGAGCCAAAATTATGTCATGACTTGTTAGAATTGCTCTCTATGCTTCACTTAAATTTTTTATGAGCAATGGACTTGCTCTAGTGCTTCACTTATATCTTTTTGAGCATGGTGTGCTTAGTATTTTTGAAGAAATGCTCTCTTGCTTCACTTAGATTTATTTGAGAGTTAGTAAAATTTTCAAGAAATTCTCTTTTGCTTCACTTAAATTATTTTGAGAGAAATAAGAAAAATTATGCTCTTGATCTTCACTTACATTTGTTTGAGCTTATGAAAAGCAACACATGAAAAATAGTCCCAAAGTGATAGATATCCAAGAAGGATATAATAAAAACTTTCATGAAGATCATTGGACAAAATAAACTTGATTCTTAGTAATAGTTTTGAGATATGATGATGTGATATGTGAGTTATGTTGATGAGTAATTATGCTTTACTAAGAATATTGGTGTTAAGCTTTGTGATTCCCTATGCAAGTACGAAAGTCAATAGTCATGCAATGAAATTATATCCTACTTGTGGTGAATTATTCAGTGTTATTTATGCTTAATGCTTGCTTATGAGATTATCCGTTTCTTGGTTGGTCGCTTCTCAATCTTTTGCTAGCCTTCATTTTGCACCAAGTATGAGCTCTACTTGTGCATCCAAATCCTTAAACCCAGTTTTTGCCACATGAGTCCACTATACCTACCTATATGCGGTATTTCCATGCCATTCTAAGCAAATTTGTATGTGCCATCTCTAATTTTCAAAATAAACTTCTCTTTTGTGTGTTTGTTTCGCTCGCGGAGCGGTGAGGGGTGGCTAATATTTTCCATGCTAGATGTGTTATTCTCATGATGAGTGTTTATTCACTTGTCATTGCACGAGAGTAAGGCAAAGGTATTAGGGATGCCCAGTCCCGAAATGCAAAAATAAATTTACTTTATATTGTCAAATAATAAATTCCTTGGAAAGTGGAAGTATGAAAAAAGGAAAGGAAGAAAGGAATAAACTTTATTTTCTATTTGGGAACCGCCTATGATATATCTAGCATGGAAAGTGTTGGGAACTCTAAGTCGTTTTCGTTGGTGGGATGGATACACCTCCCAAAATGTTTTTATCTCTAAGCTTTTCGCTTTTGAGCTCTGGCACCTCTACAAATCCCTACTTCCATTTGCGAAGGGCCCTTGTTTTTATTTTATGCAATTTTTATTTTTGATTTTGAGTCTCCATATTCTCTTACCAAAGCACCAACTAGGAGTAAATATGATCGTATTTAAGTATTGGGTGTAGCTAATATTTGAGTGTGTTTCATGAATGGATCCATGTTTGAGCATGATGGGCTAGGGATAACTTATTTTAGCGTTGATATTTTGAAGGCATGGTTGCTTGTTGATATGCTTGAGTATCTAAATTATTATGTCAAAACTAGACTATTGCTTTGAACAACTAAAAGTCCAAATGTCCATGCTATAAGAAAAAGAATATGATATGACATGTTGGGCAACATTCCACATCAAAAATTCTGTTTTATCACTTACCTACTCAAGGACGAGTAGGAGTTAAGCTTGGGGATGCTGATACGTCTCCAATGTATCTATAATTTTTTATTGTTCCATGCTGTTATATTATCAATCTTGGATGTCTTATAATCATTTCATAGTCATTTTATATCATTTTTTGGTACTAACCAATTGGCATAGTGCAAAGTGCTAGTTGTTATTTTTTCCATCGCTGAAAATCAATACCAAACGAAGTCCAAATGCCACAAAACTTGACGGTGATTTTTTATGGACCAGAAGGAACACAACGGGCCCTGGCTGCTCCCAGGGAGTGCCCCGAGGGAGGCACAACCCACCAGGGTGCGCCAGGAGGCCCAGCTGCGCCCTGGTGGGTTGTGCCCACCTCGGGTGCCCCCCGGACCGCCTCTTTGCTCTATAAATACCGAAATATTCGAGAAACCCTAGAGCACAGAGTCCAAAACCACCAGATCCAATCTAGACACCATCTCGGATGGGGTTCACCACCTCCATTGGTGCCTCTCCGATGATGCGTGAGTAGTTCTTTGTAGACCTTCGGGTCCGTAGTTAGTATCTAGATGGCTTTCTCTCTCTCTCTCTGAATTCTCAATACAATGGTCTCTTGGAGATCCATATGATGTAACTCTTTTGCGGTGTGTTTGTTGGGATCGATGAACTTTGAGTTTATGATCAGATCTATCTTTTTATATCCATGAAAGTTATTTGAGTTTCTTTGATCTCTTATATGCATGATTGCTTATAGACTTGTATTTCTTCTCCGATATTTGGGTTTTGTTTGGACAACTTGATCTATTTATCTTGCAATGGGAAGAGGTTCTTTGTAATGGGTTCGATCTTACGATGCTTGATCCCAGAGACAGAAAGGGAAACGACACGTATGTATCGTTGCTACTAAGGATAAAACGATGGGGTCTATCTCTACATAGATAGATCTTGTCTACATCATGTCATCATTGTTATTGCATTACTCCATTTCTCCATGAACTTAATACACTAGATGCATGCTAGATAGCGATCGATGTGTGGAGTAATAGTAGTAGATGCAGGCAGGAGTCGGTCTACTAATCTTGGACGTGATGCGTATGTATTGATCACTGCCTGGATATCGTCATGAGTATTTGAAGTTCTATAAATTGCTCAACAGTAATTTGTTCACCCATCATTTGCTATTTTTCTCGAGAGAAGACACTAGTGAAACCTACGGCCCCCGGGTCTCTTTCTCATATTATTTGCCTTTGCGATCTACTTTTCCTTTGCTTTTATTTTCAGATCTATAAAACCAAAAATACAAAAATACCTTGCTACACTTTATTTTATTTGGCGTTCGATCTATCATCATCTACAAATCTTTCTCACGTCCACGTGCCTTTCTCGCACCGTTACCCTAAAGGGATTGACAAACCCTTTAACACGTCGGGTTGTGAGTATTTGTTATTTGTGTGCAGGGGATGTTTACGTTATGTTGCTTGGTTCTCCTACTGGTTCGATAACCTTGGTTTCATATCTGAGGGAAATACCTACCACCGTTGTGTTGCATCATCCCTTCCTCTTTGGGGAAATACCGACATAGCTTCAAGCGACATCAGGGCGTCATCTAGTTGTACATGTGTTGAACGCAGAGGTGCCATCCGTTCGGCGTTAGATCGGAAGGACCGTGATCAGGATCGCGAGACGGTTCATGATTTGATCGCGGGACGTATCATGATGGCATCATGGAATGGTTCTTGATTTGATCACAAGATGGATCATGATGTGATCGCGGGATGCTCGGCGATTTGAATTGCGAAGACGTTTGACTACATCAACCACGTTTCATAACGCTTCCGCTAAGCGATCTACAAGGGTATGTAGATCCACTCTCCCTCTCGTAGATACTCATCACCGTGGATTGATCTTGCGTGTGCATAGGAATTTTTTTTGTTTCCCATGCAATGTTTCCCAACATTTATGGGAACAAGAATCAACTAGCATAGGAAGGCAAAACAAGAATAACTTCAAAACTTTGAACACATAGAGAGGAAACTTGATATTATTGCAATTCCTACAAGCATATGTTCCTCCCTCATAATAAATTTCAGTAGCATCATGAAGGAATTCAACAATATAACTATCACATAAATCATTCTTTTCATGATGCACAAGCATGCAATCGTCATAATGAATTTTCCCAACAAAACTTGGGGAACAAAAAATATCATCTTTATAAAAGATGGCATCCCCAAGCTTATGGCATTGAATATCATTAGCATCATGGATATTTAGAGAATTCATACTAGCAACATTGCAATCATGCTAATCATTCAAGGTACTATCATGAAACACCTTATAAATTTCTTCTTTCAACACTTCATCAAAAAATTTAGATTCATGATTTTCAAACAAAACTTCATAGAGATAATCTAGCGCACTCAACTCACTAGAAATTGGTTCATCATAATTTGTCCTTTTGAAAATATTAGCAAGTGTATGAGGATCCAAATCAATAAATTTTTAGCAAGCAAAGACGCAAGCAAATAGAAGGCACATGGCAACACAAGCCAACAAAAAGAGATCCGGTGAGAAAAAGGCGAATAAAACGGCAAATTGGTGAAGTGGGGGAGAGGAAAACGAGAGGAAAATGGAAAATAATGTAAATGAAAGAGATGAGTTTGTGATGGGTACTTGGTAGGCTTGATGTGTATCCTCCCCGGCTATGGCGGCAGAAATCCTTCTTGCTAATTCTTGAGCTTGCGTTGGTTTTCTTTTGAAGAGGAAAGGGGATGCAGCAAAGTAGATACGTATTTCCCTCAGTTGTTGAGAACAAAGGTATCAATCCACTAGGAGGAACAAGCAAGTCACCAATAGATGCACCTACACAAACAATCAAACACTTGTACCCAACGCTATAAAGGGGTTGTCAATCCCTTCACGATTACTTGCAAGGATTAAATCTGATAGGGATAGATGGGAAATATTGCGAGAAGTGAAATGTAAAAAAATTGCAGCAAGGTATTTTTGGTATTTTTGGTATATAGATCTGAAAATATAATATGGAAAATAGACCCGGGGGCCATAGGTTTCACTAGAGGCTTCTCTCTTGAAGGAAAATAACACGGTGGGTGAACAAATTACTGTCGAGCAATTGATAGAAAAGTGCATAGTTATGACGATATCCAAGGCAATGATTATTCTATTGGCATCACGTTTGTGTCAAGTAGACCGAAATGATTTGTTTACCGATTACTCCACACATTAACTCACTCATGGCTGCAACTAGAGTATTAAGTTCATGAAGAACAGAGTAACACATTAAGTAAAATGACATGAAGTAGAGGGATAAACTCAAGCAATATGATGAAAACCCCATATTTTTACCCTTGATGGCAACAATACAGTATGTGCCTCGCCACCCCTACTTTGTCACCGGGTGAGGACACTGCAAGATTGAACCCAAAACTAAGCACTTCTCCCATTGCAAGAATTACCAATCTAGTTGGCCAAACCAAACCAATAACTCGAAGGGACTTGCAAAGATATGAAATCATGCATATAAGAATTTAGACAAGAACCAAATAATATTCATAGATAAGCTGATCATAAACCCACAATTCATCGGATCTCGACAAACACACCGCAAAAGAGTATTACATCGGATAGATCCCTATGAAGATCATGGAGAACATGGTATTGAAGCACAAAGAGAGAGAAGGAGCCATCTAGCTACTAGCTATGGACTCGTAGGTCTATGGTGGACTTCTCACGCATCGTCTAGGGGCAATGGAGTTTATTTAGATGCCCTTCGGGATCGAATCCCCCTTAGGCAGATAACCAGAAAAGGCTCCAAGATTGGATCTCTCTGTAATGGAGGCTTCCGGTGGTGGAAAAGTATTATCGTTGCCCTTTTTGGTATTGGGGGAATATTTGGGAATTTATAGGCCGAAGATTAGGGTTAGATGACCTGCTGGGGGGCCACAAGCTAGGGGGCCCCCTGGCCGCGCAAGGGTGGCTTGTGACCTCCTGGCAGCCTGGCAGGTTTCCTGCCTTCCTCTTCAAGTCTGGTAGCTGTCTTATGGTCAAAGAAAAATCATCGCAAATATTTTATTCCGTTTGGACTCCGTCTAATATTCCTTATCTACAATACTCAAAAACAAGGAAAAACAGAAACTGGCACTAGGCTCTAGGTTAATAGGTTAGTCCAAAAAATAATATAAAATAGCATATTAATGCATATAAAACATCCAAAACAGATAATATAATAGCATGGAACAATCAAAAATTGTAGATACGTTGGAGATGTATCAGATGCTGATGTGGACGAAGGATCTTCTTCGTCTGTAGGCGGCCGAGAGCACACCAATAACCACACATCAGCAAGCAGGTATGAACACCATCACCCCGCCTACGCAATTACGCGTGCTTGTAGTGTCGGGTGAGAGCGGTGGACAACGCAAGGAAGGGAGTCCAACAGTGGATGATGTAACCGCCCCATAGAACAAAGAATGGATGATGAGATGGAGGAGGACCCTATGTTGTGGCTCAATACAGGCGCCTTCTATGAGGACGTAGAATTGATGAGCCGTACATATGACTCGAAGTGTCGGCATGCGGATCATGAGGAGATGAATGATATGCCCATGTAGGAACGTCCTAGGGTTGATTGCAAGAAGTCTCTATTCATGCAATCCTCACAAGACACGCCTCCAGATGCTGCCTCAACCTAGGGTCAACTAGCCTAGGTTCGTATAGTGCTTAGCCAGACAACACTGGTGGCGGGGTTAAGTAAGGGTTTGGAAGGGTCTGGAAGGTCAACCCAAGAAAAAGCAGAGGAAGAGACCGCCGAGGAAAGGCTCAGCTGCCGCCAAAGCAGCTGCCAAAGCTTATTGCAGTAGTTTAGCCCTGCCGACCGATTTTGCAGACCGTGTACTCGTCAAAGGTGTGGCGATGTACCATGTCACGGGCGAGTCGATGCTATCGTTGGGTCCGTTGGAGGTCTTATCAGGGGATCTCAGGAGACATCACGACCATGTGCTCTTGACTGAGATTAGCCTTCTCTCCTAGTAGGATCCATGATATTCGCTATACCCAGTTCGCGTGCCTGAGAGGAAGTGCTACATCGACAGGCTACCCACGGATATGTTCTTCCTGCGGTTGATTATACCTTTGAGATGTTTCTCATGAGGCAGCTCGATTTTACAATTGTCCGCCTTTTTGTGCTACATATGAGTTATGCCATCAGGAGAGAACAAATCCCGCAAATCTGTGTGGCGGATCCATACTACATGCACGAGTCCTTCATGAGCCTTGGCGACTTTGAGCGTAAAGCTGCTGGGGTCTACATCGAAAACTTCATGATAATGAATAAGGACAAGGAAATGGTTCTCCTGCCATATCATCCAATGTAAGTCGTTGACGGACAACCCTTTCGTACATTTCAATCATTCCTTCTCGCTCATATGGAGAATAATTTGAGGTGTTTTCTTTTTTCCACAGCAACGGCCGCACCGTCCTTATCATTCTTTTCTCGAGAGTCTCTAACGCAGTGTATTTTGACGCGTCCAGAAACCATGACATGAAGGACTACACCCATACAATGGATATTCTAGATGATGCTCTCCACGGCTTCAGCATGAGGGGTGGCCACATGGAGATAAGGAAACAAAGGAAGATTAGGTCGGGTTTCTCGCATAAAACTACCTTCTGCTACATGCATCAACCAACATCAAGCCATAATGATGGATTCTACCTCATCCATCTCATGGTGGAGTTCAGAAGGGATCACCAACATCTTCGCATGATGACTAGAAATGATGACCATATCTGAAAATGGGCAGAATCCTTAGGTGAAGAACCGGATTAAAAACTCAGAGATGACTTCTTTCACATCCATAGAGACATTGCAACGATCATCATGAAAGAAGTCGTCGAAGAGAAGGGGTTGTTCCACCACGGCCCTATATCGCAAGCTGACATCCGAACTCGCATAGGCATGCAACGTCAGGACCTGATGCCATTCAAGAAGCTAGGGTATATCCTCGATCATCTAGATGGATGGAACTTCCAGTAATGATTGACGATGCCGATGATGATGATGTGTCGGTTGAACTGGTACTTTATGTAGCGATGGAACTTTGTGATGTCAACGGTCCATGTCGAACTTGCGTAATCCTAGTTTGTTAGTTTGGGTACACGATGACCTGTGTACCTCTAGTTAATTAGTTTGGGTACGATGAACCTGCGTTGATTAATTATGTTTACTATATGTTGCATATATTTGCTAACACCCTTTCTTTTCGTGTTCTCAATTATATTATGTTGCATATTTGTGTTGATTCCTTTGATGAATATGCATATCTAATAACAGGTACATAGATCCTTGATGGCGATGAAGTGCTATGTCGTGTACATAGGGAAGCTTCTGAGCGTGTAGGACGAGTGGCCCGAGTGTCAGGCTCAAGTGGAGCGGTTCTCGGGTGCCAGCTATCTAGGGTTCGATAGGAGACAAGAAGCAGAAGCTAGTTACTTGAGGTTCACGCTAGCGCGAGAGAGGAATCAAAACCACCGCCTCATGTACTGCATAGTTCGGCTCTCACTCATAGTGATAGCTCTTCTCTTTTACATCATTTTTTAGATGGATGACGACGTAGTTGTAAGTATTTGAGACATGTCATAATAACTTGTATCGCTATTTCGAGATGATGACGAGATACATCATTTGTGTTGGATGATGATTATGATGATGACATGATTTTATGAGACTATTTGTATGTGCATGATATGATTAGATTTGTATGTGTATGATACGCTAGAGTATTGTACGAGACATGTACATATACAAAGGAAATGTGCAACAAGAAAAAGAAACTATAGCTATTATAGTAGTGGCGCGGGGTATGTTTTAGCGGCAGCATGCTCTTAGCAGTAGCGCGTTTTGAACCGAGGCATTGCAGCTATTAGCAGTAGCGCGTTTTGAACTGAGGCGCTGCAGCTATTAGCACTAACGTGCTTTCCTAACAACCGCTACTGCTACCTACACATAGAAGTAGCGCGGTGATACGTCTCAAATGTATCTACTTTTCCAAACACTTTTGCTCTTGTTTTGTCCTCTAATTTGCATGATTTGAATGAAACTAACCTAGAATGGCATTGTTTTTAGCAGAACTACCTTGGCATAAATAGAAGTTCTCGGAATTTGATGAAACTTTGTGTGTATTTTTTCTGGAAAATATAATGAATTACGGAGCAAACAACAGCCGGAGGGCGTGTGCCACGGAGCCACCACGCAATAGGCCGCCCCCTAGTGGTACGGCCTGTTGTCTTGTGGGGCCCTCGTGGCCCCTCCAAACCTAATGCCAGTCCTATAAATTCACATCCTCGGAGAGAAAAATCAGAGAGAAGATTTCATCGCGTTTCACAAGACGGAGCCGCCACCACCTCATGTTCTTCCTCCGGAGGGCTGATCTGGAGACTGTTTTGGGCTCCGGAGAGGGGAAATCGTCACCGTGGTCATCACCAACTCTTCTCCATAAACACCACCATGATGCTCACCACCAGGAGTGGGTAATTCCTTTGTAGGCTTGTTGGACGGTGGTGGGATTGGATGAGATTGATCATGTAATCAAGTTAAGTTTTATAGGGCTTGATCCCTGGTATCCACTATGTTCTGAGATTGATGTTACTATTACTTTGCTATGTTTAATGCTAGTCACTAGGGCCCGAGTGCCATGATTTCAGATCTGAACCTATTGTGTTTTCATGAATATAAGAGTAATTTTGATCATACCTTGCAAGTTATATGTATCTATCACGTGTCATGATCCGCATACATCAAGGTGACAATAGTTGGGATTCTTTCTGGTGATTATCGTAGTTTGAGAAGTTCATATATTCACCATGTGAGTAATTACTCTTATATTCATGAAAACATAAATGGTTCAGATCTAAAATCATGGCACTCGGGCCCTAGTGACAAGCATTAAGCATGGTAAAGTCATATCAACATCAATCTTAGAACATATTGGATACTAGGGATCAAGCCCTAACAAAACTAACTCGATTACATGATGAATATCATCCAAATCCTCACCGACTAGCAAGCGTACGAAGGAATTACTCACTCCCGGTGGGGAGCATCATGTAATTGGTGATGAAGGAGGGTTGATGATGGCGAAGACCGAAGATTCCCCTCCCTGGAGCCCTAAACGGACTCCCGATCTGGCCTCGCGATGAAGTACGGGAGGTGGTGGCGGCTCTGTATCGTGAAACGTGATGAAACTCTCTCCTTGATATTTTTCTAGAAAAATAGGATTTTATAGCGCTGGAATTAGGGTCGGGGGCCCCACGAAGTGAGCACCACCGACCAGGCCGTGCTAGGGGGCTGGTAGGTGGTGGGCACCCTTGGCCCCCTCTGTGGTGGCTTTTGGCTCCAATATTCCTCAAATATTCTCAAATAATTCTCCAAAAAGTTTCGTTCCATTCCGAGAACTTTTATTTCTGCACAAAACAACACCATGGTAGTTCTGCTGAAAACATCGCCAGTCCGGGTTAGTTTTATTCAAATCATGCAAATTAGAGCCCAAAACAAGAACAAAAGCGTTAGGAAAACTAGATACGATTGAGAAGTATCACGGTTGAATTGATAACTCAACTGTCAAGGCCAATAAATATTCTTTGGCTCCCCTTGTATCCAATCAATAAATTAGGGTGAAATACTACCCGTGAAGACTGTCGCGATCCCCTACACTTGTGGGTTATCAAGACCTTTTTCTGGCGCCGTTTCCAGGGAGCATAGCTCTATTTATTATGTTAACTGAAGGATATCCAATTTCTACTATGAAGAATCTGAAAGACAATCAAACTAAGATTGTCCCCTCTCGCACGAGAGGTAAGGAACTTCCATCTAGCTCTGCTTTAGATTCACCTACTGTTTTGGATCAACTTGCTACACCACCACCTATTGATCGTCCTGATATGTCACATGAACTTGATGATGCTACTTCTGAAATTAATGATGAAACTATTGCTACACATGTTGAAACTGAACCTATGCCAGTGAATGAATTACTTGATGCTCATATTGTTAAAGCTAGAGAACTTGAGAATGTTGAAACTGAGGAAGACTTTGAATCACCTATTACCCCTCTCTCACCTAATAGATATGAATTGCCTTTTGTACCTGAAGGTTATGTTATGGATGGTGAGGTAGCTAGGGACATTCTTGCTTGTGAAAATAGGGATGACGTGAAGAAACTATTATGCAAACTAAAAGAAAAATCTATGATGGAGAAAATGAAACATGATCCTAAATTTGCTACTTCTCCTATATTTTTTACTGATAAGGATTATGAGTTCTCTGTATACCTTGAGTTGATTTTTATACTAGAGTCTGATCCTTTCCGTGGTTATGAAAATGAAACTTTTGTCGAACACCTTATGAAACTGAATGATATTGCTCTGTTTACCAATGAACAAAATATTCACTATTATTATATCCTTAAGCTTTTTTCCTTTCACGCTAAAAGGCTAGGTGAAGGAATGGTTCCTTTCACTTGCTCCTTGTTGCATACGTAGTCCCTAGGATACGCTTCACCACTTTTCTGCAAAATATTTTCCTGCTCATAAGAAACAAGCTGCATTATAGGAAATATTTATCTTTGCTCAAATTGGAGAAGAGAATATCCCTCAAGCTTGGGGGAGGATTCTCCAGTTACTATGAGCTTTGCCTGATTGTCCTCTTGAGAAGAATGAAATACTTGATATTTTTATAATGGACTAACTCATGCTTCTAGGGATTTCCTAGATAGTTGGGCTGGTTGTGTTTTCAGGGAAAGAACTGTGGAACAAGCTCAAGAATTATTGAATAACACAATGCAAAATGACGATGATTGAACACTTCCTGAACCACCTCCGGAACCAATTCAAAAGAAGAGAGGTATTCTATTCCTTAGTCCCGAAGATATGCAACAAGCAAAAAGATCTATGAAAGAGAAAGGTATTAAAACTGAGGATCTCAAGAAATTACAACCTATTTAAGAAATACATGGACTTGACACCCCGACATAGGTAGTATAGGTAAACTCTCTCTCTCTTCCTTTAATAAAAGTGATATACCTTATACTAAGACTCCTGAACAATGCTTGGATGAATTTGGTAGTTATGCTGTTAAGCAAGAACACTTCAACAATTATGTTAAGAATCAATTGCAACATAATGCTATGATGATAGATCGCTTAAGTGACTTGATGTTTAGAATTGCAAATGATGTGAAAGGTTTAGGCAAACACGCTTCTATGGTTCACACCCAACTAGACCAAGTCGCTAAATCACAAAATGATTTGCTTGCTAAAATGAATAATATAAATAATCATGCTATTAGAGTAGTGACTAGAGGAGGTAGAATGACCCAAGAACCTCTTTATCCTGAAGGTGACCCTAAAAAAATTTAAAAATATTCTTAGAAAATTAATGAAGATGCACCTAGTTCATCTAAGAAGAAGAAGAAAAAGAAACACGATAGGAACTTGCATGCTTCTAGTGAACCTATTATAGAATAACATGTTGAGAAAAATAATGAAGTTTCTATTTCTGAGGCCGAGACACGGTCTGGTAGTGAGCATACACCTAGTGATAATGAAAATGATAATAATGATGATGATGCTCATGTAGGTGCTCAACCGGATGATAAAAAGGAAAATGACAATGATGTGGAAATTGAACCTGCTAAGGATCTTGATGACTCACCTACTAAAAATAAACGTTATGATAAGAGGGACTTTGTTGATAGGAAACATGGAAGGGAAAGAGAGCCATGGGTTCAGAAACCTATGACATTCCCTTGTAAAGCCACTAAAAGTAAAGATGATGAAGATTTTGAGCACTTTGCTGAAATGATTGGACCTGTTCATTTGCGCACTCATTTGACTGATATATTCAAAATTCCTCTGTATGCTAAGTATATGAAAGATATTATCACTAATAAACGAAAGGTACCTAAAACTGAAATTGCCGCCATGCTTGCTAATTATTCTTTTAGTGGTGGAGTACCTAAGAAGCTGGGAGATCCGAGTATACCCACAATACCTTGCTCTATTAAAAGGAATTATGTCAAAACTGCTTTATGTGATTTAGGAGCCGGTGTTAGTGTTATGCCTTTCTCCCTTTATAAAAGACTTGAATTGAGTAACTCACACCTACTGAGATATCTTCGCAAATCGCGGATAAATCCACTGCTTTACCTATTGGAATTTGCGACGACGTTCTCATTGTGGTTGCAAATGTTACTATCTTAACAGATTTTGTTATTCCTGATATGACGGAGGACGAAAATATGTCGATCATACTTGATAGACCTTTTCTAAACACTGCAGGGATTGTTATAGATTGCAATAAAAGCAAGTTTACCTTTCATATCAATGTCAAGCAACATACCATGCATTTTCCAAAGAAGCAAACTTTGGTTAATAATATTAATGTCATTGATCCTATTCCCATGATTATCATTGAAGATATTACAATTCCTCTACCTACTGCCAAGAATAAGAAATATTATAATCTTATTTTCGGGGAGATACAAATCTCAATTGAGGTAACCTAGTGACATATGAAAATTCTTCAGTTTCATGCTAATCGGAAACATTTATTAATAAGACTTGATCAACCATATTAATGAATTCCTTTCAAAATACATGTGATTGATGAATTGAGTATTCACAACTCTTTGTATCACAAGTTTATATTCTGTTCTCGTAGTAAAAATAAAAATAAAAATCCATGAAATTCCTGTTTCTGTTTTTTCCGTGCATGAAAAATACCTCAAAAATAAAAATATCAGATTGCCATGAAATTTTCTGGAATAAATAAAAAATTGGTGAAAATTTACTGCACGGGGGTGTGCCAGTGGGCCACCACGGAAAAGGCCGCCCCCTAGTGGTGTTGTCTGTTGGCTTGTGGGGCCCATAGGGCCCCCTTCCTTATCTCTTCCTCCCACTCCTTCTCCTACCTCAAGCAAAAATTCCCTATCCATCTCTCTCCCGTGTTCTTCACCTAGAAAGTGAAACTTTTGATCTCTTTGCTCAGAACTCCGTTTGCGAAACAGTTTTGAGGAATTGTTCCTTGGTATGTGGATCTCCCATTCCTCCAATCTGTTTTTGTTTTAGTGGTTTATATTTTGCATAAGTTGCTGCACTTGGTGCTACAGAAAATAAGCTTGCATGTTGAATTCTTTGAGTTCCAAGTAATATGAATGCTTGATATGGCCTCTCGGCATCACTATGAGTAGTTGCTACCATTCTTACGGAGTTTTGTTGACATTCATTTGTAACTCAAAAATTTCAGGAATTTGTGTTTGGAAAAGATGAGTTTCTTTAGGAGGAGCGCTTCAAGGAGGTGTTCTTTGGGTGAGTCGTCGAGCGAAAGCTCTGTTCGACAAGCCTACATAGAGCCCAGGGCTAATCAAATAGTCATGGCCGATGCAGAATCTTGTCGATGGCCAAGCGACGAGTTCATGATAAGTGCGGGTATAAAAGAGGAATTTGGTCATATTATTGAGAATACAGGCCTCATCGACTTCCTTGGAGATAAGTGTGTTCAACACTATAACCTTAGTTGTACTTCCAAAGATGGATTTCGCTTTCAAGCGAGTAACTCTAGGGTGTTATTTAAACTATATGATGAATCTTTTAGCGTGGACCTAGAAGAATTCTCGATCTTGCAAACTTCCACTTTGGGGTCTACTTGAGAAACCATCAACAGTTGATTACAGTATGTTTCTCGAAAGTCATTGTGTTGAGGAAGACAGGAAAGTATCGCAGGCTAGAATTAAGATTATACAATTTCCCTCTATCCGTTACTTTGCATTATTCAAAGGGGAAATGCGTTGTAGGAAAACAAGAATGTAGTGTGCTATGTGCCCATGACTTGACTCTTATACATACTATTGTGATGGGCGAGCGACATTTTAACCTTGGTGCAATTGTTGCCAGAAGGTTGCATTCCAACTCTAGTAATGGAGAATTGTATGGAGGCATTTATGCATCCCACTTAGCTGCACATTTGGGAGTGGTACGCCAACCTAATGACCCCATTTTGCCTGAACGATATTTAGATTATGAAGCTATGCGTTATCATGAATTCCATGTGAACTATGCTAGAGCCTATGAGTACAACTTAATATTTAGAAAACACACAACTATGTCTATATTTTTTGCCTGCACCTTCCCTCTTTGACTTTTAGGCTCGGCAAAGTTATTATGTTCTTAAGGACGAGGTGCGAGAGCACAATACTGTTGTGGAGGCTGCTCGCTTGGCAGCGGAGGTTGCTCGTCTGGTAGAGGAGGAATCTCGGAATGCCTCCACAAGTTTGCATTTCAACCATTACCCGGATCAGCAGTGGTGATTACCAAGCTAGGCAAAAGCCTAATCTTGGGGGAGTACCTATTTCTCACTGACATTACATTCATGCTCTCACACTTCATACAAATTGTTGGTGTTTGATACGTCTCCAACGTATCTATAATTTTTGCTTGTTCCATGATGTTATATTATCATTCTTGGATGTTTTACCATCATTTTATTACTACTTTATATCATTTTTTGGTGCGAGTTGTTGTTTTTGCTTGCTTTTACTTCGCATAAAATCAATACCAAACGGAGTCCAATCGCGAGAAACTTTTTGGAGATTTTTTTGGACCAGAAGACACCCAATGAACCAAAGATGTGTCGAGGGAGTGGGCCGAGGAGGCCACAACCCACCAGGTCGTGCCAGGGGGCCTAGCCGCACCCTGGTAGGTTGTGCCCTCCTCGGGACCGCTCTCCAGCGCCTATGACACCTATAAATTCCCAAATATTCCAAAAACCCTAGGGGAGTCGATGAACGCAATTCCAGCTGCCGCAAGTTCCAGAACCTCGAGATCCAATCTAGACACCATCACAGAGGGGTTCATCTTCATCATAGGTGTCTCTCTGATGATGCGTGAGTAGTCCACCATAGACCTATGGGTCCATAGGCAGTATCTAGATGGCTTCCTCTCTCTCTCTCTCTCCATCTCTCTCTCTTATGATTCTTAATACAATGGTCTCTTGCGGATCTATTTGATGTAAACTTTTGTGGTGTGCTTTTTGAGATCCGATGAATTTTGAGTTCATGATCGGTTTCTATCCATGAATATTATTTGAGTCTTCTTTGATCTCTTATATGCATGATTTCTTATAGCCTCGTATTTATTCTTCGAATAATTGCTTTAGTTAGGCCAACTAGATAATTTTTTCTTGCCATGGGAAGAGGTGCTTTGTGATGGGTTTGATCTTGCGGTGTTCTTTCCCAGTGACAGAAGGGGCAGCAAGACACATATGTATCGTTGCTATTAAGGATAACAAGATGGGGGTCTATTCCTACATGAATAGATCTTATCTACATCATGTCATCGTTCTTATTACATTACTAAATTTTACCATGAACTTAATACACTAGATGCATGCTTGATAGCGGTCAATGTGTGGAGTAATAGTGGTAGATGTAAGCAGGAGTCGGTCTACTTATCTTGGATGTGATGCCTATATAATGATCATTGCCTTGGATATCGTCATGACTATTCGATTTTATATCAATTTCCCAACAGTAATTTGTTCACCCATCGTGCGCTATACTCATGAGAGAAGCCACTAGTGAACCCTACGGCCCCTAGGTCTACTATTCCATCATATTGCTTTTCAATCTACGTTATTGCAATCTTTGTTTTCAGATCTTCAAAAAAAATGTATTGCTGCATATTTACTCTTTTTATTTTCTGTTCTTGAGAGATCTATCTCTCCTACCTATCATTACCTAATATATCTTATTACCGTAGAGAGCGTGACAACCTCTCTTTCGCGTCGGGTTGCAAGTATTTGTTGTTTGTGTGCAGGTGATGTTTACATGGGTGCGTGATCTTCCTCTATGGATTGATACCTTGGTTTCATAACCGAGGGAAATACTTACCATCGTTATGCTGCATCATCCCTTCTTCTTTGGGGAAATACCAACACAGTCTCAAGCGACATCAGTGTTCATCCTCTTTCATTGTATATCCATGTTAGCTTTATTTTTTGCTTTCTTCTTGTGCATTTGAAAAACTTGGAAAAACCAAAAATATTTCTCACTTATTTTCAGTTTTAATTTCTTTATTTTCTTCTAAATGTAGTACTAAAAATAAAAACCCCAAAAAAATCCTTTGCTTGTTGGGAGCTTTCCCGTGTAAGTAGTTTTCTTGTTCTTGTTTTTCCCTTTGTACATTTGTTTTCTTAAGAAAAACAAAAACTCCAAAAATATTTCAGTGTGTTTCTCTGAATATCTTTTCTTTTGTTGAGTTGTCAAAAGGAGAAGACTAAGCTGAAAATTTTGAGTGGCTCTTATGTGCTTTATTGATGATCTAACAATGAGCCAATTTTACCTTGTCTTCTCCTTTGTCTTAAATTGTCCTATAGATTCCAGCTTAGTCCAGAACATTCTTGCATTATTATTATTATTATTATTATTATTATTATTATTATTATTATCACACCATTCAACCATGCAAGTGAAAGGCAATAATGACGATATTTGATGAAGTGATTGTGGCAAAGGAAGCTGGTATGAACTCTTCTTGTTTTTCGTTTTTGTAATATGCTTAGCCAGTTTGATCATGATTCAGTATATCATGAGTAAACATGTTCATGCCGACAATTAGAGATTATAGCTTCTCATGCCATGCCTAAATAGCTAGGAGTTAATAATGATTTATCTTGTGTGTCAACATGCATTAAAATGGTTATAATATGACATGGTAGTATGGTATTTCCCTTTGAGAAATTCAAGCGGTTTGACTTGGCCCATGTGCAAGCATGTAGTTGAATCAGTACCAATAAGCCTTTATGATGTTTAAATTTAGAATGTTCATATCCTACTCAAACTATGCCCAATGTTAATTATTCAAAATGCATGTTCATGACCCTTCTTGCTCTCTAGCTGGCCGCTTCTCAACCTATTCCTAGCCTTCACCATTACTAAGCGGGAATGCTGCTTGTGCATCCAAAATCCTTAAACCAAGTTATTCCACATGAGTCCACCATACCTACCTATATGTGGTATTACCCTGTCGTTCCAAGTAAATTTGCATGTACCATCTCTAAATATTCAAATAAGCATCCATTTTGTGCACTCGTCTCGCTCATGGAGCGATAGGGCGGTCAATATGTTCCATGCTAAGCAAGTTATTCTTAAGATGGTCGTTTATTCGCCGTCATTGCACAAGAGAGGCTGGTAAGAGGGATGCCCAGTCCCACATAATCGAAATAAATTAAACAAACTCCTTGGGACAGTTGATTGTTTGGAGGGCAACTGTGGATTCGGCCATCCATGGAATGTGTTTGAATGGTGGATAGGAGTAAACCTTTATTATTCTGTTTGGGAACCACCAATATTGAGTTTAGCATGCAAAATGTTGAAAACCCTTGTCATAATGTTGACAAGAAAAGTGCACCACTCAAAAATTATATCTTCACTCTTGTTTTAAGCTTCGAGCTCTGACACCTCTGCAAATCAATGCTTCCCTCTATGAAGGGCCTATCTATTTACCTTTATGTCGAGTCATCATCCTCTTATTAAAGCACCAGACCCGAGAGCACTATTGGCATACTTAGTCTAGTTAATGTTGGATATGAGCATTACTGGATCTTTTCTACCTTGAATTATAATGTTTAGTCGCTGCTTGGATCTCAGAGGTGCTCTGCATTTATGTTTTGCAGTCTCAAAAAGGGCAGACGAAATATCATGTCCACCATATTATATTATGATTGTTTTGACAAATTGTTGTCATAGGAGATATTTTATTATTGATTTCTAGCTGGTTATCTATTGCCATGAGTTAACATAATACTTAGTTGTTGTGATGGATGCATCTATATATGATTTATTCTGAAAATTTGAGCACTAGATAAGCATGTGTATAATAACGAGAACAAAAGAGTTTGTAAAAGTTTTCTTTACCACTTTCAGTTTATCAACTGAAATGCTTGAGGACAAGCAATGAGTTAAGCTTGGGGGAGTTGATACATCTCAAACGTATCTACTTTTCCAAACACTTCCGCTCTGGTTTTGTCCTCTGACTTGCATGATTTGAAGGAAACTAACCCGGACTCACGCTGATTTCAGCGGAACTACCTTGGTGTTATTTTTGTGCAGAAATAAAACTTCTCCGAATTTGATGAAACTTTTGTGGATTTTTTCTGGAATATATAATGAATTATGGAGCAAAGAACTTCCAGAGGGGGTGTGCAAGGGGGACACCACGCAATAGGCTACGCCCCTAGTGGCGCAGCATGTTGGCTTGTGGGGCCCTCATGGCCCCTCCGACCCTAATTCTAGTCCTATAAGTTCACATCCGATGAGAAAAAATCAGAGAGAATATTTCATTGTGTTTCACGAGACGGAGACGACGACGCCTCTTGTTCTTCCTCCGGAGGGCTAATCTGGAGCCTGTTTTGGGCTCCGGAGAGGGGAAATCGTCGTCGTCGTCATCACCAACTCTTCTTCATCAACACCGCAATGATGTTCACCATCAGGTGTGAGTAATTCCTTTGCAGGCTTGCTGGACGGTGGTGGAATTGGATGAGATTGATCATGTAATCGAGTTAAGTTTGATAGGGCTTGATCCCTAGTTTCCACTAGGTTCTGAGATCGACGTTATTATGACTTTGCTATGCTTAATGCTTGTCACTAGGGACCGAGTGCCATGATTTCAGGTGTGAACCTATTATGTTTTCATGAATATAAGAGTGATTTGGATCCTACCTTGCAAGTTATATGTACCTGTTATGTGTCATGATCCGCATACCCCAAGGTAACAATAATTGGGATTCTTTCCGGTGATTGCCATAGTTTGAGGAGTTCATGTATTCACCATGTGTTAATGCTTTGTTCTGGTTCTCTATTAAAAGGAGGCCTTAAAATCCCTTAGTTTTCAATAGGACCTTGCTGCCACGGGAGGGTAGGACAAAAGATGTCATGCAAGTTCCTATCACAAGCACGTGTGACTATATACAAAATACATGCCTACATTACATTGATGAATTGGAGCTAGTTCTGTGTCGCCCTAGTGTGCAACTGTTATATGATCAATGCCATGTAAATCATTATCTATCACTGATCCACGTGCCTACGCGTTACATATACTGAATCTCGCCAAGTTACTATTGCTATTGCTACTGTCACACCTGCTACAAAACTGCAACTGTCACTACTACTGTTACTTTTGCTACTAATGTTTGTCGTGGTACTAAATCTTTGCTGCAGAGAGATATCCTTAGTGCGGTTGAATTGACAACTCAACTGTGAAGGCCAATAAATATTCTTTGGCTCCCGTTGTGTCGAATCAATAAATTAGTGTGAAATACTACCCGTGAAGACTGTCGTGATCCCCTACACTTGTGGGCGATCACGCGCCCCGCCCTGTGCTACCGCTAAAAGTTAGCTATAGCATCGTAGCAGTAGCGCGGCTGCCCGCACTACTGCTAGGCTTTTCCCTAGTAGTGTATCGTTAGATATTTTTCCGCTCCATGTGTGACGTATAGTACTGCGTTAGCTCATACCGAGCACTCCATATTGCCATGTCATGCATCGTGTTGCATCTGCTTGCTTTTATTTATCATTCCTTCCCCCTCTTTTGTTCGGTAGACACGGAGACTAACGTTGCTGTTGGGTACGACTACGCCATTGACGATCAACCTTCTATAGCAGAGCAACAGAGTAAGCAACCACCCCCTTGATCATTCCAACATCACCTAGTTTCTTTCTCTCTCATGCTTGCATTAGAATTTTTTACTATTACAGATAGCTCCTATTCTGATGCATGGCTGTTTTTGTTAAACTGTTGTTGTACCTACTAGTATATTACCTGCTTAGCATAGGTTGATTAGTGACCCCTATGACCCCTTAATCCCAGTTGCCCCTACTTCATCATTGACGACTCGAAGACTCAATCTTAACCGATCGACAAGCCATGCTCGTCACATTCACCGCAATACCCCTTAGTTGTATGACTCTGCAGAGCTACTATCGAGTATCGAGGGTGACACTTCGTAAAGTACTCATGATGCTAACTCTATAGTGTGGCTAGTCGGTCGTGGTTATCGAGGGTGATTCCTCCTTCAGCACACCCGACGACGACTCTACCGTGCAACACCTCAAGCATAGACCATCGAGGGTGATTCCTCTCTGGTCACCTTAACGGTTACATCGGGTGGGATCCATCGAGGTTGATTCCTCGGGTTTCCCCTTCGATGTTATGGACACAGGGATACCTTGACTTTACTACCGATACATGTTGAGGTCAAGATGACTTGCAGGGTTTTGGTGTAACAATGACGAGGGGTGGACGGGCATTCTTGGCCCTTGCCACAAGTCCTCGAGACGGGGCGACAGGACCACATATCATGGATCATCAATCTTCTTGGCAGTTAACAAAACATTAATGGGTTTGGATATGTGATCCGAGAAGGCCTTTGGCCTGTTTCGCACTAACCACCACGTGGGAATAACCATGGGCACTCTGCATCGTACATTCGCTCGAAAGTTTCTCAGATGTCACGGTGAGCGGCACGAGCACGGGTGGCCCGCGTAACCACTGTCTTTTATTAAGAGGTGCCAGGACTAACACCGACCATCCTCGCAACGCGCAGGATTGCAAAGGGCAGTTGGCCCATGAACCCTTCACATTTAGGATGTAGATGTTGGAAATATGCCCTAGAGGCAATAATAAATTAGTTATTATCATATTTCCTTGTTCATGATAATCGTTTATTATCCATGCTATAATTGTATTGATCGGAGACTTAAATGCATGTGTGGATACATAGACAAAACCATGTCCCTAGTATGCCTCTAATGGACTAGCTCGTTGATCAAAGGATGGTTAAGGTTTCCTAGCCATGGACATGAGATGTCATTTGATAACGGGATCACATCATTAGGAGAATGATGTGATGGATAAGACCCAAACTACAAACATAGCATATGATCGTGTCAGTTTATTGCTACTGTTTTCTGCATGTCAAGTATATGTTCCTATGACCATGAGATCATGCAACTCACGGATATCGGAGGAGTGCCTTGTGTGTATCAAACGTCGCAACGTAACTGGGTGACTATAAAGGTGCTCTACAGGTATCTCCGATGGTGTTTGTTGAGTTGGCATGGATCGAGACTGGGATTTGTTACTCCGTGTGACGGAGAGGTATCTTAGGGCCCACTCGGTAATACAACATCACAACAAGCCTTGCAAGCAATGTGGCTAAGTGTTAGTCACGGGATCTTGTATTACGGAACGAGTAAAGAGACTTGCCAGTAACGAGGTTGAACTAGGTATGGAGATACCGACGATCGAATCTCGGGCAAGTAACATACCGAAGAACAAAGGGGACGTTATACGGGATTAACTAAATCCTTGACATAGAGGTTCGACCGAAAAAGATCTTCGTAGAATATGTAGGAACCAATGTGGATGTCCAGGTCCCGCCATTGGTTATTGACCGTAGAGGTGTCTCGGTCATGTCTACATAGTTCTCGAACCCGCAGGGTCTGCACACTTAAGGTTCGGTGACGTTTCGGTAGTGTAGAGTTATGTATGGTGGTGACCGAAGTTTGTTCGGAGTCCCGGATGAGATCCCGGACATCACGAGGAGCTCAGGAATGGTCCGGAGGTAAAGATTCATATATAGGAAGTCCCAGTTTGGTTTCCGGAAAAGTTTCGGGCTCATCGGTAGTGTACCGGGAGTGCCGGTAGTGTACCGGGAGGCCTCCGGGAGGGGTATTTCGACCCCAAGAGGTCCATGGGATGTGGGAGAATAATAACCAGCCCTTAGTGGGCTGGGAAAACAGCCACAAAGGCCCATGGCGCAGGAGAGAAAGTCCTAAAGCAAAAGGTGGAAAATCAGCCAATAGGAGGCAATCCTACTCCAACTAGGATTGGAGGTGAAGTAGGATTTCTTCCCACCTCCTATTTCGGCCGACCCAAAGGCCTTGGCTGCCTCTCCTCTCCTCTCCTCCTATATATACTAGTGGATTGGGTGGTTTTTGGACAGAATTTCCGGCCACGTGCTACCCGTTTCACCGGTGCACAGTTTCTCCTCTAGATCGGTTTTCCGCAGCGCTCAGGCGAAGCCCTGCCGGAATTGCTCCACCACCATCACCGGAGCGCCGTCACGCTGCCGGTGAACTCTCTCTCCTATCCACCTCCTCTTGCTGGATCAAGACGGTGGAGATCGTCATCAAGCTGCACGTGTGCTGAACGCGGAGGTGCCGTCCGTTCGGCGCTAGATCGGAAGGACCGTGATCGAGATCGCGAGACGGTTCGTGATGAGATCGTGGAACGGATCGTGATGAGTTCGCGGGACAGATCGTGATCAAGATCGTGAGACGGATCGTGATGAGATCGCGGGACGGATCGTGATGAGTTCACGGGACGTATCGTGATTGGATCGCGGGACGGATCGTGATGAGATCGCGGGACGCTCGGCGATTTGGATCGCGAAGATGTTCGACTACACCAACCGCGTTTCTTAACGCTTCCCGCTTAGCGATCTACAAGGGTATGTAGATCCACTCTCCCTCTCGTAGATGCTCATCACCATGGATAGGTTTGCGTGTGCGTAGGAAAATTTTTGTTTCCCATGCGACGTTCCCCAACAGTGGCATCATGAGCTAGGTTGATGGTTCGATGAGATCTCGAGTAGAACACAAAAGGTTTGTGGGCGTTGATGCTTAGATTGCTTCCTCCCTTGGTCGTATTTTGGTTCAGCGGGATTGTGAGATGAAGCGGCCCGGACCAACATTACTCGTACGCTTACGAGAGACCGGTTCCCTCGACGCAACTTGTTGCCTAGATGGCTTGCGGGTGACAGTTTCTCTCACTTTAGTTGGATCGGATTCGACAAAGGCGGTCCTTGAGAAGGTTGAAAAGCAAACTAGTGTATCACCGTTGTGGTTTATGCGTAGGTGAGAATCGTTCTTGCTAGATACCCATAGCAGCCACGTAAAACATGCAACAACAATTAGAGGACGTCTAACTTGTTTTTGCAGGGTATGTTGTGATGTGATATGGCCAATTACATGATGAGATATATGTGATGTATGAGATGATCATGTGATGTATAGAATTTCACGACTTGCATGTCGTTGAGTACGGCAACCGGCAGGAGCCATAGGGTTGTCTTTAATTATTGTATGACCTGCGTGTCAATCATTAAGCGCTATGTAATGCTTTACTTTATCGCTAAGCAGTAGCAATAGAAGTAGAAGCAGGGCTGGCGCCACAACCCCAATGGCAACACATTGATGGAGATCAAGATGATGGAGATCATGGTGTTGTGCCGGTGACGATGGAGATCATGCCGGTGTTTCGAAGATGGAGATCTTAAACACAAGTTCATGGCCATATCATGTCACTTATGAATTGCATGAGATGTTAATCCTTTTATGCACCTTGTTTTGCTTAGTACGGCGGTAGCATTATAAGGTGATCCCTCACTTGAATTTCAAGATGAACTGTGTTCTCCCCGAGTGTGCACCGTTGCGAAAGTTCGTCGTGTTGAGACACCACGTGATGATCGGGTGTGATAGACTCTACGTTCACATACAACGGGTGCAAGCCAGATTTGCACGCGCAGAACACTCGGGTTAAACTTGACGAGCCTAGCATGTACAGACATGGCCTCGGAACACGAGAGACCGAAAGGTCGAACATGAGTCATATAGTAGATATGATCAACATAATGATGTTCACCATTGCAGCCACCTCAACTCACGTGATGATCGGACTTGAGTTGGTGAATTTGGATCATGTATCACTCGAATGATCGAAGGGATGTCAATTTGAGTGGGAGTTCTTAAATAATATGATTAATTGAACTCATTATCATGAACATAGTCAAAGTGTCTTTGCAAATTATGTTGTAGATTACTAGCTCGCGTTGTGGCTCCCTTGTATTTTTATATGTTCCTAGAGAAATAGAATTGAAAGATGTTGGTAGCAATATTGCGGACTGGGTCCGTGATCTGAGGATTGTCCTCATTGCTGCACAGAAGGCTTATGTCCTTAATGCACCGCTCGGTGCGCCACCCCCTCTAGCGTCGTCTATAGATGTTGTGAACATCTGACAGGCACGTTTCGATGACTACTTGATAGTTTTGTGCGTCATGCATTACGGCTTAGAATTGAGGCTCCGAAACGTTTTGAACGTCACGGAACATATGAGATGTTCTAGGGGCAGAGATTGTGATCTCAGGCTTGTGCCTGTGTTGCGAGATATGAGATCTCCAACAAGATTCTTTGCCTGTAAGATGAAGGAGAATAGCTCAATCGTTGAGCATGTACTCAGATTGTCTGGGTACTACAATCGCTTGAATCAAGTGGGAGTTGATCTTCCAGATAAGATAGTGATTGATATAGTTCTCCAAGTCACTGTCACTAAAGCTACTAGAACTTAAGTGATGAACTATAATACACCAGGGATAGAAGTAATGATCCCTGAGCTGTTCGCGATGTTTGACACCGCGAAGGTAGAAATCAAGAAGGAGCGTCAAGTGTTGATGGTTAATCAAACCACTAGTTTCGAAAAGGGCAAGATCAAGGAGGGAAACTTCATGGATAGCAAGTCAGTTGCTGCTCCAGTGAAGCAACCCAAAGTTGAACTCAAACCCGAGACTAAGTGCTTCTATTATGAGGTGAGAGGTCGCTGAAGCGGAACAACCCTAGATACTTGGTAGATAAGAAGGCTGGCAACATTGATAGAAGTATATTTGATATACGAGTTACTAATGTGTACCTTGCTAGTACTCTTAGTAGCACCTGGGTATTGGATACCGGTTCGGTTGCTAAATGTTAGTAACTCGAAATAAAAGCTACGGAATAAACGGAGAACTAGCTAAGGGTGAGGTGACGATATGTGTTGGAAGTGTTTCCAAGGTTGATGTGATCAAAATCGCACGCTCTCTCTACCTTCAGGATTAGTGACGAACCTAAATAAATGTTATTTGGTGTTTTGCGTTGAGCATGAACATGATTAGATCATGTTTATTGCAATACGGTTATTCATTTAAGTTAGAGAATAATGGTTATTCTGTTTACATGAATAATACCTTCAATGGTCATGCACCCAGTGAGAATGGTTTGTTGAAATCTTGATCGTAGTATTACACATGTTCATAACATTGATGTCAAAAGATACAAAGTTAATAATGATAGTACCACATACTTGTGGCACTGCCGCTAAATGTCATATTGGTATAAAGCGCATGTAGAAACTCCATGCTGATGGATATTTGGACTCATTCGATTTCGAATCGGTTGAGACATGCGAACCATGCCTCTTGGGCAAGATGACTAAAGGACCCCGTTGGATGGAGCGGGCAAGTGATTCATTGGAAATGATACATGTTGATGTATGCAATCTAGTGAGTCTTGTAGTGTGCAGTGGATATCATTATTTTCTTACCTTCACTGATGATTTGAGTAGATATAGTGTATATTTACTTAATGAAACACAAGTCTGAATCGTTTGAAAGGTTCAAGCAAATTCAGAGTGAAGTTTAAAGATCATCGTGACAAGAAGATAAAAATGACTGCGATATGATCGTGGAGGTGAATATCTGAGTCACGAGTTTGGCATACAACTTAAGACAATGTGAAAGTTGTTTCACAACTAAACGCCACCTGGAACACCATAGTGTGATGGTGTGTCCGAACATCATAGTTATGCTCTATTGGACATGGTGCGTGCTATGATGTCTCTTGTCGTTTTACTACTATAATTTTGGGGTTATGCATTAGAGACAACTACATTCACTTTAAATAGGGCACCATCTAAATCCGTTGAGATGACACCATATGAATTATGGTTTGATAGAAACCTAAGCTGTCGTTTCTTAATACTTGGGGCTGCGGCACTTGTGTGAAAAATGTTTTCACCTAATGAGGTCGAACCCAAGGCGGACAAATGCATCTTCATAGAATACCCTAAGATCAGTTGGGTGAACCTTCTATCTCAGATCCGAGTGCAAAGTGGTTGTTACTAAAACGGATCCTTTCTCGAGGAAAGGTTTCTCTCGAAAGAATTGAGTGGGAGGAAGATAGAACTTGATGAGGTTGTTAAACCTTTGTTCAACCAGAGAGTAGCGCAGCGCAGAAAGATGTTTCTGTGAAGCCTACGTTAGTTGAAGAGGAAGTTAATGATGATGATCATGAAGCTTCAGGATCAAGTTACTATCGAACTTCGTGGGTCGACAAGGATGTGTACTGCTCCTAAGCGGTACGACAACCCTGTCTTCGAGGTCATGTTGTTGGACAGCGATGAACCTACGAGCTATGGAGAAGCGATGATGGGCCCGGATTCCGACAAATGGTTAGAGACCATGAAATCCGAGATAGGATCCATTTATGAAAACCAAGTATAGACTTTGGTAGACTTGCTCGTTAGACGGCAGGTCGTTGAGTACAAATGGACCTTTAGAATGAAGACAGACACTGATGGTAAATGTCACCATTTGTAAAGCTCGACTTGTTGCAAAGTTGTTTGTGACAAGTTCAAGGAGTTGACTGCGAGGAGGCTTTCTCACTCGTAGCGATGCTAAAAGTCTGTTGGAATTATGTTAGCAGTTGCTGCATTTTCAATTACGAAATCTGGCAGATGGATGTCAAAACGTCGTTTCCTTAACGGTTTACTTAAGGAAAGGTTGTATGTGATACAACCAGAAGGTTTTGTCAGTCCTAAGGATGCTAAAAGATGAGAGAGCTTCAGTGATCCTTCTATGGACTGAAGCAAGCATCTCGGAGTTGGAATATACACTTTGATGAGGTGATCAAAGTTTTTGTAGTTTATACAAAGTTTACGAGAAACTTGTATTTGCAATAAAGTGAATGGGAGCACTATAGAGTTTCTGATAAGTATATGTGGTTGACATATTGTTGATCGGAAATAATGTAGAAT
Organism: Hordeum marinum; assembly: GCA_022496015.1. NCBI lineage: Eukaryota > Viridiplantae > Streptophyta > Magnoliopsida > Poales > Poaceae > Hordeum > Hordeum marinum. The sequence continues at coordinate 417,653,586 of CM039674.1, read as the reverse complement.
TTCTGGAAGGCATAAAAGGTTGTTTGAAAAGTGTTTTTCAAATGAAGACCTGGATAAAGCTACCTAATTGTTGAGCATCAAAATCTATAGAGATAGATCAAGATGCTTGATGAGACTTTCAATGAGTGCATACCTTGACAAGATTTTGAAAGAGTTCAAAATGGATCAGCCAGAGAAATAGTTCTCGTCTGATTTGTAAGGTGTGAAGTTGAGTGAGACTCAAAGCTCGACAACGGCAGAAGAAAGAGAAAGGATGAATGTCGTCCCCTATGCCTTAGCCATAGGCTCTATATTATGCCATGCTGTGTACCGCACCTATGTGTGCCTTGCCACGAGTCTGTCAGGGGGTACAAGAGTGGTCCAGGAGTGGATCACTGGACAGCGGTCGGAATTATCCTTAGTAACCAGAGGACTAAGGAAATGTTTCTTGATTATGGAGGTGATAAAGAGTTCGTCGTAAAGAGTTACGTCGATGCAAGCTTTAACACCTATCCAGATGACTAGTAGTAGCAATCTGGATACGTATAGTGGAGCAGCCATTTGGAAATAGTACCAAGTGGAGTGTGGTAGCAGTGTTTACGGTTTGACATAGAGATTTGCAAAGTACACACGGATCTGAATATCGCAGACCCGTTGACTATAAGACCTCTCTCACATGCAAAGCATGATCGAGCCCCAAAACTCATTGGGTGTTAGATTCATAACAATGCGAATCACATGGTGATGTGAACTAGATTATTGACTCTAGTGCAAGTGGGAGACTGTTGGAAATATGCCCTAGAGGCAATAATAAATTAGTTATTATCATATTTCCTTGTTCATGATAATCGTTTATTATCCATGCTATAATTGTATTGATCGGAGACTTAAATGCATGTGTGGATACATAGACAAAACCATGTCCCTAGTATGCCTCTAATGGACTAGCTCGTTGATCAAAGGATGGTTAAGGTTTCCTAGCCATGGACATGAGATGTCATTTGATAACGGGATCACATCATTAGGAGAATGATGTGATGGATAAGACCCAAACTACAAACATAGCATATGATCGTGTCAGTTTATTGCTACTGTTTTCTGCATGTCAAGTATATGTTCCTATGACCATGAGATCATGCAACTCACGGATATCGGAGGAGTGCCTTGTGTGTATCAAACGTCGCAACGTAACTGGGTGACTATAAAGGTGCTCTACAGGTATCTCCGATGGTGTTTGTTGAGTTGGCATGGATCGAGACTGGGATTTGTTACTCCGTGTGACGGAGAGGTATCTCAGGGCCCACTCGGTAATACAACATCACAACAAGCCTTGCAAGCAATGTGGCTAAGTGTTAGTCACGGGATCTTGTATTACGGAACGAGTAAAGAGACTTGCCAGTAACGAGGTTGAACTAGGTATGGAGATACCGACGATCGAATCTCGGGCAAGTAACATACCGAAGAACAAAGGGGACGTTATACGGGATTAACTAAATCCTTGACATAGAGGTTCGACCGAAAAAGATCTTCGTAGAATATGTAGGAACCAATGTGGATGTCCAGGTCCCGCCATTGGTTATTGACCGTAGAGGTGTCTCGGTCATGTCTACATAGTTCTCGAACCCGCAGGGTCTGCACACTTAAGGTTCGGTGACGTTTCGGTAGTGTAGAGTTATGTATGGTGGTGACCGAAGTTTGTTCGGAGTCCCGGATGAGATCCCGGACATCACGAGGAGCTCAGGAATGGTCCGGAGGTAAAGATTCATATATAGGAAGTCCCAGTTTGGTTTCCGGAAAAGTTTCGGGCTCATCGGTAGTGTACCGGGAGTGCCGGTAGTGTACCGGGAGGCCTCCGGGAGGGGTATTTCGACCCCAAGAGGTCCATGGGATGTGGGAGAATAATAACCAGCCCTTAGTGGGCTGGGAAAACAGCCACAAAGGCCCATGGCGCAGGAGAGAAAGTCCTAAAGCAAAAGGTGGAAAATCAGCCAATAGGAGGCAATCCTACTCCAACTAGGATTGGAGGTGAAGTAGGATTTCTTCCCACCTCCTATTTCGGCCGACCCAAAGGCCTTGGCTGCCTCTCCTCTCCTCTCCTCCTATATATACTAGTGGATTGGGTGGTTTTTGGACAGAATTTCCGGCCACGTGCTACCCGTTTCACCGGTGCACAGTTTCTCCTCTAGATCGGTTTTCCGCAGCGCTCAGGCGAAGCCCTGCCGGAATTGCTCCACCACCATCACCGGAGCGCCGTCACGCTGCCGGTGAACTCTCTCTCCTATCCACCTCCTCTTGCTGGATCAAGACGGTGGAGATCGTCATCAAGCTGCACGTGTGCTGAACGCGGAGGTGCCGTCCGTTCGGCGCTAGATCGGAAGGACCGTGATCGAGATCGCGAGACGGTTCGTGATGAGATCGTGGAACGGATCGTGATGAGTTCGCGGGACAGATCGTGATCAAGATCGTGAGACGGATCGTGATGAGATCGCGGGACGGATCGTGATGAGTTCACGGGACGTATCGTGATTGGATCGCGGGACGGATCGTGATGAGATCGCGGGACGCTCGGCGATTTGGATCGCGAAGATGTTCGACTACACCAACCGCGTTTCTTAACGCTTCCCGCTTAGCGATCTACAAGGGTATGTAGATCCACTCTCCCTCTCGTAGATGCTCATCACCATGGATAGGTTTGCGTGTGCGTAGGAAAATTTTTGTTTCCCATGCGACGTTCCCCAACAGTAGACCGGTGTGTGGCCTCTCTGTTGAGCCTAGGTAGGACTACGGCATATCGATCAGCCGAGGTCGGGCATTACCCGAGCAAGTGTGTCTGACCAGAGTTAATCGAGCGTGTTGGGAAAGTTGGTGACCCCTGTAGGGATGTATATCTATTCGAATAGTCGTGTCCAAGGTAATGGACGCTCAAAGTTGTATCCCGATCTATACAACTAGAAGTGGATAATTGTGAAATGGCATGAAATTGTTGGCTTCGAGAATCCGAGATTGCTTTCTCGCAGGGAGTCGAGGAAGAATCTATGAGCGTTACTAAATAAAATTGCTACAATAAGATTGCTACATATGAGTTACCAATCTACACTCTTCTAATGGTGCAAGATGTTGAAGATGCTAGTCTTCGATAGGATTAGGCTTTCCCCCTCTATTCTGGCATTTCTACAATTAGTCCAAAGATATAGCCCCATTCCTTTGATAATGTTCCATACTTAGCATAGATCTAATGTAAGTCTTGCGAGTACTTTGGATGAGTACTCACGGTTGCTTTGCTCCCCTTTCCCCCTCGATATGTTTACCGCGATAAGATGACGGAGCCCAAGAGATAGCTTATCATGCTGACGACTACTACTACCAGCACGGAGCTTACTACTACGTGGAGGCGCCCCCCGACCAGCAGTAGGATAGGAGGCTCCTAGGCAGGAGGCCTTGCCTTTTCGATTCGTTGTTTATGTTTGTGCTAGCCTTCTTATGGCAGACTTATTTACTCATGTCTGTATTCAGATATTATTTGCTTCCGTTCACTCGTTTGAACTCAAGCTTTTGTATTAGAGCCCTCAAGGCCACTGGCTTGTAATATGAAGCTTGTATGACTTTAATTTGTGTCTAGAGTTGTGTTGTGATATCTTACCGTGAGTCCCTAATCTTGGCCGTCCGCATTTGCGTGTATGATTAGCGTACGATCAAATTGGGGGCGTCACAGCGCACTTGCACTGCTCTGGCGAATCTGCTCGAGGGATCCAATCAGCTATGTGGGAGATCGTGAGGAGGAGACCACTATGATGACTCGCTGCCACGATTCTTCTTCCCCTGCACGTCATTGTAGGTCTAGTGGCAATGATCCATAATGCATCTCCATAGCATGTTCTTGGTTGTATTGTGCGATTTTTTTATTGTAGCCGCTGCAGCTAACGTGGCCCAACAATTCCACATGCCAGTATCCTTGCAAGCTTTTCAACAACACAACCAACTCCAAGATATTCTTGCTGAGAGAAAACAATTGGACCAGAAAGATCACTTTATTTATACATGAAAGTCTAAACAATCTTCTTCTATAAAGATGTACAAACTTCTTATGGGCCCTAACACTGCACACTATATCTTCAGGCTGCTCTGAAAATGATCCGCGAGGTTCAAGCACAAAATATTCTTTTGGCTCCTTCTATACGACAGAATTAACACAATGAACATTTTACACATAAAAACTATGTTCCTTGATAGCTAGATTGTGCACTATGTGCTTACCACATTGAAGAATCAGTCATGCATCTCTTCTGGGATTGCTCATTTGCTCTCTTGTTGGGATCACATTATGCCACACAAGCCCAGAGACATTTCTTGTTATGGTGAGATCAATATTTCTTTGACTTTTGTTGCCAAAGATATTGCACTTGACATCATCATCATGGGCTTTTGGGATATAGAAATGACAAGATCTTTCGACAAGTTGTTCCTCACCATCAAGGATGGATCTATTACCTCAAGGATGGCATTTCAACGGCTATGATTAGAGCCAAGCCGACCATTGTTGAAGATCAAGAACTGGTCTGAACAGAACTTGTAAATGATGTTCCTAGAGTTGGCATTGGCTGAGTTGTATGTACTTTTAAGTACTCTGTGCATGTTTAATTAATGAAATTACCGTAGAACAATTGTTTTACAGATAGTGCTTAAAAAAACAGGGCAACAGTTGTGCAATTTAATTGCAACAGAGGGATTTATTTAGGCAAAATGCGGAGGTGGGGTGCGTGAGAGGAGAATCGGCCAAGGCCGGTGGCAGGACCGCGAGAGGACGCGGTGGCTCGTGTTGATTTGCGGAAAGGCATGGGCCAGCCCAGTGCGTCGCCTTTCTTTATGTATCTTGATGTACCCTGCTGCCGCGGTTAATGACGAGCATGTGAGCTTAGCCCTTCCTCACCTCCACCCATTGAACCAAACACACCACACTGCCAACATCAGTGGACCCGTACGTGTGGTACTTCGAGAGCGTGTGGATCACATGATCTCAAATGAGTTTCGGCAGAGTATCAAGATTTATTTTTGAGAGTTATCCGAGGAGAAGTTCAGTTATTACATGGAGTAGCATTTGGCATCACCAATCTAAAACATTGAATGGCACACTCATCTCTATACTAACCGAGAGGTCCCGGTACGTTGTGTCCTACGGAACGCTTATTCAGGGGTACTCAATTGGCGGTACTCGAGAACGGCATGGCACGTACCCATACGGCTGGCTTTATCCCCAAGCATGGGCATGAAGCCATGAATCGTCAACTTATGCGTGCCGGCCCTTTCTCCTACCCACGGGCGCGGTACAGCCGGTGAAGGACCAACGACAATACCGTCCCTGCGAAACTTTCAGATCATTACAGACGACACGACAGGTTGTCGTTTTTGCAGGCATCTCTCTCTTCATTCTCATCATCTGTACCATGAGCCGTCCTCGCTGCGTCCACGACTGTCACCTGACAACAACCAACCGAACCCGCCTCCCGTTACAAAACCGTGCTTCGAAGCAATGCCAGGAGAGTGACAAACAGCGCAACAAGATAGAGATCACTGGCCTCGCCGCAGCCTTACAGGCGAGATGGCACCGACCACAACAAACTACGCTGTTGCCCTCTTTCTCAGCAAAACCCCGTTCCGGTCGGGGTTGGAATTTTTCGCTCAGGTGTACCGTTCGATCGACACCGAGTTCTTTTCCTGACCCGGTGGCGTGGAGCTTGTTCTTTCTCGTTTGCAGCTCCCACTCGGACGGAGGTAGTATATCACTTGTGGTTATTGTATCGACAGCCTTGAGTCTTGACCACTCTGCCTTAATTGGGAGGTGGGACGGCGTGCTTGCTGCTCGACCCAGCGGGTAGCAGCATTGACAATCTGCCGAAAATGTGGTGCTAGCACCAGCACTTGTAGCGTCTAGCGGTAACCTGTCTGCAGATGTTTTAGATAGCCTCGAAGCCATCGGCGAGATGTCAAGCATACGCTTGCTGCACGGCACGCGATGGATGGTGGGTGCAAAAGCTTCAGCTTGACCTTAATTACCACGCGGGAGGAGACCCCATCCGACGCAGCGAAGGAGCAAGGAGTATTTGGTAAAAGATGCCTACGTTGACTCGATCTCGCTTTGCAAACCCCAAACCGGCGACGGCATGTGACGTGCTGTTGCCGAGCCGGGCAGCCATAGGAGGACGGGTGGCTGCCCTGCGCTGTGCCAGATCGACAGCAGTCCATCGGATGGTAGCTTGCTTCAGTGTTTCCACCGGTGCGGCCGGTGGTATATCATAGGGTGGCATGGCGCTAGTGCCATGACGTTCTTCCCTTTTTTTTTCTTGAGAATGTGCCAAGATGGCAAGATGCACGTCTCTCTCTCGCGCTGAACTTTGCTGTTGGGTACTCCCTCCGTTCCAAACCAAATTAAGTGATTTAAAAGTAACTTAACTTTGCATTAAGTTTAGTGTAAAGTTAAGTTATTTTTGAGTCATTTATTTTGGGACGAAGGGAATACATGGGAATGGGACGACGATGGGTGTAGTCGTACGGAGCATGATGTCCCCTCCCAGCCCGGTGTAAATAAAAAATGCTACCCCTATGTTCTTTCCTCCCTCAACCGATCACCCTCCCCCTCGTGTCGTCCCCGTGGGCGACCCGAGGGGAACCCTAGCCGCCATCCTCTTGACCCTCCTCTGCCTCCACCTCTCCTCGCCGCCGTCCACACCGCCGCCAGGCAGGCCGGCTGGGCGGCGGCGGGGCATCTCTCCCCCTTGTCCATTGCGGCTGGCACGGGGCAGCCAGATCAGGCGGGGCGTCGAGCTAGCGTGGGGTCGGGCGGCGCGGCGGACGGGCTTCTTGGCGACGTCATGCATGCCCCGGCGGTGGCGGCGGCCTGCTCGAGGCGTGCTAACGGCTGCGTGGTGGGCAAGATCGATGGTCGCGGGCGTTGTCGGGTTCAGATCGGATCCAATTTCGGGTCTTGGGCTTGAACGCCGTCGGCCGTCGCGGGGTGGTATTGGTCGTCGCTGACCATGCCGGATCGCTGGATTTGGCATCTGGAGATCTACGATGGATTCTTCTCGATCCTCCTTCATGGTGGGTTGATGCCCATGGCTCTCTTATCTCTACAGGTTTCGGTTCGTGGTCCATTGCCGGATTCGGAGCCGACGAAGGTTTGGTGGTATAGGATAGGGACCGGAGGAAACTTTGATCGGCATGTTCAGTCCGGCATCGTCGACGTCTCTCGACGTCGTTACCCTTCACGGAGGCGATGTCGAGGTCTCTCCTATCCACCTCCGAACCCTTCCCGGACGAAAGTCCAAAATTCAGTCTGGATTGAACGGCGGCGGCGTCCTTCGTGTCGCACCCTCCATGGAGGCGTCATCTTGGGAGGTTCTGGTGTTCAACGAAGAAATGTTGTGGGTGATGGACTCCGCGTAGCTCCAGCAGCGACGACGGTGTGGAGGTTGCGAGGAGGTGCGGCGTTGTTTCTACCATGTCGATGACGACGAGTATTGGCGGCATGGTGCAGCTAGATATCGATGACATATGCGGCTGGATGGACGAGCGTAGGACGGTGGCGCTGTCTAGCGTCATGGTGGCGTCGACAGCTGACCTGACAAGGTCTTTGTATCGGTACCTGCTCTGAAGATGGTTAGGTGAATGACGACTGCGATAGCCTTGGTGAGTGTGCCGGACCAGTGTGTGACCCATTCCCGGTATGTGGGTAGGATGGGACATCCGGCATTAGATGTTAAGTTTTGATGCGATGTTTGTTTGGTATTAGCCTCGGACATTCGACACCCCTGCATCAAGGGGTTAGGAATAGCGACAAGTGTCGTCAAGATGGTGGCTTTAGACTTATTGATGTAATCCTTTGTAAAGTCTCTAAAAATAATTAATAAAATGGTTGCATACATCGTTCAGATGCAGAGACCGGAGTAACCCTTCCTTTTCTAAAAAAAATAGAAACTCTCCCCGATTCTCACATGGGCATTGACTTTTTATTTCTTCCAACCAACACACGCCAGATCATCTCATACGTAAGTTTACGTAAACAGCTTACGTAGATGTAGGAAAGCTGGGTGTAAATTGCAAATGGTAAGGATGTCAGGCTAGTCGCTTCACTGGAGGGAGACTGAAGCTAGCTAGCGTTCCCGGATCCTAAGGCACCAAATAGAGTGCAAACTTTTTTGAGATAAAAAATATTATTTTCAAATAAGTATCTTAACTTTATACTAAATTTAATATAAATTTAAAACATTTATTTTGGAATGAAGGAAACAGTACATTTGTTTTTTCGGGGAATAGTACATTTGGTACGCGACACACACCCCTCAAGCGAGACGGGCCAGCCCATTTCACTATTGTACCGGCAGTTGGCTTTTTCTCGTGTTTTATTCGGCCGGTTCTTTTTCTGTTTTTGTGTCTGTTCGTTTTTGGGCCAGTTTATATTCTATTATTTTATTCTCATTTCTTTTATTTTCCATTTTCCTTTTTACTTACATATTTTTATTTTCATGAGCTTATCTTTTTTCAAATTCATGAAATTTTCTGATTTCATAAACTATTTTTCCATATTCGTGATCTTTTTTCAAATTCATGACATATTTTCAAATGTGTGTTCTTTCAAAACTCTTGAGTTTTATTATAATTCATAAACATTTACAAGTTTTAAGAAAAAAATCAATTTCATGAAAAAAATTCAAATATATGAACTTTTCTCAAATTGGTGAACATTTTCAATTTTTTATTTTTTCTATTTCTGGTGAACTTTTTTAAATCATGATTTTTTTGAAAATATGTTATCTTTTCAAACTTATGGACCTTTTTAATAATACATTTTAAAAAATCATGAACTTTTTTAACTTCATACACATTTTTTCAAAAACACAAATATTTTTTGAACTTCATAAATTTCCTTTGAAATATGAGTTCTTTTCTGAAAGTCAATGATTGACCAGTCAGCCATTGACTAGGAGAAGGAAACAGGTGGGAGCAATGCTCAAGTGATCTATGCATGCCAACGTGGATAGATTGGACCATGCGAGCGAGCGCGTGACCGCCGGTTCGCTCTGCGGCGATTAAAGCATTGAGTAGGAACTCCCCGTTCTACTACTAGGCGATCTCGTCCCATTGGAAACGGAAATCAAAGGCCAATTTTCGGATCTCCATCTGTCTAGTGGGACAGCCATGCGTACGGCTATCACCTCCTCGTCACTGCATGGGACGATACCCTAGTCGACAGATCATGGAGTCTCAGAGTAGGGTCTGATGCCCGACATGTCAAAGAAGGATGGAGATCACTGGAATAGAGCTTGGGCTTGGGTTTGGGATGTGAATGAGGACAAATATATGAAAGTCTCAATCCGACGTGAGGAACGCGCCCGGACACGTCCACTTCTATCCTCATATTCGCCCCACGTTTGGGGTGTATGTGAGGGATGTTGGTCAGCCCGGACGTGTACGTCTGGTTTGAGGCACCCGACTGGGTCATGTTTTTGTGCCAGCCATTGACCGGTCATCCGCACGGACGTTTAGTGAGCGTTTGAGGAGCCCGTCAGTAGATGCTCTAACTTTGCGCATAAAACAAGACAAGTCCTGAGTTTTCCTTGTTAAAGGTTGCTTTGAGATTGTTTGTTGACACGTTAAGGGACTCCTTGGGGTCCAAAACGAGTCACTTGCTAAGAAGTACATTGGATTACATATTCTGTTGGTGGCACTAAAAACAGTGTGTTCAAGTACCCAAATAAATAGATTTTGGGCAAGAGTAGGAGGGTGGATGAAAAAGTCCCTATCTCTTCGAGGAAAAGAAATCTTGATCGAGTTTGTTGCTTAGGGTTTCCCTACATATTCCATTACTTGTTACAAGTTGCCTCGGGGACTCTGTAAGCATATTAACTCCCTACTATGAAAGTTTTGGTGGGGTAGTAAGCATGGTGAGCGCAAAACAACGTAGGTATCTTGGGAGTTGATGACTCAGCTGAAGCATGATGGTGGTCTTGGTTTCCCGATATTGGACTCTTCAATCTTGCACTGTTGGCACGTCATGCTTGGGGGATGCTAATCAACTTGGAGACTCTAAGTTCTCGGGTACTTAAGGCGGTCTACTTCTCGAGAGGATCGATTTTGTCAGCATCCATTGGATCGAGGCCATTGGTCGTGTGAAGATTCAGGGACTATTTGAAATATGCCCTAGAAGCAATAATATTGTATTATTATGTTTTCATATTCATAACTAAGATTTTATATTCTATGCTATAATTTCTGTGATTCTGGAATATGCAATTCATTGGAGAACTCATATGAACGCGAGGAATGATAAACGATAAAATAAAGGTTCCTAGTTTTGCATCTAAGACTGGCTCAAATGTTGATAGTGATCATGTTATTCATATCTTAGGATATCGTGAAGTGTAAGGATAGTCCTACGACAACATTAAGAGTATGAAGTTAGCGGAACGATCATATTGAATTGAACCAAAACTTGTTTGTTATACTTTGAGATAATATCATCTGAAATCAAATTTTATAAGATGGAGTGTTAACATGTGTTTCATGTTCCTTAGACCATGAGAGTGTCATCGTCACTTCTTACCATACGATGAGCTTTTGGGTTGCTCAAACGTCATTTGTAACTAGGTGATCATTACGGCAACTTACAGGTTCATCGACAAGTTTGACAAAGGAACTAGATAGCTCGAGAGTGGGATTTGCTCCTCGGGCGATGGAGAGATATTATTAGGGCCCTCTCGATGTGATGACATCCATCATAATTTTCCCATACATAGTGACTATGTCACAGGGATGCTGAAACACATCGACGAGAGAGAACAACAAAAACGTTGACGAGAATAATGGTATAGTGAGCATGTGAATGACTCAAGAGGATACTGATGCTTCTCGAGTTTTGTAAAGTATCACAAATCAAAGGGGATATCACATGATAACCAATGGTTCACTTGAATGTCATTCGTATACTCATAGGGATCGATATGGACGTCCACGGTTCTGCTATCGGTCATTGAACGAAGGAGTTTCGTTCATGTCTATGAGTTATCGAACCTACGGGGTCACAAGATTAAGGTAATCACGATCTGCTGAGTGTTAGTAGTGCGAGAGTAGCAAGAACATATTTGTGATTTTTTTATTAATATTCGAAATAGTTTCGAGAGGATCCAGAAGAGTTCTAGCGTCATCACAAGGGTTTCACAGACTATCGGGCAATACCGGGTATCACCGATAAATTATATGTTGGTGAAAAATGTTTCCAGAGATGTAAAATTAATAATAAAAGTCTACTAAAATAGTCAGTACTCCCTCCGTTCCGAAATATAAGACCTTTTAGAGATTCCACTATGGACTACATGCGGAGCAAAAGGAATGAATCTACACTCTACAATATATCTATATACATCCATATGTAGTACATAATGGAATCTCTAGAAGGTATTATATTTAGTAACAGAGGGAGTAGTTATTTATTTAATTTAATATCAACAGGTCTTAAAAGTCCAAGTGGTGGAAAGCAACTTGGGACACAAAGGCCCAAGTGGTGGTGGCGCACCCCTTTCCTTGTGGGGAGGGGGGCGAATTGGACTAGGGAAGGGTTTCCCCTCCCCATATGGTCGACACACCAAGAAGAGAAACCTTCCCTCCTTGGTGGTAGCCCCTCCTCCCCCCTCTACCTATATATACTGGAGGTTTTCCACCCCTTCGGATACACAACTTTTGAAGTCTCTTCTAGTCCTCTAGTCCTAGTTCTAGTTGATCCTAGTTGGTCAATTAGAGCTGGACCTAGATCCTCTAATCCTCATAATTAGAAGCCTAGTGTGGTTCTAATATCCTGCCTCTAATTATCCGGCAACGATCAGCTCTGTACGGCGAAGCGATGCCTGATAGTGAAGACCGTACGGTTGCAACCAAGTAGAGAGGTCATGCTTTTGGTCTTTGGTTCGAGGTATCATTCGTGGGCGGTTCGCGGGATCAATCTTCAATGGTTCGAGGGACTTCATCAATGATATGCACTAACTCATCTTCTTCCACTGCAACTCGCCATTGGTAACGATCCGATCCCAACAGTTTATTGTATCTTCATTGTGTTCCTGATCGATTGTAGGATGTTTTTTGTTTTATACTATGTTTCCCAATAGAGAAGAGACGCCGTCTACCTTGGGATCACCCGACGTATTGGAGATAAGAGAGAAACCAAGTGATTTGACATTTGGATCTCGTGGGGATCATAAACTGAAGCCAATCAGTGCAAATGCATCTGCATCGCCGGAGTACGTGAGTGAAATGATTAACCATGTTGCTTGTGCATGGAATAATGAGGAGGCAAATAATCACTTGATGTTGGTTGATGTAGACATGATCTTTAACATTTAGTTGAGCTCCATGTCATTAAAAGTCTCCTAGGCCTGCGTTACGAAGCTTCAGGGCGATTCTTTATTTGCTCTGCTTGTCGACACCGAACGACAACAACAAGATTGGCTTGAACACCGTCCAAGCTCGTCTAATCTCCACGACACTCACAAAAAGTGGCGTGATTTTCTGGGAATCAAGGTTGCGTCCAAGGTGGAAATTTTCATGTGGAGGCTAGCACATGTGTCACTTTCACTGGGAGATGTGGGATTATCCAAAAATTATGGCACCTGAGGACAATTATACGTTATGCAATTATACGATTGATTCCTGGCGCCACTCTCTCATTGAGTGCAACATGGCAAAAGCATTTTGGGCGTTGTTGGACGATGGCATTGTAGAGTTTGTACAAGCGGGGAACTGGGAGGATCCCAAGCTCTGGATTTTTTTTATCATATTGACGTTGCATCTAATTCTTAAGTGGTCAAGGTTCTCGTCACATTATGGTCTATATGATGGGATCGTAGGAAGGTAATCCACGAGCAAAAATTCCACAATCCACCCTCGACTTCCTCCTTTATTCAGTGATTTCATGCAGACTTGGATATGCTACCAACAATGAAATCATGCCATTATGGGTCGCCTCAACGACCGACTAGAGTGGGATGATAGGCACCGCTCGAGAATGCTAAGATCTACGTTGATGCAAGAGTAGATAGAGGAGGAAGAAAAGGTGTCGTTGGTGCAATCTGCCGAGATGTGGATGGTAAGTACCTTGGATCTTCATCAATAGTTTTTGATGGACTTACTCACCTCGCGACCCTCGAAGCAATCGCATGCAACGAGTCAATGTTCTTTGCCCATGATCTCAACCTAACAAAGCTACAAATTGCCATGGATTGCCTTCAAGTGGTTCGCGATATTAGAGAGGAGAACCCATGTAGCTATGATGTGATCATTAAGGAGATTCTTGTGAGAGGGCGATGTTCCAGGAAGTGTCTATTAGTCACGAGTATCGAGCATGCAATATAGAAGCACGTAATAACCTTGTTAACGCTGCTACTTCTCTATAGAGTGGGCGCCATGTTTGGCTTGTCTCCCCCCACCTATAGCTTGTATCCACATAGACATCATTTAAATAAAGGTATATGATTGATCTAAAAAGAGGGAAATGCCTTGCCGACGATTCGAATCTGGGCCACGGTCTAGAAGGAACCTCATGTTCTGAGCGCCATAAAGTATTCAACTGTATTTTCATGAAAGGATACTTTGCATTATGACAATATGTAGAGTGTTGAATAAAGTGGAGTTTCTTATGCAATATAAGGGCCTCTTTGATTCGCATGATTCTCAAAATGCAGAAATAGAAAAAAAGTAGGAATAGAGTGTCATGTCATTTTATACCCTACATGATTTGAAAGTGTGTTTGATAACACAGAAAAAACAAAGAAATTCTACAAAAAGGTTTGAGTGGATGGAAATGTTCCCCCAAAATGCAGTACAAATGAATCCTATAGACAAATTCCAAAGAATTTCAATCCTACAAATCAAGCGACCATCATAGGAAAAAATCGTAAGGATCCAAATCCTCCAAAACTCCAATAAAATTCCTTTGAATCAAAGGAGCCATAAATGTTGTCTAGAGGGGAAAAATGTTATACAATGGTTATCTTTTAGTGCTATTTGTAACCATTTATGCATCCAGGCTTTTAACTTGATGGAATGATTAAAACTGAACTAAAAAATGTAACCTACCATGCACTATGGAAGAAACATTATATGTTGGAATGATTATAACATTATATGATAGAATGATCAAAACATTATATGATGGAATGATTAAAACATTATATGTTGGATTGTATTGTCAGTTTGTCACTTCTATGTGCAGCACAAAAGATTTTGACACGGATATAATGTGCACTGCTACGGTGCTGATTCGTTTGATAGGTGAACTTGGGTTGAAAAAACGCTCTAACAACATGAGACTTGTAATTAAAGCATAAATTAGTGACAAGCAAATGCTTCATCTTATATCTGAAAAAAAAAACATGAAGTCCTATACAAAAGGGTACGATCGCCTTATAACAATCTAATTCTGGATTAATGCAAAGGTGACCTCGTGGGAAAGTAACATTTGAGCCTAATTCAAGATTATGGCAAAACGGTTGTGAAAAATTGCGTCTGCCGGGAGTCGAACCCGGGTCTATTGCTTGGAAGGCAATTATCCTAACCGTTGGACTACAGACGCTTCGATAATTTAGTTTGAACGCAACACTATACAATATGCTAAGTTTTCTCCACGAAATGTGCAAAGATGCCACTAGCCGGTGTCCGGAGCAGTGGCCATCAATGCATCAATCTGATCCTGCAAGCATGAAATAGAGCAGGAAACCTTTTGCATTGTGTGTGCACAAAATGTTTCTAGTTACAGAACCGCACAAGGAAGAAAGTGACTCTCCATGTAGATAAAAGGTGAGTCGGGAGTCTTGTCAATCAAAAAATTAAAATGTTTGCAGAACCGCACAAGAAAGCGACTCTCCATGTAGATAAAAAGGTGAGTCGGGAGTCTTATAAAAAATTTAAAATGCGTCTGCCGGGAGTCGAACCCGGGTCTATTGCTTGGAAGGCAATTATCCTAACCGTTGGACTACAGACGCTTTGATGTCTAAATTTAAAACAAGTTTTATCCAAACTGTTAAGCAACCATAAGACATCGCTAGCTAGTGCAGTGACCAAATAGAGCAGAGGAGAGGAGACCTTTTGCATTCTATCTGCAAAAAATGCTTTCTATTGCAAGCGTGGTGTTTGGCTGGATGGGTGCGCGAGCGTCCGAGTTACAGCAATGTACTGTACACGCATAGGTACGGCGCGTAATAAAGCCGGCCTGGAGCCCGAGCATCTGGCCCGGCCTCGGCGCGTGCCGCCGACGCCGAGCCGCACGGAGTCGTGGGATGCGAGGTCGACGCGTGCGTTGGAGTTGGCCTAAATAACCGCGGAAGCGAGCACGCCCCCGTTTCTGTGCCGACTCGCGCGGGACAAACGGCGACGGGGCCGGGAGGGCACATGGCTGGAGGAATCCAACGATCCTCTCGTCGCGTGACGGAGGCAGGACGCGCGGGCGGGCGGGGGATGCCTTCGGTTCACGGGGGGGCACTGTGGATTGTAGCGCTTTGCATGGCGCGATCCGTCACTTGACACCCGCTCTGATGGGGCGTGCGGAAGATACCGCTCCTCGGCCCTTTGCTTGCTCGTGCTGGACCTGGATCGTAGCCCCCGCCTCTCCATCATTCTCTCCTGGTCCCGTAGGTTATCATGCATGCAATGCATGCGGGATCCGGCGAGCCGGCACGCATTGCCGGACACGGTGTGGCCTCTTGTGGCAGGCTGGCAGCATAGCACCTCAAGTCGGATTGGAAACTACTGTACTTACGTTCAGCGCAGTGTGTGTGAAACAAACGGTTTACGTGTTGCAGAGCGTGGTCCATCCGAATATCAACCTTCTCTCGGTCATTAATCGTGGCTCTGTAATGTATATCTCCGGAATCTACCATGTCACAGAAGATCAAAATCCTCTCATTGCCCGATCCAGCGTGCCAGCAAAAGAGCAAAGCGTCATCCTAGGTGGCCACTAGCCAGACACCATTCCGTGCTTCCAGTTCCGCTGCCCCATCCCATTCCCACCCCCGCGCGTACAAGCACCTTCCAACGGAGACCGATGGCCGCTGCCAAGCCAGCCTGCTCCGTTCCCGCCAATTCCGCCGACATCGCCAAACCGCCGCCGGCGCCCGAGCAGCAGCAGCAGCAGCAGCTCCTGGAGGTGGCCGAGGAGGAGGTGGTCATCGACTTCAAGCCCAACTCCAAGTGCCGCGTCGACCTCCGCCTCCGCTCGCTGCACCCGTCCCTCCCCGTCGCCTTCAAGGTCCAGACCTCCTCCCCGCTCAAGTTCCTCGTCAGCCCGCCGCGCGGCGCCCTACAGCCGCTCTCCTCGGCCACCATCCGCGTCGTGCTCCGCCCGCAGCCGCACGCGCCGCCGTCCTTCCCGCGCTCCCGCGCCGACCGCTTCCTCGTCCTCTCCTCGCTCTCCGCCGCGCACCTCGACTCCGCGGCCTCCGTGCCCGGCGGCGCCGTTGCCGGGGCCATCCGCCTCCGCGTGTTCTTCGGGGGGGCCTACCTGCTCCGCCTCGCCGCGGACGCCGGGGACTCCGCGGCCGTGCGCCTCATCCTGCGCCGGCAGCCGCACCTCCTGCCGGTCCTTGACCCCGAGGCGGCCGTGCCGGACGCCGAGCAGTGGGCGTCGCTGCACGCGGCTGCCGCGCGCGGCGACTGCGGGGAGGTGAGAAGGCTGGGGCAGGAGGCGCTCGCGGTGCGCGATAAGGACGGCAGGACGGCTCTGCACGTCGCGGCCGCGGCCGGCGAAGCTGAGGTGGTGGCAGAGCTGGTGGACATGGGCGCCGACTCCGCGACGGCCGACGCGCGCGGGAGGACTCCACTGGACGTGGCGCGAGAGAAGGGCCATGTAAGTGCGTCTGTCCCTGTCCTTTTGTACTGCCCTGTAGTAACTTCAGTACTTCGCAGAGTTTAAAATTGGACAAAAATTACGTTCCCGGCAGCGTAGTCACAAAGTAACAACCATGATCACAGCAAACAACCTTCTGTTGTCTTACTTGGACTCGAACAAATTGTCATGTCAGAAAGGTAGTTTGAGGATCTTGGCTGGTTTTGTCACGGGCAGAACAGATTGGGAATCGGCAGAATCAACTGTTGTTCCAGCTGGGTGCTGTACGTAGCTTGGCTTATGTGGTTTGCGTCGTTGCGCCCGTGAACGACACACAGCATCCAATGTTCTTCGGCCTTTACTCAAAACTTTCACTCCAAATCTCTTGTACAGAAGGAAGTGGTCGACGTGCTGCAGCGATGGGAGCAGGTGATGACGGCGGCGAGGCGAGGCGACCTGCGGAGCCTCGAGTTCCTTCTCAGCAAGCGCACGGGCCTCCGCGGCCGCGACCAGTACGGCCTGACGGCGCTCCACGTGGCCGCGATCAAGGGTCACTACGACGCCATCGCGTTGCTCGCGGGGTCGGGGTGCATGGACGTGGAGTGCGAGGACGTGGAAGGGCACCGGCCGCTGCACCTCGCCGTCGAGGGCGGCTGCGCCGACGCCGTCGACCTGCTGCTCGACATGGGCGCGGACGTCCACGCCCGGACCAAGCGGGGCGCCACGCCGCTCCAGATGGCCGACACCATGGGGTACGACGACATCTCGCAGCTGCTGCGCGGCCGGGGCGCCGACGAGGTGGCGGCGGCAGGTGCTGACGCGCAGCTGTGCATCGCGTCGTCGTCTTCCTCGTCAATATCCTGTGCATAAGGCCTTGTTTGCGTCTCCCGATTCAGAGCTGATTATAAAGACCATGTTAATACTGAACTGTATAGGTGACATATTACTGTATTTTTTTGTGTGTGGCTGTTCTTTGTTTGGAAGCATTTAATTCTGTGGTGGTTGATATGGACTTAACAATAAGATGGGGCTTTGCCTTCCCCTCAACGGTTGCCCCAGATGAGAAGGCAGATCCGTAGATCTTTCGCAACAGTTCGAATCACGGAATGTATTCAACGTGCTTTTATATCGATCCGCGGGACGATTTAAATATGATTTCTTCTGTAAATCGGAGATAACATGAAAAGTTTGTGAAAGTCCGAACCGCTACTTCGTCGGATTCTGACCGTCCTAGCCCATCAAAACCCCCTCACCATTCACTTCATGCCACTGTAGAGCAGCCGCTCCCCATTGAAGAGCAGACGCGACCTCTCGCTGGCACCGACATTGAAGCGGCTCGCCGGCCGAGGGCATCGCCTACGACGCGTCTCCGGTGTTCACGCCTGTTCAATGTCGGAGGCACGTGACTCGAGCGGACGGGGCAAATATCTGCCATGGTTGTTCAATGTCCCGTCATTAAGCAGGCTCATCGGTCGAGAAACCCATTCCGACGTCCCGATGCGTTGTGCTGTGGAGATAGTCGGTTGAAGCTTGGCCTCATCGGAATCCCCTATTTAAGGGCGGCCACAACTGACTATCTCCACAGCACAACACATCCGCTCCACATCCTTTCCACATCCTCCTTACTTGCATCACATCCGCCATGACTACAGGCGACGAAGCGTTGTGGGACAGCCTTTCCCCAGAGATGATGCACGAGGTGGCCGCCCTTGCCGCTGCCTGGCAGAGTCGTCCTGCCAGGCGAATCAAGGCCGGCTTGCCGGCCAACTCGCCCGAGGTCTTCGACGACAATGAGGACGACACCACGATGGAGACCGGATCCGATGTCACCACTCCGGCTCCCGCACTTCCTATGCACTCCGGCTATACCATGGTGCATGCACAGGCGCACTACAACACTGTGAAAGCACATTTCCTCCCTTGGTGGTTTTGGTAATTAATAACAACATATAACTCATTGAACTAATGTTTTCACCAAGTATATTTCAGAAAAATTTCAATGATAGGGATGGCAAAAGGATTGTGGAGATTGTGGAATCACCCCAAGATGCAAGGAAATAGGTTGGCCAAGCTTCAAGCAAGAGGACTCTACATTTTACATTTGTGAGAAATCACTCTAAGTCCATAGGAAAGCCAATACTATTAAAAGGGGGTAAGGTTTTGTTGATGAACAAAATGCTCATACATGCACAAGTGATAGTCACCAAAAACATCCACAAGCTCTCCCACCAAAGTCTGTCTCTAGCCAAACATTCAAAATCGGTGCAACCAACATACCTATCCCGGTGCCACCGATTCTAAACCCTAGACAGACTTAGTCAAACCCTAGCCACTTCGGTGCAGCCGACACTGCTTTCGGTGCTACCGAGTTGGGTTGCCAACTTTCTGTTACGCAAGTTCACACTTTCGATGTTGGAAATATGCCCTAGAGGCAATAATAAATTAGTTATTATCATATTTCCTTGTTCATGATAATCATTTATTATCCATGCTATAATTGTGTTAATCGGAAACTCAGATACATGTGTGGATACATAGACAACACCATGTCCCTAGTATGCCTCTAATAGACTAGCTCGTTGATCAAAGATGGCTATGGTTTCCTAGTCATGGACATGAGATGTCATTAGGTAACGGGATCACATCATTAGGAGAATGATGTGATGGACAAGACCCAAACTACAAACGTAGCATATGATCGTGTCAGTTGATTGCTACTGTTTTCTTCATGTTAAGTATATGTTCCTATGACCATGAGATCATCCAACTCACGGACATCGGAGGAGTGCCTTGTGTGTATCAAATGTCGCAACGTAACTAGGTGACTATAAAGGTGCTCTACAGGTATCTCCGAGGGTGTCTGTTGAGTTGGCATGGATCAAGACTGGGATTTGTTACTCCGTGTGACGGAGAGGTATCTCAGGGCCCACTCGGTAATACAACATCACAATAATCCTTGCAAGCAATGTGACTAAGTGTTAGTCACGGGATCTTGTATTACGGAATGAGTAAAGAGACTTGCCGGCAACGAGGTTGAACTAGGTATGGAGATACCGACGATCGAATCTGAGGCAAGTAACATACCGAAGAACAAAGGGAACATCATACGGGATTAACTGAATCCTTGACATAGAGGTTCGGCCGATAAACATCTTCGTAGAATATGTAGGAACCAATATGGGCATCTAGGTCCCGCTATTGAGTCTGAAATCCAGAAGGAACATCAAGTGTTGATGGTCAATAAAACAACTAGTTTCAAGAAAAATGGCAAGGTCAAGGGCAAGGGCAAGAAGGGTAAAACCAAGAAGGATGGCAAAGCATTTGCTACTCCTGTAAAGAAGCCCAAGGATGAACCCAAGCCAGAAACTGAGTGCTTTTATTGCAAGGGAACTGGTCATTAGAAGCGGAACTGCCCCAAGTACCTGTCTGACAAGAAGGCGGCCAACGACAAACAAGGTATATATGATATACATGTTATTGATGTGTACCTTACTAGCTCTCGTAGTAGTGCCTGGGTATTTGATACCGGTTCGGTTGCTCACATTTGCAACTCAAAACAGGAACTACGGAATAGACGAAGGCTGGCAAAGGATGAAGTGACGATGCGCATGGGAAATGGTTCCAAGGTTGATGTGATCGCCGTTGGCATGCTCTCTCTTCGATTACCATCGGGATTAGTGATGAACCTGAATAATTGTTATTTAGTGCCTGCGTTAAGCATGAACATTATATCTGGATCTTGTTTATTGCGAGACGGTTACTCATTTAAATCAGAGAGTAAAGGTTGTTCTATTTATATGAGAAATATCTTTTATGGTCATGCACCCAATGTGAGGGGTTTATTCATATTGAATCTTGATAGTGATGACACACATGTTAATAACATTGATGCCAAAAGATGTAGAGTTGATAATGATAGTACCACTTTCTTGTGGCACTGCCGTTTAGGTCATATTGGTGTAAAACGCATGAGGAAGCTGTTGGGGAACGTCGCATGGGAAACAAAAATTTTCCTACGCACACGCAAACCTATCCATGGTGATGAGCATCTACGAGAGGGAGAGTGGAACTACATACCCTTGTAGATCGCTAAGCGGGAAGCGTTAAGAAACGCGGTTGGTGTAGTCGAACATCTTCGCGATCCAAATCGCCGAGCGTCCCGCGATCTCATCACGATCCGTCCCGCGATCCCATCACGATCCGTCCCGCGATCTCATCACGATCCGTCTCACGATCTTGATCACGATCTGTCCCGCGAACTCATCACGATCCGTTCCGCGATCTCATCACGAACCGTCTCGCGATCTCGATCACGGTCCTTCCGATCTAGCGCCGAACGGACGGCACCTCCGCGTTCAGCACACGTGCAGCTTGATGACGATCTCCACCGTCTTGATCCAGCAAGAGGAGGTGGAGAGGAGAGAGAGTTCACCGGCAGCGTGACGGCGCTCCGGTGATGGTGGTGGAGTGATTCCGGCAGGGCTTCGCCTAAGCGCTGCGGAAAACCGATCTAGAGGAGAAACTGTGCACCGGTGAAACGGGTAGCACGTGGCCGGAAATTCTGTCCAAAAACCACCCAATCCACTAGTATATATAGGAGGAGAGGAGAGGAGAGGCAGCCAAGGCCTTTGGGTCGGCCGAAATAGGAGGTGGGAGCAATCCTACTTCACCTCCAATCCTAGTTGGAGTAGGATTGCCTCCTATTGGCTGATTTTCCACTTTTTGCTTTAGGACTTTCTCTCCTGCGCCATGGGCCTTTGTGGCTGTTTTCCCAGCCCACTAAGGGCTGGTTATTATTCTCCCACAGCCCATGGACCTCTTGGGGTCGAAATACCCCTCCCGGAGGTCCTCCGGTACACTACCGGCACTCCCGGTACAATACCGATACTCCCGGTACACTACCGATGAGCCCGAAACTTTTCCGGAAACCAAACTGGGACTTCCTATATATGAATCTTTACCTCCGGACCATTCTGGAGCTCCTCGTGACGTCCGGGATCTCATCCGGGACTCCGAACAACCTTCGGTCACCACCATACATAACTCTACACTACCGAAACGTCACCGAACCTTAAGTGTGCAGACCCTGCGGGTTCGAGAACTATGTAGACATGACCGAGACACCTCTACGGTCAATAACCAATGGCGGGACCTGGACGTCCACATTGGTTCCTACATATTCTACGAAGATCTTTATCGGTCGAACCTCTATGTCAAGGATTCAGTTAATCCCGTATATCGTTCCCTTTGTTCTTCGGTATGTTACTTGCCCGAGATTCGATCGTCGGTATCTCCATACCTAGTTCAACCTCGTTACTGGCAAGTCTCTTTACTCGTTCCGTAATACAAGATCCCGTGACTAACACTTAGCCACATTGCTTGCAAGGCTTGTTGTGATGTTGTATTACCGAGTGGGCCCTGAGATACCTCTCCGTCACACGGAGTAACAAATCCCAGTCTCGATCCATGCCAACTCAACAAACACCATCGGAGATACCTGTAGAGCACCTTTATAGTCACCCAGTTACGTTGCGACGTTTGATACACACAAGGCACTCCTCCGATATCCGTGAGTTGCATGATCTCATGGTCATAGGAACATATACTTGACATGCAGAAAACAGTAGCAATAAACTGACACGATCATATGCTATGTTTGTAGTTTGGGTCTTATCCATCACATCATTCTCCTAATGATGTGATCCCGTTATCAAATGACATCTCATGTCCATGGCTAGGAAACCTTAACCATCCTTTGATCAACGAGCTAGTCCATTAGAGGCATACTAGGGACATGGTTTTGTCTATGTATCCACACATGCATTTAAGTCTCCGATCAATACAGTTATAGCATGGATAATAAACGATTATCATGAACAAGGAAATATGATAATAACTAATTTATTATTGCCTCTAGGGCATATTTCCAACAGTCTCCCACTTGCACTAGAGTCAATAATCTAGTTCACATCACCATGTGATTCGCATTGTTATGAATCTAACACCCAATGAGTTTTGGGGCTCGATCATGCTTTGCATGTGAGAGAGGTCTTATAGTCAACGGGTCTGCGATATTCAGATCCGTGTGTACTTTGCAAATCTCTATGTCAAACCGTAAACACTGCTACCACACTCCACTTGGTACTATTTCCAAATGGCTGCTCCACTATACGTATCCAGATTTCTACTACTAGTCATCCGGATAGGTGTTAAAGCTTGCATCGACGTAACTCTTTACGACGAACTCTTTATCACCTCCATAATCAAGAAACATTTCCTTAGTCCTCTGGTTACTAAGGATAATTCCGACCGCTGTCCAGTGATCCACTCCTGGACCACTCTTGTACCCCCTGACAGACTCGTGGCAAGGCACACATAGGTGTGGTACACAGCATGGCATAATATAGAGCCTATGGCTAAGGCATAGGGGACGACATTCATCCTTTCTCTTTCTTCTGCCGTTGTCGAGCTTTGAGTCTCACTCAACTTCACACCTTACAAATCAGACGAGAACTATTTCTCTGGCTGATCCATTTTGAACTCTTTCAAAATCTTGTCAAGGTATGCACTCATTGAAAGTCTCATCAAGCATCTTGATCTATCTCTATAGATTTTGATGCTCAACAATTAGGTAGCTTTATCCAGGTCTTCATTTGAAAAACACTTTTCAAACAACCTTTTATGCCTTCCAGAAATTCTACATTATTTCCGATCAACAATATGTCAACCACATATACTTATCAGAAACTCTATAGTGCTCCCACTCACTTTATTGCAAATACAAGTTTCTCGTAAACTTTGTATAAACATCAAAAACTTTGATCACCTCATCAAAGTGTATATTCCAACTCCGAGATGCTTGCTTCAGTCCATAGAAGGATCACTGAAGCTCTCTCATCTTTTAGCATCCTTAGGACTGACAAAACCTTCTGGTTGTATCACATACAACCTTTCCTTAAGTAAACCGTTAAGGAAACGACGTTTTGACATCCATCTGCCAGATTTCGTAATTGAAAATGCAGCAACTGCTAACATAATTCCAACAGACTTTTAGCATCGCTACGAGTGAGAAAGCCTCCTCGCATTCAACTCCTTGAACTTGTCACAAACAACTTTGCAACAAGTCGAGCTTTACAAATGGTGACATTCACCATCAGTGTCTGTCTTCATTCTAAAGGTCCATTTGTACTCAACGACCTGCCGTCTAACGAGCAAGTCTACCAAAGTCTATACTTGGTTTTCATAAATGGATCCTATCTCGGATTTCATGGTCTCTAACCATTTGTCGGAATCCGGGCCCATCATCGCTTCTCCATAGCTCGTAGGTTCATCGCTGTCCAACAACATGACCTCGAAGACAGGGTTGTCGTACCGCTTAGGAGCAGTACACATCCTTGTCGACCCACGAAGTTCGATAGTAACTTGATCCTGAAGCTTCATGATCATCATCATTAACTTCCTCTTCAACTAACGTAGGCTTCACAGAAACATCTTTCTGCGCTGCGCTACTCTCTGGTTGAACAAAGGTTTAACAACCTCATCAAGTTCTATCTTCCTCCCACTCAATTCTTTCGAGAGAAACCTTTCCTCGAGAAAGGATCCGTTTTAGTAACAACCACTTTGCACTCGGATCTGAGATAGAAGGTTCACCCAACTGATCTTAGGGTATTCTATGAAGATGCATTTGTCCGCCTTGGGTTCGACCTCATTAGGTGAAAACATTTTTCACACAAGTGCCGCAGCCCCAAGTATTAAGAAACGACAGCTTAGGTTTCTATCAAACCATAATTCATATGGTGTCATCTCAACGGATTTAGATGGTGCCCTATTTAAAGTGAATGTAGTTGTCTCTAATGCATAACCCCAAAATTATAGTAGTAAAACGACAAGAGACATCATAGTACGCACCATGTCCAATAGAGCATAACTATGATGTTCGGACACACCATCACACTATGGTGTTCCAGGTGGCGTTTAGTTGTGAAACAACTTTCACATTGTCTTAAGTTGTATGCCAAACTCGTGACTCAGATATTCACCTCCACGATCATATCGCAGTCATTTTTATCTTCTTGTCACGATGATCTTTAAACTTCACTCTGAATTTGCTTGAACCTTTCAAACGATTCAGACTTGTGTTTCATTAAGTAAATATACACTATATCTACTCAAATCATCAGTGAAGGTAAGAAAATAACGATATCCACTGCACACTACAAGACTCACTAGATTGCATACATCAACATGTATCATTTCCAATGAATCACTTGCCCGCTCCATCCAACGGGGTCCTTTAGTCATCTTGCCCAAGAGGCATGGTTCGCATGTCTCAACCGATTCGAAATCGAATGAGTCCAAATATCCATCAGCATGGAGTTTCTACATGCGCTTTATACCAATATGACATTTAGCGGCAGTGCCACAAATATGTGGTACTATCATTATTAACTTTGTATCTTTTGACATCAATGTTATGAACATGTGTAATACTACGATCAAGATTTCAACAAACCATTCTCACTGGGTGCATGACCATTGAAGGTATTATTCATGTAAACAGAATAACCATTATTCTCTAACTTAAATGAATAACCGTATTGCAATAAACATGATCTAATCATGTTCATGCTCAACGCAAAACACCAAATAACATTTATTTAGGTTCGTCACTAATCCTGAAGGTAGAGAGAGCGTGCGATGTTGATCACATCAACCTTGGAAACACTTCCAACACATATCGTCACCTCACCCTTAGCTAGTTCTCCGTTTATTCCGTAGCTTTTATTTCGAGTTACTAACATTTAGCAACCGAACCGGTATCCAATACCCAGGTGCTACTAAGAGTACTAGCAAGGTACACATTAGTAACTCGTATATCAAATATACTTCTATCAATGTTGCCAGCCTTCTTATCTACCAAGTATCTAGGGTTGTTCCGCTTCAGCGACCTCTCACCTCATAATAGAAGCACTTAGTCTCGGGTTTGAGTTCAACTTTGGGTTGCTTCACTGGAGCAGCAACTGACTTGCTATCCATGAAGTTTCCCTCCTTGATCTTGCCCTTTTCGAAACTAGTGGTTTGATTAACCATCAACACTTGACGCTCCTTCTTGATTTCTACCTTCGCGGTGTCAAACATCGCGAACAGCTCAGGGATCAATACTTCTATCCCTGGTGTATTATAGTTCATCACTTAAGTTCTAGTAGCTTTAGTGACAGTGACTTGGAGAACTATATCAATCACTATCTTATCTGGAAGATCAACTCCCACTTGATTCAAGCGATTGTAGTACCCAGACAATCTGAGTACATGCTCAACGATTGAGCTATTCTCCTTCATCTTACAGGCAAAGAATCTTGTTGGAGATCTCATATCTCGCAACACAGGCACGAGCCTGAGATCACAATCTCTGCCCCTAGAACATCTCATATGTTCTGTGACGTTCAAAACGTTTCGGAGCCTCAATTCTAAGCCGTAATGCATGACGCACAAAACTATCAAGTAGTCATCGAAACGTGCCTGTCAGATGTTCACAACATCTATAGACAACGCTAGAGGGGGTGGCGCACCGAGCGGTGCATTAAGGACATAAGCCTTCTGTGCAGCAATGAGGACAATCCTCAGATCACGGACCCAGTCCGCAATATTGCTACCAACATCTTTCAATTCTATTTCTCTAGGAACATATAAAAATACAAGGGAGCCACAACGCGAGCTAGTAATCTACAACATAATTTGCAAAGACACTTTGACTATGTTCATGATAATGAGTTCAATTAATCATATTATTTAAGAACTCCCACTCAAATTGACATCCCTCCGATCATTCGAGTGATACATGATCCAAATTCACCAACTCAAGTCCGATCATCACGTGAGTTGAGGTGGCTGCAATGGTGAACATCATTATGTTGATCATATCTACTATATGACTCATGTTCGACCTTTCGGTCTCTCGTGTTCCGAGGCCATGTCTGTACATGCTAGGCTCGTCAAGTTTAACCCGAGTGTTCTGCATGTGCAACACTGGCTTGCACCCGTTGTATGTGAACGTAGAGTCTATCACACCCGATCATCACGTGGTGTCTCAACACGACGAACTTTCGCAACGGTGCACATTCGGGGAGAACACAATTTAGCTTGAAATTAAGTGAGGGATCACCTTATAATGCTACCGTCGTCCTAAGCAAAATAAGGTGCATAAAAAGGATTAACATCTCATGCAATTCATAAGTGACATGATATGGCCATGAACTTGTGTTTAAGATCTCCATCTTCGAAACACCGGCATGATCTCCATCATCACCGGCACAACACCATGATCTCCATCATCTTGATCTCCATCAATGTGTTGCCATTGGGGTTGTGGCGCCAGCCCTGCTTCTACTTCTATTGCTACTGCTTAGCGATAAAGTAAAGCATTACATAGTGCTTAATGATTGACACGCAGGTCATACAATAATTAAAGACAACCCTATGGCTCCTGCCGGTTGCCGTACTCAACGACATGCAAGTCGTGAAATTCTATACATCACATGATCATCTCATACATCACATATATCTCATCATGTAATTGGCCATATCACATCACAACATACCCTGCAAAAACAAGTTAGACGTCCTCTAATTGTTGTTGCATGTTTTACGTGGCTGCTACGGGTATCTAGCAAGAACGATTCTCACCTACGCATAAACCACAACGGTGATACATAGATTGCTTTTCATCCTTCTCAAGGACCGCCTTTGTCGGATCCGATCCAACTAAAGTGAGAGAAACTGTCACCCGCAAGCCATCTAAGCAACAAGTTGCGTCGAGGGAACCGGTCTCTCGTAAGCGTACGAGTAATGTTGGTCCGGGCCGCTTCATCTCACAATCCCGCTGAACCAAAATACGACCAAGGGAGGAAGCAATCTAAGCATCAACGCCCACAAACC
The DNA here is from genome assembly GCA_022496015.1 of Hordeum marinum. Lineage (NCBI taxonomy): Eukaryota > Viridiplantae > Streptophyta > Magnoliopsida > Poales > Poaceae > Hordeum > Hordeum marinum. The sequence continues at coordinate 417,625,811 of CM039674.1, read as the reverse complement.
TTTTGTGTTCTACTCGAGATCTCATCGAACCATCAACCTAGCTCATGATGCCACTGTTGGGGAACGTCGCATGGGAAACAAAAATTTTCCTACGCACACGCAAACCTATCCATGGTGATGAGCATCTACGAGAGGGAGAGTGGAACTACATACCCTTGTAGATCGCTAAGCGGGAAGCGTTAAGAAACGCGGTTGGTGTAGTCGAACATCTTCGCGATCCAAATCGCCGAGCGTCCCGCGATCTCATCACGATCCGTCCCGCGATCCCATCACGATCCGTCCCGCGATCTCATCACGATCCGTCTCACGATCTTGATCACGATCTGTCCCGCGAACTCATCACGATCCGTTCCGCGATCTCATCACGAACCGTCTCGCGATCTCGATCACGGTCCTTCCGATCTAGCGCCGAACGGACGGCACCTCCGCGTTCAGCACACGTGCAGCTTGATGACGATCTCCACCGTCTTGATCCAGCAAGAGGAGGTGGAGAGGAGAGAGAGTTCACCGGCAGCGTGACGGCGCTCCGGTGATGGTGGTGGAGTGATTCCGGCAGGGCTTCGCCTAAGCGCTGCGGAAAACCGATCTAGAGGAGAAACTGTGCACCGGTGAAACGGGTAGCACGTGGCCGGAAATTCTGTCCAAAAACCACCCAATCCACTAGTATATATAGGAGGAGAGGAGAGGAGAGGCAGCCAAGGCCTTTGGGTCGGCCGAAATAGGAGGTGGGAGCAATCCTACTTCACCTCCAATCCTAGTTGGAGTAGGATTGCCTCCTATTGGCTGATTTTCCACTTTTTGCTTTAGGACTTTCTCTCCTGCGCCATGGGCCTTTGTGGCTGTTTTCCCAGCCCACTAAGGGCTGGTTATTATTCTCCCACAGCCCATGGACCTCTTGGGGTCGAAATACCCCTCCCGGAGGTCCTCCGGTACACTACCGGCACTCCCGGTACAATACCGATACTCCCGGTACACTACCGATGAGCCCGAAACTTTTCCGGAAACCAAACTGGGACTTCCTATATATGAATCTTTACCTCCGGACCATTCTGGAGCTCCTCGTGACGTCCGGGATCTCATCCGGGACTCCGAACAACCTTCGGTCACCACCATACATAACTCTACACTACCGAAACGTCACCGAACCTTAAGTGTGCAGACCCTGCGGGTTCGAGAACTATGTAGACATGACCGAGACACCTCTACGGTCAATAACCAATGGCGGGACCTGGACGTCCACATTGGTTCCTACATATTCTACGAAGATCTTTATCGGTCGAACCTCTATGTCAAGGATTCAGTTAATCCCGTATATCGTTCCCTTTGTTCTTCGGTATGTTACTTGCCCGAGATTCGATCGTCGGTATCTCCATACCTAGTTCAACCTCGTTACTGGCAAGTCTCTTTACTCGTTCCGTAATACAAGATCCCGTGACTAACACTTAGCCACATTGCTTGCAAGGCTTGTTGTGATGTTGTATTACCGAGTGGGCCCTGAGATACCTCTCCGTCACACGGAGTAACAAATCCCAGTCTCGATCCATGCCAACTCAACAAACACCATCGGAGATACCTGTAGAGCACCTTTATAGTCACCCAGTTACGTTGCGACGTTTGATACACACAAGGCACTCCTCCGATATCCGTGAGTTGCATGATCTCATGGTCATAGGAACATATACTTGACATGCAGAAAACAGTAGCAATAAACTGACACGATCATATGCTATGTTTGTAGTTTGGGTCTTATCCATCACATCATTCTCCTAATGATGTGATCCCGTTATCAAATGACATCTCATGTCCATGGCTAGGAAACCTTAACCATCCTTTGATCAACGAGCTAGTCCATTAGAGGCATACTAGGGACATGGTTTTGTCTATGTATCCACACATGCATTTAAGTCTCCGATCAATACAGTTATAGCATGGATAATAAACGATTATCATGAACAAGGAAATATGATAATAACTAATTTATTATTGCCTCTAGGGCATATTTCCAACAGAAGCTCCATGCTGATGGACTTTTGGAGTCACTTGATTTTGAATCACTTGACACATGTGAGCCATGCCTCATGGGCAAGATGACTAAAACGCCGTTCTCTGGAACAATGGAACGGGCGAGTGACTTATTGGAAATCATACATACTGATGTGTGCGGTCCAATGAATGTTACAACGCGTGGTGGATATCGTTATTTTCTCATCTTCACTCATGACTTAAGTAGATATGGGTATATTTACTTAATGAAACACAAGTCTAAAACGTTTGAAAAGTTCAAGCAATTTTAGAGTGAAGTTGAGAATCATCGAAACAAGAAGATTAAATTCCTGCGATCTGATCGAGGAGGTGAATATGTGAGTTATGAGTTTGGCAGTCACTTAAGACAGTGTGGAATTGTTTCACAGTTGACACCGCCCAGAACACCACAGCGTAATGGTGGGTCCGAACGTCATAATCGAACCTTATTAGATATGGTGCGTTCTATGATGTCTCTTGCTAATTTGCCACTATTGTTTTGCGGTTATGCATTAGAGACAACTGCATTCAATTTAAATAGGGAACCATCAAAATCCATTGAGACGACGCCATATGAATTGTGGTTTGGCAAGAGGCCAAATTTGTCATTTCTTAAAGTTTGGGGATGTGATGCTTATGTCAAAAAGCTTCAGCCTGAAAAGCTGGAACCCAAAGCGGAGAAATGCGTCTTCATAGGATACCCGAAAGAGACAGTTGGGTATACCTTCTATCTCAGATCCGAAGGCAAAGTGTTTGTCGCTAAGAACCAAACATTTCTTGAGAAAGAGTTTCTCTCAAAAGAATTGAGTGGGAGGAAAATAGAGCTTGATGAGGTTATTGAACCTTTACTTCAACTAGAAAGTAGCGCAACGCAGAAAGATGTTTCTGTGGAACCTACGACGAAAGAACAGGAAGTTAATGATGATGATCATGAAGCTTCAGATCAAGCTACTATTGAACCTCGTAGGTCGACAAGGCCGCATACTACTCCTGAGTGGTACGGCAACCCTGTCTTGGAGGTCATGTTGTTGGACAACAATGAACCTACGAGCTATGGAGGAGTAGTGATGGGCCCGGATTCCAAGAAATGGTTAGAGGCCATGAAATCCGAGATGGGATCCATGTATGAAAACAAAGTATGGACTTTGGAAGTATTACTTGAAGGGCGAAAGGCCATTCAGAACAAATGGATCTTTAAGAAGAAGACAGACGCGGACGGTAATGTTGCCGTCTATAAAGCTCGACTTGTGGCAAAGGGTTTTTCACAAGTTCAAGGAGTTGACTACGATGAGACCTTCTCACCTGTAGTGATGCTTAAGTCTGTCAGAATCATGTTGGCAATAGCTGCTTATTTCGACTATGAAATTTGGCAGATGGATGTCAAAACAGCGTTCCTTAACGGTTTCCTTGAGGAAGAGTTGTATATGATGCAACCAGAAGGTTTGGTCGATCCAGAGAATGCTGGCAAAGTTTGTAAACTCCAGCGATCCATTTATGGGCTGGTGCAAGCATCTTGGAGTTGGAATAAGCGTTTTGATGAGGTGATCAAAGTGTTTGAGTTTATACAAGTTTATGGAGAAGCTTGTATTTACAAGAAAGTGAGTGGGAGATCTATAGCGTTTCTAATATTATATGTGGATGACATATTCCTAATTGGAAACAATATAGAAATGCTGGAAAGTGTGAAGGAATATTTGAACAAGAGTTTTTCAATAAAGGACCTAGGAGAAGCTGCTTTCATATTAGGCATTAAGATTTATAGAGATAGATCGAGACGCTTAATAGCACTTTCGCAGAGCACATACCTTGATAAAGTTTTGAAGAAGTTCAAAATGGATCAGTCTAAGAAGGGGTTCTTGCCTGTGTTACAAGGTGTGAAGTTGAGTAAGACTCAATGCCCAGTGACTGCAGAAGATAGAGAAAAGATGAGTGTCATCCTCTATGCTTCAGCCATAGGCTCTATCATGTATGTAATGATGTGCACAAGACCCGATGTCAGCCTTGCCATAAGTATGGACGGAAGGTTTCAAAGTGATCCTGGAATGGAACATTGGGCAGCGGTCAAGAATATCCTTAAGTACCTGAAAAGGACCAAGGAAATGTTTCTCATTTATGGAGGTGATGAAGATCTCGTCGTAAAGGGTTACGTCGATGCAAGCTTTGACACTGATCCGGATGACTCTAAGTCGCAAACCGAATACGTATTTATTCTCAACAGGGGAGCGGTAAGCTAGTGCGGTTCCAAGCAAAGCGTGGTAGCCGATTCTATGTGCGAAGCAGAGTACATCGCAGCCTCGGAGGCAGCGAAGGAAGGTGTCTGGATGAAGCAGTTCATGAGAGATCTTGGAGTAGTGCCCAGTGCACTGAATCCAATGAACCTGTTCTGTGACAACACCGGTGCCATTGCTCTGGCCAAGGAACCAAGGTTTCACAAGAGGACCAGACACATAAAGCGACGCTTCATCTCCATCTGCGATTACATCGAGGAAAAGGACATAAATATTTGCAAAGTGCACACGGATCTGAATGTTGCAGACCCGTTGACTAAACCTCTTCCAAGGGCTAAACATGATCAACACCAAAACTGCATGGGTGTTCGATTCATTACAATGTAAATCACATAGTGATGTGAGCTAGATTATTGACTCTTGTACAAGTGGGAGACTGTTGGAAATATGCCCTGGAGGCAATAAATAAAGTGTTTATTATTATATTTCCTTGTTCATGATAATCGTTTATTATCCATGCTATAATTGTATTGATTGGAAACACATTACATGTGTGGGTAAATAGACAACACTTTGTCCCTAGTATGCCTCTAGTGAACTAGCTCGTTGATCAAAGATGGTCAAGGTTTCCTAGCCATTGACATGTGATGTCATTTGATAAATGGGATCACATCATTAGGAGAATGGTGTGATGGACAAGACCCAAACTACAAATGTAGCATATGATCATGTCAGTTTATTGCTACTGTTTTCTGCATGTCAAGTATATGTTCCTATGACCATGAGATCATGCAACTCACGGATACCGGAGGAGTACCTTGTGTGTATCAAACGTCGCAACATAACTGGGTGACTATAAAGGTGCTCTAAAGGTATCTCCGAGGGTGTCTGTTGAGTTGGCATGGATCAAGACTGAGATTTGTTACTCCGTGTGACGGAGAGGTATCTGAGGGCCCACTCGGTAATACAACATCACAACAAGCCTTGCAAGCAATGTGACTAAGTGTTAGTCATGGGATCTTGTATTACGGAACGAGTAAAGAGACTTGCCGGCAACGAGGTTGAACTAGGTATGGAGATACCGAAGATCGAATCTCGGGCAAGTATTATTCCGAAGAACAAAGGGAACATCATACGGGATTAACTGAATCCTTGACATAGAGGTTCGACCGATAAACATCTTCGTAGAATACGTAGGAACCAATATGGGTATCCAGGTCCTGCTATTGGTTATTGACCGTAGAGGTGTCTCGGTCATGTCTACATAGTTCTCGTGTTGGGAGACGTAGTAGTAAATCAAAATTTTCCTACGTTCACCAAGATCTATCTATGGAGAAACCAGCAACGAGAGGGGAGAGATTGCATCTTCATACCTTTGAAGATCGCTAAGCGGAAGCGTTACAAGAACGCGGTTGATGGAGTCGTACTCGCAGCGATTCAGATCGCGGTAGATCCGATCAAGTGCCGAACGGACGGCACCTCCGCGTTCAACACACGTGCAGCCCGGTGACGTCTCCAACACCTTGATCCAGCAAGGAGGAAGGAGAGGTTGGGGAAGGGCTCCAACAGCAGCACGACGGCGTGGTGGTGGTGGAGTAGCAAGGTATTCCGACAGGGCTTCGCCTAAGCGCTGCGGAGGAGGAAGAAGAGAGGTAGGGCTTCGCCGTGAGAGAGAGAGATCAAATCCTGTCTCAAAACATCCAAAACCTCAAGTATATATAGGAGGAGGGACGTGGAGGGCTGGCTTGGCCTCTACTCCAAAGAGGAGATGGCCGGCTGAATTAAAGGGAGAGTCCACCTCCCACAAGGGAGGTGGATCTCCTCCTTTTAAATCCTTTTTGCCTTATCTCCTTATCTCCAGCCGCATGGGCCTTTAGCAAAAGTCTTGCCCAGCCCAATAAGGGCTGGCACACTTTATCTAACAGCCCATGTGGTCCTTTGGTCGTCACACCCCTCCCGGGGGTCCTCCGGCACCCTCCCGGCACTCCCGGTACACTACCGATGAGCCCGAAAACTTTCCGGTGACCAAAACTGGACTTCCTATATATCAATCTTTACCTCCGGACCATTCCGGAGCTCCTCGTGACGTCCGGGATCTCATCCGGGACTCCGAACAACCTTCGGTAATCACGTATACCTTTTCCCTATAACCCTAGCGTCATCGAACCTTAAGTGTGTAGACCCTACGGGTTCGGGAGACACGTAGACATGACCGAGACACCTCTCCGGCCAATAACCAACAGCGGGATTTGGATACCCATGTTGGCTCCCACGTACTCCACGATGATCTCATCGGATGAACCACGATGTCAGGGATTCAATCAATCCCGTATACAATTCCCTTTGTCTATCGGTATGGTACTTGCCCGAGATTCGATCGTCGGTATCGCCATACCTTGTTCAATCTCGTTACCGGCAAGTCTCTTTACTCGTTCCGTAACACATCATCCCGTGGCTAACTCCTTAGTCACATTGAGCTCATTATGATGATGTCTTACCGAGTGGGCCCAGAGATACCTCTCCGTCACACGGAGTGACAAATCCTAGTCTTGATTCGTGTCAACCCAACAGACACTTTCGGAGATACCCGTAGCGTACCTTTATAGCCACCCAGTTACGTTGTGACGTTTGGCACACCCAAAGCATTCCTACGGTATCCGGGAGTTACACAATCTCATGGTCTAAGGAAATGATACTTGACATTGAAAAGCTTTAGCAAACGAACTACACGATCTTGTGCTATGCTTAGGATTGGGTCTTGTCCATCACATCATTCTCCTAATGATGTGATCCCGTTATCAACGACATCCAATGTCCATGGTCATGAAACCGTGACCATCTATTGATCAACGAGCTAGCCAACTAGAGGCTCACTAGGGACATGTGATGGTCTATGTATTCACACATGTATTACGGTTTCTGGTTAACACAATTGTAGCATGAATAATAGACAATTATCATGAACTAGGAAATACAATAATAACCATTTTATTATTGCCTCTAGGGCATATTTCCAACAGTCTCCCACTTGCACTAGAGTCAATAATCTAGTTACATTGTGATGAATCGAACACCCATAGCGTTCTGGTGTTGATCATGTTTTGCTCGTGAGAGAGGTTTAGTCAACGGATCTGCGACATTCAGATCCGATGCACTTTACAAATATCTATGTCTCCCTCCTGAATGTAATCACGGATGGAGTTGAAGCGGCGCTTGATGTGTCTTGTCTTCTTGTGAAACCTGGGCTCCTTCGCAAGGGCAATAGCTCCAGTGTTGTCACAGAGTAGAGTCATCGGGCCCGACGCATTTGGAATCACTCCTAGGTCGGTGATGAACTCCTTCATCCAGACTCCCTCCTTTGCTGCTTCCGAAGCAGCTATGTACTCCGCTTCACATGTAGATGCCGCCACGACGCTTTGCTTGCTGCTACTCCAGCTGACTGCCCCTCCATTCAAAATATACACGTATCCGGTTTGCGACTTAGAGTCGTCCGGATCTGTGTCGAAGCTAGCGTCGACGTAACCCTTTACGACGAGCTCTTCGGCACCTCCATATATGAGAAACATGTCCTTTGTCCTTTTCAGGTACTTCAGGATATTCTTGACAGCTGTCCAGTGTTCCGCTCCGGGATCACTTTGGTACCTCCCTACCAAACTTATGGCAAGGTTCACATCAGGTCTGGTACACAGCATGGCATACATGATAGAGCCTATGGCTGAAGCATAGGGGATGACACTCATCTCTTCTCTATCCTTTGCCGTGGTCGGGCATTGAGTCGTACTCAATCTCACACCTTGCAACACAGGCAAGAACCCCTTCTTGGACTGATGCATATTGAACTTCTTCAATATCTTTTCAAGGTATGTGCTTTGTGAAAGACCAATGAGGCGTTTCGATCTATCTCTATAGATCTTAATACCTAATATGTAAGCAGCTTCTCCAAGGTCCTTCATTGAAAAACACTTATTCAAGTAGGCCTTGATACTTTCCAAGAGTTCTATATTATTTCCCATTATCAGCATGTCATCCACATACAGTATAAGAAATGCTATAGAGCTCCCACTCACTTTCTTGTAAATACAAGGTTCTCCATAAACCTGTACAAACCCAAACGCTTTAATCACCTCATTAAAGCGAATGTTCCAACTCCGAGATGCTTGCACCAGCCCATAGATGGAGCGCTGGAGCTTGCATACCTTGTTAGCATCTTTAGGATCGACAAAACCTTCCGGTTGCATCATATACAGTTCTTCCTTGAGGAAGCCATTAAGGAATGCCGTTTTGACGTCCATTTGCCAGATCTCATAATCATAAAATGCGGCAACTGCTAACATGATTCGGACTGACTTTAGCATCGCTACGGGTGAGAAAGTCTCATCGTAGTCAACTCCTTGAACTTGTCGATAACCCTTAGCGACAAGCCGAGCTTTATAGGCGGTGACATTACCGTCCGCGTCAGTCTTCTTCTTAAAGATCCATTTGTTTTCAATGGCTCGCTTATCATTAGGCAAGTCCACCAAAGTCCATACTTTGTTCTCATACATGGATCCTATCTCGGATTTCATGGCCTCAAGCCATTTGTTGGAATCCGGGCCCGCCATCGCTTCTTCATAGTTCGAAGGTTCACCATTGTCCAACAACATGATCTCTAGGACAGGATTGCCGTACCACTCTGGTGCGGAACGTGTCCTAGTGGACCTTCGAATAGCAACTTGATCTGAAGTTTCATGATCATCATCATTAACTTCCTCTCTAGCCGGTGTAGGCTCCACAGAAACAACTTCCTGTGCTGCGCTACTCTCCGGTTCGAGTGGAGGTACAATTTCCTCATCAAGTTCTATTTTCCTCCCACTTACTTCTTTCGAGAGAAACTCTTTCTCGAGAAAGGATCCATTCTTGGCAACAAAGACTTTGCCTTCGGATCGTAGGTAGAAGGTATACCCAATAGTCTCCTTGGGATATCCTATGAAGACGCACTTTTCCGCTTTGGGTTCGAGCTTCTCAGGTTGAAGTTTCTTCACATAAGCATCGCATCCCCAAACTTTTAGAAACGACAGCTTAGGTTTCTTTCCAAACCACAATTCATACGGTGTCGTCTCAACGCATTTAGACGGTGCCCTATTTAAAGTGAATGCGGCAGTCTCTAATGCATATCCCCAAAATGATAGCGGTATGTCGGTAAGAGACATCATAGATCGCACCATATCCAACAGAGTGCGATTACGACGTTCAGACACACCATTTCGCTGGGGTGTGCCGGGCGGCGTGAGTTGTGAAACAATTCCACATTTCCTAAGGTGCGTGCCAAACTCGTGACTTAAATATTCTCCGCCACGATCAGATCGTAGGCATTTTATTTTCCTGTCACGTTGATTCTCGACCTCACTCTGAAATTCCTTGAACCTTTCAAAAGTTTCAGACTTGTGTTTCATTAAGTAGACATAACCATATCTACTCAAGTCATCAGTGAGGGTGAGAACATAACGGTAGCCACCGCGAGCCTCGACGCTCATTGGACCGCATACATCAGTATGTATTATTTCCAACAAGTCAGTTGCTCGCTCCATTGTTCCGGAGAACGGAGTCTTGGTCATCTTGCCCATGAGGCATGGTTCGCATGTGTCAAATGATTCGAAATCAAGTGACTCCAAAATTCCATCAGCATGGAGCTTCTTCATGCGTTTGACACCAATATGGCCAAGACGGCAGTGCCACATGTAAGTGGGACTATCGTTATCAACTTTACACTTTTTGGTACTCACACTATGGACATGTGTAACATCACGTTCGAGATTCATCAAAAATAAACCATTGACCAGCGGGGCATGAGCATAAAACATTTCTCTCATATAAATAGAACAACCATTATTCTCGGATTTAAATGAGTAGCCATCTCGCATCAAGCGAGATCCAGATACAATGTTCATGCTCAAAGCTGGTACTAAATAACAATTATTAAGGTTTAAAACTAATCCCGAAGGTAGATGTAGAGGTAACGTGCCGACGGCGATCACATCGACCTTGGAACCATTCCCGACACGCATCGTCACCTTATCCTTGGCCAGCCTCCGCTTATTCCGCAGCTCCTGCTTGGAGTTACAAATGTGAGCTACTGCACCGGTATCAAATACCCAGGAGCTACTACGAGCGCTGGTCAAGTACACATCAATAACAAGTATATCACATATACCTTTAATGTTGCCGTCCTTCTTATCCGCTAAATACTTGGGGCAGTTCCGCTTCCAGTGACCGGTACCCTTGCAATAAAAGCACTCAGTCTCAGGCTTGGGTCCATTTTTCTTCTTCTTCCCGGCAACTTGCTTACCGGGCGCGGCAACAGCTTTGCCGTCCTTCTTGAAGTTCTTCTTACCCTTGCCTTTCTTGAAACTAGTGGTCTTATTCACCATCAACACTTGATGCTCCTTTTTGATCTCGACCTCCGCTGATTTCAGCATCGAGTACAACTCAGGAATGGACTTCTCCATACCTTGCATGTTGTAGTTCATCACAAAGCTCTTGAAGCTAGGTGGAAGCGACTGGAGGATTCTGTCAATGACCGAGTCATCCGGGATATTAACCCCCAGCTGAGTCAAGCAGCTGTGTAGCCCAGACATCTTGAGGATGTGCTCACTGACAGAACTATGCTCCTCCATCTTACAGCTGAAGAACTTGTCGGAGACATCATATCTCTCGACCCGGGCATGAGCTTGAAAAACCAGTTTCAGCTCCTGGAACATCTCATATGCTCCGTGTTGCTCAAAACGCTTTTGGAGCCCCGGTTCTAGACTGTAAAGCATGCCGCATTGAACAAGGGAGTAATCATCGCAGCGTGATTGCCAAGTGTTCATAACATCTTGTTCCGCTGGGAGAACGGGTGCGTCACCTAGCGGTGCATCTAGGACATACAATCTCTTGGAAGCTATGAGGATGATCCTCAAGCTACGGACCCAGTCCCCATAGTTGCTTCCATCATCTTTCAGCTTGGTTTTCTCTAGGAACGCGTTGAAATTGAGGGTGACATTCGCGTTGGCCATTTGATCTACATCATAGATTGTAAAGACAATTTTAGACTAAGTTCATGATAATTAAGTTCACTTAATCAAATTAATGAACTCCCACTTAGACAGACATCTCTCTAGTCTTCCAAGTGATACATGATCCATGTCAACTAGCCCGTGTCCGATCATCACGTGAGACGGACTAGTCATCCATGGTGAACATCTTCATGTTGATCGTATCTTCTATACGACTCATGTTCGACCTTTCGGTCTTCCGTGTTCCGAGGCCATGTCTGTACATGCTAGGCTCGTCAAGTCAACCTAAGTGTTTCGCGTGTGTAAATCTGGCTTACACCCGTTGTATGCGAACGTTAGAACCTATCACACCCGATCATCACGTGGTGCTTCGGAACAACGATCCTTAGCAACGGTGCACAGTTAGGGTGAACACTTCTCTTGAAATTTTATTGAGAGATCATCTTATTTACTACCGTCGTTCTAAGCAAATAAGATGTAAACATGATAAACATCACATGCAATCAATATAGTGACATGATATGGCCAATATCATTTTTCTCCTATGATCTCCATCTTCGGGGCACCATGATCATCACTGTCACCGGCACGACACCATGATCTCCATCATCATGATCTCCATCATTGTGTCTTCATGAAGTTGTCTCGCCAACTATTACTTCTACTACTATGGCTAACGCTTAGCAATAAAGTAAAGTAATTACATGGCGTTTATGATTGACACGCAGGTCATACAATAAATAAGACAACTCCTATGGCTCCTGCCGGTTGTCATAATCATCGACATGCAAGTCGTGAATCCTATTACAAGAACATGATCAATTCATACATCACAATGCATCACATCACATCCTTTGGCCATATCACATCACAAGGCACATGCTGCAAAAACAAGTTAGACGTCCTCTAATTTGTAGTTGCAAGTTTTTTACGTGGCTGCTATAGGTTACTAGCAAGAACGTTTCTTACCTACGTCAACACCACAACGTGATTTGCCAATTGCTATTTACCCTTCATAAGGACCCTTTTCATCGAATCCGATCCGACTAAGGTAGGAGAGACAGACACCCGCTAGCCACCTTATGCATCTAGTGCATGTCAGGCGGTGGAACCGGTCTCACGTAAGCGTACGTGTAAAGTTGGTCCGGGCCGCTTCATCCCACAATACCGCCGAATCAAGATAAGACTAGTAGCGGCAAGCAAATTAACAAACTCGACGCCCACAACTGCTTTGTGTTCTACTCGTGCATAGATTCTACGCATAGACCTAGCTCATGATGCCACTGTTGGGAGACGTAGTAGTAAATCAAAATTTTCCTACGTTCACCAAGATCTATCTATGGAGAAACCAGCAACGAGAGGGGAGAGATTGCATCTTCATACCTTTGAAGATTGCTAAGCGGAAGCGTTACAAGAACGCGGTTGATGGAGTCGTACTCGCAGCGATTCAGATCGCGGTAGATCCGATCAAGTGCCGAACGGACGGCACCTCCGCGTTCAACACACGTGCAGCCCGGTGACGTCTCCAACACCTTGATCCAGCAAGGAGGAAGGAGAGGTTGGGGAAGGGCTCCAACAGCAGCACGACGGCGTGGTGGTGGTGGAGTAGCAAGGTATTCCGACAGGGCTTCGCCTAAGCGCTGCGGAGGAGGAAGAAGAGAGGTAGGGCTTCGCCGTGAGAGAGAGAGATCAAATCCTGTCTCAAAACATCCAAAACCTCAAGTATATATAGGAGGAGGGACGTGGAGGGCTGGCTTGGCCTCTACTCCAAAGAGGAGATGGCCGGCTGAATTAAAGGGAGAGTCCACCTCCCACAAGGGAGGTGGATCTCCTCCTTTTAAATCCTTTTTGCCTTATCTCCTTATCTCCAGCCGCATGGGCCTTTAGCAAAAGTCTTGCCCAGCCCAATAAGGGCTGGCACACTTTATCTAACAGCCCATGTGGTCCTTTGGTCGTCACACCCCTCCCGGGGGTCCTCCGGCACCCTCCCGGCACTCCCGGTACACTACCGATGAGCCCGAAAACTTTCCGGTGACCAAAACTGGACTTCCTATATATCAATCTTTACCTCCGGACCATTCCGGAGCTCCTCGTGACGTCCGGGATCTCATCCGGGACTCCGAACAACCTTCGGTAATCACGTATACCTTTTCCCTATAACCCTAGCGTCATCGAACCTTAAGTGTGTAGACCCTACGGGTTCGGGAGACACGTAGACATGACCGAGACACCTCTCCGGCCAATAACCAACAGCGGGATCTGGATACCCATGTTGGCTCCCACGTACTCCACGATGATCTCATCGGATGAACCACGATGTCAGGGATTCAATCAATCCCGTATACAATTCCCTTTGTCTATCGGTATGGTACTTGCCCGAGATTCGATCGTCGGTATCGCCATACCTTGTTCAATCTCGTTACCGGCAAGTCTCTTTACTCGTTCCGTAACACATCATCCCGTGGCTAACTCCTTAGTCACATTGAGCTCATTATGATGATGTCTTACCGAGTGGGCCCAGAGATACCTCTCCGTCACACGGAGTGACAAATCCCAGTCTTGATTCGTGTCAACCCAACAGACGCTTTCGGAGATACCCGTAGCGTACCTTTATAGCCACCCAGTTACGTTGTGACGTTTGGCACACCCAAAGCATTCCTACGGTATCCGGGAGTTACACGATCTCATGGTCTAAGGAAATGATACTTGACATTGAAAAGCTTTAGCAAACGAACTACACGATCTTGTGCTATGCTTAGGATTGGGTCTTGTCCATCACATCATTCTCCTAATGATGTGATCCCGTTATCAACGACATCCAATGTCCATGGTCATGAAACCGTGACCATCTATTGATCAACGAGCTAGCCAACTAGAGGCTCACTAGGGACATGTGATGGTCTATGTATTCACACATGTATTACGGTTTCTGGTTAACACAATTGTAGCATGAATAATAGACAATTATCATGAACTAGGAAATACAATAATAACCATTTTATTATTGCCTCTAGGGCATATTTCCAACATCTCGAACCCATAGGGTCTGCACACTTAAGGTTCGGTGACGTTTCGGTAGTATAGAGTTATGTATAGTGGTGACCGAAGGTTGTTAGAAGTCCCGGATGAGATCTAGGACGTCACGAGGAGGTCCCAAATGGTCCAGAGGTAAAGATTGATATATAGAAAGTCCTGTTTTGGTCGCTTGAAAAGTTTCGGGCTAATCGGTAATGTACCGGGAGTGCCGGTAGTGTATCGGGAGACCACCGGGAGGGGTATTTCGACCCAAGAGGCTTCATGGGCTGTGGGAGAATAATTACCAGACTTTTGTGGGCTGGTGGAAGTCCCACACAAAGCCCATGCGGCCAGGGAAAGAAAGCCCAAAGAGAAAAAGTGGAAAAAGGCAAAAATAGGATCAATCCTAGTCCTACTAGGATTGCAGGTGGATTCCACCTCTCCCACCTGGTTCGGCCTCCTCCTTGGAGGCTTGGCCCTTGGACAAAGCCTCCTCCTCTCTTACTCCTATATATACTGTTGGTTTTAGGGTTTTTGCATAGAATTTTTAGCCACGTGCTGCCCGTTCCTCCAGTGCATAGTTTCTCCTCTAGATCGGATTTCTACAGTGCTTAGCCGAAGCCCTGCCGGAATAGCTCCACCACCATCGCCGGAGCACCATCACGCTACCGGAGAACTCTTCTTCCTATCCGCTCCCTCTTGCTGGATCAAGACGGCGGAGATCGTCATCAAGCCGTACGTGTGCTGAACGCGGAGGTGTCGTCCGTTCGGTGCTAGATCGGAAGGACCGTGATCAAGTTCGCGGGACGGATCATGATCAAGTTTGTGGGATGGATCGTGATTGGATCGTGGGATGGATCGTGATTGGATCGCGAGACGCTCAGCGATTTGGATCACGAATACGTTCAACTACACCAACCGCGTTTCTTAACGCTTCCTGCTTAGCGATCTACACGGGTATGTAGATCCACTCTCCCTCTCGTAGATGCTCATCACCATGGATAGTTCTTGCGTGAACGTAGGAAAAGTTTTGTTTCCCATGCGACGTTCCCCAACAGAATACCCTAAGAATAGTTGGGTAAACCTTCTATCTCAGATCCAAGCATAAAGTGTTTGTTGCTAAAACTGGGTCCTTTCTCGAGAAAAGTTTCTCTCTAAAGAATTGAGTGGGAGGAAGATAGAACTTGATGAGGTTGTTGAAGCTTTGTTTCAACCAGAGAGTAGCGCAGCACAGGAAGATGTTTCTGTGAGGCCTACGTTCTTTGAAGAGGAAGTTAATGATGATGATCATGAAGCTTCGGATCAAGTTACTATCAAACCTCGTAGGTCGACAAGGACGTGTACTGCTCCTGAGTAGTATGACAACCCTGTCTTAGAGGTCATGTTGTTGGACAACGATGAACCTACGAGCTATGGAGAAGCGATGATGGGCCCGGATACCGACAAATGGTTAGAGGCCATGAAATCCGAGAAAGGATCCATGTATGAAAACCAAGTATAGACTTTGGTAGACTTGCTCATTGAACGGCAGGTCGTTGAGTACAAATGGATGTTTAAAATGAAGACAGACGCTCATGGTAAATGTCACCATTTGTAAAGCTCGACTTGTTGCAAAGAAGTTTACGACAAGTTCAAGTAGTTGACTGTGATGAGACTTTCTCACTCGTAGGGATGCTAAAGTTTGTTGGAATTATGTTAGCAGTTGCTTCATCTTTCAATTATGAAATCTGGCAGATGGATATCAAAACATAGTTTCCTTAACGGTTTACTTGAGGAAAGGTTGTATGTGATATTGTTGGAAATATTCCCTAGAGGTAATAATAAATTACTTATTATCATATTTCCTTGTTCATGATAATCGTTTATTATCCATGCTATAATTGTATTGATCGGAGACTTAGATGCATGTGTGGATACATAGACAAAACTATGTCCCTAGTATGCCTCTAATAGACTAGCTCGTTGATCAAAGATGGTTAAGGTTTCCTATCCATGGACATGAGATGTCATTTGATAAATGGGATCACATCATTAGGAGAATGGTGTGATGGACAAGACCCAAACTACAAACGTAGCATACGATCGTGTCAGTTTATTACTACTGTTTTCTGCATGTCAAGTATATGTTCCTATGACCATGAGATCATGCAACTCATGGATACCGGAGGAGTACCTTGTCTGTATCAAACGTTGCAACGTAACTGGATGACTATAAAGGTACTCTACAGGTATCTCCGATAGTGTTTGTTGAGTTGGCATGGATCAAGACTGGGATTTGTTACTCCGTGTAACGGAGAGGTATCTAAGGGCCCACTCGGTAATACAACATCACAATAAGCCTTGCAAGCAATGTGACTAAGTGTTAGTCATGGGATCTTGTATTATGGAACGAGTAAAGAGACTTGCCGATAACGAGGTTGAACTAGGTATGGAGATACCGACGATCGAATCTCGGGCAAGTAACATACCGAAGAACAAAGGGAACATCAGACAGGATTAACTGAATCCTTGACATAGAGGTTTGATCGATTAAGATCTTCGTAGAATGTGTAGGAACCAATATTCCAGGTCCCGCTATTGGTTATTGACCATAGAGGTGTCTCGGTCATGTCTACATAGTTCTCGAACCCGCAGGGTCTACACACTTAAGGTTTGGTGACGTTTCGGTAGTATAGAGTTATGTATGGTGGTGACCGAAGGTTGTTTGGAGTCCCGGATGAGATCCCGGATGTCACGAGGAGCTCCGGAATGGTCCAGAGGTAAAGATTCATATATAGGAAGTCCTAGTTTGGTCGCCGGAAAAGTTTCGGGCTCATCGGTAGTGTATCGAGAGTTCCGGTAGTGTACCGGGAGACCATCGGGAGGGGTATTTCGACCCAAGAGGCTACATGGTCTGTGGGAGAGTAAATACAAGACCTTAGTGGGCTGGTGGAAGTCCCACACAAGGCCTATGCAGCTGGGAAGAAAATCCCAAAGAGAAAAAGGTGGAAAAGGCAAAAATAAGGAGGAGTCCTAGTCCTACTAGGATTGGAGGAGGAATCCTCCAATCCCACTAGGTTCGGCCGACCCAAGGGCTGTCTATTTGGCATCCAAGCCTCCTCCTCCTCTCCTCCTATATATACTAGAGGATTTTAGGGTTTTTGGCAAAGATTTTTAGCCACGTGCTGCCCGTTCCTCTAGTGCATAGTTTCTCCTCTAGATCAGATTTCTGCAGTGCTTAGGCGAAGCCCTGCCGGAATAGCTCCATCTCCATATCCGGAGCGCCGTCATGCTGCCGGAGAACTCTTCTACCTCTCCGGTCCCGCTTTCTGGATCAAGAAGGCGGATATTGTCATCAAGCTATATGTGTGCTGAACGCGGAGGTGCCGTCCGTTCGGCGCTAGATCGGAAGGACCGTGATCAAGATCGCGAGACGGATCGTGATGAGTTCGTGGTACGGATCATGATTGGATCGCGGGACAGATCGTGATGAGTTTGCGGGATGGATCATGATTGGATCGCGGGACGGATCGTGATGAGATCACAGGACGCTCGGCGACTTGGATCACAAAGACGTTCGACTACACCAACCGCGTTTCTTAACGCTTCCTGCTTAGCAATCTACAAGGGTATGTAGATCCACTCTCCCTCTCGTAGATGCTCATTACTATGGATAGATCTTGCATGTGCGTAGGAAATTTTTTGTTTCCCATGCGACGTTCCCCATTAGTGGTATCAGAGCTAGGTCTATGTGTAGATGAGATCTCGAGTAGAACACAAAAGGTTTGTGGGCATTGATGCTTATATTGCTTCCTCCCTTGGTCGGATTTTGGTTCAGCGGTATTGTGAGATGAAGCGGCCCGGACCAACATTACTCATACGCTTACGAGAGACCGGTTCCCTCGACCGCAACTTGTTGCATAGATGGCTTGCGGGTGCCAGTTTCTCTCACTTTAGTTGGATCGGATTCGACAAAGGCGGTCCTTGAGAAGGTTGAAAAGCAACTAGTGTATCACCATTGTGGTTTTTGCGTAGATGAGAATTGTTCTTGCTAGATACCCATAGCGGCCACGTAAAACATGCAACAACAATTAGAGGACGTCTAACTTGTTTTTGCAGGGTATGTTGTGATGTGATATGGCCAATTACATGATGTGATATATGTGATGTATGAGATGATCATGTGATGTATAGATTATCACGACTTGCATGTCGATGAGTACGGCAACCGGCAGGAGCCATAGGGTTGTCTTTAATTATTGTATGACCTGCGTGTCAATCATTAAGTGTTGGGAGACGTAGTAGTAAATCAAAATTTTCCTACGTGTCACCAAGATCTATCTATGGAGAAACCAGCAAACGAGTGGGGAGAGATTGGATCTTCATACCTTTGAAGATCGCTAAGCGGAAGCGTTACAAGAACGCGGTTGATGGAGTCGTACTCGCAGCGATTCAGATCGCGGTAGATCCGATCAAGTGCCGAACGGACGGCACCTCCGCGTTCAACACACGTGCAGCCCGGTGACGTCTCCTACGCCTTGATCCAGCAAGGAGGAAGGAGAGGTTGGGGAAGAGCTCCAGCAGCAACACGACGGCATGGTGGTGGTGGAGTAGCAAGGTATCCCGGCAGGGCTTCGCCTAAGCACTGCGGAGGAGGAAGAAGCAGAATAGGGCTGCAGCGAGAGAGAAAGAGTTCGTCGTCTCAAACCTGCCCAAACCCTTGCATATATATAGGAGGAAGGAGAGGGAGGGCTAGATTGGCCCCTCCTCCAAGGAGGAGGGATTCGGCCGAAGTGGGGGGAGAGTCCTCCTCCCACACGGGAGGTGGACCCCCCCTTTTAAATCCCTTTTGCCTCTATCTCCAGATCCCTGGCGCATGGGCCCTTTCTAGAAGGTATTGGCTGGCCCAATATGGGCTGGCACACCTCCTCTAAGGGCCCATGAGGTCCTTTGGTCGTCACCCCCTCCCGGGGGTCCTCCGGCACCCTCCCGGCACTCCCGGTACAATACCGATGAGCCCGAAAACTTTCCGGTGACCAAAACTGGACTTCCTATATATCAATCTTTACCTCCGGACCATTCCGGAGCTCCTCGTGACGTCCGGGATCTCATCCGAGACTCCGAACAACCTTCGGTAATCACGTATACCTTTTCCCTATAACCCTAGCGTCATCGAACCTTAAGTGTGTAGACCCTACGGGTTCGGGAGACACGTAGACATGACCGAGACACCTCTCCGGCCAATAACCAACAGCGGGATCTGGATACCCATGTTGGCTCCCACGTACTCCACGATGATCTCATCGGATGAACCACGATGTCAGGGATTCAATCAATCCCGTATACAATTCCCTTTGTCTATCGGTATGGTACTTGCCCGAGATTCGATCGTCGGTATCCGCATACCTTGTTCAATCTCATTACTGGCAAGTCTCTTTTCTCGTTCCGTAATACATCATCCCGTGACTAACTCCTTAGTCACATTGAGCTCATAATGATGATGTCTTACCGAGTGGGCCCAGAGATACCTCTCCGTCACACAGAGTGACAAATCCCAGTCTCGATTCGTGTCAACCCAACAGACACTTTCGGAGATACCCGTAGCGTACCTTTATAGCCACCCAGTTACGTTGTGACGTTTGGCACACCCAAAGCATTCCTACGGTATCCGGGAGTTACACAATCTCATGGTCTAAGGAAATGATACTTGACATTGAAAAGCTTTAGCAAACGAACTACACGATCTTGTGCTATGCTTAGGATTGAGTCTTGTCCATCACATCATTCTCCTAATGATGTGATCCCGTTATCAACGACATCCAATGTCCATGGTCATGAAACCGAGACCATCTATTGATCAACGAGCTAGCCAACTAGAGGCTCACTAGGGACACGTTGTGGTCTATGTATTCACACATGTATTACGGTTTCCGGTTAACACAATTATAGCATGAATAATAGACAATTATCATGAACTAGGAAATACAATAATAACCATTTTATTATTGCCTCTAGGGCATATTTCCAACATTAAGCGCTATGTAATGCTTTACTTTATCGCTAAACGGTAGCAATAGTTGTAGAAGCATGTTGGGTGCGGCAACCCCGATGGCTACACGTTGATGGAGATCAAGATGATGGAGATCATGGTGTCCTGCCGATGACGATGGAGATCATGCCGGTGCTTTCTAGATGGAGATCAAAAGCACAAGTTCATGGCCATATCATGTCACTTATGATTTGCATGTGATTTTAATCCTTTTTATGCACCTTGTTTTGCTTAGGACGGTGGTAGCATTATAAGGTGATCCCTCACTTAATTTCAAGATAAATTGTGTTCTCCTCAAGTGTGCACCGTTGCGAAAGTTCGTCGTGTTGAGACATCACGTGATGATCGGGTGTGATAGACTCTACGTTCACATACAACGGGTGCAAGCCAGTGTTGCACGTGCAGAACACTCGGGTTAAACTTGACGAGCCTGGCATGTACAGACATGGCCTCGGAACACAAGAGACCGAAAGGTCGAACATGAGTCATATAGCAGATATGATCAACATGATGATGTTCACCATTGAAACCACCTCAACTCACATGATGATCGGACTTGAGATGGTGAATTTGGATCATGTGTCACTCGAATGACCAGAGGGATGTCAATTTGAGTGGGAGTTCTTAAGTAATATGATTAATTGAACTCATTATCATGAACATAGTCAGTAGTGTCTTTGCAAACTGTATTGTAGATTACTAGCTCACGCTGTAGCTCCCTTGTATTTTTATATGTTCCTAGAGAAATAGAGTTGAAAGATGATTGTAGCAATATTGCGGACTGGTTCCGTGATCTGAGGATTGTCCTCGTTGCTGCAAAGAAGGCTTATGTCCTTAATGCACCGCTTGGTGCGCCAACCCCTCTAGCATCGTCTGTAGATGTTGTGAACATCTGACAGGCATGTTCTGATGACTACTTGATAGTTTAGTGCGTCATGCATTACGGCTTAGAATTGAGGCTCCGAAACATTTTGAACGTCACAGAACATATGAGATGTTCTAAGAGCTGAAATTAGGATCTCAGGCTCATGCCTGTGTTGCGAGATATGAGATCTCCAACAAGATTCTTTGCCTGTAATATGAAAGAGAATAGATCAATCATTGAGCATGTGCTCAGATTGTCTGGGTGCTACAATCGCTTGAATTGAGTGGGAATTGATCTTCTAGATAAGATAGTGATTGATATAGTTCTCCAAGTCACTATCACTAAAGCTACTAGAACTTGGTGATGAACTATAAAACGCCAGAGATAGAAGTAATGATCCCTGAGCTATTCGCGATGTTTGACACCGCGAAGGTAGAAATCAAGAAGGAGCGTCAAAGTGTTGATGGTTAGTCAAAACCACTAGTTTCTAGAAGGGCAAGAGCAAGGAGGGAAACTTCATGGATAGCAAGTCAGTTGCAGCTCCAGTGAAGCAACCCAAAGTCTAACCCAAACCCGAGACTAAGTGCTTCGATTATGAGGATAACGGTCGCTAAAGCGGAACAACCCTAGATACTTGGTAGATACGAAGGCTGGCAAAGTCGACAGAAGTATATTTGATATACGTGTTATTGATGTGTATCTTGCTAGTACTCCTAGTAGCACCTGGGTATTGGATACCGGTTCGGTTGCTAAATGTTAGTAACTTGAAGTAAAATCTACGTAATAAACGGATACTAGCTAAGTGTGAGGTGACGATGTGTGTTGGAAATGCTTCCAAGGTTGATGTGATCAACATCGCACGCTCTCTCTACCTTCGAGATTAGTGACGAACCTAAATAAATGTTATTTGGTATTTTTGCGTTGAGCATGAACGTGATTAGATCATGTTCATTGCAACACGGTTATTCATTTAAGTTAGAGAATAATGGTTATTCTATTTACATGAATAATACCTTCAATGGTCATGCACCCAGTAAGAATGGTTTGTTGAAACTCGATCGTAGTAATACACATGTTCATAACATTGATGCCAAAAAGATACAAAATTAATAATAATAGTACCACATACTTGTGGCACTGCCGCTAAATGTCATATTGGTATAAAACGCATGAAGAAACTCCATGCTGATGGATCTTTGGACTCATTCGATTTCGAATCGGTTGAGACATGCGAACCATGCCTCTTGGGCAAGATGACTAAGGACCCCGTTTTCCGGATGGATGGAGCGGGCAAGTGATTTATTGGAAATGATACATGTTGATGGATGCAATCCAATGAGTCTTGTAGCGTGCGGTGGATATCGTTATTTTCTTACCTTCACTGATGATTTGAGTAGATATAGTGTATATTTACTTAATGAAACACAAGTCTGAATCGTTTGAAAGGTTCAAGCAAATTCAGAGTGAAGTTTAAGATCATCGTGACAAGAAGATAAAAATGTTTGCGATATGATCGTGGAGGTGAATATCTAAGTTACGAGTTTGGCATACAACTTTAGACAATGTGAAAGTTGTTTCACAACTCACGCCACCTGGAACACCATAGTGTGATGGTGTGTCCGAACGTCATAGTTGTGCTCTATTGGATATGGTGCGTGCTATGATGTCTATTATCGTTTTGTTACTATAATTTTGGGGTTATGCATTAGAGACAACTACATTCACTTTAAATAGGGCACCGTATAAATCCGTTGAGATGACACCGTGTGAATTATGGTTTGATAGAAACCTAAGCTGTCATTTCTTAATGTTTGGGGCTACGACGCTTGTGTGGAAAATGTTTTCACCTAATGAGATCGAACCCAAAGCGGAAAAATGCATCTTCATAGAATACCCTAAGAACAGTTGGGTGAACCTTCTATCTCAGATCCAAGCATAAAATGTTTGTTGCTAAAACTGGGTCCTTTCTCGAGAAAAAGTTTCTCTTGAAAGAATTGAGTGGGAGGAGGATAGAACTTTATGAGGTTATTGAACCTCTGTTTCAACGAGAGAGTAGCGCAGCGCAGGAAGTTGTTTCTGTGAAGCCTACGTTAGTTGAAGAGGAAGTTAATGATGATGATCATGAAGCTTCAGATCAAGTTACTATCGAACCTCGTAGGTCGACAAGGACGTGTACTGCTCCTGAGTGGGCGGCAATCCTATCTTAGAGGTCAAGTTGTTGGACAACGATGAACCTATGAACTATGAAGAAGCGATGATGGGCCCGAAAACCGACAAATGGTTAGAGGCCATGAAATCCGAGAAAGGATCCATGTATGAAAACCAAGTGTAGACTTTGGTAGACTTGCTCGTTGGACGGCAGGTCGTTGAGTACAAATGGATGTTTAAAATGAAGACAGATGCTCATGGTAAATGTCACCATTTGTAAAGCTCGACTTGTTGCAAAGAAGTTTACGACAAGTTCAAGGAGTTGACTGCGATGAGACTTTCTCACTCGTAGCGATGCTAAAGTCTGTTGAAATTATGTTAGCAGTTGCTGTGTTTTCAATTATGAAATCTGGCAGATGGATGTCAAAACATCGTTACCTTAACGGTTTACTTGAGGAAAGGTTGTATGTTATACAACGAGAAGGTTTTGTCAGTCCTAAGGATGCTAAAAGGTGTGCAAGCTTCAGTGATCCTTTTATAGACTGAAGCAAGCATCTCGGAGTTGGAATGTACACTTTGATGAGGTGATCAAAGTTTTTGAGTCTATACAAAGTTTATGAGAAACTTGTATTTGCAATAAAGTGAGTGGGAGCGCCATAGAGTTTCTAATAAGTATATGTGGATGACATATTGCTATTTAGAAATAATGTGGAATTTCTGGAAAGCATAAACGGTTGTTTGAAAAGTGATTTATAAAGCTAGCTAATTGTTGAGCATCAAGATCTATATAGATAGACCAAGATGCTTGATGAGACTTTCAATGAGTACATACGTTGACAAGATTTTGAAAGAGTTCAAAATGGATCAGTCAGAGAAAGAGTTCTTGCCTGATTTGCGAGGTGTGAAGTTGAGTAAGACTCAAAGATCGACAACGGCAGAAGAAAGAGAAAGGATGAATGTCATCCCCTATGCCTTAGCCATAGGCTCTGTATAGTATGCCATGCTGTGTACCACACCTGTGTGTGCCTTGCCATGAGTCCGTCAAGGGGTACAAGAGTGATCCAGAAGTGGATCACTGGACAACTGTCAATATTATCCTTAGTGACTAAAACACTAAGGAAATGTTTCTCGATTATGGAGGTGATAAAGGGTTCGTCGTAAAGAGTTACGTCCATGCAAGGTTTAACACTAATCCGGATGACTCTTAGTAGCAATACGGATACGTATAGTGGAGTAGCCATTTGGAATAGTACCAAGTGGAGTGTGGTAGCAGTGTTTATGGTTTGACATAGAGATTTGCAAAGTACACACGGATCTGAATGTCGCAGACCTGTTGACTATAAAACTTCTCTCACATGCAAAGCATGATCAAGCCCTAGAACTCAGTGGGTGTTAGATTCATAACAATGCGAATCGCATGGTGATGTGAACTAGATTATTGACTCTAGTGCAAGTGGGAGACTGTTGTAAATATGCCCTAGAGGCAATAATAAAATAGTTATTATCATATTTCCTTGTTCATGATAATTGTTTATTATCCATGCTATAATTGTGTTGATCGGAAACTCAGATACATGTGTGGATACATAGACAAAACCATGTCCCTTGTATGCCTCTAATAGACTAGCTCGTTGATCAAACATGGCTATGGTTTCCTAGTCATGGACATGAGATGTCATTTGGTAATGGGATCACATCATTAGGAGAATGATGTGATGGACAAGACCCAAACTACAAACGTAGCATATGATCGTGTCAGTTTATTGCTATTGTTTTCTGCATGTCAAGTATATGTTCCTATGACCATGAGATCATGCAACTCACTGACACCGGAGGAGTACCTTGTGTGTATCAAATGTTGCAATGTAACTGGGTGACTATAAAGGTGCTCTACAGGTATCTCCGAGGGTGTCTATTGGGTTGGCATGGATCAAGACTGG
This sequence comes from Hordeum marinum, assembly GCA_022496015.1. Classification (NCBI taxonomy): domain Eukaryota; kingdom Viridiplantae; phylum Streptophyta; class Magnoliopsida; order Poales; family Poaceae; genus Hordeum; species Hordeum marinum. The sequence continues at coordinate 417,600,531 of CM039674.1, read as the reverse complement.
GATTTGTTACTCCGTGTGACGGAGAGGTATCTCAGGGCCCACTCGATAATACAACATCACAATAAGCCTTGCAAGCAATGTGACTAAGTTTTAGTCACGGGATGTTGTATTCAGGAACGAGTAAAGAGACTTGCCTGTAACGAGGTTGAACTAGGTATGGAGATACCGACGATCGAATCTCGAGCAAGTAACATACCGAAGAACAAAGGGAACATCATACATGATTAACTGAATCCTTGACATAAAGGTTCGACCGATAAAGATCTTCGTAGAATATGTAGGAACCAATATGGGCATCCAGGTCCCGCAATTGGTTATTGATCGTAGAGGTGTCTCGGTCATGTCTACATAGTTCTCGAACCCGCAGGATCTGCACACTTAAGCTTCGGTGACGTTTCAATAGAATAAGTTATGTATGGTGGTGACCGAAGGTTGTTTGGACTTCCGAATGAGATCCCAGATGTCATGAGGAGATCCAGAATGGTCTAGAGGTAAATATTGATATATAGGACGTCCTGTTTTGGTCGTCGGAAAGGTTTCAGGCTCATCGGTAGTGTACCGGGAGTGCCGGTAGTGTACCGGGAGACCATCGGGAGGGGTATTTCGACCCAAGAGGCTACATGGGCTGTGGGAGAGTAAATACCATCCCTTAGTTGGCTGGTGGAAGTCCCACACAAGTCCCATGCGGCTGGGAAGAAAAGCCCAAAGAGAAAAAGGTGGAAAAAGGCAAAAAAGGCAAAAATAAGGAGGAGTCCTAGTCCTACTAGGATTGGAGGAGGAATCCTCCAATCCTCCTTGGTTCGGCCGACCCAAGGGCTGGCTCCTTGGGAGCCAAGCCTCCTCCTCTCTTCCTCCTATATATACTAGAGGTTTTAGGGTTTTTGGCACTAGTTTTTCAGCCATGTGCTACCCGTTCCTCCAATGCATAGTTTCTCCTCTAGATCGGATTTCTCCAGCGCTTAGGCGAAGCCCTGCCGGAATAGCTCCACCACCATCGCCGCAGCGCCGTCACGCTGCCGGAGAACTCGTCTACCTCTCTGCTCCCTCTTGCTGGATCAAGAAGGCGGAAATCGTCATCAAGCTGTACGTGTGCTGAACGCGGAGGTGTCGTCCGTTCGACGCTAGATCGGAAGGACCGTGATCAAGATCGCGAGACGGATCGTGATGAGATGGCGGGACGGATCGTGATGAGTTCGTGGGACGGATCATGATGAGATCGTGAGACAGATTGTCATGAGTTCGCGGGACAGATCGTGATTGGATCGCGGGACGGATCGTGATGAGATCGCGAGATGCTCGACGATTTGGATTGCGAAGACGTTCGACTACACCAACCGCGTTTCTTAACGCTTCCCGCTTAGCGATATACAAGGGTATGTAGATCCACTCTCCCTCTCGTAGATTCTCATCACCATGGATAGATCTTGCGTGTGTGTAGGAAATTTTTTGTTTCCCATGCAATGTTCACCAACAGTCGATAACCCTTAGCGACAAGCTGAGCCGTATAGATGGTCACATTACCATCTGCATCAGTCTTCTTCTTAAAGATCCATTTATTTTCAGTGGTTCGCTTATCATCAGGCAAGTCCACCAAAGTCCATACTTTGTTCTCATACATGGATCCTATCTCGGATTTCATGGTTTCAAGCCATTTATGTGAATCCGGGCCCTCCATCTTTTCTTCATAGTTCGAAGGTTCACCGTTGTCCAACAACATGATCTCCAGGACAGGGTTGGCGTACCACTCTGGTGCAGAACGTGTCCTAGTGGACCTTCGATGTTCAATAGCAACTTCATCTGAAGTTTCATGACCATCATCATTAACTTCCTCTCCAGCCGGTGTAGGCTCCATACAAACAACTTCCGATGCTGCGGTACTCTCCAGTTCGAGTGGAGGTACAATTACCTCATCAAGTTCTATTTTTCTCCCACTTACTTCTTTCGAGATAAACTCTTTCTCGAGAAAGGATCCATTCTTGGCAACAAAGACTTTGCCTTCGGATCTAAGGTAGAAGGTATACCCAATATTCTCTTTGGGATATCCTATGAAGACGCACTTTTCCGCTTTGGGTTCGAGCTTCTCAGGTTGAAGTTTCTTCACATAAGCATCGCATCCCCAAACTTTTAGAAATGACAGCTTAGGTTTCTTTCCAAACCATAATTCATACGGTGTCGTCTCAATAGACTTTGACGGTGCCCTATTTAAAGTGAATGCGACAGCCTCTAATGTATATCCCCAAAATGATAGCGGTAAGTCGGTAAGAGACATCATAGATCGCACCATATCCAATAGAGTGTGATTACGATGTTTAGACACACCATTTCGCTAAGGTGTGCCAGGCGGCATGAGTTGTGAAACAATTCCACATTTCCTTAGGTGCGTGTCAAACTCGTGACTTAAATATTCTCCGCCACGATCAGATTGTAGGCACTTTATTTTCCTATCACGTTGATTCTCGACCTCACTCCGAAATTCCTTGAACCTTTCAAAGGTTTAAGACTTGTTTTTCATTAAGTAGACATACCCATATTTTCTCAAGTCATTAGTGAGGGTGAGAACATAACGGTAGCCTCTGCGAGCCTCGACGCTCATTGGACCACATACATCGGTATGCATTATCTCCAACAAGTCAGTTGCTCGCTCCATTGTTCCAGAGAACAGAGTCTTGGTCATCTTGCCCATGAGGCATGGTTCGCACGTGTCAAATGATTCAAAATCAAGAGACTCCAAAAGTCCAGCAGCATGGAGCTTCTTCATGCGTTTGACACCAATATGACCAAGGCGGTAGTGCCACATGTAAGTGGGACTATCATTATCAACCTTACACTTTTTGGCACTCACACTATGATCATGTGTAACATCACGTTCAAGATTCATCAAAAATAAACCATTGACCAGTGGGGCATGACCATAAAACATTTCTCTCATGTAAATAGGACAACCATTATTCTCAGATTTAAATGAGTAGCCATCTCACATCAAGCGAGATCCAGATACAATGTTCATGCTCAAAGCTAGTACTAAATAACAATTATTGAGGTTTAAAACTAATCTTGAAGGTAGATGTCGTGGTAGCATGCCGACGGCGATCACATCGACCTTGGAACCATTCCCGACGCGCATCGTCACCTCGTCCTTTGCCAGCCTCCGCTTATTCTGCAACTCCTGCTTGGAGTTACAAATGTGAGCAACTGCACCGATATCAAATACCCAGGAGCTACTACGAGCACTGGTTAGGTATACATCAATAACAAGTATATCACATATACCTTTAACGTTGCCGGCCTTCTTATCCGCTAAGTACTTGGGGCAATTCCGCTTCCAGTGACTCGTACCCTTGCAATAAAAGCACTCAGTCTCAGGCTTGGGTCCATTCTTGTTCTTCTTCCCGGCAACTTGCTTACCGGGCGCGGCAATAGCTTTGCCGTCCTTCTTGAAGTTCTTCTTACCCTTGCCTTTCTTGAAACTAGTGGTCTTATTCACCATCAACACTTGATGCTCCTTTTTGATCTCAACCTCTGGTGATTTCAACATCGAGTACAATTCAGGAATGGACTTCTCCATACCCTGCATGTTGTAGTTCATCACAAAGCTCTTGTAGCTAGGTGGAAGCGACTAGAGGATTCTGTCAATGACCGAGTCATCCGGGAGATTAACTCCCAGCTGAGTCAAGCAGTTGTGCAACCCAGACATTTTGAGTATGTGCTCACTGACAGAACTATTCTCCTCCATCTTACAGCTGAAGAACTTGTCGGAGACGGCATATCTCTCGACCCGGGCGTGAGCTTGGAAAATAATTTTTAGCGCTTGGAACATCTCATATGCTCCGTGTTGCTCAAAACACTTTTGGAGCCCCGGTTCTAAACTGTAAAGCATGCTGCACTGAACCAGGGAGTAATCATCATAGCGTGACTACCAAGCTTTCGTAACGTCTTGGTCCGCTGGGAAAATAGGTGGGTCACCTAGAGGTGCATCAAGGACATACAATCTCTTGGAAGATATGAGGATGATCCTCAAGCTATGGACCCAGTCCGCATAGTTGCTTCCATCATCTTTCAGCTTGGTTTTCTCTAGGAACGCGTTGAAGTTAAGGGTGACATTAGCGTTGGCCATTGAATATACAATATAGATTGTAAAGACAATTTTAGACTAAGTTCATGATAATTAAGTTCACATAATCAAATTATTTAATGAACTCCCACTTAGATAGACATCTCTCTAGTCATCCAAGCGATACATGATCCATGTCAACTAGCCCGTGTCCGATCATCACGTGAGACAGACTAGTCATCCATGGTGAACATCTCCATGTTGATCGTATCTACTATACAACTCATGTTCGACCTTTCGGTCTTCCGTGTTCCGAGGCCATGTCTATACATGCTAGGCTCGTCAAGTCAACCTAAGTGTTTCACGTGTGTAAATCTGGCTTACACCCGTTGTATGCGAACATTAGAACCTATCACACCCGATCATCACGTGGAGCTTCAGAACAACGATCCTTAGCAACGGTGCACAGTTAGGGTGAACACATTTCTTGAAATTTTATTGAGAGGTCATCTTATTTACTACCGTCGTTCTAAGCAAATAATATGTAAACATGATAAACATCACATGCAATCAATATAGTGACATGATATGGCCAATATCATCTTGCTCCTTTGATCTCCATCTTCAGGGCACCATGATCATCACTGTCACCCGCATGACACCATGATCTCCATTATCATGATCTCCATCATCGTGTCTTCATGAAGTTGTCTCGCCAACTATTACTTCTACTACCATGGCTAACTTTTAGCAATAAAGTAAAGTAATTACATGGCATTTATGATTGGCACGTAGGTCATACAATAAAATAAGACAACTCCGATGGCTCCTGCCGGTTGTCATACTCATAGACATGCAAGTCGTGAATCCTATTACAAGAACATGATCAATCTCATACATCACAATGCATCACATCACATCCTTTGGCCATATCACATCACAAGGCATATGCTGCAAAAACAAGTCAGACGTCCTCTAATTTGTAGTTGCAAGTTTTTACGTGGCTGCTATAGGTTTCTAGCAAGAACGTTTCTTACCTACGCCAAAACCACAACGTGATATGCCAATTACTATTTACCCTTAATAAGGACCCTTTTCATCAAATCCAATCTAACGAAGGTGGGAGAGACAGACACCCGCTAGCCACCTTATGCAACAAGTGCATGTCAGGCGGTGGAACCGGTCTCACGTAAGCGTACGTGTAAAGTTGGTCCGGGCCGCTTTATCCCACAATACCGCCGAATCAAGGTAAGACTAGTAGTGGTAAGCAAATTAACAAGATCGACGCCCACAACAACTTTGTGTTCTACTCGTGCATAGATTCTACGCATAGACCTAGCTCATGATGCCACTGTTGGGAGACGTAGTAGTAAATCAAAAAAATTCCTACGTGTTCACCAAGATCTATCTATGGAGAAACCAGCAACGAGTAAGGGGAGAGTGCATCTTCATACCTTTGAAGATCTCTAAGCGGAAGCATTACAAGAACACGATTGGTGGAGTCGTACTCGCAGCGATTCAGATCGCGGTGGACTCCGATCTTAGCGCCGAACAACGGGGCCTCCACGTTCAACACACGTGCAGCCCGGTGACGTCTCCTACGCCTTGATCCAGCAAGGAGGAAGGAGAGGTTGAGGGAGAGCTCTGGCAGCATGACGGCGTGGTGACGGTGGAGCTGCGTGATCTCCGACAGGGCTTCGCCAAGCACCATGGAGAACAAGGAAGAGGAAGGGTAGGGATGCGCCGAGAGAGAGAACTCGTGTGTTTGGCAGCCCCCAAAACCCCACATATATATAGGGGGAAGTAGGAGGGGTGCGGAAGCCCTAGGGTTCCCTCCCCAGGGCCGGCGACCAACCCTAGATCAATCTAGGGCGGTGGCCAAGGAGGGAGTGGGAGGGGCGGCGCCCTAGGTGGGCCTAGGGCCCATCTGCCTCTAGGGTATGCCCCCCTCCCACCTCAAGCTGTGCCTTGGGCCTCTTGTGGGGGCACACCAGCCCACCTAGGGCTGGTTCCCGCCACTTGTAGCCCATGCAGCCCTTCGGTGCCGGTGGCCCCACTTGGTGGACCCCCAGAACCCTTCCGGTGGTCCCGGTACATTACCGGTGATGCCCGAAACTCTTCCGGTGACAAAAACCTCACTTCCTATATATGAATCTTTACCTCCGGACCATTTCAGAACTCCTCGTGACATCAGGGATCTCATTCGGGACTCCAAACAACCTTCGGTAACCACGTACACCATTTCCCTATAACCCTAGCGTCATCGAACCTTAAGTGTGTAGACCCTACGGGTTCGTGAGGCACGTAGACATGACCGAGACACCTCTCCGGTCAATAACCAACAGCAGGATCTGGATACCCATGTTGTCTCCCACATGCTCCACGATGATCTCATTGGATGAACCACGATGTCAAGGATTCAATCAATCCCGTATACAATTCCCTTTGTCTACCGGTATGATACTTGCCCGAGATTCGATCGTCGGTATCCCTATACCTTGTTCAATCTTGTTACCAGCAAGTCTCTTTACTCGTTCCATAACACATCATCCCGTGGCTAAATCCTTAGTCACATTGAGCTCATTATGATGATGTCTTACCGAGTGGGCCCAGAGATACCTCTCTGTCACACGGAGTGACAAATCCCAGTCTCGATTCATGCTAACCCAACAGACACTTTCGGAGATACCCATAGTGCACCTTTATAGCCACCTAGTTACGTTGTGACATTTTGCACACCCAAAGCATTCCTGCAGTATCCGGGAGTTGCACAATCTCATGGTCTAAGGAAATGATAGTTAACATTAGAAAAGCTTTAGCAGACGAACTACACGATCTTGTGCTATGCTTAGGATTGGGTCTTGTCCATCACATCATTCTCCTAATGATATGATCCCATTATCAATGACATCCAATGTCCATGGTTATGAAACCATGACCATCTATTAATCAAAGAGCTAGCCAACTAGAGGCTCACTAGGGACATGTCGTGGTCTATGTATTCACACATGCATTACGGTATCCGGTTAACACAATTATAGCATGAACAATAGACAATTATCATGAACAAGGAAATACAATAATCACCCTTTTATTATTGCCTCTAGGGCATATTTCCAACAGATAGCACCACCTATCGGAACCATGGGAAAAATCATCGTGTCTACAATTGTGTTTGATCTTCCTACCCTATCCTTTTACTCATGCTTGTTGTTACTTTCCGCTACTATACTCTTAGACTCGCATGTGTAGGGTGTAATTCATATGTTATGAATGCTAAAATTTGCCAAGAATTAAAACTGGGAAAAAGCATAGTTTTATTTGGTCAAGTAGTCTAATCACTCCCCCTCTAGACCTACTTTCGATCCTAGAAGTGGTATCAGAGCTTTGGTCTCCATTGCATTGGTTTCACAACCTAGGAGAAGTATGGCATCTAGTGAGGGAAATTATCACCGTAGAGGTTCGTACTTTGATGGCACTAATTTTGCTAGTTGGAAGCATAAAATGAAAATGCATTTGCTTGGTCATAATCCTGCCGTTTGGGCTATTGTTCGTGTTGGCTTGCAAGGTGAACTCTTTGGTGATGGAAGAGAACCAGATCGTGAAGCGAACGCGGAAGAATTGAAGATGTTGCAACTCAATGCTCAAGCCTGTGACATTATCTTCAACTGCCCATGCCTCGAAGAATTTAACAAAATCAGCCGTCTTGAACAGGCAAAAGAGATTTGGGATCCTTTGGTTGATATGCATGAAGGAACCGAGTCCGTGAGAGAATCCAAGTTAGATGTTCTTCAAGGTTAGCTTGATAAGTTCAAGATGAAGGATGGTGAAGGAGTCGCTGAAATGTAATCTAGGCTAGCTCTCATCACAAATGAGATTGCCGGCTTAGGAAGCGAAGAAATGACTGACAAATTCATCATCAAGAAGATACATCGAGCTTTGGATGAGAGATATGACACTGTGTGCACTTTGATCCAAATGATGCCTAATTACAAAGATCTCAAACCAACGGAAGTGATTGGTAGAATTGTTGCTCATGAGATGACACTCAAAGACAAGGAAGAGCTTCACGACAAGTCAAGTGGTGCTTACAAAGCCACGAGTGATGCTCCCGCTACCTCAAGCGAGAACCTTGTTACAAATGAAGAGATAAGCCTCATGGTCAAGAAATTCAACAAGTTCTACAAGAATAGAAGCAAAGATCATAGCTCCAACTCAGGACATCAAGAGAAGCGTTCGTCAAGTCATGACCGAAACTGCTACAATTGTGGGAAGCCCGCACACTACTCCAATGAGTGCATGGCTCCCTACAAATGAAGAGAAAAGTCACCAAGAAGACGAAGCTCAAAAGATGAATCACCTCGAAGAGAGAGAAGGAGCAGAGATGATCGTTATGAACGAAGACCCTCAAGGAGAAGTAGGGACTCGGAGAAGAAGGACAAGTACACCAAGAGCTACTCAAGAAAGGTTCTTCATCTAGTAGCAACAATAAAAATGCTAAATCCAATGATGTTGCTCCTAGTAGTTCTATTGATTCCACTAATGATGACTATCTTAGCCAAGTTACACTTGAGCAATAATATGCTTTGGTGAAAGGAATTATAGACAAAGGTATCTACAAGAGTCTTGAAGGGTACAAACAATTTGATGAGATTGTACGCAAGCATGGAGGATACCGGAAGAATCGTGTTGTTGGCTAGTTCAACGCAAATGGAGTTGAGTGGGAAGAAGGTCAATACCCCAATCCCAAGTTTGTTCCTCAAAAGGAAAAGTATGAAAATACCCTTCCCAAGGGAACAAAGTTGCAAGATGACCTTCCACCACAAGACACCAAGCTCAAGGGCAAGAACAAACTCCAAGAGGACTTTGACTCTTATGAAGATGAATCCCAAGCTTTGGTGAAGTGGGTTCCCAAGGCTACTACAAGCTCAACTTCTACAAGTGCTACTTCAACACCAAGGATCCCCATCAACTTGATGTGGGTCCCCAAGAAGAAGAACTAGAGAGTTCTTGAGGGGTGACTCCGCCAATGAAATTCACTCACATTCATTATTGGCAAGATCTATTTGCAATCAACATCAACCCTATGCAATAGTTCAAGGAGTCACACATTCCCTCAAAGGTAAGCAAGGGACAAGGTAATCAACAACTCAATGGACATCATCATATATGATTTGCACTCTATGTCCATAGATATCCTTGTATTTATCTCTTGTGTGTTGGGACTAACCCATGTAGGTGAGAAGAGTAAGGAAACAACAAGGATGCTCCCAACTCTAGGTGATCTTCATCAACCTTGAGCATCCATCACTACCTCACCAACATCAAGTCTTCATCGACAAAACCCAAGGTTAGTTTATCCCTCTTATGGGGGGATGTCACATCAAGGGGGAGCTTTACTCTAAGACTTGAGTCAAATCATCTATTAGTATGTGGAAATATTAAATGCTTAATGTTAAAGTGGTAACCCCACTTGTGCTTAAACGATGAGTATGACCTATGATCAAGTATTTTTACTTGGATCCTAAGTCAAAATACTCATATATAGATGACTTCGTCATCGCCCAAGTGCTTGTTATATGCTAGAGTGTTTGTGCATGTTTGCCATGATTTCATTTGACATCTTATTGTGTGAGCATGTTGGTATGCATTTATTTACTTATTCGAGGATATCCAATTGTTGCTATTTGGATTTTGATTTATCTTTTGCCAATTGGATATACAAGAATGCCTAGGACCACTTCTTTAGCTATCTATGATTTCTCACCTCATACTCTATTCATGCCGCATCACAAAATTTGAACAAGTGCTTTTCGATCCCTGTGTGTATGGAGCACTTGGAGTTCCGTATCGACAAGAACTGGCCATTAAAACCTCCCAAGTGCATCTCGGTGGAACCAACCATAAAATCTTGGTCTCACCGAATGCCTAGGGTTAATCTAGTTTTCAATCTCGGTACCACCGATTCCATCTTCTCGGTTGCATCGACTTTCCCTATCAATTGACAGTTGAGGAACTCGGTGACACCGAAAAGTTAGAATCGGTGACACCGACATTGGTGGGTATATATGCTATGAACCCCGACACTTTGAATTTTACCCTCAAACTGTCGTGCCTCAGAACCCTAAGCTGTCGCCTTCGAGACCCCTGGTCGTCTCCCTTGTCTCCCTACGCTCTTCCGCCGCTGGGAATCGCCGCCGCCGACGAAATCCTTTCCATCGTCGCTGCCGTAGCGGATCCGCGCCAAGTTAGGGAACGGATTCGACCTCCTTTGCGCTCCTCGTTTGATTCTTGCACAATGGATTTAAGTTTATCTATAAACCACTCTTTGCACGCACTCCTATCCACTCAAAATTCCAATAGCCTAGCGAATGTTAGATTTTCTAGGGTTTTGTCGTCCGCCCGATGAAACTCGATGGAGCCGAAGGAAACAAATTGGTCTCACCAATTTGTCTTTCTGTGTTGCTGAGAACGGTCTCGGTGGAACCGAGTACTTCTTTCCGGTCTCACCGAAAGCAGTGCCAAGGTTCTGTTAAGAGAGACAGTCAGTCTCGGTGGCACCGAAATTTTTGCTTCGGCTGTACCGATATTCATTTGACAGAATGCAAACACTTTGAAAATCTATTGTTCAAACTTTCAAAAAACAGCCTCATTTTGTGACGACTCATCTACTTCTGCTCTTCTATACTCTATTCACAGGATCAGTATGTCAGATGCCGAGGACAGTCATAATTTGCCAGAGCATGGAGTTGCCATGAGTTCAGGCACAAGCCCAGAGTCCAGTTCATTTTCAGATCTAGGCACCCCCAGCTCCCATGGGTTGCCCAAGGCTGCCACCAGGACCAGGAAGAAGCTAAATTCTGATGAAGAAGATTCAGACTTTATTCCTGAGGACATTCTTGCCAAGAATCAAGAAAAGGCTGTTAAGAAGTCTGCTACCGAAGCTACTTCTTCCAAAAGAGTTGTCAACAAGGTCTATGGCAGCTCTGAAACTATCAAAGCACATGAGAGTGCTAGAGCCACAATGTATATTGATCCCCCAAGGAAGTCTATGCCTAAGAAGGTAGGGGAGAATAAAGCCAGAAAGAGGATTAGTCATATGATTGGCAGGCCTAACTCCATGTATGAAGATCCAGAGGAGGCTGCTGGTGCTGCTGCTGAGGAAGAGGAGGATGAGCCAGTTGCAAAGGCTCCTCCCAAGAAGAAGGACAAGAAGCTTATGGATGATGCTATGCCAAAGACTGGCACATCCAAGAGCACCAAGCCTACATCCAAGAAGGCTGCTACTGAGAAGCCAAAGAGGACATCCAGGCAGATTCCATCTTCTGAAAAGAACAAGGGAACTACCTCCAGATTTGAAGATGATGATGACTTGACTACATTGATGAAGCTCAGACCACATCTTCTAGTACATGATGCCAGCCACTTAGTTGCTGAAGATATGAAGAAGAGGAAAGACTCAGGATTGAGAGCTTGGAGAGCTATAGATCCTTATTCCCAGACGAAGAAAACTGTTGTTGACTACATGTTTTACACCAGAGAGCAACATGACTTTTATGAGATAGTGCTGCTAGAAAAGAGTCTAGCTGTTAGTGATATGAGATATGTAGATTGGAAATTCATTAAGAAGAATGAGGACTACTTTCCAAGTGTCCAAGATAATTTCCATTGCATTGGTCTGGATGAGTTCATTGGTAGAGAGCTTACTGCATGGAACGATGAGATGATAATGCAATTCTACTCCACTGCACATTTCTACGGAGATGGTAGGATTGTATGGATGACTGAAGGCGCACGGTATGAATCCATTGTTGATGAGTGGGATGCACTTCTAGGAGTTCCAGAGGTTCAGATGGTGATCTGGATGTATACTCAGAATCCAAGGTGAGCCATAATGCCATGAAGGATATGTATACTCCTATCCCCGTAGACAAAGTGCAATCTCATAAGCTAGGATCCATCTACTATCTGCAAGTAGGCCTTCGTACCATGAACACTATTTTGAGGCATACCTTGACACCCAAGTCAGGAGGTGACAAGACGATCCGAGGCTACTCCATCAACATGTTGATCCACCTTGACGAACATACCAGGATTAGAGTCATGGATTTGTTTGTAGAGACAATCAAGAGGGTTGCTGCTGATCAAAAGCGCTCTTGCTGCTATGCACCCTACATCCAGATGCTTATCAACTCTTAGTTGGAGAAGCACATATTTGCTCTAGATCGTCCACATTTGCCCGTACAGCCAGAACTTGAGGATAATGTTGTGATGATGGACCCAAATTATCCCACATCTGCTACAGCATAGGCAGAGGCAGTTTGAGCCGCTAGTGCTCAAGCCCCCAGATCCAGAAACGAGCAAATGGATCTTTTGATCTCAGTAGTTCAGGGCATGCAGAAGGATATCAAGGGGATTCTGGACAACCAGAACAGTCTTATGAGGATCTTTGAGACAAGGATCAAGACTCTTGGTGATAAGGTGGACAAGGTGACTAAGACAGTCATAGAGCTTCAGAAGGAAGTTGACTCAGTGCACATTCCTCGGGTCTATTCTACTTCTTCAGATGATGATGATGATGATGATGAGGATGGATCACCTCTCAGGCCGAGCACACAGTTCACTACTCAGGCTAGATCAGTCACAGTGCTTGCTCCAGACTTGAGGCCCTCTTCATCAGCTCCTGCTACTATCAGCACAACTCCTGCTCCATCAGTTCCAATTCCTCTAGTGACCACTCCAGCTCCATCCACGACATCTGCAGAGATCTTCGCCGATGCTGTTCTCTCGACTCCTTCATCAACAATTGGAGGACATCAGCCCTAGAATGCTTAGATATATGCCTTTGAACTTATTGGTAACTTGTTGCCAAAGGGGGATAAGTGTATATAGATCTTTAGGCTTCGAGTGAGAGAGTGTTTGGTGTTTGTTGCTTGTTTTCAAAAACAATTGCTTTTGGTTGTTGTGACACACTTTTGGTTGCTTGTTATACACGTTTGATGATGTTTGATCATACGCTTTAATGTGTGATGCTACTATTTCCTATCATCTTAATGCTTATGTGATGATCATTCATCTTTGGTTGATTGTGTTGTGCTATGATGTTCATTCTAATTACTCTTGCACACCACCAAGTGGTATGTGACATGTAAGAAGTGACCCATGTACCTAATCGTTTGTGCATTTCCATTCAAGCACAAATTTAAAATAATGCACAAATTTAGGGAGAGCTCTTACTTATCACATACTTCTCAAAGCTATGATCATATTCATTGATTATATCTTTGTCGAAGCTTTGATCTATATGTTGTCATCAATTACCAAAAAGGGGAGATTGAAAGCACATTTGCTCCCTTGGTGGTTTTGGTAATTAATAACAACATATAAGTCATTGAACTAATGTTTCCACCAAGTATATTTCAGGAAAAGTTCAATGATAGGGATGGAAAAAGGATTGTGGAGATTGTGGAATCACCCCAAGATGCAAGGAAATAGGTTGGCCAAGCTTCAAGCAAGAGGACTCTATATTTTACATTTGTGAGAAATCACTTTGAGTCCATAGGAAAGCCAATACTATTAAAAGGGGGTAAGGTTTTGTTGGTGAACAAAATGCTCATACGTGCACAAGTGATAGTCACCAAAAACATCCACAAGCTCTCCCACCAAAGTTTGTCTCTAGGCAAACATTCAAAATCGGTGCAACCAACATACCTATCCCGGTGCCACCGATTCTAAACCCTAGACAGACTCAGCCAAACCCTAGCCACTTCGGTGCAGCCGACACTACTTTCGGTGCCATCGAGTTGGGTTGCCAACTTTCTGTTACGCAAGTTCACACTTTCGGTCCGTCCAAGAATGTTGAATCGGAGTCACCGAGTTTGGCATTTCTGACCGTTGGTCACCTTGTCGGTGCAACCGAGATTCCTATATCAGTCTCACCGAGATTCAAAAGTTGCCACCTTTTGGTCACTTCGGTACCACCGATATTAACACATCGTTGTCACCGAGTTGGTCATTTTGTGTGTAACAGTTGGATTTTTGGGATGCCTATATATACCCCTTCACCACCACCCACTCGAAAGAGAAGCACTTAGAACTATTCCATACCTATCCTACTCAGTTTTCTGAGAGAGAACCACCTACCCTTGTGTTGAGGTAAAGATCTTCCACTCCAACCATATGGATCTTGATTTCTAGCCTCCCCAAGTTGCTTTCGACCAATCCCATCTCTTCTACCAAGCCAAATCTGTGAGAGAGTGATTGTGTGTTGAGGAGTCTATCATCTTGAAGCACAAGAGCAAGGAGTTCATCATCATTACCGAACCTATTACCTTTTGGAGGGTGGTGCCTCCTAGATTTGTTAGGTGTCACTTGGGAGCCTCCTACTTCGTGTTGTGGAGTGAACCAAGAATTTTGTAAGGGCAAGGAGATCGTCACTTCATGAAGATCTACCCCGAGTAAGGCTGGTCCTCCGTGGACGTAGGCCGTCATGGTATAGTCAAGGTTGCTTCTTCGTGGAACCTTCATGGGTACAGCCCTTCGTGGACTCTCGCGACCGTTACCCTCCGTGGGTTGAAGACTCCATGAACGTGGATGTACGATAGCACCACCTACCAGAACCACGGGAAAAATCATCGTGTCTACAATTGCATTTGATCTTCCTACCCTATCCTTTTACTCATGCTTGTTGTTACTTTTCGCTGCTATACTCTTAGACTTTCATGTGTAGGGTGTACTTGATATGTTATGAATGCTAAAACTTGGCAAGAATTAAAATTGGGAAAAAGCATAGTTTTATTTGGTCAAGTAGTCTAATCACCCCCCTCTAGACATACTTCCGATCCTACACACTGCCATGACAGAGCGGCAGCCTGCCCCGATGCATACGTCGGCGTTAGAGCAGGCGCTGGAGTAACATCGGCTCACGTTGGGTCAGATCAACGGCAAGCGTGCGAGCCAAGAGGCCCTGGCGGCCATGGCTGCGACAAACCCAAACTTCGTCGTGGAGCAGTGTGCCATCTACGATGCCATCCATGCTCAAGCCGCCACTCGCCACGAAGCGGCCCCCAAAGAGGCGCAACTGTTGGTGATCACAGAGGAGAACAATGCTAATTGCACCTCCTACGCGTCGCCGCCCGATGGGACGAAGACGTCGGCGCCACCATTTCCATCGTCGACCTCACGTCTACCGGTGATGGACAAGTCGCGGATGTTGGAAATATGCCCTGGAGGCAATAAATAAAGTGTTTATTATTATATTTCCTTGTTCATGATAATCGTTTATTATCAATGCTATAATTGTATTGATTGGAAACACATTACATGTGTGGGTAAATAGACAACACTTTGTCCCTAGTATGCCTCTAGTGAACTAGCTCGTTGGTCAAAGATGGTCAAGGTTTCCTAGCCATTGACATGTGATGTCATTTGATAATGGGATCACATCATTAGGAGAATGATGTGATGGACAAGACCCAAACTACAAACATAGCATATGATCGTGTCAGTTTATTGCTACTGTTTTCTGCATGTCAAGTATATGTTTCTATGACCATGAGATCATGCAAATCATGGACACCGGAACAGTGCCTTGTGTGTATCAAACGTCACAACGTAACTGGGTGACTATAAAGGTGCTCTACAGGTATCTCCGAGGGTGTCTGTTGGGTTGGCATGGATCAAGACTAGGATTTGTTACTCCGTGTGACGGAGAGGTATCTCAGGGCCCACTCGGTAATACAACATCACAATAAGCCTTGCAAGCAATGTGACTAAGTGTTATATTCACAGGATCTTGTATTACGGAACGAGTAAAGAGACTTGCCGATAACGAGGTTGAACTAGGTATGGAGATACCGACGATCGAATCTCGCGCAAGTAACATACCGAAGAACAAAGGGAATATCATACGGGATTAACTAAATCCTTGACATAGAGGTTCGACCGATAAAGATCTTCATAGAATATGTAGGAACCAATATGGGCATCCAGGTCCCGCTATTGGTTATTGATCATAGAGGTGTCTCAGTCATGTCTACATAGTTCTCAAACCCGCAGAGTCTGCACACTTAAGGTTCGATGACGTTTCGGTAGTATAGATTTATGTATGGTGGTTACCGAAGGTTTTTCGAAGTCCCGGATGAGATCCCGAACGTCACGAGGAGCTCCGGAATGGTCCGAAGGAAAACATTTATATATAGGAAGTCCTATTTTGGTCGTCGGAAAAGTTTTCGGCTCATCGGTATTGTACCGAGAGACCATCGGGAGGGGTATTTCGACCCAAGAGGCTACATGGGCTGTGGGAGAGTGAATACCAGCCCTTAGTGGGCTGGTGGAAGTCCCACACAAGGCCCATGCGGCTGGGAGAGAAAAGCCCAAAGATAAAAGGTGGAAAAAGGCAAAAAGGCAAAAAAGGAAGGAGTCCTAGTCCTACTAGGATTGGAGGAGGATTTCTCTTCTCCTCCTTGGTTCGGCCAAAGCCTAGGGCTGGCCCCTTGAGGGCCAAGCCTCCTCCTCTCTTCCTCTTATATATACTAGAGGTTTTAGGGTTTTTGGCACTAGTTTTTCAGCCACGTGCTGCCCTCTCCTCTAGTGCATAGTTTCTCCTCTAAATCGGTTTTCTGCAGTGCTTAGGCGAAGTGTTAGTGCATATAGTGCCCCTTAGTGATTTTGGTGTATTGAAGACTTACAGGTTAAGGTACTAATGCGTTTGTGAGTGTACACGGGCTCTATAAGTCCATGAGGAGTTTGATATAGTCGGAGATTATCGACCCCTAAAAATGTATGTCTTCAAGTGAAGACTTTGCTAAAGACTTTCTCAAGACTTTGGTGAAGACTTTGTGAAGACTTTGAAAATGAAGAAGTTGGTGTGACCTTGAAGATATGAACGAGGAATATGAAGCGTGAAGACTTTTGTTTTCGTAGTTTCGTTTCCTTTATTTGAGTCATAGGAAACACCATATTGTTAAAGGGGGCCGAGGTAATACTAAGGAAAATTTCCAACTGATGCTCAACTCCAAAATTCTCAACCCATACAATCCTTCGAGTGAAGCCTTCGGAAATATCTTACGATTCAGACAAGTTCTTCAGTGACAGAGACGAAGTTCTTCTGGTCTCTGAGGAAATTGATCTGACTGAGGAGTTAGGATTTCGCCAGTGCGAATTGCCTACAAGTGAGGAACATGATAAGCTGAGGACTTTCATAGTTCAAAATTCCGACCGTTGCTGTGCTTAGCGCCAGCTGTGCCCAATCATTCTTATCCACATAATGGTCATATTATTGGGGGCATTTATGTCTTATCATGTCAGGTTGCATGCTGGCTATAAATTGCCACCCCCCACAACCACTACCTGGTTGGCAGCTCCGAGAGAGAGAATTGACACTTGTGATTTGAGAGCAACCCATCCTCCGAGGACTTTTGAGAGAAAATCATCAGTGAGGAAAAACGTACAATCAAACCACAAAAACCCAAAGTGATTGAGCATCACAAAAGAAATTCCTGTGTGGAACCAACACTTGTTACCTTTGAGGACTGTGCATCCTCCAGACGGTTAGGCGTCATGGTCTAGTGCTCCTGCAGTCAATTGGGGACCATGAGGTGATCTTGATCTAGAGCATCCAGCAATAAATTGTGGATCGCCGGGTGACCAGTTTGTGAGGGTTTTCGAAGTCTACCCTGAAGACTTACCACGAGTGTTGGGCGAGGACTGTGTGACCTTAGCTCAAGGAGAATACGGTAAGGACTGTGTTTCCTCTGGTTTGAATACCAGGCCTCTCCAAACCAGACGTACGACTGTCACAGTAGTTGGAACTGGGTCATCAAACCATTGTCTTCATCGAGCTATCTGGTTCTATTTCCTCAACCCCTTTATTCCTCATATACCTGTTGATGAAATTGATTGTTACTGTTTGAAGAATCTGAGTGAAGACTTTCACAAATTCCTCACCTCAAATTCTTCAAGTTACCTTGTTCATCACTGCTTATCCTCTATCACGCTACTCTCTATTTGTGCATGTTTCATTTCATCATGAAGACTATGTTGTTACTATGTTCCTCATGCACTTGAGTATTTATTCCGCTGCTAGTCATTCATCACATTTCAAATTCCTCAAAGTTGAAATTCCTCAAGTGATGAATTTGTAAAAATCGCCTATTCACCCCCCTCTAGTCGATATAATGCACTTTCAATCGGTATCATTGCAGGTACTCCCTCGCTCTGTGTGATTTCTGTTTAACCACCTGGAGTCTAGTTATGTCGACTACAGGTATGATCAAGGTTTCAGCGGGGTGTCCTACCTTCGATGGGACATACTACCCCTATTGGAAGAACAAGATGCATATGCACCTTGAAGCTATTGACAACGATCTCTGGTATGTTGTGGAAAATGGTGTGCCCTTTGTCACTCCCACTTTTACTACTGCTGATGTGAAGAGATTCAAGCAACTTGACTCTCAAGAGAAGAATATCATTTGTGGCCATCTGAGCAAAGGTCAGTATGGCAGAGTGAGTGCTTTGGAGTCTGCTAAGCTTATCTGGGATAGGCTGTCCAAAGTCAACGAAGGTGTTTCCACTCAACGTGACTCTCGTCTTGATGTTATCGCAATCTCCTCAACCGCTTTAAGAGACTTGACAATGAAAATGTTCAGCAAACATTTGATCGCCTCACTGATATATCCAATGAACTTCAAGCACTAGGTGCCACTGATATCACTGACCATGAAGTGGTGAAGAAACTGCTACGATCTCTCGATTCCTCATTTGATACTCTGGCCTTGATGATCCAAGAACGTGGAGATTATAAAGCTCTTGATCCTGCTGATATTCGTGAGAGACTCAATAATCATGAATTCCAACAAGCTGAAAATAGAGACCTCTATGGGCCAAGCTATGGAAGATCTCGTGCTCTGAAGGCAAAAGCAATTTCCTCATCTGAAGAAGAAGATTCTGACAGCAGCCTTGGTGATCCTGAAGAACTAAGTCAGGAACTAGCAATGCTTGTGAGGAAATTCCAGAAGTTCTCAAGAAGAGGTGGATTTGGTAAGTCATCAAAAAGTGGCTTGAGGAAATCAGATTCCTCAGAAGATTACAAGAAAAGAACCCGTCATCGTTGCAAGAAGCCTGGTCACTTTATTTCTGACTGTCCTCTCTGGGAAAAAGACTCAAAGAAGAAGAAGAAATACAAGGATGATAGTTCTGATGACTCAAAGAAAAAGAAGAAATCTTCAAAGTCCTCATCTGCAAAGTCCTCATCTTCAAAGTCCTCAAAGCACAAGAAGAATGGTTCCAGAAAGGCTCGAGCCTTCATCGGCAAGGAAATGGATTCTGAGGAAGAATCTGAAGAATATGAAGAAGAGGAAGAATCTGAGGAGGAATCAGAATCTGGTGTCGCTAGCCTTGCTCTCGCTACTGCTTTCGTCAGCAAGTCCATCTTCAACAATGAAGAATATGACTACTCCAATGACTCTGACATCATCGATGACGATTATGCTCCCACTTATTGCTTCATGGCAAAAGGCTCAAAGGTACACAAACATCATTCCTCATCTGAATCAAGTGAAGGTGAATCTGATGAATATGTGAAACCTAGCTATGCTAAACTTGTTAAAATTGCCACTAAGCAACAGAGTGCACTTGAAAAGCTTCAAAAAATGCTAGACAAAAGCGATGATCTATTGAACCATGAAGTGGATCGGACTCAAACTCTGTCTGTCGATTTCAAAAGTCTTCAAACGAAGTATGATAACCTACAGAGTCATCACAACGACCTCTTAGCTGATCATGAGAAGCTTTCTTATGAATTTCTTCAAGGAAAGCAAGATCTTGAGAAACTGAGGGTGTCACATGAGGATCTCCAAAGGGAAAATGATTCCTTATTGGCTCAACAGATCAGTACCGCTCAGCAAGATTTCATTCCACCTTGTTTGAAATGCATCGAACGTGAAACTGCTAATTCTTCACCTGAATGTTCAAATGCTTCTAGTGCTACAATTTCTTCAACTATTCCTGTGGTCTTAAATTCCTCATCTAAGGATACCACTAGTATCATTCATGACAATGCAGGGTTGAAGGAATTGTATGTGACAGGCATGTACAAAAGTCTCAAAGGGCATCAAACCCTTTGCGATGTTCTCAAAAAGCAGATTCTGAATAGGAACCCTAGGAAAGAGGGTATAGCCTTTGTGAGGAAACTCAACGCTGATCGATCCTACTGGACACCTAAGCAGTACCCCAAAACCTCATGGGTTGCTGCAAAAGGATCTCCTGTAGATCCATCCACTTTATCTGGCTTTACTTGTGAAACTTCATATTCCTCTAATGAGTCACTTGACTCCAATTACAGATTCTTCAAAAATCAGAAAAGTGAAGTATTTGCTAGATATGTTGGAACTAACTGCAGGAACGGTTCTCCTATGAAGAAAATCTGGGTTCCCAAGAGCTACCTACAAAATCTTCAAGTGAATGTCCTCACGACACCACTCATGAAGAATTGGAACCCCAGATCAAATTCCTCATATGGACCAAAGTCCTCACTTGGACCAAATTCCTCAAATGGTCAAAATCATCATTCTCATGCTAATGCCTCTGTTTCGTAGAGAAAACCTAAGAGCTATGAATATGTGCATTATTCTTCAAACCATTATGTTCATAAGTCCTCGAAAATTTCTCTGCTTATTCATTTGAATACTCTAACCCTCGCCCTATTAAACAAAACGCACTTGCTTCTATGCCTCCCTTCTCATATGGTACTCGCAGAATAATGAATTCTTTGCCACCCCTCCAGATGTGGGTGGTGAAGAAATCAAACTGACATCTTATGCAGGGTCAGGTCTCCAGATGAATTTGAACATCTGATGAATTTGCTGGAGACCTGAGGAAATACTTGAAAGGACGCAAGCTAACCATGATGAAATGAATTATTCATTTCTCACGTCCTCACTCTACTTGCTTACTATCTTGTGTGATGAAATTCTGCCTGATGAAATTGATGTCATATTCTTCACTCTGAAGCATATGAGTTCGTAAGTTGTACTAATTCATCTGCAGGATGATACTCTAAAAGCTACTGAGTGGGTTCTCGATAGTGGATGCACAAACCACATGACGGGTGACAAGAATCTACTGATGAATTTGCCACTCACTCCATCTCCTCTGAAGCATATCACCTACGTAGACAAAGGAAAAAGCAAATTATTGGGACTTGGTAAGGTTGCTATCTCAAAGGACCGAACAATGGATAAGGTGATGCTTGTTGAATCCCTCGGGTTCAACCTTATGTCTGTCTCAATGCTTTGTGATCTTGGTATGGTTGTCGTATTTGGAAAATATTGTTGTGTTGTCATCATGGAATCTGACAATTCCAAAGTCTTCGAAGGATTTAGGAGAGGAGACTTGTATATTGTTGATTTCTCTAAAGGTCCTCAACCTGCCACTTGCTTACTTGCAAAGTCTTCAGAAGGCTGGCTATGGCATCGATGACTTGGACATGCTGGTATGAGGAACCTGCACACACTCGTGAAGAAAAAGCACGTCATTGGCATCGAGGGTGTCAAATTCCTCAAGTACCACCTCTGCGATGCATGTGAATCTGGGAAGATGACCAGATCCAAGCATCCCTCGAAAACAATCATGACCACAACTCGACCCTTTGAATTGCTTCACATGGATCTGTTTGGCCCCACTCATTACTCCGTACTAACAAATGCATCAAGCTTGTATGGATTTGTCATTGTTGATGATTACTCTCGTTACATATGGGTGCATATTATTTTGTACAAAAATGAAGTGCAGGACGTCTTCAGACGATTTGCTTCAAGGGCCTCCACCAACTTCGGCGTCAAGAGCAAGCATATCAAGAGTGATAATGGGACTGAGTTCAAGAACGCTAATATTGATGAATATCTTGATGAACTTGGTATTACTCATGAGTTATCTGCCCCTTATACTCCTCAGCAGAATGGCATCGTGGAGCGCAAAAACAGGACACTTGTTGAGATGGCTCGCACCATGCTTGACGAATACAAAACTCCTCGTCGCTTCTGGCCTGAAGCAATTGATACTTGTTGAGATGGCTCACACCATGCCACATCATCAATAGGGTATATCTTCACAAATTCTTCAAGAAGACTTCATATGAGCTCATGACAGGCAAGAAACCCAATGTAAGTTACCTACAAAGTCTTCAACACCTACCATCACAAGGTGGTTGAAACTATAGATGTGCGGTTCGATGAAACTAATGGCTCGCAAAGAGAGCTCCTGCCTTCTGTGTGAGATGAACAGTCTCCTGAAGAATCTATCAAGCTGAAGGCAACTGAAGATGTTATACCCACTTAGGAAATCATTTCAACAAATGAAGACTCTCATACTGATATACCTGAAGAAACTGGTGCTGATGAAAATCCTCAGCCACGTCAACCTGCTCATCCAAGAGTAGTAAATGAAGTGCAGATTGACAAAATCATCGATGACATCAACGCACCAGGTCCTCTCACACGCTCAAAAGCTTCACATATAACTAACTTTTGTGGGCACTTTGCCTTTGTCTCTATCATAGAGCCCACCAAAGTTGATGAAGCATTCAAGGAGCCTGAGTGGATTCAAGCTATGCAAGAGGAATTGCATCAATTCAAGCTCACCTGTGTGGGAACTTGTCAAGCGGCCAGATCCTCACAAGCATAACATCATAGGTACCAAGTGGATCTACCGCAACAAGCAAGATGAAAATGGCCTTGTGGTGAGGAATAAGGCTCGACTTGTAGCTCAAGGCTACACACAGGTTGAGGGAATTGACTTTGATGAAACGTTTGCACCTATTGCTAGAGTTGAAGCTATTCGCATATTACTTGCTTACGCTAACCATCATAATATCATCTTATATCAAATGGATATGAAAAGTGCATTCCTCAATGGTAAGCTTGAGGAAGAAGTATATGTTGCTCAACCCCCAGGTTTTGAAGACCCTAAGCATCCTGACAAAGTCTTCAGACTAAACAAGGCCCTCTATGGCCTCAAGCAGGCCCCTCGGGCGTGGTACGGCACTCTGAAGGAATTCCTCATGAAGAAAAGCTTCAAACCCGGTTCACTCGACCCAACCCTTTTCACAAAATCCTATGACAATGAACTGTTCATATGCCAAATATATGTAGACGATATTATCTTTGGCTGTACTGACAAACGTTACAGTGACGAATTTGCCTATATGATGAGTGAAGAATATCAAATGTCTATGATGGGAGAGTTCAAATTCTTTGTAGGTCTTCAAATTCGTCAGCAAGACAATGACATCTTTATCTCACAAGAGAAATACCTCAAAGATGTTCTGAGGAAATTCGACATGCAAGATTGCAAAGGCGTCAAAACTCCAATGCCTTCAAAAGGACACCTCTGCACTGATGAAAATGGTAAAGATTTCGATCAGAAGGTATACCGCTCCATGATTTTCTCCTTATTGTACCTATGTGCATCTAGGCCTGATATAATGCCAAGTGTTTGCATGTGTGCTTGATTCCAAGAAACACCAAAGGAATCACACCATAAGGCTGTGAAACATATTCTTCGATACTTAGCTCACACACCAACACTTGGATTGTGGTATCCCAAGGGCTCAAATCTTCACCTCGTCGGATACTCTGATGCTGACTATGCTGGAGATCGTGTGGATCGCAAGTCAACCTCAGGCACATGTCATTTCCTCAGACGATCCTTAGTCTGTTGGTCCCCAAAGAAGCAGAACTACGTTTCACTCTCTACTTCAGAAGCTGAGTACATTGCTGCTAGCTCGTGTTGTGCTCAGTTACTATGGATGAAGCAAACCCTCAAGGACTACGGCATCAAGTTGAAGAATGTGCCTCTCTACTGTGACAACGAGAGTGCCATCAAGATTGCGTACAACCCAGTTCAACACTCCAAGACCAAGCACATCTAGATTCGTCATCACTTTCTTCGAGGTCATGTACTCAAGGGCGACATCTCCATCGACCACATTCCCACTGAAGAACAACTGGCCGATATCTTCACAAAGCCCTTGGATGAAAAGAGATTTTGCAAGTTGCGGTGTGAGCTAAATATCTTAGAATCTTCGAATGTTCTTTGATGAAGAACACACATCCTAACACTTATGCAAAATTGATGACTTAGATGTGCAACACATGAAGTAACGTTTTTCTTCAATCAATGAAGAATAACTCTCTAAGTGTGAAGAAATTAACGAAGAATTTGATTCTCAGAACCCTACGACAATTGTACACGGTGTCTGAAATCATCATTCTTATATGGTGGGTTACGCCACCAACCAAAAGTTGAAATTCTTCAAAAATTGAGCATTTCGTTGTTTTTGCAAATTCTTCAAACTATCAAATTCCTCAAATTTGCAAATTCCTCAAGTTTTTCAAATTCCTCAAGTTTTCAAATTCTTCAAACTTTGAAACCCATGTTCTTCATTCACTATACATATTGAGTTTTCAATGAGTTTTCAATGTCCTCAACAGCATTCACTTATTGCTAATTCTTCAAGTTGATTTTCATCTAAGTGAATGTGATCGGACCCCTTTCCCCTCTATGCTAAACTCAACCTAGTATGTTCACAAATTCTTCATATGCGTTCTACTTTGAAACTTGTTCAAAGTCTTCACTCTGTCCTTGACAGCTGAAGAATTTGCGAACAATTTTTTTGAAATCTTCACTACCAAAATTTTCGGTGGTTCCCGCTCAAACTGTTCCTATTCCCGCGCCTGGATAACCCATGACCCCCCCACTATCGCCATCGCTGAGTTCGTGGGTGACACCTATCACGTGGAGAGCAAGGGTCAGGGGCAATCCTGTCCAAAATCTTCGGGCGGATCGGTTTTCACTTCCTCTATAAATGCCCCCTTCCCATCAACTGTGCTCGGTTACTCTGCATCTTATCTCTCTCCCGAGCTCCAAGTAGCACCGCCGCTAAAGTCATCGTCGCCGGTGAGGAAGAGCTTCGCTGCCTCAACCTCGTCGTCGCCGTACTCACACCGGCCACGGAAATCCTCATCCCGCCGCCACTGTAGCTGTCTCCCTCTGCCAAGCTAGGGCGTGGGAGATCTGAACGCACGAACTTCCCAATCTCATCTCTAAGTTCATCGTGTTCTTTACCAGGGTAAATAAAATTTACTTTTACTGCCCTTGTTTGATCCTCAAATGCTCTTCATATTCCTCAAAAGGTGTTTGTTCTTCATGAACCTTATTTTAAAGCACCTTACATCTCCTCATACTTGATGATTTTCTCTAAGTAATGATTTTCTTCAAGATTGCTCAATTGTGCAAATCCTCAAAATTTGTACAACTCAGGAACCTGAGACAAAAAAACACTTAGTAAAATTCCTCACACCCAATTATTTCTTAAAAATTTCTGAGAACGCATATGACCTCTTCAAATTCCTCACACCTATACTCTGTTCACAGGTACAACATGTCCGCTGATGAATCACTAGGTTCTCATCAACTTAACTCATTTGCAGCGCTTCTTGAAGAAAAATTGTGTACTTCTTCAGTATCTTCAAGAGTTCATATTCCTCAAGTGAAGAAAATGGCTAACGGAAAGAAACCTCAAACAGGAGGAAAGAAGCCAGATGTGCACACTGCCTTTGAGATTCCAGAGGATGTGTATGATGAATATTGCACACCTGATGAAGAAACACATGGAAAAGAGACGACCAAGCAGAGAAAGATCCGTCTGCAAAAGATTGAAAGGAGATGGACAAAGGAATGGAAAGAATATCGTTATGTAACCCCAAAGTACATGATGAAATTTGTAGTGAAACCACCTTGCAGCAGGCCTCCTCTAGCTTAGAACCAAATCGCTGATCCCACAAGCCTAAAGACTCGTGAGGATTTTCCTCATCTATGGGAGAAGCAGCAAACCAAGCTGGCTAGGAAAGCCAAAGAAGCAGTGAAGAAATTCAATGAAGATTCTGCTGCTGCTGCCTCTGCCAGAGCTTCTGCAAGTGCTCCGAAGAAAATCATGAAGAAATCTGCTTTGAAGATAGGTTCTTCAACATCAAGACCTTCACAGCAGATTCCTCAAGGTCAAAGGACTCAGCCTTCAAGGTCCTCAGCACCAGGGACTATCGCTGCTCAGACTTCTGCAACAGTTACAAAGTTCTCAACACCAGTGCATCTGGCTACATGCAAGAGGACTGAGGGTTTCACCATAGTCCCAAAGATCACTACTAGCTCCTCCAACACAGCAAAGTCTTCAACCAGCCCCTCTGCATTGAAGCTGAAGAAAACTGCTGGACGAGGTCAAAGACCATGTCCTCACACAAGCAAGGCTGTGATGACCATGCCCTCACGTTCCGAGGATAATGATAGTGATGATGATGAAGCTGATCATGAGGAATTGGTAGAAATCATCAGACAAAGTCAGCACAGGGCTGCTAGAACAAAGGGTAGCTCTGTTCCTCTCATGCTGGATCCCAAGATGATCCTCAACTTCATCGATATATGGCATGAAGAACCAAGCACCCCACTTTCTTCACTAAATCTGCCTCCTGAAGTGGATCATGTCCTCACCCACTTCATCTCTGAAGAACAATGGAAGAGAGAGCAAGCTCTCAGAGCTAAGAGGAACATGACTCGCAAAGAAAAGTTTCTGCGCGAAAATGTGATGAATTTGACCCCAAATCAACTCATCACAGTTCAGTCCGAAATTCGCACACTCTCTTTGGATCAACAAAGATATGATGCTGAATGGAAGGGCACCAAGGTCGGACTCGTCAGGACTGCTCAAGCAGATGTAAAGGATCAAAACACCAGGGTTGCAGCTCGATCGCAACCACAAAAGCCTCAGTCTGAAGAAATTGCTCAGACTGCAGATGAAACTCCTTAGGCAGCTGATGAAAATGTTCAGACTGATGAAACTGCTGAAGGAAATGCTTCTGCACCAGAAGCAACTGCGAGTGCTGCTGAGGAAACTCAAACCACTGATGAACATGTTAGGGCAACCTCCAATGTTGTGCCTGAAGAAACGGCTATGCCAACAGGTACTTCTGTTGTACCTAAAGAATCTGATAGGCCAGCTGAAGAATCTGCTGTTCCTGAAGAAACTGAACCACCCAGGGCGGTTGCATCAGTCGTTCCTGAGTAAACTTCTACTGCTGAGGAAAATCCACTCAAGAGAAAAGCATCAACCTCTGATGCCCCTGTGTTGAAGAAGTTGAAAACTTCATCAAGTTCCTCAGCAACTCCAATTGACGCAACTCCAATTTCCTCAGCACCAGCCTATGATATCATGTCGTTCGGGGAGGAGTATGTCATCCCTGAAGACAAAGAAAATCATTCGGCTGCTTCCACAGAGCCTCTTGATGAGGAAATTGTCATTGATGACACTGCATCAACCCTCAAGGTATCATCGTCCCAGCTTCTTGTAACTACTAAGGGAGCTGGCGTAGAAGAAAATGATGAAGAAGTTGACATTGGTGACACTACTCCAGTCGTCAATGATGAATATTGGGAATCTGCACATCCCAATTCACTAATGGAAACTGCTCTGATGTTGATTCCTCAGTCACCTGCACAGACTGAAGAAATCCCAGAAGACTCTGAACATCTGTACCTTCCAGACAGTGAAGAAATTCCAGCTGCAACAGCTGAGGAAAATGATGCTTTGGCCACTACAGAGGAACCAGTTCTTCAAATCACTCAGTCTGCTGTTCCTCCAATGCCAACGGAGATCAAGGGGCGCACACGAACAAATCTTCAACCCAAGCCAAGACTGCCCTTCAAAGGCACTGTTCGTCCCAAATTCCTCAAGAGCAATTTCTTCAATGAACACTCATTCTTCTCTGGACCAAACCCCTTTGACTCTGCAAGGGCTGGTCGCAACAGATTCTGGACTGCCTCTCAACTCAACTACCATGCATCAGTCCTATATGAGAAGAAGAAAGTCTTCGAGCACCATCAGATTCCTCATGCTGATATGGAAAGTCTTCCATCATTCACTCCAGTGCTCCAAGTTCTCTATGAAGCAGGCCTTCTTCCATTCTATGTTGACATTTGCGACTAGAATGAAGAAATCATCATTCAGTTCTATGCCATGCTGCATATTAGCGGAAATTCCTCGAATATCAACTGATGGATATTGGACTAGATGACTGGCACGACCCACTTCACTGCTCAAGCCTCTAAATTGCTTCAGTGTGTTCCTCTTCAAATTCCATCAGATGAAGCCCGCAAACTGTTTAATGAGCCTGCACTTCCAAATCAGCTGATGCAAGTATTGATGAAGCCTTTGCCTCCTGGAACGCCTCAACCAAACACCTTCCTTGTGAAGAATATGCTATATGTGCCCAGGACTATTTACCGTATCCTCACAAATACATTATGTCCTCAGAAAGGCCACGATTCTGAAGAAGAAGAAGTGGAAAGAATCATGAAGAATATGCTCTTCAACATCATTCATGGGATTCCCATCGACTTGCATGATTTCTTCATGAGGACATTGGCCGGTGCTGCCTTAGCTCCATTTGAACAGAAGCCCTATGCGCCATGGATCATGAAATTCATCAGGGCAAAGACCTCAGTTCCTTTCAAGGCTGATTTTCAGAATCACTTTAGCTTTCTGCCTCTAGAAGTCATCAAGAGCTCAATTGCCTCGGCTGAAGGAAAAGGCAAATCTGTCATTGATCAAGGCACTAGTCCTTTGGATGGACAGTTCCGCAAAGCCGCTTCCTTCTCCACCAATGATGACACAGCCACTCAAGACTCCGGTGCAAAAGCCTCGGCTCAACAACCTCAAGAGTCTACCCCTCGTGTGATGACTGATCGCAAGCTTCTAATAAGCAAGTGGGTAAAGAGTCAACTTGGATACATTGTGCAGAATATGACTGTGACGCAGATCACTATCAAGAGGAACCACTATTATGCACATGAAAACCTTAGACGCTCTTGGGATGTACTATCTCACATCATGCCTTCTGAAGAACTGGATGAGCTGGATATTGAGGAACATCCCGACTTGGCTCGGCGACCTCAGAAGAAATTCAAGAAAGTTCAAGTTCCTCTGATGGTAGCAAGTTCATATTCTTCATCTCATGAGCGTGATGACGATGAAGACATTGACGACACTGCTGCAGGCCCTGCATCGACAAACGACCCCGACAACACTGGCGCTCCTTCCTCACCAACACGATGAAATTCTTCAAAGGGGCGTTAGTCATCACTTTTTCTTCCCTTTTGGTCTTCGATGACAAAGGGGGAGAAAATTTGAGTTAGTCTTCAAGCGGGTCTCTATAAATGGGCTATTTTTGTTTAAGTTGCAACTCTCGCTCTTCTGAAACTTTTGTTGATTGAGTTGTAAACTTAAGTCCGATGGTGGTATGACACTTTTAAACTATTTCCTCACATGTTTATTTCCTCAAATACCTAAATGCATGCATGCTGAATTCTGTCAGACACCATTTTCCTCACGCATTTCAAATTCTTCATATCATATACTCAAATGCGTGTATGAATTACAAGATATAGGGGGAGTTCTCCATGTTTGAACCTGCCATGTGCATTTGCAGTCCAAAGAAAATTCCTCAAATATGCACATCTTCAGGGGGAGTTCTTCTATATCTTGCAATCAAATTCCTCAAAATATGTACTTTCACTTCATATGTTTATCCCCGTTGAAAACTTAACCTATTTGTCATCAATCACAAAAAAGGGGGAGATTGTTAGTGCATCTAGTGCCCCTTAGTGATTTTGGTGTATTGAAGACTTACAGGTTAAGGTACTAATGCATTTGTGAGTGTACACAGGCTCTATAAGTCTATGAGGAGTTTGATATAATCAGAGATTATCGACCCCTAAAAATGTATGTCTTCAAGTGAAGACTTTGCTGAAGACTTTCTGAAGACTTTGGTGAAGACTTTGTGAAGACTTTGAAAATGAAGAAGTTGGTGTGACCTTGAAGATATGAACGAGGAATATGAAGTGTGAAGACTTTTGTTTTCGTAGTTTCGTTTCCTTTATTTGAGTCATAGGAAACACCATAATGTTAAAGGGGGGCAAGGTAATACTAAGGAAAATTTCCAACTGATGCTCAACTCCAAAATCCTCAACCTATACAATCCTTCGAGTGAAGCCTTTGGAAATCTCTTACGGTTCAGACAAGTTCTTCAGTGACAGAGATGAAGTTCTTCTGGTCTCTAAGGAAATTGATCTGACTGAGGGGTTAGGATTTTGCCAGTGCGAATTGCCTACAAGTGAGGAACATGATAACCTGAGGACTTTCATAGTTCAAAATTCCGACCGTTGTTGTGCTTAGCGCCAGCTGTCCCCAATCATTCTTATCCACATAACGGTCATATCATTGGGGGCATTTATGTCTTATCATGTCAGGTTGCATCCTGGCTATAAATAGCCACCCCCCACAACCACTAGCTGGTTGGCTGCTCCGAGGAGGGAACTGACACTTGTCATTTGAGAGCAACCCATCCTCCGAGGACTTTTGAGAGAAAATCATCAGTGAGGAAAAACCTACAATCAAACCACAAAAACCCAAAGTGATTGAGCATCACTGAAGAAATTCCTGTGTGGAACCGACGCTTGTTACCTTTGAGGACTGGGCATCCTCCAGACGGTTAGGCGTCATGGTCAAGTGATCTTGAAGTTAATTGGGGACCACGAGGTGACCTTGGTCTAGAGCATCCAGTAGTAAATTGTGGATCGCCGGGTGACCAGTTTGTGAGGGTTTTGGAAGTCTACCCTAAAGACTTACCACGAGTGTTGGGCGAGGACTATGTGACCTTAGCTCAAGGAGAATACGGTAAGGACTGTGTGTCCTGGGACTGTGTGTCCTCTGGTTTGAATACCAGGCCGCTCCAAACCAGACGTACGACTGTCACAGCAGTTGGAATTGGGTCATCAAACCATTGTCTTCATCGAGCTATCTGGTTCTATTTCCTCAACCCCTCTATTCCTCATATACCTGTTGATGAAATTGATTGTTACTGTTTGAAGAATCTGAGTGAAGACTTTCACAAATTCCTGACCTCAAATTCTTCAAGTTACCTTGTTCATCACTGCTTATCCTGTATCACGCTACTCTCTATTTTTGCATGTTTCATTTCATCATGAAGACTATGTTGTTACTATGTTACTCATGCACTTGAGTATTTATTCCGCTGCTAGTCATTCTTCACATCTCAAATTCCTCAAAGTTGAAATTCCTCAAGTGATGAATTTGTAAAAATCGCCTATTCACCCCCCCTCTAATCGATATAACCCACTTTCACGAAGCCCTGCCGGAATCACTCCACCACCATCGCCGTGGCGCCGTCACGTTGCCGGAGAACTCATCTACCTCTCCGCTCCCTCTTGCTGGATCAAGAAGGCAGAGATCGTCATCAAGCTGTATGTGTGCTGAACGCGGAGGTGTCGTCCGTTCGGTGCTTGATCGGACGGATCGTGATTGGATCGTGGGACGCTCGGCGATTTGGATCACAAAGACGTTCGACTACACCAGCCGCGTTTCTTAACGCTTCCCGCTTAGAGATCTACAAGGGTATGTAGGTCCACTCTCCCTCTTGTAGATGCTCATCACCATGGATAGATCTTACATGTGCGTAGGAAATTTTTTGTTTCCCATGCAACGTTCCCCAACAGTGGCATCATGAGCTAGGTCTATGTGTAGATGAGATCTCGAGTAGAACACAAAGAGTTTGTGGGCATTGATGCTTAGATTGCTTCCTCCCTTGGTCGTGTTTTGGTTCAATGGTATTGTGGGATGAAGCGGCCCGGACCAACATTACTCGTACGCTTACGAGAGACCGATTCCCTCAACTGCAACTTGTTGCAAAAGATGGCTAGCGGGTGGTAGTTTCTCCTACTTTAGTTGGATCAGATTCAATAAAGGCGGTTCTTGAGAAGGTTGAAAAGCAACTTATGTATCACCATTGTGGTTTATGCGTAGGTGAGAATTGTTCTTGCTAGATACCCGTAGCAGCCACGTAAAACATGCAACAACAATTAGAGGACGTCTAACTTGTTTTTGCAGGGTATGTTGTGATGTGATATGGCCAATTACATGATGTGATATATGTGATGTATGAGATGATCATGTGTTGTATAGAATATCACGACTTGCATGTCGATGAGTACGGCAACCGGCAGGAGCCATAGGATTGTCTTTAATTATTGTATGACCTGCGTTTCAATCATTAAGCGCTATTTAATGCTTTACTTTATCGCTAAACGGTAGCAATAGTAGTACAAGCATGATGGGTGCGACAACCCTGATGGAGACACGTTGATGGAGATCATGGTGTCGTGCCGATGACAATGGAGATCATGCGGGTGCTTTCAAGATGGAGATCAAAAGCACAAGTTCATGGCCATATCATGTCACTTATGATTTGCATGTGATGTTAATCCTTTTATGCACCTTGTTTTGCTTAGGACAACGGTAGCATTATAAGGTGATCCCTCACTTAAATTTCAAGATGAATTGTGTTCTCCTCGAGTGTGCACCATTACGAAAGTTCGTCGTGTCGAGACATCATGTGATGATCGGGTGTGATAGACTCTACGTTCACATACAACGGGTGCAAGCCAGTGTTGCACATGCAGAACACTCAGGTTAAACTTGACGAGCCTAGCATGTACAGGCATGGCCTCGGAACACAAGAGAATGAAAGGTCGAACATGAGTCATATAGTAGATATGATCAACATGATGATGTTCACCATTGAAAACACCTCAACTCATGTGATGATTGGACTTGAGTTGGTGAATTTGGATCATGTGACACTCAGATGACCTGAGGGATGTCAATTTGAGTGGGAGCTTTAGTAATTTGATTAACTAAACTCATTATCTTGAACAATAGTCTAAGTAACCTTTGCATATTTGTGTTGTAGATCAATGGCTCGCGCAGTAGCACCCCTGAATTTTAATGCGTTCCTAGAGAAAGCTAAGTTGAAAGATGATGGAAGTAACTTTGTTGACTGGGCCCGCAATCTGAGGATTATCCTCACGGCTTCGTAGAAATCATATGCCCTTGATGCACCGCTTGGTGTCCAACGAGAAGACATGTCATCCGAAGACGTTAAGAACACTTGGTAGGCACGTTCTGGAGATTACTCAATAGTTCAGTGTGCAATATTGTATGGCTTAGAACCGGAACTTCAAAGACGTTTTGAATGTCATGGAGCATATGAGATGTTCCAGGAGTTGAAGTTTATCTTTCAGAAGAATGCCCGGATCGAGAGGTATGAGACCTCCGATAAGTTCTATGCTTGCAAAATGGAGGAGAACGGGTCTATCAGTGAGCATATACTCAGAATGTCTGGGTGTTCGAATCGTCTAGCAGAGTTGGGAATTGCCCTTCCGCCAGAGGCGATCACTGACAGAGTTCTTCAATCACTGCCACGTAGTTACAAGAGCTTTGTGATGAACTATAACATTCAAGGGATGAACAAGTCAGTCGCCGAGCTGTTTGCGATGCTAAAAGTCGCTGAGTCTGAAATCCAGAAAGAACATCTAGTGTTGATGGTCAATAAAACCACTAGTTTCAAGAAGAATGGCAAGGGCAAGGGCAAGAAGGGTAAAACCAAGAAGGATGGCAAAGAAATTGCTATTCCTGTAAAGAAGCCCAAGCATGGACCCAAACCAGAAACTGAGTGCTTTCATTGCAAGGGAACTGGTCACTGGAAGCGGAACTGCCCCCAAGTACCTGGCTGACAAGAAGGCGGCCAACGACAAACAAGGTATATATGATATACATGTTATTGATGTGTACCTTACTAGCTCTCGTTGTAAAACTCAAAACAGGAACTATGGAATAGACGAAGGCTGGCAAAGGATGAAGTGACGATGCGCGTGGGAAATGGTTCCAAGGTTGATGTGATCACCGTCGGCACGCTCTCTCTTCGATTACCATCGGGATTTTGATGAACCTGAATAATTGTTATTTAGTGCCTGTGTTAAGCATGAACATTATATCTAGATCTTGTTTATTGCGAGACGGTTACTCATTTAAATCAGAGAATAAAGGCTGTTCTATTTATATGAGTAATATCTTTTATGGTCATGCACCCAATGTGAGGGGTTTATTCATATTGAATCTTGATAGTGATGATACACATGTTCATAACATTGATGCCAAAAGATGTAGAGTTGATAATGATAGTACTACTTTCTTGTGGCACTGCCATTTAGGTCATATTGGTGTAAAACGCATGAGGAAGTTCCATGTTGATGGACTTTTGGAGTCACTTGATTTTGAATCACTTGACACATGTGAACCATGCCTCATGGGCAAGATGACTAAAACGCCGTTCTCTGGAACAATGGAACGGGCAAATGACTTATTGGAAATCATACATACTGATGTGTGCGGTCCAATGAATGTTACAGCGCGTGGTGGATATCGTTATTTTCTCACCTTCATTGATGACATAAGTAGATATGGGTATATTTACTTAATGAAACACAAGTCTGAAACATTTGAAAAGTTCAAGCAATTTCAGAGTGAAGTTGAGAATCATCGTAACAAGAAGATTAAATTCCTGCGATCTGATCGAGGAGGTGAATATCTGAGTTATGAGTTTGGCAGTCACTTAAGACAGTGTGGAATTGTTTCACAGTTGACACCGCCTGGAACACCACAGCGTAATGGTGTGTCCGAACATGGTAATCGAACCTTATTAGATATGGTGAGTTCTATGATGTCTCTTGCTGATTTGCCACTATCGTTTTGGGGTTATGCATTAGAGACAACTGTATTTACTTTAAATAGGGCACCATTGAAATCCGTTGAGACAACGTCATATGAACTATGGTTTGGCAAGAGGCCAAAGTTGTCGTTTCTTAAAGTTTGGGGATGTGATGCTTATGTTAAAAAGCTTCAGCCTGAAAAGCTGGAACCCAAAGCGGAGAAATGCGTTTTCATAGGATACTCGAAAGAGACAGTCGGGTATACCTTCTATCTCAGATCCGAAGGCAAAGTGTTTGTCGCTAAGAACAGAACGTTTCTTGAGAAAGAGTTTTTCTTGAAAGAATTGAGTGGGAGGAAAATAGAGCTTGATGAGGTTATTGAACCTTTACTTCAACCAGAAAATAGCGCAGCGCAGAAAGATGTTGATGTGGAACCTACGACAGTTGAAGAGGAAGTTCATGATGATGATCATGAAGCTTCGGATCAAGTTACTATTGAACCTCGTAGGTCGACAAGGGCGCATACTGCTCCTGAGTGGTACGGCAACCCTGTCTTGGAGGTCATGTTGTTGGACAACAATGAACCTACGAGTTATGGAGGAGCGATGATGGGACCGGATTCCGAGAAATGGTTAGAGGCTATGAAATCCGAGATGGGATCCATGTATGAAAACAAAGTATTTGGAAGTATTACCTGAAGGGCGAAAGGCCATTCAGAACAAATGGATCTTTAAGAAGAAGACATACGCGGACGGTAATGTCACCGTCTATAAAGCTCGACTTGTGGCAAAGGGTTTTTCACAAGTTCAAGGAGTTAACTACGATGAGACATTCTCACCCATAGTGATGCTTAAGTCTGTCAGAAGCATGTTGGCAATAGCTGCTTATTTCGACTATGAAATTTGGGAGATGGATGTCAAAACAGCATTCCTCAACGCTTTCCTTGAGGAAGAGTTGTATATGATGCAACCAGAAGGTTTTGTCGATCCAAAGAATGCTGAAAAAGTTTGCAAACTCTAGCGATCCATTTATGGGCTGGTGCAAGCATCTCGGAGTTGGAATAAGCACTTTGATGAAGCGTTTGGGTTTATACAAGGTTATGGAGAAGCTTGTATTTACAAGAAAGTGAGTGGGAGCTCTATAGAGTTTCTAATATTATATGTGGCTGAC
Organism: Hordeum marinum; assembly: GCA_022496015.1. Taxonomy (NCBI): domain Eukaryota; kingdom Viridiplantae; phylum Streptophyta; class Magnoliopsida; order Poales; family Poaceae; genus Hordeum; species Hordeum marinum. Next base: position 417,564,638 of record CM039674.1, on the reverse strand, counting down.
ATATTGCTGATTGGAAACAATATAGAAATGCTGGAAAGCGTGAAGGAATATTTGAACAAGAGTTTTTCAATGAAGGACCTAGGAGAAGTTGCTTTCATATTAGGCATTAAGATCAATAGAGATAGATCGAGGCGCTTAATAGTACTTTCATAGAGCACATACCTTGATAAAGTTTTGAAGAAGTTCAAAATGGATCAGTCTAAGAAGGAGTTCTTGCCTGTGCTACAAGGTGTGAAGTTGAGTAAGACTCAATGCCCAGTGACTACAGAAGATAGTGAAAAGATGAGTGTCATCCCCTATGCTTCAGCCATAGGCTCTATCATGCATGCAATGTTGTGCACAAGACACGATGTCAGTCTTGCCATAAGTATGGCTGGAAGGTTTCAAAGTGATCCTAGAATGGAGCACTAGGCGGCGGTCAAGAATATCCTTAAGTACCTGAAAAGGACTAAGGAAATGTTTCTCGTTTATGGAGGTGATGAAGAGCTCGTCGTAAAGGGTTACGTCAATGCAAGCTTTGACACTGATCCAGATGACTCTAAGTCACAAGCCGGATACGTATTTATTCTCAACAGGGGAGCGGTAAGCTGGTGCAGTTCCAAGCAAAGCGTGGTAGCCGATTCTACGTGCGAAGCGGAGTACATTGCAGCCTTGGAGGCAGCGAAGGAAGGTGTCTGGATGAAGCAGTTCATGACAGATCTTGGAGTAGTGCCCAGTGCACTGAATCCAATGAACCTGTTCTGTGACAACATTGGTGTCATTACTCTGGCCAAGGAACCAAGGTTTCACAAGAGGACCAGACACATAAAGCGACGCTTCAACTCCATCCGTGATTACATCGAGGAAAAGGACATAAATATTTGCAAAGTGCATACGGGTCTGAATGTTGCAGACCCGTTGACTAAACCTCTTCCAAGGGCTAAACATGATCAACACCAGAACTGCATGGGTGTTCGATTCATTACAATGTAAATCACATAGTGATGTGAACTAGATTATTGACTCTAGTGCAAGTGGGAGACTGTTGGAAATATGCCCTAGTGGCAATAAATAAAGTGTTTATTATTATATTTCCTTGTTCATGATAATCATTTATTATCCATGCTATAATTGTATTGATTGGAAACACACTACATGTGTGGGTAAATAGACAACACTTTGTCCCTAGTATGCCTCTAGTGAACTAGCTCGTTGGTCAAAGATGGTCAAGGTTTCCTAGCCATTGACATGTGATGTCATTTGATAACGGGATCACATCATTAGGCGAATGATGTGATGGACAAGACCCAAACTACAAACTTAGCATATGATCGTGTCAGTTTATTGCTACTGTTTTCTGCATGTCAAGTATATGTTTCTATGAATATGAGATCATGCAACTCACGGACACCGGAAGAGTGCCTTGTGTGTATCAAACGCCGCAATGTAATTGGGTGACTATAAAGGTGCTCTATAGGTATCTCCGAGGGTGTCTATTGGGTTGGCATGGATCAAGACTGGGATTTGTTACTCCGTGTGACGAAGAGGTATCTCAGGGCCCACTCGGTAATACAACATCACAATAAGCCTTGCAAGCAATGTGACTAAGTGTTAGTCATGGGATCTTGTCTTACGGAACGAGTAAAGAGACTTGCCGGTAACGAGGTTGAACTAGGTACGGAGATACCGACGATCGAATCTCAGGCAAGTAACATACCGAAGAACAAAGGGAATATCATACGGGACTAACTGAATCCTTGACATAGAGGTTCAACCGATAAAGATCTTCGTAGAATATATAGGAACCAAAATGGGCATCCAGGTCCCGCTATTGGTTATTGACCGTAGTGGTGTCTCGGCCATGTCTACATAGTTCTCGAACCCGCAGGGTCTGCACACTTAAGGTTCAGTGACATTTCGGTAGTATAGAGTTATGTATGGTGGTTACCGAAGGTTGTTCGGAGTCTCGGATGAGATCCCGGATGTCACGAGGAGCTCCGGAATGGTCCGAAGGTAAATATTGATATATAGGAAGTCCTATTTTGGTCGCCGGAAAAGTTTCGGGCTCATCGGTAGTGTACCGGGAGAGCATCGGGAGGGGTATTTCGACCCAAGAGGCTACATGGGCTGTGGGAGAGTGAGTACCAGCCCTTAGTGGGCTGGTGGAAGTCTCACACAAGGCCCATGCGGCTGGGAGAGAAAATCCCAAAGAGAAAAGGTGGAAAAAGGCAAAAAAAAGGAAGGAGTCCTAGTCCTACTAGGATTGGAAGAGGATTCCTCCTCTCCTCCTTGGTTCGGCTGAAGCCTAGGGCTGGCCCCTTGAGGGCCAAGCCTCCTCCTCTCTTCTTATTATATATACTAGAGGTTTTAGGGTTTTTGGCACTAGTTTTTCAGCCACGTGCTGCCCTCTCCTCTAGTGCATAGTTTCTCCTCTAGATCGGTTTTCTACAGTGCTTAGGCGAAGCCCTGCCAGAATCACTCCACCACCATCGCCGCGGCGCTGTCACGCTGCCGGAGAACTCGTCTACCTCTCCACTCCCTCTTGCTGGATCAAGAAGGCGGAGATCATCATCAAGCTGTACGTGTGCTGAACACGGAGGTGCCGTCCGTTCGGTGCTTGATCAGGACGGATCGTGATTGGATCGCGGGACGCTCGGCGATTTGGATCGCAAAGACGTTCGACTACACCAACTGCGTTTCTTAACGCTTCCCGCTTAGCGATCTACAAGGGTATGTAGATCCACTCTCCCTCTCGTAGATGCTCATCACCATGGATAGATCTTGCATGTGTGTAGGAAATTTTTTGTTTCCCATGCAACATTCTCCAACAGCGGACTCCTCCGAGTATGAGTAGGCCACAGAAGGCGGTAGAGCCTGGTGTCCCATGTGGGCCAGTCCGTTTCCCGTGTTCTATTGTCACTCGTTGAAGATCCCACCTTTACTTCATCGGTCTTATTGTCGTTGCTTATGAAGACGGCGGATGGGAGGACGACGCGGGCTTGGACACCGGGGCACCGCCGGCGTAGGATAGGTTTATGGTTGGGTCTTTTTTGTTCTAATTGTTTTAAAGACCATTGTTATCTCTACTCCTATAAAATGCACAGTAGATGATGATGGTGTGTCTATCTTTCATTGTAGACCATCCGATCAATATCTAACGTATGAAAGGCAGGTTGTGCCATTTTTGTAGAAAAACACCCGTCACTCCTCCCATATTTGCAGAAAGCTCCATGACATCTCTCTCTCTCTCTCAACCCCATCCCTCCCACGCCTCAAGCCGCCCACCTCATTCGTCCAGGCCGACGACATCGTCTTCATCAACCACGCCGGTGTCACCTACAACTTTGCTCAAGCAATGTGTATAAATTGATGAGTGTAAGGACATCTCCAACGCTGACCCGTAAACCGGACACCGCATCCGTCCGAGAACCAATGTGGGCCAATTCGCGAACAACAATGCGGGAGTCGGTCATCAAACGATATCCCCATACATTTCAAACCTCTTTTCAACTAACCGGACGAAATTCATCAAACACGACGGAACTCATCAAAGTTCCGATAGAGAATAGCACAAATCATCCATGTATGCCATAAAAATAAGTCTAGTGCAACAATAGTTCAAATTCAACAAGAAATCGTTCGAATTCAACGAGATTAACCATATGTTCAACAAGTTTTTCATGAAACATGTCATCCCACACATATTGTCCCTTGATCTTCATCCAACAGTGTACGTGTATAAATGGTTTGCCCTCTAGCCAGTGGTGCATCACGATCGTGCGTACAAGCTACACAATGTGTAGAGCAACATTGAGTGAATGAATGAATCAATCAACAAATTGAGCAAGAACAAGCAAAACTTACGATCTCCATGACTGCCGCACACAATGGGCACCGGGCGATCATCCGCGACACAAAACTTGTCGACGATGGTCTGGATGGTGTACCATTCGTAACGACTTCACATTGCCTTCATGGATGATGTGCATGTCATAGGGTGCAATGTGCCTTCGCGTGTGAAAACGAACCATGCACGCGCTGTCGGAAGAGCCCCCTTTTGCTACTACCTACGAAATCCGTGGATAGAAGCAATCACGCATCGCACAACAACCCATCTTCATGCTCGAGTTCCCCACCATGCTTCATACTCTAAAAAATGACATGAAGTTTAAAAATAAGCTCAATGGCATTTGACCGAACACCTCTCGGGCGTGGTGACAGCCATGGATGTCATCGAACGGGGGGAGGGGCACGAAGGGTACCTGGCTACAGACGGATCTTGGGTGGACGGCGCCATAGTACAAGACGAGCAGACGCGTGGGTGGTGGTTGTGGATGTACATCAATACATGGGTGACGACCTCAAAGATACAATGGCGACGTCTAAGGAGAAGGACGTGACTGCAAAGCAAGGCGGGAAGGGCATCGGCGAAGTGGAAGAGAATGAGATCGGGAGGGGATTTGAGTGGGCCCGGGATGTCGAAGTCCTACATGGCTGCTCTCTGGACTCCCGCAAAGCACTCCACTTTCATACATTTTGCTTCCAATTTATAGAAAAAATCACGTCCGAACTGGCTGATAAATCGATACAGAATCACGTAGGATGACAAAACACGTCCAAACCACGTGGTCTAAATATGAACAGTTTGAGGGTCCACTTTCGAGATAAATCACGTAGGATGACAAAACACGTCCAAACCACGCGGTCTAAATACAAACAGTGTGAGGATCCACTTTCAAGATGCCCTGGGAAAGACCACGTATGAAGATCGATGAGCCCACTTGACACGATTACAACAGCGATGAATTATAATGTACTGTAGCAGAAAAACACCATGAATTTCTCAAACCATCCAACAAATTTTCAGTGCTGCTTACCACCGAACATTACTGAAGACAAAATCAGGCGTGTATATTACTGCGTAATTATCTTCGTATGGTAATTATTTTCTTAGTAAGAGGTCCCTATCTATCAGTGTATGTGTACGAGACACCACTTCTCAGAATAAGATGCGAACGACTAGACCCTCCAATTTGTCGCAGGGTTGACTCGAGTCGTTTTCTGAACTCAAAGTAGATGCGAACTGCGAGAGCGTAACTATCTTTTTAATTATTATTAAATAAAATATTTATTCATTAATAAATTAGGTCCTGTAGCTTAGTTGGTTAGAGTGTTGGTTTGATATGCCGCTCAATGTCATTCCCGTTTTCCTGAAAGATCCAATTGCTCAAACCAGGAAGCAGGATAGGCAGACTTGGTTCGATTGCTCAAACCAGAAAGCAGGATAGGCAGACTTGGTTCGATTGCTCTATTCAAGAAAAGAAGAGTTCAAAGATAACAACAATTATGCCTTTAAACTTATCATTTTGTTCTTCAACTGGGAAAGGGGCAGTTAGTAAATTATTGTCAACTTTAAGAGTTTCTAACAGAATCTGTAATGGTCGGCTAAGTGATGTATGCAACACAGTTTCAGCAGTGGAACTAGGAGTCCCGGGGACTTCTTTTATCCTGAATAATAATAATCTGTAATGATCTCAATAATGTATTATAGATCGAATCTGGTATACAACTATTATTGAGAAAACAGACCGAATCCAGTTTCTGTTATAATGTAGGAGTAATATTGTAATACTCCAATAATGTACTCCGAAGGTCGAGACGCTTATTTTGAGACGAAGGAAGTAATACTGTAATTTGTCATTAGAATATAGAGAGTGTAATAATGTAATACTATTATTAGGTAATACTCCAATAATGTATACCCTCTGTTCATTTTTATAAGACTACCCACAATGTAAAGTAACATAGAATAGTAACATGCATATGCTACTAGTCTAAGTTACTACCTCCACAATGAGTAGTAACTAGTAGTAACATTGAGCCCTTCATTTATTAGCTTATAGACTCATTTTGCCTTGATATGTGTTATGTTACTCATAGTAGTAGTAACATAGTATGTTACTCTTTTTTTTTCTCTTCTCATTAATTAGCTATCCCATCATATTTTTTAGTTAGGTGGCATCTATGTTAGGGCATCTCCAATGATTTGTATGTAGTCTTGTTGGTAAAATTGTCCATGTCATCAACCAACAAAGGATCATACAACTACTCCAATGGTTGCATCTATATTATCCAATAGGAGAAGAGAGAATAAATACAACTGCTCTCTATTTAACCATGGAGCTTGTGCAAGAGCTGTTGGTTAATCTATATAAAATTTTCCTCTCTCTCTTCATTTGTTTGTTGCCACATCATCATATATCCTAGGTGGTAAAGTTTACCAACAACTATCTTACATCCATTGGAGATGTCCTTACTATCTATGTTATTCCCATTGTGGGTAGTCTAAGACATTTTTTAGACATTCAGACATTGGCCAAAATAGTACCCCCTCCGTCCCAAATTAAGTGACTCAACTTTGTACTAGCTTTAGTACAAAGTTAGTATAAAGTTGAGTCACTTATTTTGAGACGGAGGGAGTACAAAGCAAGCTGTTTAAAACGTCTTATAAAAACGAGCGGAGGGAGTAGTACTGTAATACCCCAATAATGAAATACAGAGTATGTAATAATGTAATGCTCCAATAATGTAATACTGTAGGAGTATGTATACTATTATTAGGTGATCTAACAGGAGTATGTATTTGGAAAATAAAGCTGTCACTCAACAGTTTCCTATCCAGGGCGAATCTGGTATGCAACTACTCGGTCCCAATCTAGTCTTTGTCATTGCTCACTAGTGGAAATTACACCTTAAAAAACGTAGCCAACCCCAAATCCCCTGATCTTCTAGCTTTGCCATTGGTCCTATCTAGAACATCACTACTAGAAACTGAGAATATACTACTCCCTCCGATCCAAATTAAATGTTACTAAAGTTGTACTAGAGCTGCGACAATAAATTTGGATTGAGGGGAGTATTAGATACTAAATTACAATACAAAAAACTGTCTGAATATCAAAATACATGTTTGTTGTCACACCTTCCTTGCTTGACACAACCCGTCAAGACGATTTTTCTCAGTTCCCTTTCCACTATAGGCATCCAAAATGTCCTCTTTTGCATCTTGTCCAGGTAAATTATCAAACTAGGAGACTCAGCCTCTTCTCCCAGCACATTGAACTTAATAATACTTTCCTGCATCAGGTAATTTCAGAGGATCAAATGTCAGAGAACAATAACCACCACTCCAGTACTCTGGTTTCAATGGGGAAGCGAATAAGAATTGGATAGACAAGTCTTACCAGCAGAAGGTAATATCAGTACTACAATAGCACAAAAGTTGACAATCTCAGCGCTTGCCAGGAACTTAGAATGAAGGAGCAAGGACTTCGGGATTGACACATGATGGTCTCTTTGCATTGTAGTAGAAATAGGCAATCATTTGAACTAGTTCATCAGCTGTTCTTATCTCTGTAAATACAATCAGTGGAGACAATAGTCAGATACAGTCAGATTGAGTATTCCCACCCTTAAGAAAGTACGGGTAAAAGATATGCGACCTACTAATTGTCACCTTTAGCCTCTCAAACAATAAATGTTATGTGTGTGTGGATACAATGTTTCTTACGACAAATTTGACTAACCTTTTTCTCTGTATAGGATCTTGTTTCCCCTCAAGAACAGTAATTGCGGGCATTCTTTTGCTTGGAGTGCATATGCCAAGTCTCTCTCGATATTCAGATCAATCTTCACAGTCTGAAACACAGATAACATTTAGCATTGTTAAATTAGCAGAGCAATCATGGCAGAGTTAAGCGGACAGTAACCATGATATGATTCACACACCCGTGGAGGTAGCCGATCTTTTGTATCCCAGTATACCTTAGTAGCCTTTTCCAATTCTTGAAGAAACCTCCAATTGTCAGCCGCCCTACAAAACACAATATTAAGCACACTACAATTGTAAACGGTGCTGATGAAGACATAATTTCTCTGAGGCAACACAAAACATCAGAGTTAATCTGGGATACCAAAGCCAATTTAAAGGCCAGCCAACCCTCTTTTGAGCTCATTGGATTGACCCCTGTTCCTAAAAAATGATCTCCAATGGTTTACAGCTACACGGCAGACACTAGGAATGGACGAATGGCGTTACCTGTTGTAGCGCTGGAAGACTAGGACGATGAGGGGGCTGGGGTGGAAGGCGAAACTCTCCCACTCCAAGCAGTTGATCTCCTTGACCCAGCCCCGGTCGACCTCTCCTTCCCAATCGATCTCCACGCCGTCCACCGTCACGTTCTTGATGGAATGCTTGTCGAAGTACTCCGACGCTCGGACCCCCCACCCGACGTCGGCGTCCAGTGGCCAGCTCGGGTCCTCCTCCTCCACCACCGTCTTCTGCTCCCCATCTTCCTCCCCGGGCTTCTCGCCGGAAGCCCGCTCCTCCTCCTCCTCCTCCTCCTTTGGCTTCAGGATGTCGCCTTTGCCTTGGAGGACCTCGGGGTCGCGCTCCTGGATGGAGGCGAAGACCTGCTCGAGGCGGTCGCGGACGAAGTCCTCCACGGCGGCCGACTCGCTTCGGCGACCGCGGCGTGGTTTGCGGGGCTTGGTTGTGGGGAACTCCGCGGCGGCGCCTTCGGGGTCCTGGGGGCCGGCGCGGGGTTCGGGCTTAGGGGGTTCCGGGGCCGTGGCTGGATTGGGAGTCCGTCGCGGCGGCGGCGGCGGTGGCGTGGTGGAGGAGGCGAGGAGGCGTTTGGGGCCGCGGTGGCCATGGCTGCGCCGGGTGGGGTTTAAGCAGGTGGTCGGGGCCGAGGGTTTAAGAGGGAGGAGAGCGGGGAGACGAAGCATTGCGCGCGGGGAGGACGGCCGAAGCCGACGGAGAAGAAAGGGGGCGGCTGGGTTCACTTCCAGTGGCTACCGGCTGCGCTGGTAGATGCTATCCGAAGTTTGCCACTGCCGCTGCCCGGTGTTCCCTCTCCCCGTTGAATTTACTGCTACTTTCTTTTCAGAAAAAGAATACTGCTGCCTGCTGCTTCTTACTTATTTTTTTTACGGTATAAGGACCTCTTTGGATTGCAGAAGGATAAAAACATTGAAATAGGAAAAAACGCAGAATTGAGAAGTTATACGAAAGCTGTGTCAATTAATTTGGATTGGGAGGCAGTACTTAATTTTAGGACAATTTACTTTTTTTACGATGAGTGCCTTTGGATGGTGCACATGAAAGAACCATGTGAATGTTGAAGGATTGAGGAGAGATAGATAGAGGGATTGAGTGAAGGTGCATTGGACTTCTCAAAGAAAAAAAATACTCCATTTATGTTTCATTTGTTTTATAATTTTTGCCGTGGTTTTAGTTTAATATATGTTTCAGGTCATGTTAGACTTCCTAAGGAATGGGAGGCATATGAATAGGTTTCCTAGGAAAAAAAATCGTAGGATTAAATTCCTTCAAAAATTCTAAAGAAATCCTTCAATCCAAAGATGCCCTAAGGAATGGAGTATCGTGTCTTCTTGTACTAAACTACATGAATTTGAATGAAAGTATTTGATAGTACATGGCAAAAGCATTTGATGGTACATGACAAAGAAAGAAATTTTAGAAGTGGTTGAGTGGATTAATTTTTCTCTCCAAAATATAATACAAACGAATCATATGAGACATGCTTAAGAATCTCAATCTTGTGAATCAAACAATCACCATAGAAAAAAATACCTAAGGTCCAAATCCTCTAAAAGTCCTATGAAATCTCTTTGAACCAAAGGAGCCTTAAAAGCTTGTATGTTGTATCACGGGAGATCTCACGCTAGCCTCAAGTATATGGTCATTAGTGGTTGAAAAAAGTCCATTTTACTACCTGAAGAAAGTTGGTGGTTCACATAACCCCTTCATCTTTATTTCTGCTCCCTTCACCCCCTAAACAATCTCATACCGGACAAAATCAATCCCTAGGTGGTTTTAATTAACTATTTGCCGACATGGCAATAATCAACGGTTGTTTTGACCTGCGGGTGGGCCTCCCCCGTTTGTCTGGTGGGTGGTGACGGCCAGCCATCGCGCATCACCGCCCCTCTCCTCCAGCGAGAAGTAACAGGGCTGTGGCGGCGGTGCCGTAGCGACACAGGAGGCACAGGGAGGCAAGGGGGCGATCAGATCCAGGGTGGCGGCCCCATTTGCTCCGGTTCTGGCCGGATCCAGAGTCCCTCTCCTCGAGCAGTAAGTAGCAGGACAGCGATAGCAAAGCTGCAACGATGCAGGCGATAGAGGAGGCGATGGGGCTGCCAGATCCGGGGGTGGCGGCCACATCTAGTCTGGTTCCGCCCAGATCCGCAGTCCGGCGACGGTGTGAAGACGGCACGATGGCGAGATTCTGGTGACAGTGTGTAAAAATCCCCACTGGAGAAGGAGATGAGCAGGTTGAGGTTGGCCTGCGCCATGGTCAGGTAGTTGTTGACCCGGGCAGCGGATGCCACCCCTGCCATCGTCGGTGTCACCACCATCATCTTCGGCGGCGGCATGAAGCTCTACAGCTGGCCGAAGTCGCCCCGTGTCGGCAACGCCCGAAAGTGGCCACCGTCGGGCCATGGACGCAATGGCCACCGTCGCCTCACTGGGCGCACTGTTGCCGCTGTTGCAGTCCTCGCCGCGGACGCGCTTGCCAAGGATGAAGGGCGCGACGTGCAGGAGGTGGTGGTGTGGGTGGTGCGGCGATTCGGCGAGTGGCTACGCGTGGGTGGCACCGCCGGGACGGAGGGAGGAGGAGGGAGGTGGAGAAGGAGGCCAGGGTGGTACCAGAGCCGATGCCACCGGCGTTCATCCCATTAGCCACCGGCACCAGCCGCTTGTCCTCCGCGGCGGAGCCGCCCACGCCACATCTAATCTTTGGCAAGGAATTTTTCCCAGAACAAACTGGCAACACTGCTCTATCCCAGCCCCACCTGACAAATGGGTCCCACCCAGGTCAAAACCGCCATTGACTAGTGCCACATCAGCAACGGGTGGAGAAAAACCAGCCAGGGGGTGTTTTGTCCGGTTTGAGTTTGTTTGGGGGCTAGAATAAGCAGAAAAATAGATCAGGGGGTAAAGTGAACCACCCACTTTATTCAGGTAGTAAAATGGACTTTTTTCTTAGTGGTTTGTGTATACTGAACTTATATATTTCTATGTCACATTGCCGTGGCTTACTACAACTCTATTAGAGTATATTTCTCTCGGCTAGGAATTATCAAATCTTTCTAGTTTCTATAAAGTCTATGTGTTATGTGCATGATATTTTTTTGCTTTCTTGAAACATGTAGATATGGGTTTTCACCAAGTTATTTTATCATGATTAGATGATCATATTTCATATCTTTCCCACACCCTTTGTTTCTAAATATAAGACGTTTTGGCAGCTCAAATGTTTAGAAACAGAGGTAGTACTTAATCATACATTACATTGGTTTCAAAAAAGATTGACACATTCTTAAAAATCTGAAATATAGTTCAATAGTTTATACCACTCAAACTTTTTAGCTTTGTCTTGATTGGGTTCGTACATGCATATTCTTAATTTGGGTGCACATGCCAACTATTTTATGCCTAATCTTTTTTGGCAAAAAGTCCCACATACAAGAGCAAAGAACGACCAGCGAACTCGCTGCCAACTTGGACCTTTAGAAGTAGAAAAAATAAAAAATGAAGTTGATGATGAATTCACGTGTGAGACTCATAACCTTTATAAATAATTCCAAGAGACATGGATAAAACAAATATAATTTTACTCACGTGCGTGGCTCAACACAAATAAAAAGTGCACTACAACTTTCATACGAGACAAATACTTGTAGAAGGCACACACAATAAATTCAGATATGTGATTCCAACTCAAGAGCATGCTTTTATTTTCAGTTTCTCTTCCCAATCAAGTTCTTCCTTCAATATGAGAGATCAAGAGAGTGAACAAATTGTAATTCCAAAACGGTGATAGACCCGTCCTTATACTTGATCCACAAGCTTGTGCAGTCAACTCAGTAATGCTCATTCTATGTTCAAAACTCAAAATGTTGTGTCCTGCAAATACCCACCATGTTTAAAAGTACTCTACTCATTGACTGTGGCATGATCTTTTGTTGTACTTTTGCTTCTTTTAATATTGAACCGTACACAAATGTCATAGGGCATCAATGTATTTTGACAATTTTCTAAGTTAGTACCTAACCCCTCGAATGTTACAGTTTCACAGTAATACATGGGCATTGTGTTTTTTATATCCACACGGGCATTATGTTAGTACAACTAGAAAATTCCAATTCGAGTACCATCAATACAAGAATAGCCATGGTGCTTAGATGAATTGGCGATATATAGAGAGATGTGCTTGCTCCTGAAGCAAGAAGGGATCCGATCAAGATTTAGTAAATCTCACAAGTGTAGGGTCATTTTATTTTACTTGGCAAATTCTGACTTTCAACGGCCAACTGCAAGTTCCTAAGAACGCACATATCTTCAAAAAGAAAAGGTTAGCCATTTTTTGCCAAGACGACTCCTTCGCATTTGTCCACTCTAGCGTGGAGTGTTGAACCGGCCAAGATTTTTCATCAAGGCCCACCACGAGTAACACACACACACACACACAAATAAATATATTGTTATTCTTCACCCCAGCCAGTATGTGTGCCATGTCCAAACCAATCACGTCAGGTAAGAAACTTTTGCGCGACCGGCTAAGTAGTTAACGTAAAAAATAAATTAAAGAGTCGTAAGATTACCTCTGGATCGTACTAGCCAACGCCAACGGACTTACAAAAAACACAGTAGCCAACGTAAGATTATATAGGTCTTCTCCAAATTTACACGTACATGAAAGAGGAAGCTGCCATTCACAAAAATAAAGGAAGCTGCCATGGAATAATGTTTTTTTGAGCAACCAATGTTTTTGAAGTTGCTGATAATTACACCATCTAACAAATGTGAGTTTGTTCTGATGTCCGTGTTTACTATGTAATGTAAAAATGCATTGTTTTGACATGCCCGCTTATTGTGCCACTTAAGAAATCATGGTGCATACACAACTCAAAATATTGAATGTGAGCAATCATACTGCATATGGTCAATAGTGGTCATGCGTGGATAATAGAAGAATTGCATGGGTTCTTGACTAAATCAGTACAATATGCCGTTTCAGCCTTTTCTCTACTAACATTTTTTTTGCAAGATCTACTAACATATAATGTTGTTATACAACTAGCTCCTTACAAAGAAAAAAAACACAACTGAAACAACGTCACTTGGTGCAAAGGATGAGAAGAGTATACAACGAAGGCAACAAGTATTTGGTACACATACTTAACATTGGTTCGGTAAATTGACCACTCCAAACTATAGTCATTGACAGAGAGCATCCACTGTATCAAATAAATAAGATGACTCTTATCAGTGTTTATACGACCTAAAATGTCTCCAAAGGACCACATTTTTTCACAATTTCTTGAATCAGAATTACATGTGTCCAACACAAGGGCTTCATTGCTTTGTAGACTACTTTTGATCTGTTGGGAGAGGAAGCCAGGTGCAAAATGTGTTGCATAAATAAACGTCACAGGAAACCTTGCATCGTCCCTGGAGGACTGACCTCGTCATTCAGTCAGCCGATTCGGTGCAAGGGAGCGCTGCAATGGGAGTGACTGGCCCGGCGAGGAGGCGGTGGCTATGACGAAGTATGCCACCATTCTGGCATAAGAGGTGTGGGAGCACCGCGTCTAACGTGAGGAGACTGCATTACTGCCTTGCTCCAATATAAATACAAACAGGTCATGTTGAAACATAATGTAAAAAAAGATTCATAAAACACATGGGTTTTACGTAACTGTTGAAACAGAATGGGGAGGCCGGGATGACTTAAGAAGCTACAAAAGTATAATAATGTTAAAAAAGAGACGAAGCAAGTCATACCTGCACTATATCATACATATTGTAAGTCTGCAACTTCTGGCTAGAATAGAGTTATGCAAGAATCATAGATTTATATGACAGTCTGAACTGCGGAATTAGCATTGTGCTTTGTAACGGAATGAAGCAGAAAACTAAACAGAGCAAAAACTAATAGTAGTAGGCAAATCATCAGAATGAGCAGATTATACAAGAGCAAAAGGGAACCTTAAACTTCTGCTTTACACTTCAATCATGCACAGTAATTAAGCTTTATTAGGCAACATGTGCATGGTACATGACAGTACTAAATACATTTCCTGCCTTCAATCATGGCAGATAATCAATGGAGAATGGAAACAATGGTATTTTTCTTATTAAAAAACATACGGGCACAAACAAATATGAATATATCACCATAGTCCTAACTCCTAAAACTATGAATTTGCATCTACATGTCGATTAAAGTTATACTATAAATGACACAATTTATGAACAAAACCGATAAGACCTCTGACTAAGCACATAGAAACTAGGCAAAAGAAAGTATGACAGTCCGAGTACTAAGGTTTTAGGATATAGCTAGCGCAAAACAAATATATTCAGGGACGAGACCAAAACAAAATACATAATGCTTTAGCACTGCAATTTGGGACATAATACATCCAAATTCAGCTAACCAATTTTCTTACGGAATCTAACATAATTCAAGCAGATACTTGGCATGGGAGAGTAAACAACATACCCGTGTAAAATGACAGAAATGGGGCGATGCTGAAGAACTCTGATGGCGAACACCTAGTTGCCGACCGTTATTGTGGGAGGAGATGCAGCCCGCATCAAGCAGAATGCCAACCACCACTGTACCCTGACAATGATCGCCAGTGATGCAAAAAGATTATACAATCACAGAAGTTGCTATATGAAAACAGTAAATGGAGACATAATTGGAGCAGCTGCATTGGATGGGAGAGTAAGACACAAACTCATATACATTGATGGAGAGGGCGCGATTACTGAGTGCATTAATATGGTCATAGCAAGTGATAAATAAAAGTGCACTGGAATTTCCCTTTTGAAGTTATTGTTTCATAGAATTTTTGATTTATCCAACGATCTATGTGGAGATTGTTTGAGCTAACTCAGCATTTCCTTAATCTAATCTATAGATGACCTGGTAGCCTTTAATAAATGTTTAAGTCGTGAAGAAAGTTTCAAGCAAACTGAATATTTACGCAACGAAGTCAGGTTAGGTGAAACCAAAACAAAGCGAACACGGTGATGATCATAAGTCTACTTTTTTTCTGCACACCTTAAATCTGAACTGAACTCGGAGATCGTGATTCATGTCATCTAAATATTTCAGTTTGGACAGGATGATGGTGGAACTTTGAGCGAACAATTTTTTTTCTTTGCTTCGTAGAGCTATCACTATATATTTCAGAGGCAAAGCTATCCCTGTACTAAGGAGAGCAAACTAGTATACAGAAGAACACCTATAAGCTTTATTCTGAACCCTGATTTATTGGAACTACAGAAGACACTAGTTCCGAATTCAATTAGATAGCTGCATAGTACAGCCTGCTACACTAGGAGCTACGGAGTATGCCCATTCATACTATCTTAAGATCAAGCAAAATTGTATGGCGCACATGGCCATCTCCTTTAGCGGCTGATGCAATCAAATTTGAGACTAATAAACTGAAGAGCAATCTAACAACACTACTAACCAATCGGAATACACAACTGTATAATCCACAGTCTGTTTAATCCACAATCCAACCTAAGCTTGGGTGAGAAAACATTCTCCTCGTCCTGAATATATAGTAGCTGCTTCCTTATTGGGAACAAACATATACAAGAGAGCACAACCAAAGCATGAACCTAGCACGTAAAGATCTAAGATGGCCAGATAAGATGTAAATTAACTCCTGTTCTTTATCACTTTACTGACGAGGCTTCCTGCACACTTCTCTTCCTATCTAGTACTAGTATGCTAATTAATCTAAATAGCAGTAGCAAAGTGATTAATAAGGAGAAGCACGAAAACATCGAGAGAGAGAGAGAGAGAGAGAGAGAGAGAGAGAGAACCTGAGACGGATTGGGTGGCAGCATACGACAGAGGCCATGGAACCTGTCTTGCTGCTACTAGCTTTGTCAGGGCTCCGGAGCAGTTTTGACGGCGAGGTCGCAAGCCTTGCTCCCATGAGGACCCCTCCTTCTGCTATCGTGCGTGACGAAGAGGAGCGGGGAGTGGAGGAAGGGGCCGCCGCCAGTGTGGTGACGAGAGTCCAGCGACGGAGATAGGGGAGCGCGGGTGCATGATATGAAGGAGTTCAGTCCATCACCCAGCACCGCGGGAAAGGAAGGGGCGGGGGATGGAGGCGGATCGCCACACGGTCGCCGGCCGACGAGGCCGCCACCCGCCCTGAAGCCTCTTGCAGAACTGCTCGCCGCGGTGCTACCTCCGCCAAACAGGGCACCACCAGTGCCACACATATCTGTGTCCACCAGCAGCTGCCGCCAGGTCGCCGTCGAAATCTTCGTCCGCTGGCCGTCGAAACCTCCAGCTTCTCACCTCCGAGAAACTGCTAGCCGATTCGATCCTGTTTCATGATTTTTTGGATGGAAAGAGTGTGTTAACCGTCGCTAGTGGAAAAAAAAGTCTGACCGTGCCCCGGTACGGCTTGAGCGTTTGCGATGGAGGGTACCACTGGCTGGGTGGTTCGACCAGGGTGAAGATATGGGTTATTAATAGACTTTCTATATATATATATAGAGAGAGAAAGTCTATTCATCACCTATGGTCTACAATAAGTTATTCTTCACTCGAGGTAATATTACGATCGTTTCATAAATAAATTACATTTTAAATGTAAATAGTTACATATATATTGATTCACTACGTAAAGTTTGACATAAAAAAATAAAAATATAAGTCATAAGATCAGAAAAATCACATTTTATGTATATTTTATACTATGTTTTTATGTTTGTAAATTTACATGACATAAGTATTTTTTACGGTGACTATATTTTCTTACGGTCTCTTTTTACGTATGGAATACGATAAAATTTACGGAACGTAAAATTACGGTGCATTGATGTGAAAATAGAGGGGGGTGAAAAATAACTATTCCTCACCCAGACTGACGAATAGTCGATCCCTATATATATATATATATATATATGATAATCAAATCATCATTTTTTAATTCATGGTCAACATTTTTTCTATACATATTTAATATTTTTTAAATTCTTGATTAAATTTTTTAAAATACTTGTTCAATATTTTTTCAAAAGATTGATTAACATTTTGATATACATGGTCTAACTGTTTCATGATTTTTTAATACATGGTCAACATTTTTTCTATAGACATTTAGCATTTCCCAAATGCTTGAGTAACATTTTTCAAATAATTGTTCAACACTTGTTTTCAAGTTAGTTGATTAAAGAAATTATATACATGATAAAAAATTCATCATTTTCTAATACATTATTAACTAATTTTCTATTTGTATTCAACATTTTTAAAATACTGGTTCGCTATTTTTCAAATACTTATTCAACATTTTTCAAATACTTGTTTAACATTTTTTTCATAATTTTTTACAGAGTGTTTTCATAATATATGCATTTATAATATTTTAAAGTATAAACAAAAGTACAAACATAAAGCAAAAAACTAAACACAGAAAACAGAAAAAAGCGCCTGCGGCCTGTCGTGCCGAAGGTGGACTCGCTGAAGGCTAGACATAGGGTTCCTGGATTTCATGAACGTTGTTTTGCATAACATATATTCAACAAAATATTCAATGTGTATTTAAAATATGTTCAACGTGTATCTAAAAAATGTTCAACCAGTACATAATAATTGTTCAACGTATATTTCACAAATGTTCAACAAGTATTCAGAGAAATATTTAATATATATTTGAAAACATTCAAAGTGTATCCACAAAATATTTAGCGTTTACATGAAAAATATTCAATATGTATTCAGTTTTTTTACATGCATTCAAAAAAATATAATTAGAAAATGGAAAGAACAAAGAAAGTAAACAATAAATAAAAAACAAAAAATGAAATAGAAAAACAATAAAACCGGCAAAAACAGCAGAAGAAACCCCCCGTCAAAACCTTCAAAAAACATGATGGAAGGTTCTCAAAATCGGTGACTACTGTACATAGAAGCTTCCCCAAACCAAAATAACCAACGTTATTGGGTCAACCCATTGTAGCCATCGTTGAAGGCTAGATGAGCATCCATCTAGCAATAAACGAGACATAAAAAAGAAAGCTCTCACGTTTTCCACTAACTTGTCATGTTGTGTCCTGAAATCCAGGGCCTGGTCCTTTTGTTTAGCCGAAAGCTTATTTTCACCCCTTGGGTTCAGGGAAATACTTGTTTACACAGTTGTTTGAACTCGTCTAACCATTAAAATTTGAGCTTAAAAATGTGTGCAAGATGCCGGAACTGGTGATTGATGTTTTTTCTTATTGTGGTAGATTAATTGGCTTATAGGATTATAGGGTTTCTAACACATAGAAATTAAAAAAACACGGGAATATAATGTGATATCATCTTTAATACTACAAAAATTCATTGATATTCGATTTCACATAGAAAAATTGTAGAATTCTAATCAAGAATTTAAGGTGGAGGAAAAAATCATTGTGGATTTTAAATGAATGTATTAGATACGAATTAACGTTGAACCATTGAAATATGTATGTCATATTGCAACACACATATATTTAGCCCCCTAATTAAACATCCAGATATGGGAGGTTTGATCTGACATCATTGATGATGTGATTGTTGATTTTTTATGGACTTTAGGCCCATGAGTCAAATAATTCCTGAAAATTCAGATAGGCCCAAATATGGTTATATTCACATGGTTAAAATTTTAGTATCATCCCATGCGTGGGATTCTCTGGAAAATCCTACGCATGGAGGAGAAAGAGAAACCAACATATAAAAAACTCTATTTCCCATCTGTCGTGGATTTGTCACGGCAGATGTCCGGGTGAACGGACTTAGGTTCGGGGCAAAGACGCAACTATGTGGCGGCTTGAAGGGGTTGATCGAAATCGAGAGACACGGAGTTTACCCAGGTTTGGCCCCTCCGATGGAGGTAAAAGCCTACGTCCTGCTTGTCTGATATTGATGATGATGAAGATCTCTCGGTTACAAGGGTGATAATTGCTACCTCTAATCACGAGAGCCTCTAATCTATCTATCTCTAATTTCTTGTGTTGTCTAAACTTGTGGACTTATCCCTCTTCTCCCTCTAGGGGTGCTCTACCCCTCCTTATATAGGTGGAAAGGGTAGGCTTACAAATAGAGTCCTACTAGGAGTAGGATTAGGACTAGCCTCTCACGAATCCTACTCCGGGTCTTATTTCCTTTAAGGGAATCCTTCTCTCTTTGGGCCTTCTTTTGTGAGCCGCCAGGCGTCGGCTCACCCGCCGGGTCTTGGGCTTGGTCATCCTGCGACCCGCCTACCGGGTCATTAATAAGATGTCATGTCTTTATGGGGTCTCCTGTGAGTCGCCAGGCACCGGCTCATACCGCGGGGTATATCCCCAACATTAGCCCCCAGATTAGTTTGAATTTATTCATGCTAAGCTCCTGAAATAAGAATAATAAATATGTTAAGTGGACATCTTGCTCCTTTGACCGGCTTATAAAATGTCTCCTCTGAAATCCGGGTCTTGAAAATCGTCTTGATAATCATCTTGCTTGTCAATGTCCTTTGAAAAATATTGAGAATAGAACACCCATATGCCACTAAGTCGGCTTCCAATACTCTTGGCGGGTCATCTCCTCCGGGTCATAATCATTGATGATGCTGGGTCATTATCATTGGTGACGTCGGGTCAAATAACTAGAATCCAGCTGACTTGATAAAAATATTGGGATGAAAATCCATCTGATGTAAACCGGACTTCCATTGTTGTGGAGCAGGGCGACTTATATAAACTCTGGCGGGTTATGATCTTTTGAAGATGTCAGGTCATAAATGTTGGTAACGCCGGGTCTAACAATTGGACTTCATACTTAATATCTTTGAAAATCTCCTCAAGAGTTTTTGATATGTCCATATTACCTGTAGCCCCCAAGCTCCGAGATTATCCATGATAACTTGGTGCTTTGCAATAATATTTTGGACCGTGTAGCCCCAAGGGCCGGGTTGACCTGCCTGTAGCAACCTGGGGCTTATAACTGTCTTATACCTTATGAAACTTTGGCGGGTGTAGCCCCCAAGGGTCGGCTCATCAAAAACCTTCGACGGGTGTATCCCCCAAGGGTCGGCTCATCAGAAAGCTTCGGCGTGTGTAGCCCCCAAGGGCCAGCTCATCAGAATGTGATGCACCGGGTCTTTAATTTGAACCTCATAATTTGTTTAAACAGCTGAATACTGTAGCCCCCAAGTGCCGGGTCGTATGCCTGCAGCGACTTGGGACTTTAAAAAATTGATTTGAGCGGTGTAGTCCCCAAGTGCCGGGTCAGTAAGAATTACTGGGCTGGGACTTTAGAAAAATATAGAAAAGCCGGCTCATCTCCTTGAGATAACATGGTCTTGCTGACGATGTAATGATTTGAAAACCGGCTTGCATTAGCCCCCAAGTGTCGTGGTGTGTTCTTGTAGCGACATGGGACTTGCATAATTGATATAAAATGGCTTTAAATAGTGTAGCCCCCAAGTGCCGGGTCGTCTGCCTGCGGCGACTTGGGACTATGTAAGAATAATATGACTCACCACAATTTGTTGGATGAATCTTTAACCGTGGTTGTAATATAACCCGTGTAGGAGATATGCCCTAGAGGCAGTAATATCAGTTACTTTTGTATCTCCAAGTTTGTAATGAATGTTTATGATCCATGCTATAACTGCAATGATTCTCGAGTCTGCAAATAAAACGACGCTTGGAGGGAAACTCATGTGCACGTGTGGTATAATAAATGGTAAATTGTATTCCTAGTCTTGCCTCTAAGACTGGCTCAAGTATTGCATGATGATCCTGTTTTCCTGATCATGGGCATGGCCATGCCGGCAATTTTGAGGGCACGATGTTGGTAGAACACTTGTGTTGAATCGATCCGAATTGATGTTATGCTATGAGATACATTCGTCATAAGTTTATGGTTAATAACACAGAGAAGTTAATGTTTGCATAATTCCTTAGACCATGCGAGTATCGAGTTTCTTCATGCTTGCTTCATGAACTTTGGGGTTTGTTAAACGTCATCCGTAAATGGGTGGCTATTACGGCGGCTTACGGGTTCATGGAAAAGTATGTCAAGTAACTTGATAGCTCAAGATTGGGATTTGCTCCTTCGGTGATGGAGAGATATCTCTGGGCCCTCTCGGTGTTACGGTATCCATCATCGTCTGGCCAGACACTTTGTGATTTGATCACGGGGATGCCAAAACATGGGAACGAGAAAAGAGAACAATACCAGCAACGAGGTAACTAGCATTGTGGACAAGTGTTGATCCACGAGGATGCCGATGTTTCTCACCTCGGGTAATTGTAACATATCGCGAAGCAACAGGAATAGCTCACGGCAACTGGAGGTTCACTCGAATATTTATTCGTGTGGGTATAGGGATCGATATGGGTGTCCACGGCTCCGATGCTGATCATTGATCGGAAGGTGTTCCGGGTCATGTCTATACTTCACCGAACCTATAGGGTCACACGCTTAAGGGTCATCTATCTGCTGAATACTAGACAGGGAGTCTGAGAGAAAATCACCGAAAAAGTTTCGGAGACAACGGAAGAGTTCCGGAGAGAGAACATTGGAATAGTTCCGGTAAAACCGAAAAGTTGTTTCGGAGTATACCATTAAGTCAAAATGGTTTCGGCACACGTCTGGAAATTCTTGGAGGGTGCCAGAATGATTCTGGGGACTTCTGGGATTTTTTGGAGAAAAAAACCGGAAGTGTTTCGGAGCCGCCGGAACCGCTATGGTAGCCTTTCGCTGAAGAAAAACATTGTTCCGGAATTGTTTCGGAATGCGTCCAAAATTGTTTTAGTGGGTACTGGAATTATTCTAGGCACACAGAAATAATTTGGGATTTAACGGACGCAGAAAAATGTCTTCGTGAATAGTGAAAACACTATTTTGAATAGTAGAAACACTATATATATAAATAGTGGAAACACTATATATGTATAGTGGAAACACTATTGTAAATAGTGGAAACACTATATATGTATAGTGGAAACACTATTGTAAATAGTGGAAACACTATTGTGAATAGTGGAAATACTATTAGGGGATGATGCAGGCATGGTGATGCAGGCATGGTGATGCAGGCAACACTATTTGGAGGCTTTCCCTTTATGCCCTTGTGGTGTGCTCACCTCATGGGCATTTTGGGTATTTCAAGTGCCACCCTACCCCTTGGGTTTTCCTATAAATAGAGGTGGAGATGCACTCTCCACACTCATCCTTTGCTCTCATACACATGCTTTGCTTTGCAAGCTCTCTCTCTCCCTCCCACGAAAAGAGTTTTTCGTAGAGCCGAAAGGCTGTCTGGGTTCCGGCAGGAACTAGTTCTGGACGGCGAAGCCCTACCAGATAGATGACACCGTATGTGTGCAACCCCGTAGAGAGTTCGTAGTTTCGATATTTTGCCCGAGGGGCTGTTCGAGTGTCCTCCCAAAGGGCTGTCCGAGTCTCGGGTCGAGTTTCGAGAGTCCTCCCGAAGGGCCGTCCGAGTCTCCGTTCGAGTTTCGAGGGTCCTCCCGAAGGGCTGTCCGCGACATCGTCCGTGGGACTGTCTGACCGCCTCCCGAAGGGCTGTCCGACGAGGGAGTACATCCTCGCGGTTGGGAGGTTGTAAATCCTAGCTGCGGGGATCTGCACCAACGATCTCCACCGACTCTTCTTCCGCTGCGCTACGAGTCGGTACGGATCAGATCAAACCTTGTATGCATTCTCCATAGTGGTCCTGGGCGTGCTCGCTATACCGAAATTTTTTGTTTTCTGTCGCGTTCCCCTACAACCCGGAATGAATATCCTGAAATAATTCCTTTGTCTCTGACATGAAATCCCTGCTCATGGTTGCGGTGCAACCCGGCAAATATATATTGGAGAAATCTGAGGACCAGCCAATTAGATGACACGCCATTATATCTGATAGGGCGGTTCTTCAAGAATAATCAACTTTTCAATATAACAGCGGCTCATCTTTAATAAACAAGACCTGCAAAAACATGATAAAATATGTTCTGTGTTGTTGTAAGGGCGGCTTGAAAAAGCACAACCCGGAGATGTTATATATTTCATAACATTGCTCCTTCTTTCATAATCTGGCTCTGACCCGGCTTGATAAGCCGGCATGACATGTGAATATGATGAAATATATGATGCAATGTATGATGCCATGTATGATGCAAGATGCAATGTATGATGTAATGTTAACTTGTTAACATTTTTTGGTATAAAGTTGGCGGATAGGCGTTTAGAAGCTATACCCGAAGGTAGAAAGCCGCCCTCGCCATGACTCATTTTCCTGAGCCGGTTATGGCGTACGACGCCGACGGATAGGCGTTAGAAGCTGTACCCGAAGGTAGGAAGCCGCCCTTGCCACGACTAATTTTCCTGAGCCGTTTTTTTTACGGCGTACGACGCCGGCGGATAGGCATTAGAAGTTGTACCCGAAGGTAGGAAGCCGCTGTTAGGGAACGTCGCATGGGAAACAAAAAATTTCCTACGCACACGCAAACCTATCCATGGTGATGAGCATCTACGAGAGGGAGAGTGGATCTACATACCCTTGTAGATCGCTAAGCGGGAAGCGTTAAGAAACGCGGTTGGTGTAGTCGAACATCTTCGCGATCCAAATCGCCGAGCGTCCCGCGATCTCATCACGATCCGTCCCGCGATCCAATCACGATCCGTCCCGTGAACTCATCACGATCCGTCCCGCGATCTCATCACAATCCGTCTCACGATCTTGATCACAATCTGTCCCGCGAACTCATCACGATCCGTTCGCGATCTCATCACGAACTGTCTCGCGATCTCGATCACGGTCCTTCCGATCTAGCGCCGAACGGACGACACCTCCGCGTTCAGCACACGTGCAGCTTGATGACGATCTCCACTGTCTCGATCCAGTGAGAGGAGGTGGAGAGGAGAGAGAGTTCACCGGCAGCGTGACGGCGCTCCGGTGATGGTGGTGGAGTGATTCCGGCAGGGCTTCGCCTAAGCGCTGCGGAAAACCGATCTAGAGGAGAAACTGTGCACCGGTGAAACGGGTAGCACGTGGCCGGAAATTCTGTCCAAAAACCACCCAATCCACTAGTATATATAGGAGGAGAGGAGAGGAGAGGCAGCCAAGGCCTTTGGGTCGGCCGAAATAGGAGGTGGGAGCAATCCTACTTCACCTCCAATCCTAGTTGGAGTAGGATTGCCTCCTATTGGCTGATTTTCCACTTTTTGCTTTAGGACTTTCTCTCCTGCGCCATGGGCCTTTGTGGCTGTTTTCCCAGCCCACTAAGGGCTGGTTATTATTCTCCCACAGCCCATGGACCTCTTGGGGTCGAAATACCCCTCCCGGAGATCCTCCGGTACACTACCGGCACTCCCGGTACAATACCGATACTCCCGGTACACTACCGATGAGCCCGAAACTTTTCCGGAAACCAAACTGGGACTTCCTATATATGAATCTTTACCTCCGGACCATTCCGGAGATCCTCGTGACGTCCGGGATCTCATCCGGGACTCCGAACAACCTTCGGTCACCACCATACATAACTCTACACTACCGAAACGTCACCGAACCTTAAGTGTGCAGACCCTGCGGGTTCGAGAACTATGTAGACATGACCGAGACACCTCTACGGTCAATAACCAATGGCGGGACCTGGACGTCCACATTGGTTCCTACATATTCTACGAAGATCTTTATCGGTCGAACCTCTATGTCAAGGATTCAGTTAATCCCGTATAACGTTCCCTTTGTTCTTCGGTATGTTACTTGCCCGAGATTCGATCGTCGGTATCTCCATACCTAGTTCAACCTCGTTACCGGCAAGTCTCTTTACTCGTTCTGTAATACAAGATCCCGCAACTAACAATTAGTCACATTGCTTGCAAGGCTTATTGTGATGTTGCATTACCGAGTGGGCCCCGAGATACCTCTCCGTTACACGGAGTAACAAATCCCAGTCTCGATCCATGCCAACTAAACAGACACCATCAGAGATACCTGTAGAGCACCTTTATAGTCACCCAGTTACGTTGCGACGTTTGATACACACAAGGCACTCCTCCGATATCCGTGAGTTGCATGATCTCATGGTCATAGGAACATATACTTGACATGCAGAAAACAGTAGCAATAAACTGACACGATCATATGCTATGTTTGTAGTTTGGGTCTTATCCATCACATCATTCTCCTAATGATGTGATCCCGTTATCAAATGACATCTCATGTCCATGGCTAGGAAACCTTAACCATCCTTTGATCAACGAGCTAGTCCATTAGAGGCATACTAGGGACATGGTTTTGTCTATGTATCCACACATGCATTTAAGTCTCCGATCAATACAATTATAGCATGGATAATAAACGATTATCATGAACAAGGAAATATGATAATAACTAATTTATTATTGCCTCTAGGGCATATTTCCAACAGTCTCCCACTTGCACTAGAGTCAATAATCTAGTTCACATCACCATGTGATTCGCATTGTTATGAATCTAACACCCAATGAGTTCTGGGGCTCGATCATGCTTTGCATGTGAGAGAGGTCTTATAGTCAACGGGTCTGCGATATTCAGATCCGTGTGTACTTTGCATATCTCTATGTCAAACCGTAAACACTGCTACCACACTCCACTTGGTACTATTTCCAAATGGCTGCTCCACTATACGTATCCAGATTGCTACTACTAGTCATCCAGATAGGTGTTAAAGCTTGCATCGACGTAACTCTTTACGACGAACTCTTTATCACCTCCATAATCAAGAAACATTTCCTTAGTCCTCTGGTTACTAAGGATAATTCCGACCGCTGTCCAGTGATCCACTCCTGGACCACTCTTGTACCCCTTGACAGACTCATGGCAAGGCACACATAGGTGCGGTACACAACATGGCATAATATAGAGCGTATGGCTAAGGCATAGGGGACGACATTCGTCCTTTCTCTTTCTTCTACCGTTGTCGAGCTTTGAGTCTCACTCAACTTCACACCTTACAAATCAGACGAGAACTATTTCTCTGGCTGATCCATTTTGAACTCTTTCAAAATCTTGTGAAGGTATGCACTCATTGAAAATCTCATCAAGCATCTTGATCTATCTCTATAGATTTTGATGCTCAACAAGTAGGTAGCTTTATCCAGGTCTTCCTTTGAAAATCACTTTCCAAATAACCGTTTTATGCTTTCCAGAAACTCTACATTATTTCTGAACAACAATATGTCATCCACATATACTTATCAAAAATTCTATAGTGCTCCCACTCACTTTATTGCAAATACAAGTTTCTCATAAACTTTGTATAAACATCAAAACTTTGATCACCTCATCAAAGTGTATATTCCAACTCCGAGATGCTTGCTTCAGTCCATGGAAGGATCACCGAAGCTTGCACACCTTTTAGCATCCTTAGGCCTGACAAAACCTTCTGGTTGTATCACATACAACCTTTCCTCAAGTAAACCATTAAGGAAACGATGTTTTGACATCCATCTGCCAGATTTCATAATTGAAAACACAGCAACTGCTAACATAATTCCAACAGACTTTTAGCATCGCTACGAGTGAGAAAGTCTCATCGTAGTCAACTCCTTGAACTTGTCACAAACATCTTTGCAACAAGTCGAGCTTTACAAATAGTGACATTCACCATTAGTGTTTGTCTTCATTTTAAAGATCCATTTGTACTCAATGACCTGCCGTCCAACGAGCAAGTCTACCAAAGTCTACACTTGGTTTTCATACATGGATCCTATCTCGGATTT
Source organism: Hordeum marinum (assembly GCA_022496015.1). Lineage (NCBI taxonomy): Eukaryota > Viridiplantae > Streptophyta > Magnoliopsida > Poales > Poaceae > Hordeum > Hordeum marinum. The sequence continues at coordinate 417,537,792 of CM039674.1, read as the reverse complement.
CATGGCCTCCAACCATTTGTCGGAATCCGGGCCCATCATCGCTTCTCCATAGCTCGTAGGTTCATTGTTGTCCAACAACATGACCTCCAAGACAGAGTTGTCGTACCGCTCAGGAGCAGTACACATCCTTGTCGACCTACGAAGTTCGATAGTAACTTGATCCTGAAGCTTCATGATCATCATCATTAACTTCCTCTTCAACTAACGTAGGCTTCACAGAAACATCTTTCTGCGCTGCGCTACTCTCTGGTTGAACAAAGGTTTAACAACCTCATCAAGTTCTATCTTCCTCCCACTCAATTCTTTCGAGAGAAACATTTCCTCGAGAAAGGATCCGTTTAAGCAACAAACACTTTGCACTAGGATCTGAGATTGAAGGTTCACCCAACTGATCTTAGGGTATTCTATGAAGATGCATTTGTCCGCCTTGGGTTCGACCTCATTAGGTGAAAACATTTTCCACACAAGTGTCGCAGCCCCAAGTATTAAGAAATGACAGCTTAGGTTTCTATCAAACCATAATTCACACGGTGTCATCTCAACGGATTTATATGATGCCCTATTTAAAGTGAATGTAGTTGTCTCTAATGCATAACCCCAAAAATTATAGTAGTAAAACGATAAGAGACATCACAGTATGCACTATATCAATAGAGCATGACTATGATGTTAGGACACACCATCACACCATGGTGTTCCAGGTGGTGTTAGTTGTGAAACAAATTTCACATTGTCTTAAGTTGTATGCCAAACTCGTAACTCAGATATTCACCTCCACGATCATATCGCGGTCATTTTTATCTTCTTGTCACGATGATCTTTAAACTTCACTCTGAATTTGCTTGAACCTTTCAAACGATTCATACTTGTGTTTCATTAAGTAAATATACACTATATCTACTCAAATCATCAGTGAAGGTAAGAAAATAACGATATCCACTGCACGCTACAAGACTCACTAGATTGCATACATCAACATGTATCATTTCCAATGAATCACTTGCCCGCTCCATCCAACGGGGTCCTTTAGTCATCTTGCCCAAGAGGCATGGTTCACATGTCTCAACCGATTCGAAATCGAATGAGTCCAAATATCCATCAGCATGGAGTTTCTACATGCGCTTTATACCAATATGACATTTAGCGGCAGTGCCACAAGTATGTGGTACTATCATTATTAACTTTGTATCTTTTGACATCAATGTTATGAACATGTGTAATACCATGATCAAGATTTCAACAAACCATTCTCACTGGGTGCATGACCATTGAAGGTATTATTCATGTAAACAGAATAACTATTATTCTCTGAATTAAATGAATAACCGTATTGCAACAAACATGATCTAATCATGTTCATGCTCAACGCAAAACACCAAATAACATTTATTTAGGTTCGTCACTAATCCTGAAGGTAGAGAGAGCGTGCGATGTTGATCACATCAACCTTGGAAACACTTCCAACACATATCGTCACCTCACCCTTAGCTAGTTCTCCGTTTATTCCGTAGCTTTTATTTCGAGTTACTAACATTTAGCAACCGAACCGGTATCCAATACCCAGGTGCTACTAAGAGTACTATCAAGGTACACATCAATAACTCGTATATCAAATATACTTCTGTCGATGTTGCCAGCCTTCTTATCTACCAAGTATCTAGGGTTGTTCCGCTTCAGCGACCTCTCACCTCATAATAGAAGCACTTAGTCTCGGGTTTGAGTTCAACTTTGGGTTGCTTCACTGGAGCAGCAACTGACTTGCTATCCATGAAGTTTCCCTCCTTGCTCTTGCCCTTCTCGAAACTAGTGGTTTGATTAACCATCAACACTTGACGCTCCTTCTTGATTTCTACCTTCGCGGTGTCAAACATCGCGAATAGCTCAGGAATCATTATTTCTATCCCTGGCAATTTATAGTTCATCACCAAGTTCTAGTAGATTAGTGACAGTGACTTGGAGAACTATATCAATCACTATCTTATCTGGAAGATCAACTCCCACTTGATTCAAGCGATTGTAGTACCCAGACAATCTGAGTACATGCTCAATAGTTGAGCTATTCTCCTTCATCTTACAGGCAAAGAATCTTGTTGGAGATCTCATATCTCGCAACACGGGCACGAGCCTGAGATCACAATCTCAGCTCCTAGAACATCTCATATGTTCCGTGATGTTCAAGACGTTTCCGAGCCTCAATTCTAAGCTGTAATGCATGACGCACTAAACTATCAAGTAGTCATCAAAACGTGCCTGTCAGATGTTCACAACATCTATAGACGACGCTAGATGGGGTGGCGCACCGAGCGGTGCATTAAGGACATAAGCCTTCTGTGCAGCAATGAGGACAATCCTCAGATCACGGACCCAGTCCGCAATTTTGCTACCAACATCTTTCAATTCTATTTCTCAAGGGACATATAAAAATACAAGGGAGCTACAGCGCGAGCTAGTAATCTACAACATAATTTGCAAAGACACTTTGACTATGTTCATGATAATGAGTTCAATTAATCATATTACTTAAGAACTCCCACTCAAATTGACATCCCTCCGATCATTCGAGTGATACATGATCCAAATTCACCAACTCAAGTCCGATCATCACGTGAGTTGAGGTGGCTGCAATGGTGAACATCATCATGTTGATCATATCTACTATATGACTCATGTTTGACCTTTCGGTCTCTTGTGTTCCGAGGCCATGTCTGTACATGCTAGGCTCGTCAAGTTTAACCCGAGTGTTCTGCGCGTGCAAATCTGGCTTGCACCCGTTGTATGTGAACGTAGAGTCTATCACACCCGATCATCACGTGGTGTCTTAACACGACGAACTTTCGCAACGGTGCACACTCGGGGAGAACACAATTTATCTTGAAATTAAGTGAGGGATCACCTTATAATGCTACCGTCGTCCTAAGCAAAACAAGGTGCATAAAAGGATTAACATCACATGCAAATCATAAATGACATGATATGGCCATGATCTTGTGCTTTTGATCTCCATCATGAAAGCACCGGCATGATCTCCATCGTCACCGGCATGACACCATGATCTCCATCATCTTGATCTCCATCAACGTGTCGCCATAGGGGTTGTCACACACTGCATGCTTCTACTACTATTGCTACCGTAGCGATAAAGTAAAGCATTACATAGCGCTTAATGATTGACACGCAGGTCATACAATAATTAAAGACAACCCTATGGCTCCTGCCGGTTGCCGTATTCATCGACATGCAAGTCGTGATAATCTATACATCACATGATCATCTCATACATCACATATATCACAACATGTAATTGGCCATATCATATCACAACATACCCTGCAAAAACAAGTTAGACGTCGTCTAATTGTTGTTGCATGTTTTACGTGGCTGCTACGGGTATCTAGCAAGAACAATTCTCACCTACGCATAAACCACAACGGTGATACACTAGTTTGCTTTTCAACCTTCTCAAGGACCACCTTTGTCGAATCCGATCCAACTAAAGTGAAAGAAACTGTCACCCGCAAGCCATCTAGGCAACAAGTTGCGTCGAGGGAACCGGTCTCTCGTAAGCGTACGAGTAATGTTGGTCCGGGCCGCTTCATCTCACAATCCCGCTGAACCAAAATACGACCAAGGGAGGAAGCAATCTAAGCATCAACGCCCACAAACCTTTTGTGTTCTACTCGAGATCTCATCGAACCATCAACCTAGCTCATGATGCCACTGTTGGGGAACGTCGCATGGGAAACAAAAATTTTCCTACGCACACGCAAACCTATCCATGGTGATGAGCATCTACGAGAGGGAGAGTGGATCTACATACCCTTGTAGATCGCTAAGCGGGAAGCGTTAAGAAACGCGGTTGGTGTAGTCGAACATCTTCGCGATCCAAATCGCCGAGCGTCCCGCGATCTCATCACGATCCGTCCCGCGATCCAATCACGATCCGTCCCGTGAACTCATCACGATCCGTCCCGCGATCTCATCACAATACGTCTCACGATCTTGATCACAATCTGTCCCGCGAACTCATCACGATCCGTTCCGCGATCTCATCACGAACTGTCTCGCGATCTCGATCACGGTCCTTCCGATCTAGCGCCGAACGGACGGCACCTCCGCGTTCAGCACACGTGCAGCTTGATGACGATCTCCACCGTCTCGATCCAGCGAGAGGAGGTGGAGAGGAGAGAGAGTTCACCGGCAGCGTGACGTCGCTCCGGTGATGGTGGTGGAGTGATTCCGGCAGGGCTTCGCCTAAGCGCTGCGGAAAACCGATCTAGAGGAGAGACTGTGCACCGGTGAAACGGGTAGCACGTGGCCGGAAATTCTGTCCAAAAACCACCCAATCCACTAGTATATATAGGAGGAGAGGAGAGGAGAGGCAGCCAAGGCCTTTGGGTCGGCCGAAATAGGAGGTGGGAGCAATCCTACTTCACCTCCAATCCTAGTTGGAGTAGGATTGCCTCCTATTGGCTGATTTTCCACTTTTTGCTTTAGGACTTTCTCTCCTGCGCCATGGGCCTTTGTGGCTGTTTTCCCAGCCCACTAAGGGCTGGTTATTATTCTCCCACAGCCCATGGACCTCTTGGGGTCGAAATACCCCTCCCGGAGATCCTCCGGTACACTACCGGCACTCCCGGTACAATACCGATACTCCCGGTACACTACCGATGAGCCCGAAACTTTTCCGGAAACCAAACTGGGACTTCCTATATATGAATATTTACCTCCGGACCATTCCGGAGATCCTCGTGACGTCCGGGATCTCATCCGGGACTCCGAACAACCTTCGGTCACCACCATACATAACTCTACACTACCGAAACGTCACCGAACCTTAAGTGTGCAGACCCTGCGGGTTCGAGAACTATGTAGACATGACCTAGACACCTCTACGGTCAATAACCAATGGCGGGACCTGGACATCCACATTGGTTCCTACATATTCTACAAAGATCTTTATCGGTCGAACCTCTATGTCAAGGATTCAATTAATCTCGTATAACGTTCCCTTTGTTCTTCGGTATGTTACTTGCCCGAGATTCGATCGTCGGTATCTCCATACCTAGTTCAACCTTGTTACCGGCAAGTCTCTTTACTCGTTCTGTAATACAAGATCCCGCAACTAACAATTAGTCACATTTCTTGCAAGGCTTATTGTGATGTTGCATTACCGAGTGGGCCCCGAGATACCTCTCCGTTACACGGAGTAACAAATCCCAGTCTCGATCCATGCCAACTCAACAGACACCATCGGAGATACCTGTAGAGCACCTTTATAGTCACCCAGTTACGTTGCGACGTTTGATACACACAAGGCACTCCTCCGATATCCGTGAGTTGCATGATCTCATGGTCATAGGAACATATACTTGACATGCAGAAAACAGTAGCAATAAACTAACACGATCATATGCTATGTTTGTAGTTTGGGTCTTATCCATCACATCATTCTCCTAATGATGTGATCTCGTTATCAAATGACATCTCATGTCCATGGCTAGGAAACCTTAACCATCCTTTGATCAACGAGCTAGTCCATTAGAGGCATACTAGGGACATGGTTTTGTCTATGTATCCACACATGCATTTAAGTCTCCGATCAATACAATTATAGCATGGATAATAAACGATTATCATGAACAAGGAAATATGATAATAACTAGTTTATTATTGCCTCTAGGGCATATTTCCAACAGCTGCCCTCGCCACGACTCATTTTCTTGAGCCGTTTTTTACGGCGTACGACGCCGGTGGATAGGCGTTAGAAGTTGTATCCGAAGGTAGGAAGCTGCCCTCGCTACGACTCATTTTCCTGAGCCGGTTTTTTTTACGGCGTACGACGTCGGCGGATAGGCGTTAGAAGCTGTACCCGAAGGTAGGAAGCCGCCCTCGCCACAACTCATTTTCTTGAGCCGTTTTTTACGGCGTACGATGCCGGCGGATAGGCGTTAGAACCTGTACCCGAAGGTAGGAAGCCGCCCTCGCCACGACTCATTTTCCTGAGCCGTTTTTTACGGCGTACGACGCCGGCGGATAGGCGTTAGAAGCTGTACCCAAAGGTAGGAAGCCGCCCTCGCCATGACTCATTTTCCTGAGCCGGTTTTTGTGCACCATCTTGTAAGCCGCCATCTTGTAAACCGCCATCTTGTATGAAGAAATGGCAGAAGCTCCAAGTGACTTTATGATGATCCAATAAATCCGGGCACCCATGTTTTAATGGTGCATCACGACTATTCGTCCTCTTGGGCAACTTTTAATCTTCCGCCAAAGATGTAGTAGCCCTCAGGATCGGGTTAATTTTGCCATGACCCGGGGTTCTCGTTGAAAACAACCAAATGAATCTTGCCATGTCTGTAGCCCCGAGTCCTAAGTTGACTCGAAGAGGCGGCTTGAGAATCTCCACTGAAGGGTGATGTTGATATTGGCGGGTTATAGATGATCCCGCATGATTTGTTTCAATGATCCGGCCAATGGTTCATCTCGGATGGTTGTTGAAGTTTAACCAAACTGCAATGGCGGCGACTTGTGCGCCTGTCTGTCGGGCGGCTCGTACAAGCAAGCACTGATTTGTTTGATGTAGACTAGACCGCAGGGTGGCGGTTCATGAGCGTCCATTGGGCGGTTCAAGTGAGCAGGCACGGTACTGGCGTGTTGATGTAGACGTAAAAGTCAGCCGTGACATTTGAAGACGGCACGGTCACGAGAGATGGCCGCGACATTGTAAGTCGGCGCGGTCGTGAGAGACGGCCGTGGCATTGTAAACCGGCGCGGTCATGAGAGCCGGCCGCAGCATTGTAAACTATCGCGGTCGCGAGAGACGGTCGCAGCATTGTAAACCATCACGGTCGCGAGAGACTTGCCAGTAACGAGGTTGAACTAGCTATGGAGATACCGACGATCGAATCTCGGGCAAGTAACATACCGAAGAACAAAGGGAACATCATACGGGATTAACTGAATCCTTGACATAGAGGTTCGACCGATAAATATCTTCATAGAATATATAGGAACTAATATGGGCATCCAGGTCCCGCTATTGGTTATTGACCGTAGAGGTGTCTCGGTCATGTCTACAAAGTCCTCGAACCCGCAGGGTCTGCACACTTAAGGTTTGGTGATGTTTCGGTAGTATAGAGTTATGCATGGTGGTGACCGAAGGTTGTTCGGAGTCCCGGATGAGATCCCGGATGTCACGAGGAGCTCTAGAATGGTCCGAAGGTAAATATTGATATATAGGAAGTCCTATTTTGGTCGCCGGATAAGTTTCGGGCTCATCGGTAGTGTACCGGGAGTGCCGGTAGTGTACCGGGAGACCATCGGGAGGGGTATTTCGACCCAAGAGGCTACATGAGCTGTGGGAGGATGAATACCAGCCCTTAGTGGGCTGGTGGAAGTCCTACACAAGGCCCATGCGGCTGGGAAGAAAAGCCCAAAAGGAAAAAGGTGGAAAAAGGCAAAAAAGGCTAAATTATGAAGGAGTCCTAAACCTACTAGGAGTGGAGGAGGAGGACTCCTCCCTCCTGGCTCAGCCGACCCAAGGTCTGACTCCTTGGAAGGCAAGCCTCCTCCTCCTCTCCTCCTATATATACTAGAGGATTTTAGGGTTTTGGCACAAGATTTTCAGCCACGTGCTACCCGTTCCTCTAGTGCATAGTTTCTCCTCTAGATCGGATTTCTGTAGTGCTTAGGCGAAGCCCTGCCAGAATAGCTCCACCACCATCGCCGGAGCGCCGTCACGCTGCCGGTGAACTCTCTCTCCTCTCCACCTCCTCTCGCTGGATCGAGACGGTGGAGATCGTCATCAAGCTGCACGTGTGCTGAACGCGGAGGTGCCGTCCGTTCGGCGCTAGATCGGAAGGACCGTGATCGAGATCGCGAGACAGTTCGTGATGAGATCGCGGAACGGATCGTGATGAGTTCGCGGGAAAAATTGTGATCAAGATCGTGAGACGGATTGTGATGAGATCGCGGGACGGATCGTGATGAGTTCACGGGACGGATCGTGATTGGATCGCGGGACGGATCGTGATGAGATCGCGGGACGCTCGGCGATTTGGATCGCGAAGATGTTCGACTACACCAACCGCGTTTCTTAACGCTTCCCGCTTAGCGATCTACAAGGGTATGTAGATCCACTCTCCCTCTCGTAGATGCTCATCACCATGGATAGGTTTGCGTGTGCGTAGGAAAATTTTTGTTTCCCATGCGACGTTCCCCAATAGTGGCATCATGAGCTAGGTTGATGGTTCGATGAGATCTCGAGTAGAACACAAAAGGTTTGTGGGCGTTGATGCTTAGATTGCTTCCTCCCTTGGTCGTATTTTGGTTCAGCGGGATTGTGAGATGAAGCGGCCCGGACCAACATTACTCGTACGCTTACGAGAGACCGGTTCCCTCGACGCAACTTGTTGCCTAGATGGCTTGCAGGTGACAGTTTCTCTCACTTTAGTTGGATCGGATTCGACAAAGGTGGTCCTTGAGAAGGTTGAAAACCAAACTAGTGTATCACCGTTGTGGTTTATGCGTAGGTGAGAATTGTTCTTGCTAGATACCCGTAGCAGCCACGTAAAACATGCAACAACAATTAGAGGACGTCTAACTTGTTTTTGCAGGGTATGTTGTGATATGATATGGCCAATTACATGTTGTGATATATGTGATGTATGAGATGATCATGTGATGTATAGATTATCACGACTTGCATGTCGATGAATACGGCAACCGGCAGGAGCCATAGGGTTGTCTTTAATTATTGTATGACCTGCGTGTCAATCATTAAGCGCTATGTAATGCTTTACTTTATCGCTACGGTAGCAATAGTAGTAGAAGCATGCAGTGTGTGACAACCCCTATGGCGACACGTTGATGGAGATCAAGATGATGGAGATCATGGTGTCATGCCGGTGACGATGGAGATCATGCCGGTGCTTTCATGATGGAGATCAAAAGCACAAGATCATGGCCATATCATGTCACTTATGATTTGCATGTGATGTTAATCCTTTTATGCACCTTGTTTTGCTTAGGACGACGGTAGCATTATAAGGTGATCCCTCACTTAATTTCAAGATAAATTGTGTTCTCCCCGAGTGTGCACCGTTGCGAAAGTTCGTCGTGTTGAGACACCACGTGATGATCGGGTGTGATAGACTCTACGTTCACATACAACGGGTGCAAGCCAGATTTGCACGCGCAGAACACTCGGGTTAAACTTGACGAGCCTAGAATGTACAGACATGGCCTCGGAACACAAGAGACCGAAAGGTCAAACATGAGTCATATAGTAGATATGATCAACATGATGATGTTCACCATTGCAGCCACCTCAACTCACGTGATGATCGGACTTGAGTTGGTGAATTTGGATCATGTATCACTCGAATGATTGGAGGGATGTCAATTTGAGTGGGAGTTCTTAAGTAATATGATTAATTGAACTCATTATCATGAACATAGTCAAAGTGTCTTTGCAAATTATGTTGTAGATTACTAGCTCGCGCTGTAGCTCCCTTGTATTTTTATATGTTCCTAGAGAAATAGAATTGAAAGATGTTGGTAGCAAAATTGCGGACTGGGTCCGTGATCTGAGGATTGTCCTCATTGCTGCACAGAAGGCTTATGTCCTTAATGCACCGCTCGGTGCGCCACCCCATCTAGCGTCGTCTATAGATGTTGTGAACATCTGACAGGCACGTTTTGATGACTACTTGATAGTTTAGTGCGTCATGCATTACGGCTTAGAATTGAGGCTCGGAAACGTCTTGAACATCACAGAACATATGAGATGTTCTAGGAGCTGAGATTGTGATCTCAGGCTCGTGCCCGTGTTGCGAGATATGAGATCTCCAACAAGATTCTTTGCCTGTAAGATGAAGGAGAATTGCTCAACTATTGAGCATGTACTCAGATTGTCTGGGTACTACAATCGCTTGAATCAAGTGGGAGTTGATCTTCCAGATAAGATAGTGATTGATATAGTTCTCCAAGTCATTGTCACTAATCTACTAGAACTTGGTGATGAACTATAAATTGCCAGGGATAGAAATAATGATTCCTGAGCTATTCGCGATGTTTGACACCGCGAAGGTAGAAATCAAGAAGGAGCGTCAAGTGTTGATGGTTAATCAAACCACTAGTTTCGAGAAGGGCAAGAGCAAGGAGGGAAACTTCATGGATAGCAAGTCAGTTGCTGCTCCAGTGAAGCAACCCAAAGTTGAACTCAAACCCGAGACTAAGTGCTTCTATTATGAGGTGAGAGGTCGTTGAAGCGGAACAACCCTAGATACTTGGTAGATAAGAAGGCTGGCAACATCGACAGAAGTATATTTGATATACGAGTTATTGATGTGTACCTTGATAGTACTCTTAGTAGCACCTGGGTATTGGATACCGGTTCGGTTGCTAAATGTTAGTAACTCGAAATAAAAGCTACGGAATAAACGGAGAACTAGCTAAGGGTGAGGTGACGATATGTGTTGGAAGTGTTTCCAAGGTTGATGTGATCAACATCGCACGCTCTCTCTACCTTCAGGATTAGTGACGAACCTAAATAAATGTTATTTGGTGTTTTGCGTTGAGCATGAACATGATTAGATCATGTTTGTTGCAATACGGTTATTCATTTAAGTCAGAGAATAATAGTTATTCTGTTTACATGAATAATACCTTCAATGGTCATGCACCCAGTGAGAATGGTTTGTTGAAATCTTGATCATGGTATTACACATGTTCATAACATTGATGTCAAAAGATACAAAGTTAATAATGATAGTACCACATACTTGTGGCACTGCCGCTAAATGTCATATTGGTATAAAGCGCATGTAGAAACTCCATGCTGATGGATATTTGGACTCATTCGATTTCGAATCGGTTGAGACATGTGAACCATGCCTCTTGGGCAAGATGACTAAAGGACCCCGTTGGATGGAGCGGGCAAGTGATTCATTGGAAATGATACATGTTGATGTATGCAATCTAGTGAGTCTTGTAGCGTGCAGTGGATATCGTTATTTTCTTACCTTCACTGATGATTTGAGTAGATATAGTGTATATTTACTTAATGAAACACAAGTCTGAATCGTTTGAAAGGTTCAAGCAAATTCAGAGTGAAGTTTAAAGATCATCGTGACAAGAAGATAAAAATGACCGCGATATGATCGTGGAGGTGAATATCTGAGTTACGAGTTTGGCATACAACTTAAGACAATGTGAAATTTGTTTCACAACTAACGCCACCTGGAACACCATGGTGTGATGGTGTGTCCTAACATCATAGTCATGCTCTATTGATATAGTGCATACTGTGATGTCTCTTATCGTTTTACTACTATAATTTTTGGGGTTATGCATTAGAGACAACTACATTCACTTTAAATAGGGCATCATATAAATCCGTTGAGATGACACCGTGTGAATTATGGTTTGATAGAAACCTAAGCTGTCATTTCTTAATACTTGGGGCTGCGACACTTGTGTGGAAAATGTTTTCACCTAATGAGGTCGAACCCAAGGCGGACAAATGCATCTTCATAGAATACCCTAAGATCAGTTGGGTGAACCTTCAATCTCAGATCCTAGTGCAAAGTGTTTGTTGCTTAAACGGATCCTTTCTCGAGGAAATGTTTCTCTCGAAAGAATTGAGTGGGAGGAAGATAGAACTTGATGAGGTTGTTAAACCTTTGTTCAACCAGAGAGTAGCGCAACGCAGAAAGATGTTTCTGTGAAGCCTACGTTAGTTGAAGAGGAAGTTAATGATGATGATCATGAAGCTTCAGGATCAAGTTACTATCGAACTTCGTAGGTCGACAAGGATGTGTACTGCTCCTGAGCGGTACGACAACTCTGTCTTGGAGGTCATGTTGTTGGACAACAATGAACCTACGAGCTATGGAGAAGCGATGATGGGCCCGGATTCCGACAAATGGTTGGAGGCCATGAAATCCGAGATAGGATCCATGTATGAAAACCAAGTGTAGACTTTGGTAGACTTGCTCGTTGGATGGATCGTGATGAGATCGGGGGACGCACGACGATTTGGATCGCGAAGATGTTCGACTACACCAACCACGTTTCTTAACGCTTTCCGCTTAGCAATCTACAAGGGTATGTAGATCCACTCTCCCCCTCATAGATGCTCATCACCATGGATAGATCTTGCGTGTGCGTAGAATTTTTTTTGTTTCCCATGCAACGTTCCCCAACAGTGGTATCAGAGCTAGGTCTATGTGTAGATGACATCTCGAGTAGAACACAAAGAGTTTGTGGGCGTTGACGCTTAGATTACTTCCTTCCTTGGTCGCGTTTTGGTTCAGCGGTATTGTGGGACGAAGCGGCCCGGACCAACCTTACTCGTACGCTTACGAGAGACCGATTCCATCGACTGACGTGTAACCTCGTTGCACAAAGATGGCTGGCGGGTGTCTGTTTCTCCTACTTTAGTTGGATCGGATTCGACAAAGGCGGTCCTTGAGTAGGTTGAAAAGCAACTAGTGTATCATCGATGTGGTTTTTGCGTATATGAGAATTGTTCTTGGTAGATTCCTGTAGCAGCCACGTAAAACATGCAACAACAATTAGAGGACGTCTAACTTGTTTTTGCAGGGTATGTTGTGATGTGATATGGCCAATTACATGATGTGATATATGTGATGTATGAGATGATCATGTGATATATAGATTATCACGACTTGCATGTCGCTGAGTATGGCAACCGACAGGAGCCATAGGGTTGTCTTTAATTATTGTATGACCTGCGTGTCAATCATTAAGCGCTATTTAATGCTTTACTTTATCGCTAAACGGTAGCAATAGTAGTAGAAGCATGTTGGGCGCGTCAACCCCGATGGCGACACATTGATGGAGATCAAGATGATGGAGATCATGGTGTCGTGCCGGTGACGATGGAGACCATGCCGGTGCTTTCAAGATGGAGATGAAAGCACAAGTTCATGGCCATTTCATGTCACTTATGATTTGCATGTGATGTTAATCCTTTTATGCACCTTGTTTTTCGAAATGCACCGTGATCAAGATCGCGAGACGGATCATGATGAGATCGCGGGACGGATCATGATGAGATCGTGAGACGGATCGCGATGAGTTCGCGGGACGGATCGTGATTGGATCGCGGGACAGATCGTGATGAGATCGCGGGGCGCACGGCGATTTGGATCGCAAAGATGTTCGACTACACCAACCGCGTTTCTTAACGCTTCCCGCTTAGCGATGTACAAGGGTATGTAGATCTACTCTCCCCCTCGTAGATGCTCATCACCATGGATAGATCTTGCGTGTTTATAGGAATTTTTTTGTTTCCCATGCAACGTTCCCCAACACCTAGATCAAATACCCAACCCATTTAGCATTTTATTAATTCGGGGCAAGCGCGACCCATGAAGTGCATTCCCCTCGCCCCGTCTCAAGAATGTGTGTCAAGGGCCTCTCCTGTCCGTCCATGCCTCAACAACATCAAACCGTGGGTACCCCTCAGGGCCGACCCGTCACCAACATGTTTCTATAACCAGGTCATCGTAACCGTGTGTATAAAACATCAAGGCGGGAACTGAGGAATCACCCTCAATGGTCCCCGCTCGATGTAACTGTCAAGGTGGACTTAGAGGAATCACCCTAGAGGGTCCCACACTCGAGGGGTTGCACGACAGAGACATCGTCAGGAATGGTGAAGGGGGAATCACCCTCGATAACCACAATTGACTAGCTACACTACAAGGCTAGCATGGGTACTTCACGAGGTGTCACCCTAGGTACTCGATAGTAGCACTACAGAGTCGTACAACTAAGGGGAGTGCGGTGATGTGAGAGGCCCGGCTTATTGGTCGGTTGACCGAGTCTTCGAGTCGTCGGGTCATCGATGAAGAAGCAGGGGCAACTAGGACTAAGGGGGTCACTGGGGATTCATTGATCAACCTATACTAAGTAGTTGATATAGCAACAGGTATAGTAGCAGTTTATCAAAAACAGGCTATGCATCAGAATAGGAGCTAACTAATACAGTAGCAAAATCTAATGCAAGAATGAGAGGGGAAGAAATGGGAGATATCGGAATGCTCAAGGGGGGTTGCTTGCCTTGCTGCTCTGTGGCAAAGGCCTGATCGTCAGCGGTGTAGTCGTACCCGGCAACACCATCAGTCTCAGGGTCTACCGGTAAGAAGAGGGGGGAGAAACAATAAATATAAAGCACAGATGCAACATGATGCATGACATGGCAATATGCACAGCTAGGCATGCACTAACGCAGTATTAGACGTCACAAACGGTTCGGAAGAATATCTAACGATATTTTCGTGTCTCGGGCTACTACCGGACAGATGAAAATGATAGAAATGTTCCATGTTCGTTATGCTAGGAGCATGTGACAGACTAACAGACAGCGTATTCGGATTCGTAGGATTTTTTTGATCAACTTTCATGTATAAAATATTTTCATCGGACTTACGGTTAATTTTATATTGATTTTTAAAGTTTTATTAATATTTTAAAATATATTTAGCTTAAATCGAATTGACCAAATCAAATTGACTAGTAAAAGGGTAGGTGTGGCCCACATGTTATAGACTATATTCACCTAAACAAATAAATAAACCTAACTTATTTAATGGGGGCCTACATGTCATCTACACATGGGCTAGTTATAAATAACTAAATTATATAGGAGAGTGATAACGAACTAACGTTCGTATCTGTTGCTCAGATCCGAATGTGAGCGATGCGCGCGCATGGTATGAGCCGAGAAAATTTCCATCGTTGACTATCCCTCTATAGATTACCATAAATTTGCTTTAAATAAGCAGCTTTGCTTAATTAAGTGTGCATGTAAGCATATGTGACAAAATGCTGATGTCATCAAAGATTCCCTTCAAAATTAAAATTCAAAATGTTTTGTAGCTCAAATCGTCGCTCCGATCGAAAAACTGTTTTCACATAAAAGATTCGTCACGACGAGACCTTCGAAACTAGATCCCATGTTAATATGTTCCGATGACTTTTTTTTCAGGCCAAAAGTTAGCAGTCCAGGTTAGGTAAGTTATCACATCTCTGTTTATAAGTTACCACATTGTTTATATAGAAATTACCGGGGCATAAAAATGGTAAACCAACCTTCTTGCCACTTGCAAATGAACTAGAGAACATAATAGCTAATGGCATCCTAGATTTCTCCATATTTCAAAACTTCAAACTGTTTTGTAGCTCAAATCGTCAGTCCGACTGAAACTCGTTTTCACACTGAAGATTTGTCGCGACGAGACCTTCAAAACTAGGTCTCATATTAATATGTTCCGACGAATTTTTGGGGGTAAAAAATACCACTTCCGGGCATGCATGTGCTACATATTTTACCATGTTATTTACACAGATATTATCAGGGCATAAATCTGGTTTCTCCAACCTTCTTATCAGGTCGGGTTAAAGTTACCGCGATGTTTGTGCGTGAGTTATCATGTATATGATGTGTATAGTACCAAACTATTTACACGAAAGATATCGGGGGTATGTTTTCAGACAACCCCCTTGTCAACTTTATCAGGACCGAGGCACATAAGTTATCAGGTCTGCGATGTGTGAGTTACCATGCTGTTCACACAAATGTTACCGGGGGATATTTCATCAACCCCTCCCGTCCCCAATGCCAAAGTTATCATGACCGATGTACATAAGTTATCAGGTCTACGATGTGTGAGTTACCATGCTATTCAGATAAAAGTTACCAGGTGGATATTTCATCAACCACCCTTGCCCCCTCCCCCGGTGGCCAAAGTTACCATGACCGGAATACATAAGTTATCAGTCAGCGATGTGTAAGTTACCATGCTAATCACCCAAAAGTTACCGAGGGTATATTTCATCACCCCCTGCCCCGCGCGCGGAAATTACCACGAGGGTGTACATAAGTTATCTCTTTGGGACGTAAAAAATATCATGTTATTTGCACAAAAGTTATCGTGGTGTGTTTCAACAACTCCTCCCTCCATCTCCACCCCGTCACCAAAGTTATCAGGACTAGGGTACATAGGTTATCTGGTTTATAGTGTGTGAGTTACCATGCTATTCACGCAAAAGGTACCGAGGGGTACATTTCATCACCCCCTGGGTCGCCAAAGTTACCATGATCGGGGTACATAAGTTATCAATTCTACGAAGTGTAAGTTACCGTGCTATTAACATTAAAGTTACCGTGGGTATATTTCATCACCCCTCGCCAAAACTTATCAGGACCGAGGCACATAAGTTATCAGATATGCGATGTGTGAGTTACCATGCTATTCACATAAAAGTTACCGGGGGATATTCATCACCCCCCCCCCCCCGCTCCAAAGTTACCAGGACGGGGATACATAAGTTATCAGGTCAGCGATAACTAAGTTATTGGATCAAAAGTTACCAGACCCGAGTTACGCAAGTTATCAGGTCAGCGAAGGCGGAGAGGTAGCGGTCGCCGCCGTCGTGGGCATACTTGTTTGTGCGGAGGCACTTGATAGCAACGATCTCGCCGGTGCGCCGACCCCTCGCCCGGTAAATGACACCGAAGCCTCCTGAACCGATCACGTCGAGTCACTGGAAGCGGCTACGCATTGCAGAGTCTGAGGAGTCGCCATCAGTGGCCGTGGATCTCTGGTCCCATCCATCCCATCCATCAACTCCGTGGCGCACAGCCGGTGTGCCGGTGGCGACGTTGTCTATGAGTTTCGACCATCCCATCTTTTGCAAATACGTAGCAACTCAACACCAACTACTCTGATGGCCCAAGGCTGGTTAGGCTCGCTTTTGTAGCCAGGGGCGGCTCTCACAGGCAGCTACATTATGGATTGTGCAAGATAACCAATCAGCTCCTTGCAACCCTAAAGTATAAAATTCAACTAACCTGGTTCATAAACACAAAAACAAGCTTACTCCAGGTGGTAACGCACCTGAACCTAAACCAGCATGTCGGGGTTTGACTCCTAGTGGGCGCACCTTTTTCTCTGCGAAAATTTTGCGCGCGCGATAAGTGGATCGAACCGTAGTGCGTCATGAGAAACGGATCGAACAAGAAATTATCGAGCGGCTGATGCACGCAGGTGATCCGGATCGAGCGGCAATTAAATCGTTCGGATCTGTTACACAGATCCAAACGTTCGGAAGTTACAATTTTCGAATTATATAACCTAACTAGTAACCTAATTAGTGGTGACTAATTAGAACAGGGCCGGCCTAACTGGGAGTAGCACACCGGCCACACCACACTCACGGGCTGCACACCCAAACACACACACGCCACACACCACGCATGTGCACTCAGCACACACACGCAGGGCGCAAGGCCATGGCCAGCACAGCGACGGGCATGGGAACGGATGACGCGGGGCAGCGGCAGCATGCAGCAGAAGCAACAGCGGCAGCTAGGAGCAACAACAGGAGTGCGGCAGCAAGCAGGGCAGCAGTAGAGCAGGTAGCAGCGGCGGCGGCAAGTGGCAACAGCAGCGGGCGCGCAGGCGAGGGCAGCAGCAACGCAACAGGCAACATGGGAGCAGCAGTGGCAAGCAACGGCGGCAGCTGAAGCAGCAGTTAGCAGCGCAACAGAGCAGCAGCAACTCAGCTAGCACCAGCAGAAGCAGCGACGGGGGCAACAACAACGCAGCCGTAGCGGAGGAGCGTGGGCGGACGCGGCCAGGGATGCGCGCGCTCGCGCGCGCACGGTCGCGGCAGGGGGCTGGGCCGGTGCAGGCGCGCGTGTACGCGTACGCGGGAGCTCGGGCGAGCTCGGGGACAACGGCTAAACGGCGTCAAATCGCGGAAGAAGTGAAGGAACCGGACAAGGGGCTCACAGCGAGCGCGATGGCGATGTCTGGGAGGCCGGAGGTGGACCGGAGCAGCGGCAAACGCCGACGAACGCCGTCGATGTACGCGTAGAGGCGAGGTCGATGGCGAGCGTACGGGCTGTCCCTGCTTGAGACCTTAGGCGAGGGCGAAGGAGACGACGATGGCGGAGCTCCTCGACGTCTTGGCGCGACGAGGGGCGGCCGGTGGCCGCGGGATCGACGACGGCGCATCGACGGCAGCTCGGGCATGGGGTTCAGAGGAGAAGCACGAGTGGGAGAGGGGGATTACGGGGGCTAGGGTTGTGGATGGCCAGCACGTGGCCAGGCACGGCCATGGCCGTGCGATGGCCATCACGGCTGCCCCTGCCTCCTACTGTAGCGAGGTAGGGGATGACTCCCTGTTGGACTGGGCCACATTGTGCCACTAGGGCCCAGTCCAACATTGAGGCTTTTCTATTTTCCTTTTGTTTGATTATTTTTGCTTTTAGAATTTAGTTAAATTATATTTTGTAATATTTTGGCACAATTTGACTTAACTAAAATAAGTGACCTGGTCCTTAAATCCTATAGCAATATTGGACAGAGCCACAAAAAGTTTTGGGACCATTAGAAAAGTTTGGGAATTTTCATAATTGAAAAAGGCATTTAATTCATTCTTTTGGCCTCTGTTGTAATTGTTTTAGAGTCACTAAAATAATTTATAAAATGTTGGTTTAAATTTATAAATACCAGGTGAATATTTATAACTCAAACATGATTTTTGTTTTCAAGTTCGCAAAAATATTTAAACCACTTATTAACTGGAATTTGAATTTAATAGGATTTTGAAAAGAGATATTATTCCAATTGTGATCATGCACTGTTTAGAAAAATGGATTACCTTAATCTTGCGATCATTGATGCTTGATTACATAGGTTACTGTAGCTGATAATCCAGGGGTGTTACACTATCTTAAGGGGAAGCCAGAGCCTCATTGTCTATCTTCGGGGGGAAGTACTGACTCCATTATCCATCTTATGGGGTGGAGTGCATGGGATCGCCAGAGTTGTTCTACGGTCCGCCATGGCTTACAGGGATGGACGAGGCGGTGGCCCGCATGGCGATGGGGGAGGTCGAGGGGAGGGCGATACCTGGAGGAGGGGGTGGGTAGGCCTAGGTTGGCCGGCAGCTGCGCGAGGAAGAAGATGGTGAAGGTATAAGATGAATAGTGACACCATCTGTTTTCAATGGTTGGATGAAGATCTCACGGCCTTGGATGAAAGTGACAGGTGCAATTTTATTTTTAGGCATTTCTGTCCCATAGATTTCTAGACTTTTGGATCAACATCGGAATTTCTAACCTTCAAAATAATTGTAAGTTTCCTCGCAAAATAAAATTAAAATTTCTCTCACGTGTGTTGTTCTTTTTAGATCAACTCCAACGCATGACTGCATTTGGTCCGGCCCTGTCTGTTTGGGTTGAAATGGACAGAAAAAGCAACCCCACTCACCGACATAAACGGACGAGTGCCCGTTTTCTGTCCGTCCCTGATTCATTTCTGGCCCAAATTTTGTCCAGGCTTGCGTCCAAAAGGACAGGACACGGACGCTCGGGAAGCACGCCCTTGTCCTCCCCTCGCCTACCCAACGGGGAAATAACCCTCCCATTTTCCTCTTCTCTCGTGAAACCCATCCGACCCTCCCACTCCCTCCATGGCCACCACCCCGCAGAACCCTGCCTCCGCCTTCATGGCCTCCACCTCCGCCCCCCACGGTACTGAAGAACTAGAAGCAAATACGGAGCTCTCGCAGACGAAGCTTGCCCAAGAAGCAACCATGAGGGGAGGCCGGAGGGTCACTGCCGCAGAGACAAAGCCGCCACCCAGGCCGTCCTCGTCGCCGCGCAAGACAAGGCTGCCATTGGGGACAACGAGCTCCTCGTCGCCAAGGCCACATAGGTAGTGATGACACATGGCCTCCTCATGCTAGGGTTTTGCTGACCTGGGTGGCTGATACGTCTCCATCGTATCTATCATTTTTGATTGTTTCATGCCAATATTCTACAACTTTCATATACTTTTGGCAACTTTTTATACTATTTTTGGGACTAACATATTGATCCAGTGCCCAGTGCCAGTTCCTGTTTTTTGCATGATTTTTGCTTCGCAGAAAATCCATACCATACGAAGTCCAAACGGGATAAAAACTTACGGAGATTTTTTCTGGAATATATGTGAATTTTGGGAAGTGCAATCAATAGAAGGCAGTGCCCAAGGGGCCCACAAGCCAGGAGGACACACCCTGGGGGGTAGGGCGCGTCCCGAGGGCTTGTGGCCACCCCTTAGGTCGGTTGGAGCTGTCCTTTATCCACAAGAAAGCTAATTTTTGGATAAAGATCCCCTCAACATTTCAGCCCGATCAGAGTTACGGATCTCTAGGAATATAAGAAACGGTGAAAGGCCAGAATCTGGAACGCAGAAACAGAAGGAAACTAAGAGAGAGATCCAATCTCGGAGGGGCTCTCGCCCCTCCGTCGCCATGGAGGCCATGGACTAGAGGGGAAACCCTTCTCCCATCTAGGGATAAGGCCAAGGAAGAAGAAGGAGGGGGCTCTCTCCCCCTCTC
The DNA here is from genome assembly GCA_022496015.1 of Hordeum marinum. Lineage (NCBI taxonomy): Eukaryota > Viridiplantae > Streptophyta > Magnoliopsida > Poales > Poaceae > Hordeum > Hordeum marinum. Next base: position 417,517,368 of record CM039674.1, on the reverse strand, counting down.
TCCCGGTGGTGCCGAAACGCTGCCGGGGCCATCATCGTGACAGCGATTCACTCCAACAACTCCATCATCTTCGTCAACACCTCCATCACCTTCCCCAATCTATCTACATCGGCCCACTCTCCCGCAATCCGCTGTACCCTCTACTTGAACATGGTGCTTTATGCTTCATATTATTATCCAATGATGTGTTGCCATCCTATGATGTCTAAGTAGATTTTTGTTGTCCTATGGGTTGACTGACGATCATGATTGGTTTGAGTTGCATGCTTTATTATTGGTGCTTTCCTATGGTGCTCTCCATGTCGTGTAAGCGTGAGGGATCCTCACTGTAGGGTGTTGCAATGTGTTCATGATTCGCCTATGGTGGGTTGCTTGAGTGACATAAGCATAAACCCGAGTAGGTGGGTTGTTGCATATGGGAGTAAAGAGGACTTGATACCTTATAATGCTATGGTTGGGTTTTACCTTAATGATCTTTAGTAGTTGCGGATGCTTGCTAGAGTTCCAATCATAAGTGCATATGATCCAAGTAGAGTAAGTATGTTAGCTTATGCCTCTCCCTCATATAAAATTGTAATAATGATTACCGGTCTAGTTATCGATTGCCTAGGGACAATTCCGAAACTCCTACCACCACTTCTCCACACTCGTTAAACTAACTTAGTTGTTTCTCTATCTTAGCAGCCCTAGTTTTTATTTACGTGCTCTTTATTATCTTGCAAACCTATCCTATCACACCTACAAAGTACTTCTAGTTTCATACGTGTTCTAGGTAAAGCGAACGTTAAGCGTGCATAGAGTTGTATCGGTGGTCGATAGAACTTGAGGGAATATTTGTTCTACCTTTAGCTCCTCGTTGGGTTCGACACTCTTACTTATCGAGAAAGGCTACAGTTGATCCCCTACACTTGTGGGTTATCAAGACCTTTTTCTGGCGCCGTTGCCGGGGAGCAATAGTGTGGGGTGAATATTCTCGTGTGTGCTTGTTTGCTTTATCACTAAGTAGATTTTATTTGCTGTTCTAAGTTTTTCTCTATCTTTAGTTATGGATATGGAACACGAAATACAAAAAAAATTAGGTGTACTTGTTACTCATGGAGATGGGGAACCTCCTAAAACCCTCGATGCTTGTTATGTGGAAAATATTATGCACTACTTTAATAATCTTGATAAAACCCCAGTCAATTATATAATGTGAGACACGTTGGATCAACGTGAATACTTTAGGGATTATCGCTCGACTCGAAAAGGGAAACTGTTATGGGATCAAATTCATATGTTGAAATGGTATGCTTGGAATTTATGCCAGAGATATGATTATACTTGTTGCTCTAGGATAAAGGCTCCACACCTTCCTTTTTCATGTAAATTTAATGATAATGAAACCTTGGCTTCTTATGCTAATGGTATTTATGATTACTATGATGTAGAACGAATAGAAGAATTCATTGCTTTTAAGGGTGCTTATGAAATTGAATCTTTGTTTGAGAAGTGTGAAAATTATGATGATGCTGTTTATAGACCTGAAAATTTTGCTATACTTAAATATTGCTATGAGAATTATGAATATAATTCTGATATCGATGCATTTATTGAGAGAATGTCTGCTGCCTTGGAAGAGACTAATATTTTGCAAGAATCTATGGAATAAGAAATTGATGACACTGTGAACTCATTGGATGAAAAAGATGAGAAGGAGAGCAAAGAACAAAAGGAGGAAGAGCGGATTAGCTACCCATGCCCACCTTCTAATGAGAGTAACTCTTCAACTCATACATTGTTTAATTTCCCTTCGTTCTTACCGAAGGATGAATGCTATGATAATTGCTATGATCCCTTGGATTCATTTTAAATACCCCTTTTTGATGAACTTGATGCTTGCTATGCTTGTGGCCATGATGCCAATATGAATGATGCTTATGGAGATGAACTTGCTATAGTTCCTTACGTTAAACATGAAATTGTTGCTATTGCACCCACACATGATAGTCTTATTATCCTTTTGAATTCTCCTAACTACACTATATTAGAGAAGTTTGCACTTATTGAGGATTATATAGATGGGTTGCCTTTTACTATTACACATGATGATTTTGATAGATATAATATGCATGTGCTTGCTGCTCCTACATACAATTATTATGAGAGAGGAACTACATCTCCGCCTCTCTATGTTTCCAATATGATAAAATTGCAAGAAACTGCTTACGCTATGTATTGGCCTTTACTTTGTGTGCATGAATTGTTCTTTTATGACATGCCGATGCATAGGAAGAGAGTTAGACTTCGTTGTTGCATGATATATGTTACTTTGTGCTCAATACTAAATTACAAATCATTGTTAATTAAAATTGGCTTTGATATACCTTGGGATCCGGGTGGATCCGTTACATGAGTACTTTATGCCTAGCTTAATGGCTTTAAAGAAAGCGCTTCCAGGGAGACAACCCAGAAGTTTTAGAGATTCATTTTATTCTGTTGTGTGCTTTTATATAGTTTAAAAACAAAACAAAAATAAATAGGGTAACCTAAAACTTCTAAAAAAAGAGAAGTGAAAGTAAGAAGGACGAGCACCGTTGAAGTGGGGGAGCTCCTTGAACTTTGTTCATGTCCATGGAAACTTTGCAAATATTGATTACAGAAACTTTTCAACAAAAATAATTATCCCCTTGTATAAATCCATTGTATTATAAAAATAATGTGCCAATATTTGCCTTTAGGATGATTAGATTGCTTGTTTGGTGTGTGCAGTGCAAAAACAGAAACTTTGGCTGTAGTGCGTGAATTTACAATTTTTACTGGTATGTCACAAGTTTCTGAAAATTTTACACATTACTTATATGAAAATCTATTATTTTGTCCTAATTGTTCAGAATTTTTAGAGTTACATAAGTATGGTGAATGTTCAGATTACTACATACTGTCCTGTTTAAGACAGATTCTGTTTTTGATGCATTGTTTTGCTAGTTTTGATTAAACTATTGATTTTATCGGTGGTATAAGCCATAAAGAAGTCATATTATAGTAGATACAATGCAAAAACAAAATATGAATTGGTTGGCAACAGTACTTAAAGTGGTAATTTTCTTTATTATACTAACGGATCTCATGAGGGTTTTGTTAAAGTTTTGTGTGATTGAAGTTTTCAAGTTTTGGGTGAGATTACGATGGATGAAAGAATAAGGAGTGGAAAGAGACTAATATTGGGGATGACCGAGGCACCCCAAGGTAATATTCAAGTACTCCCAAGAAACTAAGCTTGGGGATGCCCCAAAAGGCAGCCCCTCTTTCTTCTAACAACCATCGGTAATTTTACTTGGAGCTATATTTTTATTCGTCACATGATATGCGTAAATCTTGGAGCACCGTGTGCTTTTTATTTTTATTTTAATTATTGACCATGCTGGTATGATATAGTCCTTGGTCGATTTATAGAATGCTTCATGCACTTCACTTATATCTTTTGAGTATGGCTTTATAGAATGCTTCATGTGCTTCACTTATATCATTTGAAGTTTGGATTGCCTGTTTCTCTACACATAGAAAACCGCCATTTGTAAAATGCTCTTTTGCTTCACTTATATATTTTTAGAGCATGGGCATATCTTTTTTAGAAATAATTAAACTCTCATGCTTCACTTATACCTATTTAGAGAGTTAACATGAGTTGGTCATTCACATGGTTAGTCATAAAATCCTACATAAAACTTGTAGATCACTGAATATGATATATTTGATTCCTTGCAATAGTTTTGCGATATAAAGATGGTAATATGAGAGTCATGCTAGTGAGTAATTGTGAATTGGAGAAATACTTGTGTTAAGGTTTGTGATTCCCGTAGCATGCACCTATGGTGAACCGTTATGTAACGAAGTCGGAGCATGATTTGTTTAATGATTGTCAACCTTTGTGTGAGGGTCGGGAGCACGCGATGGTTAACTCCTACCAACCTCTCCCTTAGGAGCATGCGTCTAATGCTTTGTTTGATAACTAATAGACTTTTGCAATAAGTATGTGAGTTCTTTATGACTAATGTTGAGTCCATGGATTATACGCACTCTCACCCTTCCACCTTTGGTAGCCTCTCTAGTACCGCACAACTTTTGTCGGTACATCAAACCCACCTTCCTCAAAATATCCACCATATATTTTCCTCAAACTAGCCACCATACCTACCTATTATGTCATTTCCATAGCCATTTCGAGATATATTGCCATGCAACTTCCACAGTTTCATTTTTTATGACATGCATCACCACTTTCATATTGCATATAGAGTCATATTTTGTTCTAGGTATCGAGTTGTAAGTAAATAAAAGTGTGATTATTTCCATTATTAGAGCATTTGTCCTGTGTGAGAAAAGAATGATGGAAGCTATGAATCCCTCACAAGTTGGGATGAGTCTCCGGACTTTACAAAAAATAAAAGAGGCCAGCGAAGCCCAAATAAAAAAAAGAGGCCAAAGAACCCCACCAAAAAGAAAAAAAATAAAAAAATGAAGAAAAAGAAAAAAAATGAGAGAAAAAGAGAAGGGACAATGCTACTATCTTTTTCCACACTTGTGCTTGAAAGTAGCATCATGATCTTCATGATAGAGAATCTCCTATTTTGTCACTTTCATATAGCTAGTGGAATTTTCATCATTTGCACGACCACTTAGTTTTCTTTTTGAGCTTTCATACACTTATAGCTCTAGTGCACCCATTGCATGGCAATCCCTACTCACTCACATTGATATATATTTATGGGCATCTACATAACCCGTTGATACGCCTAGTTGATGTGAGACTATCTTCTCCTTTTTCCTCATCACCTCCGCCATATTCTATTCCACCTATAGTGCTATATCCATGGCTCACTCTCATGTATTGCGTGAGAGTTGAAAAGGTCTGAGAACATAAAAGTGTGAAACAATTGCTTGACTTGTCATCGGGGTTGTGCATGATTTAGATACTTTGTGTGGGGGAAGATGGAGCATAGACAGACCATATGATTTTGTAGGGATAACTTTCGAAGGCCATGTTATTTTGAAAGGACACAATTTCCTTGTTGGTGTGCTCGAAGTATTACTGTTTTTATGTCAATATAGACTATTGCTTTGAATCACTCGTGTCTTAATATTCATGCCATGATTAGATTATATGATCAAGATTATGCTAGGTAGCATTCCACATCATTTTTTTAATCATTTACCTACTCGAGGACGAGCAGGAATTAAGCTTGGGGATGCTGATACGTCTCCATCGTATCTATAATTTTTGATTGTTTCATGCCAATATTCTACAACTTTATATACTTTTGGCAACTTTTTATACTATTTTTGGGACTAACATACTGATCCAGTGCCCAGTGCCAGTTCCTGTTTGTTGCATGATTTTTGTTTCGTAGAAAATCCATACCAAACAGAGTCCAAACGGGATAAAAACTTACAGAGATTTTTTCTGGAATATATGTAAATTTTGGGAAGTGGAATCAATAGAAGGCAGTGCCCAAGGGGTCCACAAGCTAGGAGGACGTGCCCTGGGGGGTAGGGCGCACCCTGAGGGCTTTTGGCCACCCCTTAGGTCGGTTGGAGCTGTCCTTTGTCCGCAAGAAAGCTAATTTTTGGATAAAGATTCCCTTAAAATTTCAGCCTGATCGGAGTTACGGATCTCCGGGAATATAAGAAATGGTGAAAGGCCAGAATCTGGAATGCAGAACGCAGAAACAGAAGGAAACAGAGAGAGAGAAATCCAATCTCGGAGGGGCTCTCGCCTCTCCCCCGCCATGGAGGCCATGGACCAGAGGGGAAACCCTTCTCCCATCTAGGGGGAAGGTCAAGGAAGAAGAATAAGGAGGGTGGCTCTCTCCCCCTCTTTCCCGATGGCGCCGGAATGCCGCCGGGGCCATCATCGTGACGACGATCTACTCCAACAACTCCATCATCTTCGTCAACACCTCCACCACCTTCCCCAATCTATCTACATCGGTCCACTCTCCCGCAACTCGCTATACCCTCTACTTGAACATGGTGCTTTATGCTTCATATTATTATCCAATGATGTGTTGCCATCCTATGATGTCTGAGTAGATTTTTGTTGTCCTATGGGTTGATTGAGGATCATGATTGGTTTGAGTTGCATGCTTTATTATTGGTGCTGTCCTATGGTGCTCTCCGTGTCGCACAAGCGTGAGGGATCCTTGCTGTAGGGTGTTGCAATGTGTTCATGATTCGCCTATGGTGGGTTGCTTGAGTGACAGAAGCATATACCCGAGTAGGTGGGTTGTTGCATATGGGGGTAAAGAGGACTTGATACCTTACAATGCTATGGTTGGGTTTTACCTTAATGATCTTTAGTAGTTGCGGATGCTTGCTAGAGTTCCAATCATAAGTGCATATGATCCAACTAGAGAAAGTATGTTATCTTATGCCTCTCCCTCATATAAAATTGTAATAATGATTACCGGTCTAGTTATTGATTGCCTAGGGACAATTCCGCAACTCCTACCACCACTTTTCCACACTTGTTAAACTAACTTAGTTGTTTCTCTATCTTAGCAGCCCCTAGTTTTTATTTACATGCTCTTTATTATCTTGCAAACCTATCCTATCACACCTACAAAGTACTTCTAGTTTCATAGGTGTTCTAGGTAAAGCGAACGTTAAGCGTGCGTAGAGTTGGATCGGTGGTCGATAGAACTTGAGGGAATATTTGTTCTACCTTTAGCTCCTCGTTGGGTTCGACACTCTTACTTATCGAGAAAGGCTACAATTGATCCCCTACTCTTGTGGGTTATCAGTGGCCATTCTTTCCGCCGCCACCATGACTGCGGCGAGCACAAGCTCGTCAGCCATTAACCCACCACAGGACCAGTCGTTGATCTCCTCCAGAACACCGCAAACAGACGGTCTAGTGGACGAGAATGCTACAACCCGCTTCTCCATGTCACCCAATGACAACATGATCGCATCGGTTACCTCTGCCCCCACGGCCGTCATCAACGTCAATTTCACGCTTGGGTCTGGTGACGCCGGCCATTCGGTCACCGGGATGCAAATGAAGCAGTCGCGGGAGATTACTATGGTCAAACTGCCGAAGCCCTCAACCTGTTCGACGAAATGTCATACCCAACACTAGTGAAGACGACTCTGACTTCAAATATTTAATGGAGAATATCACCTACGATGGCCATGGCCAAGCCTTCCACCCCAAGGGCCATGGTCAATGCTTCTATCTTGACGAGACTCAACTCCAAGACAGTCATGACCAAGATGATAGTGCCGATCACATTGTCGGTCATGACAACAAAGAAGAGACTGACAGTCAAGGCGAGTCATGTCATGAAGACACTATTGCAAAGACGAAGAAGAGGGCGTAGACACTGAGGAGGAGCCATTATTTGTCGATGAGCTCACCCTAAGGGCCAATGCACAAAAGAGGAGGCAAAGCATTTGCATGAGATCATACACCAAAGATAAGGACAAGTTGATCCATGAGAGTCGGAAGGAAATAGGGCAAGATCCCAAGACCGACATCGGACAAAACGTGTCAGCTGGTTGGATGCACGACCAGCGTAAATGTAGAAATGGTTGGTCAACGTCCCTTTGTTCGATCAAAATAGACAGAACTTGAACAAAACGAACGCATGTTATGATGGGGTGTTCAAGTTGACCTTATCTGGACACCACATTAATTATAGAAAGTCACCCCCAAGGCTTCAACCTTAGGGTTTTCTGTCCTCAGGCGTTGCTGCCAAGAGTCTTTCTTTTTTGTTTTCTCTTCTATCCCTGACTCTCCCCCGCACAAGCTCAGCTGCTTACAAGGGTGTCCTTGCACACCTGTCCATCCTTGGTTCCCTACGTCTTTGAGTTAGGGTCTGATCTACTGTTTGGTTTGCAAGATGGCTTAGAAAGGTGATTTGAGTACAAGAGTTAGGAAGGAGAAGGTGGAGGATCTGCTGGAAAGACTAACTATGCATGAGGAAGAAGATGGGGAATTTGTGTGGGAGGAAGAGATCCAGGAGCCGCCAGCACCGGTGAAGTGGCTGGCCATTGCGCTAGTACACACTACGATGGGTTTCAGCCCTACAACTCTTTATGCTGACACGATATCGGCATGGAATCCGACAAAGAAGGTAACATGGAGAAGAATAGACGATAACCTGTTTACGGTGCAGTTTGGATGCTTGGGAGATTGGAATTAGGTCATGAAGTAGGGACCTTGGTTGTTTAGATATCAAGGTGTGATAATGGAGGACCATGACAGATATGAAAACCCTAGTACGCTTGCACTGAATAAATTGGCTATCTAGGATAGAGTCTTGGGTCAGTTGGATAACTTTCTGCATGAACCAATCATCAAGGAGATGTGTAGACCGATGTGTAAAATTACTGAAGTCCAAATTACACTTCTAGCAGGCTTTGTGGGAGAATTCATCCGAGTACGAGCAAGGATAGATGTGACAAAAAAGCTAACCTGGTTTGTATCCATCACGAAGGAGAAGAAGAAGGTTTGGTACCAAGTTCAGTATGAAAAGTTGCTGACCTTTTGCGGCCACTGTGGCTTACTAGGGAATTGGCATGAGGAATGTGGCACAGGTGATCACGATGAATCAAAGCTCGACTGGGGTGATTTCTTGCTAGCGGATGGAGGAACGGGCATTGGTCGAGGTACGGGTGGACGTAAATTAGCGGGACGTGCTCCTGCTGGGGGGCGAGGGAGAGGCCAGGGTGCCCACTTTGAGGAACATAATAAATAATTTCATATGAGGACAACATGGAGAGCTAACCATGTTGAGCCTAATACTAGTAGCAATCAGTTAGGAAAGAAGGGTTAGATGTTGACATGTCTGATGCTGATGAGTTTAGTAGAAAGAGGTTAACATATGATGACTTGCCGATGGAGAGTCCTACTGCTGCAGATACTGCGGGTAAGGTACTGAGAATTGTTGGGCAATGGCAAAGTCAGGATATGGTTAACTATGTTGCGCCGGAGGGTGCGTCTACACCTGGAAAGACCCAACCACCAAAACGGCCACGTACTAAGAGTACTGAACAATTTTCAGCTATATCGGTGGCCTCCCTAAGCGAGGCTGACCGGGCACAATGAAAATATTGAATGGAATTTTTGTGGCTTGCACCAAGACGTGGCAATAAGGGCGCTTTTGGCTGTTCAAAAGCGCAAAAGTCCGAATATGATGTTCCTAATGGAGACGCATCTGGAAGAGTATTCAACAGAGTGTCTTCGGTGACATCTGAAGATGGAATATAAATATGTAGTACAAAGTGATGGGCGCAGTGGAGGACTTTTCCTATTGTGGAAGAAGGAGTTTGCAGTGTCTTTAAGGCATAAAATAGAGAATTATATAGATGTGTTCATTGGTGCAGGACAAGCAAATATGTGGAGAATGACAGGTCTGTATGGGGAGCCGAAGTGGAAGGATAAATACAAATCATGGGAGAGACTTAGGGACCTTAAAAACGTCTGTGACATGCCTTGGATGGTAATGGGGGATCTGAATGAAATCTTATACTCTTTCGATAAGTAAGGAGGGAATGATTGACTAGCGCATTTTATGTAGGCTTTTCGAGATGGTCTAGAAGACTGCAACTTATCTGATCATGGGTATGTGGGGGATAAGTTCACTTGGTATAGAGGCCTTATTCATGAGAGGCTGGACCGAGCTCTGACGAATGAAGGATGGAATGTGAAATTTCCTTTTACAAAACTGGATCATTTGGACTACTATAGGTCTGATCATAGGCCCATTCTCATGAGCTTAATGGAGGAGGAGGTACAGGATATGGCAGGACCTACTGTACTTAGGTTTGAAGCGCGCTGGCTTAGAGAGGCAAATTTTAGAGAAGTGACTGAAGGTGCTTGGCAGAAGTCGAACATAGAATCCCATGATCAGAGTTTGGCAACCCGACTAGTGCAGGTGCATGCTCAGTTGCATAAGTGGGATAGAGTAGTCCTCAAAAACGATTCCATAAATTGGAAAAAAGTGCAGCGTGATCTGGAGGAAGTGGTGAGGAGTGATTTGTCACCGAAAAATGTGATGAAACAGAAGGATCTCGCAAAGGAGGTTGAGAGATTGTTAGAGCTAGAAGAGATTCATCTCAACCAACGTTGTTGGTTGGATTGGTTGAAATTCGGGGATAGAAATACCTCCTACTTCCAGAGGTATGCATCTGCAAGGAAAAAGAAAAACCATACCAATTGGTTGCTCAATGACCAAGGGGTTTGGCAGGAGGGTACAACCTATCTAAACCCAATGATCTTAGGTTATTTTGCAGGTCTCTTCTCCACGGAGATTGACGAACCAGACCCAAACTTACTGGATAAGGTGGTGCCACGTGTTACATCAGAGATGAATGATATGTTTTGAAACCTTATACAGTAGATGATGTTCGGAAGGCGCTCTTCTCTATTGGGGATCTGAAGGCCCCAGGTACGGACGATCTCCATGCAATTTTCTTTAAGAAATCTTGGAGTTTTCTGGGAGATACTATCACTGCGGAGGTTCTGGATGCAATAAATAAAAAAAACTATTCCAGAAGGATGGAATGACATGGCCATTGTTCTCATACCGAAGGTGGATACTCCAGAATTTTTTTCTCAATATAGGCCCATCAGTTTGTGTAATGTTTTGTATAAGATAATATGAAAAATGATTGCATTACGATTGAAATTGTGCCTTGATGAAATAATTGCGCCTCTCCAAAGTGCTTTTGTTCCAGGACACCTTATCACTTATAATATCTTGGTGGCTTATGAGTGTCTACATATAATCAAGAATAAGAAGAAGGGGAAGGTTGTGTATTGTGCGGTTAAATTGGATATGCACAAAGCTTACAATCGTGTAGATTGGATTATTTTTGGAGAAAATGATGCTCAAGCTTGGTTTCCATGGGGAGATTGTGGAGCTTTTGATGGCCCGTGTGACATCCATTACATACAAGACACTGTTTAATGATCAAGAAACAGATGGTTTTATTCCCACTAGGGGACTCCGGCAAGGAGACCCCATGTCAGCTTATTTGTTTCTTTTGTGTGCAGAAGGATTGTCTAGTGCTCTGTCTCATAAAGAGGAGGTTCGTGGTATTGAAGGGGTGAAGGTGTGCAGGAATGCACCGTCAGTATCACATCTATTATTTGCTGATCACTCTTTAGTCCTTATGAAAGCTGATATGAATAATGCGACCTCATTGAGACAAGTGCTGGATGAATATTGTGCTATCTCGGGACAGTTGGTGAGTGAAGGAAAAAGTAGTATTTTCTTTAGTCCAAACGTTGATGTTGATGTGAAAGACAGGATGTGTGTGGAATTAAATATCATGACAGAAGCAATTGTAGATAAATATTTGGGCCTCCCTCCTATGGTAGGCCTCGATAGTAGTGATAGTTTCACCCATCTTGTGGAAAGAATTGTGAATAGACTGAAGGGATGGAAGGAGAAACTCCTATCTCTAGGGGGTAAATAAATTTTGCTTAAAGCTGTAATCCAATCTATTCCTGTTTTTTCCATGTCGGTTTTTAATATCCCCAAAAAAATATGTAAAGAGATCACAGATGCAATGCCAGGATTCTGGTGGGGTGACACTATTGAGGACAAGAAAATGCATTGGCTAGCCTGGTGGAGAATGTGTTTCCCAAAAGATAAAGGTGGTATGGGCTTTAGGGACCTACATGCCTTTAATTTAGCCATGTTGGCAAAACAAAGTTGGAGAATGATCATTAATCCAGAAACATTGTGTGCACAAGTCCTGAAAGCAAAGTATTTTTTGAATGGGAATTTCTTAAAGGCTGGTCCAAAAAAGGGATCGTCCTATACTTGGCAGAGTATTGTAGCTGGTCTATAAACTCTCAGGAGGGGCTATATTTGGAGAGTTGGAAATGGGGAGAAAATAAATATCTGGGAAGATCATTGGGTTCCAAGTGGTACCACAAGAATGGTCTATACTAGGAAAGGCAACATTCTTTTGAGAACAGTGGATGAACTTATTGATCCGTACACTCGAGCATGGGCGAACAATTGATAATAAGCATTTTCATACCAACTGATACAGGAAGAATTCTGAGAATCCCACTATCAGAACATCCACAGGAGGACTTTGTGGCTTGCCACAAGACAAAATCTTTTACGTTCTCAGTCCGTTCAACTTATTACACGGAATGGGAGCATCAGTTTGGTTCTCGCAGTACATGCACTATTGGGTCAGCTAGAGCAAATCCGGCCTGGGCTGTGATATGAAACTCAAAGTCCCTAGCAAGGTAAAAATCTACATGTGGAGGGCTCTACGTGGACTGATCCCGGGCATGGGTGTCTTGGCTCGCAGGCACATCAAAGTTTCTCCCCTATGACCTATTTGCCAGCAAGGAGTGGAGGACATACGTCACTTGCTTTTCACATGTAAGCGCTCACAAAGTGTATGGATGGCCCTTGGTATTTCAAACTTGATAGAGAGGGCTTTGGTTGTTGATCGTTATGGATTAGTGGTTCTTGAAGAAGTTTTATGATGGCCAAAACAGAAATCGCCGGTTCTCGGACAACTTGGCTTCCAGGAAACAGTGGCTGTTGGTGCATGGTATATTTGGTGGGAGAGACGAGAGGCAATAAAAGGAATTAGCATCAAATCTCCAATGAGCTCAGCCTTTTTGATCCTTGCAATTACAACAAATAATGCGGGTCACTTGCCAGAGGTGCTCTCGGAGATTACTAGATGGAGCAAACCACCCGTTGGTATGTACAAGGTAAACACTGATGCATCCTTCTTTGAGGACGGATCAAGTGTAGTTGCGGTCGTGGTCCATAATTATAGAGGGCAAGCTATGGCGGGCAAAGCTGAACCGATGCAAACGTCTGATGCAACCTTGGTGGAAGCTCTAGCTCTTTGTTGTGGTGTACCGCTGGTTCACCGGCTAGGCTGTTCAAAGGTGATTGTTGAGTAAGACTCTATGGAGATCATTATGGCTTGCAATGGAGTGATGGAGATTAGGGCACCATACTCAGCAATTATAGCGGATTGTTTCCAGTTTGCACATGAAATATCGGATATTAGTTTTGTTTCCTGTCCTAGGGATGCTAATCGCTTGGCACATACAATAGCTAGACATGCTTATGATACTAAGCTCGTTTGGTCCTGGGAGGATTTTTTATTAGAGGAAAGGCATGCGCCCGACTTTATAAATAAAGCCACCAGGCAAAGTACATAATCATCACTGCACCACAAGTTCAACCACAAACCAAGGCCAAGCAAAAGGCAAAGTATATAATACAGGGCACTGGGGCCACAATCACAGCACGCAGGCCGGACGAGCAATAACTCCAAAAAGAAGAAGATCAGCACAAAAGCCCGCAGTCCACCAAGAGATTATACGCCAGGCACCTGTCGCGAAAGTGAAGATGTCGAGGCCTGAATCTTAGAGAGCAGCATGTCAAAGAAGTCCTGGTCTTCAAGCTTAATCAATAATCTCCATTGCTGCAGGAACATGCAAGCTTTATATAAGTAATCAACAGGTTTAGCCGGAAAAATGTGTTCAATGGTAAACTTGTTCCTGGTAGTCCACAAGGCCCAACAGACTGCCACTAACCCAATCTAGAAAAGCCGCTTTGTGATGCCGACCAGGGGGGTGGCGAGAGTCCGAAGCTCAGAGAAGGAGGTCGGAGCCCAAGAGACATGTAACCAGGAACAGAAGCAGCACCAGACCAGCTTAGCCAAGACACAGTTGAAAAATATGTGATTGGTATCCTCCAAAGCATCGCACAAAACACACCGGTCCGAACCCGGGCCATTTCGTTTTTGAATCTGATCAGCTGCCGGGAGGCGGCCCTTGAAAGCTTGCCACATGAAGATTTTAATCTTAGGGGGAATGCGCGAATGCCAAATCTGACGAAACTTATTAGTAGGGGTGCCTGCAATAAGTTTGGAATACAAAGACTTAAGAGAGAAATGACCCGAAGTAGTATGGGGCTAGACCACCGAGTCCTCCGCCTCCGAGAGCGATTGAAAAAGGGCAACAAGATGATGCCATTGAACCAACTCTTCAAGAGACAGTGGGTGTTGAAAGGCCAGGTCCTAGTTGTCACCTGCAAGCTCCGCGATGGAGATCTCAGGCTTAGAGAAAAAGGAAAATAATGTGAGGAAAGCCACCGAGAGAGTAGAACCCCCACACCACCAGTCAAGCCAAAAACGAGTTGAGGCGCCATTACCCACCAAAAATTTGACATGCTCTTTGAAAAGAGGCCGGATCTTAACCAAATCTTTCCCAAACTACGAACCTCCCCTAGGTGAGGCAAACATAGGATCTGTCGGGGATATACCCCGCGGTATGACCCGGCCTAGCGACTCAAAGGAGACTCGGAAAAGACATGACATTTTATTAATGACCCGACAGGCGGATCATAGGACGACCAAGCCCAAGACCCGGCATGTAAGCCGACGTCAGGCGGCTCACGAGAGAAGGCTCAAAAAGAGAAAGACTCCCTGCCGAAGGTTACAAGACCCGGAATAGGATTCTAGAGAGACTAGTCCTACTCCTACTCCTAGTAGGACTCTATTTGTAAACCTACCCTCTCCAATTATATAAGGAGGGGTAAGGCGCCCCAAGAGGGACAGATTCACAAGTCCACAAGTTTAGACAGATTAGAGGTTCTCGGGATTAGAGGTAGCAAACAACATCCTTGTAACCGAGAGATCTCCTTCATCATCAATACCAAACAAGTAGGACGTAGGCTTTTACCTCCATCGGAGGGGCCGAACCTGGATAAACTCCGTGTCTCTCAATTCCGATCAACCCCTTCAAGCTGCTACGTAGTTGCGTCATCGCCCTGAACCTAAGTCCGTTCACCCGGACATCTGCCATGACAAATCCACTACAGTTGGCGCCCACTGTGGGGCCCGCATGGTGGTTTGTGTTCTTGAAGGGATCTCTCCCAAGGATCGAGAAGCACACAATTTTTCGGATAAAGAAGAACCGATGTCAGTTTGAGATCATGCCTCATCCGAACTGGGCTCATCTTCTCGTGTCGCCTCATGATGCTCTGCCTCTGTGCACCATGGCCCCGTCCGTCTCTCGCCTCCATCGCATGCTCGACTCGCCGGGGTGCACTTTGAGCCGCCGTTGGCCTACGCCTCTGACCGCCTCTGCTCTGAGCTCCCCAAGCTGCCAGCTGCACCGTGAGCCACCTCGAGGCCGGTCTCCTCCGTTGCTACAACCCACCATTTCAAAAATGACAGGACCGAGCCGCCGCCCCTGCTGATGTGAGCCGCGGCCGGCTGCTGCCGTGAGCCGCCTCCACCTCGTTCCGGTTCTACCGCGGGCCGGCGCTGTCGAGCCGCCGCCGGTTCTGCTGCCGTGAGCCACCGATTTGCTCACGCACGAGCCGCCTCCACCATGGTTCGCACTACCACCCGCGTCACCTGGTCACAGGTGCTATCCACCCAATTTATTTTATCTATACATTTTGATTCCTTCGAAGAACAATTACTTCGTCTTTGTAATATTTTTTACACAGGACAAATTATTCATTACCAAAGTGGCATCATATCGCGGAGATGGAAGCGCACGAGCGTCGTTTGGCACCGGCGTCCGTACCGGCTTCCAGCGCCACAGTCGTCTCTCGCGGCCGCGCCGGCTCACAACGTCCGCGGCCGAGTCATCTATCCGCGCCGGCTTACAATACCCGTGGCTGAGTCACCCGTTTGCTCCGACTTATAATGCCCATGGCTGATCCTCCCGTCCGTGCTTACAACACCACCAGCGACTCGCACGTCCGTGCTGGTCTACAACGCCATGGCCGTCTCTCTTGGCCGAACCATCTTACAATGCCGTGGCCGTCTCTCGCCACCGCTCCGGCTTACAACGCCGTGGCCTCTCTCGCCATCCGCACCGGCTTACAATGCCACGACTGGTTTCTACGTCTACATCAACGTGCCGGTACCACTCGTGCTAACCCGGAATTATGAGCCGCCCAATGGACGTGGTAAGCCGCCGCATTCGTGATATGGTCTTCACCAACAACGCCGCAACTCACCGAGCGCCCGACTTGCAACGCCGTGGCCATCTCTCATGATCACGCCGGCTTATAGTGTCGTGGCCATCTCTCGCGATCATGTCACAGCTGACTTCGACGTCTACATCAACACACCAGCGGCCGCATACACCAGTACGAGCCGCATAATTGACGCGCGCAAGCCGCCGCCCACAATTTGATCTACATCAACATTTCGGTGCAGTGCTCGGCGATACAAGCCGCCCAACGGACAAGCGCGCAAGTCGCTGCCATTACAGTTTGGTTCACTTCAACAACCAGCCGGGACGAACCATCGACCGGATCATTCAAACAATTCATACGGGATCATCTATAACCCACCACGTTCAACCTCAACCATCAGTGGAGACTCTCAAAGCCGCCTCTTCGAGTCAACTTAAGACTCGGGGGCTATAAACATGGAGAGACACATTTGGTTATTTTCAACGAGAACCCCAAGTCTTTGCAAGAAAAAACCCAATCCTGGGGGCTATTACATTATTAGCGGATGATTAAAAGTTGCCCAAGAGGACGAACCACCGTGATGCACCATTCAAACATAGGTGCCTGAATTTATTTAGAGCTTTTGTCGTTCCTTCATACAGGATGGCGGCTTACAAGATGGCGACTTACAAGAAGAATTCACAAATATTCCAGTTGACATGTCAACTGCGACTGCTGGGGCGGCTTCTTACCTTCGGGTATCGCTTCTAACGCCTTATCGGCCGGCTTTATGCCAAATCTCCGGCTAATAGGATTAGCCACGGTTGTAGGGGGTTCTTACCGATGGGTATCTAACACCCTAACAACCGGCGAAGGGCGGCTTCTTACCTCTGGGTATCGCTTCTAATGCCTTATCGACCAGACTTTATGCCATCTCCGGCTAACACGATTAGCCATGGTTGTCTAAGGGGGCTTCCCACCTCCGGGTGTAGCTTATCTAACCCTAACCACCGGCGTTCATGCCACATTGCTGAGGGTGGCTTCTTACCTCCGGGTATTGCTTCTAACACCTCATTGGCCGGCTTTATGCCATCTCCGGCTAACACGATTAGCCATGGTTGTCTGAGGGGGCTTCCCACCTCCGGGTGTATCTTATCTAACCCTAACAATCGGCGTTCGCCGCCATATTGCTGAGGGTGGCTTCTTACCTCCGGGTATCGCTTCTAACACCTTATCGGCCGGCTTTATGCCATCTCCGGCTAACACGATTAGCCATGGTTGTCAAAGGGGGCTTCTCACCTCCGGGTGTAGCTTATCTAATCCTAACAACCGGCATTCGCGCCAAAAATGTTGACAAGACAAACATTGCATCATACTTTGCATCATACATTGCGTCATATTCACATGACATATCATGACCGGCTTATATAGCCGGGTCAGAGCAAGATTATGAAAGAAGGAGCAATGTTATAACACCTCCGGGTTGTGCTTTTTCAAGCCACCCTTACAACAATGCAGAATATATTCTGTCTTGTTTATTTTTGCAGGTTTTATCTCTTAAGATGAGCCGCCATTAAGTACTCCGCAAGAGCAAATGGATCTTTAATAGCCAACCTGGCTGGATCTTCATGGTTTATCATAACCAGTACTAAATGATTGGGGTTTTCAATCCAGCTCGGAGAATTCATTATTTTTCAAGAGCTGCCCTATCAGTTATAATGCCATGTCATCTAATTAACCAGTTCTCGGATTTCTTCAATTGTGCTCTGTGGTAATCTACAACACTCATGGATTTCTCCAATATACCTTTGCCGGGTTGCATCGCAACCACGAGCAAGGATTTCATGTCAAAGACAAAGGAATTATTCCAAGATATTCATTCCGGGTTATATTACAACCACGGTCAAAGATTCATCCAACAAGTTGTGGTGACTCACATTATTCTCACATAATCCCGAGTGGTCGCAGGCACACAACCCGACACTTGGGGGCTACACTATTCAAAGCCAAGCTTTTACCAATTATGCAAGTCCCCTATCGCTGCAAGCATGCACCATGGCACTTGGGGGCTAATGCAAAGCCGATTTTTAAATCACTATTATCAGCAAGACCATATTATCACAAGGAGATGAGTCGGCCTTTCTATTGTTGGGAGACGTAGTAGTAAATCAAAATTTTCCTACGTGTCACCAAGATCTATCTATGGAGAAACCAGAAAACGAGTGGGGAGAGATTGGATCTTCATACCTTTGAAGATCGCTAAGCGGAAGCGTTACAAGAACGCGGTTGATGGAGTCGTACTCGCAGCGATTCAGATCGCGGTAGATCCGATCAAGTGCCGAACGGACGGCACCTCCGCGTTCAACACACGTGCAGCCCGGTGACGTCTCCTACGCCTTGATCCAGCAAGGAGGAAGGAGAGGTTGGGGAAGAGCTCCAACAGCAGCACGACGGCGTGGTGGTGGTGGAGTAGCAAGGTATCCCGGCAGGGCTTCGCCTAAGCACTGCGGAGGAGGAAGAAGCAGAATAGGGCTGCAGCGAGAGAGAAAGAGTTCGTCGTCTCAAACCAGCCCCAAACCTTGAGTATATATAGGAGGAAGGGAGAGGGAGGGCTGACCTAGCCCCTCCTCCAAGGAGGGAGCTTCGGCCGAACTAGGGGGAGAGTCCACCTCCCACACGGGAGGTGGATCTCCTCCTTTTAAATCCCCTTAGCCCTTATCTCCAGATCCCTGGCGCATGGGCCCTTCTAGGAGGTCTTGGCTGGCCCAATATGGGCTGGCACACCTCCTCTAAAGGCCCACTAAGTCCTCTGGTCGTCACACCCCTCCCGGGGGTCCTCCGGCACCCTCCCGGCACTCTCGGTACAATACCGATGAGCCCGAAAACTTTCCGGTGACCAAAACTGGACTTCCTATATATCAATCTTTACCTCCGGACCATTCCGGAGCTCCTCGTGACGTCCGGGATCTCATCCGGGACTCCGAACAACCTTCGGCAATCACGTATACCTTTTCCCTATAACCCTAGCGTCATCGAACCTTAAGTGTGTAGACCCTACGGGTTCGGGAGACACGTAGACATGACCGAGACACCTCTCCGGCCAATAACCAACAGAGGGATCTAGATACCCATGTTGGCTCCCACGTACTCCACGATGATCTCATCGGATGAACCACGATGTCAGGGATTCAATCAATCCCGTATACAATTCCCTTTGTCTATCGGTATGGTACTTGCCCGAGATTCGATCGTCGGTATCCGCATACCTTGTTCAATCTCGTTACTGGCAAGTCTCTTTACTCGTTCCGTAATACATCATCCCGTGACTAACTCCTTAGTCACATTGAGCTCATAATGATGATGTCTTACCGAGTGGGCCCAGAGATACCTCTCCGTCACACGGAGTGACAAATCCCAGTCTCGATTCGTGTCAACCCAACAGACACTTTCGGAGATACCCGTAGCGTACCTTTATAGCCACCCAGTTACGTTGTGACGTTTGGCACACCCAAAGCATTCCTACGGTATCCGGGAGTTACACAATCTCATGGTCTAAGGAAATGATACTTGACATTGAAAAGCTTTAGCAAACGAACTACACGATCTTGTGCTATGCTTAGGATTGAGTCTTGTCCATCACATCATTCTCCTAATGATGTGATCCCGTTATCAACGACATCCAATGTCCATGGTCATGAAACCGAGACCATCTATTGATCAACGAGCTAGCCAACTAGAGGCTCACTAGGGACACGTTGTGGTCTATGTATTCACACATGTATTACGGTTTCCGGTTAACACAATTATAGCATGAATAATAGACAATTATCATGAACTAGGAAATACAATAATAACCATTTTATTATTGCCTCTAGGGCATATTTCCAACATCTATATTTTTCTAAAGTCCCAGCCCAGTAATTCTTACTGACCCGGCACTTGGGGACTACACCGCTCAGATCAAATTTTCTAAAGTCCCAAGTCGCCGCAGGCGTGTGACCCGGCACTTGGGGGCTACAGTATTCAGCTGTTCCAACAGATTAAGAGATTCAAATTGAAGACCCGACGCATCGCGTTCTGATGAGCCGGCCCTTGGGGGCTACACCCGCCGAAGCTTTATGAAGGTATAAGGCAGTTATAAGTCCCAGGCTGCTGCAGGCAGGACAACCCGACACTTGGGGGCTACACAGTCCAAAATATTATTGCAAAGCACCAAGTTATCATGGATAATCTCGGAGCTTGGGGGCTACAGGTAATATGGACATATCAAAAACTTTGAGGAGAATTTTCAAGATGTTAATTATGGAGTTCAGTTGTTAGACCCGGCGTCACCAACATTTTTGACCCAGCGTTATCAAAGACCATAACCCGCCGGATTTTATATAAGCCGCCCTGCTTCACAACAATGGAAGTCCGGGTTTACATCAGATGCATTTTCATCCCAATATTTTTACCAAGTCATCTAGATTCTAGTTATTTGACCCGGCGTCACCAACGATAATGACCCGACATCATCAATGATTATGACCCGGGGGAAATGACCCGCCAAGAGTATTGGAAGCCGACTCAATGGCATATGGGTGTTCTATTCTCAATATTTTTTAAAGGACATTGACTAGCAAGATGATTATGAAAGACGACTATTTCATATGCAGAAAAGACTCGAATTTCTAAGGAGCCATTTCATAAGCAGGCCAAAGGAGCAAGCCGGTTACTTAACATGTTTGTTATTCTTATTTCAGGAGCTTAGCATGAACAAATTCAAACTAATATGGGGGCTAATGTTGGGGATATACCCCGCAGTATGACCCGACCTGGCGACTCACAAGAGACCCGGAAAAGACATGACATTTTATTAATGACCCGACAGGCGGATCACAGGACGACCAGGCCCAAGACCCGGCGTGTAAGCCGGCGTCAGGCGGCTCACGAGGGAAGGCTCAAAAAGAGAAAGACTCCCTGCCGAAGGTTACAAGACCCGGAATAGGATTCTAGAGAGACTAGTCCTATTCCTACTCCTAGTAGGACTCTATTTGTAAACCTACCCTCTTCACTTATATAAGGAGGGGTAAGGCGCCCCAAGATACTTGACATTGAAAAGCTTTAGCAAACGAACTACACGATCTTGTGCTATGCTTAGGATTGAGTCTTGTCCATCACATCATTCTCCTAATGATGTGATCCCGTTATCAACGACATCCAATGTCCATGGTCATGAAACCGAGACCATCTATTGATCAACGAGCTAGCCAACTAGAGGCTCACTAGGGACACGTTGTGGTCTATGTATTCACACATGTATTACGGTTTCCGGTTAACACAATTATAGCATGAATAATAGACAATTATCATGAACTAGGAAATACAATAATAACCATTTTATTATTGCCTCTAGGGCATATTTCCAACAGTCTCCCACTTGCACTAGAGTCAATAATCTAGTTACATTGTGATGAATCGAACACCCATAGCATTCTGGTGTTGATCATGTTTTGGTCGTGAGAGAGGTTTAGTCAACGGATCTGCGACATTCAGATCCGTATGCACCTTACAAATATCTATGTCTCCCTCCTGAATGTAATCACGGATGGAGTTGAAGCGGCGCTTGATGTGTCTTGTCTTCTTGTGAAACCTGGGCTCCTTCGCAAGGGCAATAGCTCCAGTGTTGTCATAGAGTAGAGTCATCGGGCCCGACGCATTCGGAATCACTCCTAGGTCGGTGATGAACTCCTTCATCCAGACTCCCTCCTTTGCTGCTTCCGAAGCAGCTATGTACTCCGCTTCACATGTAGATGCTGCCACGACACTTTGCTTGCTGCTGCTCCAGCTCACTGCCCCTCCATTCAAAATATACACGTATCCGGTTTGCGACTTGGAGTCGTCCGGATCTGTGTCGAAGCTAGCATCGACGTAACCCTTTACGACGAGCTCTTCGGCACCTCCATAAACGAGAAACATGTCCTTTGTCCTTTTCAGGTACTTCAGGATATTCTTGACCGCTGTCCAGTGTTCCGCTCCGGGATCACTTTGGTACCTCCCTACCAAACTTATGGCAAGGTTCACATCAGGTCTGGTACACAGCATGGCATACATGATAGAGCCTATGGCTGAAGCATAGGGGATGGCACTCATCTCTTCTCTATCCTTTGCCGTGGTCGGGCATTGAGTCGTACTCAATCTCACACCTTGCAACACAGGCAAGAACCCCTTCTTGGACTGATCCATATTGAACTTCTTCAATATCTTTTCAAGGTATGTGCTTTGTGAAAGACCAATGAGGCGTTTTGATCTATCTCTATAGATCTTAATACCTAATATGTAAGCAGCTTCTCCAAGGTCCTTCATTGAAAAACACTTATTCAAGTAGGCCTTGATACTTTCCAAGAGTTCTATATTATTTCCCATTATCAACATGTCATCCACATACAGTATAAGAAATGCTATAGAGCTCCCACTCACTTTCTTGTAAATACAGGGTTCTCCATAAACCTGTACAAACCCAAACGCTTTAATCACCTCATTAAAGCGAATGTTCCAACTCCGAGATGCTTGCACCAGCCCATAGATGGAGCACTGGAGCTTGCATACCTTTTTAGCATCTTTAGGACCGACAAAACCTTCCGGCTGCATCATATACAGTTCTTCCTTGAGGAAGCCATTAAGGAATGCCGTTTTGACGTCCATTTGCCAGATCTCATAATCATAAAATGCGGCAACTGCTAACATGATTCGGACAGACTTTAGCATCGCTACGGGTGAGAATGTCTCATCGTAGTCAACTCCTTGAACTTGTCGATAACCCTTAGCGACAAGCCGAGCTTTATAGGCGGTCACATTACCGTCTGCGTCAGTCTTCTTCTTAAAGATCCATTTATTTTCAATGGCTCGCTTATCATCAGGCAAGTCCACCAAAGTCCATACTTTGTTCTCATACATGGATCCTATCTCGGATTTCATGGCCTCAAGCCATTTGTCGGAATTCGGGCCCGCCATCGCTTCTTCATAGTTCGAGGGTTCACCGTTGTCCAACAACATGATCTCTAGGACAGGATTGCCGTACCACTCTGGTGCGGAATGTGTCCTAGTGGACCTTCGAATAGCAAATTGATCTGAAGTTTCATGATCATCATTATTAACTTCCTCTCTAGCCGATGTAGGCACCACAGAAACAACTTCCTGTGCTGCGCTACTCTCCGGTTCGAGTGGAGGTACAATTACCTCATCAAGTTCTATTTTCCTCCCACTTACTTCTTTCGAGAGAAACTCTTTCTCGAGAAAGGATCCATTCTTGGCAACAAAGACTTTGCCTTCGGATCGTAGGTAGAAGGTATACCCAATAGTCTCTTTGGGATATCCTATGAAGACGCACTTTTCCGCTTTGGGTTCGAGCTTCTCAGGTTGAAGTTTCTTCACATAAGCATCGCAACCCCAAACTTTTAGAAACGACAGCTTAGGTTTCTTTCCAAACCATAATTCATACGGTGTCGTCTCAACGGATTTAGACGGTGCCCTATTTAAAGTGAACGCGGCAGTCTCTAATGCATATCCCCAAAATGATAGCGGTAAGTCGGTAAGAGACATCATAGATCGCACCATATCCAATAGAGTGCGATTACGACGTTCAGACACACCATTTCGCTGAGGTGTGCCTGGCGGCGTGAGCTGTGAAACAATTCCACATTTCCTAAGGTGCGTGTCAAACTCGTGACTTAAATATTCTCCGCCACGATCAGATCGTAGGCATTTTATTTTCCTGTCACGTTGATTCTCGACCTCACTCTGAAATTTCTTGAACCTTTCAAAGGTTTCAGACTTGTGTTTCATTAAGTAGACATACCCATATCTGCTCAAGTCATCAGTGAGGGTGAGAACATAATGGTAGCCACCGCGAGCCTCGACACTCATTGGACCGCATACATCGGTATGTATTATCTCCAACAAGTCAGTTGCTCGCTCCATTGTTCCGGAGAACGGAGTTTTGGTCATCTTGCCCATGAGGCATGGTTCGCATGTGTCAAATGATTCGAAATCAAGTGACTCCAAAAGTCCATCAGCATTGAGCTTCTTCATGCGTTTGACACCAATATGGCCAAGACGGCAGTGCCACATGTAAGTGGGACTATCGTTATCAACTTTACACCTTTTGGTACTCACACTATGGACATGTGTAACATCACGTTCGAGATTCATCAAAAATAAACCATTGACCAGCGGGGCATGAGCATAGAACATTTCTCTCATATAAATAGAACAACCATTATTCTCGGATTTAAAAGAGTAGCCATCTCGTATCAAGCGAGATCCAAATACAATGTTCATGCTCAAAACTGGTACTAAATAACAATTATTAAGGTTTAAAACTAATCCCGAAGGTAGATGTAGAGGTAGCGTGCCGACGGCGATCACATCGACCTTGGAACCATTCCCGACGCGCATCGTCACCTCGTCCTTTGCCAACCTTCGCTTATTCCGCAGCTCCTGCTTGGAGTTACAAATGTGAGCAACTGCACCGGTATCAAATACCCAGGAGCTACTACGAGCGCTGGTTAGGTACACATCAATAACAAGTATATCACATATACCTTTAACGTTGCCGACCTTCTTATCCGCTAAGTACTTGGGGCAGTTCCGCTTCCAGTGACCGGTACCCTTACAATAGAAACACTCAGTCTCAGGCTTGGGTCCATTCTTGTTCTTCTTCTTCCCCGCAACTTGCTTACCGGGCGCGGCAACAGCTTTGCCGTCCTTCTTGAAGTTCTTCTTACCCTTGCCTTTCTTGAAACTAGTGGTCTTGTTTACCATCAACACTTGATGCTACTTTCTGATCTCGACCTCTGCTGATTTGAGCATCGAGTACAACTCAGGAATGGACTTCTCCATCCCCTGCATGTTGTAGTTCATCACAAAGCTTTTGTAGCTAGGTGGAAGCGACTGGAGGATTCTGTCAATGACTGAGTCATCCGGGAGATTAACTCCCAGCTGAGTCAAGCGGTTGTGAAGCCCAGACATCTTGAGGATGTGCTCACTAACAGAACTGTTCTCCTCCATCTTACAGCTGAAGAACTTGTCAGAGATGTCATATCTCTCGACTCGGGCATGAGCTTGGAAAACCAGTTTCAGCTCTTGGAACATTTCATATGCTCCGTGTTGCTCAAAACGCTTTTGGAGCCCCGATTCTAAACTGTAAAGCATGCCGCACTGAACAAGGGAGTAATCATTGCAGCGTGACTGCCAAGCGTTCGTAACGTCTTGGTCCGCTGGGAGAATGGGTGGGTCACCTAGCGGTGCATCAAGGACATACAATCTCTTGGAAGCTATGAGGATGATCCTCAAGCCACGGACCCAGTCCGTATAGTTGCTTCCATCATCTTTCAGCTTGGTTTTCTGTAGGAACGCGTTGAAATTGAGGTTGACATTTGCGTTGGCCATTGGATCTACAATATAGATATTAAAGGCAATTTTAGACTAAGTTCATGATAATTGAGTTCACATAATCAAATTATTCAATGAACTCCCACTCAGATCGACATCTCTCTAGTCATCTAAGTGACACATGATCCATGTCAACTAGCCCGTGTCCGATCATCACGTGAGACGGACTAGTCATCCATGGTGAACATCTCCATGTTGATCGTATCTTCTATACGACTCATGTTCGACCTTTCGGTCTTCCGTGTTCCGAGGCCATGTCTGTACATGCTAGGCTCGTCAAGTCAACCTAAGTGTTTCGCGTGTGTAAATCTGGCTTACACCCGTTGTATGCGAACGTTAGAACCTATCACACCCGATCATCACGTGGTGCTTCGGAACAACGATCCTTAGCAACGGTGCACAGTTAGGGTGAACACTTCTCTTGAAATTTTATTGAGAGATCATCTTATTTACTACCGTCGTTTTAAGCAAATAAGATGTAAACATGATAAACATCACATGCAATCAATATAGTGACATGATATGGCCAATATCATCTTGCTCCTATGATCTCCATCTTCGGGGCACCATGATCATCATTGTCACCGGCATGACACCATGATCTCCATCATCATGATCTCCATCATTGTGTCTTCATGAGGTTGTCTCGCCAACTATTACTTCTACTGCTATGGCTAACGTTTAGCAATAAAGTAAAGTAATTACATGGCGTTTGTGATTGACTCGCAGGTCATACAATAAATAAGACAACTCCTATGGCTCCTGCCGGTTGTCATAGTCATCGACATGCAAGTCGTGAACCCTATTACAAGAACATGATCAATCTCATACATCACAATGCATCACATCACATCCTTCTGGCCATATCACATCACAAGGCATATGCTGCAAAAACAAGTTAGACGTTCTCTAATTTGTAGTTGCAAGTTTTTACGTGGTTGCTATAGGTTTCTAGCAAGAACGTTTCTTACCTACGCCAAAACCACAACGTGATATGCCAATTGCTATTTACCCTTCATAAGGACCCTTTTCATCGAATCCAATCCGACTAAGGTGGGAGAGACAGACACCCGCTAGCCACCTTATGCAACTGGTGCATGTCAGGCGGTGGAACCGGTCTCACGTAAGCGTACGTGTAAGGTTGGTCCGGGCCGCTTCATCCCACAATACCGTCGAATCAAGATAAGACTAGTAACGGCAAGCATATTAACAAAATCGACGCCCACAACTGCTTTGTGTTCTACTCGTGCATAGATTCTACGCATAGACCTAGCTCATGATGCCACTGTTGGGAGACGTAGTAGTAAATCAAAATTTTCCTACGTGTCACCAAGATCTATCTATGGAGAAACCAGCAAACGAGTGGGGAGAGATTGGATCTTCATACCTTTGAAGATCGCTAAGCGGAAGCGTTACAAGAACGCGGTTGATGGAGTCGTACTCGCAGCGATTCAGATCGCGGTAGATCCGATCAAGTGCCGAACGGACGGCACCTCCGCGTTCAACACACGTGCAGCCCGGTGACGTCTCCTACGCCTTGATCCAGCAAGGAGGAAGGAGAGGTTGGGGAAGAGCTCCAGCAGCAGCACGACGGCGTGGTGGTGGTGGAGTAGCAAGGTATCCCGGCAGGGCTTCGCCTAAGCACTGCGGAGGAGGAAGAAGCAGAATAGGGCTGCAGCGAGAGAGAAAGAGTTCATCGTCTCAAACCATACCCAAACCTTGAGTATATATAGGAGGAAGGGAGAGGGAGGGATGACCTAGCCCCTCCTCCAAGGAGGGAGCTTCGGCCGAACTAGGGGGAGAGTCCACCTCCCACACGGGAGGTGGATCTCCTCCTTTTAAATCCCCTTAGCCCTTATCTCCAGATCCCTGGCGCATGGGCCCTTCTAGGAGGTCTTGGCTGGCCCAATATGGGCTGGCACACCTCCTCTAAAGGCCCACTAAGTCCTCTGGTCGTCACACCCCTCCCGGGGGTCCTCCGGCACCCTCCCGGCACTCTCGGTACAATACCGATGAGCCCGAAAACTTTCCGGTGACCAAAACTGGACTTCCTATATATCAATCTTTACCTCCGGACCATTCCGGAGCTCCTCGTGACGTCCGGGATCTCATCCGGGACTCCGAACAACCTTCGGTAATCACGTATACCTTTTCCCTATAACCCTAGCGTCATCGAACCTTAAGTGTGTAGACCCTACGGGTTCGGGAGACACGTAGACATGACCGAGACACCTCTCCGGCCAATAACCAACAGCGGGATCTGGATACCCATGTTGGCTCCCACGTACTCCACGATGATCTCATCGGATGAACCACGATGTCAGGGATTCAATCAATCCCGTATACAATTCCCTTTGTCTATCGGTATGGTACTTGCCCGAGATTCGATCGTCGGTATCCGCATACCTTGTTCAATCTCGTTACTGGCAAGTCTCTTTACTCGTTCCGTAATACATCATCCCGTGACTAACTCCTTAGTCACATTGAGCTCATAATGATGATGTCTTACCGAGTGGGCCCAGAGATACCTCTCCGTCACACGGAGTGACAAATCCCAGTCTCGATTCGTGTCAACCCAACAGACACTTTCGGAGATACCCGTAGCGTACCTTTATAGCCACCCAGTTACGTTGTGACGTTTGGCACACCCAAAGCATTCCTACGGTATCCGGGAGTTACACAATCTCATGGTCTAAGGAAATGATACTTGACATTGAAAAGCTTTAGCAAACGAACTACACGATCTTGTGCTATGCTTAGGATTGAGTCTTGTCCATCACATCATTCTCCTAATGATGTGATCCCGTTATCAACGACATCCAATGTCCATGGTCATGAAACCGAGACCATCTATTGATCAACGAGCTAGCCAACTAGAGGCTCACTAGGGACACGTTGTGGTCTATGTATTCACACATGTATTACGGTTTCCGGTTAACACAATTATAGCATGAATAATAGACAATTATCATGAACTAGGAAATACAATAATAACCATTTTATTATTGCCTCTAGGGCATATTTCCAACATCTATATTTTTCTAAAGTCCCAGCCCAGTAATTCTTACTGACCCGGCACTTGGGGACTACACCGCTCAGATCAAATTTTCTAAAGTCCCAAGTCGCCGCAGGCGTGTGACCCGGCACTTGGGGGCTACAGTATTCAGCTGTTCCAACAGATTAAGAGATTCAAATTGAAGACCCGACGCATCGCGTTCTGATGAGCCGGCCCTTGGGGGCTACACCCGCCGAAGCTTTATGAAGGTATAAGGCAGTTATAAGTCCCAGGCTGCTGCAGGCAGGACAACCCGACACTTGGGGGCTACACAGTCCAAAATATTATTGCAAAGCACCAAGTTATCATGGATAATCTCGGAGCTTGGGGGCTACAGGTAATATGGACATATCAAAAACTTTGAGGAGAATTTTCAAGATGTTAATTATGGAGTTCAGTTGTTAGACCCGGCGTCACCAACATTTTTGACCCAGCGTTATCAAAGACCATAACCCGCCGGATTTTATATAAGCCGCCCTGCTTCACAACAATGGAAGTCCGGGTTTACATCAGATGCATTTTCATCCCAATATTTTTACCAAGTCATCTAGATTCTAGTTATTTGACCCGACGTCACCAACGATAATGACCCGACATCATCAATGATTATGACCCGGGGGAAATGACCCGCCAAGAGTATTGGAAGCCGACTCAATGGCATATGGGTGTTCTATTCTCAATATTTTTTAAAGGACATTGACTAGCAAGATGATTATGAAAGACGACTATTTCATATGCAGAAAAGACTCGAATTTCTAAGGAGCCATTTCATAAGCAGGCCAAAGGAGCAAGCCGGTTACTTAACATATTTGTTATTCTTATTTCAGGAGCTTAGCATGAACAAATTCAAACTAATATGGGGGCTAATGTTGGGGATATACCCCGCAGTATGACCCGACCTGGCGACTCACAAGAGACCCGGAAAAGACATGACATTTTATTAATGACCCGACAGGCGGATCACAGGACGACCAGGCCCAAGACCCGGCGTGTAAGCCGGCGTCAGGCGGCTCACGAGGGAAGGCTCAAAAAGAGAAAGACTCCCTGCCGAAGGTTACAAGACCCGGAATAGGATTCTAGAGAGACTAGTCCTATTCCTACTCCTAGTAGGACTCTATTTGTAAACCTACCCTCTTCACTTATATAAGGAGGGGTAAGGCGCCCCAAGAGGGACAGATTCACAAGTCCACAAGTTTAGACAGATTAGAGGTTCTCGGGATTAGAGGTAGCAAACAACATCCTTGTAACCGAGAGATCTCCTTCATCATCAATACCAGACAAGCAGGACATAGGATTTTACCTCCATCGGAGGGGCCGAACCTGGATAAACTCCGTGTCTCTCGATTCCGATCAACCCCTTCAAGCCGCCACATAGTTGCGTCTTCGCCCTGAACCTAAGTCCGTTCAGCCGGACATCTGCCGTGACAAATCCACGACATGATCGGAGGAGGGGAAGTATTTCGTCTTAAGAATGGAAAACCAGAGGGGATCTCGGCCCGAGGACATGATCTTCCATGACCACTTGATCATAAGGCATTTATTCATCACCACGGTGTTCAGGATGCCTAACCCACCCAGGTTTTTAGGTCTACAGATGATGTTCCATTTGACGAACCGATATTTACGTTTGTTATCCGCAGAATTCCAATAGAAAGCACCCCTATGTTTGTCAAAACCCTCATGTGTACCCGCTGAGAGGAGGTAGAAGCCCATAATGTACATGGGCAAGGAGGAGACACAAGAATTAGTCAGAGCCACTTTCCCAGCGTTTGTAATATATCTGCCCCTCCACGGCAGCAACCGATCACCAACCTTGGTAATAATGGGCGCGAACTCCTTGGCGCACAGCTTATCTAGAGCAATCAGGAGGCCCAAGTACTTAAAAGGAAAGGAACCCAGGCTATAGTTTAAGAGGTGCGCCACACGTAAAGCCTCAGCATCATCCACCCCAGTAACAATGACCTCACTCTTTGCAAAGTTAATTTTGAGCCCCGACAAGGCTTCAAAACATAAGAGGATGAACTTAAGATGAGCAAGGCAAGAATCGTTGAGCTCCACCAGGATAATGGTATCATCCGCGTATTGGAGATGAGAGACCCCATGGGGGATGAGATGAGAGATAACCGGAGGGACATGGCCAGAAGCAGCAGCCCTGGACAGGATACGAGAAAAGGCATCGGCCACAAAATTAAAAAGGATCGGGGAGGCCGGGTCTCCTTGCCTTAGGCCCCTACCATTGGCAAAAAAATTGCTAACTTGGCCATTGACCGAAATCGCCAGCTGCATAATCCGCTGCACATACGCTCCCTCAAATCCTTTGGCCAACAAGACCTGTCTAAGGAAAGGCCAACTAACCGAGTCGTACGCTTTCTCAAAATCCAACTTTAGGATCACAGTTTCTAATTGCAAGACTTAAGATCATGGACAATCTCGTGAAGGCAGAGAATCCCATCAAGGACAAATCTACCTTTAACGAAAGCAGATTGAAAAAGGCCAAGCGTACGATGCGCAACAGGAGAGAGACGCGTGGCAAAGGCCTTCACAAGAAATTTTGCCATGTTATTAATCAGGGCAATCGGTCTAAACCGGGAGATCAGCTCGGCACCCTTGACCTTGGGGATGAGGGAGATCACTGCATAGTTTAAGCGAGAAATATTCATCGTCCCAAGACATAACCCTTGGATGATGTTACAGATGAGGGTCTTAAGATGTGGCCAGATTTTTTTAAAAAGGGGATAGAAAAACCATCCGAGCCCGATGTAGCATTAGGGTTAGCAGAATTAATGACATCCCAAATCTCCTCATCAAAAAGAGGGAGGATTAAGGCTTCATTCTCAGCAGCAGAAATTCTGGAAGAGGCGTCCCAGAGGGAATGAGATATAGACAAACCAGATTCCAGCCTAGCTGCATAGAGGGAAGAGAAGAATTCCACCACATGACCCAGAATTTGGGCCTGATCAGAGACCTTCACCCCATTAATGAGAAGACTATCCAGCGCACATCTCCTTCTCCTACCATTGGCTATCGCAAAAAATAGGCTGTGGGGGCATCACCTTTCAAGGTCCAATTCGAAGTTCCCCTTTGGCGCCAATATATCTCCGACTGTCGATGCAAAAGCATGAGATCCTCTTCAAGGCCGTATCGCAAGCCCCACTCCCCCTCAGAAAGACCAGGCCCATCAGCCCTAGCATCTAGCATAGCAATCTGGGCCTCCAGAGAACCCTTCTCATGGCGAGCCTCTGCCGCCCTATTACGAGACAACCCACACAGGAATTTACGAAGAGCATAAGAACACTGATGCCAGTCATCCATGGGCCCAAAAGAACGCCGGACGGGGGAGAGCAGCCCAAAGATTTTAGAAGCTAAAAGATCCAGGAGACCCTCTACAAAAAGCCACGACGCATCAAACTGAAAGCGCGAAGACAACACAGGGGAGTCCAGACCAGCGTCAAGGATGAGAGGCGCATGGTCCGAACCAATAATGGCTCTGACCTTCAAGGAGGCATGGGGGAAGGTAGAATCCTAGGTCGACCAAACAAAAGCACGATCAAGCACCAATCAGATAGGGGTAGATTAGCGATTCGTCCACGTGAAACGAGCTCCCACCCTAGGGATCTCACGAAGAGCGCAATCACGAATAAAGGCATTAAAAGCATTGACCAAGGGCCACAAAAAGTTGTTGGAGCTCTTATCCGCAGGGGAGCGAAGAAGGTTAAAGTCCCCACCAACCAGCAAAGGAAGCGGATAGGTCTCAATCTTGGCTGCGATCTCATCCAGAAACAAGGCAAACAGAGAATGATCCGCCGGCCCATAGACGACCATGATTTCCCATAAGAGGTTCAAACTCCGATGGTGCACAACCGTGCTAGACCAAAACACACCGTGGTCAGGAGTCACCACATCGAACATGTCCCGTTTGGTGCCCAGAAGAATCCCACCAGAATGTCCAGAAGAAGGGAGGAAGTTCCAGTCAAATCTGTCCCTGCCCGCAACTGCGGAGAGATCATTGGGGGAAAAGGAATCCTTAAAAGTTTCAACCACCCCAATAATATCAATATTGTCACTCCTAACTACATCCCTAATTTGGTCACA
This sequence comes from Hordeum marinum, assembly GCA_022496015.1. Classification (NCBI taxonomy): domain Eukaryota; kingdom Viridiplantae; phylum Streptophyta; class Magnoliopsida; order Poales; family Poaceae; genus Hordeum; species Hordeum marinum. Next base: position 417,484,830 of record CM039674.1, on the reverse strand, counting down.
ACGCCCCTAGCTCTGAAACCTCTGATATTCCAGAAAAGGGCTCTCATTTGAAAGATAAGTTCTTAATACGGAGACTCGACCTGCAGGGAGCAACACAGGATTTGGCACGCTTAGAAATGACCCGCTTAGATGGTGGAGGGGGTGACTGGCCACTACCAGTAACACCAACATCCCCACCCACGGCGGGTGCAGTGATCCCATTCTCCGCAACCATATCTCTAGCTTTAGCAATGGCCGCCTGGGCCCTCTCATTAGCACGAATGATGGAAAGAACCATAGACGGAGACTCAAAACCCGCATCAATAGAAACCCCCACGTCCTCAAGCACATGCAGTAGATGATCATCAGATAGAGAAGACAACACTAGCCTAGTAGGAGAGGACGGAGGGTGGGGAGGGGGGGAGGGAGGGATACCTGAAGGAGGAAGGTCTCTAGCCACAGCCCGTCGCTCCACACGTGCCGCCACCGGCTCCCCCGAGTCACACACCCGTTAGCCCTTGCGGGCCGTGGAGGTGGGCGTGCAGATGGACGGGGAGGGAGCCAAGGGGGAGAGTGGAACCGCCCTGGGAGGAGAGCCCGACGCAGCCCCCAAGTCAGCGTCGAGACGACGGCATAGCCCAGCCACCAAGGTCTTGGAGCCTGACGAAGCCCTGCGTTTAGCAGAGAATTTCTTGATCGTGGACTTATTCTTTTTGCTCAGTGAAACCAGCACATCATGAGTGGGAGAGGACGCCATATCCTCGATGCCAGATGTGGAGGGAGACAAAGGCCTAGCTGGCATGTTCGAACATACTCCCGAGATAGGGGTGCCCACCGGAGCCGTCTGCCCAATGGCCATAGGGACCGGCGCAGCCTCCACATGCTGAACATCATCTTTGGGGTGCATTCTCCTTGAGAAGATCCTGCACCTCAGGACCCAGTCCCTCCCACTCAGACTTTGTGAAACGAGGGTCAGTCCCCCACCCGTACCACCACTCATGTCCATCCCACCATCAGCAGAGCCATCGCCGTGTTTCTCCGAAGCAGAAGGAGTGGGAGGAGGGGGCGACGGAGGCGCCTGGGTGGCCTCAGCTCCCTCTAGTCTCACCCGCAACCGAATGCCATCAGCGGACGGAAACACATCAACCGAATCATGGAGGCAAACCAGATCAACACATGAAATCCTCAGACGCACTGGGCCCAACCTAGACAGGGACTCACCATCCACCTTGATAGGCTTGCCAAGAAGAACGCCAAAGGCCATCAGAAAAGGGGCAGACCTGAGATCGGTAGGAACATCCTCCACCAACACCCAAACATCATAAAGTTTCCCAACGGATTTGGACCCATTGGCCGCGGCTTTGACAGATATCACCAATTGGTTGTGCGGTAGAGTGAAACTAGTGCAAGAAGCAATCATTCTTAAGCTCTCAGAGGAAGGGAACACCAAACAAACTCAAAGTCCGACAATTGATGTACCTGCCAATCCCAGCCATCCACAGCCCAAACCCGCAAACCTTCCAGCAGACTCTAAGGAGAGATCTTTTGACCTTGAACAAATATGATAGCAGCATTTGAGAGAACAGGAGCAGTCGCCACAAGCGGCGGGTCGCAGTCCAGGGCCAAGAAGGAACATCCCGGGAGCCCCATCCCATACTGCACAAAGGAAGGGGGGTTGATGAAGTTGTGAAGGCAATAGTAAGATGGCCCTCAGATCTACAGATGAGGCAGAAAGGCAGGTTGAGGCACCTAGATTGTAAGTGCCCCGGTTGGTGACAAGCAAAGCACGTCAGGGCGGACGAGGAGTTAGGCAAAGGGTTCAAAGGACGGGATGGCAGAGGGGGAGGTAGGGGAAGGATCCCATCGCCCAGGCCGGCGGCGGAAGGCTTGGAGGGGGGGGGGGCAGGGACCCGGTGTTGCTTGAACTGCAAGGGGACGAAGTTGTTGTAGCGAGGAGGATGACGAGGTCCAACCCCGGAACTAGGACCGCGGGCAGGGAGGCGAGGAGGCGGTGCCTGCCCTTGGGGAGGAGAAGGAGGGCGAGGGAACGAGGTCGCATATCCAGCCGTGTCCCCTGCCGCCGCCACCTCCCAAGGATTCGCCACCGGCGCCGCGCCACCACCAGATCCTGTGGTCATGGAGCTGGAACCGCCGAGTGACCGGGCCCATTCATCTCATTGCTGCCACTCCGTCCCGACTGCCCAAGCATCACGGTCGTGAGCGCCCTGCTCACACGCCACTTGCTCCGCCTCAAGCTTGGACCCAAAGAGACCTCATACTCCAGATCCACCCCAGCAGTCGACGGCTCATCACGCCGCCTCTTGCTACCGGAGACCGCCTCGCTGGAGGAGCCCCTAGACTTGTCCATGGACAGGAGCTCCACAAAGGAGAGGGAGAGAGGGGGTGGAGGGCTAGATCTACGAAAGAAGCGAATGGGTGCACGCCGACGACGCACGTCCGCGGCAGATGCAAGAAACCCTAGAAATGGGGGGAGGGAACCTTTTCGGACCCATAAATATCCCGAGGAAGCAGGCCCTGCGTAGGACAGGCAGATAGTTTGGGCCGCAAGGGCCATGGAGGGGAGAGAGGGAGGCCCAGCGGGCCTCGAGCCCACAACAATCAGAGGAGGGAAAACGTATAAAGAGGAGAGGAGGAGCGTCATGGGCCGTCCACCCGAGGGCGGCCCAAAGCGCACGGAGTCCTTCGGAGCGAGGCCCACCGGACGGGGAGGGAGCACTAGGGTTAGGGAATAGTCCCCCTCCACCGTCGCCACCGTCATAGGCAGCAACGACGTCGAAGGAGCAACTAGACGAGGGTGGGGGGCAGATGGAGCACACTAAGAGAGTGGCGGGGAAGGGGAAGGGGAGTGCCAGCAAATAGGATCTGCCGGAGGAGATGAGGGCGGGGCACCAATCACACTGCGAGCCGGGGAAGGGAACGGAAGCTTACCAGAGCTGCGGCACCGCCACGACACCTTGCACCAGCCAGGCCCATCCGACGGGGAGGAAACCGCCCAACCACGCCGCAAGGCGCGAACTTGTGGCCTCTCACCACCGGCCGCGCCACCACCGGCACGACCACCTCCGTCAGAGCAAGGTCACACTCAGATCCGGAATCATCATCAGCACCCTCCAAAGCCCAAAAATGGTTCCCAAGAGGCGGGAGGACGACATCCACACCTCCACCGAGCGGGCCACATCCAGATCTACCACCAGACGCAGGTGGAGCATGGTGGGAGGGGGGAAGTAAGGGAGGACCTGATCGGAGATGGGCCGGGCGAGATGCAGGTCGCCAGGGCGAGAGAGGAAGGGGGGAGGGGGAGAGGATAGGGAAAGAGGAGGAGAGCCATCCGTCCAACGGAACTCCTAAACCGTCCTGGGAGGATGAGCCTCCAGATTTTATCTTACAGCATGTACTAAGAGATGTAACTCTGTCGATTCTTGAATAAAGTGCCAACTGGGCTTCCCTTCAAAAAAAAATTGACCTTATCTCAGCTCACGTGTTGTTCGTAGATTGGCTAATGGCCATAGATTTCCAATAGGAGTACCCTGCACCGCTGCAAGGTCCACGTTGGGACAGGGAGTGCATTGCGTAGGACGTCCGGGCCTAGATACAGGAAGCCAAGAGAAGCAAGAAGTAGAAATATTGGACGCCGGACGACCGGGTACCGATATGATTTGATGCTCACTTCCCGGTCTTCTTTACAAATCATTGGCCTCGTCCGTGCGAACGGAAGGCCGTTGTCGATGAACACGAGCGGTGGCAGACCAGTGCACCTGGACTCACCGAGTTGGCGGTCAGTCAAGCCGGGCCAGCGTCGGCCGACACCGGGTCAAACAAGATTTGATCCCGCTGCTTCTGCCTTCACGCTCTTGTCCCGGCTCACCCTTACTCCGCTCGATCACACACGAAGCACCTGCGCGATGTCCCCGCCTCCACCGGCGAAATGCATGTGCCTGCGCGTGCAGCAGCAGCTGAACGAGGGACATGAGACTGAGGTGGATGCTGGTTATTTGACCCGACGACAGTTAGGCTTTTCCAACTATCTCCAAATGGTCTTGTTCATCTCTATTCATAAAAGAGGAGTTGGTAGCATGGCCTTCACTCTAGTTAATCCTCTCACTGATTTTTTTCTATCGCATCATATTTTTTTTTTCAAAAAGGGGATTTCCCCGGTGCCTATGCATCAAATGATGCACACGATCAATTTATTTGAACTGGTTTTTAGTCCATCGATGTACTAAATCCGGGGTTTGTGTGTCAAATTAACATGACTAGGGAAAATCAATATGCAGTATATCTAGTAATATATTCATGAAAAGAAATCAATCACGATCAATCTTTAAAGATCAAATCTACACAATATTTGATAACACAAGACAACATTTATAACAAGAAATGAATCACATGTCTATAATCCATCTCTCTCTCTCTCTATACTAGGAAAGTGGCCCAACAGATGACACATTATTGAAAAAATACTAGCAAAAGAGCCCGTGCATTGCAACGAGAAAAAAAATACGGCACACCCTAACCCAGTACCCATGACTCAAGACCCCAATAGGTCCCGTCGAGGTGTCTCTATGTCGACCTTAGATTAGAAATCTTTTTTCTATGCAAGCTTTTGCCGACGCGTGCATGCATGGTTATCATAGTCTTGTTTCTTATAAGTGCATAAAGGAGGAGTATGTTCTATTGAATGGTGGCATCATTTACAATACAAGGGATAATCCCATTAGGGGAATCATCCATCCAGACACCAAGAGGAACTAATTTGGCTAACTTAGCTAGTTCATGTGCTACTTGGTTGTCAACTCTATTACAATGTTCATAGATTACATGCGAAAAATCTAGCCCCATGAATTGGCAGTCGTCGAAGATTGCACTTGCCACCGAAGAAGAAGATCCTTCTTGCATTGCACGTGTAGCCTCAAAGTTATCAGAGTTAATTTCAAGCCGGTTGCATCTGACTGTGCGGGTCAAGTTAAACCCAAATCTCAGCGCTATGGATTCCGCTGGAAAAGCATCAAAGCAGACATCTAGTTTCTCATTCGCCGCTGCTACAAAAGCACCCGAACTGTCTCTAATAACTGCACCAACTGAACCCCGTAGAGTATCCTCATTGAAACTAGCGTCGACGTTCAGCTCCACATATCCATTTCTTGGTTTTCTCCAACCCCCACTTCTCACGCGGGCCCTCGGATTACAAGCAAGAGTGAAGTTTGCAGCTAACGCTCTCACAACAAGACAAATCTGGCTCGGTGTCTGGGTTTGGTCACCATGTGTCAATTTTCGATCTTCCCACCATAAATACCAAGATGTTGTTGCTACAATTTCTCTCAACTTTGCTTGCCCTAGTACAACCACCTCTTCATTTGTGAGGCTTAATAGTTGTTCAAGAACAGTCTCCCCAACGCGAGAAACCGAACAAGTTCTTTTGATGACATCATATATACCCAATAGCTTCCAAACTTGTACTGCAGTGGGGCATTCAAACAACAGGTGACGAATATTATCCGGACCTCGATTACAAGCTAGACATTGATCTTTTACTTTCATGTGTTTGTTTGCAATGATTGACCGACATGGGATTGCACTATGAAGGGTTCTCCATACAAAAATCTTTACCTTCGCCGGGCAATGCAAATTCCAAAGCGATTTCCAGGTTTCTTTCGAGGTCGACGAACTAGACTTGGGTGTTATCGTGTGGCCATTTTGATGCTCCCATACTATATGATAAGCAGATCGTACCGAGAAAAGTCCATTTTTTTGTAGCATTCCATGCCACAAAGTCAGACATGTCATGTAAAGGTAACGGAATTGAGAGAATTCTTTGGGCATCCACTTGATTTCAACATCAAATCATTTTATAAAACTCTGAAACTTTGTATGTGGCATGTTATAATATATCCAAAGCCACTCACAAGTATTTAGAATTATTGGAGCTAGAAAATATTTATAAAATTTTAATAGTTCCCATTCAAATACAATATTATTAATTCAAAGACAATAAATGTCCTAAAAATAGGTGCATCATTTTAGAAAGAGGTTTTCACCTTTTTAAAAATGATGAACTTTTATGAAGGTCATTTTTGGTTCGTAAATATTTTTAGCTGGACCGAATTGAGTTAGAATGATGCTAGGGTTTGATCATCCCCATTTCAAATTCAGAGGAGAATAAACATGATGCATTGATGCAGATGCAGCTATGTGCAAACAAATTCTAGAGCTGTGACATCATTACACCGCACATGGTTTGTAAATCTCAATGTTTGTGACATACCTGATGATCCGACACGTTTCACAGATAGAAAACGTGTGCAACCATCCACACAATTGTCATTTCCAAACAGTGTGTGACGTCAGATATCGCAAACAATGCGACCAAATTAAATGTCAGTGATAGTGTCTCTATCGCACACTCTTCTCAATCATACACTATTTGTGATGTCGTACGCATCATAAATGTGGCACATAGAATAACGTGTGCGATAGTTATCCCGTCCGACACGAGTATGATAGTCAGACATTTCGTAAGCTTGTCCGACACTTGTACAATGATTAAATTATCTTCTTAATTACATATTGCAAACGGTGTGGCAAATTTAAATGTGTGTGATATTCCCCTTATCGTACACAATTTATAATTGTCAACTCTTTATGATGTGGCGCGCATCGTAAACGTTGCGCTACAAAATAGAGAGTGCGATGGTAATGTAATCCCACACGAGTCTCAAGGATGGACCGTTTGGGAAATAATACATATCTCAAATGGTTAGTCGATGACTTTCGTTTGTGATAGATGGGGACATCGCATACGCTTAGTTAGACGAAACGTTTGCTTTCTTGTTTGACACCGCCGACAATTTTTCTATATGGTGTGGGATGGGCCCCCATACCACACACATAGGCAAGGCGACGGTTTAAAATTCTGTCACGAAAGGTGGTAGAAAATATTCGTATAGCACATCGCTGCACCAGCGTCCTCTCACCTCTATCGTTTCCTCCAGATCTAGATCCCTCCTGGCGGTAGGTTTCCCTCCCCGGCACCGGCATACGACATGACGAACGCAGATCGCCGCCTTTCCATCACTTGCAAGTAATCGCTATCGAGAATCACAAGTTTTTTTCCATAAAGGTAACTAATAATTTCTCCCGATTCAATACCCAAGGCCATGCAGATTGCTATGGTTCACTCATATTGTTAGGTTTATCATCATATATTCATGAATTCCTTGTTTAATTCAATACAAAAGTAAATTTTGGGTTTTCATCAGGTTGTTTGCTGCATGTGTTATAGATACGATCACATGTTGTTATTCTAATTGCGTTAAAGACCTAAACACGAATTTCCCCTCCATCAGAGGCTACGTAGGAGTTTTCATTTTAACTTCTCACAAGGAAAGCAGTCACACCCATCTCCATGCCGCCCCTCCCGCTCCCCCACCACATTGTATGTCCCAAAGGCTTCACCTGTGGTTAATAAAAGCAATGTTAGAACACCCAAAACTTCTGCACAAATAAATGTAGAGCCTAATATTGCTATGGTTAAAGATCTCTTGGTTGATAATATTGATGGTAAGGTTATTTACTTCTGTGATGAGGCTACTAGAATCACAAAACCTACTAGAAATAAACAAGATGTGCTAATAAGAATAAACCCATTGTTGGCATGCCTGTTGTTTCTGTCAAAATTGGAGATAATTTCTATCATAGTTTGTGTGACATGGGTGCTAGTGTGAGGGCTATTCCTTTTAACTTAGGGATAATTGGTGTTATGCCCCTAGTTGGGTCACACTCCACTAGTTTACCCCTAGTTTCCAAAAACGCGCGTTCCTGCCCAAACCACTTTGCTCGTCTTATGATTTTTATCATTGACCATTTGAGCGTAATTTTCAAAACATCACAAAAATTTCATACTAACTCAGAAAAATGCAAATAATATATCGACATGTTCATTAAAACATCACCTATATGTGCATACATTTGCATTCATGACAAATGACATGCACATATAGGTGATGTTTTTCTGAACATTTTGATATCCTATTTCCATTTTTCTATGTTAATATGAATTTGTTATGAAGTTTCCAAAATGACAGTCAAAGGGAAAAAGCATAAGATGAGCAAAGTGGTTTGTCCAAGAATGCGTGTTTTTGGAAATTAGGGGTAAACCAATCGAGCGTGACCCAACTAGGGGCATTGATATTTGTGATCTGCGTTGGTTTTTTTGTGAAGAGGAATGGGTAATTATAGCACAATACAAATAAGGATTTCCCTCTATTAAGAACCAAGGTTTATCAAACCAATAATAATATCAACCCACAACCGTCTTCAACGGCTGCACACAAAAGAGTAAACACTTGCACCCAATGCGGCAAGAGGGTTGTCAATCCCCCTTGATCTCATTATTTGCAATGAAGTGAAGTGTGTAGATAATAGTAGATAGTTGTAAATTGTAAAAATAAATAAAAGGAAATAAATGGAAGCAAGGTAATGAAAGCGTTTGTAAATATATAAGCGAATATACTTGGGGGCCATAGTTTTCCCTAGTGGCATCTCTCATGTAGGAAGCATATGGTGGTAAACAAATTACTGTTGGACAATTGATAGAAAAGAGCATAGTTATGTGATATTGATGGAAATGATCATGTATATATAGGCATCACATCCGCAAGAAAATAGGCCGACTCCTACTTGAACCTATTACTATTACTCCACCCATCAACCGCTATCCAGCATGCATCTAGAGTATTAAGTAAAATAGAGTAATGATTGGACAACATTGACATGATGTAGAAAAAGAGAATTCAATTAATATGAACTAAACCCATCATTTTATGCTTAGTGGCAAAAATACAAAGACATGTCTTGTCCCTTTCTGTCACTGGGATATAGAGCATCGCCAGATTGAACCTAGTACAATGCTCCCCTCTCACTAAAGAAATACCAATCTAGTTGGCCAAACTATTTCAATAGACCAGAGAGATTTATGAATATATAATGATCATGCAAATAAGAGTCATAATATTCAGAGGTGACTCATATAATTTTCATGATTAATCTGAACATAAACCCACAATTCATTGGATCCCAACAACAGCACCGAACAAAGAATTACATCAGATAGATCAAAGCGAAGATGTGATGATCATTGTATTGAAGATCAAAAGAGAGAGATAGATAGCCATCTAAGTACTAACTACGAACCCGTAGGTCTGTGATGAACTACTCACACATCATCATGAGGGTAGCAAGGTTGATGAAGAGGCCCTTCGTGACCGATCCATCCTTCGGTAGAGGGTTCCGGAACGGAGCTCCAGATGGGATCGTGGTGGAACAAAGACTTGCGGTGGCGGAAAAAGAGTTTCGGGATGCCCCCTAAGGTTTTTGGAATATATGTGAATTTATACACCAGAGAACGGGGGTAGGAGGTCCACCAGGGAGGGACAAGCTATTAGGACGCGTCGACCCCCCTGGACGCGCCCTGTTGGCTTGTGCCTCCCTCGTGCGGCCTACGGTATTCTCCCGAAGCTTCCAGGTCTTCTTTTGGTCCAGAAAAATCATAAAAAAGTCTCAAGGTAATTGGAATTCGTTTGGTATTGTAAACCTAAAAAGTAAAAAACACGTAGAAAATAGCAGGTGGCAGTGGGCACTGGGTCAATAGGTTAGTGCTAAAAAATAATATAAATTGATAAATTATTACTCAAATTATCCTAGAATGATAATATAATAGCATGGAACAATGAAAAATTATAGACATTTTGGAGACTTATCAACATCCCCAAGCTAAATTCCTTCTCGTCCTCGTGTAGGTAAATGATAAAAACTCAGAATTTTTGATGTGACATCCTACCCAATATGTAATCTTTTGCATGTATGCTCACCGAGAAACGATGAATTAACAAACATCAACATAGTAATATTTATTGGCACAAGCAATAAAATCATCAACCTTTCAAAGTATACAATCCTAAAAGAATGTTTACCCCCATTTATTTTACCATATTAGCAAGGCATGGCTCCATCTTCACCACATTAATACAAATTTCAAGCACCATGGTGTCCAAGTCAAGCAATTTGATCATACTTTTTCAATGTGCATCAACTGTTTATTCTTCACACAATACATGAGCATGAACCATGGACATAACATAAATGTGGAATAGAATATGGTGGTAAGTATCAAAGGTTTAAAAAGTAGAGTAGAAAGTCTCGCATCAAATAAGCATATCAACGGGCTATGGAGATGCCCATCAATAGATATCAATGCAAGGAGTAGGGATTGCCATGCAAATGATGCACAAGAGGTATAAGTGTATGAAAGCTCAACTGAAGCTAAGTGGGGCGTGCATCCAACTTGCTTGCTCATGAAGACCTCAGGAATTTGAGGAAGCCCATCATCGGCATATACAAGCCAAGTTTCTATAAATGGAAAAGTAATTCCCACTATCATATGGAAATGACATAACATGAGACTTTATATATGAAGAACAAGGTGCCACTTTGAGGCACAAGTGTGGTAAAGGATAGTAGCAAAGTCCCTTCTATCCTTTTCTCTCATTTTCATTTCATTTTTTATGGTGGGCTCATTTGGCCTCCCCCATTTTTACTTCCTCACTGGGACAATGAACTAATAATGATGATCATCACACTTTTATTTACTCACAACTCAATATGAAAACTCGATATGAAGAACTATGAAACACTATGACTCAATATGAATGCCTCTCATAGTGTACCAGGATGTGCAATGATCAAGCGTGACATGTATCAATAATATGATGAACGGTGGCTTTGCCACAAATATTATGTCAGCTCTATATGATCATGCAAAGCAATATGATGATGAATGAACTATTCATATGATGTTAAAGTGAAATTTGCATGGCAATATATCTCAAAATGGAAATAAAAATGCCATGATAGATAGGTATGGTGGATGTTTTGAGGAAGATATGAGAAGGTGAAATCACATTTGCTCCCTTGCTGGTTTATGTAATTAATAACAACATATATGTCATTGGACTCATGTTTTCATTAAGCATATTTAAGGAAAAGTCTAATGATGGGATGACTATAAATTGTGAGGAGATACCCTAAGATGCAAGGAAAGGATTGAAAAAGCTTCAAGCTACAAGACTCTCTTTTTACTTTGTGAGAAATCACTTTGAATCCATAGGAAAGCCAATACTATTAAAAGGGGGTAAGGTATTGTTGGTGAACAAATTGCTCCATGTGCACAAGTGCTAGCCACCAAAAACACCCACATGCTCTCCCACAAAATACTCTGTCTAAACCCTACCACTCAAAATCGGTGCCACCAAGAATTTCATATCGGCTACACCGAGTCAAAACCTAAGACTGAACCCTAGACAAACCCTAGCTCTTCGGTGCAACTGAGTTCACATCGGTGCAACCGAGAACCAGTGACCACAATTCTGTTAGCTGTTTTCGTAAAATCAGAATTTCCGAGCATCGAGTCTTGGAAACTCCCTCGACCACTGACTTCGGTGCCACCTAGTTTCCTATATCAGTCTCACTGAGATTCCGAAAGTTGCCACATTTTGAACAGATCGGTACAACCGAGTTTTGCATCGGTTTCACCAAGATGGTCAATAATGTTGTAATGGTTGGATTTTTTGGAGATGCCTATATATACCCCTCCACCACACCCCACTCGTAAGAGAAGCACTCAAAACAGTTCCTCACTTTCCATATCCAAATTTCTGAGAGAGAACCACCTACCCTTGTGCTGAGATCAAGATCATCCACTCCAACCATATGGATCTTGATTTCTAGCCTCCCCAAATTGCTTTCCACCCAATCAATTTCTTCTACCAAGCCAAATCTATGAGAGAGCGATTGAGTGTTGAGGAGTCTATCATCTTGAAGCACAAGAGCAAGGAGTTCATCACCATGATCAAGCCTATTACCTTTTGAAGGGTGGTGCCTCCTAGATTGGTTAGTGTTGCTTGGGAGCCTCCTACTTCGTGTTTTGGAGTTGAACCAAGAAGTTTGTATGGGCAAGGAGATCGCCTACTTCGTGAAGATCTACCCGTAGTGAGGCTAGTCCTTCGTGGACAGGAGCCATTATGGAGTAGTCAAGGTTGCTACTTTGTGGACCCTTATGGGTGGAGCCCTCTGTGGACTCTCGAGACCGTTACCCTCCATGGGTTGAAGACTCCATAAACGTGGATGTACGATAGCGCCACCTATTGTAACCACGGGAAAAATCTTCGTGTCTACAATTGTGTTTGATCTTCTAACCCTTAACTCTATTACATGTGCTTGTCTTTAATTTCCCTGCTATACTCGTAGACATTCATGAGTAGGGTGTGCTTGACTTGCTATCATTGCTAAAATATGCCCACAACTAAAATTGGGAGAAGGTAGAATTTTTATTTGTTCAAGTAGTCTAATCACCCCCCTCTAGACCTACTTTCGATCCTACAAGTGGTATCAGAGCTTTGGTCTCCATTGCATTGGTTTCACAACCTAGGAGAGTATGGCGTCTAGCGAGGGAAATTAGCACCGTAGAGGTCCTTACTTTGTTGGTACAATTTTTTCTAGTTGGAAGCATAAGATTAAAAATGCATATTCTTGGTCATAACCCCACCGTTTGGGCTGTTGTTCGTGTTGGCTTGCAAGGTGAATTCTATGGTGATGGAAACAAACCGAATCGTGAAGCGACATCATAAGAACTAAAGATGTTGCAATACAATTCTCAAACATGTGACATTCTTTTAAACTACCTATGCACCGAAGAATTCAACAAAATCGGGCATCTTGAGAATGCAAAGGAAATTTGGGATACTTTGGTTGATATGCACGAAGGTACCGATTCCATCAAAGAATCTAAGATGGATGTGCTTCAAAGTCAGCTTGACAAATTCAAGATGAAAGATGGTGAAGGAGTCACAGAGATGTACTCTAGGCTAGCTCTCATTACCAATGGACTGCCATCTTAGGAAGCGAAGAAATGACCGAAAAATTCATCATCAAATAGGTACTTAGAGCTTTGTATGGAAAGTATGACACCGTGTGCACCTTAATCCAAATGATGCAAAACTACAAAGATCTCAAGCCTACGGAAGTGATTGGAAGGATTGTTGCTCATGAGATGTCACTCAAAGACAAGGAAGAGCTTCACAACAAGTCTAGCGGTGCTTACAAATTCACAAGTGATGCTCCTGCTACCTCAAGCGATAACATTCTAACCAATGAAGAGATAAGCGTCATGGTCAAGAAATTCAACAAGTCTACAAGAGTAGATGCAAAGAGAGGAACTCTAATTCAAGATATGAAGAAAAGCGTTCATCTAGTCGTGCCTGGAATTGTTATAATTGTGGAAGTCTCAGACACTACTCCAATGAGTGCATGCCCCCACAAGAGAAGGGAAGAGTCACCTACAAGAAAGAGCTCAAGAGATGAGTCACCTCGAATAGAAAGAATGAGTAGAGATGATCGTTGTGAATGAAGACCCTCAAGGAGAAGTAGGGACTCGGAGAAGAAGGACAAGTACACCAAGAGCTACTCAAGAAGAAGACATCAAGCTCATGTTGGTGAATGGGTTTCTGGCTCCGAATTTGACCATCACTTCGAGAGAAGCTATCACTCCGGCTCCAACTATAGTCAAGATGAAGGTGTTGCCGGACTTGCACTCATTTCCTCCAACTCCTACGACATATTTGATTCACCAAATGAAGGGAGTGGAAATTTCTTCATGGCTAAAGGCCCCAAGGTACCACACCCCGAATATCTTGATTTCAATAGTGATGAGGATGACCTACTAGGAGATGATGACTTTCTATCTGACAAATCTAGTGATACTAGTCAAAATGAACTTGTTAGTAATCACTCTAGTCAATATAAGTCGTGTGATGATGATAAGTTGGCAGTAGAGCGACTAACTAAAGAACTAAACACTCTTAAGTTAGCCCACTAGTCTACTCTACAAGATCATAGAGAGCTTGTAAGGACACATGAGAAGCTCCACTTCAAGAAGCTCAATTTGGAGCAAGAGCAAGGTTGTCAGAATCGTGATTCTGTTATATGATTCTACGAGTTTACGATCCAAACTAATTCTATGATTTTAGTTCATAGAATCTACGTTTCTACGATCCCGATAGTGAGGATTCTACGATTTGCGATCCTACCATCAGAGTTCCGAGATTCGAAATCATGATTCTGACAACCTTGAGCAAGAGCATGAAGTCCTTAAAGCTATCAATGACGATCTTTGAAGGAAGAATTCCTCTTATCTAGCCAAACGAGCAAACTAGTAACAAAGGCAAGAAAGGTTCTTCAACTAGTAGCAATAAAAATGAGAAATCCAATGATATTGCTTCTAGTAGTTCTATTGATCCCACTAACGACTCTCTTATCCAAGTTACACTTGAGCAAGAAAATGAACTATTGAAAGGGATTATAGAGAAAGGTATCTACAAAAGTCTTTCCGGGTGTAAGCAATTTGAGGAAATTGTGCGCAGGCACGGAGGATACCGGAAGAACCATGTCATTGGGTACTTCAATGCAAATGGAGTTGAATGGGAGGAAGGTCCATACCCAAGCCCAAGCTTGTTCCTCAATGGGAGAAGTTTTAACATTCTCTTCCCAAGGGAACAAAAGCTCAAGATGACCTTACACCACAAGATCACAAGCTCAAGGGCAAGGACAAGCTTCAAGAGGAGATTGACTCATATGAACATGAATCCCAAGCTTTGGTCAAGTGGGTTCCCAAGGCTTCTACAAGCTCAACTTCTACAAGTGCCACTTAAACACAAGGGATTCCCATCAATTTGATGAGGGGCCCCAAGAAGAAGAACTAGAGAAGTTTTGGAAGGGTGACCCCACCAATGAAATTCACTCATATTGATTATTGGCAAGAACTAGTTGCAATCAACATCAACATTATGCAATAGTTCAAGGAGTCACACATTCCCTCAAAGGTAAGCAAGGGATAAGGCAATTAATGAATTCATGGACATCATCATGTATGCTTTGCATTCCATGTCCGTAGATATCCTTGTATTTGTCTCTTGGTTCGGGACTAACCCATGTAGGTGAGAAGAGTAAGAAACAAAAAGGATTTCTCCCAACTCAAGATGATCTTCATAAACTATGAGCATCCACTACTACATCACCCACATGAAGTCTTCTACGACAAAACCCAAGGTTAGTTTATCCCTCTTAGGGGGGATGTCACATCAAGGGGGAGCTTTACTCTAAGACTTGAGTCAAAGTATCTCTTAGAATGTGACAACATTAACAAGATTTATGTAAAACTTGTAACCCACTTGTGCTTAAACGATGAGTATGACCTATGATCAAGTATTCTAACTTGGCTCCTAAGTAAATATACTCATATATAGATGACTATGTCATCACCAAAGTGCTTGATAGATGCTAGAACATTTGTGCATGTTTTCCATGATTTCATTTGATATCTTATTGTGTGAGCATGTTGGTCTGCATATCTTTACTCATTCGAGAATATCCAATTGTAGCTATTTGACTTTTGATTTTCTTTTGCCAACTGGATATACAAGAAGGCCTAGGAACCCTCGCTAGCTAGCTATGCTTTCTTGTCTCAAGTTCTATTCGTGCTACATCACAAAACTTGAACAAGCACTTCTCGATCCCTCTGTGTGAGGAGCACTGAGAGTACCGTGTCAACAACAGCTACATTCCAAAACCTCTTTGTGAATCTCGGTGTAACCAACTCCACAAACTCGGTTCCACCGCACTAAGTTGATCTAGGTATTTGACCTCGGTACCACCGATCAGAAATTGTCGGTCTCACCGAGTCTCTCTGTCTCCTGACGGTCATGCAACTTGGTGACACCAAAACATTTCAATCGGTTTCACCGACAGTGAGGAGTATTTAGCCCGGCGAACCCGACTTTTAAAATTGAATCTTCAAAGTCTTTTCCTTCAAACTCCGAACTGCCGCTCTGGACCCCTTGGTCGTCGCCCTTGCTTCCCCGTTCACCTTCGCCATTGGGAATCACTGCCGTTGATGGAATCTACACCACCGTTGCTGCCGTAGCATATTCATCACCAAGCTAGGGTGTGAATCCGGCCCCTTGTGTGCTCCTCTATCTAATTCTTGTGCATGAGGTTTCTTCCATCCACAAACCACAGTGTGCAATCTTCCTAATCCACTAAAAGATTCACTAGATTAGCGAACGAGAAAATTTAGGTTTAGTCGCCCGCAAAATGCATCTCGGTGACACCAAGTCACAAAAATTGGTTCTACCGATTTGGTTCTAGGGTTCTTGAGAATGGTGTTGGTGAAACCGAGTGGTTATTTTTGGTGACACCGAAGTGGCTGCCAAGTTTCTGTGAAGAAGACCAGCCGTCTCGATAAATCCGAAAATTCTGACTCGATGGTACCGAAATCCATTTTGCAGAAAGTTAAAACTAAGAATTTCCTTGTTCAAATTTGAAAAATGTCTGTGTTTTGTGATGATTCAACCCCGCTGCTCTTCTATACTCTCTTCATATGGTCAGCATGTTAGATCCAGTGGACAACCAGAATGACTTCAAAGAGAGAGAGAGAGATGTTGAGATGAGTTTAGGCACTAGTCCTGAGGGTATCTCATCTTCTTATGATTGCAACCCTATCTCACCCGATTTGCCCAAGGCTGCAACTAGAGCTAGGAGGAAGTTGAACTCACATGAAGAGGACTCTGACTTTGTGCCAGATGAGGTCCCTGCCAAGCGAAAGCTGGATAAAGCAGACAAGGCTGCTAAGAAGACTGCATCTGAGGCCACCTCATCTAGAAGACTTGTCAGGAAGGAGTATGCCAGCACAGAGGTTATGAGAGCACTAGAGAGTGCTAGGTCTTCCATGCAAATAGAGCCAGCCAGAAGCTCTATGCCCAAGAAGCCTGCTGAGAAGAAGAGAAGCATGAACATGATAGTACATGCTGTTGGAAGACCAACTTCCATGTATGAAGACCCATCAGATGTAGAGGGAGAGGAAGAGCCAGTTGCTCATGCTCCTCCTATGAAGAAGAAGTTGCTTGCTGATGCCATGACTTCTCAGGCCCCTCCCAAAGGCAAGGCAACTCCTCCTCCCAAGAAGTCCACAACTCCTAAGTCCAAGAGGGCTACAATAGATATTTCAGCTACAGAGAAGAGCTAGGTATCCTCCTCCAGAGCCGTTGCTGAAGATGAGGATATGTCTGTCTTGAGGAAGCTTAGATCTCACCTCCCACAAAAGAATGACAACTATCCACTTGCCGAGGATATGAAGAAGAGGAAGGATTCAGGGTTGAAAGAGTGGAGAGCCGTAGATCCTTATTCTCGAAGGAGGAAAATAGCTGTAAATTACAGATTCTACACTAAGGAGTAGCAGGATTTCTTTGAGATTGTTTTGCTTGATAAGAGCCCTACTGTCAGTGACATGATATATGTAGATTGGGACTACATTAAGGAAAATGAGGATTACTTCCCCCATGTGCTAGATAAATTCAAGGCTATTGGTATTGATGCTTTTGTTGGCAAGAATATGACCCCTGGAATGATGAGATGATCATGCAGTTCTATTCCACTACACACTTCTATCCAGATGGAAGGATAGTGTGGATGACTGAGGGCACCAGATATGAATCTTCAGTGGAAGAGTGGGCTACCATGTTAGGAGATCCACAAGTAGAGGATGGTGACTTGGATGTGTACTCAGAGGCCAAGATGAATCACAATTCCATGGCCAATATGTACAAGGTAATCCCTGTTGACTATGTGCATCACATAAGTTTAGCTCTGTGTACTATCTGCAAGCAGGCTTGCAAACCACCAACACCATTCTGAGGCACACCTTGATGGCCAAGTCAGGAGATGAGAAGATGATTAGAGCATTCTCCATAAACACGATGCATCACATTGACCTTCACACCAAATTCAGAAACATGGATTTGATTGTAGAGTGTGAAGAGGACAGCTGCTGACCAAAAGAGGTCATGTGGATATGCTCCATACATTGAGATGCTCATCAATTCCAAGCTTAAGTAGAATGTATTTGCTCTTGATAGACCCCACATGCCTCTCCAACCTGAGTTTGAGGATAATGTAGTGGTGATGGACCCATATCATCCCACTTCATCTGCTGCAGAGGAAACAGCTAAGGCAGCCAGAGCCACTAGTGCTCCAGTGCCAAGGACAAGGATCGAGCAGATGGATCTCATTCTTAGCGCAATCCAAGGCATGCAGAATGACATCACGGAGATTCTCAAGAACCAAAAGAGTCTGGAAAGGATTGTTGGAGACAAGTTTCATACTTTGAACAACAAGGTGGATGGGCTGACTAAGACAATTGATGAGCTCAAGAAGGAGGTGGACTCAGTACCCCTTTCCCACACCTCACAAGATGATGATGAAGATGTAGGTCACCCTCTACAGCCTAGCACCCAGTTCAAGACTCAAGCCAAATCCTTGTCAGTGCCTGCTTCCGAGAAGAGACCATCTACATGAGCTCCTGCTGGAGCTCCTTCAGTCCCATCAGCTGCATCAGCACCTCCAATGTCTACACCAACCCCTTCCATGACATCGGCAGGAGTCTTCGCAGATGTGGTTCTCTCGACTCCTACATCAACAACCAAAGGAGATCAGCCCTAGAGAGATGATTAGTCCTATACCTTTGAACTTTTTGGTAACCTGTTGCCAAAGGGGGAGAAGTTGTATAGATCAATAGGGCTTCAAGAGAGAGAGAGTGTTGCTTTTTGTCGCTCTCCAAAACATTAAAAAAATTGGTTGTTCATTTGTGTTAAACTTGTTGGTTTTTGATCATACAATTTTTGAGTGTTGCTACTATTTCCTATGCTTTGAGATGCTTATGAGATGATAATTCACTTCTTGTTTGATATGTTGTGCTATGTTATTCATTCATACTATTCCCGCACACCACCAAGCTATATGTGACATGGAAGAGTACCCCATGAGCCTAATCGATTATTCATTTGCATTCGAACACAAATTAAAAATAATGCACAAATTTAGGGGGAGCTCTTGCTTATCACAGACTTGTCAAAATGATGACTCTATTCATTGATTATATCATATGTCAAAGCTTTGATCTATATGTTGTCATCAATTACAAAAAAGGGGGAGATTGAAAGCACATTTGCTCCCTTGGTTGTTTAAGTAATTAATAACAACATATATGTCATTGGACTCATGTTTTCACTAAGCATATTTCAGGAAAAGTCCAATGATGGGATGGCTATAAATTGTGAGGAGATATCCCAAAATGCAAGGAATGGATTGGCAAAGCTTCAAGCTAGAAGACTCTCTCTTTTACTTTTTGACAAATCACTTTGAGTCCATAGGAAAGCCAATACTATTAAAAGGGGGTAAGGTATTGTTGGTGAACAAATTTCTCCACGTGTACAAGTGCTAACCACCAAAAACACCTACAAGCTCTCCCACAAAATACTCTGTCTAAACCCTACCACTCGAAATTGGTGCCACTAAGAATTTCTTATCGGCTACACCGAGTCAAAACCTAAGATAAAATCCTAGCCAAATCCTAGCTCTTCGGTGCAACCGAGTTCACATCGGTGCAACTGAGAATCAGTGACCACGATTATGTTAGCTGATTTCATAAAATCGTAATTTCCGAGTTTTGTGTTTTGGTCTCATCGAGTCTTGGAAACTGCCTTGGCAACTGACTTTGGTACCACCGAGTTTCCTATATCGGTCTCACCGAGACTTCTAAAGTTGCGTCATTTTGACGAGATCGATACAACCGTGTTTTGCATCAGTTTCACCGAGATGGTCAATAATGTTGTAACGGTTGGATTTTTGGATATGCCTATATATATCCCTCCACCACATCCCACTCATAAGAGAAGCACTCAAAACAGTTCCCCACTTCCCATATCCAAATTTCCGAGAGAGAACCACCTACCCTTGTGTTGAGATCAAGATCATACACTCCGACCATATGGATCTTGATTTCTAGCCTCCCCAAGTTTCTTTCCACCCAATCAATCTATTCTGACAACTCAAATTTGTGAGAGAGTGATCTAGTGTTGAGGAGTCTATCATCTTGAAGCACAAGAGCAAGGAGTTCATCACCATTATCAAGTCTATTACCTTTTAGAGGGTGGTGCTGATGACCCACAAGTATAGGGGATCTATTGTAGTCCTTTCGATAAGTAAGAGTGTCGAACCCAACGAGGAGCAGAAGGAAATGACAAGCGGTTTCCAGTAAGGTATTCTCTACAAGTATTGAAATTATTGATGACAGATAGTTTTGTGATAAGATAATTCGTAACGAGTAACAAGTAACAAGTGTAGAAAAGGTGCAACAAGATAGCACAATCCTTTTTGTAGCAAAGAACAGGCCTAGAAAAACTCTTATCTAAAGCAAAGAGCCCCAAGGACACATGGGAATTTCTGTCAAGCTAGTTTTCATCATGCTCATTTGGTTCACGTTCGTTACTTTGATAATTTGATATGTGGGTGGACCAGTGCTTGGGTGCTGCCCTTACTTGGACAAGCCTCCCACTTATGATTAACCCCTATCGCAAGCATCCACAACTACGAAAGAAGAATTAAGATAAACCTAACCATAGCATGAAGCATATGGATCCAAATCAACCCCTTACGAAGCAACGCGTAAAGTAGGGTTTAATCTTTTGTCACTTTGGCAACCCATCATCTACTTATTACTTCCCAATGCCTTCCCTAGGCCCAAATAATGATGAAGTGTTATGTAGTCGACGTTCACATAACACCACTAGAGGAGAGACAACATACATCTCATCAAAATATCGAACGAATACCAAATTCACATGATTACTTATAACAAGACTTATCCCATGTCCTCAGGAACAAACGTAACTACTCACAAAACATGTTCATGTTCATAATCAGAGGAGTATTAATTATCATAAAGGATATGAACATATGATCTTCCACCAAGTAAACCAACTAGCATCAACTACAAGGAGTAATCAACACTACTAGCAACCCACATGTACCAATCTGAGGTGTTGAGACAAAGATCGGATACAAGAGATGAACTAGGGTTTCGAGAAGAGATGGTGCTAGTGAAGGTGTTGATGGAGATTGACCCCTCTCGATGAGAGGATCGTTGGTGATGACGATGGCTTCGATTTCCCCCACCTCGAGGGAAGTTTCCCCGGCAGAACAGCCCTGCCAGAGCTCTAGATTGGTTCTGTCCAAGTTCCGCCTCGAGACGGCGGCGCTTCGTCCTGAAAGCTCTCTTCTCATTTTTTCAGGTCAAAACGCTTCATATAGGAGAATATGGGCATCAAAGGAGCCACAAGGGCCCCACAAGCCTGCTGGCTGCCCCCTCTGGTTGATTCTTGCGCTAGTATTTTTTATTAAATCCAAAAATATTCTTAGTAATTTTTTAGGACTTTTGGAGTTGTGTAGAATAGGTATCTCAGATTTGCTCCTTTTCTAGTCCAGAATTCCAGCTACTGGCAATCTCCCTCTTCATGTAAAGCTTGTAAAATAAGAAAGAAAAGGCATAAGTATTGTACCATAACGTATAATAACAATCCATAATGCAATAAATATCAATATAAAAGCATGATGCAAAATGGACCTATCAACTCCCCCAAGCTTAGTCCTCAGTTGCCCTCAAGCAAAAGCCGAGATCGATGAATATGTCCACATGTTTGGAGATAGAGGTGTCAATAAAATAAAATAGGACATGAGGGCATCAGGATCAACTTTAGAACAACAATACTCATTGTATGAGATTATTTATACTAGAGTAAGAATTCATTCACAAGATAAAGTATGAACCAAGAACTCGATTGACAACCAACAAACTATGATCTGAGTCATTGAAGCAATTGACAATTTATCATAACATCGGAAAGAGTCAATATAAGAGCTTGTAAAGAAAATCCACATACTCAATTATCTTTTAGTATTTCACAATTGCTAGCAGTCACGTGGTACCCATGAGGTCAAAGATTCAATCGAACATAGAGAAAGATAGGGTCTTATAGTTTTGGCTCGCAACTATTCACCTCAAGGGTGATGTCAACTATAATAACTCATGATCACCCACATCCGAGTGGCTATATAAGTCTAGATCATTCCCCAACACATAATACTTGCCAATAGAGAAGAAATATAGGAATTAGTGAAGACTACCATGACTCTTGCATAAAGGTAAGTACTAAAAAGTAAAAGTAATAGATAGGCCCTTCGTAGAGGGAAGCAGAGGTTGTCATGTGCTTTTTGTTTTTGGTTGCACAAACTCTTAGTGCAGAGGAACGCCGCATTGTATGCCCTTTGTGATAGCAACCTTTATTATGCAGTCTGTCGCTTTTATTTCTTCACTATCACAAGTTCGTACCACGCTTATTTCCCTTATAATAAAAGATCACACATATTTAGGAGCAATTTTTATTGCCTTTTTGCATCGATGACAACTTACTTGAAGGATCTTATTCAATCCATAGGTAGGTATGGTGTACTCTCATGGCAAAACTGGGTTGAGGTGTTTGGTTGCACAAGTAGTATCTCTACTTAGTGTGGAGGTTTTGGCTAGTATTAGGTGGAAGCAAGCACTACATGTTGGAGGATCTAAAACCATATAACTTCTATTCGGAGGCAAGCAAACATAACCTATTATGTTGTCTTCCTTGTCCAACATCAACTTCTTGGCATGTAATATTTTAATGAGAGGTCACAATCATAAAAGATGTCCAAGATAATATATCTATATGTGAATATATCTTTCTTTATCACTTCCTTTCAACTGCACCAATGACCAATTACTATGTTTGTTAACCCCCAACAAATTTCAATCAACATACTTTTTATATGTGAAGTCATCACTCCCATAAGATCATTATGTATACTCTTTGATTTTATTCTATTATTCTATATTCATTACTTTCAAGAGCATAGTGATCTAGCAAAGCCCTCTTATGAAAACTACTTTTTATTATATAACTCTCGGACTTGCTTACATAAGGGGAGCAAAAGCAAAAACTAAAAGGTAGATCATACTAAAACTTTTATTCTACTAGAACAAAACAAAATCAAAAGGATCGATCTAGGAAAGATAAGAAAAACAAAAAAGGGAAAAGGTTGGATGTGATACGATACCAGGACACCTCCCCCAAGCTTGGCACAAGCCAAGGGGAGTGTCCATACCCATGTTCTCAAGTGTCCTTATTTGGAGGTGATGGTGGTGGAGTTGTTGATGAAGATGGAAACTTGTCCTCCTCCTTCCAAGGCATAGGCTCACCATCGTATAAAGATGAATGAGTCTCCGGAATCCTCAAATCTGTAGCCAAACTCATTCTCTTAAATCTGTATTCATACTCACAGTTTTGGTTTTGTAGATCATAGATCTGGGCTTGGAGATGCTCAATTTTCTCATAAAGCTTGAAGATGTGCTCACTGATGTCCTTGGTGTCCAGCTTGTGTTTATGGGTAAACTCCGAGATCATCATATGATTGGCATTGAGTCCATGTTCCACCATCCCTTGGCACTTGAAGACTTGTTGCTCCATTGCTTTGAGCCTTGTTTCCACGCTTCCGATCTTCTTTGGCCCCTCAACGTCATGGATGTGCAACACCCCCTCACGCATCTCAATGGTTTGAGGGTGATGCAGCACCTCTGTAAGATAAGGGTTGATGACCTTCTCGAAAAACATGTCCTTGGAGCACCGGGGGAAGCCCTGACGATCTAAATCTGCGACAGAAACAGCTCAAAACGAAAACAAGAGGTATTATCGTGATACGAAAGTCGAAACCTTTGGGAGATTATATAATGAATTTTTGTCAGCCCGAAGGGGTGTTCCACAAGAAAACGGAGTCCAGGGGGCGCTCGAGGTGGTGACAAGCCCCCTAGGCGCGACTTGGGGGGGTGGCCGTGCCTACAAGGCTTGTCGCCTCCCCGTGCGTCCTTCAGACTGCGTTTTATTTTCCATTTTTTTTAAATATTCCAAAACTTAATAAAATTGCTACTGGGAAAATTTTGGAGTCGGTTTACTTACTGACGGGGATATACCCCATGGTATGACCCCGCCTGGCGACTCACAGGAGACCCGGTCGAAGACATGACATCTTATTAATGACCTGGCCAGGCAACTCACAGGAGACCCGTTAAAGACATGACATCTTATTTATGACCCGGCAAGCGGATCACAGGATGACCAAGCCCAAGACCCGACGGGTGAGCCGGCGCCAGGCGGCTCACAAGAGAAGGCTCATAGGAGAAGGCCCACAAGAGAGAAGGATTCCCTTAAAGGAAATAAGACCCGGAGTAGGATTCGTGAGAGACTAGTCCTAATCCTACTCCTAGTAGGACTCTATTTGTAAACCTACCCTCTCCACTTATATAAGGAGGGGTAGAGCACCCCTAGAGGGACAAGTTCTCAAGAGACACAAGTCTACAAGTTTAGACAACACAAGAGATTAGAGGCACAAGAGATTAGAGGTAGCGATTAGCACCCTTGTAACCGAGAGATCTTCATCATCATCAATACCAGACAAGCAGGACGTAGGCTTTTACCTGCATCAGAGGGGCCGAACCTGGGTAAAACTCCATGTCTTCTTGATTCCGATCAACCCCTTCAAGCCGCCACGTAGTTGCGTCTCGCCCCGAACCTAAGTCCGTTGACCCGGACATCTGCCGTGACAAATCCACGACAGTTGGCGCCCACCGTGGGGCGACGCACTGTGGTTTGTGTTTTTGAAGGGATATCTGTAGGGATCAAGAAATTCATGATTAGTCAGACGAAGAAGAGCCTGGATCAATCAAACAGGATCACCCGACATGATACAACTTTAGGCGAAACTGAAAAATTCATTGTTCGATTGCGTCGAGTGCATCATTATCACCACAAGTTGAAACTGCTACTGCTGCGTTGCTCAGCCGCTGACCACCCCTGCTACTCCATCTTTGCTCCGCCCTGTGGCCAGCTCCGAGCCGCCGCTGCGCCTCTCCTTCTGCCGTGGATCAATGCTTCCAAGACGCCCTGGCCGAGCTACCACCGCATCCTCGCCTTGAACCATCGCACCCTGAGCTGACTCGTGGCCACGTCCTCTCTTCACCAGCTACGCAGTGGCTGGCTCCGCCCCTCCCCATTCTGCCTCGCCTTGCTCCAGTATGCTGATTATTTGTGGGGAAAGAGAAAAAGGCCCAGCTAAAAAAAAGGAGGAGGAAGGCCACATGGGTACTGAGACTACAAGTGTTATCTATCCTATTTGTTTTATCAGTACACTTTAAATTGTGTTGAGAACAACTACTTTGTCCTATGATATTTTTTGTATGCAGGACAATTACTCAGTACAAAAGCAGCGTCATATTGCGAGTACAGAGCTGCAGCCCGTATTAGTGCAGGCTACATCAACATGCCGCCAATGACCCGCGCGTCTGTGCCGGTTTATAAACGCCACTGACGACTCTCCGTCCACGCCAGCTTACAACTCCACCGGCGACTCTTCGTCCATGCCAGCTTACAGCGCTACCGGCGATGCTCCATCTGTGTCGGTTTATAACACCGTGCCGTGGCCGTCTCTCGCGACCGCGCCGGTCTACAATGCAGCGACCGTCTCTCATGACAACACCGGCTTACAACGCCGTGGCCGTCCCTTGTCACCTGCGCCGGTTTACAAACGTCATGGCGTCTGTCACAATAGCACCGGCTTACAACGCTGTGGCTGATTTCTACGTCTACATCAACACACCAGTGGCTGCATACACCAGTACAAACCGTCCACCGTCCTACGGTCCAATTTACTTCAAGATCAGGTGCAGTGCCCGACGATACGAGCCGCCCAACGGACGCGCGCAAGACGCCACCCACACTGTGATCTACATCAACATATCGGTGGGTGCTCGTCGATACGAGCCGTCCAACAGACAAGCGCATAAGTTGCCGCCACTATAGTTTGGTTCACTTCAAACAAACAGTCGGAATGAACCATCGACCGGATCACTGAAACAATTCATACGGGATCATCTATAACCCGCCACAGTCAACCTCAAACTTCCAGTGAAGATCCTCAAGCCACCTCTTCGAGTCAACTTGAGGCTCGGGGGCTATAGACATGGCAAGACACATTTGGTCGTTTTCAATGAGAAGCCCGGGTCTTTGCAAGATGAAATTTTCCGGCTCAGAAATTTGAGTTGAAGTGGTTTGTTCGCCATCAAAACGGCTGATCTATTATCCGGCTTTATGCCCTATCAAGCGCTGTTGCAGGGAGGCTTCTTGCCTTCGGGTATAGCTTACATCTCCCCTGCACAATTTGCTTTTACGCTGTTGCAAGGAGGCTTCTTGCCTTCGGGTATAGCTTACATATCCCTTGCACAGCCGGCGTTATGCCCAATTAAGCACTGTTGCAAAGAGGCTTCTTGCCTTCGGGTATAGCTTACATCTCCTTTGCACAACCAGCTATTATTAAACTGTTGCAAGGAGGCTTCTTGCCTTCGTGTATAGCTTACATCTCCCTTGCATAGCCGGCGTTATGCCCAATTAAGCAATGTTGCAAAGAGGCTTCTTACCTTCGGGTATAGCTTACATCTCCTTTGCACAGCCAGCTGTTATTAAACTGTTGCAAGGAGGCTTCTTGCCTTCGGGTATAGCTTACATCTCCCTTGCACAGTTGGCTTTATGCCTAGTTTGGTTACATTAAGCGCTATTGTTGATGGAGGCTTCTTACCTTTGGTATAGCTTACATGACCCTAAGACAATAGTGTGTACACCAAATTCCAGTTGCTTATCAACTGCGGCCATCGAAGGGGGCTTCTTATCGATGTGTATCGCTTATCTCACCCTAATGGCCGGCTTTATGCCACTTCCGGTTACTTATTAACCGCGGTTGTCGAAGGGGGCTTCTTACCGACGGGTTTGCTTATCTCACCGTAACAACCGGAGTTTTACGCGAAAACTCAGTTGCTTATCAACTGTAGCTGTTGAAGGAGGCTTCTTGCCTTCGGGTATAGCTTACATCTCCCTTCAAACAGTCGGCTTTATGCCGTTTCAGGCTAATCATTAGCCGCGATTGTCAATGGAGGCTTCTTGCCTTAGGGTATAGCTTACATCTCCCATCGACAGCCGGCGTCCACGCATATAATATTCAAACATTAACAGGAGGCTTCTTACCTTTAGGTACAGCTTACATTGCCCTGCAAACAGCCGACTTTATGCCGCTTCCGGCTCATTATTAGTCGCGGTTGTCGATGGAGGCTTCTTACCTTTAGGTACAGCTTACATTACCCTATGACAACCGGTTCTCGACAAAGTTCATCTTACAAGAGCCGGAGTCATACTACTCCGGTTGACAAGTTTCAAAGTGCTCGGCCGGCTCTAAATTACTAGAGAAGGTGTGACATCTTCAAAGACAAGCGCCGGCTCTAAAAGTTCAAGATGGATTCATACAAAGGGGGGATCAATCAATAAAGAGCCGGTAGAACAAAAACACGGAGAGACGGAAATATATACATCCGGAGCTGCATTCAAGAAAGGCAGAATTATCCTTAAAGCTATTACAAAGGTGCTCTCAAATGGGAGCTAAAAGGTGGAGCCGTGGATTATCAAGGGGGCTTCCCACCTCCAGATAACATGCGGCTTATCAAGCTGGGTCAGAGCAAGATTATGAGAAAAAGAGCAATGTTGTGAAAGGTATAAACATCTCCGGGTTGAGCTTCTTCAAGCCACCCTTACAACAATGCAGAATATATCCTGTCTTGTTTATTTTTTGCAAGTACTATCTCTTAAAAGATGAGCCGCCGTTAAGTGCTTTGCAAGAGCAAATGGATCTTTTAATAGCCAATATGGCTGGATCTTCATGGTTTATCATAACCAGAAATAAATGATTGGGGTTTTTCAAACCAGCTCGGAGAAATTATTGTTTTGCAAAGAGCCGCCCTGTCAGATATAATGCCGTATCATCTAATTGGCCGGTTCTCGGATTTCTTTAATTATGCTCTGTAGTAATCTACAACACTCACGGATTTCTCAAACTTATATTTGCCGGGTTGCATCGCAACCACGAGCAGGAATTTCATGTCAAAGACAAAGGAATTATTCCAGGATATTCATTCCGGGTTATATTATGACCACAATCAAAGATTCATTCAACAAATTATGGTGAGACGTATTATTCTCACATAGTCCCGAGTCGCCGCAGGCAGACGACCCGGCACTTGGGGGCTACATTATCCAAGTCCAAGTTTATATCAATTATGCAAGTCCCATGTCGCTGCAAGCATGCACCACGACACTTGGGGGCTAATGCAAGCCAATTTTCAAACCATTACATTGTCAGCAAGACCATATTATCTCAAGGAGATGAGCCGGCCCTTCTATATTTTTCTAAAGTCCCAGCCCAGTAATTCTTACTGACCCAGCATTTGGGGGCTACAGTATTCAGTTGTTCCAACAGATTAAGAGATTCAAATTGAAGACCCGGCACATCACATTCTGATGAGCCAGCCCTTGGGGGCTACACCCGCCGAAGCTTTCTGATGAGCTGGCCCTTGGGGGCTACACCCACCAAAGCATTATAAGATATAAGGCAATTATAAGTCCCAGGTTGCTGCAGGCAGGACAACCCGACACTTGGGGCTACACAGTCCAAAATGTTATTTGCAAAGCACCAAGTTATCATGGATAATCTCGGAGCTTGGGGGCTACAGGTAATATGGACATATCAAAAACTTTGAGGAGAGTTTTCAAGATATTAAATATGGAGTTCAGTTGTTAGACCCGGCGTCACCAACACTTATGACCCAGTGTTATCAAAAGATCATAACCTGCCAGAGTTTATATAAGCCGCCCTGCTTCACAACAATGGAAGTCCGGTTCTACATCAGATGGATTTTCATCCCAATATTTATCAAGTCAGCAGGATTCTAGTTATTTAACCCGGAGTCACCATCGATAATGACCCGGCATCATCAATGATTATGACCCGACGGAGATGACCTGCCAAGAGTATTGGAAGCTGACTCAATGGCATATGGGTGTTCTATTCTCAATATTTTTCAAAAGACATTGAAAAACAAGATGATTATCAAGACGACTCATTCATATGGAGAAAAGACCCGGATTTCTGAGAAGCCATTTTACAAGCTAGCCAAAGGAGCAAGCCGGCCACTTAACATATTTGTTACTCTTATTTCAGGAGCTTACCATGAATAAATTCAAGCTAACCTGGGGGCTAATGACGGGGATATACCCCATGGTATGACCCGGCCTGGCGACTCACAGGAGACCCGGCCGAAGACATGACATCTTAGTAATGACCCGGCCAGGCAACTCACAGGAGACCCGTTAAAGACATGACATCTTATTTATGACCCGACAACTGGGTCACAGGATGACCAAGCCCAAGACCCGGTGGGTGAGCTGGCGCCCGGCGGCTCACAAGAGAAGGCTCACAGGAGAAGGCCCACAAGAGAGAAGGATTCCCTTAAAGGAAATAAGACACAGAGTAGGATTCGTGAGAGACTAGTCCTAATCCTACTCCTAGTAGGACTCTATTTGTAAACCTACCCTCTCCACTTATATAAGGAGGGGTAGAGCACTCCTAGAGGGACAAGTTCTCAAGAGACACAAGTCTACAAGTTTAGACAACACAAGAGATTAGAGGCACACGAGATTAGAGGTAGCGATTAGCACCCTTCTAACCGAGAGATCTTCATCATCATCAATACCAGACAAGAAGGACGTAGGCTTTTACCTCCATCGGAGGGGCCGAACCTGGGTAAAACTCCGTGTCTTCTCGATTCCGATTAACCCCTTCAAGCCGCCACGTAGTTGCGTCTCACCCCGAACCTAAGTCCGTTGACCCAGACATCTGCCGTGAAAAATCCACGACACTTACCGTACTATGTACCTATTCCTTTTCAAAGTCTAAAACATTCTGGTAAGTCTCCCTAATATGCTCTTCAGAAGTTATGGTATTGATAACATTGGTTTCAACATTAATGTGAGCACCTGAGATATAATGTTTGATTCTTTGCCCGTTTACCACCTTCGGATTTGTGCCTTCAATGTTGTTGATCTTGATGGCACCAGCGCGATATACTTCCTCGATGATGTATGGTCCTTCCCATTTAGAGAGAAGTTTTCCTGCAAAAAACCTTAAATGAGAATTGTATAGCAAGACGTGGTCACCTACATTGAATTCATGCTTTTGTATCCTTTTATCATGCCATCTCTTAACTTTCTCTTTAAACAACTTGGCATTCTCATAGGCCTGGGTTCTCCATTCATCAAGTGAGGTAATGTCAAATAAACTCTTCTCACCAACAAGTTTGAAATCATTGTTGAGCTCTTTAATTGCCCAATAAGCCTTATGCTCTAGATCTAGAGGTAAGTGACATGCTTTACCATAAACCATTTTATACGAAGACATACCCATAGGATTCTTGTAAGCAGTTCTATATTCCCACAATGCATCATCAAGTTTCTTAGACCAATTCTTCCTAGATCTATTAACCGTCTCTTGCAAGATCAATTTAATTTCTCTATTACTTAATTCTACTTGACCACTAGACTAAGGATGATAAGGGGATTCAATTCTATGATTAACATCATACTTAGCAAGCAATTTACGGAAAGCACCATGAATAAAATGTGAACCACCATCAGTCATTAAATATCTAGGCACTCCAAATCTAGGGAAAATAACTTCTTTAAGCATCCTAATAGAGGTGTTATGATCAACACTACTAGTTAGAATAGCTTCTACCCACTTAGTAACATAATCAACAACAACTAATATATGAGTATACCCGTTGGACGTTGGAAAAGGTCCCATATAATCAAAACCCCAAACATCAAATGGTTCAATAACAAGAGAGTGATTCATTGGCATTTCCCGGCGTCTACAAATATTGCCAATACTTTGACATTCATCAGATGACAAGACAAACTTACGAGCATCCTTGAAGAGAGTAGGCCAATAAAAACCAGATTGTAATACCTTATGTGCAGTCCTATCTCCAGTGTGGTGTCCTCCGTAGGCCTCGGAATGACACTTTCGTAGGGTCTGTTCCTGTTCATGCCTGGGTACACAACATCTAATAACACCATCTACTCCTTATTTATAAAGGCGTGGGTCATCCCAGAAGTAATGTCTTAAATCATAGAGGAACTTTTTCTTTTGTTGGTATGTGAAACTAGGCGGTATAAATTTAGCGACAATGTAATTAGCATAATCAGCATACCAAGGAGCATTATGAGAAGCATTTATGACAGCTAATTGTTCATCAGGAAAGCTATCAACAATAGGTATTGGGTCATCAAGAACATTCTCTAACCTAGACAAGTTATCTGCTACGGGGTTATGAGCACCCTTTCTATCAACAATATGCAAATCAAATTCTTGCAGCAGAAGAACCCACCTGATAAGTCTATGTTTAGCATCTTTCTTTTCCATGAGATATTTAATAGCAGCATGATCAGCGTGAACAGTTACTTTAGAATCAACAATATAGGCTCTAAACTTATCACAAGCGAACACAATTGCTAAAAATTATTTTTCAGTGGTAGCATAGTTTCTTTGAGAACTGTCTAGAGTTTTGCTAGCATAATGATAACATTTAATTTCTTATGAACTCTTTGTCCTAGAACAGCACCAACGGCATAATCACTAGCATCACACGTAATTTCAAAGGGTAGGTTCCAATCAGGTGGTTGACCAACACATGCAGAAATCAAAGAATTCTTGAGAATTTCAAAATCTTCTACACAATCATCATCAAAAACAAATGGAACATATTTTTGCAAAATATTAGTGAGAGGCCTAGAAATCTTAGATAAATCTTTAATAAATCTCCTATAGAAACCAACATGACCAAGGAAACTTCGCATACCTCTAATATCCGTAGGACACGACATTTTTTCAATATCATCAACTTTAGCCTTTTCAACTTCAATACCTCTTTCAGAAATTTTATGTCCCAAGACAATGCCTTCATTCACCATAAAGTGGTACCTCTCCCAATTCAAGACAAGATTAGTTTCTTCACATATCTGCAAAACTTGATCAAGGTTGCTCAAAAAATCATCAAAAGAAGTTCCATAAATGGAAAAATCATCCATGAAAACCTCAATAATCATTTCACAAAAAATCAGAGAATATAGCAGTCATGCATCTTTGAAAGGTAGCAGGTGCATTGCATAAACCAAAAGGCATACATCTATTAACAAAGGTACCAAAAGGACATGTAAAGGTGGTCTTCTCTTGGTCCTCTTTTGACACATGTATTTGAGAGAATCCAGAATAACCATCTAGAAAGCAGAAATGTGTGTATTTGGATAATCTTTCTAGAATTTGATCAATGAAAGGTTGAGGGTAATGTTCCTTTCTAGTAGCTTTATTCAATTTCCTAAAATCAATTACCACTCTATAACCTGTAACAATTCTTTGCGGGATTAATTCATTTTCATCATTAGGAACTACGGGAATACCTCCTTTCTTACGGACACAATGAACGGGACTAACCCCTCTACTATCGGAAATAGGATAAATGATACCTGCCTCCAGAAGATTTAATATTTCATTTCTTACCACTTCCTTCATTTTAGGATTCAACCATCTTTGGTGATCAACAACCGGTTTAGCATCAGGCTCCATTTTAATTTTGTGATGACATAGAGTGGGACTAATGCCATTAAGATCATCAAGAGTATATCCAATACCAACACAATGCTTCTTTATAGTTTTCAATAATCTCTATTCTTCATGCTTTGAAAGTTTAGCACTAATAATAACATGATATATCTTATTTTCATCAAGATAAGCATATTTCAAAGTATCCGGTAATTGTTTAAGCTCAAACACGGGATCACCCTTGGGTGGAGGAGGATACCCAAGTATTTCAACATGCAAGTTGTGTTTCAGAATAGGATGATGATCAAAGGAAATCCTATCTATTTCATTCCTTTCATTCATATGCATGTCATTTTCATGGTCTAGCAAATATTGCTCTAAAGGTTCAGTAGGACGCACAACAATAGAGGCAAGACAAATAATTTCATCCTTACTAGGAATTTATTTATCATGGGGTTGTCTACGAAATTTAGAGAAACTAAAGTCATGAGACGCGTCCGCAAAACTTACGGTAACCATTTCCTTCTCACAGTCTATCCTGGAATTAATGGTATTCAAGAAGGGTCTACCAAATATAATGGGACAAAAATCATCTTGTGGAGAACCAAGAACAAGAAAATCAGTAGGATATTTTATTTTCCCACACAAGACTTCAACATCTCTAATAATCCCAAGTTGTCATATAGTGTCTCTATTAGCAAGCTTAATTGTAACATCAATTTCCTCTAACTCGGCTAGTGCAATATCATTCATAATCTCTTTATAAGGAAAAGGGAATCGCACTCACACTATCACCCATATCACATAATCCATGATAACAATGATTTCCTATTTTAACAGAAACAACAAGCGTGCCAACAATGGGTCTATGTTTATCTTTAGCATTAGGTTTAGCAATTCTAGCAGCTTTATCACAAAATTGAATAACATGCCCATCAATATTATCAACCAAGAGATCCTTAACCATAGAAATAGTAGGCTCAATTTTAATTTCCTCAGGGGGTGTAGGTGTTCTAGCACAGCTCTTACGAACCACAGTTGAAGCTTTAGCATGTTCCTTTATTATAATAGGAAAAGGTGGTTTCTCAATATAATCAGCGGGAATAACAGGATCAACATTATAAGTAATAGTTTTCTCTTCTACTTTAATAGGTTCAACTACTTTCACTTCAATGTGAGGATGATATTTAAACCACTTATCCTTGGGGAGATCAACATGAGCAGCAAAATATTCACAAAAATAAGCTACTATCTCAGAGCCAAGTCCATATTTAGTGCTAAATTCACGAAAAACATTGGTGTCTACGAAGGATTTAACACAATCAAACTTAAGGTTCATACCCGACTCCCGACCTTCGTCGAGTTCCCAATCTTCATAGTTGCGTTTAATTCTTTCCAATAAATCCCATTTGAAGTCAATATCTTTCTTCATATAGGAACCAACACAAGAAGTATCAAGCATGGATTGAACATTACGAGAAAGCCGAGCATAAAAATTCTAAATAATAATTTCCCTCGAGAGATCATGATTGGGGCATGAATATAACATTGACTTAAGCCTCCCCCAAGATTGAGAGATTCTTTCTCCTTCACGAGGCCAAAAATTATAAATATAATTTTGATCACGATGAACTAGGTGCATAGGATAGAACTTCTGGTGAAATTCCATCTTCAATCGCTTGTAGCTCCATGATCTAATATCATCACATAGCCTATACCATGTCAATGACTTCTCATTCAAAGATAAAGGGAAGACCTTCTTCTTAACGTGATCCTCGGGCAGACCTACAAGCTTAAATAAACCACAAACTTCATCCACATATATTAGATGCAAATCAGGATGTAGTGTTCCATCTCCCGCATAAGGATTAGCCAGCAGTTTCTCTATCATACCCGAAGGAATTTCATAATAAATATTTTTAGTAGGTTCAGTAGGTTGAGCGTCAACTCGTTTTGTTTCCGGTCGAGGTGAAGCCCCTCAAAGTATTACTTTCCATAATGACAAGTGACAGTAAATTTTAGCACACTATATAAATTTTTGCTTACCAGGTTCCACTTACCAAAGGCGCTTCACTCCTCGGCAACGGCGCTAGAAAATAGTCTTGATGACCCACAAGTATAGGAGATCTATCATTGTCCTTTCGATAAGTAAGAGTGTCGAACCCAATGAGGAGCAGAAGGAAATGACAAGCGTTTTCTAGGAAGGTATTCTCTCCAAGTACTGAAATTATGAGTGACAGATAGTTTTGTGATAAGATAATTTGTAACGAGTAACAAGTAACAGGTGTAGCAAAGGTGAAGAAAGGTAGCCCAATCCTTTTTGTAGCAAAGGACAGGCCTGGACAAAGTCTTATATAAAGCAAAGTGCTCCCGAGGACACATGGGAATTTCTGTCAAGCTAGTTTTCATCATGGTCATTTGACTCACGTTCGTTACTTTGATAATTTGATATGTGGGTGGACTGGTGCTTGGGTGCTTCCCTTACTTGGACAAGCCTCCCACTTATGATTAACCCCTATCACAAGCATCCGCAACTATGAAAGAAGAATTAAGGTAAACCTAACCATAGCATGAAACATATGGATCCAAATCAACCCCTTACAAAGCAACGCATAAACTAGAGTTTAAGCTTCTGTCACTCTAGCAACCCATCATCTACTTATTACCTCCCAATGCCTTCCCCTAGGCAAAAATAATTATGAAGTGTTATGTAGTCGATGTTCACATAACACCACTAGAGGATAGACAACATACATCTCATCAAAATATCGAACGAATACCAAATTCACATGATTACTGATAACAAGGCTTATCCCATGTCCTCTGGAACAAATGTAACTACTCACAAAAAATATTCATGTTCATAATCAGAGGAGTATTAATTATCATAAAGGATCTGAACATATGATATTCCACCAAGTAAACCAACTAGCATCAACTACAAGGAGTAATCAACACTACTAGCAACCCACAGGTACCAATCTGAGGTGTTGAGACAAAGATCGGATATAAGAGATGAGCTAGGGTTTGGAGAGAAGATGTTGCTGGTGAAGATGTTGATGGAGATTGGCCCCCTCTCGATGAGAGGATCATTGGTGATGACGATGGCTTAGATTTCCCCTGCCGGGAGTGAAGTTTCCCCAGTAGAACAGCCCTGTCGGAGTTGTAGATTGGTCCTATCCAAGTTCCGCCTCGAGACGGCGATGTTTCGCCCCAAAAGCTCTCTTCTCATTTTTTTCAGGTCAAAGTGCTTCATATAGGAGAAGATGGGCGTCGGAGGAGCCACAGGGGCCCCACAAGCCTGCTAGGCATTGCCACGCCTAGCCAGCTTGTGGCCTACTTGTGGCCCCCCTCTGGTTGATTCTTGCATCAGTATTTTTTATTAAATCCAATAATATTCTCCATAAATTGTTAGGACTTTTGGAGCCGTGCAGAATAGGTATCTTAGATTTGCTTCTTTTCCAGTCCGGAATTCTAGCTTCCGACATTCTCCCTCTTCATGTAAACCTTGTAAAATAAGAAAGAAAAGGCATAAGTATTGTACCATAACGTGTAATAACAACTCATAATGCAATAAATATCAATATAAAATCATGATGCAAAATGGACGTATCAGATGCCTACTTGATTGGTTAGGTGTTCCTTGGGAGCCTCCTAATTCGTGTTGTGGAGTTGAACCAAGAAGTTTGTACGGGAAAGGAGATTGCCTACTTCGTGAAGATGTACTCATAGTGAGGCTAGTCCTTCGTGTACGGAAGCCGTTATGGAATAGTCAAGGTTGCTACTCCGTGGACCCTTATGGGTGGAGCCCTCCATGGACTCTCGCGACTGTTACCCTCCGTGGGTTGAAGACTCCATAAACGTGGATGTACGATAGCGCCACCTATTGGAACCATGGGAAAAATATTCGTGTCTACAATTGCGTTTGATATTCTAACCCTTACCTCTATTACATGTTCTTGTCTTTAGTTTCTGCTCCTATACTTGTAGACAAGCATGTGTAGGGTGTGCTTGACTTGCTATCATTGCTAAAATCTTCCCACAACTGAAATTGGGAGAAGATAGAATTTTTATTTGGTCAAGTAGTCTAATCACCCCCCTCTAGACCTAATTTTGATCCTACAGAAGGCCTATGTGTGACAGAACATATCATGCCACAGGGTTTGGATGCACCCGCAAAGTTCGCACCGATCTGCGAGGTGAGAATGGGCGCTGCATGGTGCCTAAGAGGATAACAAAATATGAGGTGGTGAGATTGCGTATGTCCATGGGTTCATATTAGTCCTAAAGAAGTCATGTACTTATTGCAAAGTTTTATTAGTTTTATCGCAAATAAAAGTACTACTGGCATGCCCCAAGGGAGGAGGTTGGGAGGAGTTAACCATTGATACGTCTCCTACGTATCTATAATTTTTTATTCTTCCATGATGATATATTATCACTCTAGGATACTTTTGGGCATTTGTTTACCAATTTATAATATAATTGAGCACTAACCCATTGACCCAGTGTCCAATGCCAATTGCTGTTTTCTGCATGTTTTTTACTTTTCAGGTTTACAATACCAAACGAAGTCCAATTAATCAGGTTTTGCTTGAGGAGACATGGAAGCTTCGGGAGGAGGCCAGGTGGCACACGAGGGCCCCACCACACATCAGGGAGCGCCCTGGGGGACCCTGATATGTGGTGGGCCCCTCGTGGCTCTCCTGATGTCCCTCTCTGGCCTATAATTCTCTCATATTCCAAAAACTCTAGAGGAGGTCCTGAAACACTTTTGCTGCCGCCACAAATCTCTCTTCCGACGAGAGCCCATCTAGAGGTCCATTCTGGCACCCTGCTAGAGGGGGGATCGATCATGGAGGGCCTCTTCATCATGATGATGCCCTCATGATGATGTGTGATTAGTTTACCACAGACTTGCGGGTCCGTACATAGTACCTAGATGGCAATCTCTATCTCTCTCTTGATCTGCAATACAATGTTCATCGCATCTTTGCCTTGATCTATGCGATGTAATCCCTTTGAATGGTGCGTTTGTTGTGATCCGATGAATTGTGATTTTATGTTCATATTATTTATATAAGTTATTTGAGTCAAACCTGATTACTATGATTCTTATTTGCATGATCATTATAGCTTCGTAATGCTCTCCCATCTATTGAGATAGTTCGGCCACTAGATTGATATTTCTTCGGTGGGAGTGGTGCATTATGGTAGGTTCAACCTAACGAGTTTATATACCCTAGTGACAAAGTAGGGGATAAGATACGTCTTTGTGTTGCTTCTACTAAGGATAAAACGATGGGGTTATGTGAAAGCCTGGCTTAGTAGGAATGATAGACTACTCATATCAACAAGGAATTCCTTGTTTTCTGGGAGCCCACTCGAAAAGAACTCCAAAGTTAAGCGTGCTTGGCTTGGAGCGATTCTAGGATGGGTGACCGACCGGGAAGTTGGACACGGATGCGCACGAGTGAGGACAAAGTGCGTAGGAAAGACTAGTGTTGGTCTATGAGGCCAGTCTAGATCCCGCCAGGCATAACGGGGTGTTACAATTGGTATCAGAGCCGCTCCTTGCGGTTACATTGGCATGCACGGGTCAGGTGTCATGGCACACATCATGGCACATGTGCTGGACTGGACGCGCATACGTGTGCCAAAAGGGAACGTTCCTGATGGGTCGACGAGGACGTCAATTCCTTTGAGTGGGGGTGTATGTGAGAGCCTGGCTTAATAGGAATGATAGACTACTCATATCAACAAGGAATTCCTTCTTTTTTGGGAGCCCACTCAAAAAGAACTCCAAAGTTAAGCATGCTTGGCTTGGACTGATTCTAGGATGGGTGACCGACCGGGAAGTTGGTCCAGGGTGCGCACGAGTGAGGACAAAGTGCGTAGGAAGACTAGTGTTGGTCTGTGGGGCCAGTCTAGATCCCGCTAGGCGTAACGGGGTGTTACAGGTTAATTCATATTGATTGAGTTTACTTTGTCTACATCATGTCATCGTTCTCCAAACATTACTCTGTTTTACTTAATACTCTAGATGCATGCTAGATAGCGGTCGATGAGTGGAGTAATAGTAATAGGTGCAGGCAGGAGTCATCCTATAGTAAGAGTAATAGGTGCAGGCAGGAGTCATCCTATTTGCTTATGTAAGTGATGCCTATATACAAATGATCATTGCTGTGAATATCGCATAACTATTCGCTTTTCTATCAATTGCCCAACAGTAATTTGTTTACCCACCATTTGCTATTTTTATGAGAGATCCCACTAGAGAACACTATGGTCCTCGGGTCTATTCACTTATATATATATATATATTTACAAACACTATTATTACCTTGCTGCCATTAATTTGCTTTTGTTTGATTTTTTAATTTACAATTATCTACAATTATCTACACAACTCACTTGCTTACAAATTACGAGACCAAGGGGGTTGATAACCCTCTTGCCAGCGTTGGGTGCAAGTTGTTTGTTCTTTTGTGTGCAGCCACCGGAGACGGTTGAAGATTGGTATTCCAATTGGTTCGATAAACCTTGGTTTCATAACTCAGGGAAATACTTACCCACATTGTGCTGCGATAACCTGTTCCCCTTGACAGAAAACCCAACACATATCACAAGTACCAGGAAGGATTTCTGGCGCCGTTGCCAGGGAATACCATCGCCAACTATCAAGTAACTTCTAACGAATTTGTTGTTATATTTAGTTTGTCTATTAAAAATATTTATCTTTGCTAGTTACTGGTTTACTTCTTTGCTTGCTTTACTTGCTAGTTTACTTGTCTCGCTTATTGCTTTGCTTGTTCGGTCACCATATCTCAAGACACTACTAAGTTGTGTGAGTTGTCATATACTAATAATAATGATTTTATTAGTAATCCTATACCACCCGTCACAAGTGTGGAGGCTTTTGATATTAATGTTGCATTGCTAAATCTAGTCATGAAGGATCAATTTTAATGATGATCCCGTGTCACATCCTAATACCTTTGTTGAATTATGTGATATGCAAAAGAAAAAGGATATGGATAATGCTATTGTGAAATTAAAATTATTTCCCTTTTCACTAAGAGATAAAGCTAAAGCTTGGTTTTCATCTTTACCTCGTAATAGTATTGGAATATGGGATAATTGTAAAGATGCTTCCATTGCCAAGTATTTTCCTCCTGCTAAGATCGTCTCCCTTAGAAATCAAATAATGAATTTTAAACAGCAGGATCAAGAGCATGTTGCACAAGCTTGGGAGAGAATTAAATTGGTTTTAAGAAATTTCCCTAGTCATGGTTTAAACTTGTGGATGATTATCCAAAACTTCTATGCTCGACTAAAATTTGTGTCTAGAAATCTTCTAGATTTTGCTGCAGGTGGTAACTTTATAGATGTGACCTTAATAGAGGCCAAAAAACTTCTAGACAACATTATGACAAATTATTCTCAATGGCATACTGAAAGGGCTCCAACTGGTAAGAAGGTAAATTCCGTCGAAGAAATCACTACTTTGAGTGAAAAAGTGGATGCTCTTATGAATCTGGTTGCTAGTAAAATACTCATATTGATCCCAATGATATGCCTTTGTCTAGTTTGATTGAGAAAAATAATGATGCTATTGATGTGAACTTCATCTCACGAAATAATTTCAATAACAATGCTTATAGAGGAAATTTCAATTCTAGATCGTATCCCGGTAATTCCTGTAAGAAATATGGAATTTGTTTTGGAAATTTTTCTACAAATTCTAATAGGATACCTTCTGATATTGAGAATAAAATTAAGAAATTTATGAATTCTCAAAAGGTTTTCAATGCTATGGTAGAAGAAAAGTTGCATGTGATTGATGCTTTGGCTAAAAACATGGATAGAATTGCTCTTGATGTAGAAACTCTTAAAAATAAAACTTTGCCACCCAAGAATGATTTTAATGATACTATTGAATCTATCCAAATATCTTTTAATGAATGTAATGAGAGGACCACTAAGTTGAGAGATAAGCAGGAATTCTTAGAAAAAGCTCTTTCACCCAGTTTTTATCAGAATCATGATGAATATCTTAGAATGATTGGTGTTTCTACTATTGAATCTTTGTTTACTTCTCTGACTATGAATTATAAAGGGACTAGAGATGAGTCAACTCTAGTTGAGAAACACCCCGTTTGCTTGAAGGGTGATGATTTTGATGCTAAAACTAAAAAAGGTGGGTTTGGAGAGGTTAAAACTTTAACTAGTGATGTGCCCACTATCTTGTATCACAAGGATTTTAATTATGATAAATTATATTTAGTAGAATGTATTTCCTTGCTGCAATCCATTATTACCCAATGCTTATGAACAAAACAAAGCTTTTATCGAACATATAGTAGAAGCCATGATAAAAGCTTATGATGAGAAACTTGAACTTGAAGTTTCTATTCCTAGAAAATTGCATGATGAGTGGGAACCTACTATTAAAATAAATATAAATAAATAGAATGGAATGCCTTGTTTTACCTTGGTGCTAGTGTTTCAACTACACCTAAAACTTTATGTGATGTGCTTGGTCTCACTAATATTGAATAGTGTTCCCTAAACTTGCATCTTGTGGATTATACCATTAAGCAACCTTTGGGTAGAATTAATGATATGCTTATTATTGAAAATAAAAATTATGTGCATGTAGATTTCATTGTGATTGATATTGATTGCAATCCTTCTTGTCCCATAATACTTGGAAGACCTTTCTTACGAACTATAGGTGCAATTATTGACATGAAAGAGGGAAACATAAGGTTCCAATTGCCATTAAAGAAATCAATGGAACACTTACCTAGAAACAGAATTAAACCACCTTATGAATCAATCATGAGAGCCACTTATGGGTGGAGTGTCAAATATGAAAACACTTGAAACTATGTGTTATGCCTAGCTAGGGGCATAAAGTAATAGCGCTTGTTGGGAGGCAACCCAATAGTTATCTTTATTTTTGCTTTTTACCTTCTGTTATTTTGTGATAACATGATTATTGCCTTTGGAATTATTATTTTTTATTTTTTATTTAGTGTTTTTGCCAAGTAAAGCCTTTGGGATAACTCACAAGATGAGTAGAAACGATGCTGGAACACAACATAAACTTTTGACTCCGGTACAGGAATTTTTTATTTTTATTGGAGCGTGATAATGATATGAAATTTGCACACAGTATTTCTACACACATTATCCAATTTTTCCTATTTTTCATAATTATTATCATTAAATAAGTATGGTATCTTTACATATTGCTACAGAGTGTCTGTTTTAATCAGATTATGTTTTGCTTGCATAGTTTGCTTATTTTGATTATGCTATGGATTGTATTGGGGAGTATAAGCCATGGAGAAGTTAGAATACAGTAACTATTATGAAAAAATGAAATATGAATCAATTTATAATAGTACCTAAATTATTCAATATGTTTCTTTTACTAATGGATCTCATAAAGTTTTGTTGAGTTTTGTGTGATTAAAGTTATCATGTTTTGGGTGTTATCATGATGGACCACGGAATAAGGAGTATCAAGAGCCTAAGCTTGGGTATGACCAAGGCAATCCAAGGTAATACTCTAAGGAAGACTCAAGTGTCTAAGCTTGGGGATGCCCTGGAAGGCATCCCCTCTTTCGTCTCAATCCATCAGTATGTCACTTGGAGCTACATTTTATTCATCACAATATATGTGTTTTGCTTGGAGCGTTTTTTGCTTTTGTTTGCTTTTACTTTTAGTTTGTCACAATAATCGTTTTCCGGACACACCTATTTGAGGCAAATACATCTTCATCATAATTTGTTATAATACTCTATGTGCTTCACTTATATTTTTTGAGCATAGCAGCAACTCTAGTACTTCACTTATATCTTTTTGAGCATAGTGGCATGTAAATTTTATAGAAATACTATGCTCTCTTTACTCACTTATATTTGTTTGAGAGTTAATAAAAAGTTACTATAATTTGCATGGGTCATAAGACTAGTCCAAAAATAATAGGTATTTAATGAGTGATAATCAAAACCATCATGTAGCACATATAGAGAAATTTGGGGTTAATGACATCAATGCGGTAATATGAAAAAGGCGCGAGTTCACAATTATTGATTCGTAGAAGTGTCGATATTAAGAGGTGTTAACTTTTCATTCATCTAACAATTAAACAGGTATGGTGATGATGTGTGAGCATTTCTATTCCTCGTTAAAATCCTAGTGTTTTTTCCGGTGGGGGGCGCGCGATGGTTAACTCCTCCCAACCTCCTCCTTTGGGGCATGAGAGGAGTACTTTGATTTATGATAAAACTAATAAAACTTTGCAATAGGTATATGAGTTATTTATGACCAATGTGATACTATGTACATACGCATCTTCACCTTCTCATATTTGCTAGCCTCTTTGGTAACGTGCATAGCCCATTCTCACCTCGAGGATCGGTGCAACTTTCGTTGGTGCATCCAAACCCCATGAAATGATCTGGTCTATTGCACATAAGCCTCATTATATCTTCCTCAAAATAGCCACCATACCTACCTATCATGGCATTCTCATAGCCATTCCGAGATATATTGCAATGCAAATTCCATCGTCACTTCACATGACTAGTTCGTTCATCATCATATTGCTTTGCATGATCATATAGATCTCACATAGTATTTGTGGCAAATCCACCGTTCATCATATTTTTGATACATGTCATGCTAGATCTTTTACATCCTGGTACACTGCGAGAGGTATTTATATAGATTCATATTGTACTATCAGTTCTTCATATTGAGTTGTAAGTAAATAAAAGTATGATGATCATCCTTATTAGAGCATTGTCCCAGTGAGGAAAGGATGATGGATACTACGATTCCCCCACAAGTCGGGATGAGACTCCGGATGAAAATTAAATAAAAAATGGGGGAGGCTAAATGATCCCACCATATAAAAATATATATAATGGGGGAGGCAAAAAAAGAGAAAACCTCGCCATGAAATAATGAAAGAAAAAGAGAGAAGGGACTTTGCTACTATCCTTTACCACACTTGTGCCTCAAAGTGGCATCATGTTCTTCATATAGAGAGTATCTTGTTTTGTCACTTCCATATGCTAGTGGGAATTATCTCTTCATTATGAACTTGTCTTGTATATTCCGATGACGGGCTTCCTCAAATGCCCGAGGTCTTCATGAGAAAGCAAGTTGGATGCACACCCACTAAGCTTCAGTTGAGCTTTCATACACTTATTTCTCTAGTGCATCATTTGCATGTCAGTCCCTACTCCTTGCATTGACATCTATTGATGTGCATCTCCATATCCCGTTGGTATGCCTAGTTGATGTAATTCTATATTCTCCAC
Source organism: Hordeum marinum (assembly GCA_022496015.1). Lineage (NCBI taxonomy): Eukaryota > Viridiplantae > Streptophyta > Magnoliopsida > Poales > Poaceae > Hordeum > Hordeum marinum. Next base: position 417,440,928 of record CM039674.1, on the reverse strand, counting down.
TTTTTACCCCTTTGTTATCTACCATCATATTCTATTCCACCTACATGCTATGTCCAATGGTTCACGCTCATGTATTGCGCGAAGAATAAAAAGTTGATGCATATTGAAAACCTATGATCCAATTGCCTGACTTGGACACTGTGGTGCTTAACGTTTGTATTGATGTGGTGAAGACGGAGTCGTGCCTTGCTAATATAACAATATGAATGGGGGTAAACTGTAGAGACTCGACCCAACACGGTCAAGTCTCTGTCTTTTCTATGCCACCCTGGATCAATATGTTGGCACACATAATACCTCGATGAAATACCATAACATCACATGTAAAGTAAGTACTATAGATCCTGAGTATACCTTATATCATAGCGGAAACAAATTATTAAGGGTGTGGAGTCCCATCAACGCCAACGACAAGTTGAGTGTAGACCATAACCCTATATCATAACTCTTACTCGTTGTAGAAATCCTGCAACATGATATGTTGCAGCCATGTAGTTCAGTACATTGAATGTACCGGCAAGAACACAATAGCAGCAGGTGACAATGCTATTTTATATGCACTATGGCTGTGGTAGCTCTAAGTATGAATGTTTGCAAAAAAATCAATTTTCTCCTAACTCAAAGTTTTCATTTGCATTTTAATACTATGTGGATGTTATTTATGAGATGGTTCCACCAACCAATTCTCATTCCCAAGTCATTAAAATTCCAAATTTATTTAATCGGTAACAGTGTTAGATATCCATACAATCCAGTTTCCATACGCTCAAATTGTCCATAACCTGTGACGCGACTAATCGATTAGTTTAACACTCTACAGAGGTTTGCGCACTTTTCCCACAAGACTCGGTCGCCTCCCTTGAAGTCCTCGCATTGTATGGTTTTGAGAATAGGATGATCGGGACACAGTCTTTCTAGAGTACTCAACTATGCTAGAGCTCATAATAGCTTGCGGCTGCACATGAAAGCTTCTGGCCTTGAAAGATCCATCAATCTCTTTGTGCCTCGGTGGCCTGATAAAAACTAGGCGGTCACTAGTACATCCACAGTATCCCTGTCAAGGTCATAGAACTCGATGATCACTGGTACATCTCCAGGACCCCTCGCAAGGTCACAGAACTAGGTGATCACTGGTACATCTCCAGGATCCCATGGCAAGGTCATAAAATAGGGTGATTAATGGTACATCTCCAGGATCCCCTAGCATGCTCATAAAACTAGGTGATCACTTGTACATCTCTAGGATCCCATATGCCCTATCCTTGCAACTAGTCCACCCAAAGGTGTATTGAAATTGTTGAAGTCTTGAAGTTTTGAAGTCTTGAGGTTGGTTTAAATCATCTTCACTCTCACAACTTTCATGAATCACTCATACCAATCCCCGTTTACTAAAGCATAGCAATAAAAACTATTTATAGATTCCCGGGGCTTGGTAACAAGGGTATTGGTGTTCCTACCTCATGATACTACTCAAGAACTACAATTTCAATTTACCTTATAGATGCAAGGTGGAAGGTGGCACTAATACATTAAAATATAGCAATTTTAAATAGATGATCAAGGTGAACTTGCCTGGTAAAAGTTGAGGAAGATAAATCACTCTCATAAAAACTTGATAGAACTATTCGTCACACTCTGATGAAATCTATATAGTTAAACATTGCATTCACATAAATAAACACATCTAGCAAGAAATTCTATCAAAAAAAAAAACAATCCAGAACAATCAATAAAATAACAATGAAATCAAAGAAAACCAAATAGAGATCCAAGGAGAAACCAACTCACACAATAGCAATCAATACTCACATAACAACACTAGATTAATCTAAATAACTATTCAACAATAATAAAATAGCATGTGAATAAGAGAACAGAAAGCAATTTACTAAATTATTAACTAGCAAAAAGGAGATAATTAAAAACTATCATAACTATCTAGTTATCATCAAATCAAGTATAGAAAATAGAGAACAATTAACATGACCCTAAATCAAAATCAAAATTAAATTATTGGTATTTCTCAGAATAACAACTAACTATATTAACATGGAAAAATAATTACTTTTGAAACTAATAAAACTAATTATATCAATACAATTAGGAGCCTAGCAAACAAAATATAAATAATAATATATAAATTCTAAACTTTTATCTACTGTATTCTAACATGAGTATATCACGACATGTTAAAATCTACAAAAAGAACTAACTATAATAATTAAAAACAACAATTGAATGACTAGAACAACTATATAAGCAAAATAATACTGATTTAACTAAAGCCAAATTTTAGAATATACTAAAAATAACTCACTAAGTACTACTGCAGAAACAAATCACTAAGAAAATAGCAGCAAAAAGAATCAATCAAAGATATGTTTTTGAACTCAAGATATTCAAAAATAGTGATTCAAGAAAATTTGAGAAAATGTAAATTTAAAATTTCCAAACATGAAACATTTTTAGATCTATAGAAATTACACATTTTTGTGAAACTGTATAAATTGGAATCTCTCAATTTGGATAAGCACACAATTAGATGTGCTTTTTCGAAGTTTGCTATTTTTCTTAAAAAAGTTACAGGATTTTTTGGGATCTCACCGGAGTTGAGGAAGAAGATCGGATGTGATGATACGTTGGTTACCGGAGGTGGGCGTGCTCGAGACAGGATAGACGGCGCTGAGGCAGATCTAGGACTCAAGACGGAGCCCTCGACTTCTTCCTGTAGCAACTGTGACAAGTCGCCAAAGTTGGCGTAGCTCCGGCGAGCAATTCCTCATATAAGAGATCGAATGAGAGAAGGGTTTTCGGGTTTGGGAATGAAGGGATACAAGGTGCTTCTCGGGGTCCTAGTTATAGGGGCATGGGATGTTGGGTTAGAGAGATCCGAGGCGAAAATTAGAGAAGGTCATCAATGGCATGGTGGAACTTCCCATTTTTGATCCGACAAACTATAGCATGAAATCAGGGTTTTAATGGCCTAATTGGGTTGCCCTTTATGTCCTCTAAATTTTCCATCTAGAGGAGGAAGAGGTCCATGTGTTTCCTGTTTCTTGGTCTTGTTCATGGTCACGTACAGGAAGAAGATGACTCGTACATGGTATGCTTTGTGAACTAACTAGGCCACACACGCACGTTTTGTTTTTGTTTTGTAGATCTAAATCACAAAAGTGTATCGAATAAATAGTAAACAAACTCATAATTTTTTTAAATTGTGCAGACAAATACTAGGGGACATGTATGTTCCTCTGAACAATTTATTTTGCCAAAACAAAATATATAAATTGTGTTTAAAATCGCTGAAGTAATCTCATGCTCAAAAATCAATTAAAAATAACTTTTCAAAAATACAAAATGACTTCAAATATTTCGCCACTATTTTTTCTTTGGAGGGAGTCATTTTAACATAACTCATAAGTAATATTTTCAAAGGAAAAAATATTTGGAATAAACCCAATAATAGCAATATTCAATAATTCCAAGAAATAGCTATGCAAATGATTTCATTCTTTTTGTTTCAAATATATCTATATTTGTTTCATAATTCATTTTCCATTTTTCCTGATATTTGAAGGAGTCATATTTCCTTCTCTCTTTGTTTTATTTCAATAAAGGGAAATGAATATGAAAGCTGAAATGTAGAACTCTCCAAATGTGATTCTGAAAGTGCGTTATATCGACTAGAGGGGGGGGGGTGAATAGGCGATTTTTAGAAATTCATCACTTGAGGAATTTCAACTTTGAGGAATTTGAAATATGATGAATAACTAGTAGCGAAATAAGTACTCAAGTGCATGAGGAACATAGTAACATCATAGTCATCATGATGAAATGAAACATGCACAAATAGTAAGTAGCGTGACACATGATAAGCGGTGATGAACAAGGTAACTTGAAGAATTTGAGGTGAGGAATTTGTGAAAGTCTTCAGTCAAAATTTTCAAATAGTAACAATAATTTCATCAACAAGTATATGAGGAATAGAGGGGTTGAGGAAATAGAACCAGATAGCTCGATGAAGACAATGGTTTGATGACCCAGTTCCAACTCTTGTGACAGTCGTACGTTTGGTTTGGAGCGGCCTGGTATTTAAACCAAAGGACACACAGTCCTTACCGTATTCTTCTTGAGCTAAGGTCACACAGTCCTCGCCCAACACTCGTGGTAAGTCTTTAGGATAGACTTCCAAAACCCTCACAAACTGGTCACGAGCGATCCACAATTTACTGCTAGATGCTCTAGACCAAGGTCACTTCATGATCCCCAATTGACCGGATGATGCACTAGACCATGACGCCTAACCGTCTAGAGGATGCACAATCCTCAAAGGTAACAAGCGTCGGTTCTGCACAGGAATTTCTTCAGTGATGCTCAATCACTTTGGGTTTGGTAGTTTGGTTGTGGGTTTTTCCTCACTGATGATTTTCTCTCAAAGTCCTCAGAGGATGGGTTGCTCTCAAATGACAAGTGTCAGTTCTCTCTCGGAGCAGCCAACCATCTAGGGTTGTGGGGGTTGGCTATTTATAGCCAGGGTGCAACCTGACATGATATGACATAAATGCCCCCAATGATATGACCGTTATGTGATGTTATGATTGGGGACAGCTGGCGCTAAGCACAACAACGGTCGGAATTTTCGAACTTTGAAAGTCCTCAGGCTTATCATGTTCCTAACTTGTAGGCAATTCGCACTGGTGAAATCCTAACTCCCCTATCAGATCAATTTCCTCAGAGACCAGAAGAACTTAGTCTCTATCACTGAAGAACTTGACTGAACCGTAAGAGATTTCCAAAGGTTTCGCTCGAAGGATTGTATAGGTTGAGGATTTTGGAGTTGAGCATCAGTTGGAAATTTTCCTTAGTATTACCTCGGCCCCCTTTAACAGTACAGTGTTTCCTATGACTCAAAGAAAGGAAATGAAACTACGAAAACAAAAGTCTTCACGCTTCATAGTCCTAGTTCATATCTTCAAGGTCACACCAACTTCTTCAATTTCAAAGTCTTCAGGGAATAGCAAAGTCTTCAACAAAGTCTTTAGTTGAAGACATACATTTTTAGGGGTCGGTAATATCCGAATATATCAAACTCCTCATCGACTTATAGAGCCTGTGTACACTCACAAACACATTAGTTCCTTAACCTATAAGTCTTCAATACACCAAAATCACTAAGGGGCACTAGATGCACTAACAATCTCCCCCTTTTTGGCGATTGATGATAAATAGGTTAAGTTTTCAACGGGGATAATAATATGAAGTGTAATTACTGAGTTTGAGGAATTTGATTGCAATATATAGAAGAACCCCCCTGAAGATGTGCATATTTGAGGAATTTGCTTTGGACTGAAAATGCACATAGCAGGTTAAAAACATGGAGAACTCCCCCTATATCTTGTAATTCATACACGCATTTGATCATATGATATGAAGAATTTGAAATGGATGATGAAGTTGGTGTCCCACGAAATTTAGCATGTGTGCATTAAGGTACTTGAGGAAATAAACATGCGAGGAAATAGTTCAAAAGAGTCAGACCACCATCGGACTTAAGTTTACAACTCAATCAACAAAAGCTTTAGAAGAGCAGGAGTTGTAACTTAAACAAAAAATAAGCCCATATATAGTGACCCACTTGAAGACTAACTCAAATTTTCTCCCCCTTTGTCATCGAAGACCAAACGGGACGAAAAATGAGGACTAACGCCCCTTCAAGAATTTCATCGTGTTGGTGAGGAAGGAGCGCCAGCGTTGTCGGGGTCATTTGTTGATGTAGGGCCTACCGCAGTGTCGTCAATGTCCTCAGCTTCATCCGTCTCACACGATGAAGAATATGAACTTGTGACCATCAGAGGAACTTGGAATTTCTTGAATTTCTTGTTTGGTTGACGAGCCCAGTCAAGATTTTCCTCAAGATCCACCTTCTTCAGTTCTTCAGGAGTCTTCAGGTGAGACAATATGACCCAAGTGCGGTTGAGCTTTTCATGCGCATCGTAGTGATTCCTCCTCATAGAGTTCTACGTCACAGTCATGTTTTGCAACATGTAACCAAGTTGACGCTTCACCCACTTGTGATTGCGATCGAACTTCTTATGAATAATTATTAGACGCTTATGATCAGTCAACACACGTGGGGTAGACTCTTGAGGTTTTTGAGCTGAGGCTTTTGCTTCTAAGTCCTGGGTTGCATTGTCATCATTGGTGGAGAAGGAGGCAGCTTTGTGAAACTGTCCATCCAATGGACGAGTGCCTTCATCAGTGACAATCTTGCCTCTTCCTTCCACTGAGTCAATTGCGCTCTTGATAACTTTGATTGGAGGCAGGAAGCCAAAATGATTCTGAAAGTCTACCTTGAAGGGAACCGAGGACATTGACCTGATGAACTTCATGATCCAAGGAGCATAAGGTTTCTATTCAAATGGGGCTAGAGAAGCATTAGCCAATGCCCTCATGAAGAAATCGTGGAAGTTAATGGGAATCCCATGAATGATGTTGAATAGCATATTCTTCATGACTCCCTCCACTTCCTCTTCATCAGAGTTCTGGCCCTTCTTACGACATAGAGTATTCATGAGAATGCGATAGACCGTCCTTGGCACATATGGCAAATCCTTCACAAGGAAGGTTTTCTGTTGAGGCTTTCCAGGAGACAATGGCTTCATCAGCACTTGCATCAGTTGGTTTGGAAGAGCAGGTTCATCAAACAGCCGACGAGCTTCTTCTAAAGAAATTGGCACTGGGACATATCGAACTCATTTAGATGCTTGAGCAGTGAGATGTGCTGATCCTGTCATCTAGTCCAAAACCTAGGAATTGATGTCAGAAGCATTTCCACTGATCTACAGAGTAGCATAGAACTGAAGAATGAGTTCTTCATTCCAATCGCAGATGTCTACGCAGAAGGGAAGAATGCATGCATCGTGAAGAACTTGGAGCACCGACATGAATGATGGAAGTGTTTCCATGTCAGCGTGAGGAATTTGATGGTGCTCGAAGACTTTCTTCTTTTTGAACAAGACTGATGCATAGTAGTTCATCTGAGTGGCAGTCTAGAATCTGCTTCGTCCGGCCCTTGCCGAGTCATACGGATTGAGGCTAGTGAAGAACATGCACTCATTGAAGAAATTTCTTTTGAAGAATTTGGGGCGTGCTGAGCCTTTGAATGGCATTCTAGGCTTTGGTTGAAGATTTGGCTTGAAGTGGCCCTTGATCTCCTTTGGCATGGGAGGAATTTCTTTAGTCTGAGGAATTTGCATTGTAGGTTCCTCAGTGGCAGATGGAGCAGCAAAGTCATCAGCTGATGCAGCTAGAATATCTTCAATGACTTTGGTGGTCAACTCATGAGATCCTTCTTGATTTTCTTCAGTCTGGGCTGGGGACTAAGGAATATGTGACAGACGAGTAGTCATTGGTGAATTTGGGTGAGCTCTTTCCCAATATTCATCGTTGATGAGGGGAGTTGTATTTCCAATGTCAAGATCCTCATCAATTTCTTCAATCCCGGCCTCTTTAGCAGTGAACTAAGGCTAGGGAGATGATACCAGAGGAGTTGAAGAATTTCCTTCAACCTCAATGTCTTCATCAATCTGCTCTGTCAAAGCAGTAGAATGCTCTTCTTCAGTTTCTTCATCTAGGATGACATAGTCAACACCAAATGGGATGATCTCATAAGCGGGTGCTGAGGAGAGTGGAGTGGCATCAAATGGTTCAGTTGAGGACTTTGGCAGAGTTTTCAACTTCTTCAACACTGAGGATTCTGAAGTTGAAGCTTTTCTTTTCAGAGCCAACTTCTCAGTAGCCTTAGTTTTCTTCACTTCTGATGCAGAAGGAAGGTTGATTGTCTTCACCTTTGATGATTTATCTGATTTAGCAGAAAGTGAGGGTGGTACAATTTTTCAGGCACGATTGATGCAGTCATCCTTGAGGGTTCAGTTTCATCAGGCGCACCAGTGGAAGGTGCCCTGGCAGGTTCTTCAGCAGTCTGACTTTCTTCAGCAGCGTTGGCAGTGTCCTCAATAGGCTGAGCAGTTTCTTCAGCTTGAGGAATTTGTTGCTCAGAGCAAGATGCAACTCTTGAGTTGTGGTCAGTGATAACTTTGTTAGCAATGTTGACAAAGCGAACTTTGGCGCCTTGCCAATCAACATAGTATGAACTGAATTCCTCACTGAGGCTTTGGATTTCAGACCGCACCCTCACAAGTTCTTCAAGAGAGAAATTTAGAACATTCTTCTTCAACAAATGCTCTTTATCGTACTGAGCCTTCTTGGTTTGTCTTGCCTTCTCATATTTCCATTTTTCCTCGGCAATGAAAGCTGTGAGGACATGATTAGGACCAGGAGGCAGTTTCAAGTCATCAATGGGTGTCTTGGGATCCTTGTGCCAGATATCAATGAAGTTGAGCACTTGTTTAGGATCAAGCAACAGAGGAATTTGAGATCCCTTTGCTCCAGCCACTCATTGTTGCTTGTTTCTGATGATGTCTTCTAGTTCCACATCATCAGCTTCGTCTGATGATTCTGAAGGTATTGTGAAAGCCACCTTCTTGGTTTGAGGACTTGGTCGAATGCCTCGTCTAGCAGTTGCTTTCCTTTTCCTCAGGGAAGGACCGCTTGAGGAGTGAGTTTGGGCTGAAGGACTTGCTGATGCCCTTGAAGCAATTGAAAATCCTTCAATCCGTTGGCTTGAAGCAAGGTGCACAGGGGTTGAGGACTTTGTAGAAGCAGCCGAGGACTGAGTAGCAACTGTACCAGTAGCTGAGGCCTTTGAGAGCTGAGGCCTTTGAGCTTGATGACTTTGAAGTTGAAGAAGTTGGCTTCACAGCATATTTCTTCATCATAGATTTCTTCGGAGCACTTGCAGAGGCTCCGGCAGTGGCAACAGCAGCAGAGTCTTCATTGAATTTCTTCACTGCAACTTCGACAATTCTCTGCAGTTTGAGTTGACGCTTTGCCCACTCTGCGGGAAAGTCTTCACTGCGAGCAACACTGGTGGGATCAACCACTTGATCATCAGAAGGAGGAGCCCTAACATAAGGGGGTTTGAGGGCGAATTTCTTCTTGTACTTGGGAGTAACATATCGATACTCCGTCCATTCCCTGACCCACCTCCGTTCAATTCTCCGAATCCTGATTTTTCTTTGTTCTTTTGTCTCTTTGCCATATTTGGATTCATCTGGCGTATAGTAACCAGCATACAGATTGTCTGGAATCTCAAAGGAAGTATTCTGTTTAGCCTTCTTTCCACCTTTCCGTGGCTTCTTCCCATCAACCATTTTCTTCAGCTGAGGATTTTGAACTCTTGAGGACTATGAAGAAGTGCACAGTTTTTCCTCAGGAAATGCTACAAATGAGTTAAGTTGATGAGAACCTAGTGATTCATCAGTGGACATGTTTGTATCTGTGAATAGAGTATAGGTGCGAGGAATTTGAAGAGGTCATATGCGTTCTCAGAAATTTTTCAATAAACTAGGTGTGAGGAATTTGACCATTGGTGTCCTGAGGAACTTCGCTAAGTGTTCTTTGTCTTAGTTTCCAGAGTTGTGCAAATTTGAGGATTCACACAATTGAGGAATCTTGAAGAAAATCATAACTTAGAGAAAGTCATCAAGAAAATGTACATGTAAGGTGCTTTAGAATGAGATTCTTGAAGAAAAACACCTTCTGAAGATTTTAGGAAAAATTGAAGATCAAATAAGGGAAGTAAAAATAAATTTTATTTACCCTGATGAAGAACATGACGAACTATGAGATGAGATTGAGGAAGTTCGTCAGTCTAGATCTCCCACGCCCTAGCTCGGCAGAGGGAGACATCTACAGCGGTGGCGGGGTGAAGACTTCCGCGACCGATGCGAGTACGGCAACGACGAGGACGAGGTAGTGAAGCTCTTCCACACCGGCGTTGATGATTTTAGCGGCAGCACTAGGTCGGAGCTCAGGAGAGAGAGGAAGTGAGTAACCGAGCACAGTAAAAGGGAAGGGGTATATATAGTGGAAGTGAAAACTAATCCGTCCGAAGATTTTGGACTGGATTGCCCCTGACCCTTGCTCTCCACGTGACAGGTGTCACCCACGTACTGAGAGGTGGCGATAGTGGGGGACTGTGGGTTATCCAGTCGTGGGTATCTAAAAGTGCGTTATATCGCGGGGGGGGGGGGTGCATGAATAGGCGATTTTTACAAATTCATCACTTGAGGAATTTCAACTTTGAGGAATTTGAAATGTGATGAATAACTAACAGCGGAATAAGTACTCAAGTGCATGAGGTGTTGGGGAACGTTGCATGGGAAACAAAAAATTTCCTACGTGCATGCAAGATCTATCCATGGTGATGAGCATATACGAGTGGGAGAGTGGATCTACATACCCTTGTAGATCGCTAAGCGGGAAGCGCTAAGGTTGGTGCAGTCGAACGTCTTCGCGATCCAAATCGCCGAGCGTCCCGTGATCTCATCATGATCCGTCCTGCGATCCAATCATGATCCGTCCCGTGAACTCATCATGATCCGTCCCGTGATCTCATCACGATCCGTCCCGCGATCTCACCACGATCCGTCTCGCGATCTTGATCACGATCCTTCTGATCTAGTGCTGAACGGACGACACCTCCGCATTCAGCACACATACAACTCGGTGACGATCTCTGCCTTCTTGATCCAGCCAGAGGGAGTGGAGAGGTAGAAGAGTTCTCTGGCAGCATGACGGCGCTCCGGCGATGGTGGTGGAGCTATTCCTGCAGGGCTTCGCCTAAGCACTACAGAAATCTGATCTAGAAGAGAAACTATGCACTCGAGGAACGAGCAGCACATGGCTAAAATTTCTATGCAAAAACCCTAAAACCTCCAGTATATATAAGAGGGAGGGAGGAGAGGACTTGACGCAAGGTCCAAGCCTCCTTGGTTTGGCCAAAGTGGGGAGGAGAGGAGGACTCCTCCTCCAATCCTAGTAGGACTAGGATTCCTCCCCTTTTTGCCTTTTTTCCACTTTTCCCTTTGGGATTTTCTTTACCTAGCCGCATGGGCCTTGTGTGGGACTTCCAACAGCCCACAAAGGGCTAGTATTCACTCTCCCACAGCCCATGAAGCCTCTTGGGTCGAAATACCCCTCCGAGTGGTCTCCCGGTACACTACCGGTGAGCCCGAAACTTTTCCGGTGACCAAAACAGGACTTCCTATATATGAATCTTTACCTTCGGACCATTACGGAGCTCCTCATGACATCTGAGATCTCATCTCGGACTCCGAACAACCTTCGGTCACCACCATACATAACTCTATACTACCGAAATGCCACCAAACCTTAAGTGTGCAGACCCTGCGGGTTCGAGAACTATGTAGACATGACTGAGAAACCTCTATGGTTAATAACCAATAGCGGGACCTGGATGTCCATATTGGTTCCTACATATTCTACGAAGATCTTTATCGATCGAACCTCTATGTCAAGGATTCAGTTAATCCCGTATGATGTTCCCTTTGTTCTTTGGTATGTTACTTGCCCGAGATTCGATCGTCGGTATCTCCATACCTAGTTCAACCTCGTTACCGGCAAGTCTCTTTACTCGTTCCATAATTCAAGATACCGTGACTAACACTTAGTCACATTTCTTGCAAGGCTTATTGTGATGTTGTATTACCGAGTGGGCCCTAAGATACCTCTCCGTCACACGGAGTAACAAATCCCAGTCTTGATCCATGCCAACCCAACAGACACCCTCGGAATACCTGTAGAGCACCTTTATAGTCACCCAGTTACGTTGCGATGTTTGATACACACAAGGAACTCCTCCGTTGTCAGTGAGTTGCATGATCTCATGGTCATAGGAACATATACTTGACATGCAGAAAACAATAGCAATAAACTGACACGATCATATGCTACGTTTGTAGTTTGGGTCTTGTCCATCACACCATTCTCCTAATGATGTGATCCCGTTATCAAATGAAATCTCATGTCCATGGCTAGGAAACCTTAACCATCTTTGATCAAGGAGCTAGTCTATTAGAGGCATACTAGGGACATGGTTTTTGTCTATGTATCCACACATGCATCTAAGTCTCCGATCAATACAATTATAGCATGGATAATAAATGACTATCATGAACAAGGAAATATGATGATAACTAATTTATTATTGCCTCTAGGGCATATTTCCAACAATCTCCCACTTGCACTAGAGTCAATAATCTAGTTCACATCACCATGTGATTCGCATTGTTATGAATCTAACACCCAATGAGTTCTGGGGCTCGATCATGCTTTGCATGTGAGAGAGGTCTTATAGTCAACGAGCAGACGACCGAAATTTAGAAAAATGATTCCGCGTTTAATATGAAAGTCCGTTCTAATCGTGGCCGTTCACTCGGATCGTACGGAGGGGAGAGGGCTCCGGCGACTTACCATGGTGGAGGTCAACTCCGGTGAAGCTTCAACGAGGCAGAGTAGGTGGGGTCGATGGGGAGTCATCTCTGGTGGTCTTCCGGCCACGGCGACGGTACCAGGCGATGTAGACGAGTGTGGCGAAGACGATGGTGGCGTCAGCAAGGCTCGAGGGCGACGGGGTTGAGCGGGGCGAGCTCGGGAGCAGCGGTGGTGCTCGGGCGTCGACAGGGAAAGGAGCTTAGCTGGTTTTGGGGCACGGCGAGTGCACGGGAAGGTGCGGGCGAGGGTGGTGGAGAGGATGGCATGCGCGTGTAGAGAGAGGAGTGGCTAGGGGGAGCACGGGAGCGGCAATGGCGCGGCGGCGTCCGGTGGTTCCGGCGAGCGATAGCGGCGAGGAGAAGCATTGGGCAGAGGGGAAAATGGGGAAACGGGTCGAGGGGAGGGGCCGGGTTTTATAGGCTGCCTTGGGGCATCAGGGAATGGCAGGAGGAGGGATCTCCGGCTCGGTGGTCGCCGGTGTGGTTTGGGGAGCGAGAGGAGGGAGGTGACCGCGGGGGCATTATCGGTCGGTCGGTGGGACCCACAGTAAAAGAGAGAGAGGGCGGCGTCAGTGGTGTCGGTCGGTCGGTGCGGAGGGATTTCGGGACTTAAAGGCTGTGGGCCGGTGGACTTTAAACATTTTTCCTTTTATAAATTTTTAGAGCATTAAAAACTCATTTATGATAATCAATACTCTCCCAAAATTGAAGATATTTATATGAAAATGACCAGGGGAATAAATGTAATTTAATGAACATTTTTCCACCACCAAAATAAATACTTAGAAAAAATTATTTTCAGAAAATGCCTAAATTGGTTTTAATCCTTTTGCAATAAATTTTCAAATAACCCCCCTGAGTTTTATGATTCAAAAACTTCACAAAAATGCCCCTGGTGTGGAGTGTCATATTACTCCTCTCAAATTTTGTCAAGGGGTTTGAATTCTTTCAAACTTCAAATAGGGAATTCAAATATGAAAGTGAAACTCCATATGAGAAATTTTCAAATAGTTTTCAAATTCCCTTTCCACATCTTTTCATGTTGAAGAAGTCATGTCATCTTCTCTCACTGATTTGAAAGGTAAGAATTTGAATTCGAAAGAAAATGGGAAAGTCATTTTATTCCCTCTCATTCAAAAGTTTTGAAAAGTTTCAAATTTCACTCACTTCGATCACTCAAGCAAACAAACAATCATTCTAACATTTATTATAACATTCCAAAATTTGGGATGTTACAAACCTACCACACTTAAAATGAATCTCGTCCTCGAGATTCGGAAGGCCTAGAAAGAAAAGGTTAGGGTTTGGGGTCTTCTAGCAAAACCATCGACCAAGAAGGTGTGAGGTCTACCACACTTAAAATGAGAGTTACTGGTCCCTCAAAATCATGGCAGGCCTCTAGGTCCATCTGTCTGTTCACATTCTTCATGATAGCTCCTTCGATGAGGCTCTTCCATTAAATCAAAATCTTGTGATCTCATAACAAAATGCATTTCCTCCGATACTGGGTCTTCTTAGCTGACAGGTCTCGTGATCATTCTAAATAACTTATCAAATACCTCATGGTGGTCTACCATTTGTGGTTATCCTGCAGTGAAATGGGTCTTGGCTTCATTCCTCACCGTAAAATTCCTACGTGTGACAACAACTGTCATGTACAAGGGGTTTTCTTCATACCATTCTAGGGCTTAAACAAAAACTTCAAAGAACGTCGTCTCTTTATTATGGGTAAGTCACTCAGATTTACCAATCTGAATAGCAAGAAAATGATAAGAGTAAGTCGTCATGCTGGCCAAGCCATGTCGCACTGAAATCATTACCTTGTATAAGGTTTAGTGAATTTTGTATTCTAACACTTGGGATTCCTCACAAGCATTGCAAAAAATTTTCTTGTCAACGAACGAAGTTCGGATAAATCCATTGATTCTGCAAGCTGAGCAAAAACATCTATCGTTTCTTCACATCTCTCAGGCTATCGTATACTCCTAAGAAAACGGTTTGCTGATCAATTGTAGCTTCTTCCAAGTTTCTTCCTTCACAACGGTAGGGCTTGATCTTTATCAATCCTAAGGTTAGTGAATGGTGGGTTCACTTGAATACTTGGATAGATTTAACTCACTCTTGGGGTTACTATCGTTCCATATTCCAACATTACCTTCAGTTCACTCCATACCCTTGAGGTAACAAATTCACAGACTTATTCTTGTCTAGATCCCACTCTGTGGAATTCATTTTCCTTTCCATTGGTCTGTTTAACCTTGGGTATGGTTTCATCACAATCATTCCTTTTCTCAATATTCCAACTTCAAAAACACGTTGTCACAAAGGTTATCATCCACCTAGTTCGGTTATGGTTCCACATTCTCTTCACCTGTATTCACTTATCCAAACTCCTTAGTAGGAATGGTATTTTCTTCATTCATTTATCCTTGTGGTTACTGCCACACTTAAAATGAAATGCACTCATGCCTGCATAGACCATATTTTCTCATATCCTCGAAAATAGTCGGAGATCTTTGTTCATGGGGTAACAACTCATAGAAAATCATGACACAACAAATTTCATTGATTTTACGAAGTTATTAACATCTTAGAGACTTCCGTTACAAAATAATCTCAGGAAAACGAGAGTGCTTCATGATACACTTATTTCCATCTTCAAAAATTAACTACCTCTCTAGCTTTCTTCTCCTTTGGGAATTTACTAGCATAATGTCCTGCTTCCTTGCAACGAAAACAGATGATTTCTGACAAGTCTCGGGGTTCTTGATGTTGGTGTTTTCTCCTTGGGGTTCTGGTTCCTTTCTTGGGCACTTATTGACATAGTGGCCCATATCCTTACACTTGAAACATCTGATATGACTCAGGTCCCTCTGTTCAGGGGCTTGTCTCTTCCTGAGCTTCTTTGATCCGATCAAACCTTCAATTTACTATGGATCAAACTCCACTTCTTTTGTCGGGAAGTTTCCTAGATAATCCTTTATTTCCTTCGTACACTACTATGAGAAATGTCCTTCTTGTCCACATGAATAGCAGGCATTGGAGTAAAATCTGGTTAGGCCTTCTCCATTAGGGTCTTCAACATCTTCCTTCATCACAAGTTCTCCTAAATTTTCTCTGAAGGGTTCCTTCATGGCTTCCTTCTGCTGCTTCATGACTTCTTGTACCTTGGGGCACATTTGGCATTGAGCCGGGTAATGCGTAGTTCATCAAGTTAAGCCGGCACTTGGGGGGCTACAGCGATGTTTTCTAAGTCTACAATGAAGTTCCGGCTCATATTCGTCAAAGATAAGCCGACACTTGGGGGATACAAGTGGCTCTTTGTTGAATCTACAGGGAAGTTTCGACCCATTATTTCTATACTAACCCGAACTTGGGGGCTACCATTGATCAACTATTTAAACTGAGTACCGGCTCAATATTTACATATTAAGCCGATACTTGGGGGCTACAGGCTAAGTGGTTCTACTTATGACACGGATTGGAAGACCCGGTTTACCATTAGCAAATATTAAACCGGCTCTTGGGGGCTACATAAGGTTATAAGGAAAGGAAGAAGTACCTCATATTTTTTCTTCATCAGATTCACAAGTTTGAGCTCCATATTCCGGCTTGTGGAGAGGCAGTTCAGATAATCAGCGTGTAGCTCATCAGCAGTTAACTTCTCTAGCACGGGAAGCTCAAAGTCCGGCTTGTCAGAAGCTTCAGTTTTCTCATTGTACTTTGTCAGCACATGATGTTGAGGAGTTTGAAAGCTAGTACCAGTAACGATGACATCCGAAAGAACTGGATCGTCGACAGCCATTAAAGGGCTTGGCGGCTTAGAGTTGGCCCTTGGAGGACTCTCAGTTGTCGATTCATGGGTTGCCGTCTCGACAGAACAACGAGCGTCTTCAAGCGCATCCTTTGAGACTACAGAGGGGTCAGCGTGTGCAGTAGGAGAGTCCGGCTTGGCAGGCTCTGGCTCTTGGGCAGTGGGGGCATAGGTAGACCCGCCAGTCTTCCTTCGTTTTGCTTGAGCCCTGGAAAGCACGGAAGGTTATTGTATAAAGTTCAAGGATAACAAAATATAGGATGCAAGCATGAAAGCACGTACTCTGGGTTGATCTTCAGAGGCGGCAACTTAGTCGCCGTAGAGTTGCCTGATGAAGGGTTCGATTCCTGAAAGCAGTTAAAGCATTATAAAGACGGAGTAAAGTTGTAAGGCAAGGTTGACAAAATTAAACCAAATGAAACAAATACCTCAGTCGGCCTTTTCTGTTGAACTGGAGAGTGGGACAACCCGACCATAAGATCTTCCGGGCCGGTGCTCCGGGTCTGGCGTCGGGAGAGTTGCTCTTGCTTTTTCAAAAGAAAGTTGGGGTCTAAACAAGCAAGAGGCTGAGAAAATGGGACTTTTCAGATGACCCGCCGCATCTTCCTTGGTGGAAGATGTTCTGAGTCAGATGAAACATAGGTTACCTCACGAACGTTGGCGTGGCTTGTCTTCGTTTCGTCCTATGAAGTTATTATTGTCAGCAAGGTGCATAGTAAGACGGTCAAGAGAGTCAAGTTCTACCTCTGAGTCATCAGCCTCAGGCTGCTCTTGAGGTACAATTTTGTTCCTTTGGCTGTTGGCCTTCTCCTTAGACTTCTTCGGAGGAGGGACGTATTTCTTTTTCCAAAAGCCGGAGTTAGCCTGAAAGCAAAAACCGCTGAAAGAGGTTAAAGATTGCAAACATACATGGATAGCTAACGCGGAAGTAAGGATATTGAGAGTCGCCCTTACATCTGGGGCCGGGTTTGTGGCACGGAATGGTGGTAGTCCAATGGTGTGGCAAGATTCTTGAGACTCATGGATAAGTCCTTTGATGGCGACAACGATGTTGTCTTCTAACAGAGTGGTAGGATTAAAGCAGAGGGGGTCATTAGCGTCACCCGTATATTCACACATGAGACGGTTTCTCTAGCTCAGAGGCATGACTCTCCAAGAGATCCAGCAGCGGGTCAGGTCAATCCCTGTCAGACCATTGGCCATGAGGGCTCTAATTTTGGCGAAAGCCGGAGGATACTTTGCCCGCTCGGAGGCTAACATCCTGTCAGGGAGTTCAGTTGTGGTGTGAAGCCGGGTGGGGTGATAACGCAGCAATGGACGTTCTCCCTCAGGAGAAGTATCTTTGCAATAAAACCAGGTTCTGTTCCACTCCTTAGGGTGGATTGGCATTCGAACGGCCAGAAAAGTCATATCCCGTCTTCTTTGGGTGGAGACGTCACCAAGTTCTAAGCTTGGGCCAGCCGCTACTTCTGTCTGGCGGTTTACGTAGAAAAACTCATAGAAGAGGTCAACTGACGGCTCTTCTTGTAAGTAAACTTCATAGAGGATTTGGAAGTTGCACATATTTGAGACAGAGTTGGGCGCAATGTCCTGAGGATGCAACTTGAAGAAATGGAGGACGTCGCGAAAATTTTTAGAGCCGGGCGGGTTGAAACCACACGCAAGGCGGTCTGCAAATATGACTACTTCACCTTCTTGGGGGATGGGTTTCTTCTCGTTTCCCGGAACATGCCAATGGATGACATTTTTGGCTGGCAAGGTCCCTGCATCTACAAAGTCTTGCAAAAATTCCTCAAAGTCCGCAGAGCCAACCTAGTTATAGGAAGAGGACGCACGAGGCATAATGGCGTCTTAGAACTATGAAAAGTAACAGTGCGCGGCGAGTTAGAAAGTGACAGACAACTAAGGGCGATTGAGGAATCTAAGCATTACGAAGCTAAGCCGCCGGTGCAGTTCACGGCAAGAGCCGGAAGTTTAATGGCTAGTTAAATTCACAGGGCAATGAAGCAAAATACAACTAAGTGTGGAAAACAGGTTTCACATATTGTCTTTATAGTGACAGATCTATAGACAGAGGAAAAGCAGATTTATTTTAGACCTAGTGACGAACTGAGGGAAGAACTCGCAAAGTTTGAGGGCAGTAAAAGGAAGCAACTACATATTTGTATTAAGCTATTGGTGATTTCCCAAGGTTTACCGCAATGGGAAGATGATCATTACAAGATTTACTGGGCTATGTGTCGTCTGGCATTACGAAGAACTTGCGCCCTAACGGGCCAAAGAACTCCATGGATTTGTCGCATTAAGCTACAGATCTAGGGGGTGGAGAACGACGTACCGGAAGTGATATGGCGGTCGCGAGCAAGGCTCTGGTCCATTCAGGTTGATGCAGTGGCCTAAGGGGACGATGACGGTGAAGCTTCACCAAAGCAAGGGAGCCCGGGGGCGATGGCGCCGAGAGGAAGAAGAAGAGGCGTGGGCGGCGGAGGAAATGAGAAAGACCCTTCACGGTCCTATTTAAGAGGCTGGAAAGTGGAAACAGGCGCGGGAATCAAGGCGACGGAAATTGACCGACCGAGACATTCGCCTCGATTTTCAGGCCGTCAGTTTAATGATGAAAAGACCCGTTGTGGTCATCAGGGAATCTTTTTGGCATATCTAGTATGACGTCACGACGAGTTACATATTTTACTTTCAGGTGACGAAGAGTGAGACTCGCCGCCAAGTAAGATGGAAGATTGACATGAGCAAGCTCAAATCAACCTAGGGCCTAATGTTGGAGATATAACCCCATGGTAAGATCCGTCCAAGTGGGGCCGGGTCATACCTGGCGGCTCATAATCTAGACCAAGGCAGATGGTCCAAGAGACGTAGGCCTGGCTGTATGGCGGCTTACCAAAATGGGCCAACACAAGGCCCGGACAGAAGGTGGCATGAAGACCCTCGCGGTTAAACCACCCGGAGGTGGCTTGCCCAAGATGGTAAGGCAACATAGAGATAGAGTCAGATACGTTGTAAGATTCAGTATGAGACTTGTGTAACCCATGGCCTTGACCTCCTATATAAAGGCGAGACCCGGGGCGACTTAGACAGAAACCAACTAATCGAGAACAAGGTCAAACGTATCCGCTCCCTTGTAATCGATACTCCAATCAATACAACACAAGCAGGACGTAGGCTTTTACCTCTTCTTGAGGGCCGAACCTGGGTAAACACGTGTCCTTTGTCCCAACCAACCCCTTTGAGTCCATCACCTTAGCGATGGCTCCAAACATAAGTCCTCGGACATCTGCCATGACAAAACCATGACAATATGTGAAGATGAAATGAAGTGTGTGTTATATTCTACTGCCACATGTTTAGTTTGTGCATTTTAGGATCTTGTAGCTTGTAGTTTTCATGTGTGCAAAATGCCATCTTGCTGTTTTGGACAGATTTGAATAAAACTTGTGTTGCTTGTTGTGGTTGAACCGTAGCCCCGTTTTGGACATGCCATATATGAAACTTTCTTAGAATTTCATGAAGTATCATAATATATTGCTGCATTCATGATTTGAAATGTTTTTGGTTGTCATTTTCATGCATTTTGTATTCATGGCATATCCATCTTGTGTTGCTCATATCTTTTTAGACGTAGCTCCGTTTGAGATGTTCTATTTATGAAATTGATTAGAATGACGTGTAGAATTGCATGGTATGCCTTATTATGTTGTTTAACAAATATAAAACATGGTTAGTTCAGATAGGACCAATTTCAAAATTAACATATGGGGTCATCTCGGAAATGCTATAAGTTGTTTCTGGCCTCATTTAAGATGCCTAGATAGATAGTTTATTTATACTTCACCTCTTGCCATGTTTAACAACATTTAATATTGTCATGTACCTAAATGAGAGTGAACTAAATAATCGATCATGGAGTTTCGTCCATATTGAGCTTCACTTTAATGTGTAGTAGTTGTTTGATGTGATTTGCCATGCCTTGCATATTTAAACCGGACATGCATCATATTTGTTTGTGCATCTTGTCATGCATATGTTGTGGTGTACCGTGTGTTGATTGTTGCTTTCGGATTTCTTTTTCTCGATAGAGTTCCGAAAGAGTTTGGAGTGTGAGGATTTGTTCGGCTACGTTGGCTCGTCTTCTTCATGGACTCATTCTTCTTCCAAGCGGGATCTCAGGCAAGATGACACATTTCCCTGGATACCACTACTATCATTGCTATGCTAGTTGTCCCGCTTTTATCGTTATGTCACGCTACCTACCACTTGTTTGACAAGCCTCCCAACATTGCCATGATAAGCCTCTAACCCCTCCACATCCCAGCAAACCTTTGTTTGGCTATGATACATCTTGCTCAGCCTTCTTATAGTGTTTCTAGCTGCAAGTGCAATTGCTTCCATGTGTCAACATGGACATTCTTTTGTTATCACAATACTATTGATATTTAATTTAATGCACATATATACTTGGTAAAGGGTGGAAGGCTTGCGTTTTTCTCGGTGTTTGGTTCCACTTTTGCCGCCCCTAGTTACTTGTGTACCGGTGTTAAGTTCCATATTGAGCGCTCCTAACATGCTCAGGGTTGTTATGGGGACCCCCTTGATTTTGTTTTAGGATAAAGCTTGTATGGCAAGGCCCAACATTGGTACTCCATTTGCCTAATAATAACTAATAAAATTGCATAGGGACCCACCGGCACCCGCGGATTATTAATCAACAACCCGAGCAGTGATCCTCATTATACGTGGCCAAACCTCGGGCCGGGCCTAAAAAATCCTGGCATTAGAAACCCAGGCCCGAGCCCGACCCGTCTCGGCCATCGGGCATGATATTTGGGCCCAGGCCCGGCCTGGCCCGATAGGCCCGAACTGACATAGGCATAAATCTAGATTTCAACGGCCCCGGGCCCGGCCCAGCCCGACCACCGGGCTCAAAATCTAGGCCTGAGCCCGGCCCGTGGGCAAGGTCAGGCCGGGCTAGGCTGCCCATGGCCAGCTCTACTCCTTATGAGTGTTGGTCCAAAATGGGCTGCCTACAAGGCCGCCTCGAGGAAACTCGAGGATTGGTTTTCCTCATAGGTAGACCTATCCGGTCGTGTCCTGAAAATGAGATACACTGTTCTTATGGGGTTTGTCGACAAGTCGGGCGGCCTTGTTGGATTTTTTTTACCATTCTCGAACATCTTGCGCAAGGGATTTTGATGACACTTCGAGCTATCTCGAAGTTGAGATTTTCCATCGGGATTCCGCAAATACTACGGGTGATTCCACGGTTGAGGAATTCCAATGCGGTATGTGGTTAATTTGTCATGGATGAGTTGGAGCACCCCTGCAGGGTTAGATCTTTCGGAAAGCCGTGCCCGCGGTTATGTGGCAACTTGGAAACTTTGTTTAACACCCGATTATAGCAAACTGGAAGTAAACTCAAATAAAATACACCAATTGAGTGTGTAACCGTGATTATCTCTTCTCGTGAGTCCTTATGCAAGAGAGAACACGGTGGGGTTATGTTTGACGTAAGTAGGTGTTCAGGATCACTTAGTGATCATTACTAGCTCATGTCGTTATGCGTAGACCACCAGACTTTACTTTCTATATTCATAAGTTAGCCACTCAAATAAGTGCTTAGTCGCTTGCTGCAGCCCCACCACTTAACCATACCTCACCCATTAAGCTTTAATAGTCTTGATACCCTTTGAAATGAGATTGCTAAGTTCATGTGGCTCATAGATTACTACAACAACAGTTGCAGGTACATGTAATGCGATGATTTGGCGTGAGCATGATGCTTGTTTGTTTTGGAGTTCTTCTTCTTCATCATCGATCTAGGATGGGTTCCAGGCGGCAGCCTGGGATAGCAAGGATGGATGCCATTTTGTCGTTTGTTTTCGTCCGTAGTCGGACCCTGCTCTTCTGTATGATGTTTGAATATGTTGTTGTATTGATGTGATCTTGATGTAGCTTGTGGCGAGTGTAAGCCAATTCCATATAATCATCTCTTCTGTACATGTACTTGTAATGATATCCATTCTTGCAACACGATGAGATGCGCTCCAATCCCTGTCGAGGCCCACGAGCCAAAATAAGGATAGGGTCGCATCTTGGGCGTGACAAGTTGGTATCAGAGCCTGTAATGACCTAGGAGCCCCCTTGATTGATCGAACTTGGTCGAGTCAAGTGTAGTGAAAAAATATTTTGAGTCTAGTTATACCGAAGAGTAGGATTCTTTTTACTTCTCTTCTATACTCTGGTGAGAAATTACGACTTAGAAATTTTCATTCTACCCTCTTCTCACTCAATTTTTTTTAGGATCACGCGGGTATTTTTGGAAACTATGATGTCGATGTGATGGAATTCTATACTTGGTACCTCCTGTTATCGAGGAGAAGAGCTGCTAGGGATTTTTTGCACATCGTTATTATTCAGTTTCCTTAGTATCTCATGACGGAGGATATCCGAAATTGCTTCAATACTTATCGTGGGGAGATAAGGTCGGAGTTACCCAGTACTGGGGAGGCGTTTGAGGTACTGCCATGTTTATGTTGGAAATATGCCCGAGAGGCAATAATAAATTAGTTATTATCATATTTCCTTGTTCATGGTAATCGTTTATTATCCATGCTAGAATTGTATTGATCGGAAACTCAGATACATGTGTGGATAGATAGACAACACCATGTCCCTAGTATGCCTCTAATAGACTAGCTCGTTGATCAAAGATGGTTAAGGTTTCCTAGCCATGGACATAAGATGTCATTTGATAACGGGATCACATCATTAGAAGAATGATGTGATGGAGAAGACCCAAACTATAAACGTAGCAAATGATCGTGTCTGTTTATTGCTACAGTTTTCTGCATGTCAAGTATCTGTTCCTATGACCATGAGATCATGCGAATCACTAACACCGAAGGAGTACCTTGTGTGTATCAAACGTTGCAACATAACTCGGTGACTATAAGGGTGCTCTACACGTATCTCCGAGGGTGTCTATTGGGTTGGCATGGATCAAGACTGGGATTTGTTACTCCGTGTGACGGAGAGGTATCTTAGGGACCACTCAATAATACAACATCTAAGTAAGCCTTGCAAGCAACGTGATAAAGTGTTAGCCACAGGATCTTGTATTACAGAACGAGTAAAGAGACTTGCCGATAACGAGATTGAACTAGGTATAGAGATACCGACGATCGAATCTTGGGCAAGTAACATACCATAGAACAAAGGGAACATCATACGGGGTTAATTGAATCCTTGACATAGAGGTTCAACCGATAAAGATCTTCGTATAATATTTCGGAACCAATATGGGCATCCAGGTCCCGCTATTGGTTATTGACTACGGAGGTGCCTCGATCGTGTCTACATAGTTCTCGAACCCGCAGGGTCTGCACACTTAAGGTTCGGTGACGTTCCGGTAGTATTGAGTTATGTATGTTGGTGACCGAAGGTTGTTCGGAGTCTTGGATGAGACCCCGGACGTCACGAGGATCTCCGGAAAATTTTCGGGCACTACCGGTAGTGTATCGGGAGTGACAAAAGGGTTCCAAGGGTCCACCAGGAGGGGCCTACCCACCCATGGGGGCCACATAGGCCTAAGTGGTTGTGCACCAGCCCATAGTGGACTAGACAACTGACCATAAAGGGCCCTTGCGCCCAAGGGTAGGTGGGGAGGTGCCTTGGAGGGGAGGGAGACCTCCCTAGGGCACCCACCTCCCTTATGGGAGGTGGACTCCTCCCTATCTTGGCCGGCCAGCCCTTCTTGGAGGAGGGGCCAAGGCTGCGCCCTGCCTACCCCTTCCTCCTATAAATAGAGAGGGAGAGGGAGGGCAGCCCAACCCTAAGGCATAGGTGCAGCCCTCCATCTCTCCCTAGATATGTTTCTCCTCCAAAACGCGTCTTCGGCAGCGCTTGGTGAAGCCTTGCTGAGATCGCTCCACCACCACCGCCACCACGCCATTGTGCTGCCGGAGAACTCATCTACCTATCCACCCTCGCTTGCAGGATCAAGGAGGTGGAGATTGTCATTGTGCTATACGTGTGTTGAACGCGGAGGTGCCGTCTGTTCGGCACTAGATCGGAAGGACCACGATGGGATTGCGGGACGGATCATGATGAGATCACGGTACAGATCGTGATTGGATCTTGAAGACGTTCGACTACATCAACCACGCTTCTTAATGCTTCCCGCTTAGCAATCTACAAGGGTATGTAGATCCACTCTCCCTCTCGTAGATGCTCATCACCATGGATAGATCTTGCGTGTGCGTAGGAACATTTCCGTTTATCATGCAATGTTCCCCAACAGTGGTATTACAGCTAGGTCTATGTGTAGACGAGATCTCGAATAGAACACAAAGGAGTTTGTGGGCGTTGATGCTTAGATTGCTTCCTCCCTTGGTCGTGTTTTGGTTCAGCGGTATTGTGTAATGAAGCGGCCCGGACGAACCTTACTCGTACGCTTACGAGAGACCGGTTCCATCGACTGACGTGGAACTTTGTTGCACAAAGATGGCTGGCGGGTGTCTATTTCTCCTACTTTAGTTGGATCAGATTCGACAAAGGCGGTCCTTCAGAAGGTTAAAAAGCAACTTATGTATCACCATTGTGGTTTTTGCGTAGGTACGAATTGTTCTTGCTAGATACCCGTAGCAGCCATGTTAAACTTGCAACAACAATTAGAGGATGTCTAACTTATTTTTGGAGGGTATGTTGTGATGTGATATGGCCACTTACATTATGAGATATATGTGATGTATGAGATGATCATGTATTGTATAGAATATCATGACTTGCATGTCGATGAGTACGACAACCGGCAGGAGCCATAGGGTTGTCTTTAATTATTGTATGACCTGCGTGTCAATCATTAAGTGCTATGTAATTCTATACTTAATCGCTAAGCGGTAGCAATAGTAGTTGTTGGGGATATTGTGATTAAATAAAGGAAGAAGGAGACTCTGCTTGATGACCTGAAGGAAACCTTTGACATCTTGCGGGTCTACAAGATGATGCTTAACCCGACTAAGTGTGTGTTTGGCGTTCCTGCGGGCAAGATCTTGGGTTTTCTAGTCTCTGAGCGTGGCATTGAGACTAATCAAGACAAAATCAAGGCTATCACTTCCCTATCTAAGCCGGCGTGCATCAATGATGTTCAGCGCCTGGCAGGGCGTATCGCTGCGTTAAGCCGATTCATAAGCCGCCTTGGTGAGAAGGCCATCCCTTTGTACCAGATGATGAAGAAGACAGTCAACTTTGTCTAGAGTACGGCGGCAGGTGAGGCGTTTGAGGCGCTCAAGTGACAGCTCACTGAGCCGCCAGTCTTAGCGGCTCCGGCTAAAAAGGAACCTTTGCTCTTATACGTGGCGGCTAATAACAGGGGAGGAATATCCGGTTTAGAGGCCGGTTTATTATATCAGTGAAGTCCTAACAGAGTCCAAGCAGAGGTGTCCACATTGGGAGAAGGTGGTATATGGGGTGTTCATGGCCAATCGTAAGCTGAAGCATTACTTCCTGGGGCACCAGATCACAGTGGTTAGCTCTTCTCCATTGGGAGACATAATTCAAAACAGAGAAGCCATCGGCAGGATTGCTAAGTGGGCATTGGAGCTTGGACCTCTTAATCTGAAATACGTGCCTCGCATGACGATCAAATGTCAAGCCTTAGTGGATTTCATAAACAACTGGACGGAGTGTCAGGCGCCCGAGGAAAAGCCGGATAACACATATTGGACAATCCACTTTGATGGATCGAGGCAACTAGAATGATCAGGGGCATGGGTTGTCTTTAACTTCCCCCAAAGGTGACAAGTTCTATTACGTGTTAAGGTTGATGTTTCCTTGTACTAACAATGCAGCTGAGTACGAAGCTCTGCTTCATGGCCTCCGGGTAGCTAAAGAGATGAACCTGAGCCGAGTTAGGTGTCTCGGCGACTCAGACCTCGTGGCTCAGCAAGTTTCACGCACTTGGGGTTCCAAGGACCTGCGGATGGCGTCTTATCGTCAAGCGGTGGATGTCATTGCTGGTCATTTCAAGGGTTATAAGTGGATCATGTTGATCAATGCAAGAACGAGGCGGCCGATGCACTCTCAAGACTAGGCTCTCAGCTTAAGCCGGTATCACCTAATGTTTTCATAGATATGCTACATCACCCGTCAGTTAAGTTACCTTTAGAGGAAGACTTGGCTATACCTGACCTGGAGGGGCAGCTGGTGGCGGCTCTGCATGCGATTCCTGACTGGACTGGGCCTTATCTGGCGTATTTGACTCGCGGCAAGTTACTCGAGGAGGAAAACCTAGCGACCCAGATCATCAGGCGATCTAAGTCTATGACAATCACCAATGGTGAGTTACATAAGTGCAGCGTCACTGGCGTCTTTCAACATTGTGTTTCGCGTAAAGAAGGCAAGGAAATTTTGAATGAAATTCATGCTGGCGATTGTGGTCATCACGCTGGTTCAAAATCTCTGGTGGCCAAAGCTTTTCGACATGGCTTCTTCTGGCTGATGGCTCATAAGGACGCGGAGAACTTGGTTCACAAGTGTGATGGATGTCAGAAGTTCGGCCGGTGTTCTCACGTCCCGGCTCAGGAGTTACGCATGATTCCAATTACCTGGCCGTTTGCAGTCTGGGGGCTTTATATGGTCGGGCCTTTCCAGAGATCCATGGACAAGAAGACCCACCTCTTGGTGGTCGTGGACAAATTTACCAAGTGGGTAGAAGCTGAGCCGGTCAGCAAGTGTGACGCGGCTATGGCGGTTCAGTTTGTTAAAAAGCTAATCTACCGTTTTGGTTACCCTCACAGCATCATCACAGATAATGGCACGAACTTATCCAAGGGGGCTATGCAAGCGTTCTGTGAAAGTGAGCACATCCGACTTGACGTTTCTGCGGTTGCTCATCCACAATCAAATGATCAGGCAGAGCGTGCTAACCAGGAAATCTTGAGAGGTATCAAGCCCGTGCTTATGGTTCCTTTGCAGCGAATGCCGGGTTGTTGGGTGGAGGAGTTGCTGTCCGTTTTATGGAGCATCAGAACTACTCCTAAGAGAGTCAATAGGCTATACACCTTTCTTCATGGTTTATGGTGCGAAAGTTGTGTTACCAAGCGATATACGTCATGACTCCCCACGAGTGGCGGCTTACATTGAGGCGGATAATGAAATAGCACGTCAAGACGCGTTGGATGCCTTGGAGGAAAAGCGTGATCTGGCGGCGGCTCGATCGGCGATTTATCAACAATACTTGCATCGCTATCATAGCCGTAGAGTTAAGACCCAGATGTTTCAAGAAGGGGACTTAGTGTTGCGGTTGATTCAAGATCAGACAGATGCACGCAAGTTATCCCCTCCATGGGAAGGACCTTTCGTGGTCAGCAGAAATCTCAACAACGGGTCATATTACACCATTGACATATGAGACCAATCAAGCACTTCTAGGCACGAGACCCGCCGGCCGTGGAACATAGCTCACCTGCGGCCTTACTATACCTAAGTCGTCGAGACTTGACATTGTACACCATCATTGTACATATCATATATATATATATGAATAAAGTTGGCATCCCTGCAAGCCATGGGCTCTGCCGTTTTGCATATCTCAGTTTGTGCAAAAAGGTCAATTAGGGGGCTTCCAACCCGCTGGGTTTAGCTTATCAGACCCTATTGATCTGCTCTTAAGCCAAAAAGCTGACTCTGTCAACAGGCCATCTATGGGGCTTCTAACCCGCCGGGTTTAGCTTATCAGACCCTATTGGTCGGCTCTTAAGACAAAAAGTTGACTCTGTCAACAGGTCATCTAGGGGGCTTCCAACCTTCTGGGTTTAGCTTATCGGACCCTATTTGATCGGCTCTTAAGCCAAAAAGTTGACTCTCTCAACAGGTCGTCTAGGGGGCTTCTAACCCGCCGGGTTTAGCTTATCAGACCCTATTTGATCGACTCTTAAGCCAAACAGTAGAGTCCATCAACAAGGTCATTTGGGGGCTTTTAACCCACCGGGTTTAGCTTACATACCCTCTTGATCGGCTCTTAAGCCACCAGGGTTAAACCCGCCTGTAAGCTGATGCTGCCCCGCTATGTGACCCACCGAAATCTTACCAGTTAATATCGCTTAGAGACCCTGGGCCGGTTCAAAGAACTTGATGGCCAATCTCGATAGAGACCCTATACTAGTTAAGATTAAACCGGCGGTTCTTGTCACGTGAAGGCCGGCTTACGAAAAGCAAGGATAAACTCTCTCATCTACTGCCGACTCTCCGCTATGTGCCCCGTTCGTACACTTAGACAGTTAATATTTTAAAGACCCTGCACTGTTTAAGGTTAAAACGGCAGATTTATGTCACGTGAGAGGCAGTTTATGGTCTATCAGGGTACTCATGCCCTACCGCGTCTCTTTCTGGGACGTTACAGTTCCTGTCAGTTAATCTCGCTTAGAGACCCTGAGACATTTAAAGAGGTTGATGGCCAATCTCGATAGAGACCCTGTACTGATAAGGAGTTTTAAGTAGTGAGTCCACCCATAAGAACCAAATCATGAGTTATGAAAAAAGAAAAGAAAGATACAACATCTCCGGGTTGTGCTATTCTAAGCCGCCCTCCCAATAGTGCGAAAAGTTTTCTACTCTCACAGGTTGTTTTTCTAAGAAGAGCCGCCACGGCATCAGATATGAATTGAAGAACAAGGCAGACATAATATGCTAAAGCCGGACGATTTCTTATGTGCACAATGGCATAGTTCAGTCAAGACAAGGTTTTTTCTAAAGGCCTATTACAATGCTCTCCGCAGAGCTCAAAAAGCAGGACTTAAAGTTTTTTACACCGCCCCAAATTTTGGCGGGTCATGAAGCCGGGTTTATACCATGGCGTTATCAAATTGATTAGCTGGACGACGGGTCATCCTGCGGAGGGTGTTCAACTTCCTCAATCTGGAGATTGTCCACGTCCTAGTTGTAGTTGGTTAAAGCTTCAAAGTTTGCCTCTTCAAAGAGGGGAGACGGGTCAATGTCAGGAGAAAAGAGATGCTTATGGCGTACTGGAGTTAAATCCCTGGCCTCGAAGGTTGGACCGCACACTCGCTTGTTCTTAGCATTGTAAGCCGCCTGATATGTTCACAAGTTCACTTCTTCCGCTAACACTGATGCAAGAACCTTGGAGGCCTGCATACAACGAGCATAGTCGGCTTCTGTGAATTCTAAGCCGTCATCCTTCTTTGATGGAAAGCCATCCATCATTTCTTTAGGAGTTAGCTCCGGGGCAAAGGCAAAAGCCCGACTTATTGCTGCAATGGCTCCCTTCCTGGCGGCTGATTTTAGGAGTTCCTCAATTTGCTTTGGCAGAGTTGATAGCATATCTATGACTCCTTTCATGAACTTGGGTATGCTTTCCTTGTTTAGCATAGCCCTAATACTGCAGAGAGTACCACAATACAATTGCTCTGACAAAGTATAGACGGCTTTCAACTGCAATAGGCTATTAGCACCAAGTTGACGGCTTCTTTGACCTACACAAGATGGATTTTCTGTTATAAGCCGCCTGTGTAACTTCTCAAGCAAGAAGATTGATTGAGTATTTAGTACTTACCAAAGATAGCAGATGTCATCTTGGCGATATGGTGCTTCAAGGATTGCAACTCGTCTGATACGACCATGGGTCGCTCATCAGTGTCGTCTGCATGTTTGGCCAGCGCAGTTTGCTATACCTTAGTAGCTTTTTTGAACGTAGCAAGTTCAGATTTAGCTTTTGTAAGCTCTTCGGCAGCAAGCCGACACTTCTCCTCTGCTTCAGTTCCGGCGGCTTTCTGGGAGGCCAGATTGCTCTTTTGGCCGGTCAGTTCAGACTCGGGATTGCTTAAAGCTTCCTATGATAGGCAAAAAGTAAAAGAGGGGTAAGTCACCAGGATAACATATTGCCAGATGGTTAAGTTAACAAATATAATGCAAGTCTCAAGCAGATTGCAAGCAATATACTCGACACTTGGGGGCTAATGTCTATTTGTTCTCCAAGATTACAAGTAAATTTCGGATCATCTTCATCAAGTTCAGCCGAAACTTCGGGGCTAATGTCTATTTGTTCTCCAAGACTACAAGTAAGTCCCGGCTTATCTTCATCAAAATAAGTCGGAACTTAGGGGCTACATCCTTGTTTTATAAGTCTACAATGAAGTTGCAGCTCATATTTGTCAAAGATAAGCCGGTACTTGGTGGCTACATTTAGCTCTTTGTTCAAATCTACAGGAAAGTTCGGCCCATTATTTCTATACTGACCCAAACTTGGGGGCTACATTTGATCAACTACTTAAAACTGAGTATCAGCTCAGTATTTACATATTAAGTCGATACTTGGGGGCTACAGTCTAAGTGGTTCTACTTAAGGCTTGGATTGGAAGACCCAGTTTACCATTAACAAATAATTAACCGGCTCTTGGGGGCTACATAAGGGTATAAGAAAAGGAAGGAGTACCTCATATTTTTTCTTCATCAGATTAACAAGCTTGAGCTCCATGTTCTGGCTTGTGGAGAGGCGGTTCAGATAACCTGCGTGTAGTTCATCAGCAGTTAACTTCTCTAGCACAGGGAGCTCAAAATCCAGCTTGTCAGAGCCTTCAGTTTTCTTAGTGTGCTTTGTCAACACACGAGGTTGAGGAGTTTGAAAACTGGTACCGGTAACGATGATGTCCGGAATATCTAAATCGTCAACGGCCGTTGAAGGGCTTGGCGGCTTAGAGTTGGTCCTCGGAGGGCTCGCAGTTGCCGTCTCATGGGCCGTCGGCTCAACAGAACGACGAGCATCTTCGGGCACATCCTTTGAGATAGTAGAAGGATCAGCGTGTGCAACCGGAGATTTTGGCTTGGCAGCCTTCGGTTCTTGGGCAGTGGGGGCCGAGGTAGACCTGATGGTCTTCCTTCGTTTTGCTTTAGCCCTGGGAATCATAGAAGATTATTGAATGAAATTCAATGATAACAAAGATAGGATGGAAGCATGAAAGCACATACTCTGGGTTGATCTTCAGTGGCGGCAGCTTGGTTGCCGTAGAGTCGCCTGATGAAGGGGGTGATTCCTGAAAGCAGTTAAAGGGTTATAAAGACAGAGTAAAGTTGTAAGGAAAGGTTAAAAAAACTAAGCCAAGTAAAAAATACCTCAGCCGGCCATTTCCGTTGAACTAGAGAATGAGACAACCCGACCATGAGATCTTCAGAGTCGGCACTCCGGGTATGGCATCAGGCGAGTTGCTATTGCTTTTTCAAAAGAAAGTTGGGGTCTAAGTAAGCAAGAGGATGAGAAAATGGGACTTTTTGGACAACCCACCATATCTTCTATGGAGCAAGATGTTCTGAGTTAGACGAGACATAGGTTACCTCAGGAGCGTTGGCATGGCTTGTCTCTGTCTCGTCCTGTGAAGTTATTTTTGTCAGTAAGGTGCATAGTAAGATGGTCAAGAGAGTCAAGTTCTACCTCTAAGTCATCAACCTGAGGTTGTTCTTGAGGTATAATCTTCTTCTTTTGGCTGCCGGTCTTCTCCTTAGACTTTTTTGGAGGAGGAACGTATTTCTTCTTCCAGAAGCTAGAGTTAGCCTGAAAGTAAAAGCCGCCAGAAGAGGTTAAGATTGCATACATACATCATAGGTAACACAGAAGTAAGGAGATTAAGAGTCGCCCTTACATTTGGGGCTGGGTTTGCAGCGCAGAAAGGTGGTAATCCAATGGCGTGGCGAGATCCTTGAGATTCATGGAGAAGACTTTTCATGGCAGCAACGATGTTATCTTTTGACAACGTGGTAGGATTAAAGCAGAGGGGGTCATTGGCATCACCCGTGTATTCACACATGAGACGGCTTTTCCAGCTCACAGGCATGACTCTCCAAGAGATCCAGCAGCGGGTTAGATCCATCCCTGTCAGACCATTGGCCATGAGGGCTCTAATTTTGGCGTAAGCCGGAGCATACTTTGCCCGTTCGGAGGCCGGCATCTGGTGAGGGAGTTCAATATTGGTGCGGGGTCGGGTCAGACGATAACCCGACAATGGACGTTCTCCCTCTGGAGAGGTATCTTTGCAATAAAACCCGGTTTTGTTCCAATCCTTGGGGTGACTTGGCATTCGAACACCCGGAAAAGTCATATCCCGTCTTTTTTGAATGGAGATTCCGCCGAGCTCCAAGCTTGGGCCAGCTACTACCTCTGTCTAGCGGTTTGCATAGAAGAACTCACGAAAGAGGTCAACCGATGACTGTTCTTGTAAATAAACTTCACAGAGAATTTGGAAGTTGCACATGTTTGAGACGGAATTGGGTGCAATATGTTGTGGATGCAGCTTGAAGAAATCAAGGATGTCTCGGAATTTTTTTGAGCCCGGCGGGCTAAAACCGCATACAAGGTGGTCTGCGAATATAACTAGTTCGCCCTCTTGGGGGATGGGTTTCTTATCATTGCCTGGAACCCACCAATGAATGACATCTTTGGATGGTAAGGTCCCTGCGTCTACGAAATCCTTCAAAAACTCCTCATCAATTGTGGAGCCGACCCAGTTACAGGAAGAGGACGCACGAGGCATAATGGCGTCTTAAAACTCTGGAAAGTAACATTGTGCGGCGTGTTACAAGGTGACACACAACTAAGGGCGACTGATGAAATCTAAGTTCTACGAAGCTAAGCCTCCGGTGCAGTTCATGGCGAGAGCCAGAAGTTTAATGGCAGATTACGTTGCAGGGCAACAAAGCAAAATACAGCTAAGTGTGGAAAATAGGATTCACATGTTATCTTTGTAGTGACAGATCTACGGGCAGAGGAAAATCCGATTTATTTTAGACCTAGTGAAGAACTGAGGGAGGAACTAGCAAAGTTTGAGGACAGTAAGGGGAAGCAACTACAGATCTGTACTAGATTGTTGGTGATTTCCTATGGTTTACCGCAACAGGAAGAGAATCATTGCAAGACCTACTGGGCTATATGTCGTTTGGCATTACGAAGAACTTGCGCTCTAGCGGACCAAAGAACTCCATGGATTTGCACCCTAAGCTATAGATCTAGGGGATGGAGAAAGACATACCTGAGATGATGCGGCGGTCACGGGTAGTACTCCGATCCGTTCAGGTTGATGCAGCGGCCTAGGGCGACGACGACGATGAAGTTTCACCGGAGCGAGGGAGCTCAAGGGCGGCGGTGTCAAGAGGAAGAAGAGGAAGCATAGGAAGTAGAGGAAATGAGAAGGACCCGTCGCGATCCTATTTAAGAGGCTGGAAAGAGGAAACGGGCGTGGGAATCAAGGCGACCGGGACTGACCGACCGGGACTGACGCCTCGATTTTAGGGCCTTCAGTTTAATGATGAAAGATCCATTGTGGTTGTCAAGGAATCTTTTTGGCATATCCGGTATGACGTCATGGTGGGTTACATATCTTACTTTCAGGTGATGAAGAGTGAGACTTGCTGCTAAGAAAAATGGACGATTGACATGAGCGAGCTCAAATCAACCTGGGGCCTAATGTTGGGGATATAACCCCGTGGTAAGACCCTCCCAGGTGGGGCGGGTCATACCTGGCGGCTCATAGTCCAGACGAAGGCAGATGGGCCAAGGACATAAGCCTGGCCATATGACGGCTTACCAAGATGGGCCAAGACAAGGCCCGGAATGGAAGATAGCATGAAGACCCGGGTGGTTAAGCCGCTCGGAGGCGGCTTGCCCAAGATGGTAAGGCAACATAGAGATATACTCAGATACGTTGTAAGAGTTGATATGAGACTTGTGTAACCTACGGTCTTGGCCTCCTATATAAAGGCGAGACCCGGGGCGACTTAGACAGAAAACCAACTAATCGAGAACTAGGTCAAGCGAATTTGCTCCCTTGTAATTGATACTCCAATCAATATAACACAAGCAGGACGTAGGCTTTTACCTCTTTTTGAGGGGCCGAACCTGTGTAAACTCGTGTTTTTCGTCCCAACCAACCCCTTTGAGTCCATCACCTTAGCGATGGCCTCGAACCTAAGTCCTCAAACATCTGCTGTGACAAAACCACGACAGTAGTAGAAGCATGGTGGGTGTGACAAACCCGATGGTGACACGTTAATGGAGATCAAGATGATGGAGATCATGGTGTCATGCCGGTGACGATGGAGATCATGTCAGTGCTTTAAGGATGGAGATCAAAAGCAGAAGTTCATGGCCATATCATGTCACTTATGATTTGCATGTGATGTTAATCCTTGTATGCACCTTGTTTTGCTTAGGACGATGATAGCATTATAAGGTGACCCCTCACTAAAATTTCAACATAAATTGTGTTCTCCTCGAGTGTGCACCATCGCGAAAGTTCGTCGTGTCGAGACACCACTTGATGATCTAGTGTGATAGACTCTATGTTCGAATAGAATGGGTGCAAGCCAGTGTTGCACATGTGGAACACTCGGGTTAAACTTGACGAGCCTAGCATGTACAGACATGACCTCGGAACACAAGAGACCGAAAGGTTGAACATGAGTCATATAGTAGATATGATCAACATGAATATGTTCACCATTGAAACCACCTCAACTCACGTGATGATCGGACTTGAATTGGTGGATTTGGATCATGTGACACTCGAATGACCAGAGGGATGTCAATTTGAGTGGGAGTTTTTAAGTAATATGATTAACTAAACTCATTATCATGAACGTAGTCAAAATGTCTTTGCAAATTATGTTGTAGATTACTAGCTCACGTTGTAGCTCCCTTGAATTTTTATATGTTCCTAGAGAAATAGATTTGAAAGATGATGGTAGCAATATTCCGGACTGGGTCCGCGATCTGAGGATTGTCCTCTTTCCTCCATAGAGGGCTTATATCCTTAATGCACCGCTCGGTGTGCCACCCACTCTAGCGTCGTCTGTAGATGTTGTGAACATCTGACAGGCACGTTCTGATGACTACTTGATAGTTTAGTGCGTCATGCATTACAGCTTAGAATTGAGGCTCCAAAACATTTTGAACGTCACGGAACATATGACATGTTCTAAGAGCTGAAATTGGGATCTTAGGCTCGTGCCCGTGTTGTGAGATATGAGATCTCCAACAAGATTCTTTGCCTGCAAGATGAAGGAGAATAGCTCAATCATTGAGCATGTGCTCAGATTGTCTGCGTGCTACAATCACTTGAATCAAGTGGGATTTGATCTTCCAGATAAGATAGTGATTGATATAGTTCTCCAAGTCACTGTCACTAAAGCTACTAGAACTTCGTGATGAACTATAATTATGCCAGGGATGGAAAAGATGATCCCTGAGTTATTCGCGATGTTTGACAACGCGAAGCTAGAAATCAAGAAGGAGCATCAAGTGTTGATGGTTAGTAAAAAACCACTAGTTTTGAGAAGGTCAAGGGCAAGGAGGGAAACTTCATGGATGGCAAGCTAGTTGCTGCTCTAGTGAAGGAACCCAAAGTTGAACCCAAACCCGAGACTAAGTGCTTCTATTATGAGGGGAACGGTCGTTGAAGTGGAACAACCCTAGATGCTTGGTAGATAAGAAGGCTCGCAACGTCGACATAAGTATATTTGATATACATGTTATTGATGTGTACCTTGCTAGTACTCCTAGTTGCACCTGGGTATTAGATACCGGTTCGGTTGCTAAAGGTTAGTAACTCAAGATAAAAGCTACGGAATAAATGGGGGCTATCTAAGGGTGAGGTGACGATGAGTGTTGGAAGTGTTTCCAAGGTTGATGTGATCAAAATCGCACGCTCTCTCTACCTTTGGGATTAGTGATGAACCTAAATGTTATTTGGTGTCTGCGTTGAGCATGAACGTGATTAGATCATGTTCATTGTGATACGATTATTCATTTAAGTTAGAGAATAATGATTTTTTCTATTTACATGAATAATACCTTCAATGGTTATGCACTCAATGAGAATGGTTTGTTGAATCTTGATCGTAGTAACACACATGTTCATAATGATAGTACCACATACCCGTGGCACTGTCGCTAAATGTCATATTGGTATACATCGCATGAAGAAACTCCATGCTGATGGATCTTTGGACTCATTCGGTTTCGAGTCGGATGCGGACCATGCCTCTTGGGCAAGATGACTAAAGACCCCGTTTTTGGTATGATGGAGCGAGCTTGTAACTTATTGGAAATAATACATGTTGATGTATGCAATCCAATGAGTGTTGTAGCGTGTAGTGGATATCGTTGTTTTCTTACCTTCACTGATGATTTGAGTATATATGAGTATATTTACTTAATGAAACACAAGTCTGAATCGTTTGAGAAGTTCAAAAAAATTAGAGTGAAGTTTGAGATCATCGTGACAAGAAGATAAAATGTCTACGATATGATCGTGGAGGTGAATATCTGAGTTACAAGTTTGGTATACAACTTAAGACAATGTGAAAAGTTGTATCACAACTCACGCCACCTGGAACACCATAGTGTGATGGTGTGTCCGAACATCGTAGTCATGCTCTATTGGGTATGGTGCGAATTATGATGTCTCTTATCATTTTGCCACTATCGTTTTGGGGTTATGCATTAGAGACAACTACATTCACTTTAAATAGGGCACCATATAAATCCATTGAGATAACACCATATGGTTTGGAAGAAACTTAAGCTATCATTTCTTAGAGTTTGGGAATGCGACACTTATGTCTGATAAGCTCGAACCCAAAGCGGAAAAATGCGTGTTCATAGAATACCCTAAGAATAGTTGGGTATACCTTCTATCTCAGATCCGAGTATAAAGTGTTTGTTGCTAAATCTGGGTCCTTTCTCGAGAAAGAGTTTCTATCAAAATAATTGAGTGGGAGGAAGATAGAACTTGATGAGGTTGTTGAACCTTTGTTTCAGCCATAGAGTAGCGCAACACAGAAAGATGTTTCTGTGGAGCCTACGCCAGTTGAAGAGGAAGTTAATGATGATGATCATGAAGCTTTAGATCAAGTTACTATCGAACCTCATAGGTCAACAAGGACGCGTACTACTCCTGAGTGGTACAACAACCCTGTCTTAGAGATCATGTTGTTGGACAACAATGAACCTACGAACTATGGAGAAGCGATGATGGGCCCGGATTCTAACAAATGGATAGAGGCCATGAAATCCGAGAAAGAATCCATGTATGAAAACCAATTATAGACTTTGGTAGACTTGCTCACTGGATGACAGGTCGTTGAGTACAAATGAACTTTTAAGATGAAAACAGATGCTGATGGTAAATGTCACCATTTATAAAGCTTGACTTGTCGCAAAGAAGTTTTTGACAAGTTCAAGGAGTTGAATACGATGAGAATTTCTCACCCGTAGCGATGCTAAAGTCTGTGGCAATGATGTTAGCAGTTACTGCGTTTTTCAGTTATGAAATCTAGTAGATGGATGTCAAAACATTGTTTCCTTCCTTGAGGAAAGGTCGTATGAGATACAACGAGAAGGTTTTGTCAGTCCTAAGGACGCTAAAAGATGTGCAAGCTCCAGTGATCCTTCTATGGACTGGAGCAAGCATCTTGGAGTTGGAATATACGCTTTGATGAGGTTATCAAAGTTTTTGAGTCTATACAAAGTTTATGAGAAACTTGTATTTACAATAAAGTGAGTGGGAGCATTATAAAATTTATGATAAGCATATGTGGATGACATATTGTTGATCAGAAATGATGTAGAATTTCTGTAAAGCATAAAGGGTTGTTCGAAAAGAGTTTTCAAAGGAAGACCTAGAAAAAGCAACTTAATTGTTGGGCATCGAGATCGATAGAGATAGATCAAGACGTCTGATAAGACTTTCAATGAGTACATACCTTGACAAGATTTTGAAAGAGTTCAAAATGGATCAGTCAAAGAAAGAGTTCTTGCCTGATTTGTAACGTGTGAAGTTGAGTAAGACTCAAAGCTCGACCATGGCAGAAGAAAGAGAAAGGATGAACATCGTTCCCAGTGCCTTAGCCATAGGCTCTATATAGTATGCCGTGCTATGTACTGCACTTGTGCCTTGCCATGAGTCCGTCAAGGGGTACAAAAGTGATCCAGTAGTGGATCACTAGACATCAGTCAAAATTATCCTTAGTAACTAGAGGAATAAGGAGATGTTTCTCGATTATGGAGGTGATAAAGAGTTCGTCATAAAGAGTTACATCGATTCAAGCTTTAACACCAATCCGGATGACTCTTAGTAGCAATTCGGATGTGTATAGTGAAGTAGCCATTTGGAATAGTTCCAAGTGCAGTGTGGTAGCAGAATTTACGGTATGACATAGAGATTTGCAAAGTACACACGAATTTGAATATCACAGACCCGTTAACTAAAAGACCTCTCTTACATGCAAAGCATGATCGAGCCCTAGAACTCATTGGGTGTTAGATTCATAACAATGCGAATCACATGGTGTTGTGGACTAGATTATTGACTCTAGTGCAACTAGGAAACTATTGGAAATATGCCCTAGAGGCAATAATAAATTATTTATTATCATATTTCCTTGTTCATGATAATCGTTGATTATCCATGCTAGAATTGTATTGATCGAAAACTCAGATACATGTGTGGATACATAGACAACACCATGTCCCTAGTATGCCTCTAATAGACTAGCTCGTTGTTCAAAGATGGTTAAGGTTTCCTAGCCATGGACATAAGATGTCATTTGATAACGGGATCACATCATTAGTAGAATGATATGATGGACAAGACCCAAACTATAAACATAGCATATGATCGTGTCAGTTTATTGCTACTGTTTTCTGCATGTCAAGTATCTGTTCCTATGACCATGAGATCATGCAACTCACTGACACTGGAGGAGTACCTTGTGTGTATCCAACTTCGCAACGTAACTGGGTGACTATAAAGGTTCTCTACAGGTATCTCCGAGGGTGTTTGTTGGATTGGCATGGATCAAGACTGGTATTTGTTACTCCGTGTGACGGAGAGGTATCTCCGGGAGCACTCGGTAATACAACATCACAGTAAGCCTTGAAAGCAATGTGACTAAAGTGTTAGCCAAAGGATCTTGTATTACAGAACGAGTAAAGAGACTTGCCGGCAACGAGATTGAACTAGGTATAGAGATATCAACGATCGAATCTCGGGCAAGTAACATACCGAAGAACAAAGGGAACAACATATAGGATTAACTGAATCCTTGACATAGAGGTTCAACCGATAAAGATCTTCGTAGAATATGTAGAAGCCAATATGGACATCAAGGTCCTGCTATTGCTTATTGAGTGTGGAGGTGTCTCGATCATGTCTACATAGTTCTCGAACCCGCAGGGTCTGCACACTTAAGGTTTGGTGATGTTTCGATAGTACTGAGTCATGTATGTTGATGACCGAAGGTTTTTCGGAGTCCCGGATGAGATCCTGGATGTTACAAGGAGCTTTGGAATGGTCCGAAGGTAAAGATTGATATATAGGAAAGTGGTATTTGGGTTCTGAAAAAGTTTCGGGCACTACCGATAGTGTATCGGGAGTGACGAAAGGGTTCTGGGGGTCCACCGGGAGGGGACCACCCACCCCGGGTGGGAACATGGGCCTAAGTGGTTGCGCACCAGCCCATAGTGGAATGGGAAACCGACCACAAAGGGCCCTTGCACCCAAGGGTAGGTGGGGAGGTGCCTTGGATGGGAGGGAGAGCTCCCTAGGGCACCCACCTCCCTTATGGGAGGTGGACTCCTTCCTATCTTGGTCGGCTAGACCTCCTTGGAGGAGGGGCCATGGCTGCACCCTACCTACCCCATACTCCTATAAATATAGAGGGAGAGGAAGGGCAGCAAAACACTAAGGCATAGGTTCATCCCTTCCTCTCTCCCTAGATCTGTTTCTCCTCCAAAACGTGTCTGCGACAGCGCTTTTCGAAGCCCTGCTGAGATTGCTCCACCACCACCACCATGTTGTTGTGCTACTGGAGAACTCATCTACCTCTCCTCCCTTGTTTTTTGGATCAAGGAGGTGGATATCGTCATCGAGCTGTACGTGTGCTGAACGCGGAGGTGCCGTCCGTTCGACACTAGATCGAAAGGACCAAGATGGGATCACGGGACGGCTCGTGATGAGATCGCGAGATGGATTGTGAAGACGTTCGACTACATCAACCGTGTTTCTTAATGCTTCCCGCTTAGCGATCTACAAGGGTATGTAGATCCACTCTCTCTCTCTCTCGTAGATGATCATCACCATGGATAGATCTTGCGTGTGCATAGGAATT
The DNA here is from genome assembly GCA_022496015.1 of Hordeum marinum. Lineage (NCBI taxonomy): Eukaryota > Viridiplantae > Streptophyta > Magnoliopsida > Poales > Poaceae > Hordeum > Hordeum marinum. Next base: position 417,400,515 of record CM039674.1, on the reverse strand, counting down.
TTTTTGTTTCCCATGCAATGTTCCTCAATAGTTTGGAATCGTTGTGATTACGACCGTCTAAGGTAGACGAGTTTGCAGAGTTTCTTGAATTATGGTGTGGAATGTTGCGGTTGCAGTTGCAGATGATTACCTAGGGTAGGTTCCTAGGTCCGCAACCCGAATCGGATAAACAAGAAAGACTTCAGAAATTCTTAGGTGGGAATTCAAGTAGGTACCTAGGATTATCTTTCCAACAAGTGCATAAAGGGTATCTATTTGTTCTGGCTTATTTCGTAAGCCTCGTCATTTGTTTTGTTTTGAATATGGTATTCGAGTTGGTTCGATGTCAAATGGCATTTCATATATTTCCTAAGATGTGTTGTCATATTTCTATGGGAATGATGATTCTTTTGCTCAATCAAGTTATCATATCAATTCTTTTCATCCGGTGTGCTTCTCTTCAAAATAATTCAATCCTCTCTAATATTTGCAAGATCAATCCTCTGATTCTTTCCCTTAGTTCATTTCATCTGTCCCAAGTTTTCTTTGTTTTCCCCACCCGCCCGCCCTTTTCCTTAAATGAGTAAATTCTCATCCAAGTGCTTTATCTTCATCAATGCTTCTACATTCATTCTTCCATTATATCTGGGATTCATTGTGAAGATCCTCAAGTGATTAGAATTCATCATTTCTTATTCTTGTTTTCCTTCCCGGCGCATTCAATTCAAGGTCTCCGTGACTTCGTATCCTTTTCAATCGCTAAATGATTCCCCATGTCAGAAATTCTATCCAAGTGTCTCTTGTTTTTCGTCTCTCTCTATTCTATCCGTAGTGCTGAAGATATCTCATAAGACTTTCATTTCCATTCATATCCTCTTAAATTATTTCGAGGTTCTCACCTCATCAAGTTCTTAATTTTTCTAGTGCAATATCTCTTCCTAAGCAATTGTCTCAACGGTGGTTTCTTTTGAGTGGGCCCATAACCCATAGGTTTTTCCCCAGGATCTTACCTGGATCTTCTAATCTTTCCGGAGATGTTCTCAGGCTCTCTTCTAATATGACATAAGAATGAATTTCATCAGTCATATGCCTTCTCGAAGATCGCTCCTCAATTATTTTCATTCTTGGCTCAACCTTCTTTATTCAGTATGCCGGAGTGTCTCAATAATTCATGGTGTTGCTTCTCGTCATTATTCTCAGTATTGAAGACCAAAGAAGAGTTTCTATTAAATCTTATTCCTAGAGGTTCATGGTTCAGCTTGTTGCTATCCTCTCAAATTCTTTTCAATCATGAGTAATTCTTTCCATATCTATTCGAAGCATTTCAGAGTGGTATTCATCTCTCGACCCTCTGAAGGCCATCATTTCAGAAGATTTCTTTGTTCTCAGCTTTCAGCTTTCGCTCTTGAATTCTCCTCAATTATTGTTCCTTCTTCGTATCTCAACTATTTCGGTGCTTCGTTCAAGTTTTCCATTAGGTGGATCATGATATCATTTTTCCCATGTATCTTCGTTCAATCGTAGTATCCTCATTCGTTTGTGAATTCTTACCAGTGTTTCGTTTAAGACTTCTTCAAGTTTGTGTTCTATCTCTCTCTTCAATCTGTTCAAGAAGAATATGTTTTTGTGCTAAATACGTTGCTTGTCATCAATTTAACTTGATGAAGGATAAGCATAACATAATTCTTATTCTTTCTCATCAAGGTGATTTCAATCCTTTTTCGAAGTTTTTCATCATATAAAATTCTAGGTTCCAAGTGTTCATCTTTTCATTTCCGGAGTTCCAAGTTTTCTCAAATATCTCATCGCGAAGCTTCATCTAAATCATGGCAAGGCATCAATCTTGTTCTTTTGTAACCTTCACTTCTTTTCTATCATCCTTTCATTCTGGTGTTCTCCAAGAGGTCCTTCATGGTGGTTTGTTAGGGATGTAATTCTTCTCGAAGTGTTCTTCAAGATTCTTGTTGGAGGTGCTCAAGTGTTCTTTTTCTTGGATTTCTAATTCAATTCCTTCCCCATTGTCTTTTGAGATGGCGTTATTAAATTCCTGATTATGAGGAGTCTCGAAGGAAAATTGTCAAGAATGAGATAAGTAAACCCATCATATCTTCTCGGTGTTACTTTGGGTTGGATTTCACCTAAAGCATTTCCAAAGGTTTGTTGCTATCATGGTGTCATAAATGATCCAAGTTCTCTCCTCCTCTTCTTGGTGAAAGAAGGTTTTCATCTCTTTTGCTCCCAAGCAATCCTTGTTTTGTCAGTGGCTGGTTGTCACCTCATAATTTTGAGATGTTTTCCACAAGCCCATAACAAGCTATTCTTTTCGTTGTTGATTCTCCATAAACTCCATTCACCCTATGCTTCTTAAGTTCAATGGTGGTAGAAGTTGTTATTTTCTTCTCCGTTATTTTCCTTCCAATGATCTAGTTTCTATTCTTTTCTTCCGGAGGCTTTGTCATGTTGCTCTCTTTCAACCATCATCTCATTTGATCAAGATCATGTTCTTTCTTGCTTATTCATTTAACCGGAGTGCTATGAAATCTTTCATGATCCTTCCTTCTTATGAAGTTTTGATCCTAATCCAACCAAAGTTTGGTGTCTCTCTTTCAATTTCTTTCTAGCATATCAAATTTTGTCCCTCTATCCTACCGAAGTGCTGCCAAAGTTTCTTGTGAATTCTTGCTTGTTCCTCATGTCATTCTTCATATCGTTGAAACCTTCAATGATCATTGGTTTCACTCTTTTGTCAGAGCAGCAACTAATTTGACCTCTTGCTCTTTCTCTTCCTCTTCTCACTCTTCGATCTTGGGACGAGATCCTTGTGTAGTGGAGGAGAGTTGTAACAGCCCGGGACCGACGCTCCAGAAGATTCCCCTTTTATTCCATTGTCGTCGTGCGATTCGTTTGGTTGTCGCATTCATCGTCGCATCATTCGCATCATCTGCATAGCATCGTCACTCGTTTTCAAAAACATGCATCCGTTCGTAGTCGCCGGTTCTCTCAGTTCGTGTCATTGTCCATTTCGAGTCCAACCACACATGCACGCGCCCGTGGCATGCAAATATTGTTTTCAAAAGTGTTTATAAAACTTCACAAGAAATATGGAGGATTATATGGATGACATAGTGGTCAAAACCAAGGACAAGGCGGTGCTCATATCAGACCTAGAAGAAACATTTGCAAATCTTCGCAAGATCAACTTGAAGCTCAACCCTGAGAAGTGTGTGTTTGGCGTCCCATCCGTCAAGCTTCTCGAGTTCTTTGTATCTCAACGTGGAATTGAAGCAAATCCCGACAAGATCAAAGCAATTGAGCAAATTGAAGCACCAAGGGATGTCAAGGATGTGTGTCGTCTTGCCGGTTGTGTTACCGCTCTGAGTAGGTTCATTTCAAAATCTGCTGAGTGCACCCTACCCTTTTTCAAAATCTTGAACAAGGTAGGTCCGATGAGATGGACTCCGGAAGCGGAGGCAGCGTTGTAGGATTTGAAGAAGTACCTCTCCTCTCCGCTAGTCCTAGTCGCGCCAAAACCACAAGAGCCGTTGCTGCTATATCTAGCGGCAACAAATCAAGTGGTGAGTGTTGTGTTAGTGGATGAAAGAGAATTTGATGAAGAAGCAGCAGTAGCGGTAGGACCGCCAAGCGACAAGCCAGGATATTCCCTGGCAGGGTCTGGTGCCGACAAAGCAGGATCTGCACAGTCGAATGAAACAATTCAGAAGAACAAGATGGTGCAACGCCCAGTCTATTTTGTCAGCTCCCTTTTGCAGGGGGCTAGATCAAGATATTCTGGCGTCTAAAAGTTGCTCTTCGGCCTCCTTATGACCTCGAGGAAGCTCCACCATTACTTCTAGGCACATGAGATCACCGTTATCACTCGCTTCCCGTTGCAGCGGATTTTGCGGAACCCAGATGCTATCGGCAGGATTGTGGAGTGGGATTTGGAACAGTCAAGCAATGGTCTAAAGTTTGAAAGTACTTAAACTATCCAGAGGAGAGCCTTGGCAGAGTTCATTGCAGAATGGACCCCAACGCCAAATGAAGAAGTTCCAGAGTAGACTCTCCCCGGCAAGGAAACAAATCAAGAGTGGATCATGTATTTTGATGGGGCTTTCTCGCTGCAAGGCGCCGGTGCTGGAGTGCTGCTTGTTGCATCCACCGGAGAGCACCTCAAATATATGATTCAGATGCACTTTCCCCGGGAGAGGTCAACGAACAATACTACAGAATACGAAGGGCTGCTTGCGGGTCTCAGGATGATCGCAGACCTTGGGATTAAGAAACTTATTATCACGGGTGATTCTCAACTTGTCGTCAAGCAGGGGAATAAGGATTATCAGAGTCCATTGATGGAAACTTATGTAGATGAAGTGAGAAAGTTGGAAGAACATATTGACGGTCTGCAAATAGAGCACGTTTCGCATGCAGAGAACAATGTTGATGATGGTCTGTCAAAGTGTGCTACCCTTAAGTTGCCTGTGGAACGAGGAACTTTTGTGCTCCAACTGACTCAATCATCCGTGACACCATCAATTGGACAAGAGAAAAGAAGAAAGTTGAGTTCCGATAAGTATTTCCTGGTATAGCTCCCAGAAGCAGCCGACGAGGAAGTTGTCAGGAACGATGCTAGGCTTGCCGGTGAGCGTCACACTCCGACAGGGCCTCAGGCTCTTGCCATGGAAGCACATGCTCCCGCCAAGATTGTCGGGGGGCAACGGGCTCTGGCAGGGCCTCCAGCCCGTGCCGTTGAGACAAATGCTTCCCCGGAAGAGAATATGCATTTAGTCCTTGTTGTCGAGCCCCAGGCTCCAGCATGGGCACAACACATCGTCCATTTCCTTCAAACAGGATAACTCCCTGAGGAAAAAGAAGAAGTAGAAAAATTAGCCCGCCAATCTAATATGTACCAGTTCGTGGACAATGTCCTGTACAGAAAGAGGCCGAATGGTGTGAAACTCAAGTGCATTTCTTGGGAAGATGGACTGGAGTTGTTGGCGGAGATACATGGAGGCATATGTGGCTCCCACATAGGATCAAGAGCGCTTGCCAGTAAGGCATTTCAGCAAGGTTTCTTTTGGCCCGCTTCCCTCCAGGATGCAACTGTGCTAGTAACCAAGTGTGAAGCATGCTAGTTTCATTTGAAGAAAATGCATCAACCAGCTCAAGCTCTTTAGACAATCCCTCTCTCCTGGACATTTTCGGTCTAGGGGCTCGACATTTTAGGTCCTTTTTCCCCATGCTACCGGGGGCTTTGAGTACTTGTACGCCGCAATCGACAAGTTCACAAAGTGGCCAGAAGTGGAAGCAGTAAGAAAGGTGACAGCACAATCAGCTGTCAAGTTCTTTAAAGGAATAGTTTGTCTCTTTGGTGTACCAAACAGGATCATCACAGACAACGACACATAGTTCACGAACCGCACCTTCATGCAGTATGTCCAAGACGTTGGTGGCAAGATCTATTTTGCTTCTGTTGCCCACCGAAGGAGCAACGGCCAGGCGGAAAGGTCTAATGCTGAAGTGTTGCAAGGACTCAAGATAAGAACTTTTGACAAGCCGCGCAAGTGCGGAAGGCACTGGATTGATGAGTTGCCGGTGGTTCTTTGGTCAACCAGGACGACTCCAAATCGAGCTACCGGCCAGACACCCTTCTCCCTAGTATATGGTGCGGAAGCAGTTCTCCCCACAGAACTCACATATGGGTCGCCTCGAGTGCTCTCTTATGATGAGCTTGAGCAAGAGCAGTTGCGGCAAGATGACGCTACATTCCTTGAGGAAGATCGTCTTCAGGCTGCTGGGCGAGCTATGCGCTACCAGCAAGCTTTGGGCTGCTATCATAGCCGCAAGGTTCATGCCCGAAGTCTTGAGGAAGGCGACCTTGTTCTTCGGCGCGTTCAGTCTGCCAAGAGTTCCAACAAGTTGACCCCAAAGTGGGAAGGCCCTTATAGGGTAATGCGAGTCACCAGGCCTGGCGCAGTCCGCCTTGAGACTGAGGATGGCATCCCAGTGAGAAACTCCTGGAATATCAAACATCTTCGGCAGTTCTACCCATGAGGCGCGGTTGCTGGGTCTCCAGATAACCACCATTTCTACAAGTCTTGCTGTCGAAGCATGTAATCCTTTGTACAAAGCCAGGTGAAGACCCTGTGCATAGTTGAAGAAAGCTAAGTGTTCTGCAAATCTTTTTGATTCTCATGTTTACTTATGTACATGTTTTGTCCGAGATATTGTATTGCGCTTACTACCGGCAAGAGCTAACGGACCGCCAAGGTTCCATATCCCTATTTTATATTCTTTCTTTTTCTCAAAGGATAGAAGGTTACCTCACGTGCAACTTTGCTGGGGGGGGATGGTGGTATGGATACCGACAGGCGACGTTCAAGGAAAACATCTTAACGCGACATTCAACGAAAAGCTAATTTGCAGAAACTATAAAACATATTTTTGTTTTGTTATTCTCCTTGAATGGTTTCAACTTTTGTGTTGAAAACCTGCACGCAAAGGAACCTTGTCGTAATCGGTCGTGCCCTTACTCTGTTTCGAGTCTGCTCAACAGCTTAAGTGGCTGCACTGAAAACATCAAGGTAACCTTGTCATGATTAGTCGCGCCCTTACTCTGTTTCGAGTCCGCTCAACAACTTAAGTGGGTGCACTGAAAATGTCAAGGTATCTTGCCGTAGCAACACCGCTAGCAAGCTGCCAAGGATCCGCTCCTCAAAGTGCTTGCGGTAGGGCTGTGTGCGCCGGCAAGTTTCCGATAAAGCGTAGGGAGCAAACCATCCAAAGAGGAATCAGATCAGAGGAATAACATGCAAACACAACCAGTCATTTAAAGAGAGTGAAATTTACATGAGATGGCGTCTCTTCCTAAGTACATCTTTATTTGACTTTCTCCCCTAGGGGCAGATTACAAGAAGAAAAAGATAGGAAGAGGCCCCCAACAGAAGCTTAGCATGACCCCTCCGGACTAGCACTGCGTGGAGGGGCATGGCTTCCAGAAGGGAAGATGAAGCCAAAGTCCATGGGCCTGCTGGGAGATCTAGCTAGAAAATGAGGCAGTGCCCGGGACAAGGACCCCTAGCAAGATCGTCTTGTGGGGAGGGGGAGGCGTGGAGCTGACGGTGATGGTGCAGCCGACGGTCAGTTCGAGTCCAGGTCATAGTATTACGACTTGACGGCCTGAAGACCGGACTCATCGTTGTCGTCTTCACCACTGTCCTCCTCGTCACTGTCGCTCGAGGAGGAGCTTTTAGCGCCGCTCGAGCTTTCTTCGCAGCAGTTGAGACAAACGCTTGAGCGCCCATAAATCTTGACGGAGAGCAGATCAGCCTCCGTTATTTTGAAGCGAAGGACGTGCCTATCCTGGAGGTTGTGAGCAAGGGCGAAAGTTTTCCAGCCGTGCCTGAAGAACATGACGCGGCTCTCCAGATACTCGACCTCCACCCGCGTGGCACCATAGCTGCAGCCATGCGCCCACAACCACAAAACGGGTGGCTTGTCGGTCTCCATTGCCCTGGCGAACGGGTGAGGGAGGCGCAAATGGCCTCGAAGTGGACCGCATAGTTTTAGGAGGAACTCCAATGTCGTCCCCTCGGCATGGGTCTCTTCAAGGAAGAGGCCTGGTGTCGGAGGGAGAGGTGGAACAACACTTCGCCTCCCCCAGCCTCGGCCTCCACGGCGACCACGGCCCCTCATGCTTCTCCCGCCACGTGCACCCGGGTCACCCTCCACATCTGTGGAGGAAGCGGTGGCATGATCCCAACGAGATCTCCTCCTTGGTTCAGAGGACTGTGGCTGCCCTCGACCCCTATTCATAGCTAAGGGCGGGCACCACTCAAGGTTTTGGAAGAGGTGGAAGGGCGAGCTCTGGAGGTTCACGCTCGAAGAGGAAGGAAGGATGGATGAGCATTGCCCTTGCTACCCCTCAATTTATAGGGGGAAGCGCGGGGGCTAGCTCTACCCTGCTCCGAGAGTCACCGCCCACCTCCTCCAATAGCGTCGCCCATGATCGCGGGGTGAACAACAACCGCCCCATTGCTCCAATCCACGACGCTGAAGTTTTTCCCATGGCCAGGACTTTAAGTCACGGGCGCCCGTTGCCGGCTCCCCTCTATGTATGCAACGCGCGTGGCGGAAACGACCTGACGCAGCAATTGAAATAATTACTATCACTCCGTGCAAGTATCCCGTGACGTGCACCTTGCGCACATCATGGGGAGGCGCAGTAAGCGGAATAATTGCAACCGCATGCTCCTGCCTCGCGTGCCCGTGCACTATTTGGGCCTAGCCTAACAACACCTCGCATCGTCTGTGGCCCAGGCCCGGGGGCTCCTGCGGTGTACTAAAGTTTGGGTCCTTTAGTGCCCCTTACTTATGCACAAGTAGTTGTAGCCGGACCAGTGGCAAGGCCCACCGGGAAAATGCTAGATGCAATCACAAGGAAGTCAAGAAAGCATTCAAGACAACAATCAGGACCGAAGACCGAAGGCTTGGCACTCAGCAAGATCTTGCTGGGCTAGCTGCTGAGCCCCGGCAAGAAGTGTACCCGGCAAGGCCTCGCCATCCTGCCAACGTAGAGGCCAGGTGTCATCCCACCTGGGTACGTGTCGACGCGCCATGGATGGAGGAGGCTAAGAGGTGCCGATGGGACGGGCTCCCGTCCCATCCCATAGAAGGTCAGGGACGCCTAACGGAGCATTAAATGCGTTTGTCTCACACCGTCAGTGTTAGGTACGATAACACTGTAGCACTTTACACGTCATGTATGCGTTGTACGCCACTGTTGGTGACCCCTTGGAGAGTATAAAAGGAGGCCCAACACACAGCTATAGGGGGATCTTCTCTGGCTGATTCTACATGAGTAGCAGCTATGTACTATAGTGCTCCCAGAATCTGAGCTAGAACTCATCCAATACAACCAAGCAGGAGTAGGTTTTTATGCATCTTTGCAACCCGAACTTGGGTAAAATCCCGTGTGTTAGTCATCAAGTCTGCTCTCTATGTGAGCCTTCTTCCCTGTCGAATCGTAAAGGGATCCCTCCAATCCCATAGGTGTTGTTTTCCCCGACATAACTCCTGGGCATGTGGGTTATGGATCCACTGCAACAATTGTATGGTTTTATCTCGTCTGCGGGGTTACATTTGTTGTGTATTCCCACATTAAACTTCCTTCACATTCTTAAATCCAGTTGTACTTCATTCCTTCATACTCTTGGGGTAAACCTTCATATCAGCATACAAAACTTCCAGTTTATTCTGTCCAAACTCCACTCTATGGGTGGACATAAATAACACTTTTTGTTTCCATTGACTGAGTGGGCTTACAGGGTACTACAACCCTTAAAATGAGTCACACTAGTACATTCATAGACCATATTTTTTGTATCCCTGTACTTGATCACAATCATTGTTTATAAAGTATAAAGTCATCACATATAATTCAACAATTGCGATCATGATATATAACCTTTTATTGGATATTACAACATCCTGGATTTCCCTTACATAACCTAACTCAACATCCATATGAAAAATAAGAGTGCTTCCTACTACACATATTACATTCTTTATTCCAATACCCACGATCTCAATTACTTAGTACAAACTTTCTTCTCGGCTCGACATTCCCTAGCAAAATGTCATGCTTACCTGCAGCATAAACAAATGACTTCCGACATGTCTCGGGGCTTCTTTCAGATTTCGTAATTTCCTTGCGTTCTTGGCTGCCTTTCTGGGCATTTACTAGCATAGTAACCTGTATTCATGCACTTGAAACAAGTAATATGACTATTATCCTTTTCTGCTTGTGCATCTAGGTCGACATGATGCTGGTTTCCAATTTCTTCAGATCCATTACCATGCCTATGTACATTATGATTGTGTCCAATGCCTCCATGCTGAGAATGACCTCCTTGGTCTGGATGGTTGTTTCCTCCCAACTTACTATTTCCGAATACAGTACTCCGTGAGTAAGAAATGCCTCAAGGCTTCTGCTGAGCTCTAGGGTTAAACTTTTCTGGTCCAAACTTCCTCTTGTGGTTCTCAATCTGATGATGCTTGCCTTTGAGGATATCAACTTTATCAACCAGCTCTTGGAAATTCTCAAAGTGAGCAACGGTCAGTGGAACTCCAAGTTCCTCATTCAGACCTTACAAATTTTTTCCCTGTTTAGCTACATCGGTGGCCATGTCTCCTAGAGCATAACGGGCCAACTTACTAAACTCATCCATGTATTCTCCCACTGAACGGTTTCCTTGGCATAGGTTGCGGAATTCCCTCTTCTTTAGACTCATGGCTCCAGCGGAAACAAGTGCGGTGCGAAAAGCTTGCTAAAACTAATCACAAGATACATTTGTCATGGGGAATGAGGCCATGTAATTCTCCCACCAGGAAGCTCCTGGTCAATCCAACTGGTGAGTAGCAAACCACACCTTCTTTGTGTCAGTGCATCGTGTGGTAGCCAGATCTCTTGCTATCTTGTGGAGCCAGTCATCGGCGACAATCGGCTCCGTGCTACTTGAGAACTCGGGTGGGATCAACTTTAGAAAACAGGTAAGGTTATCAACTTGGGGTGGTGGGTTATTGTTGTTGTTCTGGTTCTGGTTTCTGCATGAGGAGCTGCAACATCTGGTTTTGTCTCTGGAACAACTATTCTATGTTGGGTTCATTGTTCCCTGGGCTATTCCTGGTATTGTCACGTCTCGGTGGCATTTGAGGTTTTTAACAGCAATAAGCAAAGTTTGGAGAGGGAGAGAGGGAGAAACATAATACGAACGATATAATTTAGGAAATATATTTTATTTATTTGTTGTAAACACACACACACACACACGCACAAGTTACAACTCACAATTTGTTGCATACAACATGAGTATTCATTAGGGGTTTGGTATTCCAAGGGTCATATAAATATTGGGATTCTTTAGGGTCTTCGGAGTCTTTGGTTGTTGTAGCTTCGATCCTTGTACTCCGAGGTGGTCCTCAGTTGACTCATCATGTGGTCAAAAGGGAAAGGGTGTATTCTACCTATTCAAAGTAAGAGGGACTATTTGATAAAATCTGAAAAATATGAGAAGTAAATGATATTTTTGAAAGTAAAGTTATAGAGATATTCTTTCATAGGGCTTTCAAGTTTCTAGGGTCACGTCCTACAGTCAACATGTGCTTTGATACCATATCTGTAGCGACCCGTGGTACGTCCATTTTTCATCATGATTTCCTACTGTTATTTATAATGTTTTTATGCATAATAATGCTTTATGGAGTAATTCTAACGCCTTTTATCTCATAATATGCAAGGTTTGCACAAAGAGGGAGAATGCGGACAACTGGAATTCTGGACCTAAAAAAGCAGAGATACCTATTCTGCACATCTTTAAATGAGTTGAAACTTCAGAGAGAATTATGTTGGAATATAAAAAAATACTAGAACAAATAACTATCGGAGGGGGTCCACCTGGTCACCACAAGACACCAAGGTGCGCTAGCCCCTCCAGGCGCCCCCTGGTGGGTTGTGCTTAGCCCGTCCCACATCCAGTGCCCATCTTCTAGTACTTAAGGTGTTTTGACCTAGAAAAATCAGGAGGGGATTTTCGGAATGGAACGCCGTCGTCTCGAGTTGGTACTTGGGCAGGAGATATTTTGCCCTCTGGCAAAGTGATTCCGCCAGGGGAACTTCCCTCCCAGAGGGGAAAATCGAAGCCATCATCATCACAAACAACCCTCTAATCTTGGGAAGGCCAATCTTCATCAACATCTTCAACATCACCATCTCCTCTCAAACCCTCGTTCATATCTTGTGTTCAATCTTTGTACGGGAACCTCACATTGGTACCTATGGGTGACTAGTAGTGTTGATTACATTACGTAGTTGATTGCTAGATGGTTTATTTGGTGGAAGGTTATATGTTTAGATCCATTATGCTATTTAATACCCCTCTGATATTAAGCAAGAATATCATTTCTAAGTTGTTATGTTTGTTCTTGAGGTCACGCGAGAAGTCATGTTGCAAGTAATCATGTGAATTTGATATGTATTTGATATTTTGATGATATGTATGTTGTGATTCCCTTAGTGGTGTCATGTGAATGTTGAGTACATGACACTTCACCATCTTTGGGCCTAAGGGAATGCATTGTGGATTAGTTATTAGATGATGGGTTGCTAGAGTGACCGAAGATTAAACCCTAGTTTATTTGCTACTTCGTAAGGGGCTACTTTGGATCCAAATGTTTAATTCTAGGGTTAGATTTTATCTTAATACTTTTTCTCATAGTTGCGGATGTTTGCGATTGTGTTAATCATAAGTGGGAGGTTCTTCAAGTAAGAACAACATCCAAGCACCGGTCCACCCACATATCAAATTATCAAAGTAGTGAATGCAAATCAAACCAACAAGATGAAAGGGACTAGATGAAATTACCGTGTAACCTCAAGAATGCTTTGCTTATTATGAGAGACCCTTTTGGCATGTCCTTTGCCACAAAAGGATTGGGCTGTGTTGCTACACTTTATTTACCATTACCATTACTTTCTCGTTACCAATTATCTTGCTATCAAACTACTTGTTACCTACAATTTCAGTGCTTGCAGAAATTACCTTGCTGAAAATTGCTTGTCATTTCCTTCTGCTCCTCTTTGGGTTCGACAATCTTACTTATTGAAAGGACTATAATTGACCCCCTATACTTATGGGTCATCAAGACTCTTTTCTGGCGCCGTTGCCGGGGAGTGAAGCGCTTAGGGTAAGTGGAAATCGGTAAGGAAAAACTTATACTACGCGCTGAAATTTATTATCACTTGCTACTATGGAAAACAATCCTTTGAGGGGTTTGTCCAAGGTATCTTCACCTCGACCGGAAGAAAAATTAGTTACCCCCAACCTACTGCACCTACTAAAAATATTGGCTATGAAATTCCTTCAGGTATGATAGAACAACTTCTAGCTAATCCTTATGCAGGAAACGGAACTAGACATCTTGATATGCATCTCAAACATGTGGATGAAATTTGTGGATTATTTAAGCTTGCAGGTTTATCTGAAGATGAAGTTATGAAGAAGGTTTCACCTTTATATTTGAAGCTAAAAGAATTGACATGGTATAGGCTATGTGATGATATTGGATCATGGAACTGGAATCGACTGAAATTGGAATTCCACCAAAAGTTTTGTCCTATGCATCTAGTTCATCGTGATCAGAATTATATATATAAATTTTGGCCTCGTGAAGGAGAAAGCATCGCTCTAGCTTGGGGGAGGCTTAAGTCAATGTTATACTCATTCCCCAATCATGATCTTTCAAGAGAAATTATTTTTCAAAACTTTTATGCTCAACTTTCTCATAATGATCGATCGATGCTCGATACTTCTTGTACTGGTTCTTTTATGAAGAAGACTATTGAATTCAAGTGGGCTTTCATAGAAGTAATTAAAGGCAACTCTGAATATTGGGAACTCGATGAAGGTAATGAGTTAGGTATTAAGCTTGAGTATGATTGTGTTAAATCTTTTACGAATACCGATGCTTTTCACAAGTTTAGCACTAAATATGGACTTGACTCTGAGATAATATCCTATTTTTGTGAATCATTTTCTACTCATGTTGATCTCCCGAAGGAGAAGTGTTTCAAGTATAACCCCCTATTAAAAAATAAATCAAAGAACCGGTCATAGCTAAATATGAAACTATCATTTACAATGTTGATCCATTTGTGTCTACTGCTTATATTGAGAACCACCTTTCACTATTAGGATAAAGGAACATTCTAAGGTATCAACTATGGTGCACAAAAGTAATATTAAAGCACCTAAGCCCTCTAAAAGAATTAAATTAGAACCTATTGTTGCTATGTTTAAATATCTCTTGGTAGAAAATATTGATGGATATGTTATTTACTTCTGTGATGAAGCTTCTAGAATTACCAAACCCGATGAAAGAGATAAACATAGACCAACAGTTGGCATGCGTGTTGTCTCAATAAAAATAGGAGATCATTGCTATCACGGTTTATGTGATATGGGTGCTAGTGTGAGTGATATTCCTTTTACTTTATACCAAGAAATTATGAATGACATAGCACCCGCTAAAATATAAGACATTGATGTTACAATTAAACTTGCTAATAGAGACACCATCACACCACTTGGGATTGTTAGAGATGTTGAAGTCTTGTGTGGGAAAATAAAATATCCTACTGATTTTCTAGTTTTGCTTCCGTAGAAGATGACTTTTGTGCCATTATCTCTGGTAGACCTATCTTGAACACTGTTAATAGTAAGATAGATTGCAAAAGAGAAATTGTCAGTGTCAATTTTGGTGATGTGTCTCATGAATTTAACTTTTCCAAGTTTGTAGACAACCCCGTAATAAAGAATTATCTAGTAATGATAAAATAATCGTTCTTGCTTCTATTGTTGTTCCTCCTACTGGTCCACTAGAATAATATTTGCTAGACCATGAAAATGATATGCACTTGCGTGAAAGAAATGAAATAGATAAAATTTGTTTGAACAACAACCTCTCCTAAAACACAATTTGCCTATTGAAACTCTAGGAGGTCCTCCTCCACCTAAGGGTGATCATGTGTTTGAATTAAAACAATTTCCTGCCACTTTGAAGTATGCTTATCTTGATGAGAAAAAGATATATCTTGTTATTACTAGTGCTAACCTTTCAGAACATGAAGAAGAAATATTATTAAAAATTCCGACAGAGCACCGGGCTGCTATTGGATAGACTCTTGATGATCTTATGGGCATTAGTCCCACTCTATGTTAGCACAAGATTAATATGGAACCTGATGCTAAACCTGTTGTTGATCGCCAACGACGATTGAATACTAAGATGAAAGAAGTGGTAAGAACTGAAATATTAAAGCTTCTCGAAGCAGGTATAATCTACCCCACAACTGATAGTAGATGGGTAAGTTTCGTTCATTCTTTCCCTAAGAAGGGAGGTATTATTGCTGTTCCTAATGATAAAAATGAACTTATCCCACAAAGAATTGTGACTGGCTATATAATGGTAATTGATTTTAGAAAATTAAATAAAGGTACTAGAAAAGATCATTACCCTCTGCCTTTCATTGTTCAAATGATAAAAAGATTATCTAAGCACACACACTTTTGTTTTCTGGATGGATATTCTAGTTTCTCTCAAATAACTATATCACAACCTAATCAGGAGAGAACCACCTTTACTTGTTCTTTTGGAACCTATGCTTATAGATGTATGCCTTTTGGATTATGCAATGCACCTGCTACCTTTCAAAGATGTGCGACTGCTATATTCTATGATTTTTGTGAAAAGATTGTGGAGGCTTTCATGGATGATTAATTAGGCAACCTTGATTGAGTTTTGCAGATATGTGAACAAACTAATATCATAATGATTTGGGAGAAGTGCCACTTTATGGTTAATGAAGGTATTGTCTTGGGGCATAAAATCTCTGAACGAGGTATCGAGGTGGATCAAGCTAAAGTTGATCCAATTGAGAAAATGCCATGTCCTAAAGATACTAAAGGTATTTGGAGTTTCCTTGGTCATACTAGTTTCTATAGGAGGTTTATTCAACACTTCTCCAAAATTTCTAGGCCTCTCGCTAATCTTTTACAAAAGGATATTCCATTTGTTTTTGATGATGATTGCGTAGAATCCTTTGAAACACTTAAGAAAGCCATAAATTCTGCACCTATTGTTCAACCACCTGATTGAAACTTGCCTTTTGAAGTAATGTGTGATGCTAGTGATTATGTTGTTGGTGTTGTTCCAGGACAAAGAGTTGATAAGAAATTAAATGTTATCCATTATGCTAGCAAAACTCTAGATAGTGCCCAAAGAAATTATGCTTCTAATCAAAAAGAATTTTTACCAGTTGTGTATGCTTGTAATAAATTTAGATCTTACATCGTTGATTCCAAAGTTATTGTTCACACTAATCATGCTGCTATAAAATATCTTCTGGAAAAGAAAGATGCTAAACCTAGACTCATTAGGTGGGTTCTCTTGCTTCAAGAATTTAATTTACATATCACTGATAGGATAGGAGCTAAGAACCCCATAGCTGACAACTTGTCTAGGTTAGAAAATATTCTTGATGACCCACTACCTATTGATGATAGTTTTCCCGATGAATAGTTAGCTGCAATAAATGTTTCTCAAAACACTCCTTGGTATGTGATACATCTCCAACATATCTATAATAATTTATGAAGTATTCATGCCATGTTTACAATAATTATGTATGATTTTGGTATAATTTTATTAGAACTAACCCAGACTAATGTTGTTTTAAGCAGAACTACCAAGGTGTCGTCTCCAACGTATCTATAATTTGTGAAGTATTCATGCCATGTTTACAATAATTCTATATGATTTTGGTGAGATTTTATTAGACCTAACCCGGACTGACGTTGTTTTCAGCAGAACTACCATGGTGTCGTTTTTTGTGCAGAAATAAAGTTCTTCGAATGGGATGAAAATTTAGTATGATTTGTTTGGACCAAAAAGATCCACGGGGAGGTCAAAGCCTGCCAGGCACGGCCACCCCCCTGGCCGCGCCTAGCAGGCTTGCCACCACCTCGTGGCCCCCCTTGACGAGAGATCGAAGCCAAAAATTCCTATAAATATAGAAACCTCCAAAAAGAAACTTAGATCGGAAGTTTCACCGCTGCAAGCCTGTTCCGACACCCTATTGGAGGGGGAAACCATTACCGGAGGCCATCTCCATCATCCTGGCACTCTCCATGACGAGGAGGGAGTAGTTCACCCTCAGGAGTGAGGGTATGTACCAGTAGCTATATTTTTCATCTCTATCTCTCTCTCTCTCGTGTTCTTCATATGGCACGATCTTGATGTACCACGAGCTTTATTGATGTAGATGAATCATATGGAGTTTTCCCCTCTCTATCTTCTTGTGATGAATTGAGTTTTCCCTTGAACTTTTCTTATCGGATTGTGTCTTTAAGGATTTGAGAACACTTGATGTATGTCTTGCGATGGGATATCTATGGTGACAATGGGATGTTCTATTGATCCACTTGATGTATGTTTTGGTGATCAACTTGCGGGTTCCGTGACCTTGGGAATCTATGCATAGGGGTTCGCACATGTTTTCATCTTGAATCTCTGGTAGAAACTTTGGGACACTATTTGAAGTTCTTTGTGTTCGATTGAACATGATGAATCTGAAATTGTGTGATGCATATCGTATAATCAAGCGCATGGGTGCTTGTGGTGACATTGGAGTATCTAGGTGACATTAGGGTTTTGGTTGATGTGTATCTTAAGGTGCTATTTTTGTACGTACTCTAGGGCTGTTCGTGACACTTATAGGGATAGCTCATAAGATTGATCAGAAAAGATAACTTTGAGGTGGTTTCGTTCCCTACAATAATTTCTTCGTTTGTTCTCCCTATTTGTGACTTTGGAGTGAACTCTTTGTCGCACGTGAGGGATTTACATATGATTCAACTATGTCAGTATTGTTGAGAGAACTTGCACTAGTGAAAGTATGAACCCTAGGCCTTGTTTTCAAGCATTGCAATACCGTTTTTGCTCACTTTTGTTACTTGCTACCTTGCTGTTTTTATAATTTCAGATTAAAAAAACCTATATCTACCGTCCATATTGCACTTGTATCACCATATCTTCGCCGAACTAGTGCACCTATACAATTTACAATTGTATTGGATGTGTTTGGGACACAAGAGACTCTTTGTTATTTGGTTGTAGGGTTGTTCGAGAGAGACCATCTTCATCCTACGCCTCCCATGGTTTGATAAACCTAAGGTCATCCAATTGAGGGGAAATTGCCATTGTCCTACAAAACTCTGCGCTTGGAGGCCCAACACGAGTCTACAAGAAGAAGGTTGTGTAGTAGACATCAAGCTATTTTCTGGTGTCGTTGCAGGGGAGGTGAGTCCTTGAAGGTATATCTTTAGATGTTGCAATCATATCTTTTAGTTTCTTCTTTATTCACTAGTTTGGTTTTATAAAAGAAAACTACAAAAAATGGAATTGAGGCTACCTCATATGCTTCTTTTTAATGTCTTTCGTGAAAATGATGGACAGAAATTGTGCTCAAGTGTTAGAAGAAGAAGTTATTAAAATGTTTGGCACTAAATCTTTGAGTGATGAGCATGATTTCAATGTTGTTCGTATTAATTCTCTAAATATTCATGAAGCTAATGATATGCAAAGCCACAAGCTTGGGGATGCTATGTTTGATGAATATGATATTTTTAGTCCCCCAAGTTTTGATGTGCAAAATTATTATGATGATGGCATGCCACCTATATATGATGATTATTATGATGACATGTATGCTATAAAGAGTAATGAAAACCATGAAACTTTTCATCGTGATTTTAATATTCAAAGTGGTTATGTCAATCAAGTACCTCAGGATTCTTATTTCGTTGAGTTTGCTCCCACTATTATGAATGATAAGAAGTTTGCTTATGCAGAGAGTGATAAATTTTCTATGCTTGTAGATCATGAAAAGAATGTTGTATCTGATAGTTATATTGTTGAATTCAGTCATGATGCTTCTAAAAATTATTATGAGGGAGGAACATATGCTTGTAGGAATTGCAATAATATCAAGTTTCCTCCCTATGTGTTCAAAGTTTTGAAGTTGTGCTTATTTTGCCTTCCTATCCAAATTGATTCTTGTTCCCCTCAATTGTTTGCTCACAAAATCCCTATGCACAGGAAGTGGGTTAGACTTAATTGTGCTTGCCATGTGATTCATGATGCTCTCTTGCACGTTTAGAGTACTATTCCTATACGAGCATCATTGAAATCATCATGCCTAGCTAAAAGGCATTAAAGAAAAACGCTTGTTGGGAGACAACCCAACACTTTCACCTTCTGTTTTTATGTGTTCACATGATTAATCTACTGTAGTAATCATCTTTTGTGTCTTTTATTTCAATAAAGTTTAAAGTAAAGCCTTTGGGATAGTGTAGATACTTGCTTGTTTGATTCTGTGCAAAAACAGAAAGTTTTGCGTCTAGTATATGAATTATCTGAATTCACTGTCGCATCAAAAAATTCTTAAGCATGTGTTTTTGACAGATTCCGTTCTGTTTTTGACAGATTTTGCTTTATGATAATTCAGATCATTATAGACTGTTCTGTTTTTGACAGATTCTGTTTTGCATGCATAGTTTGCTTGTTTCAAGTGTTCCTATAGATTATATTGAGTAATGTAAATTGTGGGAATGATGGAATACAGTATGTATCATGTGGAAATAATTATCAATCTTGTCTTGATAGTACCTAAGTGAATGATCTATCTTTATTACACTAACCCTTCTCACGAAGATCCGTTAAGTTTTGTGTGATTGAAGTTTTCAAGTTTTCGGTGAGATACTGATATGAGGTGAATAAGGAGTGACAAGAAGATAATCTTGGGGATGCCCAAGGCACCCCCAAGGTAATATTCAAGGAAGACTCAAGCGTCTAAGCTTGGGGATGCCCCGGAAGGCATCCCCTCTTTCGTCTTCAACACTATCGGTATATCTTACTTGGAACTATATTTTTATTCATCACATAATATGTGTTTTTATTGGAGCATCATTTTATTTTGTAGTTTTCTGTTAGGTGTTACTTATAGTTTTAGTTTTCAATTAAAAATTCCAAGAATTGCCTTAGGATGCTTGCATTGCATGTTTTTATATGTGCTGGGTAAAAACTGAAACTTCTGCTGTAGCGTTTGAATTTTCATATTTTACTGGAATGTGGAATGTTTCTGAAATTATTACACAGTGTTCTCATATAAATTTTATAGCTTGTCCTAAATGTTCATAATACTTTGAGTTAAAGAAGAACACTGGTTTAGTAGATTGCTATAGACTATTCTGTTTAGATAGATTGTTGTCATACTTTTTGTTATCTACTTATCCTATAGTTCCATAGCCTATATTGGTAGATATAAATTGTGGAAATGATAGTATAAAGTACCTAATGTTTGAAAATTATTGTGAAACTTGTCTTGGCAGTACATGAAGTGTTGATTGGTTCTTATGTGTACTAACCTATCTCACGAGTTCTTTTTGAGTTTGTGTGGATGAAGTTTTTGAGAATAGGTGAAACCATGGTATGAGAGGATTGAACGAGATACAAAAGCTCAAGCTTGGGGATGCCCAAGGCACCACGAGTAAATATTTCAAGAAGTCTCAAGCATCTAAGCTTGGGGATGCTATGCATCCCACCTATCTTCTTCAATAATTATCGGTTAGCCTATGTTGAGCCTAAATTTTAATTTGTTCACATGATGCATGCTATTCTTGGAGTGATATTTTTGTTTTGCTTGCTGTCTAAATAAAATACTCGGATCTTAAAATATTTATTGAGATAGAGAGAGAGAATGTTCTAACATAGCTACTTAATTGTTTGACTACTCATTGATCTTCACTTATATGTTTTGGAGTAGTTTTGTCATTTACTCTCGTGATTCACTTATATCCTATGAGTAAATGGTTGAATGAATTGAATATCATAAATCTGAAATTATATATGTTTTATATACTTATCCTATGGGGAGTAATGACTCCACATATAAGAAGTGTATGTGGTAAAATTTATTGAAATTTAGCAAACACCACATTGGTCACTTGAACCATTCATGAAAGAATATTGAAGGAAGAGAGATTTCACAGATAAATATACTATCTTGGACATCTTCTATGATTGTGAATACCCATTAATTATTTTCAAACTTGAGCAAATTAGTTGAAGTTGGACAAGGAAGACAATTTAATGAATTATGGTTGCGTATATTTGCATAGAAGTTATATTGTTATGGATCCTCCAACATGTGGTGCTTGCTTCCACTTCATACTAGCCAAAACTTCCACACCAAGTAGAAATACTATTTGTGCATCCAAACACCCTTAAACCCAAAGTTGTTCCATATGATTCCACCATACCTACCTATATGTGGTATTTACCTACCGTTCCAAGTAAATTTGCATGTGTCAAACTCTAAACCTTCAAATAATATTCTGTTTTGTATGCCCGAATCGCTCATATAGTAACTAGGGCCTATCAGTATCTTCCATGCTAGGTGGGTTATTCTCGCGATATGTGTTTGTCACTATCATTCACGACAAAAGTGGCTGGTAATAGGGATTCCCAGTCCCGAAATCAAAGGAAACAATGCAAATAATTAAACAAAACTCCCCCAGGAATGTTGTTGGTATGGATGGTACCCATGGATTCGGCTCGCCGTGGAGTGTGATTGATTGGTGGAGGAGGAGTAAAAAGTTTACCATTCTGTTTGGGAACCACCTATAATGTATCTAGCATGGAATATACCGAGATGTCTTGGTTGTTATGGTGACAATGAAAGCATACCACCCAAAATTATTATTCATATCTGTTTTAAAAGCTCGAGCTCTGGCACCTCTGCAAATCAATACTTCCCTCTGCGAAGGGTCTATCTTTTACTTTCATGTACTTTCCTTTATGCAAGAGACATGGTGATCTTCACCACTTCCTATATTTCGGCTTTTTCTCTTGTCAAGCATCATGTGTTAGGGAAAGATCCAAGCATATATGGCCATTCAAATATATTTGATCATGAATTATTACTGTTGACAATTATCTATATGATAAATAAGTTGGGAGGCGAAACTTTAAGCCTATATCTTTCTTTGTGTTCGACGGATGACATTTGCTCTAAAACTATGCTTTGAGTGTTAGCAATCAGGGAAGACTATATGATAGTTGACTATGTGGAATTTGCCAAATCAAAGCTCTTACATAGACCCTTCCTGAAAAATAAGATGAATTGCAATTGTTTGGTGACTGAAAGCATAGTTTGTTAGCCTATACTTTAATATGTGAATAGCTTGATACTTCATCATGAGAAGTTTTATGAGATGAGATAATTTTTATGATATATAATGATGCTAGAAAAAGTATTTGGGACTATCATTGATCAAATTTATGCACTATGCTAGCATTCACACTTCATAAATTATTTCTTTTGTCATTTACCTACTCGAGGACGAGCAGGAATTAAGCTTGGGGATGCTGATACGTCTCCAACGTATCTATAGTTTATTAAGTATTCATGACATGTTTACAATAATTCTATATGATTTTGGTATGATGTTATTAGAACTAACCCAGACTGACGTTGTTTTCAGCAAAACTACCATGGTGTCGTTTTTTGTGTAGAACTAAAAGTTCTCGGAATGGGCTGAAAATTTAGTATGAGTTTTTTGGACCAAAAGAGACACCAGAAGCATTGGAGTTGGGCCAGAAGAGCCACGAGGAGGTCACAAGCCTGCCAGGGTGGCTGAGGGAGTCCTAGATTGGGGGGGTCCTCAGATAGCCGCATGTTGTTTATGGGCCGGACTGTATGGGTTACTTACCGGACACATGAAGATTTGAAGGCCCAGTATCCAAGATGGAAGCTTCGGAAAGCACGGCTTGCGCTCCACGTTTGATGTAGTAAATAGGCATGTTTATCTCTATGTCATGTAACAGACCATGTGTAAACCCTAGGCCTCCTCGGCACCTATATAAGCCAGAGGGTTTTAGGGGTATAGTCAAAACAACTCGTCTAGGGTTATTTATACGATCTCGAGGTAGATCAACTTTGTAACCCCTTACATCATCAATACGTCAAGCAGTACGTAGGGTATTACCTCCATAGGAGGGCCCGAACCTGGGTAATCTCATGTCCCCTTCGTCTCCTGTTACCGTCGATTCTAGTCTCATAATCCGGGACCCCCTACCCGTGATCCGCCGGTTTTGACACCGACATTGGTGCTTTCATTAAGAGTTCCTCTGTGAGCGATATGGAATCAATGCCTCGCCTTGTCATCAATGAAGAGGTCCGCAACATGGACGTCTTCGTCCCTAGACAGATCTTCGCCTTTCGCAGCGTTGTGTTGTACGCTGATTACGCTGGCCATCTAGGCCGCATTGAGAACTTTGCCCCTGATCAAGAGGTCAAATTTGGAAACCTATAGTTCTCCGTCGACTCTCGGGGTGACTTGGCATTAGTCGGGCTCGCAGCTTCGCCTGTGGCCTCCAAGAACTCTGAGGCCTTAACCTCGAGCCCCTTCTTCGGACATGCCGATGGGGTCACCCATGGTGACGAACTGATCTCTTATCCCGGTCCGGTCGTTAAGTGATACGTCTCCAATGTATCTATAATTTTTGATTGTTTCATGCTATTATATTATCTATTTTGGATGTTTTATATGCATTAATATGCTATTTTATATTACTTTTGGGACTAACCTATTAATCTAGAGCCTAGTGCTAGTTTCTATTTTTTCCTTGTTTTTGAGAATTGTAGACAAGGAATATTAAACGGAGTCCAAACGGAATGAAACCTTCGGAAAGATTTTTTCTAAAACAAAAGGACACCAGGAGACTCTAGAACCAAGGCAAGAGAGCCACCGTGGGGCCACAAGCCCTAGGGGCGCACTTAGGGGGGTAGGGCATTCCAGGCAGGCTTGTGGGCCCACGGCAGCTCTCCCAACCCTAATCTTTGGCCTATAAATTCCCAAATATTCCATCATTATCAGAACGGGCCATGAAAACACTTTTCCACCTCCAGATGCCTCCGTTCTCGAGAGATCCAATCTTGGAGCCTTTTCCGGTAATCTACCGGAGGGGGATTAGATCACGAAGGGCATCTACATCAACTTCATTGCCCCTCCGATGATGCGTGAGTTGTTCACCACAGACCTTTGGGTTCATAGCTAGTATCTAGATGGCTTCTTCTCTCTCTTTGTTCTTCAATACCATGTTCTTCATGATCTTCATGGAGATCTATCCGATGTAATACTCTTTTGCGATGTGTTTGTCGAGATCCGATGAATTGTGGGTTTATGTTCAGATTATCCATGAATATTATTTGAGTCTTTCCTGAATTCTTATATACATGATTTCTTATCTCTGCAAGTCTCTTCGAGTTATTGGTTTGGTTTGGCCAACTAGATTGGTAAATCTTGCAATGGGAGAAGTGCTTAGTTTTGGGTTAAATCTTGCAGTGTCCTCACCCAGTTACAAAGTAGGGGTAGGGAGGTACGTATTGTATTGTTGCCATCAAGGATAACGAGATGGGGTTTTCATCATATTGCTTTAGTTTATCCCTCTACACCATGTCATCTTACCTAATGCGTTACTCTGTTCTTCATGAACTTAATACTCTACATGCAGGCAGGAGTCGGTCGATGTGTGGAGTAATAGTAGTAGATGCAGAATTGTTTCGGTCTACTTGACACAGACGTGATGCCTATATGCATAATCATTGCCTTGGATATCTTCATAATTATTCACTTTTCTATCAATTGCTTGACAGTAATTTGTTTAGCCACCATAATACTTGCTACCATGAGAGAAGCCTCTAGTGAAACCTATGTCCCCGGGTCTATTTTCCATCTTATACTTTCATATCTAAAACCAAAAATACCAAAAATACTTTGCTGCATTATTTTTACCTTTTGTTTTTCCTTTCCTTTCAAGCAATCTATCTCTATCAGATGTCATCCTTGCAAGTAACCTTAAAGGAATTGACAACGTACCCCTCTATAGCGTTGGGTCCAAGAGTTTGATTCCTCATGTAGGTACACCTATTGGGGAATTTCTTGTATCTCGTACTAGATTGATACCTTGGTTCTCAACAACTGAGGGAAATACTTATCTACTTTGCTGCATCACCCGTTCCTCTTCATGGAAACCAACGCATGCTCGAGAAGTAGCAAGAAGGATTTCTGGCACAGTTGCCGAGGAGATCTACATCAAGCCTACCAAGTACCCATCACAAACTCATCTCTTTTATTTACATTATTTGCCATTTGCATATTGTTTTCCTCTCCCCTACTTCTAAAATGATTTTTAGAAAATACCAAAAAGATTTGCCTTTTTATTCGCCCTTTTTTGTTCGTCTTTTCGTTTGCTTGCTTGTGTGCTTGATTGCTTGCTTTGTCATGATGACTCAAGAGAATACCAAGTTGTGTGACTTTTCCAATACTAATAATACTGATTTTATTAGTACTCCGATTGCTCCCGCCACTAGTGCGGAATCTTATGAAATTAATGCTGCTTTGCTCAATCTTGTTATGAAAGAAAAAATTTACGGCCTTGCTAACGAAGATGCCGCATCCCATCTAAATACTTCCGTTGAGTTGTGTGATATGCAAAAGAAGAAAGATGTGGATAATGATATTGTTAAATTGAATCTATTCCCGTTCTCACTATGAGATTGTGCTAAAACTTGGTTTTCATCTTTGTCTAAAAATAGTATTGATTCATGGAATAAGTGTAAAGATGATTTTATTTCCAACTACTTTCAGCCTGCTAAAATCATCTCCCGCTTGATCATGAGCATGTTGAACAATGTTGGGAAAGGATGAAACTTATGATTAGGAATTGCCCCGTGATAACCCACAAGTATAGAGGATCAATTGTAGCCTTTCTCGATAAGTAAGAGTGTCGAACCCAACCAGGAGCTAAAGCTAGAACAAATATTCCCTCAAGTTCTATCGACCACTGATACAACTCTACGCACGCATAACGTTTGCTTTACCTAGAACACGTATGAAACTATAAGTACTTTGTAGGTGTGATAGGATAGGTTTGCAAGATAATAAAGAGCACATAAATAAAAACTAGGGGCTGCTAAGATAGAGAAACAACTAAGTTAGTTTAACGAGTGTGGAAAAGTGGTCATAGAAGTTGTGGAATTGTCCCTAGGCAATCGATAACTAGACCAGTAATCATTATTGCAATTTTATATGATGGAGAGGCATAAGCTAACATACTTTCCCTACTTGCATCATATGCACTTATGATTGGAACTCTAGAAAGCATCCGCAACTACTAAAGATCATTAAGGTAAAACACAACCATAGCATTATAAGGTATCAAATCCTCTTTATTCCCATACGCAAGCAACCTACTTACTTGGGTCTGTGTTTCTATCACTCATGCCACCCACCACAAGAGAATCATAAGCATACTACAAACCCTACAGCGGGGATCCCTCACGCTTGCGCGACACGGAGAGCACCATATTACAACACCAATAATAAAACATGCAAATAAAATCGGTCATGATCATCAATCAACCAATAGGACAAAATAGATCTACTCAGATATCATAGGATGGCAACACATCATTGGATAATAATATGAAGCATAAAACACCATGTTCAAGTAGAGGGTACAGTAGGTTGCGGGAGAGCGGACCGTTGTACATAGATGTGGGAAGGTGATGGAGGTGTTGGTGAAGATGATGGAGTTGTTGGAGTAGATCACTATCACGATGATGGCCCCGGTGGCGTTCCGATGCCACCGGGAGAGAGGGGGAGAGAGCCCCCTCCTTTCTATTCTTCCTTGACCTTCCCCCTAGATGGTAGAATGGTTTCCCCTCTGGTCCATGGCCTCCATGGCTGCAGAGGGGCGAGAGCCCCTCCGAGATTGGATCTCTCTCTCTCTCTCTCTGTTTCCATCTATTTCTGCGCTCCCCGATTCTGGCCGTTCACCGTTTCTCAAATATCCGGAGATACGTAAATCCGATCGGGCTGAAATTTTGAGGGGATTTGCCTTATTAAAATATCTTTCTTATGGCAGAATGAAAGATCCAACCGACCAAAGGGGCAGCCACAAGCCCCCAGGGCGCGCCCAACCCCCCAGGGCACGCCTGGCAGGCTTGTGGTCCCCTCGGGCACCGCCTTTTGTTGATTCCACTTCCCAAAGTTCACATATATTCCAAAACAAATCTCCGTAAGTTTTTATCCCGTTTGGACTTCATTTGATTTGGATTTTCTGCAAAAAAAACATGCAACAAACAGGAACTGGCTCTGGGCATTGGATCAATATGTTAGTCCCAAAAATAGTATAAAAAGTTGCCAAAAGTATATGAAAGTTCTAGACTATTGGCATGAAAGAATCAAATAGGATACATATGATGGAGATGTATTAGCATCCCCAAGCTTAATTCCTGCTCGTCCTCGAGTACGTAAATGATAAAAAAGATAATTTTTGATGTGGAATGGTACATAGCATAATTTTGATCATATAATCTAATCATGGCATGAATATTAAGATACGAGTGATTCAAAGCAATAGTCTATATTGACATAAAAACAGGAATACTTCGAGCACACCAACAATGCAATCGTGTCCTTTCAAAATAACATGGCCTTAGAAAGTTATCCCTACAAAATCATATGGTTTGGCTATGCTCGATCTTCTCCACAAAAAGTATCTAAATCATGCACAACCCCGATGACAAGTCAAGCAATTGTTTCACACTTTTTATGTTCTCAAACCTTTTCAACTCTCACGCAGTACATGAGCATGAGCCATGGATATAGCATTATAGGTGGAATAGAATATGGCAGAGGTGATGAGGAAAAAGGAGAAGATTGTCTCACATCAACTAGGCGTATCAACGGGCTATGGAGATTCCCATCAATAGATATCAATGTGAGTGAGTAGGGATTGCCATGCAATGAATGGACTTCGAGCTACAAGTGTATGAAATCTCAAAAAGAAAACTAAGTGGTCGTGCAAAAAATTCCACTAGTTATATGAAAGTGACAAAATAGGAGACTCCCTATCATTGAGATCATGGTGCCACTTTGAAGCACAAGTGTGGAAAAAGATAGTAGCAATTGTCCCTTCTCTCTAACTCTCATTTTTTATTATTTTTTCTTTTTTTATTTTGGTGGATATCTGTGGCCTCTTATTTTTTTATTTATTTGGGCTTCACTGGCCTCTTTTATTTTTTTGTAAAGTCCGGAGAGTCCTCCCAACTTGTGAGGGAATCATAGCTTCCATCATCCTTTTCTCACACAGGACAATGCTCTAATAATGAAAATCATCACACTTTTATTTACTTACAACTCAATACCTAGAAGAAAATATGACTCTATATGAATGCTTCCAGTAGGATACCAGGATGTGCAATGATCCATCCTAGAAAATGACATCAAAAAGCAGACAAGCCATGAAAACATCATGCAAGATGTCTTATGATCATGCAAAGCAATATGAAAATGATGGTGCATGTCATACTAAATGGAACGGTGGAAGTTGCATGGCAATATATCTGGGAATGGCTATGGAAATGCAATAATAGGTAGGTATGGTGGCTGTTTTGAGGAAAATATATGGTGGCTGTTTTGAGGAAGGTGGGTTTGATGCACCGGCAAAAGTTGCGCGGTACTATAGAGGCTAGCAAAGGTGGAAGGGTAAGAGTGCGTATAATCCATGTACTCAACATTAGTCATAACGAACTCACATACTTATTGCAAAAGTCTATTAGTTATCAAACAAAGCATTAGACGCATGCTCCTAGGGGAGAGGTTGGTAGGAGTTAACCACCGCACGCTCCCGACCCACACACAAAGGTTGACAATCATTAAACAAATCATGCCCCGACTTCGTTACATAACGGTTCACCATACGTGCATGCTATGGGAATCACAAACCTTAACACAATTATATATACATTTCACAATTACTCACTTGCATGACTCTCAAATTTCCATCTTTATATCGCAAAACTATTGCAAGGAATCAAATATATCATATTTAGTGATCTACAAGTTTTATGTAGGATTTTATGACTAACCATGTGAAGGACCAACTCCTGTTAACTCACTAAATAGATATAAGTAAAGCATGAGAGTTTAATTCTTTCTACAAAAGATATGGCCACGCTCTGAAAAATATAAGTGAAGCAAAAGAGCATTCTACAAATGGCGGTTTTCTATGTGTGAGAAACATGCAAACCAAACTTCAAATGATATAAGTGAAGCACATGAAGCATTCTATAAAGCCATACTCAAAAGATATAAGTGAAGTGCATGAAGCATTATATAAATCAACCAAGTACTTTCTCATACCAGAATGGTGCATTATTAAAATAAAAATAAAAAGCACACGACACTCCATGATTTACGCATATCATGTGACGAATAAAAATATAGCTCCAAGTAAAATTACTAATGGTTGTTAGAAGAAAGAGGGGATGCCTTTCGGGGCATCCCCAAGATTAGTTTCTTGAGAGTCCTTGAATATTACCTTGGGGTCCCTCGGCCATCCCAAGCTTAGTCTCTTTACACTCCTTATTCCTTCATCCATCATGATCTCACCAAAAACTTGAAAACTTCAAACACACAAAACTTAACAAAACCGTCGTGAGATCCGTTAGTATAATAAAGCTAATCACAACTTTAAGTACGGTTGTAAACCAATTAATATTTTGTTTTTGTATTGTAGCTACTGTATTATAATTTTTCCATGGCTTATACCACCGGTACAATCGATAGTTTCATCAAAACGAGCAAAACAATGCATCAAAAACAGAATCTGTCTTAAACAGGACTGTCTGTAGCAATCTGAACATTCACCATAATTTTGTAACTCTAAAAATTCTGAACAATTAGGAAAAAATAAAAAAATTGCATAGGATTACTGTGTAAAATTTTTAGAACCTTTTGACATTCTAGTAAAAAAATTAAATTCACGCACTACAGCCAAAGTTTCTGTTTTTGCACTTCACACACCTAACAAGCAATCTAATCATCCTAAAGGCAAATCTTGGCACATTATTTTTATAATACAATGTATTTCTACAAGGGGATAATTATTTTTGTGGAAAAGTTTCTGTAATCAAGATTTGCAAAGTTTCCATTGGCATGAACAAAGTTCAAGGCTAGCTCCCATTTTCACAATGCTCGTCTCTCTCACTTTCACTTTTATTTTTGAAAAAGTTTTAGGTTCCTATATTTATTTTTTGTTGTTTTTAAACTATATAAAATCAAACAACAGAATTAAATGAATCTCTCAAACTTATGGGTTGTCTCCCTAGAAACGCTTTCTTTAAAGCCATTAAGCTAGGCATAATGTGCTCAAGTAATTGATCCACCCGGATCCCAAGGTATATCAAAGCCAATTTTAATTAACAATGATTTGTAGTTTAATAATGAGCACAGTGTAACATATATCATGCAACAACGAATTCTAGCTCTCTTCCTATGCATCGACATGTCGTAAAAGAACAATTGATGCACATAAAGTAAAGGCCTATACATAGCAGAAGCAGTTTCTTGCAATTTTATCAAATTGGAAACATAGAGAGGTGGAGATGTAGTTCCTCTCTCATAATAATTGCAAGTAGGAGCAGCAAGCACATGCATACTATATCTATCAAAATCATCATGTGTAATAGTAAAAGGTAACCCATATATATAATCCTTAATAAGTGTAAACTTCTCGGATATAGTGTAGTTAGGAGAATTCAAAAAGATAATAGGACTATCATGCGTGGCTGCAATAGCAACAATTTCATTCTTAACATAAGGAACTATAGCAAGTTCATCTCCATAAGCATCATTCATATTGGCATCATGGCCACAAGCATAGCAATCATCAAGTTCATCAAAAAGGGATATTTCAAACGGATCCAAGGGATCATAGCATTCGTCCTTCGATAAGAATGAAGGGAAATTAAACAATGTATGAGTTGAAGAGTTACTCTCGTTAGAGGGTTGGCACGGGTAGCTAATCCGCTCTTCCTCCTTTTGTTCTTCGCTCTCCTCCTCATCTTTTTCATCTAATGAGCTCACGGTTTCAGCAATTTCTTCTTCCATAGATTCCAGCAAAATATTAGTCTCTTCCAAAGCAGCGGTCATTCTTTCAATAAACTCTTTGACATAAGCATTAGAAGTATAGTTTTCATAGCAATATTTAAGTATGGCAAAATTTTCAAATTCATAAAGAGTAGCATCATACTTTTCAATGAAAGAAGCAATTTCATTGGCACCCTTAAAAGCAACAAATTCTTCAATTTGTTCAACATCATTATAGCAATAGGGCTCCTTAGCATAAGAGGATAATATTTCATTATCATTAAACACACATTGGTAGGGAAGGTGTTTTTTAGCTTCTTTAGAACAACAAGTAAAATCATAAATTTCACATAGTTTCCAAGCATAGCAACACAAAGTATTACTTTGATGCCACAAGAGTTTCCCTTCTTGAGATATGTGGTGTTGCACATAATGAGCATACTCATTTAATGATTTTCCCTCAACTGAGCTAGTTGGGTTTTCAGCACGAGCAAAAGTGGATCGAAGATGACCCAAGTAATATTCTTCGGTAGTATGAAACACTAGTGGTTCCTCAACTTTTGGAGCAGCAAGTACAACAATTTTTTTGTATTTTGCATTTTCGACCCATATATAAAGATAGAAAACAACTAAGAACAGCAAATAAAATCTACTCGTTGATAAAGCAAACAAGCACACACGAGAATATTCACCCCACGCTATTGCTCCCCGGCAACAGCGCTAGAAAAAGGTCTTGATAACCCACAAGTATAGGGGATAAATTGTAGCCTTTCTCGATAAGTAAGAGTGTCGAACCCAACAAGGAACTAAAGGTAGAACAAATATTCCCTCAAGTTTTATCGACCACCGATACAACTTTACGCACGCATAACATTCTCTTTACCTAGAACACATATGAAACTAGAAGTACTTTGTAGGTGTGATAGGATAGGTTTGCAAGATAATAAAGAACACATAAATAAAAGCCAGGGGCTGCTAAGATAGAGAAACAACAAAGTTAGTTTAACGAGTGTGGAAATGTGGTGGCAGGAGTTGCAGAATTGTCCCTAGGTAATCGATAACTAGACCGGTAATCATTATTGCAATTTTATATGAGGGAGAGGCATAAGCTAACATACTTTCTCTACTTGGATCATATGCACTTCTGATTGGAAATCTAGGAAGCATTCGCAATTACTAAAGATCATTAAGGTAAAACCCAACCATAGCATTATAAGGTATCAAGTCCTCTTTATTCCCATACGCAAACAACCTACTTACTCGTGTCTGTGTTTCTATCACTCACGCCACCCACCATAAGCGAATCATAAGAATATTGCAAACCCTACAGCGGGGATCCCTCACGCTTGCGCGACATGGAGAGCGCCATAGGATAGCACCAATAATAAAACATGCAACTCAAACCAATCATGATCATCAATCAACCAATACAACAAAATAGATCTACTCAGACATCATAGGATGGCAACACATCATTGGATAATAATATGAAGCATAAAGCACCATGTTCAAGTATGGGGTACAACGGGTTGTGGGAGAGTGGACCGCTGTAGATAGAAGGGGGAAGGTGATGGAGGTGTTGGTGAATATGACAGAATTGTTGGAGTAGATCGCCGTCACGATGTTGGCCCCGACGGTGTTCCGGTTCCACCGGGAGAGAGAGGGAGAGAGCCCACCTCCTTATTCTTCTTCCCCGACCTTCCCCCTAGATGCGATAAGGGTTTCCCCTCTGGTCCATGGCCTCCATGGCTGCGGAGGGGCGAGAGCCCCTCCGAGATTGGATCTCTCTCTGTTTCCTTCTATTTTTGCACTCCCCGATTCTGGCCTTTCACCGTTTCTTAAATATCCGAAGATCCGTAACTCCGATCGGGCTGAAAGTTTGAGGGATTTTCCTTATAAAAATATCTTTCTTGCGGCCGAAGGACAGCTCCAACCGACCTAAGGGGTAGCCACAAGCCCTCAAGGCATGCCTTACCCCCCAGGGCACGCCTGACAGGCTTGTGGGCCCCTCAGGTACCGCCTTCTCTTGATTCCACTTCCCAAAATTCACATATATTCCAAACAAAATCGGCTTAAGTTTTTATCCCGTTTGGACTTTGTTTGATATGGATTTTCTACAAAACAAAAAACATGCAACAAACAGGAACTGGCACCGGGCACGGGATCAATATGTTAGTCCCAAAATAGTAAAAAAGTTTCCAAAAGTATATGAAAGTTGTAGAATATTGGCATGAAACAATCAAAAATTATAGATACGAGAGAGACGCATCACCCAGTGCATGGTTTGAGTTTATGGATGATTAGACAGATTTTCTATGCTGGATTGAATTTTGCTTCTAGGAGTCTCTTAGATTTCGCCGCGGGTGCTACTTTTACGGAAATCAGGAGAAGCTAATAAACTCCTAGATAATATTATGGAAAATTACTCTCAATGGCACACTGAAAGATCTCCTACTAGTAAAAAAGAGCATGCTATTGAATAGATTAATACTTTGAGTGAAAAGATGGATGAATTGATGAAATTGTTTGCTAGTAAGAGTGCTCCTATTGATCCTAATTATATGCCTTTGTCTTCTTTGATTTGAATTAATAATGAACCTATGGATGTGAATTTTGTTGGTAGGGACAATTTTGGTAATAACACTTATAGAGGTAATTTCAATGCTAGGCCGTTTCCTAGTAATTCCTCTAATAACTATGTTAATTCCTACAGCAATTCTTATGGAAATTATAATAAAATGCCGTCTGATCTTGAGAATAATATTAAAGAATTCATTAGTACGCAAAATGGTTTCAATGCTAGGATTGAAGAAAAATTGCTCAAGATTGATGATTTGGCTAGGAACGTTGATAGAATTTCTCTTGAGATCGATTCTTTAAAAATTAGATATATTCCACCCAAACATGATATTAATGAGTCTTTAAAAGCCATGAGAATTTCTATTGAGATGAGTATAAGGAAATAACCGCTAGAATACGTGCTAAGCGTGAATGGCTTGAAAAGGTGTGTTCTCGTGATAATATTGATGAAGATCTTAAAGTGTAATTATGTGACTCCTATTGAATCTTTGTTTTACAATGTTAATCTTGATAAGGATGGGACTGGAGATGAGTCAAATTTAGTTAAAAGGCATCCCAATGATTCGGAGTTTATAGATCTTGATGCTAAGATTGGTAAAAGTGGGATTTAAGAGGTCAAAACTTTAAATAGCAATGAACCCACTCTTTTGGATTTCAAGGACTTTAATCATGATAGATACTCTTTAATTGATTGTATTTCCTTGTGGCAATCCATGTTGAACTCTCCTCATGCTTTTAATCAAAACAAAGGTTTTACTAAACATATTGTTGATGCTATGATGACAGCTTTTGAAGAAAAACTTGAGTTGGAAGTTTCTATACCTAGAAAGCAGTATTATGAGTGGGAACCTACTATTAAGATTAATATTAAAGATTATGAGTGTCATGCTTTGTGTGATTTGGGTGCTAGCGTTTCCACGATTCCAAAAACTTTATGTGATGTGTTAGGTGTCCGTGAATTTGATGATTGTTCCTTAAATTTGCATCTTGCGGATTCCACTATAAAGAAACCTTTGGGAAGAATTAATGATGTTATTATTGTTGCAAATAGGAATTATTTGCCCATAGATTTTATTGTTCGTTATATAGATTGCAATCCTACATGGCCTATTATTCTTGGTAGACCTTTCCTTAGAACGATTGGTGCAATTATTGATATGGAGGAAGGGAAAATAAGATTCCAATTTCTATTTTGGAAAGGCAAGAAACACTTCCCTAGGAAGAAAATAAAATTACCTTATGAATCTATCATGAGAGGTACTTATGGATTGCATACCAAAGATGACAATACCTAGATCTATTGTGTTTTGCCTAGCTAGGGGCGTTAAACAATAGCGCTTGTTGGGAGGCAACCCAATTTTATTTTGCTTTCTTCTTTTTGCTTATGTTTTGGTTAGTTTTGCACATTATTACTTCTGTAGTAATTGTGTTTTTGTGTTTTGATTAGTGTTCGATCCAAGTAAAACCTTTGGGGTGATCTACGGTGGTTGTTGATTTGATCTTGCTGAAAAACAGAAACTTTTGCGCTCAGTCTAGGAATTTTCTAAATATTTCAGAGCATCGAATTGATCTGAAACTATTAAAAAAGATTGATATACACATTTCCCTGATTTTCCTCATGTTTCAGAATATTTAGAATTCGAGAAGTATTCAAAGTTTACAGATTGCTACAGACTATTCTGTTTTTGATAGATTCTGTTTTCTTTGTGTTCTTTGCTTATTTTGATGTATCTATGGGTCGTATCGAGGGGTATGAGTGATGGAAAAGTTAGAATAAAGTAGGTATTACACAAATAAAACTAAATAATGAGTTCGCAACAGTACCTAAAGTGGTGATTTATCTTTTTATACTAAAAGATCTCATGAGTTTTCTGTTGAGTTTTGTGTTGTGAAGTTTTCAAGTTTTGGGTGAAGATTTGATGGACTATGGAATAAAGAGTGGAAAGAGCCTAAGCTTGGGGATTAACAAGGAACCCAAACTAACATTCAAGGATACCAAAAAGCCTAAGCTTGGGTATGCCCCGGAAGGCATCCCCTCTTTCGTCTTCAATCCATCGGTAAATTTACTTGAGGTTATATTTTTATTCACCACATGATATGTGTTTTGCTTGGAGCGTATTGTATGATATGAGTCTTTGCTTTCTAGTTTCCCACAATCACCCTTGCTGCAAACATCTTTTGAGAGATACACACCGAATCATGAATTTATTAGAATACTCTATGTGCTTCACTTATATCTTCTGAGCTAGGCAATGTTGCTCTAGTGTTTCACTTATATCTTTATAGAGCATGGTGGTGTTATATTTTATAGAAATTATTGAACTCTCATTCCTCACTTATATTATTTTGAGAGTTTCCTAAAACAACATTGTAATTTGTTTATGTTATGAATTTAGTCCTAATATAATGGGCATCCAAAAGGGATATAATAAAAACTTTCATATTAAGTGCATTAAAAACTATGAGAAGTTTGATTCCTTGCATATAGTTTTGAGATAATAGAGATGGTAATATGAGAGTCATGCTAGTGAGTAGTTGTGAATTGGAAGATATACTTGTGTTAAAGCTTGTGATTCCCACAGCATGTGCGTATGGTGAACCGTTACGTAACGAAGTCGGAGCATAATTTGTTTAATGATTGTCGACCTTTGTGTGAGGGTCAGGAGCGCGTGATGGTTAACTCCTACCAACCTCTCCCCTAGGAGCACGCGTCTAATACTTTGTTTGATAACTAATAGACTTTTGCAATAAGTACGTGAGTTCTTTATGACTAATGTTGAGTCCATGGATTATAAGCACTCTCACCCTTCCATCTTTGCTAGCCTCTCTAGTACCGCGCAACTTTCGCTGGTACACCAAACCCTCCTTCCTCAAAACATCCACCATACCTCTTTATTATGGCATTTACATAGCCATTCCGAGATATATTGACATGCAACTTCCACCATGCAGTTTTTCATGACTTGCACCATCACTTCATATTGCATATAGAGTCATACTTTGTCATAGGTATCGAGTTGTAATTTTTTTTAGTTATAATTAAATAAAAGTGTGATGATTTTTCATTAATAGATAATTGTCCCATGAGATAAAAGGATTATGGAAGCCATGACTCCCTCACAAGTTGGGATGAGTATCCGGACTTTAAAAAAAAAAAGAGGCCAGCGATGCCCAAACAAAAAAATAAAAGACGCCAAAGAAGCCCACCAAAATAAAAGCAAAAAAATGAGAGAAAGAGGGAAGGGACAATTGCTACTACCTTTTTCCACACTTGTGCTTAAAAGTAGCACCATGATCTTTATGATAGAGAGGCTCCTATTTTGTCACATTCATATAACTAGTGGCTATTCATTTTTGCACGACCACTTAGTTTTCTTTTTGAACTTTCATACACTTATAGCTTTAAGTGCATTTGTTGCATGGAAATCCCTACTCACTCACATTGATATCTGTTGATGGGCATCTCCATAGCCTGTTGATACGCCTAGTTGATGTGAGACTATCTTCTCCTTTTTCTCCTCCATATTCTATTCCACCTATAATGCTATATCCATGGCTCACGCTCATGTATAGCGTGAGAGTTGAAAAGGTTTGAGAACACCAAAAGTCTGAAACAATTGCTTGACTTGTTCATCGGGGTTGTGCATGATTTAGATACTTTGTTTGGGGAAGATGAAGCACAGCCAGACCATATGATTTTGTAGGGATAACTTTCTAAGGCCATGTTATTTCGAAAGGACACGACTACCATGTTGGTGTGCTCGAAGTATTACTGTTTTTATGTCAATATTAGACTATTGTTTTGAATCTTACGGATCTGAATATTCATGCCACAATAAAGAATATTACATGGATAAATATGTTAGGTAGCATTCCACATCAAAAAATATGTTTTTTTTATCATTTACCTACTCGAGGATGAGCAGGAATTAAGCTTGGGGATGCTGATATGTCTCCAACGTATCTATAATTTTTGATTGTTTCATGCTATTATATTATCTGTTTTGCATGTTTTATATGCATTAATATGCTATTTTATATTATTTTTGGGACTAACCTATTAATCTAAAGCCTAGTGCCAGTTTCTATTTTTTCTTGTTTTTGAGAATTGTAGATAAGGAATATTAAACAAAGTCCAAACGGAATAAAACATTCGGAGTCCAAACTTGAATGATTTTTCCTTCAAGTATCTTCTTGATGATGAATTTGTCTGTCATTTCTTCGCTTCCTAAGCCGGCAATCTCATTGGTGATGAGAGCTAGCCTAGAGTACATCTCAGCAACTCCTTCACCATCCTTCATCTTGAACTTGTCAAGTTGATGTAACATCCCAAAATTCCATTTTGGAATGTTATGATATAGCTATGCATCTATCATCATCATTGCTTGATTGTATGTGTTAGTTGAAATGCCTCTTGTGAATTCCAGAGAGCTCTTTCTACTTTTCCCTATGTTGCTTTCACCTATTGGAAATTTTGGTTAAATGTTCAAAATAAGAGGGGAGTAACATGACACTCCACACCAGGGTCAAATTTGTGATTTATTTGAACAAAAATAACCAGGAGTTATTTTGAAAATATTTGCAAAAAGGGTTTAAAAACAATTAGGCAATTTCTGAAAATAATTTTTTTTTAAAGTGTTCAAATGACAGAATAAAAATGTTCATTAAATAGCATTTATTATTCTGTAAATTTTGATATATAATACCTCTATATTTAGAGATGATTTGAATGCTTTAAATGTTTTTGAATGTCTCTGGAAAATTATTAAAGGAAACGGTAACGGTTACTGTATTAAACGGGCCGGCCCACGGGCAGTTATTCGCGCATTTATTACCGATCGGTCGACCGCGCGTAACGGACACGCTCTCCTCTCGCTGACACTGGACCCCTCCCCGACCGACCGTTACTACCGAACGGTCATCTCCCTCCTCCCCCGCGCGCGCCGGAGATCCTCGCCGGCCGTTTCTTTCCCTCCCGGATCTCTCTCCTCTCTTAACTCCCCGCACCCCCGAGCACCCTATAAGTAGCTGGCCACTCCCCGCATCCATTTCCCCCCGAGCCCCCTCTCTCTCTCGCCGGAAGGCTGCCGCAATTGCACGCCGGAGTAGCCACCCCCATCGGATCTCCCGTCGACCGTAGCCACCAATTCCGACCACCTCTCGCCCAACCAACCTCACCTTTCGACTCCGGAGACCCGTCATCGTTGCCCGGACCACTGCACTGTCTTCCCCGACCACCGGAGCACCACGCCGTCGACTTCGCCGCCTTCGGATCCACCGGAGAACCCCCGATGCCGGCGACTTTACCCCGTGAGCACTCCCACCCCTTGGATCCAAAACCCACGGTCCAGATTAGAACGGATTTAAATCCGAACCGTTTTCCTTTACGGACCGGTCGCCCGCCCGTAACCCTCGCGTGCACACCCCCTTAGCCAATCGAACAGCGCCACGTAGCCCCCTGACCGTCGCAAATCATTTTTCCTTTTCTGTTTTTGTTTTAATTAACAGAATGATTTCAAAATTTGTTTAGCTTATATCTTTTAATCTATTTAGTGTTTTGAGTTGATTCTTTTTGCAATAGCTCACATTTTTCATGCAGTTACACCCTGTATTTTTAAATTTCAAATTTGAACTATAAAATTTGAATTTAATCAAATTTGCTCAAAATCTTCAAATCTGAATAACTAGAGTTTGAAAATAGATTTTGAGATGAATCTTTTTGCTACTGTTTGGTATTATTTAGGACTATCTTCATGTTTAGTTTGAGGATTTTGAGGATATATTTGATTAATGTTTTAACCAAAAACAGAATCTGTCTAGTATTATAATATAGTTTTATATACTTAGTTTTAATTAGTTTAAATTTAGATTTGGTTTCATTTGTTTATTAGGTTTTGTTAATAAACATTTAGTGTTTTCACTCACTGTTAATAAAAATATAAATTTGCTTAGTTTAATTTTATTTAACATAGGAATCACAACTTCTTTTCAAATAGGTTAATTTGATTAAAACAACTAGTTAGTAGTAGTTTTGTTTTGCTTTCTTGTTAGTAAAACTATATTTGTTCCATTTAGTGTTTATCAAAACTTTTACAAACTTTACAAAAGTTTTCTCAACAAACTTAGATTCAAAGTAGTTTTATTAAGATAGTAGTGTTTTATCAATCACCTCCTAGTAAACAAAACTTTGTGTGTTTTCTTACTTGAGATTTGTGCATTGTTTTGTCTTGATTGTTTACTAGTTCTTGGTTGATGTTATGAGTTGTTATTTTGTTGTATACTTATTTGAGTGCTTGTTTGTTTCGTTAGATTATCCAGAGTGCGAAGCTTGTTACTTAGAGTCCCACGAGTACGAAGATCATCAATCAGGCAAGTCACCTTGATCATACTTCTACCCATGTTTTATATGCATTAGTTCTACCATCTCCCCAATTGCATGCAAGATAGGTTAGTTGGAAACTTGGTTACCTTGTAGTAGTATCATGTGTTAGGTATCCCTCTCAACCCCCTTTGACAACATTGGCCCCGGGAAACGTTGTTTTACTTTTGCTATGCTAATAGTAGACGGGGTTGGATGTGTGATTCATGAGAGTTGAGAGAGTTAATAAATTCAAGACCTACATAATGATCATGATTTAAGACTCCGAGTTTTCAACATACCTCTGGGTGGATGATGGTTGAACGGCACCCTGGAGAAACCAGTGGATTTGCCTAGGTGATGCTGGAGATGGCCAGTATTCACGCGGAAAGCTCCACCCAGGCACAAAGAGATGGATGGATGCTTTAAAACCCAAGGCTTACCTGCATAGCCACAAGTCATTATGGGCTCTCGCTTGGTTGGACATCGTGGTGACCCTGGACAGGCGGTGCTACGAGAGGTAGAAGAACGGTAGGAAAGGATGGGCACCGACAGAGTCGCAGGGAAACCCTTTGGAAGACCATGTTTTGGTCATCCGTTTCTCAAACACCCTGAAGTGCGAGAAATCAAACGGAGGCGACCAAATCTTGTGGGGAACGTGTGCAAAACTCTGCAGAGTATTCAAAACCTAATCGATTAGCCATGTCCACGGTCATGGACGACTTGAGCCAAAGGAATTGAAACTTCCGGAACTCTCAACACAATTAATAATGAGGATGTGGGTATTATCAATTTGGGTATGAGAATTGGTTGGTGGAACCATCTCATTAATCAGCAAACTTAGTAATATTTTGCTTAAACCCTCCCTTGATGTAGGAAAAACTTGGCTTTATGCAAAAACTTACCACCCCACCTGCCATATTTGCATATAGATTAGATGATTATTTTTTCACCCCTCTCTTGTGACTTTGCCGGCATATTCCATATGCTGACCTACATGGCTGCAACGTATCATGTTGCAGAGTACTTTTTCGACCAGGAGTGAGGACGCGTTCTATGCTCAGTGAGATGCCCTTGGAGTCAGATGGACTCATCTACCTTCGACGCTTCCGCAAGATTTAGATATTCTCATGAGTTGGCCTTCAGCCACTTTATTGTAATGATTATTGTAATAAAGGACTCGATATGAGATTTCGATTAATATAATGCTGTGTGATTTCACTTTGATATATACATTGATGTACCGTGTGTGTACCAGCATGATCTTGGGATGGTACAGAAACACCGGAGATTATTTCAAAATTTATAGATGGCCACCTTCATCCCAGTGTTGATCACGGAGTTTTGCCAGCCTGACGCAACGATGCCTTTTGGTAAGGAGCTGATGAGGATCGTCAAAGACGTGAGGATTGCTTTGCCGAGCATCACCGGGACTCCTATCATGTCATTTCCACAAGATGAACGATATAGGATCGAGGTGCACATCCCAGGGAAGACCTTTGGGAATCGGAAGAAACCCATCGACTTCAAGTTCGTGGCACCCAGCTGGATACTTGGAAGAGACATGGCCATTCATCGTGCCCTTGGACGTATTCAGGAGGAATACAGAGGTGGAACCATTTCACCAGGACTCAGCATGGTTTGCCGTAGAGATGCCCATGGCAACATCATAACCCCTTCCACTGGAGACTCCACCATGTCATATATCCAGACCCTGGAGACTCACATCAGGACTCTGGAGCTTCGAGTTCGTGCTGATACGAAGACAATCAAGAATCTGATGAACCGCGAGATTGATCTTGAAGCTGACTTACGGGAAGCCGAGTACGAGCATGAGTATGAGGTGAAGGATTTCTTAGAGAGGATCGACAAGCTGAACACTCGCATCGCCACTCTGGAGGAACAGATGGACATGGGTGAAAATCTTCATCCTGAGGGAGACTTGGCTCCTTTCATCAGCAACGATGATGACTATGAGGAGAGAACCATTGGAGGAGACTCAGTCACCATGTACTTCTGAGGAATAACTTTAGTTATGCCCTCCATGTATCTTTTAGTTTCAACGTTAAGAGCGTAGGTCGATATGTAGTTTGATTGAGACTTGTATTCCCGATGTTTGACATTGATTGAATAAATGAATGAGTGTTTGGTGTGATATGTTTGTTGCATTGAATATGGGTAGTGAATTTCTCCTTTTAGGCCCTTGTTCTATTCTAATTCTCACCCCTCTGAAAACAGCAAGATGCCTCCACGACGTGAGACCGACTTCACTTTCCTGCCGGAACTCACGCAACTCCTTCAGCAGCAGAATGCACTGATGCAGTTATTGATCCAGAATCAGACCAACAACCAGAACAACAACAACCACCATCCACCCTAGACTGACAATCTCACCCGTTTTCTGAGGTTGAATCCTCCAACTTTCTCCAGCAGCACTGAGCCCATTGTGGCAGATGACTGGCTCCATAAGATGGAGAGAGAACTTGTCACCGCTGGATGTACTGATGCTGAGAAGGTGCGATTTGCCGCACATCAACTTGAAGGACCAGCAGCTTCATGGTGGGAGAATTACATCACCACATATCCTATTGCTGATGTAACTTGGGAGCAGTTCCAGCAAGCTTTTCGTACCGCTCATGTCTCAGCTGGAGCCATGAGTCTGAAGAAGCGCGAGTTTCGCAACTTGCGCCAGGGTAATCGCTCCGTGGCCCAATATGTGGAAGAGTTCAACACATTGGCACGTTATGCACCAGGAGACGTGGCCGATGATGCGGCCAAGCAAGAGAAATTTCTGGAAGGACTCAACGATGAGTTGAGCATGCAGCTGGTAGTGGCTAATTTCAACAACTACCAAGAACTGGTGGACAAGGCCCTCATCTTGGAGGGTAAACAGCAGCAGATTGAGAACCGCAAGAGGAAGTACACTCAGGGGAAGTTTAACTCTGGAGCTCATCAGAAGCCCCGCTACTCCCCGTACTCAGGGAACACCGGATCAGGTACCGGTAAGTTTGGAAGGCACACTCATGCCGTGCATAACCATGGAGGTCACAACCATGGAGGAAATGGGAACAACCGTCCCAACCTTGGCAATTTCAAGACTGACAATGGGAATGGGAACAACAACCAGCACCGTCACGTTCCTACTCATAAGGATCTGAGCCACATCACCTGTTTCAAGTGCCAGAAGACAGGGCACTATGCTACTGAGTGTCCCCAGAGCAAGAAGGGAAATGGAAACGGCAACTCCGCAGCCAAGAAGCCAAACCCTTTTCCTCGTGCCCAGGTGAACCACCTCGACGTGGAAGAAGTCTATGATCAACCCGAGACTGTGGTTGGTAAGTTTTTATTGCATTCACGTCCAGTTACAGTACTTTTTGATTCCGGTGCAACTCATTCATTCATATCAAGGGTAGTTGTGCATAAGTATGGTTTGCCCACCAAAACCCTTAGCCAGCCTATTCAGGTCAGTTCCCCAGGAGGTATGATGATGGCAGGAATAGGATGCCATGCTTTGAAACTCAATATAGGAAACCATGTTTTTCCCACCGACCTCATCGTCTTAGAATCCCAGGGATTGGATGTAATCCTAGGCATGGATTGGATGACCAAGTATGAAGGAAATCTTGATTGCCTCAGCAAGTCTGTTTCACTCACCACCCCGGAGAACAAGAGGATTAAGTATGTATCCCAACGCACACGTATGAGTGCTAGGTTAAATGCCCTCACAGGAGTTGTTTAGGAGGAAGTACCTGTGGTAAAAGACTTTCTGGATGTATTTCCGGAAGAATTACCAGGAATGCCACCATATAGGGAAATTGAGTTCCTAATAGAGCTACAGCCAGGGATAGCACCAATTTCCAAGAGACCCTATCGGATGCCCGCAAATGATCTGTTGGAAATCAAGAAGCAGATTAAGGAGTTATTGGACAAAGGTTATATACGTCCAAGTTCTTC
This sequence comes from Hordeum marinum, assembly GCA_022496015.1. Taxonomy (NCBI): domain Eukaryota; kingdom Viridiplantae; phylum Streptophyta; class Magnoliopsida; order Poales; family Poaceae; genus Hordeum; species Hordeum marinum. Next base: position 417,357,030 of record CM039674.1, on the reverse strand, counting down.
ACCTTGGGGAGCCCCAGTTCTTTTGGTGGAGAAGAAGGATAAAACCTTGAGAATGGTAGTCGATTATCGTGCCTTGAACGAGGTGACTATCAAGAACAAGTACCCTCTGCCGATGATTAATGATTTGTTTGATTAGCTAGTAGGCGCCAAAGTATTCTCTAAGATCGATCTTCGATCAGGGTATCATCAACTGAAGATTCGTGAACAGGATATACCCAAAACAGCTTTCACCACAAGGTATGGCTTGTATGAGTATACTGTCATGTCCTTTGGTTTGACTAATGCTCCTGCCTACTTCATGAATTTGATGAACAAAGTGTTTATGGAATATTTGGACAAGTTTGTCGTGGTGTTCATTGATGACATTTTGATATTCTCCAAGAACGAGGAAGAACACAAGGAACATCTGTGTTTAGTTCTGGAGAAACTGAGAGAACATCAGTTATATGCCAAGTTCAGCAAATGTGAATTTTGGCTGACGGAAGTCGGATTCCTTGGACATGTTATTTCCAGAGAAGGAATAGCCGTAGACCCCGCTAAGGTTGAAGCCATCACCGAGTGGAAGTCACCCACTTCAGTTAAGGAGATCCGCAGTTTACTCGGATTTGCCGGATATTACCGGAGGTTCATTGAGAATTTCTCAAAGATTGCCAAGCCCATGACAGAGTTGTTGAAGAAAGAATCTAAGTATATTTGGACTGAGGAATGTGAAGCCAGTTTCCAGGAGTTGAAGAAACGTTTGGTCACAGCCCCAGTGTTGATTTTGCCCAATATTCGGAAGGACTTCCAAGTTTATTGTGATGCTTCACGTCAACGACTTGGAGGAGTACTCATGCAAGATGGAAAGGTTGTAGCTTATGCTTCCAGACAACTACGACCTCATGAGTTGAATTATGCCACCCATGAGTTGGAACTAGCAGCCGTAGTGCACGCACTCAAGACCTGGAGACATTTTCTTATAGGAAATAGTTGTGATGTTTACACCGACCATAAGAGCCTGAAATACATTTTCACACAGAAAGAGTTGAACCTCAGACAGAGGAGATGGTTAGAGTTAATCAAGGACTATGACATGAGATTACATTACCATCCAGGTAAGGCTTATGTTGTAGCCGATGCCTTGAGTCGGAAAACTTATGTGAACACACTCACAGCGGGAGGATTACCCCCAGAGTTAGCCAATGATCTCAGAGAGCTCAAGCTAGAGATAGTTCCAAGAGGATATGTTGGTACACTAGAGATCCAGTCCACCTTGACCGAAAGAATTCGTAAAGCCCAGAAATCAGACAAGGAGATAGCTGAGATAAAGCAGAGAATGGAAGATGGTAAAGCTAAGGGTTTTCGTGAGGATGAACACGGAACTTTGTGGTTTGAGAACCGAATCTATGTGCCCAATGACCCAGAGCTCAGGAAGTTGATACTTCAGGAAGCCCACGATTCACCTTACTCGATACACCCAGGCAATACCAAGATGTATCTCGATTTAAAGGAAAGTTATTGGTGGACAGGTATGAAGAAAGATATTGCGGAACATGTTGCAATATGTGATGTTTGTCAGCGAGTAAAGGCAGAACATCAGAAACCAGCAGGGTTACTCCAACCTTGCCGATACCCGAGTGGAAATGGGAAAAGCTTGGTATGGACTTCATCACAGGATTACCCAGGACCCGTTCAGGTTATGATTCCATCTGGGTAGTGGTAGATCGCTTGACCAAGGTAGCTCATTTCATTCCAGTGAAAACCACTTATACCAGTGCTAAGCTAGCCAAGATATATATGACCAGGATCGTATGTTTGCATGGAGTTCCGAGGAGTATCGTGTCAGATAGAGGAACACAGTTTACCTCAAAGTTTTGGCATCAGTTACATGAAACTTTGGGTACAAGACTAGAGTTCAGTACAGCCTTTCATCCGTAGACAGATGGACAGACTAAGAGAGTCAACCAGATTCTGGAAGACATGTTGAGAGCTTGTGCGCTAGATTATGGATCTAGTTGGGATGACAACTTACCTTACGCAGAATTTTCGTACAACAACAGTTATCAGACCAGTCTGAAGATGGCCCCTTTCGAAGCTTTATACGGAAGGAGGTGCAGAACACCACTGACGTGGGATGGTGTTGGAGACCGACAACTTTTTGGTCCCGATCTTATCCGAGATTCGGAAGAGAAAGTCAAGTTGATTCGTGACAGACTCAAAATAGCTCAATCTCGACAGAAGAGTTATGCTGACAGCAAACGCAAAGAAGTGATGTATGAAGTGGGAGACCGAGCTTATCTTCGTGTGTCCCCGCTTCGAGGAATCAAGAGGTTTGGTGTTAAAGGAAAGTTAGCACCAAGATTCATAGGCCCCTACAAAGTTCTTGAACGTAGAGGCGAAGTTGCATACAAGCTGGAATTGCCAGAAGGATTATCCGGAGTTCATGATGTTTTCCATGTGTCCCAGCTGAAGAAATGCCATGCTGAGATGGCTGATATCCCTTTGAGAGATACAGTGCCCCTAGAGGCCATACAACTTGACAATGATCTGACCTACGAGGAGAAGCCTATCAGAATCCTTGAGACTGCCAACAGAGTTACCTGCAGCAAAATCACCAAGTTCTGTAAGGTTTTGTGGAGTCACCACACTGAGGAAGAAGCCACCTGGGAACGCGAAGAAGATCTTCGTAGAGACCATCCGCACCTATTTTCTAGCCAACCCGAATCTCGCGGGCGAGATTCATCTTAAGGTGGGTAGGTTTGTAACATCCCCAAATTCCATTTTGGAATGTTATGATATAGCTATGCGTCTATCATCATCATTGCTTGATTGTATGTGTTAGTTGAAATGCCTCTTCTGAATTCCAGAAAGCTCTTTCTACTTTTCCCTATGTTGCTTTCACCTATTGGAAATTTTGGTTAAATGTTCAAAATAAGAGGGGAGTAACATGACACTCCACACCAGGGTCAAATTGGTGATTTATTTGAACAAAAATAACCAGGAGTTATTTTGAAAATATTTGCAAAAAGGGTTTAAAAACAATTAGGCAATTTCTAAAAATAATTTTTTTTAAAGTGTTCAAATGACAGAATAAAAATGTTCATTAAATAGCATTTGTTATTATGTAAATTCTGATATATAATACCCCTATATTTAGAGACGATTTGAATGCTTTAAATGTTTTTTAATGTCTCTGGAAAATTATTAAAGGAAACGGTAACGGTAACTGTATTAAACGGGCCGGCCCACGGGCAGTTATTCGCGCATTTATTACCGATCGGTCGACCGCGCGTAACGGACACGCTCTCCTCTCGCTGACACTGGACCCCACCCCGACCGACCGTTACTACCGAACGGTCATCTCCCTCCTCCCCCGCGCGCGCCGGAGATCCTCGCCGGCCGTTTCTTTCCCTCCCGGATCTCTCTCCTCTCTTAACTCCCCGCACCCCCGAGCACCCTATAAGTAGCCGGCCACTCCCCGCATCCATTTCCCCCCGAGCCCCCTCTCTCTCTCGCCGGAATGCTGCCTCAATTGCACGCCGGAGTAGCCACCCCCACCGGATCTCCCGTCGACCGTAGCCACCAATTCCGACCACCTCTCGCCCAACCGACCTCACCTTTCGACTCCGGAGACCCGTCGCCGTTGCCCGGACCACTCCACTGTCTTCCCCGACCACCGGAGCACCACGCCGTCGACTTCGCCGCCTTCGGATCCACCGGAGAACCCCCGACGCCGGCGACTTTACCCCGTGAGCACTCCCACCCCTTGGATACAAAACCCACGGTCCAGATTAGAACGGATTTAAATCCGAACCGTTTTCCTTTACGGACCGGTCGCCCGCCCGTAACCCTCGCGCGCACACCCCCTTAGCCAATCGGACAGCGCCACGTAGCCCCCTGACCGTCGCAAATCATTTTTCCTTTTCTGTTTTTGTTTTCATTAACAAAATGATTTCAAAATTTGTTTAGCTTATATCTTTTAATCTATTTAGTGTTTTCAGTTGATTCTTTTTGCAATAGCTCACATTTTTCATGTAGTTTCACCCTGTATTTTTAAATTTCAAATTTGACCTATAAAATTTGAATTTACTCAAATTTGCTCAAAATCTTCAAATCTGAATAACTAGAGTTTGAAAATAGATTTTGAGATGAATCTTTTTGCTACTGTTTGGTATTATTTAGGACTATCTTCATGTTTAGTTTGAGGATTTTGACGATATATTTGATAAATGTTTTAACCAAAAACAGAATCTGCCTAGTATTATAATATAGTTTTATATACTTAGTTTTAATTAGTTTAAATTTAGATTTGGTTTCATTTGTTTATTAGGTTCTGTTAATAAACATTTAGTGTTTTCACTCACTGTTAATAAAAATATAAATTTGCTTAGTTTAATTTTATTTAACATAGGAATCACAACTTCTTTTCAAATAGGTTAATTTGATTAAAACAACTAGTTAGTAATAGTTTTGTTTTGCTCTCTTGTTAGTAAAACTATATTTGTTCCATTTAGTGTTTATCAAAACTTTTACAAACTTTACAAAAGTTTTCTCAACAAACTTAGATTCAAAATAGTTTTATTAAGATAGTAGTGTTTTATCAATCACCTCCTAGTAAACAAAACTTTGTGTGTTTTCTTACTTGAGATTTGTGCATTGTTTTGTCTTGATTGTTTACTAGTTCTTGGTTGATGTTATGAGTTGTTATTTTGTTGTATACTTATTTGAGTGCTTGTTTGTTTCGTTAGATTATCCAGAGTGCGAAGCTTGTTACTTAGAGTCCCACGAGTACGAAGATCATCAATCAGGCAAGTCACCTTGATCATACTTCTACCCATGTTTTATATGCATTAGTTCTACCATCTCCCCAATTGCATGCAAGATAGGTTAGTTGGAAACTTGGTTACCTTGTAGTAGTATCATGTGTTAGGTATCCCTCTCAACCCCCTTTGACAACATTGGCCCCGGGAAACGTTGTTTTACTTTTGCTATGCTAATAGTAGACGGGGTTGGATGTGTGATTCATGAGAGTTGAGAGAGTTAATAAATTCAAGACCTACATAATGATCATGATTTAAGACTCCGAGTTTTCAACATACCTCTGGGTGGATGATGGTTGAACGGCACCCTGGAGAAACCAGTGGATTTGCCTAGGTGATGCTGGAGATGGCCAGTATTCACGCGGAAAGGTCCACCCAGGCACAAAGAGATGGATGGATGCTTTAAAACCCAAGGCTTACCTGCATAGCCACAAGTCATTATGGGCTCTCGCTTGGTTGGACATCGTGGTGACCTGGACAGGTGGTGCTACGAGAGGTAGAAGAACGGTAGGAAAGGATGGGCACCGACAGAGTCGCAGGGAAACCCTTTGGAAGACCATGTTTTGGTCATCCGTTTCTCAAACACCCTGAAGTGCGAGAAATAAAACGGAGGCGACCAAATCTTGTGGGGAACGTGTGCAAAACTCTGCAGAGTATTCAAAACCTAATCGATTAGCCGTGTCCACGGTCATGGACAACTTGAGCCAAAGGAATTGAAACTTCCGGAACTCTCAACACAATTAATAATGAGGATGTGGGTATTATCAATTTGGGTATGAGAATTGGTTGGTGGAACCATCTCATTAATCAACAAACTTAGTAATATTTTGCTTAACCCCTCCCTTGATGTAGGAAAAACTTGGCTTTATGCAAAAACTTACCACCCCACCTGCCATATTTGCATATAGATCAGATGATTATTTTTTCACCCCTCTCTTGTGACTTTGCCGGCATATTCCATATGCTGACCTACATGGCTGCAACGTATCATGTTGCAGAGTACTTTTCCGACCAGGAGTGAGGACGCGTTCTATGCTCAGTGAGATGCCCTTGGAGTCAGATGGACTCATCTACCTTCGACGCTTCCGCAAGATTTAGATATTCTCATGAGTTGGCCTTCAGCCACTTTATTGTAATGATTATTGTAATAAAGGACTCGATATGAGATTTCGATTAATATAATGCTGTGTGATTTCACTTTGATATATACATTGATGTACTGTGTGTGTACCAGCATGATCTTGGGATGGTACAGAAACACCGGAGATTATTTCAAAATTTATAGATGGCCACCTTCATCCCAGTGTTGATCACGGAGTTTTGCCAGCCTGACGCAACGATGCCTTTTGGTAAGGAGCTGATGAGGATCGTTAAAGACATGAGGATTGCTTTGCCGAGCATCACCGGGACTCCTATCATGTCATTTCCACAAGATGAACGATATAGGATCGAGGTGCACATCCCAGGGAAGACCTTTGGGAATCGGAAGAAACCCATCGACTTCAAGTTCGTGGCACCCAGCTGGATACTTGGAAGAGACATGGCCATTCATCGTGCCCTTGGACGTATTCAGGAGGAATACAGAGGTGGAACCATTTCACCAGGACTCAGCATGGTTTGCCGCAGAGATGCCCATGGCAACATCATAACCCCTTCCACTGGAGACTCCACCATGTCATATATCCAGACCCTGGAGACTCACATCAGGACTCTGGAGCTTCGAGTTCGTGCTGATACGAAGACAATCAAGAATCTGATGAACCGCGAGATTGATCTTGAAGCTGACTTACGGGAAGCCGAGTACGAGCATGAGTATGAGGTGAAGGATTTCTTAGAGAGGATCGACAAGCTGAACACTCGCATCGCCACTCTGGAGGAACAGATGGACATGGGTGAAAATCTTCATCCTGAGGGAGACTTGGCTCCTTTCATCAGCAACGATGATGACTATGAGGAGAGAACCATTGGAGGAGACTCAGTCACCATGTACTTCTGAGGAATAACTTTAGTTATGCCCTCCATGTATCTTTTAGTTTCAACGTTAAGAGCGTAGGTCGATATGTAGTTTGATTGAGACTTGTATTCCCGATGTTTGACATTGATTGAATAAATGAATGAGTGTTTGGTGTGATATGTTTGTTGCATTGAATATGGGTAGTGAATTTCTCCTTTTAGGCCCTTGTTCTATTCTAATTCTCACCCCTCTGAAAACAGCAAGATGCCTCCACGACGTGAGACCGACTTCACTTTCCTGCCGGAACTCACGCAACTCCTTCAGCAGCAGAATGCACTGATGCAGTTATTGATCCAGAATCAGACCAACAACCAGAACAACAACAACCACCATCCACCCTAGACTGACAATCTCACCCGTTTTCTGAGGTTGAATCCTCCAACTTTCTCCAGCAGCACTGAGCCCATTGTGGCAGATGACTGGCTCCATAAGATGGAGAGAGAACTTGTCACCGCTGGATGTACTGATGCTGAGAAGGTGCGATTTGCCGCACATCAACTTGAAGGACCAGCAGCTTCATGGTGGGAGAATTACATCACCACATATCCTATTGCTGATGTAACTTGGGAGCAGTTCCAGCAAGCTTTTCGTACCGCTCATGTCTCAGCTGGAGCCATGAGTCTGAAGAAGCGCGAGTTTCGCAACTTGCGCCAGGGTAATCGCTCCGTGGCCCAATATGTGGAAGAGTTCAACACATTGGCACGTTATGCACCAGGAGACGTGGCCGATGATGCGGCCAAGCAAGAGAAATTTTTGGAAGGACTCAACGATGAGTTGAGCATGCAGCTGGTAGTGGCTAATTTCAACAACTACCAAGAACTGGTGGACAAGGCCCTCATCTTGGAGGGTAAACAGCAGCAGATTGAGAACCGCAAGAGGAAGTACACTCAGGGGAAGTTTAACTCTGGAGCTCATCAGAAGCCCCGCTACTCCCCGTACTCAGGGAACACCGGATCAGGTACCGGTAAGTTTGGAAGGCACACTCATGCCGTGCATAACCATGGAGGTCACAACCATGGAGGAAATGGGAACAACCGTCCCAACCTTGGCAATTTCAAGACTGACAATGGGAATGGGAACAACAACCAGCACCGTCACGTTCCTACTCATAAGGATCTGAGCCACATCACCTGTTTCAAGTGCCAGAAGACAGGGCACTATGCTACTGAGTGTCCCCAGAGCAAGAAGGGAAATGGAAACGGCAACTCCGCAGCCAAGAAGCCAAACCCTTTTCCTCGTGCCCAGGTGAACCACCTCGACGTGGAAGAAGTCTATGATCAACCCGAGACTGTGGTTGGTAAGTTTTTATTGCATTCACGTCCAGTTACAGTACTTTTTGATTCCGGTGCAACTCATTCATTCATATCAAGGGTAGTTGTGCATAAGTATGGTTTGCCCACCAAAACCCTTAGCCAGCCTATTCAGGTCAGTTCCCCAGGAGGTATGATGATGGCAGGAATAGGATGCCATGCTTTGAAACTCAATATAGGAAACCATGTTTTTCCCACCGACCTCATCGTCTTAGAATCCCAGGGATTGGATGTAATCCTAGGCATGGATTGGATGACCAAGTATGAAGGAAATCTTGATTGCCTCAGCAAGTCTGTTTCACTCACCACCCCGGAGAACAAGAGGATTAAGTATGTATCCCGACGCACACGTATGAGTGCTAGGTTAAATGCCCTCACAGGAGTTGTTCAGGAGGAAGTACCTGTGGTAAAAGACTTTCTGGATGTATTTCCGGAAGAATTACCAGGAATGCCACCATATAGGGAAATTGAGTTCCTAATAGAGCTACAGCCAGGGATAGCACCAATTTCCAAGAGACCCTATCGGATGCCCGCAAATGATCTGTTGGAAATCAAGAAGCAGATTAAGGAGTTATTGGAAAAAGGTTATATACGTCCAAGTTCTTCACCTTGGGGAGGCCCAGTTCTTTTGGTGGAGAAGAAGGATAAAACCTTGAGAATGGTAGTCGATTATAGTGCCTTGAACGAGGTGACTATCAAGAACAAGTACCCTCTGCCGATGATTAATGATTTGTTTGATCAGCTAGTAGGCGCCAAAGTATTCTCTAAGATCGATCTTCGATCAGGGTATCATCAACTGAAGATTCGTGAACAGGATATACCCAAAACAGCTTTCACCACAAGGTATGGCTTGTATGAGTATACTGTCATGTCCTTTGGTTTGACTAATGCTCCTGCCTACTTCATGAATTTGATGAACAAAGTGTTTATGGAATATTTGGACAAGTTTGTCGTGGTGTTCATTGATGACATTTTGATATTCTCCAAGAACGAGGAAGAACACAAGGAACATCTGCGTTTAGTTCTGGAGAAACTGAGAGAACATCAGTTATATGCCAAGTTCAGCAAATGTGAATTTTGGCTGACGGAAGTCGGATTCCTTGGACATGTTATTTCCAGAGAAGGAATAGCCGTAGACCCCGCTAAGGTTGAAGCCGTCACCGAGTGGAAGTCACCCACTTCAGTTAAGGAGATCCGCAGTTTCCTCGGATTTGCCGGATATTACCGGAGGTTCATTGAGAATTTCTCAAAGATTGCCAAGCCCATGACAGAGTTGTTGAAGAAAGAATCTAAGTATATTTGGACTGAGGAATGTGAAGCCAGTTTCCAGGAGTTGATGAAACGTTTGGTCACAGCCCCAGTGTTGATTTTGCCCAATATTCGGAAGGACTTCCAAGTTTATTGTGATGCTTCACGTCAACGACTTGGAGGAGTACTCATGCAAGATGGAAAGGTTGTAGCTTATGCTTCCAGACAACTACGACCTCATAAGTTGAATTATGCCACCCATGATTTGCAACTAGCAGCCATAGTGCACGCACTCAAGACCTGGAGACATTTTCTTATAGGAAATAGTTGTGATGTTTACACCGACCATAAGAGCCTGAAATACATTTTCACACAGAAAGAGTTGAACCTCAGACAGAGGAGATGGTTAGAGTTAATCAAGGACTATGACATGAGATTACATTACCATCCAGGTAAGGCTTATGTTGTAGCCGATGCCTTGAGTCGGAAAACTTATGTGAACACACTCACAGCGGGAGGATTACCCCCAGAGTTAGCCGATGATCTCAGAGAGCTCAAGCTAGAGATAGTTCCAAGAGGATATGTTGGTACACTAGAGATCCAGTCCACCTTGACCGAAAGAATTCGTAAAGCCCAGAAATCAGACAAGGAGATAGCTGAGATAAAGCAGAGAATGGAAGATGGTAAAGCTAAAGGTTTTCGTGAGGATGAACACGGAACTTTGTGGTGTGAGAACCGAATCTATGTGCCCAATGACCTAGAGCTCAGGAAGTTGATACTTCAGGAAGCCCACGATTCACCTTACTCGATACACCCAGGCAATACCAAGATGTATCTCGATTTAAAGGAAAGTTATTGGTGGACAGGTATGAAGAAAGATATTGCGGAACATGTTGCAATATGTGATGTTTGTCAGCGAGTAAAGGCAGAACATCAGAAACCAGCAGGGTTACTCCAACCTTGCCGATACCCGAGTGGAAATGGGAAAAGCTTGGGATGGACTTCATCACAGGATTACCCAGGACCCGTTCAGGTTATGATTCCATCTGGGTAGTGGTAGATCGCTTGACCAAGGTAGCTCATTTCATTCCAGTGAAAACCACTTATACCAGTGCTAAGCTAGCCAAGATATATATGACCAGGATCGTATGTTTGCATGGAGTTCCGAGGAGTATCGTGTCAGATAGAGGAACATAGTTTACCTCAAAGTTTTGGCATCAGTTACATGAAACTTTGGGTACAAGACTAGAGTTCAGTACAGCCTTTCATCCGTAGACAGATGGACAGACTGAGAGAGTCAACCAGATTCTGGAAGACATGTTGAGAGCTTGTGCGCTAGATTATGGATCTAGTTGGGATGACAACTTACCTTACGCAGAATTTTCGTACAACAACAGTTATCAGACCAGTCTGAAGATGGCCCCTTTCGAAGCTTTATACGGAAGGAGGTGCAGAACACCACTGACGTGGGATGGTGTTGGAGACCGACAACTTTTTGGTCCCGATCTTATCCGAGATTCGGAAGATAAAGTCAAGTTGATTCGTGACAGACTCAAAATAGCTCAATCTCGACAGAAGAGTTATGCTGACAGCAAACGCAAAGAAGTGATGTATGAAGTGGGAGACCGAGCTTATCTTTGTGTGTCCCCGCTTCGAGGAATCAAGAGGTTTGGTGTTAAAGGAAAGTTAGCACCAAGATTCATAGGCCCCTACAAAGTTCTTGAACGTAGAGGCGAAGTTGCATACAAGCTGGAATTGCCAGAAGGATTATCCGGAGTTCATGATGTTTTCCATGTGTCCCAGCTGAAGAAATGCCATGCTGAGATGGCTGATATCCCTTTGAGAGATACAGTGCCCCTAGAGGCCATACAACTTGACAATGATCTGACCTACGAGGAGAAGCCTATCAGAATCCTTGAGACTGCCAACAGAGTTACCTGCAGCAAAATCACCAAGTTCTGTAAGGTTTTGTGGAGTCACCACACTGAGGAAGAAGCCACCTGGGAACGCGAAGAAGATCTTCGTAGAGACCATCCGCACCTATTTTCTAGCCAACCCGAATCTCGAGGGCGAGATTCATCTTAAGGTGGGTAGGTTTGTAACATCCCCAAATTCCATTTTGGAATGTTATGATATAGCTATGCGTCTATCATCATCATTGCTTGATTGTATGTGTTAGTTGAAATGCCTCTTCTGAATTCCAGAAAGCTCTTTCTACTTTTCCCTATGTTGCTTTCACCTATTGGAAATTTTGGTTAAATGTTCAAAATAAGAGGGGAGTAACATGACACTCCACACCAGGGTCAAATTGGTGATTTATTTGAACAAAAATAACCAGGAGTTATTTTGAAAATATTTGCAAAAAGGGTTTAAAAACAATTAGGCAATTTCTAAAAATAATTTTTTTTAAAGTGTTCAAATGACAGAATAAAAATGTTCATTAAATAGCATTTGTTATTATGTAAATTCTGATATATAATACCCCTATATTTAGAGACGATTTGAATGCTTTAAATGTTTTTTAATGTCTCTGGAAAATTATTAAAGGAAACGGTAACGGTAACTGTATTAAACGGGCCGGCCCACGGGCAGTTATTCGCGCATTTATTACCGATCGGTCGACCGCGCGTAACGGACACGCTCTCCTCTCGCTGACACTGGACCCCACCCCGACCGACCGTTACTACCGAACGGTCATCTCCCTCCTCCCCCGCGCGCGCCGGAGATCCTCGCCGGCCGTTTCTTTCCCTCCCGGATCTCTCTCCTCTCTTAACTCCCCGCACCCCCGAGCACCCTATAAGTAGCCGGCCACTCCCCGCATCCATTTCCCCCCGAGCCCCCTCTCTCTCTCGCCGGAATACTGCCTCAATTGCACGCCGGAGTAGCCACCCCCACCGGATCTCCCGTCGACCGTAGCCACCAATTCCGACCACCTCTCGCCCAACCGACCTCACCTTTCGACTCCGGAGACCCGTCGCCGTTGCCCGGACCACTCCACTGTCTTCCCCAACCACCGGAGCACCACGCCGTCGACTTCGCCGCCTTCGGATCCACCGGAGAACCCCCGACACCGGCGACTTTACCCCGTGAGCACTCCCACCCCTTGGATCCAAAACCCACGGTCCAGATTAGAACGGATTTAAATCCGAACCGTTTTCCTTTACGGACCGGTCGCCCGCCCGTAACCCTCGCGCGCACACCCCCTTAGCCAATCGGACAGCGCCACGTAGCCCCCTGACCGTCGCAAATCATTTTTCCTTTTCTGTTTTTGTTTTAATTAACAGAATGATTTCAAAATTTGTTTAGCTTATATCTTTTAATCTATTTAGTGTTTTGAGTTGATTCTTTTTGCAATAGCTCACATTTTTCATGTAGTTTCACCCTGTATTTTTAAATTTCAAATTTGAACTATAAAATTTGAATTTAACCAAATTTGCTCAAAATCTTCAAATCTGAATAACTAGAGTTTGAAAATAGATTTTGAGATGAATCTTTTTGCTACTGTTTGGTATTATTTAGGACTATCTTCATGTTTAGTTTGAGGATTTTATATACTTAGTTTTAATTAGTTTAAATTTAGATTTGGTTTCATTTGTTGATTAGGTTCTGTTAATAAACATTTAGTGTTTTCACTCACTGTTAATAAAAATATAAATATGCTTAGTTTAATTTTATTTAACATAGGAATCACAACTTCTTTTCAAATAGGTTAATTTGATTAAAACAACTAGTTAGTAATAGTTTTGTTTTGCTCTCTTGTTAGTAAAACTATATTTGTTCCATTTAGTGTTTATCAAAACTTTTACAAACTTTACAAAAGTTTTCTCAACAAACTTAGATTCAAAATAGTTTTATTAAGATAGTAGTGTTTTATCAATCACCTCCTAGTAAACAAAACTTTGTGTGTTTTCTTACTTGAGATTTGTGCATTGTTTTGTCTTGATTGTTTACTAGTTCTTGGTTGATGTTATGAGTTGTTATTTTGTTGTATACTTATTTGAGTGCTTGTTTGTTTCGTTAGATTATCCAGAGTGCAAAGCTTGTTACTTAGAGTCCCACGAGTACGAAGATCATCAATCAGGCAAGTCACCTTGATCATACTTCTACCCATGTTTTATATGCATTAGTTCTACCATCTCCCCAATTGCATGCAAGATAGGTTAGTTGGAAACTTGGTTACCTTGTAGTAGTATCATGTGTTAGGTATCCCTCTCAACCCCCTTTGACAACATTGGCCCCGGGAAACGTTGTTTTACTTTTGCTATGCTAATAGTAGACGGGGTTGGATGTGTGATTCATGAGAGTGGAGAGAGTTAATAAATTCAATACCTACATAATGATCATGATTTAAGACTTCGAGTTTTCAACATACCTCTGGGTGGATGATGGTTGAACGGCACCCTGGAGAAACCAGTGGATTTGCCTAGGTGATGCTAGAGATGGCCAGTATTCACGCGGAAAGGTCCACCCAGGCACAAAGAGATGGATGGATGCTTTAAAACCCAAGGCTTACCTGCATAGCCACAAGTCATTATGGGCTCTCGCTTGGTTGGATATCGTGGTGACCCTGGACAGGCGGTGCTACGAGAGGTAGAAGAACGGTAGGAAAGGATGGGCACCGACAGAGTCGCAGGGAAACCCTTTGGAAGACCATGTTTTGGTCATCCGTTTCTCAAACACCTTGAAGTGCGAGAAATCAAACGGAGGCGACCAAATCTTGTGGGGAACGTGTGCAAAACTTTGCAGAGTATTCAAAACCTAATCGATTAGCCGTGTGCACGGTCATGGACGACTTGAGCCAAAGGAATTGAAACTTCCGGAACTCTCAACACAATTAATAATGAGGATGTGGGTATTATCAATTTGGGTATGAGAATTGGTTGGTGGAACCATCTCATTAATCAACCAACTTAGTAATATTTTGCTTAACCCCTCCCTTGATGTAGGAAAAACTTGGCTTTATGCAAAAACTTACCACCCCACCTGCCATATTTGCATATAGATTAGATGATTATCTTTTCACCCCTCTCTTGTGACTTTGCCGGCATATTCCATATGCTAACCTACATGGCTGCAACGTATCATGTTGCAGAGTACTTTTCCGACCAGGAGTGAGGACGCGTTCTATGCTCAGTGAGATGCCCTTGGAGTCAGATGGACTCATCTACCTTCGACGCTTCCGCAAGATTTAGATATTCTCATGAGTTGGCCTTCAGCCACTTTATTGTAATGATTATTGTAATAAAGGACTCGATATGAGATTTCGATTAATATAATGCTGTGTGATTTCACTTTGATATGTACATTGATGTACCGTGTGTGTACCAGCATGATCTTGGGATGGTACAGAAACACCGGAGATTCGACCTTTCAGGTCGGGTCGCTACAGTTGACCTTGAAGAACATCTAACTTGGATTCTCTCACGGACTCAGTTTCTTCATGCATATCAACCAAAGTATCCCAAATCTCTTTTGCATGTTCAAGACGGCTGATTTTGTTGAATTCTTTGGGGGCATAGGCAGTTGAAGAGAATGTCACATGCTTGAGCATTGAGTTGCAACATCTTCAATTCGTTCGCAGTCGCTTCACGATCGGGTTCCGTTCCTTCCGCATACAATTCACCTTGCAAGCTAACATGAACAACATCCCAAATGGCATGGTTATGACCAAGCAAATGCATTTTCATTTTGTGTTTCCAGCTAGAAAAATTTGTGCCATCAAAGTACAGTCCTCTACGGTGATAATTTCCCTCACTTGATGCCATACTTCTCTTAGGTTGTGAAACCAATGCAATGGAAACCTGGCTCTGATACCACTTGTAGGATCAAAAGTAGGTCTAGAGGGGGGTGATTAAACTACTTGACCAAATAAAACTATGATTTTTCCCAATTTTAATGCTTGGCAAGTTTTAGCATTCATAGCATGTCAAGTACACCCTACACATGCATGTCTAAAAGTATAGTAGTAGAAAGTAAAGACATTGCACATGTAAGTAAAGAGAGGGTAAGGAAAGCAAACACAAGTGATGACAAGATGATTTTTCCCATGGTTCCGATAGCTAGTGCTATCGTACGTCCATGTTCATGGAGTCTTCAACCCACGGAGGGCCCTAGATCTTCATGAAGTAGGCAATCTCCTTGTAATTACAAACTTCTTGGTTCACTCCACAACATGAACTAGGAGGCTCCCAAGCGACACCTAACCAATCTAGGAGGCACCACCCTCCAAAAGGTAATAGGCTCGGTAATGATGAAGAACTCCTTGCTCTTGTGCTTCAAGATGATAGACTCCTCAACACACAATCACTCTCTCATAGATTTGGCTTGGTAGAATACATGAGATTGGTGGAAAGCAACTTGGGGAGGCTAGAAATCAAGATCCATATGGTTGGAGTGGAAGATCTTGATCTCAACACAAGGGTAGGTGGTTCTCTCTCAGTAAATCTGATAGGATAGGTACGGAATAGTTCTGAGTGCTTATCTCCCGAGTGGGTGGTGGTGGAGGGGTATATTTAGGCATCCCCAAAAATCTAACCATGACACACAATAAGTCACACTCGGTGACACCGATGTGTTAATCTCGCTGGTACCGAAGTGACAAAAAGTGGCAGCCCAACTCGATGGCACCAAAAGTAGTGTTGGCTGCACTGAAGGGTTAGGATTTGGCTGAGTCTGTCTAGGGTTTGGAATCAATGGCACCGGGATAGGAATGTTGGTTGCACCGATTTTGAATGTTTGGCTATAGACAGACTTTGGTGGGAGAGTTTGTGGATGTTTTGGTAACTATTACTTGTGCACGTATGAGCATTTTGTTCATCAACAAAACCTTACCCCCTTTTAATAGTATTCGCTTTCCTATGACTCAAAGTGATTTTTCACAAATGTAAAATGTAGAGTCCTCTTGCTTGAAGCTTGGCTAACCTATTTCCTTGCATCTTGGGGGTAATTCCACAATCCTTTTGCCATCCCTATTATTGAACCTTTCCTGAAATATACTTGGTGGAAACATTAGTTCTGTGACTTATATGTTGTTATTCATTACCAAAACCACCAAGGGAGCCAATGTGCTTTCAATATCCCCCTTTTTGGTAATTGATGACAACATATAGATGAAAGCTTGGACAAAGATATAAACAATGAATATAATCGTCGCTTTGAGAAGTATGTGATAAGCAAGAGCTCCCCTAAATTTGTGCATTATTTTAAATTTTTGTTTGAGTGCAAATGCACAATCGATTAGGTACATGGGTCACTTCTTACATGTCACATACCACTTGGTGCTGTGCGAGAATAATTAGAATGAACATCATAGCACAACACAATCAAACAAGGATGAATGATCATCACATAAGCATTAAGATGATAGGAAATAGTAGCATCACACATTAAAGCATATAATCAAACATCATCAACCATGTATCACAAGCAGCCAAAAGAGTATCACAACAACCAAAAGCAAATGTTTTTGAAAAAGCAATAAACACCGAATGCTCTCTCACTCGAATCCTAAAGATCTATATACACTCCTCCCCCTTTAGCAACAAGTTACCAAAAAGTTCAAAGGCATATATCTAAGCGTTCTTGGGCTAATCTCCTCAGGTTGTGGATGGAGGAGTCGAGAGAACAACATCGGCGAAGATCTCTACAAATGTCGTGGATGGAGCTGGAGTGGATACTGGAGGAACTGGAGCTGATGGAGCAGGAGCTGAGGTGACAGTAGCAGGAGTTGATGAATAGGGCCTCAAGTCTGGAGTAGGCACTGTGGCTGATCTAGCCTAAGTAGTGAACTGTGTGCTCGGCCTGAGAGTTGATCCAGCCTCATCATTCATAATCATCATCATCATCATCACCATCTGAAGTGGAAGAGACCTGAGGGATGTGCACTGAGTCAACTTCCTTCTAAAGCTCTATGACTGTCTTAGTTAGCTTGTCCACCTTATCATTGAGAGTCTTGATCCTTGTTTCAAAGATCCTCACAAGATTGTTCTGGTTGTCCAGAATTCCCTTAAAATCCTTCTGCATGCTCTGAACTGATGAAATCAACAGATCCATTTGCTCATTTTTGTATCTAGGGACCTGAGCACTAGTGGCTCGAACTGCCTCTGCCTCTGCGTGAGCTATAGCCGAAGTGGGATGATCTGGGTCCATCACCACGATGTTTTTTTGACCGACTACTGTAGGGGAAAACACCCCATAGCTTTATCTTTTATTGCAGATTACAGGTTACAAGCCAGTAGCTAATCTAAAAAGTTACAGAGTTAGTGCAGTAAAACTAAACTAACCTCAAGGAGGTAAATAGGAAACCCATTTTAGGAGGTCATCCCTATAGCTAGCCTTAATTCTATGAGCTAATAGGGACATATCATTAACAAAAGCTGTCTTCTATCTCCTGAAAGTGGGTCGTTCATTCCTAAAAACCCTTGTGTTTCTAATGATCCACATGTTCCAGCAGGCAATGAATACAACTTCAGTGAAGAAGGGTTGATTAAAATCTCTTTTGGCTGCAATTATAATTTCCCCCATGGAGTTGCCCCGCCATTGAATTTGAAGATAACTCCAAACCCTGGTGCTAAACAAGCAGTTGAAGAAGATATGGTCTCTATCCTCTTTAACCCTGGCATGACAGAGAACGCAGAAATTGGATTCTGATACGTTCCAATGTCGGCGCTGAAGCAGATCTTGAGTATTCAGCCTGTCCATAATAAGCATCCATGCAAATACTTTGATTTTCATGGTGCAGCAGCTTTTCCAAATCCAATTGAGTAGGGGGTTCAAAACAATGGGATGGTGAATATGCACATAGAATTTCTTGGCTAAGTAGCCCTTACCATCAGTTGCCCACAACTATACATCATTCATAGATCGGTCCCTTTGCAAATGTTGCAGGAGGTTCTCAAGCAACTGTTGTTCCTGGAAAGCCCTTTCAGAGAGCAGCAGATGGAACAACCCAGCCATTCTATTGTCATCAAAGGCATTAAAAACCTCTCCAGCTGTGGAGAAGGTATCAATGACAAAGGAAAACAACCTTTGGAACCTGTGTGCTATAGGTATAATTGAATCACCTACCAGCCAGGAATCAGACCAAAGGAGGAAAGTGTCTCCCTTGTTTGGTTTGATGGAGGTGACAGCTCTGTAACTATCCATCCTCTTGCAAATGTCCTTCCACCAAAAGTAACCACAGAAACATGTTCCTTGTGGAACTCTACCATGATAGTATCTGTTCCAGATCAGATTGACCCAAGGCACATCAGCCTTGTTAAAGAACTTATCAACATGTTTAAGGAGCAAAGATCATTCTGGACCGACAGATTCCAAATACCAAGGCCTCCTTTCTGTTTAGGTCTGCACACCAAATCGCAGCAAGTGCAGGAGCTTGGTCCTGACCATTCCTTCTCCAAAGACACTGCCTTTGTATTCTCTCCAATTGTTTTATTATTCCAGGGGGATATCTAAACTGCATAGAAAAAATATGGGTACTAAGGATAGAGCAGAGTTTAGATATTGTAGTCTGCCCCCCTGAGCCAAGGAGCTGGCAGAGAGTCTCCTTTCCATATTATCCACAAGTGGCATCAATTCTGCAATCCTTGGCCTAGTGATGCCAACAGGTAGACCTAGGTATGTGAAGGGCAAAGTGCCAAGTTTGCACCCAAAGAGTCAGCCAGCCTTTGTAGGTCATCCTAAGATACATTAACTGGCAACATAGTAGATTTATGGTAGTTAATATGTAGCCCAGTGGACTGAGAGAACATGAGAAGCATTCCTTTTAATTCCATCAATTGAGACTCCACAGCAGGCATAATAATAAGGGTGTCAAGAGCATACTGAACAATGGGAAAGTCTGTATCATGGCAAGGGATTGGCAGCTTATTTTCCCAGTGAGCAGCAAATCATTAACCATGGTTTGAAGAAAGTCTGCAGCAATAGCAAAGAGAAGGGGAGACATAGGATCTCCCTGTCTAACACCTTTTTTGCATTGGAATTTTCTGCCAGGAACTCCATTGAGCAACACTAAGGATGATCCAAAGGAGAGGAACTGTTGGACCCAAAGAATCCATTTGTCATTGAAACCATTTTGCCTGAGGACTTGAAAAATAAACTCATGTTCAGTGGAGTCAAAAGCTTTTTCAAAATCAAGCTTGATGATCACAATGGGTCTTTTGGATTGGTGGCACTGATGCAGGTATTCCAAGGTCCATCCTACACAGTCCTGGATTGTCCTTGATTTAATGAAACCATATTGGTTCTTATGAATGCACTTCATAATGTGCAACTGAAGCCTGTTGGCAGTTATTTTGGAGAGAAATTTCAACCCCATACCAGTCAAAGAAATGGGTCTGAAATCCCCAACCTGCTCAGGGGAGCCCTTTTTGGGTACCAGAGTGATATAGGAAGAATTCATATTTTCAAGTGTAGCATGTCCATCATTGAAATCTTTGGCAAGAGTATAGAAGTCCTCACAGATAATATCCCAGCATTTTTTAAAAAACAACCCATTGAAACATCAAGGCCTGGTGCTTTGTCAATGGGCATTTCCCTGACTGTCCTGTCCATTTCCTCCTTGGTAAAAGGCAGGGTAAGATCATCCAACCCATCTATCTTGTGTAACAGTGATTGAAGATCAAAAACAAGATTGATTCCATGTGACTGACCCATCTTGGATTTATAGGCTGACTAGAAACATCCAACAATTTGCGCATGATCAGATGTAATAGTTCCATCATCAAGTTTCAAGGAGGAGATAGAATTTCACCTGTATCTCTCTATGGCCATAGCATGGAAAAACTTTGTATTCTCCTCCCCCACTTTGACAGTCCGAATAGTGGCTCTCTTTTTCCAATATAGAAATTGTATATGAAGTAGGTGTTCCAAGTGTAATTTAACAATCACTCTAAAATTAGCTTCAGGCCTAAAGAGTGGTCTGATCTCTTCCAGATTATCCAGGGACAAAATCACCTGATTGCAGTTACCAATCAGTTGTTTGATTCTCGATAGGCCGGTCTGCCATTGCATAAGTGCCTGCCTCAAAGCCTTAAGTTTATCCATGATGATGGCATTGATGTGCCCTTTCTCAGAAGGCACTTTCTAGGACTTCTCCGCACAATCTAGGAAACCAGGAAGCTCAACCCAGTAATTTTCAAATCTGAAAAGATTACTCTTGGGAATGGTTGTGTTGATAGATACCACACATGGAACATGATCTGATGTAGTTTTGGCCAAGGGCAACACTTGTGTTAGAGGGTAATAAGAGATCCAATTGGCATATGTAAAGAACCAATCAAATTGCTCAAGTAGGGGTGAGTCCTGCATGTTTGACCAAGTATATGTCCTGCCCTTAAGGGGTAACTCTAATAAACCCAGGTGACCTATGATCTCATTGAAGATGAAAATATCATTTATATCTGCACCAGGTTGGTTTCTGTTGGAGGTGGATCGGATGAAATTGAAATCCCCTAGCAACAACCAATTTTCATCAACAGGTATAATCAAGTTGTAAAGCCAGCTGACAAAGAGATCCCTGACTTCCCCTTGGCATGGTCCATACACATTAACCAAGGTCCATTTCTCAGTATTGTGTTTGGAAGTAAAATCAATGATGATGCCAAAACTCTTAGTGTCTAGGAGCACACCATTTAGAACTGAATAATTCCATAGAACAACCAAACCACCAGAGGCTTCGCAGGATGGACTATACACAAAATGATCAAAACGCTTAGGATAGAAACTCCTAATAGTTCGGTGATCAATGTGTTGCATTTTGGTTTCCTGAAGGCGGACTACAGAGGCTGAACTTTCATCAATCTTGTTTCTAACAGCCCATTGACGCGCGTCAGAATTCAATCCTCGAACATTCCAACAAAGAACCCGCTAGCTTCTAGTTGAACGAATATCCATAGCAACGTAAAATAGTAGCATCAAAAGCACAGTCACACAGTGACCAGTGCATACAGAGTTCAAGGTAAACTAGTACAGGAAAACCAGCATAAGTGCAAACACAACAAGTTCTGCCACAGTGATATAAAGGGTGATTAAGACCCCAAAACATGGATCCAGAAGATGTCTAATCATCATTCTTGCTTGGAGACGGTTTGGTTGGATCCTCCATAAGAAGATCCACAATCAGCTTTTCTGGGGCAATGCCAAGGCTTTGACCAACAGCTTGTATCACTTTGATGGGTGTGGCAAGTGGGAGGTCTTGATGCTGTTCGCCTTGCTGTTCCTCCTAGTGAAGTGGCCTGGAGCGCGGTTTCCTCTTCTTTGGGAGTGGCATCGGCAGCTCCTGCAGTATAGGCCTAAAACCATCACGCTTGGCAGACCCCATCATGGACCTCCGAACGGCAGAGTCAACCACCGGTGTCGGCTTCTTGCGAGTGTCCTTTTTCCTAGCACACTGAGCTGAGAAAGAAAATTGCTCATCAGAAGTGGCCGCCGAGTTGACTATGGGAGCGTTAGTGCCTGCTTTATCCGAAAAAAGAGCCCTGGCCACAGGCCGGTTCCCAACCGAGGTAGAGGGAGTAGCAGCATCATCTGGCAAGAAGATCATGTTGGAGACCCAGTTGATATCGTCAAATGCAATGGACCATGATCGCTTGCTTAGAACAAGAGGTAAAGCAGGGAGGATGGAAAGACCCCTGGGAATTGGTGGGGCGCTACAGACATCCATCAAAGTTTCAAAAGTCCGCTTCCAAGCCAAAACTGGTGGTAATGGTAGGCCATAAACCACTCTTACCCTTCCAATCATCAGGTTCAGAGGCTGAATGATGGGCTGCTGGTAAGGTACAATCGCCAGGGGGGTTGAACACCGGTGCTTGTGGCTGCTCCTCGTTAACTGCAACAGGGTTTTGCTGGTGGTTGATTGGCTGCACAACTTGGACCAATTCTGAGGATTCAGCTTGATCAATGACCATGGACTCTTGATCCTGAGCCGGAGCCTCCTGATGATCCACGGGTGCATCTTCGTTCCAGCCCCATCCATTAGCATCATGCTGATTGTGCTGCTCCTGGTTTTGTTTGGGCATCAAAGGGAGCGGGACATCATTCCACCCAAGAGCTGGATATGGAGGAAGGGCAAACATCAAGTTGTCAGGAACTAGGTTCCCCAGCAGAGGATGTGGGTCGCCATTGAGTGGCATGGGATCTTCATCCAACGGCAACTACTCAGCAAAATTGGTGCCAAGAATATATAAAGGAGCTGACCAGGACACCCTCGTCCCACCCCATGCAGCATATTCAGTGAAAGTGACACTACAGCGCACCAGAGCATCTTCAGGAAAGATGCGAAAACCACTGATCTCACAAGGTATGGGTCATCACTGACCGAGTGGTGGAACTCTCGAAAGGTGTTGATTGCTGCCCTAAGGTCTTCCGTCTTCCGCAAGTCCAATGGAACTCCCAAAAACATAAGACATCTGTGACGAAAACCCGTAGGAGCATGAAAACCCTCACCTTCATTATGCTTCATAAAACGGAAAAAAGAATCATTCCCTAGGTACCATCTGGACAGAAGCAAATCTCTCCCTAGCATCCCTTAACCCAAAAAGACCTACGCCCGCAATCCAAGGTTGGGCCGAGTGAACATGAAAACCCTGATTGTTCAAGAGCTCCACGACTTGCTGGCATACTTGACCAATCTGATTGACGGGCGGTGCAGGCATTACTTCCGCCACTAGGTATTGCTCATGTCGACGGGCGATTGGAGTTACCGGAGTAACATAGGTCCGGGGCAGACGATGAGGGCCGCCGTCGATGATGTGTTGCCCATGGGGAACATAGCGCTCCGTGTCCAACTCAAAGTTGGCCATGGGAGGAGGGGAAGCTAGAGGCGGAGGCGCCAATGGAGGCGGCTTCGATGGCGTGCTTGGAGAGATTGAATGCGATGGGACGGGAGAGGGCGGTTCTGTTACACGCGCAGTATCCTCGAGACAAGTAGAGGTTCCCAAGAAATCCGAAACAGGGGGGACTCTTCCGTTTCCAAGCGAGACCATTTTCCAGCGCAAAGGAAACATAGTCGGATTTGGTGTGGCCCACCCGGCAGCAGGAGGAGCAAATCTCTCCAGTTGGGCAGTTAGAGGCCATGTGGCCCTGACGGCGGCAAACAGTGCAAGACAAATTCTTAGCTACCATGTCATTAATCATTTCATCAAAATTGTCCCGGGCCTCCTGTGAAGATGGGAGCATTAGCCCAGACTCATGATTAGCGGGCCCCTCAAGGGCCGGCCCATTTGCAGAGTTTTCCTTCATAATGGATTTAGCATCCATCAGTGAAAAATTTGGAAGGACAGGGTTCCCGCCCCGAAGAGCTGGAGTGACAGGCGTAGTTGAACCGATCACGCCATCGCTGGGGACCAAATTCCCTGTAATTTTGTTGGATGGAACCTGAATCTCGGAGTCTATGATGATGGCCGGCGTGAATTGAGGGGCCGTTCCAAAGGTGATGTGCGGCGAGGTGACCGTCCACCGGAGTTCTGCCGGCGGCGAGTGATGAATGACCACATTCTCATGATGTGGCATGTTGTAAGCAGCATATTGCAAAACAGTGATCTGATCAGACGTGGCAGGGCACCGATACCCTTTGCAAACTTCATACTGCTGTATAGTTGCAAAAGAAAGTTTCTTACGGGTTGAAGATCCAGACTTCAACGTAGATTTGATCGGTCTGGAATGCATTGCCATCAGACCAAGAGCAGAGCGTCGCTTAGATGGGCTCACCAGAATCCACTCAACATCACATTGCTTCTTCCATAATTTGAATTCACGCCACCAATTTGGCCCACCATTACCCCAAAGGTGGAAGTAACATTTGAAACTAGAACACTTGTAAGAACACAAAGCAAGAATGAGAAAACCAACTTTCTTACATGAAACCCTAAATGAGAAAACTTTGTCCTTGATGCATTCCACCATTAAATCAATGGCCGAACCCCCAATAGTTGACTCGAGAGCGGCAGCCACAACATCATCAGATAAGCAAAAGGAATGCCGGCTAAAGGAAACCACCATGATGAAAGAACGCCGATGATCCATCGGGTGCACGGAAAAGCTAGAATGCCTGAACACGTCATCCGCAAAAGCCGCACCATGGGACAAATCCAAATCCAAAGTGGATCCACCAGAAGAAACCATCAAAAAAAGGAGGTTTCCAAGGACGTGAGCAATCACCTAAGTTGATGATCAGAGGGAGAATCGCGCACGTCGGCTAGAAGTCCAGATCGTGGAGGAGTCGCCGGTGGGAGAGGTGGGGAGGTGGGAGCGCCATCATGGCAGGTGAGTTGTTCCCATCATCACGATGTTATCCTCAAGCTCTGGCTGTAGGGGCAAATGTGGATGATCTAAAGCAAATATGTGCTTTTCCAACTAGGAGTTGATCAGCGTCTGGATGTAGGGTGCATAGAAGCAAGAGCGCTTCTGATCAGCAGCAACCCTCTTGACTATCTCAACAATCAAGTCCATAACTCTAATCCTGGTGTGGCTGTCAAGGTGGATCAACATGTTAATGGAATATCCTCGGATCATCTTTTCATCTCCTTACTTGGGCATCAAGGTATGCCTCATAATGGTGTTCATGGTGTGGAGGCCAGATTGAAGATAGTAGATGGATCCTAGCTTGTGGGATTGCACTTTGTCTGCAGGTATAGGAGTATACATATACTTCATGGCATTATGGCTCGCCTTGGATTCTGAGTATACATCCAAATCACCATCCTGAACCTTTGGAACTCCTAAAAGTGCAGCCCACTCATCAACAGTAGATTCATACCTTGCTGCTTCAGTCATCCATCCAATCCTACCATCTCCATAGAAATGTGTAGTGGAGTAGAATTGCATGATCATCCCATCATTCCATGCAGTAAGCTCTCTTCCAATAAACTCATCCATACCAATATAGTGGAAGTTGTCTTGGACACTTGGAAAGTGGTCCTCATTCTCCTTAATGAATTTTCAATCAACATATCTTATGTCACTAGCTGCTGGGATCTTGTCTAGCAGGACTGTCTCATAGAAGTCTTGTTGCTCTCTGGTGTAGAACCTGTAGTCAACAACAGTCTTCTTCCTCTGGGCATATGGATCTATAGCTCTCCAAGCCCTCAAACTTGAGTCTTTCCTCTTCTTCATATCTTCAAAAACTAGGTGGCTGACATCATGTACTGGAAGATGTGGTCTGAGCTTCATCAAGGTAGTGAAGTCATCATCATCTTCAACTCTGGAAGCAGTTCTGTTGTGGATTTATCATGGCAGATGTCCAGGTTAACGGACTTGGATTCGAGGCCATCACTAACGTGATGGACTCAAAGGGGTTAATAGGGACGAAGGACACGAGTTTACCCAGGTTTGGCCCCTCAAGGTGAGGTAATAGCCTATGTCCTGCTTGTGTTTGTATTGCTTGTTGTATCAATTACAAGGGAGCTAAAGCTTGAACTAGCTCTCGATAACTTGACCTCTAAGTTGCCCCGGGTCTTGCCTTTATATCCTGAGGTCAAGACCACGGGTCATACAAGTTGTGGACCACTCACATTACACGTCCGAGTCTGCCTCTATCTTCTCTTGCCTATCCTGACCAGGTTGTCCCCGGGCGGCTTACACGCCTGGCTCTTCTCATCCGGGCCACCCTACCGGCCCATCCTATGAGCTGCTACACTTGTTGGGCCCTCCGGTCATCGCAGCTCATCATTGGGCTGGATACGAGCCGTCCGGTTTAACCCGGAGCCCTCCAGGGCGGGTCTCATCGTGGGGTTATTTCCCCAACATTAGGCCCCAGGTTGATTTGAGCTTGCTCATTTCATCCTTCTCTTCTGTTCCCCGGCGTGTCTCCCGGTAGTGATCCTCCATGACGTCACGTGGACTCTGCAAAAAAGATTCGCTGGCGCACCGCCAAATCCTTCCATTAAATCATTAGCCCGAAAATCGAGGCGTCCGCCTCGGTCGGACGATTTGTGTCGCCTGGATTTTCACGCCTGCCCCGTTTTCCTTTTAAATAGGACTACTGTGGGCGGCTTTTCCTTTCTCCCACTCGTGCTATCATCCCCCTCTTCTCCTATACCTCCGCTCCTGCTCCGGCTCCGTCTCTGTCTCGCCGTCGACTGGCTGCTGCATCAACCTGTTGCGAACCAGAGCCCATCTCGTGCTCCTGTCGCTAGTAAGTCTTCTTCCCTTTGACCCATAACTGTCTCTGGTAGGGTTTGACCCATAGTCATCGCTTAGAATTCGAACTCCATTGCCGCCAGCCGCGCTTAGCGTATGAACTCCGGCAAGTCGCCTGACCTCGCGGCGCTGCTGTATAATAGGCAGTGAGTAATAACACATAGATCGGTCCCTACTCAACCTGCCATTTTAGGTTTTCGTTCGCCTCGCCCGTTCGTCCTTAGGTCTAAAAATAGAGGCATTTTTCCTGCTTTTGTAGATCTATTATTTTAGCTGAGCTTCACGAAATCTGTTTCCTGGGACTTAGCCGTTTTTTGCTCCTCCTCTTTTCTTTGTTGACTCACAAGGCCCCTCCGGCTCTCATCAGCCGGCATATTATTTGTAGAACCCTTAAAATTGTAAACCGTCGTAGATATTTGTTTTGCTCTTAACTCGCCATACTTTTTAATTTGCACAGTCCTTAAGCCGCCAGCATGTCTCGTGCCTCCAACTCATGCAACTGGGTCGGGTCTTGCATCACGGAGGAATACTTATTGGATTTTATTCACACGGGTACCCTTCCTTCCAAGGAGGTCCTTAATTGGCGGGCCTCGGGTGATGAAATGCGGCACACTCCTCAAGAAGGCGAAGTAGTGGTCTTCTCCGATCATATCGAGTAAGGATTCGTGCCCCCCGGCTCGAAGTTCTTTCGTGACGTCCTTCACTTTTACAAGCTTCACCCCCAAGACTTGGCACCCAACTCCGTCTCGAATATATGTAATTTTCAAGTGCTCTGTGAAGTCTATCTGCAAGCCAAGCCGTCTATGGGGTTAGTTCGAGAATTTTTCTACGCCAATCGGCAAACTAAGGTGAAAGTCGGTCCGAGTCTAGAGCTTGGTGGGATCTCCATTCAACGGCATAGGGATATTACTTTTCTAGCCATGCAGATGCCGAGTCATCCAAAGGACTGGAACAAGACTTGGTTCTACTGCAAGGATACCTCTCCTGAGAATGAGCGTCCACTGCCGGGTTATCGTCCCTCTCGGCTCAAGACAACTTCAGAGCTTCCGGGCCGGCTATCAGCTTCGGAACGTGCAAGGTACAAGCCGGCCCACGCCAAGATCAAGGCCCTCATGGCCAATGGTTTAACTGGGCTGGATCTGATCCGCTGCTAGATTTCTTGGAGGATTATTCCCTTAAGTCATAGAAGCCGGCTCATGTGTGAATGCGAAGGCAAGTATCATAGTTCACTATGCTTCAGCCAATCAACCCTGACGGAGGATGACATCACCACCATCATCCGGAGCCTTGTCCATGAAGCATCCGGATCATGCAGCGCCATTGGCCTGGCGCCTTTTAACGCCAAAAATCTGGCTCCAGATGTAAGGCGACTTTTCACCACTTTTCTCCTTGTCACTTATACCTTTCTGACGTATTACTGTTTAACCGGTTTAAGCTTTCCAGGCCAACTCTGATTTCTGGAAGAAGGAGTATGTTCCTCCTTTGAAGAAGCCCAAGAAGAAATTTCTGGCTAAGAAGCCCAAGCAGACTGCCCCACAAGAAGCCCCGCCATCATCCGACTCAGAGGTAAATCTTGGCTGCTTTCTACCATTTTATTACCTTATTTTATTTACACTTGTTTTACTCACAGGATGATGTTCAAACAAGCCGTGCCAACGCCCCTGAGGTACTCTATATTTCTTCCGGCTCAGAATATTTTATCCCCCGGAGGCCGCGGCGGGTTATGGGAAAAGTTCCTCTTTCTCATCCTCTTGCTTATCTGGCTCCCGATTTTCTTTTGAAAAAGCAACAACAGGCTGAGCGTCGCTAGACCCAGAGCGCTGGTTCTACTGAACTTCTGTCCGGCTTACCATACTCGCCAGCTCCGAAGAAACGCCCCGTAGAGGTATGTATCTCCGTTTTAATGACTTTCACTTTGCGACCTCGACGTTGTCTCATATTTCTTAAATTGTCTCTCAGAAATCACCCTCTTCTGGCGACTCTTCGGCGACCGCTCTGCCCCCTCCCAAGATCAACCCAATGTAAGTATTTCCCATTATGACATCTAGCTCTCTATGCGGCAGTAGTATCCTTTGGATTCTGATCCTCACATTTATAGTGCCCAAGCAAAGCGTCGCAAGACAAACAAGTCCTCCCCTAGCCCTGCAGCCCAAGAGCCAGAGCGTGAACAACCGGAAGAGTCACGACCGGATGTAGATCCGCTAGCCGCATCCACTGGGCCGGTTGTTGAAGATAACATCCCGGAGAGCCCTCCAAGGGGTCCTTCGAAACCACCGAGTCCTGCCCAGATGACCAAGACCACTGCAACTCCGGACGTCGTGATCACCAGGTCTGCCTTTTAGTCTGCCCCTGCTCATGTGCTGACTAGGCATAAAGAGTCGGCCGAGGCTTCAAAGAAACTGGATTTTGACTCTTCTTCCTTTGAGAAGATGACGGCCAAAGAACTTCACACCGGTTATGTGAACCAGCATTCCACCAGCCGAGATCTGGAGCTTCGGCTGGTCAGCTTGATGAAGAAAAAATATGAGGTAATCCCCTTCTTGCTATAACCTTATTTAGCCCCCAAGGGCTGGCTCAATCTAGTTAAGAGTTGAACCAGGTCTTTCCTGATCCTGTGTTAAAGATCTAAATCCATAGTCCCCAAGGGTTGGCTCAGCTTTGATAAAGTTGAGTCAGAGCTTCATTATAGATAGTTTGAACAGCCAATTGTAGCCCACAAGGGCTGACTCAATTTCGATAAAGTTGAGTCGGAGCTTCAATGTGGATAGTTTTAAGAGCCAATTGTAGCCCCCAAGTTCCGAATTAACTTGATGAAGATGAGCCGGAACTGCATTGTAATCTTGGAGATCAAATATACATTAGCCCCCAAGTGTCAAACATATTGCTTGCAATCTTCTTGAAACTTGCATAATTTTGTCTTAATCTTCATCATCTGATAAAATTCCATCCTGGCGACTTATTCTGCATTTTGGTATGCCATAGGAAGCTTTAAACGAGGCCGGGTCGCAGTTGACGGATCTGAAGACCAACCTGGCGGCTCAACAAATGGCTCGAAGTGCCACCGATGAAAAGTGTCGGCTACTCTCTGAGGAGTTGGCCACAATCAAGGCCGACTTTGCTGCTTTTAAAGAGTCAACTGAGTCTGAGAAGATCTCTTTGACCAAACGGGCGGATGACGCCGATCAACGGCTGATAGTTGTATCCGATAAACTCCAAGCCCTGAAACGCCATATTACCAAGATGATAGCCGCCCTCTTTGGTAAGCTTCTGACAACTTTTGCTTCAATGGCTATATAACACTTCTACTAGCGAATCATCCTGAAATGTCCGTCTTATGCAGGCCCTAGGAGCCGACAACTGGCTTCTGATAGTGTGCTGCTGTTGAAGGCCATCTACACTTGGACTGAGCAACTATACTGCGGCGCGGTGTGCACTATTAAAGCCGTGCAATACAAAGACAAGATTCCGGTGACTCTCAAGGGCGTCTTGGAGCTCTTTTCCACCATGCCTAAGCAGATTGCCAAACTCAAGAAGTCAGCTGCTCGCCAAGGGGCCATTGCGGGCATCAGCCGGGCGTTGGCCTTCTCTCCGGGTCTAACATCAGCCGAGATGCGGATGGATTCCCTTCAAAGAAAGACGATGGCTCAGAGTTCACTGATGCTGACTACAGCCGGTGCGTGAAGGAATCCCGAGTACTAGCTTCCGTCTTAGCGGAAGAAGCTGATCTGACGACCTACCAGGCGGCTTATGGCCCGGATCAAAAAAGAATCCGCGACCCACTTTACGAGTGCAAAGACTTGACACTTGCCCGTAGTAAGGACTTCTTCGCTCCTGACCTTGACCGGTCTTCTTATTTTGACGAAGGCTCTTTTGCGGCTCTAACGAACTGCAACTGGGATTTGGACAACCTCCAGATCGGGGCCACCGAAGAGTCAGAGTAGGATGACCCGGCAGCTAGTTAGTCCCTTCTTGAAAAAACTTGTAACAACCGACTCTCCTTAACCCGTCGTGTGGCGTTTGAAAAGAATTGTCAGAAATTCTGAGCTCCTCTAGGAGTGTATGTAATAGACTAGATGTTTACTTTTGCTTCTCCTGAACCTTGTGTCATTATGCTTTATAAGATGATCCGGTTTATTAGCTGCCATTGTCTTTTTGTATGCTCTTGAACCTTTTATACTGCTTTGTCATCATAGAAGACACCTGCGGCCAAGATTAGGTAAACTATACCCGGAGGTGGCAATTCCCTTTTGGCGATTACGGCTAATCTGGTTAGCCGGAGATGGCATAAAGCCTGGCCGATAAGCTGTTTAAAAGATACACCCATAGGTAATAATACGGCGTAAACACCGGCGGATAACCATTAGAAGCTATATCCGAAGGTAAGAAGCCACTCTCACCGCGACTTATTTTCCTGAGCCGGATTTTTGTGCCATAAGGCCGGCTAATAGGCGTTATAAGCTATACCCGAAGGTAAGAAGCCGCCGTTCGCCGCAGCTAATTTACCTTAGCCGTTTTACGTGGCCTAAAGCCGGCTAATAGGCATTATAAGCTATACCCGAAGGTAAGAAGCCGCCGTTCGCGGGTCATGAGACGTTAGCTACCCGTCGGTAAAAACCTCTCATAACCGCGGCTAACCGTGTTAGCCAGAAATTTGGCATAAAGACGGCCGATAGGGTGTTAGAAGCGATACCAGTCGGTAAGAAGCCCCCCTCAGCAGTATGGCATAACCCGTTGGTGGATAGGCATTAAAAGCTGTACCCAAAGGTATGAAGCCGCCCTCGCCACGACTCATTTTCCTAAGCCGGTTTTTTTTGTGGCATAAAGCCTAGTGCCGTAGCTCATTTTCCTGAGCTGGGATTTTGTGGCATAAAGCCTGGTGCCGTGGCTCATTTTCCTGAGCCAGGATTTTATGGCATAACGCCTGGTGCCACGGCTCATTTTCCTGAGCCGGGATTTTGTGGCATAATGCCTGGTGCCGCGACTCATTTTCCTGAGCCGGGACTTTAATTGGCGGTGACACTATTTGATATAACTGTGACATGTACAATGATAGTGTACGATGAGGGGTCTCTAAACCCTTAAGTGAAATAAGGACGGAGATGCGCGATGTTCCACGACCGGCGGGGCTCCTGACCCGCCGTATCTGAGTCATCTTGGATATCGATGAGGTAATATGACCCATTGTTGAGATTTCTGCTGACTACAAAAGGTCCTTCCCATGGAGGAGAGAGCTTATGCATATTTGTCTGGTCCTGAATCAGCCGGAGCACTAAGTCGCGCTCCTGGATTGTCTGGGTCTTAACCCTGCGGCTGTGATAGTGACGCAAGTCTTGTTGATAAATTGCCGACCGGGCCGCTGCTAACTCTAGCGCCTCTTCCATAGCATCCAATGCGTCTTGACGTGCCGTCTCATTGTCCGCCTCAACGTAATCCGCCACCCTTGGCGAGTCATGCCGGATGTCACTGGGCAAAACTACCTCGGCCCCGTACACCATAAAGAAAGGCGTGAAACCCGTAGATCTGTTAGGGGTGGTCCTGATGCTCCATAAGACGGAGGGTAATTCTTCTACCCAACACCCGGGTGTTCGCTGCAAAGGAACCATAAGCCACGGTTTAATCCCGCTTAAAATTTCCTAATTGGCACGCTCTGCCTGACCGTTGGATTGTGGATGCGCCACTGCTGAAACATCAAGCCGGATATGCTCTTCATCACAGAATTTTTTCATAGCCCCCTTGGACAGATTTGTAAAATTATCAGTGATGATGCTGTGTGGGTAACCAAAACGGTAGATCAACTTTTTGATAAATAAAACTGCCGTAGCCGCGTCACATTTGCTGACCGGCTCTGCCTCTACCCATTTGGTAAACTTGTCCACCGCCACCAGGAGGTGTGTTTTCCTATCCTTGGATCTCTTGAAAGGTCCCACCATGTCAAGCCCCCAGACCGCAAACGGCCAAGTAATTGGTATCATCCTTAACTCCTGAGCTGGGATATGAGCACGTCGGCCAAACTTCTGACAGCCGTCGCACTTACGGACTAGGTCCTCCGCATCTTTATGAGCCGTCAACCAGAAAAACCCGTGCCGGAAAGCCTTGGCCACCAAAGATTTTGAGCCGGCGTGGTGTCCACAATCGCCAATATGGATTTCATTCAAGATCTGCTGGCCCTCCTCTGGTGAAACACAATGTTGAAAGACTCCCATCACACTGCATTTATGCAACTCACCATTGACTATTGTCATGGATTTAGAACGTCGGGTGATCTTTCTGGCTAGGTCTTCATCCTCAGGTAACTCACCCCGGGTCAAATAGGCCAAATAGGGAGTAGTCCAATTTGGGATAGCATGCAGAGCCACCACTGATTCTGACTCCGGGTCAGGAACAACCAAATCTTCTTCTGAAGGTATCTTGACAGTCGGATGGTGTAAGATGTCCAGAAAGACATTGGGTGGCACTGGCTTTTGTTGAGAGCCTAATCGTGATAAGGCATCAACCGCCTCATTTCTGCGATGATCAATGTGATCTACCTGATATCCTTTGAAGTGCCCCGCAATAACATCAACCGCCTGACGGTAAGCCGCCATCCGCGGGTCCTTGGAATCCCAAGTGCCAGAGACTTGCTGAGCCACCAGATCTGAGTCGCCCAAACACCTGACTCGACTCAAATTCATCTCCTTGGCTAACCAAAGACCATGAAGCAAAGCTTCATATTCATCCACATTGTTAGTGCAGGGGAACATCAGCCAGAGTACATAACAAAATTTATCACCCTTGGGGGAGGTCAGAACAACTCCTGCCCCTGACCCTTCTAATCGCTTGGATCCATCGAAGTGTATAGTCCAGTATGTGTTATCCGGCTTTTCCTCGGGAGCTTGACACTCCGTCCAATCATTTATGAAATCCACAAGGGCTTGGGAGTTGATAGTTGTGCGAGGCACATATTTTACATTGAGAGGTCCCAGCTCCAATGCCCACTTAGCAATCCTTCCTATGGCTTCTCTGTTCTGGATAATATCCCCCAGCGGAGCAGAACTGACCACAGTTATCTGGTGCCCTAAGAAATAGTGTTTTAACTTGCGGTTGGCCATGAAGACCCCATATACCAGCTTCTGCCAATGTGGATACCTTTGCTTAGACTCTGTCAGGACCTCACTGATATAATAAACCGGCCTTTGCACTGGATACTCCTTTCCAGCCTCCTTGCGTTCGACCACGATTGCAGCACTCACTGCCCAGTTATTAGCCGCCACATAAAGGAGTAATGGTTCTTTTTTAGCCGGAGCAGCCAGCACTAGCGGCTCAGTGAGCTGTTTTTTAAGCGCCTCAAGTGCTTCACCCGCCACTTTACTCCAGACAAATTTGTCTGTCTTATTCATCATTTGATATAAAGGAATAGCCTTCTCTCCAAGATGGCTTATGAACCGGCTCAACGCAGCAATCCGCCTTGCCAAGCGTTGAACATCATTAATGCAAGCCGGCTCTCCTAGAGAGGTAATAGCCTTGATTTTGTCCGGGTTAGCCTCGATACCACGCTCAGAGACCAGGAAACCCAAAAGCTTGCCCGCCGGAACACCAAAGACACACTTGGTCGGGTTAAGCATCATCTTGTAGATCCGGAGATTATTAAAAATTTCTTTTAAATCCTCCAAGAGAGTCTCCTTCTTTCTGTATTTGATCACGATGTCATCTACATAAGCATGAACATTACGGCCGATCTGACTATGAAGGCAGGTCTACACGCATCGCTGGTAAGTGGCCTGGGCACTTTTGAGCCCGAAAGGCATAGAGACATAGCAGAACGCCCCAAAGGGTGTAATAAAAGTCATTTTCTCCTGGTCTTTAACCGCCATCTTGATTTGATGATAACCTGAGTACGCATCCAGAAAGCACAAACTTTCACACCCCGCCGTAGCATCAATGATCTGATCAATACGCGGGAGAGCAAATGGATCAGCCGGACGAGCCTTGTTAAGGTCCGTGTAGTCCACACACATACGCCATGTGCCATTCTTTTTGAGCACGAGCACCGGGTTAGCCAACCATTCCGGATGAAAAACTTCAATGATAAAACCTGCTGCCAAGAGCCAGGCAACTTCTTCCACAATAGCCTTGTGCCTCACCTCATTGAACCGCCGCAAAAACTGTTTGATCGGCTTAAACTTTGGATCTACATTAAGGTTGTGCTCAGCGAACTCTCTCGGTACACCTGGCATGTCAGAAGGTTTCCATGCGAAGATGTCCCGATTCTCACGGATGAATTCGATGAGCGCGCTTTCCTATTTGGGATCCATGTGAGATCCAATGATGAACTGCTTAGATGAGTCGCCCGGAATGAAATCTACTGTCTTGGTATCATCCACCAAAAACTTGAGGGGCGGCTCAACCTCCGTGGTGGGCTTTTTCAGTGGGGTCATATCCTCCAGATCAACATTCTCCTTATAGAGCTTAAGTTCCTCCTGGGCACAACTGGACTCCGCGTAAGCCGCGTCTCCTTCTTCACACTCAATAGCCGTATTTCGATTACCATGAACGGTAATGGTACCGTTTAAGTCGGGCATCTTGAGCTGCAAGTAAACGTAGCAGGGCCTAGCCATGAACTTAGCATAAGCCGGCCGTCCAAATATCGCATGATAACAACTCTTGATCCTGACCACTTTGAACCACAAGGATTCCACCCTATCATTGTACTCATCGCCAAAAGCCACTTCCAACGAAATCCTGCCCACCGGACGCGCCAACTTACCCGGAACCACACCGCGAAAGACGGTGGATGAAGGTTTTAAATTCTTGTCAAGCAACTTCATCCGCCGGAAAGTGTCATAGTAAAGGATGTTTATGCTGCTGCCGCCATCCATAAGCACCTTGTTCACCATATATCCGCCCACCTTGGGGGCTACAACCAAAGCCAGCCACCCTGGGTCATCGACACGCGGCGGGTGATCTTCTCGGCTCCATGTTATGTCATATTCAGACCACTTTAAGTACTACGGAAGAGCCGGTCTAATCGCATTAACTGCCCGCTTTCGCAACTTCTGGTCCCGTTTGTTGAGACCGATTGTGAAAACGTCGTACTGCCCGGAGCTGAGCTGCTTCGGATTACTCTGAAAACGAGACTGATTACGCTGTTGTTGCTGATTATTGTTACCAAAATGTGGTTGGTGTCCCCCTTGACTATCCTGAGCTGGATGACGGTGGACCGGATGACCGGACCCTGAGCCACCAGAACCAAAACCAGCTCCTGACCCGTCATGTCCTGAGCCACCTGGAGGACCACCATCTTGATTGTTAGGTTGTGTGAAATACCACTTGTACTTCTGCATGAAATTGCAATTCCCCCATGTATGGTTTGCCGGCTTATCAGGCAGACTTTGATTTGGACAAGGTCGCTTAAGTAACTCCTCCATGTTCGGGGAAGAGCTATCCCTGCCAAAGGGCGGTCTAAATCTCCTATAGCCCTTGGGGTAATTCTGATGGGTGTTTGTATTAGCCACCAGCTCTGACCCGGCCTCTGGATTCTTACATTTGCTCTGGCTACCATTGTTTACCACACCCTTGCCTTGATTGCCTTTCTTACCATGGCCAGCTTTCTCATCATCAGAACCCGGATCTTTCGTACTGTCAGAGTCGACATATTTTGTGAGAGCCGTCATGAGCTCTCCCATGTCCTGGCACGTACGTTTGAGCCGGCCGAGTTTCTGCTTCAGAGGAACAAAATGGCAGTTCTTCTCCAAGATTTGTACCGCCTGGGCCGCCATGATCTGCTCTGAGGAGTGGATGATTGTTGAGATGCAACATACCCAATGATGGTCCGACACGTTCTCCTGTTGGACACAGTGATGAAGATCCACAATGGTCATTGGTTGCTTGCACGTCCCTTGAAAGTTTTTAATGAACCGGGCCTAGAGCTCTGCCCATGAATTGATGGTATTAGGCGGTAACCCCTTTAGCCACGTGTGAGCCGGGCCTTCAAGCATCATGATGAAATACTTGGCACAAACCGCCTCACCGACCTCCAACATCTCCATGGCCAGTTCATAACTCTCCACCCAGGACTCCGGGGGTAGATCAGCGGTATAATTTGGGACCCTACAGGGCCCTTTGAAGTCTCTTGGCAGCCATTCGCTCCGCAGAGCCGGCGACAAACATGGTAGCCCTCCCGTCCTGGAGTTTACTCCTGCCCCTACCAAAACGGAAGGTGCAGGCTCCTGGTGAGCCGGCCTAGATGGTGCCTCTTGCGGGCTTCCCGCATGGTTTACAAATGCTGACGTGTCTCTACCCGGCTGGTGACCCGTCGGAATCTCTCTGTGCCGGTTGCTGCTGGAACCTGCTGGTGACTTGTAGCTCTGGCTAAAGCTGCGGCTAGGAAGAGGGGTTGAATGAACACGGCTCCGGTTGTGAGTATATTTCTCCTGCTGGGCCACGGCCGTCTGTAGGTACCCGATAGCGTTCCGCACATCCTCTGCAAAGGGTGCTTCACCTGGGATAGGAATTGTCTCAAGCCGGGTGGCTTCTGCCACCATATTCTCGGTCGGGTTAGAATAATGACCCGCCGGTGTCGGAAAGCCACTGGGTGAAGCTTGGTTACGCCGGTCCGGATGAGTCGCTGGTCGCCCCGTCGGGCGGCTTTCGGGCGCGTTCGTTACTCGCCCCGCACCAGGAGTATTGAAGAGGTTCCTTGCTTCATAGCGCTCTGGTAGACGGGACTGATGCCTCCTTCGATGTACCGTTGCTGCTGATATCTGCTCCAACCCTAGACGGAAAGTGTCTGCCTTGATACGTTCTGCCTCTTCCTCCATCTGGATCTTTAGCTCATCCAACCTTTGTCGTTCCTCTATCATCCGGCCCTTGATCCTTGCGATCTCTAAATTCTGAGCTGCTTGATTATCTGGTGTGACCTCAGTGGCCATTAAAGTCGTGAGCTCGTCCATTAGCTCCACAAGAACTTGAGCCGGCAGCGGTGGGTTATCACCCGAGATGGCGGCTCCTGCGGCTGTACTACTCGTGCCTCGGGCTGACCCTGCCATGAACACGGCAGCGTGAACCGGAAACTCAAGATTATCCGACTCTGAGCGATTTGACTCAAGGCAGACGTCGCTGTAGCCCCCCAGGCCGCCGTTGCGGAGCTGGTACACCGACTCCGTTTCTCCACTTGAAGATTCGTCCTCCGAATAGACGAGATTTTCGTGTGATCCGGAAGCTTTCAGATCCATACCTTCAGTGAAGCCTACGAAGACATGCTTCTGACCCGGATTAGCACGGACAAGATGCATGTTACACGCAGTTCGCAGACGCCGAGCCGGCTCGATGATGTCGGTGCAGACGTCCGGCCCGGGTGTAGATCCATCAACCCTTCCGATGAAGACGTGGATCCCGCCGAATGGAACCCAGAATCCATACTCCACGGACTCAACATCAAGCCCAGCGCCGGCATCGTCGATGTAGAACCGGCTGCGGCGACTCTTGCTGATCCTTCTGACCACGTATCCTTTGAGCCTCGGGAGAGAGCCCTTCGAGAACTCAACACCACCAAGCGTCAGCCCCACGGTGGGCGCCAACTGTTGTGGATTTATCACGGCAGATGTCTGAGTTAACGGACTTGGATTCGAGGCCATCGCTAACGTGATGGACTCAAAGGGGTTAAGAGGGACAAAGGACACGAGTTTACCCAGGTTCGGCTCCTCAAGGTGAGGTAATAGCCTACGTCCTGCTTGTGTTTGTATTTCTTGTTGTATCGATTACAAGGGAGCTAAAGCTTCACCTAGCTCTCGATAACCTGACCTTTAAGTCACCCCGGGTCTTGCCTTTATATCCTAAGGTCAAGACCACGGGTCATACAAGTTGTGGCCGACTCTCATTACACTTCCGAGTCTGCCTCTATCTTCTCTTGCCTATCCTGACCAAGTTGTCCCCGGGCGGCTTACACGCCCGGGTTTTCTCATCCGGGCCACCCTGCCGGCCCATCCTGTGAGCCGCTACAATTGTTCGGCCCTCCGATCCTCATGGCTCATCCTTGGGCTGGCTACGAGCCGTCCGGTTTAACTCGGAGCCCTCCAGGGCGGGTCTCACCGTGGGGTTATATCCCCAACAAGTTCCCTTGTTCTTTTCAAAAGCTGGAATCTGCCTAGATGTCCTCTTAGGCTTTTCAGCAACAACCTTCTTGGATTTGGTGCACTTGGATGTGCCAGTCTTTGGCATAGCATCAGCTAGAAACTTCTTGGCCTTCTTCTTGGGAGGAGCCTTCTCAACATGTTCTTCCTCCTCATCCTCAGCAGCAGCACCAGCAGCCTCCTCTGGATCTTCATACATGGATGTAGGCCTGCCAATCACATGAATAATCCTCTTTCTGTCTTTCTTCTCCCCTGCCTTCTTAGGCATAGAATTCCTTCGGGGATCAATGGTTATAGTGGCCCTAGCACTCTCATGTGCTTTGATAGCTTCAGAGCTAGCATATATCTTGTTGACAACTCTCCTGGAAGAAGTGGCTTCGGTAGCAGACTTCTTATCAGCTTTTTCTTGCTTCTTGGCAAGAATCTCCTCAGGGACAAAGTCCGAATCCTCCTCATCTAAATTCAGCTTCTTTATGGTCCTTGTAGCAGCTTTGGGCAACCCATGGGAGCTGGGGTGCCTGGATCTGAAAATCAACTAGACTCTGGGCTTGTGCCTGAACTCATGTCCACACCCTGCTCTGGCAAATTCTGACTGTCCTCACCATCTGACATACTAACCCTGTGATCAGAGTATAGAAGAGCACAAGAAGATGAGTCATCAAAAAATGAGGCTTGTTTTTGAAAGTTTGAACAATAGATTTTCAAAGTTTTGCATTCTGTCAAATGAATATCGGCACAGCCGAAGCAAAAATTTTGGTGCTACCGAGACTGACTATCCCTCTTAACAGAAACTTGGCACTCTTTGCGGTAAGACCAAAAAGAAGTACTTGGTTCCATTGAGACAGTTCTCAGCAACACAGAAAGACAAATCGGTGAGACCAATTTGTTTGCTTCAGTTCCACTGAGTTCCATCAGGCAGAAGGCAAACCCTAGAAAATCTAACATTCGCTAGACTATTGGAATTTTGTGTGGATAGGAGTACATGCATTGAGTGGCTTATAGATAAAATCAAATCCAATGCGCAAGAATCAGACGAGAAGCACAAAGGAGGGCGAATCTGTACCCTAACTTGGCAACGGATCCGCTACGGCGGTGATTATGGAGAGGATTTGGTCGACAGCGGTGATTCCCAGCAGCGGAGGAGCGCAGGGAGACAAGGGCGACGACCAGGGGTCTCGAAAGCGGCAGCTTAGGGTTCTGAGGCGCGACGGTTTGAGGATGAAATTCAAAGTGTTGGGGTCCACAGTATTTATACCCACCACTGTCGGTGACACCGATTCTAACTTTTTAGTGTCACCGAGTTCCTCAACTGTCAGTTGACAGGGAAACTCGGTGTAACTGAGAAGATGGAATTGGTGGTACCGAGATTGAAAACCAGATCAACCCTAGGCATTCGGTGAGACCGAGATTTTGTGCTTGGTTCCACCGAGATGCACTTGGGACGTTTTGATGGTCAATCCTTGTCGATATGGAACTCCGAGTGCTCCACACGCAGAGGGATCGAAAAGCACTTGTTCAAATTTTGTGATGCAGCATGAATAGAGTAGGAGGTGAGAAAGCATAGATAGCTAAAGGGTGATCCCAGGCATTCTTGTCTATCCAATTGGAAAAAGATAAATCAAAAGCCAAATAGCAACAATTGGATGTCCTGGAATGAGTAAATAAATGGAGACGAACATGCTCACACAATAAGATGTCAAATGAAATCATGACAAACATGCACAAACACTCTAGCATCTAACAAGCACTTGGGCAATTACGAAGTCATCTATATTTGAGTATTTTGACTTAGGAGCCAAGTAAGAATACTTGATCGTACGTCATACTCATCATTTAAGCACAAGTGGGCTTACCACTTTTACATAAATCATTTAATGTTGT
The DNA here is from genome assembly GCA_022496015.1 of Hordeum marinum. Classification (NCBI taxonomy): domain Eukaryota; kingdom Viridiplantae; phylum Streptophyta; class Magnoliopsida; order Poales; family Poaceae; genus Hordeum; species Hordeum marinum. Next base: position 417,316,535 of record CM039674.1, on the reverse strand, counting down.
CACATACTAAGAGATGCTTTGACTCAAGTCTTAGAGTAAAGCTCCCCCTTGATGTGACATCCCCCCATAAGAGGGATAAACTAACCTTGGGTTTTGTCGATGAAGACTTCATGTTGGTGAGGTAGTGGTGGATGCTCAAAGTTGATGAAGATCAGCAAGAGTTGGGAGCATCCTTGTTGTTTCCTTACTCTTCTCACCTACATGGGTTAGTCCAACACACAAGAGACAAATACAAGGATATCTATGGACATGGAGTGCAAAGCATGTGTGATGATGTCCATTGATTTGTCGATTACCGTGTCCCTTGCTTACCTTTGAGGGAATGTGTGACTCCTTGATCTATTGCATAGGGTTGATGTTGATTGCAAATAGATCTTGCCAATAATGAATGTGAGTGAATTTCATTGGCGGAGTCACCCCTCAAGAAATTTCTAGTTCTTCTTCTTGGGGACCCACATCAAGTTGATGGGGATCCTTGGTGTTGAAGTAGAACTTGTAGAAGTTGAGCTTGTAGTAGCCTTGGGAACCCACTTCACCAAGGCTTGGGATTCATATTCATATGAGTCAATGTCCTCTTGAAGCTTGTTCTTGCCCTTGAGCTTGGTGTCTTGTGGTGGCAGGTCATCTTGAGTGTTTGTCCCCTTGGGAAGAGTATTTTCATACTTCTCCTTTTGAGGAACAAACTTGGGATTGGGGTATTGACCTTCTTCCCACTCAACTCCATTAGCGTTGAAGTAGCCAACACCACGATTCTTCCGGTATCCTCCATGCTTGTGTACAATCTCCTCAAATTGTTTGCACCCGGCAAGACTCTTGTAGATACCTTTCTCTATAATTATTTTCAATAAAGCATTTTCTTGCTGAAGTGTAACTTGGCTAAGACAATCATCATTAGTTGAATCAATAGAACTACTAGGAGCAACATCATTGGGTTTAACACTTTTACTGTTGCTACTAGATGAAGAACCTTTCTTGCCTTTGTTACTAGTTTGCTTAGATTTGACTTGTGGCATGAATGTAGACAAGAGTAGTCGTTTGGAAAGATAAGATGAAGTCTTCTTTCGGAGATCATCATTGATAGCTTTAAGGAACTCATGTTCTTGCTCTAAATTGAGCTTTTCAACTAGTAGCTTCTCATGTGTCCTTACAAGCTCTATATGATCTTCGAGAGTAGATTCATGGGATAACTTAAGAGTGTTAAGTTCTTTTGTTCGTTGTTCTATTTTCATCTTATCATCGTCAATCTACCTATCTTGACTAGCATGAGAAATATCACGTTAATTTTGATCAACGTCACTAATTTTATCACATAGCAAGTCATCATCATAAAGCAAATCATCTTCATCACTATTGAAATCAAGATATTCGAGGTGTGATACCTTGGGGCCTTTAGCCACGAAGCAACTTCCACTCCCTTCATTTGGTGAATCAAATAGATCATAGGAGTTGGTAGTCACTAGCGGAATTTCGGCAACACCATCATCTTGACTATAGCCGGAGTTGGAGTGATAGCTTCTCTCGCAGTGGTTGTCAGAGTCAGAGCCGGAACCCATTCACCAACATGAGCTTGATGTTTCCTTCTTGAGTAGCTCTTGGTGTACTTGTCCTTCTTCTTCGAGTCCCTACTTCTCCTTGAGGGTCTTCGTTCATAACGATCATCTCTACTCCTTCTCTCTCTTCAAGGTGATTCGTCTCTTGAGCTTCGTCTTCTTGGTGACTCTTCTCTTCGTTTGTAGGGAGCCATGAACTCATTGGAGTAGTGTCCGGGCTTCCCACAATCGTAGCAGATTCGGTCACGACTTGACGAATGCTTCTCTTCATGTCTTGAGTTGGAGCTTCGATCTTTGCTTCTATTCTTGTAGAACTTGTTGAATTTGTTGACCATGAGTCTTGTCTCTTCATTTGTGACAAGGTTGTCGCTTGAAGTTGCGGGAGCATCACTTATGGCTTTGTAAGCACCGCTAGACTTGTGGTGAAGCTCTTCCTTGTCTTTGAGTGTCATCTCATGAGCAACAATTCTACCAATCACTTCCGTTGGTTTGAAAGCTTTGTAGTTGGGAATCATTTGGATCAATGTGCAAACGGTGTCATATCGATCATCCAAAGCTCGAAGTATATTCTTGATGATGAATTTGTCTGTCATTTCTTCGCTTCCTAAGCCGACAATCTCATTGGTTATGAGAGCTAGCCTAGAGTACATTTCAGCGACTCCTTCACCATCCTTCATCTTGAAGTTGTAAAGTTGACCTTGAAGAACATCTAACTTGGATTCTCTCACGGACTCGGTTCCTTCATGCATATCAACCAAAGTATCCCAAATCTCTTTTGCGTGTTCAAGACGGATGATTTTCTTGAATTCTTTGGGGCATAGGCAGTTTAAGAGAATGTCACATGCTTCTGCATTGAGTTGCAACATCTTCAATTCATCCGCGGTCGCTTCACGATCGGGTTCCTTTCCTTTCGCAAACAATTCACCTTGCAAGCTAACACGAACAACAGCCCAAATGGTAGGGTTATGACCAAGCAAATGTATTTTCATTTTGTGCTTCCAACTAGCAAAATTTGTGCCATCAAAGTATGGACCTCTATGGTGATAATTTCCCTCACTAGATGCCATATTTCTCCTAGGTTGTGAAACCAATGCAATGGAAACCTGGCTCTGATACCACTTGTAGGATCGAAAATAGGTCTAGAGGGGGGTGATTAGACTACTTGACCAAATAAAACTATGATTTTCCCAATTTTAATTCTTGGGAAGTTTTAGCATTCATAGCATGCCAAGTACACCCTACACATGCATGTATAAGAGTAAAGCAGCGGAAAGTAAAGACATTGCACATGTAAGTAAAGAGAGGGTAAGGAAAGAAAACACAAGTGATGACACGATGATTTTCCCGTGGTTCCCATAGGTGGTGCCATCATACGTCCATGTTCATGGAGTCTTCAACCCACGGAGGGTAACGGTCGTGAGAGTCCATGGAGGGCTCTACCCACGGAGGCTTCCACGAAGAAGCAACCTTGATTATACCATGACGGCTTCCGTCCACGAAGGAGTAGCCTCACTATGCGTAGATCTTCATGAAGTAGGCGATATCCTTGCCCTTACAAACTTCTTGGTTCACTCCACAACACGAAGTAGGAGGCTCCCAAGCGACACCTAACCAATCTAGGAGGCACCACCCTCCAAAAGGTAATAGGCTCAGTAATGATGATGAACTCCTTGCTCTTGTGCTTCAAGATGATAGACTCCTCAACATACAATCACTCTCTCACAGATTTGGCTTGTTAGAAGAGATGGGATTGGTGGAAAGCAACTTGGAGAGGCGAGAAATCAAGATCCATATGGTTGGAGTGGAAGGTCTTGATCTCAACACAAGGGTAGGTGGTTCTCTCTCAGAAAATCTGATAGGATAGGTATGTAATAGTTCTGAGTGCTTATCTATCGAGTGGGTGGTGGTGGCGGGGTATATATAGGCATCCCCAAAAATCCAACCATTACACACAATAAGTCAGACTCGGTGACACCGATGTGTTAATCTTGGTGGTACCGAAGTGACCAAAAGGTGGCAACTTTTGAATCTCGGTGAGACAGGTATTGGAATCTCGGTTACACCGACAAGGTGACCAACGGTCAGAATTGACAAACTCGGTGACGCCGATTCGACATTCTCGGACGGACCGAAAATGTGAACTTGCATAACAGAAACTTGGCAGCCCAATTCGGTGGCACCAAAAGCAGTGTCAGCTGCACCGAAGGGTTAGGGTTTGGCTGAGTCTGTCTAGGGTTTGGAATGGGTGGCACCTGGATAGGAATGTTGGTTGCACCGATTTTGAATGTTTGGCTATAGACAGACTTTCGTGGGAGAGTTTGTGGATGTTTTGGTGACTATCACTTGTGCATGTATGAGCATTTTGTTCACCAACAAAACCTTACCCCCCTTTTAATAGTATTGGCTTTCGTATGGACTCAAAGTGATTTCTCACAAATGTAGAATGTAGAGTCCTATTGCTTGAAGCTTGGCCAACCTATTTCCTTGCATCTTGGGGTAATTCCATAATCCTTTTTCTCCCTATTATTGAACTTTTCCTGAAATATACTTGGTGGAAACATTAGTTCAATGACTTATATGTTGTTATTAATTACCAAAACCACCAAGGGAGAAAATGTGCTTTCATCTGTGAAGCCCAAGATAGAAGTATTATACTTCAATACTCGTAAGCGATTATTCCGTGGTATATGAGGAACTTGCCCTTTGTGCAAACATTATGATGTTGGATTCAGCCACGGTTCATCCGAACATCACAACACTCCGGTCGCTAATCATATGCTTCCCGTAGTCCTTTTCAAGCCCCTCCGATTAAGTGAAAGAAATAAAGCACTATAGTCTGATTGCCTAGTCTGCCGCTCGACACCGCCTTCGGGTTACGATAATATGGCTAAGGGACATAGTGCATTGGCGTAGACACCCCATGTAGTATCTACGTTGGGGTTGAAGCCGACGAATCGCATCTTTCAGTATTAAATAGCCACATAGGAGTTATAAAGGAATGCAAAACCATATAACAGCAGATACTAATATCATTAAAAGTTATCACAAGTGTTCGGACATGTTACAAGCTCATTCAAATATATTTTTCACCCGAACACTACGACGCTATCACCCGAGCACTCTCCATCACTCCATCGAAGTATAGCTCAGGGCGTCGGTGCTCCTTTCCGGGTGGCGGCGGGTCGGTGGCGACCTTCATTGGATTCAGCCCCGGCTAGTGCACTTTGGCCTTTGCAAGGGCCATCCGGACTCCTTCGATGTAGGAGGAGCGCTTGATGGTGTCGAGGCGAGGCATGGTAGAGATTAGTCTCTGCATCAGACCGAAGTAGGTGCGTGGTAGTGGCTCGCCGGGCCATAAGACGATGTAGAGGTACTTCATGGCTGGCTCCGCCATCCGGTGCAACTCCATCGGCTGTTTGAGCTGCTCCACCAGAAGAGAAGGATGCTCGGGGGCTCTAAACTGCGCCCAGAACATCCAAGCTTCATCTTCCTCTCCCCACGAGGTGACCAGCCGATTGGCGTCCGCCACACTCTTCTGGAGATCAGCAGATGCGCCTAAGGATCGCCATACCCAGGTAAGCAACTCGAATCTGCTATCCCCGAATACACAATTTAATGAGTACGGCATACCATGGGCTATTTCCTTGGCCTGGCGCACTTGCTCCTCGTAAAACTGTTTGTCCGTCCGCTCCTTCTGGAGGTTGGCTTTCATGGTGGACAGTTTGGCCGAGCCCGCTTTGTTCTTCTGCTCCAAGGCCTCGCATCTCTCGCTAGCATCCTTGAGCTCCTGTTGAACCTCTGCCACGCGAACTTCATGCTTGCCACTAGTGGCCCGCATGGCGGAAAGGGCGGTAGCCGTTTCCTTAGCAGCTGCCCTCTCGATGGCCGTCTCATCCTTCGCACGCTGGAGCTAGGCCTTGAGCCTCTCCACCTCCTCCGCTAAGGCTGCGTGTGCAGTACACATAGATAAACAATCTGCATTGATAGTATTCGGACTAAAAAAGTGAGATGAAGGCATTCAGATTCTGTCACAACATACCTTGAGCTTTGTCAAGCCTTCGATTGCGGGCCTCACCTTCGTCTTCGGAGAGGTTCAGCTTCCGATTTAGTTCCTCCAGCTCGGCGCCATTTGTGGCCTCCGCCGATGACGAAGCCTGCATTACACACACAATTAATACATCACATGATCTCTCAAATTCCTGAATTGTAGACAATCCGATCATATGTTAGGACACTTAAAAGTGCCTCCAGGGTGGTTTCGGATTCAGATGTGACCCCTAGGTGGGCTTTTTCGCCTCACCTAGGGCTCGGTGGCTGCCATGTATATAATGCGAATAAATAAAAATCTTTGTAAATATCAGGTGACTTACTTGAAAGCCCGCAAGGACACCTATGAAGGCCTCCTTCAGTCTATTGTCAACGGACTGGATGCTTTGTAGAGCTCGATAGAGCCTCCTCCATGCCCGACCACCTATTGGTCGGTGGTACTGGGGATGATCAGACTTCTTGATCACCCACCGGAGATTGGACCGGTGCCTCCGGAGGCATAGTGCGCATCGGATATGTTCTCGGAGGGGACTGAGCTCCCGCTCGATTGGACCCATTGGTGTCCGGGTGGTGCGTTGCCCCCCGGTCTTCAGTAGCCGAGGCGTTAGGCTCAGCCACGGTACTATCTCCCTCACCCCCGGTGTCTACCTCCATAGGAGTAGGCTGGGAAGACACCTCCACGGCGTCCTTCGTGGCACCTGGAATAGTGGGATGAGAGGCATCCCCGCTCTCTGCCACTTCGGCGGGCGTGGTCTCCCATCTGATATCACCTCGGTGAGGATAACTTGCGAGGGGCTGCAAGGGCAGTAACCTGCATGTTAGCAAACTCTAAATCTATTCGTAACAAACGGGAGGGTCTTCTGATACTAACCTTGATGGGGGGTCTTGAGCCGAGGGCTCCTTCATGGAACCTCCTCCAGGTCCTCAGATGCGGAGCTCGAGTCTGAGCTATCATAGGACAGAACCACCCACGTCTGCTGCGCCCTCTTCGAGGCAGGAGAAGCGACCTATTCCGGGACGTCTGGAGACGCCCCTCCCTGCCTGGCGCGGGGGAGATTGCCTCACCCCTCCCTTCCTCGCGCGGGGGAGATTGCCTCGCCCCTCGCCCTTGACCTCGGCCTCCTCCTCCTCCTCTTCTTCTTCCTCCTTTGCCTCCTCCTGATTTGAGGAGGCGGGGGTATCTTCAGATGCGGCATCAGACTGGTCCTTGATGCGGAGGCTAGCCTGGTTTGGTTTCTTCTTCTCCTCCTTCTTCGCGGGAGCCTCATAAGGCTTTACCACGAGCATTTTGGCTAACAGTCCGGTCCTCTCGTCTTCGGGTTGAGGGGCCGGACTGTTCATGTTGACAACTTTCTTCAGCCATCTCTGCTCAGACAGATTAGATAAGAGGATATAGGATTTTTTTGTGTAATGAAGTCGACCAAGTTGGGTTGTATCGTACCTTGGAATCGGGCTTGGCGGCATGCAGACCCTTGTACTCCTCCTCGGATGGCTAGCTCTTCATTGATTTGAAGAATGCCTTCCACAACTTCTCCCGCGTAGTGTGGAAGGGATTCCGGACTGTGGGCTCGGCCTCGAGTTCTCTAGCCCACAGGGGGGTGTCCCGGTGCTGGTAGGGGATGATGCGTCTTCGGAGCATCACCTGGACCACATCGGTTAACTTGGTGCCGTCCTCGACCAAGGAGAGAATGCCCTTCTACAAATCGGTCACCTCCTTGTCTAATCCCCAAACGAGGCCCTTTTTGAGCCATGAGGCCAGTCTGGTGGGGGGACCAGATCTGAATGCGGTGACGGGGAGCTATCCCTCTTCTTGGTGTTCGGTGACATAGAACCACTCCTTTTGCCACCCTTTGATGGTATCAATGCGAGTGCCTAACGCGGCTGAGCTTGCCGATGACTGCCCCACCACAATCTGTGTGCTTGCCTCCGACGCACTTGGGCTTTATGTTGAAGACCTGCCGCCAGAGCCCGAAGTTTGGCTCGATGCGCAGGAAATCCTCGCATACGAGCATGAACGCTGAGATGTGCATGATGGAGTTCGTCAGTAGGTCGTGGAAGTCGAGGCCGTATAAGAACATCAGCCCCTTGACGAAGGGGTGGAGTGGGAAGCTCACCCCGAAGTGGGGGATGAAAACCACCCTTTCGCCTGGCTTGGGGGTGGGGATCACTTGGCCCTCCGCTATACGGTGAGGGATGTTGGCGGGGAGGTAGCCAGCCTTCTTGAGGTCGAGTATGCCCTGATTGGTGATTGTGGAAGCTTCCCACTAAACGTTGGAGCCTGCCATTGCTGAGCTCGGAGGTGGGGTCGGAGAGACCTAGATCTGAGCTCCGAGGGCGCAAGGGAATGGGAGGCGGAGAATTCGAATGGAGAGTGTGAAAAGCCTTTGGGGTTTTCTTTCTCTTTTTATGAGGCCTATCGATTTGGACTCCCCTTATTGCGCCATGAATCCCTTCACTTATCAAGACGTGCGAGCCGTTGCGTGTGCGTGATTAAGTATATCCCACATAAAACGGACACGGTCGGTATATTGATATATCGTGATGATTAAAACAGCCTCGAACCGCGAATCGAGCCTATGCAACTGACCTAGTGGTCGTGGTGGGTCGTAGCCTTTCATCAGAAAGGTCATCAGAGGGTAGTTGTTTACCCCCTGATGTTTGGCCTTCAAAGCCAATCAATTTTCTGTATTCGGATGTGCCATTATATGGAAACCTGCTTATCATCGGAGGCCGAACTATGGTTCAGCAGGAAGGAACTCACCTCGCAAGACGAAGACTCTGTTCGCGAAGCAATGGGAGCTAAAGACCCTTGGCGTTGGAGGCAAGTTTGGGGGCTACTGGGGGAGTCCTGGATTGGGGGGTGCTCAGATAGCCGACCTGTTGTTTATGGGCCGGACAGTATGGGTTACTTACCGGACACATGAAGATTTGAAGGTCCAGTCTCCAAGATGGAAGCTTCGGGAAGCACGGCTTGCGCTCCATGTTTGATGTAGTAAATAGGCATGTTTATCTCATCGGCATGTAACCGACCATGTGTAAACCCTAGGCCTCCTCGTCACCTATATAAGACGGAGCGATTTAGGGGTATAGCCAGAACAACTCGTCTAGGGTTAGCTATACAATCTGGAGGTAGATCAACTCTGTAGCCCCTTACATCATCAATACAATTAGGTAGGACGTAGGGTATTACCTCCATAGGAGATCCCGAACCTGGGTAAACTCGTGTCCCCTTTGTCTCATGTTACCGTCGATTCTAGTCTCACAGTTCAGGACCCCCTACCCGAGATCCGCCGATTTTGACACCGACAGCGGCCACCACCCTGGCCGTGCCTAGCAGGCTTGTCTCCGCCTCATGGACCCCCTTGACTTGAGATCAACTCAAAAAATTCCTATAAATATAGAAACCTCCGAAAAGAAACCAAGATCGGGAGTTCCGCCGCTACAAGCCTCCAGAGCAACGAAAACCAATCGGGGGCCCATTTCGACACCATGCTGGAGGGGGAAACCATCACCGGAGGCCATCTTCATCATCCTGGCGCTCTCCATGACAAGGAGGGAGTAGTTTACCCTCGGGGCTGAGGGTATGTACCAGTAGCTATCTGTTTGACCTCTCTCTCTCATGTTCTTGAGATGGCATGATCTTGATCTACCGCGGGCTTTATTGATATAGATGAGTCATATCAATTTTCCCCCTCTCTATCTTCTTGTGATGAATTGAGTTTTCCCTTGAAGTTTTCTTATCAGATTGAGTCTTTAAGGATTTGAGAACACTTGATGTATGTCTTGCGATGGGATTTCCGTGCTGACAATGGGATGTTCTATTGATCCACTTGATGTATGTTTTGGTAATCAACTTGCGGGTTTCGTGACCTTGGGAATCTATGCATAGGGGTTGGCACATGTTTTCGTCTTGAATCTCCGGTGGAAACTTTGGGACACTCTTTGAAGTTCTTTATGTTCGATTGAACATGATGAATCTGAAATTGTGTGATGCATATCGTATAATCAAGCCCATGGGTACTTGTGGTAACATTGGAGTATCTAGGTGACATTAAGGTTTTGGTTGATGTGTATCTTATGGTGTTATTTTAGTATGAACTCTAGGGCTGTTCGTGACACTTAGACGGATAGCTCATAAGATTAATCAGAAAAGATAACTTTTAGGTGGTTTCGTACCCTACAATAATTTCTTCGTTTGTTCTTTGCTATTTGTGACTTTATAGTGAACTCTTTTTCGCACGTGAGGGATTTATATAAGATTCAACTATGTCAGTATTGTTGAGAGAACTTGCACTAGTGAAAGTATGAATCCTAGGCCTAGTTTTCAAGCATTGCAATATCGTTTTTTGCTCACTTTTGTTACTTGCTACCTTGCTGTTTTTATAATTTGAGATTGCAAAAACCTATATCTAATGTCCATATTGCACTTTTATCACAATCTCTTCACCAAACTAGTGCACCTATACAATTTACAATTGTATTGGGTGTGTTGGGGACACAGGAGACTCTTTGTTATTTGGTTGCAGGGTTGTTCAAGATAGACCATCTTCATCCTACGCCTCCCATGGATTGATAAAGCTCAGGTCATCCACTTGAGGGGAAATTGCCATTGTCCTACAAAACTCTGTGCTTGGAGGCCCAACAAGAGTCTACAAGAAGAAGGTTGTGTAGTAGACATCAGTATGTTGATTATGCTAACTACATTGTTGCTAAATATATACCACCTAGTTTCACATACCAACAAAAGAAAAAATTCTTCTATGATTTAAGAAATTACTTTTTGGATGATCCTCATCTTTATAAATAAGGAGTAGATGGTATTACTAGACATTGTGTACCTGAGCATGAACATGAAGTAATCTTACGAAAATGTCATTCCGAAGCCTATGGAGGATATCATGCAGGAGATAGAACTGCTCACAAGGTATTGCAATCTGGTTTTTATTGCCCTACTCTCTTCAAGGATGCCCGTAAGTTTGTCTTGTGTTGTGATGAATGTCAAAGAATTTGTACTATCTGTAAGCGTTAGGAAATGCCTAAGAATTATTCGCTTGTTGTTGAACCATTTGATGTTTGGGGTTTTGACTATATGGAACCTTTTCCTTCCTCTAATGGGTATACTTATATTTTGGTTGTTGTTGATTATGTTACTAAGTGGGTAGCTATTCCAACTAGTAGTGCTGATCATAACACCTCAATTAAAATGCTTAAAGACGTTATTTTCTCGAGGTTTGGAGTGCCTACGTATTTAGTGACTGATGGTGGTTCACAATTTATTCATGGTGCTTTCCGTAAAATGCTTGCTGAATATGATGTTAACCATAGAATTGCATCACCCTGTCATCCTCAATCTAGTGGTCAAGTTGAACTTAGCAATAGAGAAATAAAATTAATATTACAAAAAACTACGAACAGGTCCAGAAAGAATTGGTCTAAGAAACTAGATGATGCACTTTGGGCCTATAGAACAACTTACAAAAATCCTATGGGTATGTATCCATACAAAATGGTATATGGAAAAGCTTGTCATTTCCCTCTAGACTTAGAACATAAAGTATTTTGGGCAATTAAAGAACTCAACTATGACTTCAAACATGCCGGTGAAAAGAGGTTATTTGATATTATCTCACTAGATGAACAGAGAACCCAAGCTTCTGAAAATGCCAAACTATTCAAAGAAAAAGTTAAAAGATGGCATAACAAAAAAAATCCAAAAGCGAGAATTCAAAGTTGGAGAATATATTCTATTGTACAACTCTCATTTAGATTTTTACAGGAAAACTTCTTTCCAAATGGGAAGGACCATATGTTATCAAAGAGGTGTATCGGTACAGACCTATCTAGATTAATAATGTCGAAGGTAGTAACCCGAAGGTGGTCAATGGACAAAGAATTAAACACTATATCTTAGGTATGCCTATTAATGTTGAAAGCAATATTATCCAAACCATGACACCGGAGGAACACATAAAAGAAACCTTCCAAAACACTCCAGAAACGTGAAAAAGAAGAGGTATGTGATACGGTAAGTAAACGGACATCGAAAAATCCGCAAACATATTTTCTGTTAGTTTTGGAATATTAGAAAAAAATAGTAAAATAAGCAATAAAGAGGAAAGCAACCGAGGTGAGCACGATACACCTAACCGCGCCTGCCCTTCCTAGCGCTCCCTGGTGGGTTGTGCCCTCCTCGGGCACCTTCCCAACTCTGTTTTCCTTCCATATTCTTGTTTCCCAAGATAAAAAATCTCTCTATATATCCCCGATTGTTTTGTCCACCGCATCATAGAAAAATCCCATGTCCCTGTTTCGTGCTATTTTTCTATCATATCTATCAAGCCAGGCATTATGTCTTCTTCCTCCTCCAATAACATAGAAGAAGATTCTTGGTTGATGTAGATGGAGCTGAAAAGAGACAAGCCAACAATGAAGACAAGTGCAAGGAAGCTATGAGGGATCAAGCTCAATAAGGAGGACAATCCATGCCCATAGAAGCGGAGAAAGAAGAAGATATCCTTTGACCTTATTACAATCATCTTACCCCACTGAAATTGAAGCTTTTAGGGCATTCAAAGAGGTTCTTGTTCAGAATAAATTTCTCACTTGTGAAAATATTTCGCTAGAGGAGCACATCATCATCCTTCGGAGCATCAGCCATAAATTGGAGTACCTATTGAGTCTGAAGTGTGACACTTCATCACCACCACCTTCATCATCTTCACCACCAAAGGAGACTTGAGGTCATGGGTATGGGCACTCCCCTTGGCTTGAGCCAAGCTTGGAGGTGATGCCCCAATATCCTATCACCATCACTTTTAACCTTTACTTATTTTATTTCGATCCTTACCTATTTCCTGATTTAGTTAAATAAAAGTTTAGTATGATCTATTTTCGAGTGCTAGTTTCGTGATCTATCTATCTATGTAATCGAGTGAGAATTATATAATAAAGTTTGGTTTGAGCTCTTGCTTCTTTACTTTCTTGTTGGAGTCATAATAAAAAGAAAATAAATGAAAAGGATCATATACTAATCTTATGGTAAGTGATGTCTACTATGCAACTTTATTCTTGTAGACTATGTTGGGCCTCCAAGCGTAGAGTTTTGTAGGAGAGTAGCAATATTCCCTCAAGTGGATGATCTAAGGTTTATCAATCCGTGGGAGGTGTAGGATGAAGATGGTCTCTCTCAAACAACCCTGCAATCACATACAAGAAATCTCTTGTGTCCCCAACACATGCAATACAATGGAAAATTGTATAGGTGCACTAATTCAGGTGAAGAGATTGTGATACAAGTGCAATATGGAGGATAGAGATAGTTTTTTGTAATCTGAAAATATAAAAACAACAAGGTTACAAATGGTAAACAACGAACAAAACGTTGTATAAATGCTTGGAAATAAGGCCTAGGGTCCGTACTTTCGCTAGTGCAATCTCTTAACAATGCTAATATAATTGGATCACATAACCATCCCTCAACGTGCAACGAAGAATCACTCCAAAGTTCTTATCTAGAGGAGAACATAAGAGGAAATTGTTTATAGGGTACGAAACCACCTTAAAGTTATCCTTTCCGATCGATCTATCCAAGAGTTCGTACTAAAATAACCAAGTTATCCTTTTCGATCTATCAATCTAAGAGTTCGTATTAAAATAACCAAGTTATCCTTTCCGATCGATCTATCTAATAATTCATACTAAAATAACCAAGTTATCATTTCTGATCAATTTATATAAGAGTTTGTACTAGAATAACACCATATGATACACATCAACAAACTCTAATGTCACCTAGATACTCCAATGTCACCACAAGTATCCATGAGTTAATTCTATGGTACACATCAAACAATTTCAGATTCATAATGCTCAATCCAACACAAAGAACCTCAAAGAGTGCCCAAAGAGTTCTATTGGAGAACAAGGCATGAAAACGTGCAATCAACCACTATGCATAGATTGCCAAGGTCATCGGAATCCGCAAGTTGACGCCATAACATATATCAAGTGAATCACTTGAATACCCAGTGTCACTACAGGTATCCGCATGCAAGACGTATATCAAGTACTCTCAAATCCATTAAAAGTATTCAATACGATAATAACAAAATCTCAAAGGGAAAACTCAATTCATCACAACAAGATAGAGAGGGGAAACACCATGTGATCCAACTATATCAACAACGCCCATGATACGTCAAGATCATTCCAACTCAAGAACATGAGAGAGAGATTGAACACATAGCTACTGGTACAAACCGTCAGCCCCGAGGGTGGACTACTCCCTCCTAATCATGGCCTCCGCCGGGATGATGAAGATGGCCACAGGAGATGATCAACCCTCTCCGGCAGGGTACTAGAATGCCTCTAGATTGGTTTTTCGTCGATACAGAGAGTTGTGGTGGCGGAACAAGAAGTCTAGGGTTATTTCTGATGGTTTCTATATTATAGGATTTTTTAGCATTGGTTTCACGCGAAGGTGGGACACAAGGTGAGGAACATACATTAGGGCACGCTAGGGGGGGCCTGGCGCGTCCTGGTGGGTGGCGCCCACCTCTTGGCTCTTCTCGGCCCCCCATGAAGCGTCTAGTGTCTCCTTTCTTAAAAAAAATTGTCAAAAAGTTTCAAGCGATTCCGAGAACTATCATTTTCTGCACAAAAAACAACACCACGGTAGTTCTGGGAAAAACAACATCAGTCCAGGTTAGTTCTTAATAAATCATATAAAGTCCATCAAAACCATATAAAAGTGTTGTAAACATAGGTGAATGAATACTTCATAAATTATCGATACGTTGGAGACGCATAAGTAATTAATGACATCACATAAGGAAAAGTATAAGTGGTAAAATTTATTGGAGATTGAAAAACATACCATTGGTCAATGATGCAATTCATGAAAAAATTAATTATGGAAGAGAAGATTCATAGGCAAATACATTATCTTGGACATATTTTATGATTGTGAGCCCCAAAATTGTTGACGTTGGACAAGGATGACAACGTGATGATTTATGTTTGTTCATATTCACATAGAAGTTATATTGTCATAGATCCTTCAACATGTGGTGCTTGCTTGATTTCTTTGCTAGCCAAAAATTCTGCACTAAGTAGAGATACTAATTGTGATTCCAAAAACCCTAAACCCAAACTCATGTTTTGAGAGTCCACCATACCTACCTATGGATTGAATAAGATTCTTCAAGTAAGTTGTCATCGGTGCACTAAGGCAATCAAAATTGCTTCTAAATGTGTTTGATCCATTAGTGCAATATAAAATTGAGCATTGTACAAACTTGTGATGGCAAAGCAATAAAGCGACGAACTATAATAAAGGTTGCTATCATAGGGGGCAAAACAACGTGATGTTCTTTTGCATTAAGGGATTTGGTATACAAACTAAAAAGCGCATGACAACCTCTGCTTCCCTCTGCGGAGGGCCTATATTTTACCTTGATGTATTTACTTTCATGCAAGAGTCAAAGTATTCTTCCCTATTTTTTTTACTTTTTCTTTTCGCAAGCATCATGTGGTGACGAAAGATATAGGAACATATATCTAGTTGGATATGGGTGAGCATGAGTTATTATTTTTGACATCACCCTTGAGGTGAATATGTTGGGAGGCGAAACTATAAGCCCTTATCTTTATACGTGTCTGGTTGAAACTTTTTGCTCATGGGTATGTTGTGAGTGTTAGCAATCATAGAAGATTAAATGATGGTTGAGTACGTGGACTTGCCAAAAGGCTCCAACACGAGACCCTTCCTGAAATTATGATGAATTGTAGTTGCAAAGTTGACTGAGAACATAGTTTGTTGGTTTTCAATAAGGTTTATGCTTTATACTTCTATGGTGTGATGAATTGTTACTTGTTCATGAGAAGTTACATGATGATGGTATAGAATAAAAGTTACTCCCTCCGTTCTAGAATATAAGGTGTATTGTTTTCCATGCAAGTCAACCATTTGAATGCTTGAACAAGATTATAGAACAAACTAACGACATCTATAATACAAAATAGATAAAATATGAAAATACCATTCATGATGTATCAAATGGTATAAATTTTTTATTGTGGATATTGATATATTTTTCTAAAAAATTGGCCAAATGTTGCCTCGTTTGACTTTCGAAAAAACAAATACACCTTATATAAAGGAACATAGCGAGTATATGAAAGATCTTATGATAAAGTATGTTGCTGCTTTGATAATAAGCATGATGCTACTATGTCCGTATTTTGTTTTTATTGACACCTCTCTCTCTCAAACCATGTGGACATGTTTTTCGATATCGGCTTTTGCTTGAGGACGAGCGAGGTCTAAGCTTGGGGGAGTTGATACGTCCATTTTGCATCATGTTTTCCTACTGTTATTTATAGTGTTTTTTTGCATAATGATGCTTTATGGAGGAATTCTAATGCCTTTTCTCTCATAATATGCAAGGTTTGCACAAAGAGGGAGAATGCCGACAGCTGGAATTCTAGACCTGAAAAAGCATATCAGAGATACCTATACTGCACATCTTCAAATGAGCTAAAAATTCACGAAGAATTATTTTGGAATATATAAAAAATACTGGAGGAAATAACTATCGTACGGGGCCACCTGGTGAGACACTAGGGCGCACCAGACACCCCCCCAAGCACGCCTTGGTGGGTTGTGCTCAACCCGGCCCACCTTTGGTGCCCATCTGTTGGTACTTAAGGTCTTTTGACCAAGAAAAAATTAGTAGTAGACTTTCAGGACAGAACACTGCCGTCTTGAGGTGGAACTTGGGCAGGAGCGCTTTTGCCCTCCGGCATAGCGATTCCGTCGAGGGAACTACCCTCCGGGAGGAGGAAATCAAAGCCATTGTCATCACCAACAACCATCTCATCTTGGTGAGGACAATCTTCATCAACATATTCAACAAAACCATCTCCTCTCAAACCCTAGTTCATCTTGTGTGTTCAATCTTTATACCACAACCTCAGATTGGTATCTATGGGTGACTAGTAGTGTTGATTATATTACGTACTTGACTACTATATGGTTTATTTGGTGGAATATTATATGTTCAGATCCATTATGCTATTTAATACCCCTTTGAAATTGAGCATGAACATCATTTGTGAGTAGTTACCTTTGTTCTTGACATCACGGGAGAAGACATGTTGCATAATCATGTGAATTTGTTGTGTGTTCGATATTTTAATGATATGTATGTTGTTCCCTTAGTGCTGATGCATTGTGGAGTAGTTATTAGATGATGGGTTTCTAGAGTAACAGAAGCTTAAACCCTAGTTTATGCGCTACTTCGTAAAGGGCTGATTTGGATCTACTTGTTTAATGCTATGGTTAGATTTCATCTTAATAGTTTTCTTGTAGTTGCGAATGCTTGCGAGGGGGTTAATCATAACTGGGGGGTTGTTCAAGTAAGAACAACACCCAAGCACCGGTCCACCCACATATCAAATTATCAAAGTAGTGAACGCAAATCAAACCAACATGATGAAACTGACTAGATGAAATTCCCATGAACCCTCAAGAACGCTTTGCTTATTATAAGAGACCGTTTAGGCCTGTCCTTTGCCACAAAAGGATTGGGCTACCTTGCTGCACTTTATTTACCTGTACAGTTACTTGCTCGTTACCAATTATATTTCTATCAAACTACTTGTTACCTACAATTTCAGTGCTTGCAGAAATTACCTTGCTGAAAAACCGCTTGTCATTTTCTTCTGCTCCTCATTGGGTTTGACACTCTTACATATCGAAAAGACTACGATTGACCCCCTATACTTGTGGGAGATCAACCTGACCCAACACGGTCAAGTCTCTGTGCTTTCTGTGGCATCCCTGGATCAATATACTGGCATACATAGTGCCTCGATGAAATACCATTATTTCACATGTAAGTAAGTACCGTAGATCCAGAGTATACCTTATATCACAACGGAAACAAATCATTAAGGGTGTGGAGTCCCATCAACGCCAACGGAAAGTTGAGTGTAGACCATAAACCTATATCGTAACTCTTACTTGTCGTAGAAGTCCCGCAACATGATACGTTGCAACCATGTAGGTTAGTACACTGATTATACTGGCAAGAACACATTAAAAGCAGGTGACAATGCTATTTTATATGCAATATGGCTATGGTAATTCTAAGTCTGAATTTTTGCAAAAAAATCACTTTTCTCCTAACTCAAAGTTTTCATTTGCATTTTAATACTATGTGGATGTTATTTATGAGATGGTTCCACCAACGAATTCTCATTGCCAGGTCGTTAAAATCCCAAATTCATTTAATCGGTAACAATGTTGAGAATATCCAGACAATCCAATTTCTAGTCGCTCAAATTGTCCATAACCAGGGACACGGCTAGTCGATTAGTTTAACACTCTATAGAGGTTTGTGCACTTTTCTTGCGATACTCTATCGCCTCCCTTGAAGTTCTCACATGGCCTGGTGTTTGAGAACAGGATGACCGACACACAGTATTTCTAGAGTACTCAACTATGCTAGAGCCCATAATGGCTTGCAGCTGCACATGAAAGCTTCTGGTCTTGAAACATCCATAAATCTCTTTGAGCATGGGTGGCCTCATAAAAAACTAGGTGATCACTCGTACATCCCCACTATCTCCTAGCAAGGTCGTAGAACTAGGTGATCACTGTTACATCTCCAGGTTCCCCTTGCAAGGTCATAGAACTGGGTGATCACTAGTACATCTCGAGGATCCCATGGCATGGTCATAAAATAGGGTGATCACTGGTACATCTACAGGATCCCCTATCAAGGTCATAAAACTGGGTGATCACTGGTACATCTCCAGGATCTCCTATGCCCTCTCCTTGCAACTAGTCCACCCAGAGGTGTATTGAAATTTTTGAAGTCTTGAAATCTTGAGGTTGGTTTAGATCAGTCACTCTCACAACTTCCATGAATAACTCATACAAATCCCCATCTACTAAAGCATAGCAATAAGAACTATTCATCGATTCCCGGGGCTAGGTAACAAGGGTATTGGTGTTCCTACCTCATGATACTACTCAAGAACTACAATTTTAATTTACCTAATTGGTGCAGGATGGAAGGTGGCACTAATGCAATCAAATGTAGAAATTTTAAAGAGATGATGAAGGTGAACTTGCCTGGTAAAAGTTTAGGAAGATAAATCGCTCGCTGAAAACTTGATAGAACTATTCTTCACTCTCCAATGAAATCTACATAGTCAAACATTGCATTCACTTAAATAAACACATCTAGAAAGAAATTTTGTCAAACAAAATAACTATCCAAAACAATAAATAAAATAACAATGAAATCAAAGAAAAACCAAATAAAGATCCAAGGAGAAACCAACTCACACGATAGCAGTCAATACTCACATAACAACACTAAATAAATCTAAATAACTATTCAACGGTAAATAAAATACAATCTAAATAAGACTACACAAAGCAATTTACTAATCTAGTTATCACCAAATCAAGTATAACAACAAGACAACGATTAACATAACCCTATATCAAAATCAAAACTAAATTATTGATATTTGATAGAATAACAACTATCTATATTATCATGGCAAAAGAATTACTTTTGAAACTAATAACACTAATTATATTACTACAATTTGGAGCTAAGAAAAAAATATACAATAATAGATAAATTATAAAATTCTATCTACTCTGTTCTAACATGAATATATCATAACATGTTAAAATCTACAAAAAGAACTAACTAAACTGATTAAAAACAACAATTAAATGACTAGAACAACTATATAAGAAAAACAATATTGATTTAACTATTTTTTTTAAAAAATATACTAAAAATAACTCACTAAGTACTACTGCAGAAACAAATCACTAAGAAAATAGCAGCAAGAAGAATCAATCAAAAACATGTTTTTGAACTCAAGATATTCATAAAACAGTGATTTGAGAAAAATTGAGAAAATGCAAGTTTAAAATTTTCAAACATGAATTTTTTTATTTACAGAAACTACACATTTTTTGAAACTATAGTAATTGGAATCACTCAATTTGGATATGGAGACAATTTCCAAGGACCGGGTCCTATCGAAGAGGAAAACCCTATGTCCTGCTTATGTTATATTGATAGTGTTGGAGTACAACGTACATGATGATCTATCTCGAGATTGTATGAATGTCTCTAAAACCTTGTCACTCTGAACTAAAAAAACTCAGCTTATATAGGGGCTGGAGGTACCTAGCATTACTTTTATGTCTGTGACATCTTGGGATAAGAGAGCCGATTATTTGAGCATGTCGTGAAGTGTGAACCAAGTATTCGGAGGGTTCCATCTTGAGTACGTCATGGACCAAAATAAGCATGGCCTGTTCTTCATGTTCATGGGTGTCCTAGGCCGGCCCATGACTGGTCGGCCAACCTGGCATGCACCCCCTAATCTAGGACGCCGTCAACTACTTTGGATGATGCATGATTTATCCAATATTTTGTCTAATGTACTCATACCGTCCGCGCCTCCTTGAAATAGATTCCTCTTGTTTCCACCATGATGGTTAGTGAAACTAATGTTAACCAAAGTCTCTTCAATGTTGCTACTAATTCCTCTATTGTGGCATTTGTTCTTTTTGCTGACTTGCCTGGATCGCTGATACGTCTCCAACATATCTATAATTTTAGATTGTTTCATGCTATTATATTATCGATCTTATATACATTAGAGGACATTTTATATCATTTTGGGAACTAACCTATTGTTCTAGTGCCGAGCATCGGTTCCTGTTTTCTGGCTAATTTTCGTATCATAGGAAGCCAATACCAAATGAAGTCCAAATGGAACAAAACTTTACAATGATTTTTTCTTGACCAGAAGGGACTCTAGAAGCTTTGGGCCCTATCATTATGGGTTTATTATCACATTATCCACTGAAAGTAATTGAGTCAAATCTGAACTTTATTATGTGTGTTTGTTACAGCTATGTATGCTTTCCGACTTATGAGTTTTCTTTGTCCAAGAAAATGAGTAGATCATCAGAGGGAGTGGCACACAGTAGTGGGTTCAATCTTGCAGTGTCCTCACCTTGTGACAGAAGGGGTAGTGAGGCACATATTTGTATTGTTGCCGCTAAGAATAAAACGAAGGGGTCTAAACATATTGCTTGTCTTAGTTTGTCTACATTATGTCATCTTGCTTAAAGCATTATTCTGTTTATATGGAACTTAATACCATAGATGCATGTCAGATAGCGGTAGATTAGTGGAGTAATAGTACTAGTTGCAGAATCATTTCAGACTACTATTCGCGGATGTAATGCCTATGTACATGATGATGCCATGAATAATGTCATAAGTATGCACTTTTATATCAATTTCCCAATAGTAATTTTTCTACCCACTACATGTTATATTCTTGAGAGAGATGCATGTTGTGAAAACTATGGCACGCAGGTCTACTCTGTATATTTACTAAAACCTGATTTACCTTGCTGCAATATTTACCTTTTATATTTATTGTACTTAATAATAAAGATATCAATATTAAAGCTTGTTATTAACTACTCATTTAAGTGTTGGTCATGGCATGACCGGGATGTTGGAGGACTCTTATTCCTCATTGAAATCCTTCTGTGTCTTTAGTAGGGGGTACGCGATGGTTAAATCCTCCCAAACTCCTCCCTAGGAGAAATCAAGTATTACTTTGCTTCGAGAGAGCTAATAAAACTTTCACAATAAGTATGCGAGTTATTTATGACTAATGTGAGTTCATGGACTATACACACTTTAACCTTTCCGCAATTTGCTAGCCTCTTCGATATCGTGCATTGCCCTTTCTCACCTTGAGAGTTGGTGAAAAATTCATTAGTGCATCCAAACCCTGTGATATGATACGCTCTATCACACATGATCCTTCTTATATCTTCCTCAAAACAGCCACCATACCTACCTATCATGGCATTACCATAGCCATTCAGAGATAAATTACCATGCAACTTCCACCATTCTATTTCACGACATGTGTGTTCATCATCATATTGCTTTGGATGATCATATAGAGCTGACATGATGTTTTTGGCAAAGCCACAGTTCATCATTGCAATACATGTTGATCATTGCACATCCTAGTACACTGCTAGAGGCACTCATATAGCGTCACATGGTGTTCTAGGTTTTATCGAGTTGTATGTAAATAAAAGTCTGATGATCATCATTTTTAGAGCATTGTCCTAGTGGAAGAAATAATGGATGATGGAGGCTATTGATTCCTCCAAAGAATTAGGATGAGGTTACGGACTATGAAAGATAAAAATATATAAAAAAGAGAGAAGGGGAAATGCTACTATCAATTACCACACTTGTGCTTCAAAGTAGCACCATGTTCCTCATATAGAGAGTCTCTAGATTTGTCACTTTCATATACTAATGGGTATTTTTCATTATAGAACTTGGCTTGTATATTCTGATGGCGAGCTTCCTCAAATGCCCTAGGTCTTCATGAGCAAGCAAGTTGGATGCACACCCAGTTAGTTTCAGTTTTAGATTTCATAAACTTATAGCTCTAAGTGCATTAAAAGTTGCATGGCAATCCATACTCCTCGCACCTACATCAATGGGAAGACATCTCCATAGCCTAACGATCTGCCTAGTTGGTGCGAGAGTATCCAAACCTTTTGTTTTCCCTTATTAATCTCTAACACCACATTCTATTCCACCTGTAGTGCTACATCCATGGATCATGGTCATGTATTGAGTGTAGTTTAAAATGCTAAAGCGCATCAAAAAGTATGAACCAAATGCCTGACTTGACACCAGGGTGCTCATGATTTGTACTTGTGTTAGGAAGATGGAGTGAGCAGTCCACCATAGGCATACGTTTCCATAGTTATTATCTAGATCTCTCTCTCTCTTTCTTTCTCTCTCCTCTTCCTATCCCTCTCCCTCTCTCTCTCTTTGATCTTCAATACAATGTTCTCCTTGGGGATCTATCCGGTATAATCCTCTTTTCTGGTGTGTTTGTTGTGATCCGATGAATTATGGGTTTATTATCACGTTATTCATTGAAAGTAATTGAGTCAAATCTGAACTTTATTATGTTTGATTGTTACAACTATGTATGCTTTCCGATCTATAAATTTTCTTTGGCCAAGTAGATAAGTAGATCTTTAAAGGGAGTGTTGCATAGTAGTGGGTTCAATCTTACGGTGTCCTCACCTTGTGATCGATGGGGCAATGAGGCATGTATTTCTATTGTTTACACAAAGAATAAAGCAATGAGGTATGCACATATTGTTTGTCTTACTTAGTCTACATTATGTCATCTTGCCTAAAGTGTTACTCTTGTTTGTCATGAACTTAATACCATAGGTGCATGCTAGATAGTGGTTGATTGGTAGAGTAATAGTAGTATTGCAGAATCATTTTGGTCTACTTGTCACGGACGTAATGCATGTGTACATTATCAAGCCATTAATAACGTCATAACTCTAAGCTTTTCTGTCAATTCCCAATAGGAAATTGTCTACCCACCATATGCTATGTTCTTGATAGAGATGCCTCTAGTGAAAACTATGGCCCCGGGGTCTAGTAAATATATTTAGTAAAATCCTATTTACCTTGTTGCAATTATTTACCTTTTATATTTATTTTACTTAGTAATTTATCTATCTACCACTATCATATTTGATCCTTGCAATTAACGAGTATAAGGGGATTGGCAACCCTCTTGCCTGCGTTGGGTGCAAGCATTTTGTTCTTGTGTGTAGGTACTGTTGATAGTTATTTGGGTGATACTCCTATTGGTTCGATAAACCTTGGTTTTCACTGAGGGGAATACTTGTTGCTACTTTACTACATCCATCCCTTTCTCTTCGGTGAAAAACCCAACACATCTACACAAAGTAGCAATCACCACTGTGGTTGCTCTTCCGAGCCAACCAGTTATCCTCACCAGCTCAAAATCAGGTCATAACATGGGTGAGGGAAACCATTGATCACGGCTTGTCTTGTTCGAGCTCTCTTGCCAGCCATTCGTCATGAATCTATGTTTGAATGTGTCTCCCCCTTCAGCATCCGGGCAGTCAACTATGTGGTTCTTCTTAGTTAGGGATCTATTCCAGAATTTTCGAGGTGACACCCCTAGTTTTTTAGGATCTTAGCAAGGTTGTCTACGTCAGGAGGCCCGACATAAGTGCCTTGGAAGATTGCTCAGAATGTATCTTTGATGGATTCCCAATTGCCGATAGAGTCCTCAGGGAGGCTTTTAAGCCAGTGTCGAGATGATATTTTAAGCTTCAAGGGAAGATATTTGATGGCTTGGAGGTTGTCACCTCCCTCCATGTGTACTTGCATGAGGAACTACTTGATACACACCAAAGGGTCCATTGTGCATTCATGCTTCTCGGTATTAATGGGTTTAAACCTTTTTGGTAACTGGTGGTGCAATAACTCATTTGTAAAATAGATTGTATGGGTAGCTCTATGGATCTTGGTTGTAGCTAGACGAACATCAACCATGGTTATGCTTCAGTCACGCGTGTAATTTCTTATCTCATCATTCTGGGCTAGCCAAGCCAGATACCCCCAACAGGTGGGCGTTCCTTTGGTTTGTAAATCGGTCGAGATGGAGTTGTTGTCCTTGGATGAAGATTCTCCCATAGCTCGTATTCCATTAGGACGGTCATGGCTCTTCTCCACCTGGATGCCAAGGTGCTTCATGATATTCTGCTTACCACCAGTTGGCCTATCTTAGCCCCGAGGTGGGTGGTCGGGTTGTTCGTCCCACTCGAGCTTATATAGCACATTGTCTTAGCCCTCATCATCAAGCTATGGTAGAAAGATCCTACGAGAGTAAATTTATTAGTCCCAGTCTTTACAAGCTTGTCCTCAAGGTCCTGCTTGGCCCTGAGGAGTTTGAACCATCTATCATTAAGCTCGTCTTCCATGGATTTAAGTTGTGGGTCTTTAGGCTTAATGCTCTTGGTTGTGGTGGCCAATCCCTTGCGGAAGTTTTTGAGCTGATGTGCCTCGAGGGGCTCCTCGATAACATAAAATTCATCGGGACTGGTGCTTTGATCTTCTTTTGAGTATGTATAGTAATCAGCGTCCTCGGGGTTGTAATCATCCCCGTTGATTGGATCGCCATCATTATTATTGCTAGCACCGGTTTCATTACCAGCGTTTTGGCGATCGTCGCCGCCTTGAGCACTGTTTTTATCGACAGTGTGAACGTTTCAAGTGTCACCGTTGCTTGCCTCGCCATTACCATTTCCTCCATCACGGTGGCATATTCTTCGATGCTTAGGGTGTTTCCACTACCTACCCCATCCTTGGGGATATCAACCATGTAGATCTCCCAGGTGGAGGTGGCTACCTGGTTGCCAATGTTGGTGGTGGCTGGAATTGATTTAGTTTCTGACATCTTATCGACATAGTCATCCATGTCGGCATCTTCGTCGGATATGTATGCTAGCATGTTGGTTAAGTCCTCAACGGTAGCGGCTAGGTGGGTGTAGAGTGGGTTAAAAATTCTCGTTTCTCCACGTATTTCCTAGATCCAAGATAGCGAGGCTCTAAATCCGATCGAACATCTCAGTCAGGAGTGCCTTGTCGGCTTCTCACATATCTCGATTGGAGGATGGGCTTAGCTGAAGTTTGGCCGAGGTTGCATCTGACACGTCCTCTGTTGTTTTCGTCGTCTAAACTTAACATCTGGGCGGACTCGACAATCTTCGGCTTCGAGCTCAAGCCTAGATCCAAAGAATGCTCCATGCCATTTTTCTGATCCCAGATTGAATCTTATATTTGTGCATCAGTGTCGGAGTCGATGGGGGTCCTCGCACTGGTTGGATACCCGGTGTCGGTGTCAAAACCGACTCGGCAGGGGGTCCCGAACTGTGAGAGTAGAAGCGATGGTAACAGGAGTAGAAGGGGACAAGGTTTTACCCAGGTTTGGGCCCTCCTATGGAGGTAATACCCTACGTCCTGCTTGATTGTATTGGTGATATGGGGGTTACAGAGTTGATCTACCTCGAGATCGAATAGCCAACCCTAGATGAGTTGTTCTCTACCTACAGCCTAAAACCCTTCGGCTTATATAGACGCCGAGGGTATCTAGGGTTCACACATGGTCGGTTACACGCCGAAGAGATAAACATGCCTATTTGCTACATTAAACATGGAGGACAAACCACTATTCCCGAAGCTTCCTTTCCTGTAGATAGGGCCTTCGATCGATCCAATATTCGGCAAGTGGACCATACAGTCCGGCCCATAAGATACAGGTCGGCTTCCCGAGGACCCCTTAATCTAGGACTCCCTTAGTATCCCCCGAACTTGCCTCCAATGACAAGGGTCTTAGCTTCAGTCGCTTTGTGTAATCAGAGTCTTCAGCTAGCAAGGTGAGTTCTTCCTGCTGAATTTAGTTCTGCCTCCGATGACGTGTAGTTTTCCGAATAGTGGCATGTTCGGACACCATGAATAGGTCGGCCTTGAAGGCCAATCGTCAAGGGTTAAATAACGTTCCCTGATGACCTTTCTCATGAAAGGTCACGGCCCACCACGACCGCTAGGCTAGTCGCAAAAACATGATTCGTGGTTCGAGGCCGTTTTAATCAACACGATCTATCAATGCACAGATCGTGTCCCGTTTTATACAGGATGCATTTAATCATGCGCGTGCAATGACACGCATGTCTCGGGAAGCGGAGGGATTCATGGCGCAGCACAGGGAGGCCAAATAGCGATAAGCCCCATAAAAGGGAAAGAAAACCCCAAGCCTAACCACACCTCCCATTTGCCTCCTCTACTTACCCATTCCTCTGAATCTCCAAAGCGTAGATCTAGGTTTTCCACTCTCCCCCTTGGAGCTCATCCATGGCGAGCTCCAATGGCAAGTGGGAGGCTTCCACGGTTACCGACCGGGACATCCAAGACCTCAAGAAGGCCGGCTATCTGATAACCCCCAAGTGCAAGGAATCATCATAGCAAATTCCAAAGGTGGAAGTGATAAGTATGGAGTGCCGAATCCACAAGTAGCTAAAGGTAAGATCAATACTCTCTCAAGTCCTATCTGCCACCGATACGACTCTACGTACACCGAACGTTTGCTTCCAAGTAGAAACGAGAAATGAAACTACGTTGTGGGTATGAAGAGGATAGCTTTGCATGATATCGGCGAACTAAAATATAAATATAGGTACTGTTATCATAATATTACAATATATTACAAATAGCGAGTGTGGAATAATGATTGGCCGGTGTGCCGAATTATCCTAGGCAATTGTTAACAAGATTGGAAATCATCATTGCAATTTTATATGAGGGAGAGGCATAAGCTAACGTACTTTCTCTACTTGGATCATATGCACTTATGATTGGAACTCTAGCAAGCATCCGCAACTACTAAAGATCATTAAGGTAAAACCCAACCATAGCATTAAAGCATCAAGTCCCCTTTATCCCATACGCAACAACCCCCTTACTCGGGTTTATGCTTTTGTCACTCAAGCAACCCACTATAAGCGAATCATGAACGTATTGAAACACCCTAGAGCGGGAATCCTTCACGTGTGCACGGCATGGGAGGCACCATAGGACAAGAGCAAAATAGACATAGAACTCAAACCAATCTAGATCATCAATCAACCCAAAGGACAAAAGTAATCTACTCAAAACATCATAGGATGGCAACACATCATTGGATCATAATATGTAGCACAAAGCACCATGTTCAAGTAGGTGATTACAACGGGGTGCGGGAGAGTGGACCGCTAAAAGGACATGAGGATGGTGATGTAGAAGGTGATGTTGATGAAGACGATCACCACAGCGATGGTTCCCCTCATGGCACTCCGGGACCATCGGGAGAGAGGGTGTGAGGTTCTCCCCCTTGTGATTCCTCCTCCATGGCCTCCCCCTCTATGGGGAGAGGTTCTCCCTCTGGTCCTTGGCCTCTATGGTGTTGATGGCCCCTCCGGGACGATGAAGATGGCCTCCGATGATGGTGACCCCCTCCGGCAGGGTGCCAGAGAGGGCAAAGATTAGTTTTTCGTGGTTCTGGAGGTGTGCAGCGGTGGAACTCCCGAGCTAGGTTTCTTTTCAGAGGTTTCTGTATTTATAGGAGTTTTTGGTGTTGGTCCCATGTCCAGAAGGTTCCCGAGGAAGTCACAAGCTAGGGGGGCGCACCCGTGTACCTTGTGGCCTCCTCGGCCTTCCTCTCCGATGACTCTTCGCTCTACTATTTTTTATATTTTCTAAAAATATTCTTCATAAATTTTCAGCTCATTCCGAGAACTTTTATTTCTACACAAAAACAACACCACGGTAGTTCTTCTGAAAACAACGTCAGTCCGGGTTAGTTCTAATAAAATCATACCAAAATCATATAGAATTATAGTAAACATGGAATGAATACTTCATAAATTATAGATACGTTGGAGACGTATCAGCATCCCCAAGCTTAATTCCTGCTCGTCCTCGAGTAGGTAAATTATAAAAGAAATAATTTATGAAGTGTGAATGCTAGCAAGTGCAAAATTTTGATCAATGGTAATTCCAATCCCTTTTTCTAGCATCAATGTAAACTATAAACAGTAGCTCATCTCATAAAACTTCTCATGATCAAGTAACAAGCTATTCACATGTTAAAGTATAGACCAGAAAGCTTCTTGAAAACTAACAAACCATATTCCTAGTCATCTAACAATTGCAATTCATCTTATTTTCAGGATGGGTCTATGTAAGAGCTTTGGTTTAGCAAATTCCACATACTCAAATATCATATAGTCTTCCATGATTATTGACACTCAAAGCATATTTTTAGAACAAATAGCATCCATCGAACATAGAGAAAGATAGGGGCTTAATGTTTCGCCGCCCAACTTATTTATCATATAGATAATTGTCAAAAATAATAATTCATGATCAAATATATTTGTGTGGATATATATGTCTAGATCATTCCCCAACACATGACGCTTGCCAAGAGAAAAAGGCAGAATATAGGAAGTGGTGAAGATCACCATGACTCTTGCATAAAGGTAAGTACTAGAAAGTAAAAGATAGGCCCTTCGCAGAGGGAAGCATTGATTTGCAAAGGTGCGAGAGCTCAAGCTTTTATAACAGAGATGAAAAATAATTTTGAGCGGTATGCTTTCATTGTCAACATCAAAACCGAGAGATCTCGGTATCTTCCATGCTAGATACATTATAGGCGGTTCCCAAACAAAATGGTGAAGTTTTTACTCCCCCTCCACCAATCAATCACACTCCATGGCGAGCCGAATCCACGGGTACCATCCATACCAACAACATTCCTGGGGGAGTTTTGTTTCATTATATTTTGATTTGATTTTTGAGCATGGAACTGGGCATCCCGAATACCAGCCACTTTCTCGTGAATGATAGTTAATCAACACATATCGTGAGAATAACCCACCTAGTATGGAAGATACTGACATCCCCTAGTCACTACATGAGAAATTCGGGCATGCAAAACAGAATATTATTTGAAGGTTTAGAGTTTGGCACATGCAAATTTACTTACAACGACATGTAAATACCGCATATAGGTAGGTATGGTGGACTCTCATGGCAAAATTTGTTTAAAGGGTGTTTGGATGCACAATTAGTATTTCTACTTGGTGCGGAAGTTTTGGCTAGTATGAGGTGGAAGCAAACACCACATGTTGGAGCATCCATAACACTATAGCTTATATACAAATGTACCCAAACATAACTCATTACGTTGTCTTCCTTGTCCAAATTCAACTAATTTCCCCAAGTTTGAAAATAATTAATGATCTCACAATCATAGAAGATGTCCAAGATAATATATTTATATGTGGAATCTCTCTTCCTTCAATATTGTTTCATGAATTGTTCAAGTGACCAATGTGGTGTTTTCTAACTTTCAATAAATTTTACCACCTATACTTATTGTGTGTGAAGTCATTACTCCCCATGGGATTATCATATAGAACATATATAATTTCAGACTTATGACATTCAATTCATTCAACCATTTACTCATAGGATATAAGTTAAGCACGAGAGTGAATGACAAACTACTCCAAAAAGATATAAGTAAAGTTCCATGCATAGTCAATTAGTTAAATAGCCATGTGAGGACTCTCTCTTATTTAAAATTTCAGATACAATGATTATATTGAAAAATCAAACAAAATAAGCAATTGCACTCCAATAATAGCATGCATCATGTGAACGAATAAAAATTTAGGCTCAACATAGGCTAACCGATAATTGTTGATGAAGACAGGTAGGATGTGTAGCATCCCCAAGCTTAGATACTTGAGAGTTCTTGAAATATTTGCTTGGGGTGCCTTGGGCATCCCCAAGCTTGAGCTTTTGTATCTTGTTCAATCCTCTCATATCACGGTTTCACCCATTCTCAAAAACTTCATCCACACAAAACTCAACAAAACTCGTGAGATAGGTTAGTATACCTAGGAACAAATCAACACTTCATGTACTGCCAAGAAAAGTTGCACAATAATTTTCAAACATTAGTTACTGTATACTATCATTTCCACAGTTTATATTTACCAATATAGGATATGGAAACTATAGGATAAGTAGATAACAAAACTATGACGACAATCTATCTGAACAGTACAGTCTGTAGTAATTTATTAAACCAGTGTACCTCTGGAACTCTAAAAATTATGAAAATGTAGGACATTCTAAGTAATTTATATTTAAACAATTTGTAATAATTTTATAAACTTACACGTTCCAGTAAAATATTAAATTCAAGCACTATAGCAAAAGTTTCTGTTTTTACACAACACACATCAAAACATGCAATGCAAGCATCCTAATGCAATTCTAGGAACTTTTTATTGAAAAAAATATTACAAATAACACCTAACATAGAAAAATAAAATAAAATGACGATCCAAGCAAAACTCATATTATGTGACGAATAAAAATATAGCTCCAAGTAAGATATACCGATAACGTTGAGGACGAAAGAGGGGATGCCTTCCGGGCCATCCCAAGCTTAGATGCTTGAGTGTTCCTTTAATATTAACTTGGAGTTGCCTTGGGCATCCGGAAGCTTTGGTTCTTGTCACTCCTTATTCCCCTCATATCGATATCTCACCCAAAACTTGAAAACTTCAATCACAAAAAACTTAACGAAACTTCGTGAGAAGGGTTAGTGTAATAAAGATAAATCATTCACTTAAGTACTGTCAAGACAAGATTAATAATTGTTCACCCATGATACCTACAGTATTATATCATTCCTATAATTTATATTACTCAATATAAGCTATATTAACACTTGAAACAAGCAAAGTATGCATGGAAAACAAAATCTGTAAAAAACAGAACAGTCTGTAAAGATCTGAATGATCACCAAACTTCCCTAACACTAAAAATTCTGAAAAATTAGGAAATATCACATAATTTTCGTATAAATGTTGTGTAATCATTTCAGTATTGTTTGACTCTCTAGTAAAATCATTTAATTCAAATACTGGAAGCAAAACTTTCTGTTTTTGGACAGAATCAGACAAGCAAGTATCCACACTATCCCAAAGGCTTTACTTGGAACTTTATTGAAATAAAAGTCTCAAAACATGATTACTACAGTATCTTAATCATGTGAACACATAAAAACAGAAAGTAAAATTGTTGGGTTGTCTCCCAACAAGCGCTTTTCTTTAATGCATTTTTAGCTAGGCATGATATTTCAATGATACTCTTCCAAGCCAAATTCCAATGATCATTTTATTCATACTCTAAAAGATATAAGTGAAGTTCATAGAGAATTCTACAATTAATATAGATTATCCAATATCCTAACTCAAAATATATAAGTGAAGCACACGAAGCATTCTATAAAGCCATACTCAAAAGGTTTAAGTGAAGCACAAAGAGAATTCTACAAATCCATACTCAAAATATTTAAGTGAAGCACAAAGAGCATTCTACAAATCCGTACCCAAAAGATTTAAATGAAGAACAAAGAGCATTCTACAAATCCATCAAGGACTATCTCATACAAGAACGGAGCATAAAGGAAAAGACAAACATTAAAGACACATATCATGTGAACAAAACAAAAACCGAGGTATACTGATAATTGTTGAAGAATAAACATGGGATGCCTTTCGGGGCATGCTCAAGCTTAGGTGCTTGAGTATCCTTCAAATATTTACTTGGGGTGCCTTGGGCATCCCCAAGCTTGAACACTTGTCTCTATGTATTCTTCTTATATTGATACCTCCTCGATCTTCGAACACTTCATTCACACAAAACTTAACAAAAACCCCGTTAGATCCGTTAGTATAATAAAGCCAATTACTACTTTAAGTACTGTTGCGAACTCATTCCAAATTCATCTTAGCATTATATCTACTGTAGTGCAACTTCACCATGGTTCATACCCCCCCCCCCCGATACAAGCCATACATTCATCAAAATAAGAGAACAATGCATAGAAAACAGAATCTGTCAAAAACAGGACAGTGTGTAGTAATCTGGAAACTTTGTATACTTACGTAACTCAAAAAGTTCTGAAAATTTAGGAAAAATAAAAAAATTGCATATAAGTATTGTGTAAATTTTTTAGAAACTTTTGACTTTCTAGTAAAGAAATATAAATTCACGCACTACAGCCAAAGATTCTATTTTTGCACTGCACACACCAAACAAGCAATCTCATCATCCTAAAAGTAAGTTTTGTCACATTATTTTTATAATAAAATGGATATATAGAAGGTGATAATTATTTTACAGAAACTTCCATGAAAAATTCTACATTGTTTCCATGATCATGAACACAAGTGTTCAAGGTTGACCCTCACTTCTCCAATGCACAAACTTCCAATCACTTCTCTTTTTGAAAAACTTCTTAGGCAAAAGGGGAAAGTAAATCTTTTTGTATTTTTCAGTATTTAATTTTTTTGTTTGTTTCACCCACAACTACAGAAAATAAAAAGGGAAAACAAAATCTATTTAGTGAAGAAAGCAAACAAGCATACACGAGAATATCAACCCCACGCTATTGCTCCCCGGCAATGGCACCAGAAAAGAGCTTGATAATACCCAAGTGAAAGGAATCATCGTAGCAATTTCCAAAGGTGGAAGTGATAAATATGGAGTGTCAAACCCACAAGGAGCTAAAGGTAAGATCAATACTCTCTCAAGTCCTATCTGCCACCGATACGACTCTACGTACACTGAATGTTTGCTTCCAACTAGAAATGGTAAATAAACTAAGTTGTGGGTATGAAGAGGATAGCTTTGCATGATATCGGCGAACTAAAATATAAATATAGGTACTGTTATCATAATATTACAATATATTACAAATAGCGAGTGTGGAATAATGATGGATCAGTGTGCAGAATTATCCTAGGCAATTGTTAACAAGATCGGAAATCATCATTGCAATTTTATATGAGGGAGAGGCATAAGCTAACGTACATTATCTACTTGGATCATATGCACTTACGATTGGAACTCTAGAAAGCATCCACAACTACTAAAGATCATTAAGGTAAAACCCAACCATATCATTAAAGCATCAAGTCCCCTTTATCCCATACGCAACAACCTCCTTACTCGGGTTTATGCTTCTGTCACTCAAGCAACCCAATATAAGTGAATCATGAACGTATTGCAACACCCTACAGCCGAAATCCTATTGGAAATAGGCCCTAGAGGCAATAATAAATTGGTTATTATCATATTTCCTTGTTCATGATAATCGTTTATTATCCACGCTATAATTTTATTGATCGGAGACTTAGATGCATGTGTGGATACATAGAAAAAACCATGTCCCTAGTATGCCTCTAATAGACTAGCTCATTGCTCAAAGATGGTTAAGGTTTCCTAGCCATGGACATGAAATGTCATTTGATAAACGGGGTCACATCATTAGGAGAATGGTGTGATGGACAAGACCCTAACTACAAACGTAGCATATGATCGTGTCAGTTTATTGCTACTGTTTTCTGCATGTCAAGTATATGTTTCTATAACCATGAGATCATGCAACTCACAGATACCGGAGGAGTGCCTTGTCTTTATCAAACATTGCAACGTAACTGGGTGACTATAAAGGAGCTCTACAGGTATCTCCGAGGGCGTCTGTTGAGTTGGCATGGATCAAGACTGGGATTTGTTACTCCGTGTGACGGAGAGGTATCCCAGGGCCCACTCGGTAATACAACATCACAACAAGCCTTGCAAGCAATGTGACTAAGTGTTAGTCACGAGATCTTGTATTACAGAATGAGTAAAGAGACTTTCCGGTAACGAGGTTGAACTAGGTATGGAGATACCGACGATCGAATCTCGGGCAAGTAACATACCGAAGAACAAAGGGAACATCATATGGGATTAACTCAATCCTTGACATAGAGGTTCGACCGATAAAGATCTTCGTATAATATGTAGGAACCAATATGGGCATCCAGGTCCTGCTATTGGTTATTGACCGTAGAGATGTCTCGGTCATGTCTACATAGTTCTCGAACCCGCAGGGTCTGCACACTTAAGGTTCGGTGACGTTTTGGTAGTATAGAGTTATGCATGGTGGTGACAGAAGGTTTTTAGGACTCCCGGATGAGATCCTGGAAATCACGAGGAGCTCCAAAATGGTCCGGAGGTAAAGATTGATATATAGGAAGTCCTATTTTGGTCGCCGGAAAAGTTTCGGGCTCATCGGTAGTGTACCGGGAGACCATCGGGAGGGGTATTTCGACCCAAGAGGCTACATGGGCTGTGGGAGAGTAAATACCAGACCTTTGCGGGCTGGTGGAAGTCCCACACAAGGCCCATGCGGCTGGGAATAAAAGCCCAAAGAGAAAAAGGTGGAAAAAGGCAAAAAAGGCAAAAATAAAGGAGGAGTCCTAGTCCTACTAGGATTGAAGGAGGAATCCTCCAATCCCACTAGGTTCAGCCAACCCAAGGGCTGCCTCTTTGGAAGCCAAGCCTCCTCCTCCTATATATACTATAGGATTTTAGGGTTTTGGCGGAGAATTTTCAGCCACGTGCTGCCCGTTCCTCTAGTGCATAGTTTCTCCTCTAGATCGGTTTTCTCCGGTGCTTAGGCGAAGCCCTGCCAGAATAGCTCCACCACCATTGTCGAAGCGCCGTCACGCTGCCGGAGAACTCTTTTCCTCTCCGCTCCCTCTTTCTGTATCAAGACGGCGGAGATCGTCATCAAGCTATACGTGTGCTGAACGCAGAGGTGTCGTCCGTTTGGCGCTAGATCGGAAGGACCGTGATCAAGATCACGAGACGGATCACGATGAGTTCGCGGGGCGGATCGTGATGAGTTTGCGGGACAGATCATGACAAGATCGCGGGACGGATCATGATGAGTTCGTGAGATGTATTGTTATTGGATCGCGGGACGGATCGTGATGAGATCGCGGGACGCTCGGCGATTTGGATCGCGAAGACGTTCGACTACACCAACCGCGTTTCTTAACGCTTCCCGCTTAGCGATCTACAAGGGTACATAGATCCACTCTCCCTCTCGTAGATGCTCATCACCATGGATAGATCTTGCGTGTGCATAGGAAATTTTTTGTTTCCCATGCAACGTTCCCCAACAGTGGTATCAGAGCTAGGTCTATGTGTAGATGAGATCTCGAGTAGAACACAAAAGGTTTGTGGGCGTTGATGCTTAGATTGCTTCCTCCCTTGGTTGGATTTTGGTTCAGCGTTATTGTGAGATCAAGCGTCCCGGACCAACATTACTCGTACGCTTACGAGAGACCGGTTCCCTCGACCGCAACTTGTTGCATAGATGGCTTGCGGGTGCCAGTTTCTCTCACTTTAGTTGGATCAGATTCGACAAAGGCGGTCCTTGAGAAGGTTCAAAGGCAACTAGTGTATCACCGTTGTGGTTTTTGCGTAGATGAGAATTGTTCTTGCTAGATACCCGTAGCGTCCACATAAAACAAGCAACAACAATTAGAGGACGTCTAACTTGTTTTTGCAGGGTATGTTGTGATGTGATATGGCCAATTACATGATGTGATATATGTGATGTATGAGATGATCATGTGATGTATAGATTATCACGACTTGCATGTCGATGAGTACGGCAACCGGAAGGAGCCATAGGGTTGTCTTTAATTATTGTATGACCTGCGTGTCAATCATTAAGCGCTATGTAATGTTTTACTTTATCGCTAAACGGTAGCAATAGTAGTAGAAGCATCTTGGGTGCGACAACCCCGATGGCGACACATTGATGGAGATCAAGATGATGACGATCTTGGTGTCATGCCGGTGACGATGGAGATCATGCCGGTGCTTTCTACATGGAGATCAAAAGCACAAGTTCATGGCCATATCATGTCACTTATGATTTGCATGTGATGTTAATCCTTTTATGCACCTTGTTTTGCTTAGGATGACGGTAGCATTATAAGGTGATCCCTCACTTAATTTCAAGATAAATTGTGTTCTCCCCGAGTGTGCACCGTTGCTAAAGTTCGTCGTGTTGAGACACCACATGATGATCGGGTGTGATAGACTCTATGTTCACATACAACGGGTGCAAGCCAGTGTTGCACATGTAGAACACTCGGGTTAAACTTGACGAGCCTAGCATGTACAGACATGGTCTTGGATCACAAGAGACCGAAAGGTCGAACATGAGACATATAGTAGAAATGATCAACATGATGATGTTCACCATTGAAACCACCTCAACTCACGTGATGATCGGACTTGAGTTGGTGTATTTGGATCATGTTTCACTCGAATGACTGGAGGGATGCCAATTTGAGTGGGAGTTCTTAAGTAATACGATTAATTGAACTCATTATCATGAACATAGTCAGTAGTGACTTTGCAAAATTATGTTGTGGATTACTAGCTCACGTTGTAGCTCCCTTGAATTTTTATATGTTCCTAGAGAAATAGAGTTGACAGATGATGGTAGCAATATTGCGTACTGGGTCCATGATCTGAGGATTGTCCTCATTGCTGCACAGAAGACTTAGGTCCTTAATGCACCGCTCGGTGCGCCAACCCCTCTAGCATCGTTTGTAGATGTTGTGAACATCTGACAGGCACGTTCTGATGACTACTTGATAGTTTAGTGTGTCATGCATTACGGCTTACAATTGAGGCTCCGAAACATTTTGAACGTCACGGAACATATGAGATGTTCTAAGAGATGAAATTAGGATCTCAGGCTCGTGCCCGTGTTGCGAGATATGAGATCTCCAACAAGATTCTTTGCCTGCAAGATGAAAGAGAATAGCTCAATCGTTGAGCATGTGATCAGATTGTCTAGGTGCTGCAATCGCTTGAATCGAGTGGGAGTTGTTCTTCCAGATAAGATAGTGATTCATATTGTTCTCCAAATCACTGTCACTAAGCTACTAGAACTTGGTGATGAACTATAAATGCCAGGGATAGAAATAATGATCCCTGAGCTGTTCGCGATGTTTAACACCGCGAAGGTAGAAATCAAGAAGGAGCATCAAGTGTTGATGGTTAGTAAAACCACTAGTTTCGAAAAGGGCAAGGGCAAGGAGGGAAACTTCATGGATAGCAAGTCAGTAGCTGCTCCGGTGAAGCAACCCAAAGTTGAACCCAAACCCGAGACTAAGTGCTTC
Organism: Hordeum marinum; assembly: GCA_022496015.1. Classification (NCBI taxonomy): domain Eukaryota; kingdom Viridiplantae; phylum Streptophyta; class Magnoliopsida; order Poales; family Poaceae; genus Hordeum; species Hordeum marinum. Next base: position 417,279,338 of record CM039674.1, on the reverse strand, counting down.
GATTATGAGGAGAGCAGTCGCTGAAGCGGAACAACCCTAGATACTTGGTAGATAAGAAGGCTGGCAATGTCGACAGAAGTATATTTGATATAAGTGTTATTGATGTGCACCTTGCTAGTACTCCTAGTAGCACTTGGGTATTGGATACCGGTTCGGTTGCTAAATGTTAGTAACTCGAAATAAAAGCTACGGAATAAACGGAGAACTAGCTAAGTGTGAGGTGACGATGTGTGTTGGAAATGTTTCCAAGGTTGATGTGATCAACATCGCACGCTCTCTCTACTTTCGAGATTAGTGATGAACCAAAATAAATGTTATTTGGTGTTTTGCGTGAGCATGAACGTGATTAGATCATGTTTGTTGCAACACGGTTATTCATTTAAGTTATAAAATAATGGTTATTCTGTTTACATGAATAATACCTTCAATGGTCAAGCACCTGGTGAGAATGGTTTGTTGAATCTTGATCGTAGTAATACACATGTTCATAACATTGATGCCAAAAGATACAAAGTTAATAATAATAGTACCACATACTTGTGGCACTACCGCTAAATGTCATATTGGTATAAAACGCATGAATAAACTCCATGCTAATCGATCTTTGGACTCATTCGATTTCGAATCGGTTGAGACATGCGGACCATGCCTCTTGGTCAAGATGACTAAGGACCCCGTTTTCTGGTTTGATGGAGCGGGAAAGTGACTTATTGGAAATGATGCATGTTGATGTATGCAATCCAATGAGTCTTATAGCGTGTGGTGGATATCGTTATTTTCTTACCTTCACTGATGATTTGAGTAGATATAGTGTATATTTCCTTAATGAAACACAAGTCTGAATCGTTTGGAAGGTTCAAGCAAATTCAGAGTGAAGTTTAAGATCATCATGACAAGAAGATAAAAATGTCTACGATATGATCGTCGAGATGAATATTTGAGTTGCGAGTTGGCATACAACTTTAGACATTGTGAAAATTGTTTCACAACTCATGCCACCTGGAACACCATAGTGTGATGGTGTGTCTGAACGTCATAGACGTGCTCTATTGGATATGGTGCATGCTATGATGTCTCTTATCGTTTTGTTACTATAATTTTGGGGTATGCATTAGAGACAGCTACATTCACTTTAAATAGGGCACCATCTAAATCTGTTGAGATGACACCGTGTGAATTATGGTTTGATACAAACCTAACCTGTCATTTCTTAATGTTTGGGCTACGACGCTTGGGTGGAAAAAAATTCACCTACTGAGCTCGAACCCAAAGCGGACAAATGCATCTTCATAGAATACCCTAAGAACAGTTGGGTGAACCTTCTATCTCAGATCCAAGCATAAAATGTTTGTTGCTAAAACTGGGTCCTTTCTCGAGAAAAAGTTTCTCTTGAAAGAATTGAGTGGGAGGAGGATAGAACTTGATGAGGTTATTGAACATCTGTTTCAACCGGAGAGTAGCGCAGCACAGGAAGTTGTTTCTGTGAAGCCTACGTTAGTTGAAGAGGAAGTTAATGATGACAATCATGAAGCTTCGGATCAAGTTACTATCAAACCTCGTAGGTCGACAAGGACGTGTATTGCTCCTGAGTGGTGCGGCAACCCCATCTTAGAGGTCAAGTTGTTGCACAACGATGAACCTACGAACTATGGAGAAGCGATGATGGGCCCGGAAACCAAAAAATGGTTAGAGGCCATGAAATCCGAGAAAGGATCCATGTATGAAAACCAAGTATGGACTTTGGTGGACTTGCTCGTTGGACGGCAGGTCGTTAAGTACAAATGGATCTTTGAAATGAAGACAGACGTTGATGGTAAATGTCACCATTTGTAAAGCTCGACTTGTTGCAAAGAAGTTTACGACAAGTTCAAGGAGTTGACTGCGATGAGACTTTCTCACTCATAGCGATGCTAAAGTCTGTTGAAATTATGTTAGCAGTTGTTGCGTTTTCAATTATGAAATCTGGCAGATGGATGTCAAAACATCGTTTCCTTAATGGTTTACTTGAGGAAAGGTTGTATGTGATACAACCAGAAGGTTTTGTCAGTCCTAAGGATGCTAAAAGGTGTGCAAGCTTCAGTGATCCTTTTATAGACCGATGCAAGCATCTCGGAGTTGGAATGTACACTTTGATGAGGTGATCAAAGTTTTTGAGTCTATACAAAGTTTATGAGAAACTTGTATTTGCAATAAAGTGAGTGAGAGCACCATAGAGTTTCTAATAAGTATATGTGGATGACATATTGCTATTTGGAAATAATGTGGAATATCTGGAAAGCATAAACGGTTGTTTGAAAAGAGTTTTTCAAAGGAAGACCTGGATAAAGCTTCCTAATTGTTGAGCATCAAGATCTATAGAGATAGATCAAGAAGCTTGATGAGACTTTTCAATAAGTACATACCTTGACAAAGTTTTTGAAAGAATTCAAAATGGATCAGTCAAAGAAAGAGTTCTCGCCTGATTTGTAAGGTGTGAAGTTGAGTAAGACTCAATGCCCAGTGACTGCAGAAGATAGAGAAAAGATGAAGTGTCATCACCTATGCTTCAGCCATAGGCTCTATCATGTATGCAATGCTGTGCACAAGACCCGATGTCAGCCTTGCCATAAGTATGGCCGAAAGGTTTCAAAGTGATCCTGGAATAGGAGCACTGGACAGCGGTCAAGATTATCCTTATTAACTAAAAGACTAAGGAGATGTTTCTCGATTATGGAGGTGATAAAGAGTTTGCCGTAAAGAGTTACGTCAATGCAAGCTTTAACACCAATCCAGATGACTCGTAGTAGCAATCTAGATATGTATAGTGGAGCACCCATTTGGAATAGTGCCAGGTGGAGTGTGGTAGCAGTGTTTACGGTTTGACATAGAAATTTGCAAAGTACACACGGATCTGAATGTCGCAGACCCGTTGACTATAAGACCTCTCTCACATGCAAAGCATGATCAAGCCCCAGAACTCATTGCGTGTTAGATTCATAACAATGCGAATCACGTAGTCATCTGAACTAGATTATTGACTCTAGTGCAAGTGGGAGACTGTTGGAAATATGCCCTAGAGGCAATAATAAATTGGTTATTATCATATTTCCTTGTTCATGATTATCATTTATTATCCATGCGATAATTGTATTGATCGGAGACTTAGATGCATGTGTGGATACATAGAAAAAACCATGTCCCTAGTATGCCTCTAATAGACTAGCTCATTGATCAAAGATGGTTAAGGTTTCCTAGCCATGGACATGAGATGTCATTTGATAAACGGGGTCACATCATTAGGAGAATGGTGTGATGGACAAGACCCAAACTACAAATGTAGCATATGATCGTGTCAGTTTATTGCTACTGTTTTCTGCATGTCAAGTATATGTTCCTATGACCATGAGATCATGCAACTCACGGATACCGGAGGAGTGCCTTGTGTTTATCAAACGACGCAACGTAACTGGGTGACTATAAAGGTGCTCTACAGGTATCTCCGAGGGCGTCTGTTGAGTTGGCATGGATCAAGACTGGGATTTGTTACTCCGTGTGACGGAGAGGTATCTCAGGGCCCACTCAGTAATACAACATCACAACAAGCCTTGCAAGCAATGTGACTATGTGTTAGTCACGAGATCTTTTATTACGGAATGAGTAAAGAGACTTGCCGGTAACGAGGTTGAAATAGGTATGGAGATACCGACGATCGAATCTCGGGCAAGTAACAAACTGAAGAACAAAGGGAACATCATACGGGATTAACTGAATCCTTGACATAGAGGTTGGACCGATAAAGATCTTCGTAGAATATGTAGGAACCAATATGGGAATCCAGGTCCCGTTATTGGTTATTGACCGTAGAGGTGTCTCGGTCATGTCTACATAGTTCTCGAACCCGCAGGGTCTGCACACTTAAGGTTCGGTGACGTTTGAGTAGTATAGAGTTATGCATGGTGGTGACCAAAGGTTGTTCGGAGTACCGGATGAGATCCCGGACGTCACAAGGAGATCCCGGGCTCATCGGTAGTGTACAGGGACTGCCGGTAGTGTACCGGGAGACCATCGGGAGGGGTATTTGGACCCAAGAGGCTACATGGGTTGTGGGAGAGTAAATACCAGCCCTTTGTGGGCTGGTGGAAGTCCCACACAAGGCCCATGCGGCTGGGAAGAAAATCCCAAAGAGAAAAAGGTGGAAAAAGGCAAAAAAGGCAAAAATAAAGGAGGAGTCCTAGTCCTACTAGGATTGGAGGAGGAATCCTCCAATCCCACTAGGTTCGGCCGACCCAAGGGCTGTCTCTTTGGAAGCCAAGCCTCCTCCTCCTCTCCTCATATATATACTATAGGATTTTAGGGTTTTGGCACAGAATTTTCAGCCACGTGTTGCCCGTTCCTCTAGTGCATAGTTTCTCCTCTAGATCGGTTTTCTGCAGTGCTTAGGCGAAGCCCTACCGGAATAGCTCCACCACCATCGCCGGAGCGCCGTCATGCTGCCGGAGAACTCTTCTTCCTCTCCACTCCCTCTTGCTGGATCAAGATGGCGGAGATCGTCATCAAGTTGTACGTGTGCTGAACGCGGAGGTGTCGTCCGTTCGGCGCTAGATCGGAAGGAGCGTGATCAAGATCGCGAGACGGATTGTGATGAGTTTGCGGGACAGATCGTGATGAGTTCGCGGGATGGATCGTGACGAGATCGCAGGAAGGATCGTGATGAGTTCGTGGGACGGATTGTGATTGGATCGCGGGACGGATTGTGATGAGATCGCGGGACGCTCGGCGATTTGGATCGCGAAGACGTTCGACTACACCAACCGCGTTTCTTAACGCTTCCCGTTTAGCAATCTACCAGGTTACGTCGATCCAATCTCCCTCTCGTAGATGCTCATCACCATGGATATATCTTGTGTGTGCATAGGAAATTTTTTGTTTCCCATGCAACATTCCCCAACAAATCCTTCAGGTGTGCACGGCATGGAAGGCACCATAGGACAGCACCAAATAAACATACAACTCAAACCAATCTAGATCATCAATCATCCCAAAGGACAAAAGTAATCTAGTCAAAACATCATAGGATGGCAACACATCATTGGATCATAATATGTAGCATAAAGCACCATGTTCGAGTAGGTGATTACAACGGGGTGCGGGAGAGTGGATCGCTAAAAGGATATGAGGATGGTGATGAAGAAGGTGATGTTGATGAAGATGATCACCACGACGATGGTTCCCCTGATGGCACTTTGGCACCACCGTGAGAGAGGGGGAGAGGTTCTCCCCCTTGTGATTCCTCCTCCATGGCCTCCCCCTCTATGGGGAGAGGTTCTCCCCCTTGTGCTTCCTCCTCCATGGCCTGCCCCCTCTATGGGGAGAGGTTCTCACCCTTGTGCTTCCTCCTCCATGGCCTCCCCCTCTATGGGGAAAGGTTCTCCCTCTAGTCCTTGGCCTCCATGGTGTTGATGGCCCCTCCGGGACGATGCAGATGGCCTCCAGTGATGGTGACCCCCTCTGGCAGGGTACCAGATAGGGCCAAGATTTTTTTCATGGCTCTGGAGGTGTGCGGCGGCGGAACTCCCGATCTAAGTTTCCTTTTGGAGGTTTCTGTATTTATAGGAGTTTTTGGCGTCGGTCCCTCATCGAGAAGGTTCCTGAGAAAGTCACAAGCCAGGGGGCGCACCCCTATGGCTTGTGGACTCCTCGGCCTTCCTCTCTAGTGAATCTTCGCTCCGGTATTTTTTATATTTTCCAAAAATATTCTCCGTAAATTTTCACCTCATTCCGAGAACTTTTATTTCTGCACAAAAACAACACCACGGTAGTTTTGCTGAAAACATGTAACATCCCAAATTTTGGAATGTGATAATAAATATAGAATGATTGTTTGTTTGCTTGAATGAGTGAAAGAGAGTGCAATTTGAAACTTTTGAAAGTTTATTGAGAGGGAATGAAATGACTTTCCCAAAACTTTCAATCTGCATTTTGATCACCAGGAATTAAAATTCATTTCATCACAAAACCCTAGAGTGAAGATGACATGACTTCTTCCATTTAAAGAAATGAAAAGGGATTTGAAAATGATTTGAATTTCCATTCTTAAAATATTTCAAATTCAGAAAACTTTATGCAACTCAATGGTTTTCATGAGAGAAGATAATATGACTTCTTCAAATTATATGAAATATGAGTTGGAAGTTAAAAGAAGGAATTGAAAGAGCTTTTGAAAACCTCTGGATTATTTTGAAAATCCACTTCATATCTGGTCCCTATTCAAAATTTTCAAAGTATTCAAACCCCTGACAAAAATTTGAAAGGAGTAACATGACACTCCAAGCCAGGGGGTAATTTGTGAAGTTTTTTTTGAATCATTATACCCAAAAAGTTATTTGAAGAATATTTGCAAAATTAAATAAAGCCAATTAAGGCATTTTCTGAAAAATGATTTTTTTAAGGTATTCAAATGCCAGAATAAAAATGTCCATTAAATGGCATTTATTATTCTGTTAATTCTGATATAAAATTTGACTATATTTGGAATTTATTCGAATGCATTGAACACGTTTTATCGCTCTGGAAAAACATTAAATAGAAGAAACGGTAACGGTTACTGTATTAAACGGGCCGGCCCAACGGCTTTAAAGCCGAGAGCGTTACCGGTCGGTCGCCCGCTAATAACGCCCCCTCCCTCTCCCCACTGACAAGCCGGACCCACCACCCGCTCCCTCTCAATCCCGCGGTCGCCCTCCTCCTCCCACGCGCCCGACGACCACCGGCGAGCACTCGCCGTGGATCTCGCCTCCTTCCATTCCCCGACCCTCTGAGCCCCCTATAAGAAGCCGCATACCCCTGCGCCTCCATTCCCCCTGTTTTCCCCTTCTCCCGTGCACCACCCTCACCGGAATCTCTCGCCGGAGATACCCACAGCCGCCACGCCATTGTTGCTCCCCTACTCCACCCTGCCCTCCCTGAGCTCTCCCGAGCCCATCACCGAGTTCCCCTCGCTCGCCCGCACCTCCCCATCCCCTGCCTGAGCCTCGGAGACCCCAAGAGCCGCCACACCGTCGACCTCGCCGGAGTCCAAACCGCCCCGAGCTCGTACCTCTCATCTCCGTCGTCCCCAAGCTCGTCCGACGCCACCACTGGACACGCCACTCATCGCCGTGTCGACCAGTGCCAACGCCGTCGTCGGAGACCCACCAGAGAGCTCGCCTGCATCACGCGGTCGCCGTCGCCATCGCCGGAGACGCCCATCGCCGGCAAACCTCCCCTGTGAGCTCCCCCTCTATCCCCGTCCGTCCGATCTTAGATTAACGCATAGGATTAGAGCAATTTATAACGCCGAAGCGTTTTCTTCTAAGGTTCGGTCACCCGCTCGTATTCGCCCGCACACACACGGCCACAGCCAACCAGAGAGCGCCACATCACCCCCCTGTCCGTTAGAATTGTTTTCTCTTTTTCTGTTTTGATTTCAAAAACAGAAATAGTTCTGATTTTGTTTTTATTATATCTTTTATGTTTTTAAGTATTTTAACTTGGTTCCTTTTGCATTAGATCACAATTTTATTCTAGTTTCTGTAGATTCCAAATTTGGCTATGTTTGAACATTTAAATTTGAATTTGGACAGATTTGATTTAAATTTTGTTTTCTGAATATCTTGAGTTCTAAAATGAATTTTTGAATGATTCTTTTTCCTACTTGTCACTAGTAACCATAGCTATCATTTGGTAGAGCTTGAGAATTTTTAGAGTAAATTTGATTAGGGTTTTAACTATAAACAGAATCTGTTTAGTTTGTTAATATAGTTTAATTAGTTTTATTTTGTTAGTTTAAATCTGAGTTAATTATATATTTGATTTAGTATATTCTGTTAGTTAAACTTTAGGTGAATTACTTGTTGTTAAAATAAAAATAATTTGCTTAGTTTACTACCATGTTGTTATAGGAACACTATACGTTTTCAAATAGGTTTAAATTGTGATAAACAAACTAGTTAGTAATAATTTATTCCAACAAAGTTTAAGTAAATAGATTCTGTTTTCAAATAAAAATTTGTACTTATTACCTTCTGTTAAGAAATGCTTAGTTAATAAAAATAATTTAATTTTGCTCTATTATGATAGGAAAGTAGATTATTTTTCATTAGGTAATGTGCTATCAAACAATTTAGTTTTTCATAGAAACTCTTTTCAGAAAATTTTAGATGATTTAATTCTGCTTTATAATAAAGATTTTATTTAATTATTTTATGTTAACTTAGTTGTTTTACAATATGTTTTCTCTTAGTTTATGTTTGCTTGTTGTTAAGTTCATTAGGCAAACACTTATATTGTTTAGAAGGTTGTTTTTATAGTTCTAGTTGTCTTTCAAAAGTGATTCATTTTTTCTAGAAAAATATTTACAAAAATCTTTTATTATATTTTACTTTGTTTTGGGTTTTGTGTTACTTTTGAATTTGTTGGAGTTTTGTGTTTCAACTTCGTCTTAAGTATTTCTTCCATCAACCTTGTTGCTTTTGTTTTGTGTTACTTTTGATTGTTAGAACTGATTGTTAGTATGATTGCTTATATGAATGCAATGCTTGTTTATATAGACTTTCATCGGAGAGTGACGAATAGTCTATCAAGTTATTTCTGAGAGCGATCTTTATCTTCATCAACAGTACAGGCAAGTTCACTTTGACCATCTTTTCATACCTATGTTTTATTGCATGTAGTGACACCATTCAACAGATCCCTCCCGTAGTGTTATTGAAATTCTTGTAGTTGAGTATAATGCATGAGGTAGGAACCCACCACTGGTTACTAAAGCCCCCGGAACGCTAGTTAGTGCAATGCTATGCTAAAGTAGACAGGGTCTGGTATGAGTGTTCGTGAGTGGTGTGAAGAAGGACTCCACGTCAAAACGACGACTTCATGAAGACATCTTCAAGTCCTGCATCTTCAAGACCTCAAGACTTCAAGACTCGAGAAGACAAGTTTTCAATACACACTACTGGGTGAAGGATGGTTGATTGGGCACCCTGGAGAAACCAGTGAGTGGCCGGGATGCATGGAGAAGCGCCATGACATCTTGCGGAAAGCTTCACCCAGACTCAAAGAGAAGGATGAATACTTCATGCCCGGAAGCTTACCTGTGTAGCCACAAGTCATTATGGGCTCTGGCTTGGTTGATCTTTGTTGTGACTCTGCTGGGCAGTGCTACGAGATGTAGTCGACGTTAGGATTGGGATGGGCACTGTCGGACAGTCAGGGAAGCACTCTGAAAGACCATGTTTCTTTCATCCTGTTCTCAAACACCAGGCAGTGCGAGGACTTACCAGGAGGGAAAGAATCTTGTGGGTAAAGTACACAACACTCTGCAGAGTTAAACCTAATCGATTAGCCGTGTCCCCGGTTACGGACAATTTGATCTTCTAGACTTGGATCTATCTCTGAACTCTCAACACTGGACTGATAACTTAATTGTGGGCTACTTAAGATACTTGTGGGTATTGAGACATTGGTTGGCGGAACCGTGTCATGATAGGTAATTCCATAGTGAAATTCCTGATATTCCTTTTGTTGTAGAAAAATAAAATCAGCTTTTACGCAAAAACTTAGACACAGAGCCATAAAGCCTTTGCATATAGAATAGTCTTTATTCTTCTGTTCTACTATGGTGATCTTGCCAGTACATTCAATGTACTGACCTATATGGCTGCAACGTATTATGTTGCAGATTCTCTTCTACGACGGGTAAGAGTACGATTCAGGGTTACTGTCCGCACTCAACTTGCCGTTGGTGTTATTGGGACTCCACTCCCGTTGACTGTATCCGCTGCTATTTTTAAGGTATATATCAGTTTTACGTTTACATGTGATTGCACTTTGGTATATACATTGATGTACTGTGTGTGCCAGCATACTGATCCAGGGATGGCACAGAACACACAGAGGCTTGACTCGTTTTTGAGTCGGGTCGCTACAGAAATGGTATCAGAGCACATGTTGACTGTAGGACGTGACCCTAGAAACTGGAAAGCCCTAGGATAGGAAATCTCTAAAACTTTATTTTCAAAAAGATTCTTTACCTCTTGTCTTCTCTGATTTTTACCAAATAGTCCCTCTTACCTCAACTAGTTAGATTATACCTTTTTCCCTTTCGACCACATGGAGGATCAACTGAAGCCACTCCAAGAAGGACAAGATATCTGACAACTGATGCTCAACTCAGACCCAGAGGTATTCCATTATGGAAGGAGGTACAAAAGATTGAAGACTATACAGACCTCAAGAAATTGAAGACCATGAAGAATTTTCCAAGATATTATGCCCCTAGAAGACCAAATCCCTGTTGTATATTTACGTTAGATACGAGGAATTGTGCGCTGTCATTTGTGTGTAAGTTCTATTTTTGACAGCCACAACAAAAATCTATTTTCAAAACCATTGTTTGTGTTGTGTGTTTTCCCCTCCCGTTTTCTCTCTCTTGCATCTCATCCCAAAACCTTGAACCCAATAGATGACGAATGAAGCTGGACTTGTACTTTCTGGACCAATGACCCAGTTAGAGGCAGAAGTATGGATACACAACATGGAGAATCACTTCAGGAGCAACTCGATAGCACAGAAGTATGAGGTTCAATATGCTCTCCAACACTTTACCCAAAGTGCCGCAACTTGGTGGAAAATGCATCATGCCATACAAGGATTTAATGGAGCAAAGAATTGGGAAGAACTCAATAAGACTCTGTTAAGATCCCGTCTCATTCAGAAGCATTGTGTTATCCCGATGAAGAAGACCCGAGCATGTAAAATCTGTGGAGAAATAGGACACACCCAAGAAGAACACAGGGAAGGATGCCCTCATTGTGAAGAAAATCTCCGAGATAAGGAATGCCCAACTGGGCAGGTGACATGTTTCTTGTGTGAAGGAACCAACCACTACCCGGCTCAATGCCAAATATACCCCAAGGTATAGGAAGTCATCAAGCAACAGAAGGAAGCCCTGAAAGAAGCCTTCAGAGGAGAATTTGGAGAATTTGTGATGAAGAAAGATATTGAAGACCCTGATGGAGAAGGATTAACCAGATTTTACTCAAATGTCTGCTATACATGTGGAGAAGAAGGACATTTCTCACAGGACTGTACGAAGGAAAGAAAAGAGTATCTGGGAAACTTCTCGATAGAAGAAGTGGAGTTTGATCCACAGGAAATTAAAGTTTTGATCGGAACAAAGCACCTCAGGAAGGGACTAGCCCCTGAACAGAAGGACCTGGGTCATATCAGATGTTTCAAGTGTAAGGATATGGGCCACTATGCCAATAAGTGCCCAAGAAAGGAATCAAGAACCCAAGGAGCAAGCACCAACATCAAGAAGCCCCGAGATTTGTCAGAAATCATCTGTTTTCGGTGCAAGAAGACATGACCCTACTCCTATACCTGCCCAGAGAAGAATGCTAAGCATGAGTAGTTTGAGTTCGGAAGTAATAAATGTAATAGGTAGCACTCTTATCCTTTGAGGTTATGTAATGGATAATCCATTTGTTTTAAGGATGAAAATACTTTCTAAAGATGTTGGAAAGTGAAATTGAAGTTTGATTTTGAATAACATGGATGTTTACCCAAGTCGAGACATATGTCAATTCTGAGTACCTTTTCTGACACACGCAGATGACCACCCTTTATGAGTCTTTCCTCAAAGGCCCGGAAACAATCATGACCCTGATCAGTGATCATGACTACCCAAGGATCCTGAAGGATATGATGAAGCACATCCATCTTGAAGGAGATGCAGTCTACAAAGGCTACCCATTCATGGATAATGGAGTGAAACTTTGGTATGTGGAGGTACACCTTCACCGTGCAAAGGGAGTTTGCCCAAAGACTATTGGACGATACTTTTACATATCTAGTGTACCACAAGCTATTTTCTTTGACGCTGTTCGTGAAGCTGCCATGGAAGCCATACGCCATATTGGAGAAATACTTGAAGCAAGACTCCGTCATACTCAGGAATACCTGCAAGAGGTGCATACGGAGATGATGGAGATGAAGCTCATGTCCACCCTAATCAAGGAAAAGATGGAGGATTTCAAGGAGCACATCGCAAAGTTCCAGTGGTACTAAAATATCTCCAAGAGGGGATAAAGGAATAAAGTTGGGAGTGAAACTGACCCATACCAAAGTATGTGGATGGCAACACTTGTAATAAAGTATTTTGGAATTTTAAGAAGAGATTGAAGTTATGTAACGGAAGTCTTAGTGTTTGTAATAAAAGTCATGAGATGAATGGAATTTATGATGTCATGACTCTCCTGTGTTAAATTATATGAGTTGCCATTCTAAGAGCAATAGTCTCCGACCATTTTCGAGGATATGAGAAAATATGGTCTATGCAAACATGAGTGCATTTCATTTTCAGTGTGGTAGAAACCACAGGTACCTTTCCCGGATTTAGGAGTTTGGATAAATGAATACGGATGAAGAGAATGTGGAACCACCGCAAACTATCCGGATAATAACCTTTGAGACAAAGTGCTTTCGAAGTTGGAATATTGAGAAAAGGAATGATTGTGATGAAACCATACCCAGGGTAAACAAACCAATGGAAAGGAAAATGGATTCTGCAGAGTAGAATCTAAACAAAAATAAGTCTGTGATTTGTTACCTCAAGGGTATGGTGTAGTGAACTGAAGGTAATGCTGGAATATGGATCGATAGTCACCCCACGGGTGAGATGAAGTTGTTCAAGAATTCAAGTGAATCCACAAGTCACTGACCTCAAGATTGATAAGGATCAAGCCCCACCTTTGTGAAGGTAGAGACTTGGAAGAAGCTACGACTGATCATCAAACGTTTTCCTTAGGAGTATTACGAAAACCTGAGAGTTGTGAAGAAACGATAGATGTTTTTGTCTGGCTTGCAGAAATAAATGGATTTATCCGAACTTTGTTCGTTGACAAGAGAAATTTTCTGCAACGCTTGTGAGGAAGCCCAAGTGTTAGAATACGAGATTACTAAACCTTATACAAGGTAATGATTTTAGTGCAACATGGTTTGGCCACCATGACGACTTGCTCTTATCATTCTCTTGCTATTCGGATTGGTAAATCTGAGTGACTTACCCATAGTAAAGAGACGACGTTCTTTGAAGCTTTTTGTTTAAGCCTTAGAATGGTAGGATGAAACCCCTTGTACATGACAGTTTCTGTCACACGTAGGAATTTTACGGTGAGGATAAAGCTAAGACCCATTTCACTGTAGGATAACCACTAATGGTAGACCACCATGAGATCTTCGATAAGTTATTTAGAATGATCGCGAGACTTGTCAGCTAAGAAGACCCAGTATTTGAGGAAGTACACCTTGTTGTGAGGACACAAGATTTTGATATAACCGAAGATCATCACCAAGGAAGATGCTGTGAAGAATGTGAACAGACAGATGCACCATAGGACTGTCAAGATTTTGAAGGACCAGTAACTCTCATTTCAAGTGTGGTAGACCCACATTTCCAGGTCAATGGAGTTTTGTTGGAAGACCCCACACCTTCCAGGACAGTGGATTTGTTAGAAGACCCCCAAACCCTAACCTTTTCTTTCTAGCCCTTTCAAATCTCGAGGACGAGATTCATTTTAAGTGTGGTAGGTTTGTAACATCCCAAATTTTGGAATGTGATAATAAATATAGAATGATTGTTTGTTTGCTTGAATGAGTGAAAGAGAGTGCAATTTGAAACTTTTGAAACTTTTGAAAGTTTATTGAGAGGGAATGAAATGACTTTCCCAAGACTTTCAATCTGCATTTTGATCACCAGGAATTAAAATTCATTTCATCACAAAACCCTAGAGTGAAGATGACATGACTTCTTCCATTTAAAGAAATGAAAAGGGATTTGAAAATGATTTGAATTTCCATTTTTAAAATATTTCAAATTCAGAAAACTTTATGCAACTCAATGATTTTCATGAGAGAAGATAATATGACTTCTTCAAATTATATGAAATATGAGTTGGAAGTTAAAAGAAGGAATTGAAAGAGCTTTTGAAAACCTCTGGATTATTTTGAAAATCCACTTCATATTTGGTCCCTATTCAAAATTTTCAAAGTATTCAAACCCCTGACAAAAATTTGAAAGGAGTAACATGACACTCCAAGCCAGGGGGTAATTTGTGAAGTTTTTTTTGAATCATTATACCCAAAAAGTTATTTGAAGAATATTTGCAAAATTAAATAAAGCCAATTAAGGCATTTTCTGAAAAATGATTTTTTTAAGGTATTCAAATGCCAGAATAAAAATGTCCATTAAATGGCATTTATTATTCTGTTAATTCTGATATAAAATTGACTATATTTGGAATTTATTCGAATGCATTTAACACGTTTTATCTCTCTGGAAAAACATTAAATAGAAGAAACGGTAACGGTTACTGTATTAAACGGGCCGGCCCAACAGCTTTAAAGCCGAGAGCGTTACCGGTCGGTCGCCCGCTAATAACGCCCCCTCCCTCTCCCCACTGACAAGCCGGACCCACCACCCGCTCCCTCTCAATCCCGCGGTCGCCCTCCTCCTCCCACGCGCCCGACGACCACCGGCGAGCACTCGCCGTGGATCTCGCCTCCTTCCATTCCCCGACCCTCTGAGCCCCCTATAAGAAGCCGCATACCCCTGCGCCTCCATTCCCCCTGTTTTCCCCTTCTCCCGTGCACCACCCTCACCGGAATCTCTCGCCGGAGATACCCACAGCCGCCACGCCATTGTTGCTCCCCTACTCCACCCTGCCCTCCCTGAGCTCTCCCGAGCCCATCACCGAGTTCCCCTCGCTCGCCCGCACCTCCCCATCCCCTGCCTGAGCCTCGGAGACCCCCAGAGCCGCCACACCGTCGACCTCGCCGGAGTCCGAACCGCCCCGAGCTCATACCTCTCATCTCCGTCGTCCCCAAGCTCGTCCGACGCCACCACTGGACACGCCACTCATCGCCGCGTCGACCAGTGCCAACGCCGTCGTCGGAGACCCACGAGAGAGCTCGCCTGCATCACGCGGTCGCCGTCGCCATCGCCGGAGACGCCCATCGCCGGCAAACCTCCCCTGTGAGCTCCCCCTCTATCCCCGTCCGTCCGATCTTAGATTAACGCATAGGATTAGAGCAATTTATAACGCCGAAGCGTTTTCTTCTAAGGTTCGGTCACCCGCTCGTATTCGCCCGCACACACACGGCCACAGCCAACCAGAGAGCGCCACGTCACCCCCCTGTCCGTTAGAATTGTTTTCTCTTTTTCTGTTTTGATTTCAAAAACAGAAATAGTTCTGATTTTGTTTTTATTATATCTTTTATGTTTTTAAGTATTTTAACTTGGTTCCTTTTGCATTAGATCACAATTTTATTCTAGTTTCTGTAGATTCCAAATTTGGCTATGTTTGAACATTTAAATTTGAATTTGGACAGATTTGATTTAAATTTTGTTTTCTGAATATCTTGAGTTCTAAAATGAATTTTTGAATGATTCTTTTTCCTACTTGTCACTAGTAACCATAGCTATCATTTGGTAGAGCTTGAGAATTTTTAGAGTAAATTTGATTAGGGTTTTAACTATAAACAGAATCTGTTTAGTTTGTTAATATAGTTTAATTAGTTTTATTTTGTTAGTTTAAATCTGAGTTAATTATATATTTGATTTAGTATATTCTGTTAGTTAAACTTTAGGTGAATTACTTGTTGTTAAAATAAAAATAATTTGCTTAGTTTACTACCATGTTGTTATAGGAACACTATACGTTTTCAAATAGGTTTAAATTGTGATAAACAAACTAGTTAGTAATAATTTATTCCAACAAAGTTTAAGTAAATAGATTCTGTTTTCAAATAAAAATTTGTACTTATTACCTTCTGTTAAGAAATGCTTAGTTAATAAAAATAATTTAATTTTGCTCTATTATGATAGGAAAGTAGATTATTTTTCATTAGGTAATGTGCTATCAAACAATTTAGTTTTTCATAGAAACTCTTTTCAGAAAATTTTAGATGATTTAATTCTGCTTTATAATAAAGATTTTATTTAATTATTTTATGTTAACTTAGTTGTTTTACAATATGTTTTCTCTTAGTTTATGTTTGCTTGTTGTTAAGTTCATTAGGCAGACACTTATATTGTTTAGAAGGTTGTTTTTATAGTTCTAGTTGTCTTTCAAAAGTGATTCATTTTTTCTAGAAAAATATTTACAAAAATCTTTTATTATATTTTACTTTGTTTTGGGTTTTGTGTTACTTTTGAAATTGTTGGAGTTTTGTGTTTCAACTTCGTCTTAAGTATTTCTTCCATCAACCTTGTTGCTTTTGTTTTGTGTTACTTTTGATTGTTAGAACTGATTGTTAGTATGATTGCTTATATGATTGCACTGCTTGTTTATATAGACTTTCATCGGAGAGTGACGAATAGTCTATCAAGTTATTTCTGAGAGCGATCTTTATCTTCATCAACAGTACAGGCAAGTTCACTTTGACCATCTTTTCATACCTATGTTTTATTGCATGTAGTGACACCATTCAACAGATCCCTCCCGTAGTGTTATTGAAATTCTTGTAGTTGAGTATAATGCATGAGGTAGGAACCCACCACTGGTTACTAATGCCCCGGGAACGCTAGTTAGTGCAATGCTATGCTAAAGTAGACAGGGTCTGGTATGAGTGTTCGTGAGTGGTGTGAAGAAGGACTCCACGTCAAAACGACGACTTCATGAAGACATCTTCAAGTCCTGCATCTTCAAGACCTCAAGACTTCAAGACTCGAGAAGACAAGTTTTCAATACACACTATTGGGTGAAGGATGGTTGATTGGGCACCCTGGAGAAACCAGTGAGTGGCCGGGATGCATGGAGAAGCGCCATGACATCTTGCGGAAAGCTTCACCCAGACTCAAAGAGAAGGATGAATACTTCATGCCCGGAAGCTTACCTGTGTAGCCACAAGTCATTATGGGCTCTGGCTTGGTTGATCTTTGTTGTGACTCTGCTGGGCAGTGCTACGAGATGTAGTCGACGTTAGGATTGGGATGGGCACTGTCGGACAGTCAGGGAAGCACTCTGAAAGACCATGTTTCTTTCATCCTGTTCTCAAACACCAGGCAGTGCGAGGACTTACCAGGAGGGAAAGAATCTTGTGGGTAAAGTACACAACACTCTGCAGAGTTAAACCTAATCGATTAGCCGTGTCCCCGGTTACGGACAATTTGATCTTCTAGACTTGGATCTATCTCTGAACTCTCAACACTGGACTGATAACTTAATTGTGGGCAACTTAAGATACTTGTGGGTATTGAGACATTGGTTGGCGGAACCGTGTCATGATAGGTAATTCCATAGTGAAATTCCTGATATTCCTTTTGTTGTAGAAAAATAAAATCAGCTTTTACGCAAAAACTTAGACACAGAGCCATAAAGCCTTTGCATATAGAATAGTCTTTATTCTTCTGTTCTACTATGGTGATCTTGCCAGTACATTCAATGTACTGACCTATATGGCTGCAACGTATTATGTTGCAGATTCTCTTCTACGACGGGTAAGAGTACGATTCAGGGTTACGGTCCGCACTCAACTTGCCGTTGGTGTTATTGGGACTCCACTCCCGTTGACTGTATCCGCTGCTATTTTTAAGGTATATATCAGTTTTACGTTTACATGTGATTGCACTTTGGTATATACATTGATGTACTGTGTGTGCCAGCATACTGATCCAGGGATGGCACAGAACACACAGAGGCTTGACTCGTTTTTGAGTCGGGTCGCTACAGAAATGGTATCAGAGCACATGTTGATTGTAGGACGTGACCCTAGAAACTGGAAAGCCCTAGGATAGGAAATCTCTAAAACTTTATTTTCAAAAAGATTCTTTACCTCTTGTCTTCTCTGATTTTTACCAAATAGTCCCTCTTACCTCAACTAGTTAGATTATACCTTTTTCCCTTTCGACCACATGGAGGATCAACTGAAGCCACTCCAAGAAGGACGAGATATCTGACAACTGATGCTCAACTCAGACCCAGAGGTATTCCATTATGGAAGGAGCTACAAAAGATTGAAGACTATACAGACCTCAAGAAATTGAAGACCATGCAGAATTTTCCAAGATATTATGCCCCTAGAAGACCAAATCCCTGCTGTATATTTACGTTAGATACGAGGAATTGTGCGCTGTCATTTGTGTGTAAGTTTTATTTTCGACAGCCACAACAAAAATCTATTTTCAAAACCATTGTTTGTGTTGTGTGTTTTCCCCTCCCTTTTTCTCTCTCTTGCATCTCATCCCAAAACCTTGAACCCAATAGATGACGAATGAAGCTGGACTTGTACTTTCTGGACCAATGACCCAGTTAGAGGCAGAAGTATGGATACACAACATGGAGAATCACTTCAGGAGCAACTCGATAGCACAGAAGTATGAGGTTCAATATGCTCTCCAACACTTTACCCAAAGTGCCGCAACTTGGTGGAAAATGCATCATGCCATACAAGGATTTAATGGAGCAAAGAATTGGGAAGAACTCAAGAAGACTCTGTTAAGATCCCGTCTCATTCAGAAGCATTGTGTTATCCCGATGAAGAAGACCCGAGCATGTAAAATCTGTGGAGAAATAGGACACACCCAAGAAGAACACAAGGAAGGATGCCCTCATTGTGAAGAAAATCTCCGAGATAAGGAATGCCCAACTGGGCAGGTGACATGTTTCTTGTGTGAAGGAACCAACCACTACCCGGCTCAATGCCAAATATACCCCAAGGTACAGGAAGTCATCAAGCAACAGAAGGAAGCCATGAAGGAAGCCTTCAGAGAAGAATTTGGAGAAGTTGTGATGAAGAAAGATATTGAAGACCCTGATGGAGAAGGATTAACCAGATTTTACTCAAATGTCTGCTATACATGTGGAGAAGAAGGACATTTCTCACAGGACTGTACGAAGGAAAGAAAAGAGTATCTGGGGAACTTCCCGATAGAAGAAGTGGAGTTTGATCCACAGGAAATTAAAGTTTTGATCGGAACAAAGCACCTCAGGAAGGGACTAGCCCCTGAACAGAAGGACCTGGGTCATATCAGATGTTTCAAGTGTAAGGATATGGGCCACTATGCCAATAAGTGCCCAAGAAAGGAATCAAGAACCCAAGGAGCAAGCACCAACATCAAGAAGCCCCGAGATTTGTCAGAAATCCTCTGTTTTCGGTGCAAGAAGACATGACCCTACTCCTATACCTGCCCAGAGAAGAATGCTAAGCATGAGTAGTTTGAGTTCGGAAGTAATAAATGTAATAGGTAGCACTCTTATCCTTTGAGGTTATGTAATGGATAATCCATTTGTTTTAAGGATGACAATACTCTCTAAAGATGTTGGAAAGTGAAATTGAAGTTTGATTTTGAATAACATGGATGTTTACCCAAGTCGAGACATATGTCAATTCTGAGTACCTTTTCTGACACACGCAGATGACCACCCTTTATGAGTCTTTCCTCAAAGGCCTGGAAACAATCATGACCCTGATCCGTGATCATGACTACCCAAGGATCCTGAAGGATATGATGAAGCACATCCATCTTGAAGGAGATGCAGTCTACAAAGGCTACCCATTCATGGATAATGGAGTGAAACTTTGGTATGTGGAGGTATACCTTCACCGTGCAAAGGGAGTTTGCCCAAAGACTATTGGACGATACTTTTACATATCTAGTGTACCACAAGCTATTTTCTTTGACGCTGTTCGTGAAGCTGCCATGGAAGCCATACGCCATATTGGAGAAATACTTGAAGCAAGACTCCGTCATACTCAGGAATACCTGCAAGAGGTGCATACGGAGATGATGGAGATGAAGCTCATGTCCACCCTAATCAAGGAAAAGATGGAGGATTTCAAGGAGCACATCGCAAAGTTCCAGTGGTACTAAAATATCTCCAAGAGGGGATAAAGGAATAAAGTTGGGAGTGAAACTGACCCATACCAAAGTATGTGGATGGCAACACTTGTAATAAAGTATTTTGGAATTTTAAGAAGAGATTGAAGTTATGTAATGGAAGTCTTAGTGTTTGTAATAAAAGTCATGAGATGAATGGAATTTATGATGTCATGACTCTCCTGTGTTAAATTATATGAGTTGCCATTCTAAGAGCAATAGTCTCCGACCATTTTCGAGGATATGAGAAAATATTGTCTATGCAAACATGAGTGCATTTCATTTTCAGTGTGGTAGAAACCACAGGTACCTTTCCCGGATTTAGGAGTTTGGATAAATGAATACGGATGAAGAGAATGTGGAACCACCGCAAACTATCCGGATAATAACCTTTGAGACAAAGTGCTTTCGAAGTTGGAATATTGAGAAAAGGAATGATTGTGATGAAACCATACCCAGGGTTAAACAAACCAATGGAAAGGAAAATGGATTCTGCAGAGTGGAATCTAAACAAAAATAAGTCTGTGATTTGTTACCTCAAGGGTATGGTGTAGTGAACTGAAGGTAATGCTGGAATATGGATCGATAGTCACCCCACGGGTGAGATGAAATTGTTCAAGAATTCAAGTGAATCCTCAAGTCACTGACCTCAAGATTGATAAGGATCAAGCCCCACCTTTGTGAAGGTAGAGACTTGGAAGAAGCTACGACTGATCATCAAACGTTTTCCTTAGGAGTATTACGAAAACCTGAGAGTTGTGAAGAAACGATAGATGTTTTTGTCTGGCTTGCAGAAATAAATGGATTTATCCGAACTTTGTTTGTTGACAAGAGAAATTTTCTGCAACGCTTGTGAGGAAGCCCAAGTGTTAGAATACGAGATTACTAAACCTTATACAAGGTAATGATTTTAGTGCGACATGGTTTGGCCACCATGACGACTTAGTCTTATCATTCTCTTGCTATTCGGATTGGTAAATCTGAGTGACTTACCCATAGTAAAGAGACGACGTTCTTTGAAGCTTTTTGTTTAAGCCTTAGAATGGTAGGATGAAACCCCTTGTACATGACAGTTTCTGTCACACGTAGGAATTTTACGGTGAGGATAAAGCCAAGACCCATTTCACTGCAGGATAACCACTAATGGTAGACCACCATGAGATCTTCGATAAGTTATTTAGAATGATCGCGAGACTTGTCAGCTAAGAAGACCCAGTATTTGAGGAAGTACACCTTGTTGTGAGGACACAAGATTTTGATATAACCGAAGATCATCACCAAGGAAGATGCTGTGAAGAATGTGAACAGACAGATGCACCATAGGACTGTCAAGATTTTGAAGGACCAGTAACTCTCATTTCAAGTGTGGTAGACCCACATTTCCAGGTCAATGGAGTTTTGTTGGAAGACCCCACACCTTCCAGGACAGTGGATTTGTTAGAAGACCCCCAAACCCTAACCTTTTCTTTCTAGCCCTTTCGAATCTCGAGGACGAGATTCATTTTAAGTGTGGTAGGTTTGTAACATCCCAAATTTTGGAATGTGATAATAAATATAGAATGATTGTTTGTTTGCTTGAATGAGTGAAAGAGAGTGCAATTTGAAACTTTTGAAACTTTTGAAAGTTTATTGAGAGGGAATGAAATGACTTTCCCAAAACTTTCAATCTGCATTTTGATCACCAGGAATTAAAATTCATTTCATCACAAAACCCTAGAGTGAAGATTACATGACTTCTTCCATTTAAAGAAATGAAAAGGGATTTGAAAATGATTTGAATTTCCATTCTTAAAATATTTCAAATTCAGAAAACTTTATGCAACTCAATGGTTTTCATGAGAGAAGATAATATGACTTCTTCAAATTATATGAAATATGAGTTGGAAGTTAAAAGAAGGAATTGAAAGAGCTTTTGAAAACCTCTGGATTATTTTGAAAATCCACTTCATATCTGGTCCCTATTCAAAATTTTCAAAGTATTCAAACCCCTGACAAAAATTTGAAAGGAGTAACATGACACTCCAAGCCAGGGGGTAATTTGTGAATTTTTTTTGAATCATCATACCCAAAAAGTTATTTGAAGAATATTTGCAAAATTAAATAAAGCCAATTAAGGCATTTTCTGAAAAATGATTTTTTTAAGGTATTCAAATGCCAGAATAAAAATGTCCATTAAATGGCATTTATTATTCTGTTAATTCTGATATAAAATTTGACTATATTTGGAATTTATTCGAATGCATTGAACACGTTTTATCGCTCTGGAAAAACATTAGATAGAAGAAACGGTAACGGTTACTATATTAAACGGGCCGGCCCAACGGCTTTAAAGCCGAGAGCGTTACCGGTCGGTCGCCCGCTAATAACGCCCCCTCCCTCTCCCCACTGACAAGCCGGACCCACCACCCGCTCCCTCTCAATCCCGCGGTCGCCCTCCTCCTCCCACGCGCCCGACGACCACCGGCGAGCACTCGCCGTGGATCTCGCCTCCTTCCATTCCCCGACCCTCTGAGCCCCCTATAAGAAGCCGCATACCCCTGCGCCTCCATTCCCCCTGTTTTCCCCTTCTCCCGTGCACCACCCTCACCGGAATCTCTCGCCGGAGATACCCACAGCCGCCACGCCATTGTTGCTCCCCTACTCCACCCTGCCCTCCCTGAGCTCTCCCGAGCCCATCACCGAGTTCCCCTCGCTCGCCCGCACCTCCCCATCCCCTTCCTGAGCCTCGGAGACCCCCAGAGCCGCCACACCGTCGACCTCGCCGGAGTCCGAACCGCCCCGAGCTTGTACCTCTCATCTCCATCGTCCCCAAGCTCGTCCGACGCCACCACTGGACACGCCACTCATCGCCGCGTCGACCAGTGCCAACGCCGTCGTCGGAGACCCATCAGAGAGCTTGCCTGCATCACGCGGTCGCCATCGCCGTCGCCGGAGACGCCCATCGCCGGCAAACCTCCCCTGTGAGCTCCCCCTCTATCCCCGTCCGTCCGATCTTAGATTAACGCATAGGATTAGAGCAATTTATAACGCCGAAGCGTTTTCTTCTAAGGTTCGGTCACCCGCTCGTATTCGCCCGCACACACACGGCCACAGCCAACCAGAGAGCGCCACGTCACCCCCCTGTCCGTTAGAATTGTTTTCTCTTTTTCTGTTTTGATTTCAAAAACAGAAATAGTTCTGATTTTGTTTTTATTATATCTTTTATGTTTTTAAGTATTTTAACTTGGTTCCTTTTGCATTAGATCACAATTTTATTCTAGTTTCTGTAGATTCCAAGTTTGGCTATGTTTGAACATTTAAATTTGAATTTGGACAGATTTGATTTAAATTTTGTTTTCTGAATATCTTGAGTTCTAAAATGAATTTTTGAATGATTCTTTTTCCTACTTGTCACTAGTAACCATAGCTATCATTTGGTAGAGCTTGAGAATTTTTAGAGTAAATTTGATTAGGGTTTTAACTATAAACAGAATCTGTTTAGTTTGTTAATATAGTTTAATTAGTTTTATTTTGTTAGTTTAAATCTGAGTTAATTATATATTTGATTTAGTATATTCTGTTAGTTAAACTTTAGGTGAATTACTTGTTGTTAAAATAAAAATAATTTGCTTAGTTTACTACCATGTTGTTATAGGAACACTATACGTTTTCAAATAGGTTTAAATTGTGATAAACAAACTAGTTAGTAATAATTTATTCCAACAAAGTTTAAGTAAATAGATTCTGTTTTCAAATAAAAATTTGTACTTATTACCTTCTGTTAAGAAATGCTTAGTTAATAAAAATAATTTAATTTTGCTCTATTATGATAGGAAAGTAGATTATTTTTCATTAGGTAATGTGCTATCAAACAATTTAGTTTTTCATAGAAACTCTTTTCAGAAAATTTTAGATGATTTAATTCTGCTTTATAATAAAGATTTTATTTAATTATTTTATGTTAACTTAGTTGTTTTACAATATGTTTTCTCTTAGTTTATGTTTGCTTGTTGTTAAGTTCATTAGGCAGACACTTATATTGTTTAGAAGGTTGTTTTTATAGTTCTAGTTGTCTTTCAAAAGTGATTCATTTTTTCTAGAAAAATATTTACAAAAATCTTTTATTATATTTTACTTTGTTTTGGGTTTTGTGTTACTTTTGAATTTGTTGGAGTTTTGTGTTTCAACTTCGTCTTAAGTATTTCTTCCATCAACCTTGTTGCTTTTGTTTTGTGTTACTTTTGATTGTTAGAACTGATTGTTAGTATGATTGCTTATATGATTGCAATGCTTGTTTATATAGACTTTCATCGGAGAGTGACGAATAGTCTATCAAGTTATTTCTGAGAGCGATCTTTATCTTCATCAACAGTACAGGCAAGTTCACTTTGACCATCTTTTCATACCTATGTTTTATTGCATGTAGTGACACCATTCAACAGATCCCTCCCGTAGTGTTATTGAAATTCTTGTAGTTGAGTATAATGCATGAGGTAGGAACCCACCACTGGTTACTAATGCCCCGGGAACGCTAGTTAGTGCAATGCTATGCTAAAGTAGACAGGGTCTGGTATGAGTGTTCGTGAGTGGTGTGAAGAAGGACTCCACGTCAAAACGACGACTTCATGAAGACATCTTCAAGTCCTGCATCTTCAAGACCTCAAGACTTCAAGACTCGAGAAGACAAGTTTTCAATACACACTATTGGGTGAAGGATGGTTGATTGGGCACCCTGGAGAAACCAGTGAGTGGCCGGGATGCATGGAGAAGCGCCATGACATCTTGCGGAAAGCTTCACCCAGACTCAAAGAGAAGGATGAATACTTCATGCCCGGAAGCTTACCTGTGTAGCCACAAGTCATTATGGGCTCTGGCTTGGTTGATCTTTGTTGTGACTCTGCTGGGCAGTGCTACGAGATGTAGTCGACGTTAGGATTGGGATGGGCACTGTCGGACAGTCAGGGAAGCACTCTGAAAGACCATGTTTCTTTCATCCTGTTCTCAAACACCAGGCAGTGCGAGGACTTACCAGGAGGGAAAGAATCTTGTGGGTAAAGTACACAACACTCTGCAGAGTTAAACCTAATCGATTAGCCGTGTCCCCGGTTACGGACAATTTGATCTTCTAGACTTGGATCTATCTCTGAACTCTCAACACTGGACTGATAACTTAATTGTGGGCAACTTAAGATACTTGTGGGTATTGAGACATTGGTTGGCGGAACCGTGTCATGATAGGTAATTCCATAGTGAAATTCCTGATATTCCTTTTGTTGTAGAAAAATAAAATCAGCTTTTACGCAAAAACTTAGACACAGAGCCATAAAGCCTTTGCATATAGAATAGTCTTTATTCTTCTGTTCTACTATGGTGATCTTGCCAGTACATTCAATGTACTGACCTATATGGCTGCAACGTATTATGTTGCAGATTCTCTTCTACGACGGGTAAGAGTACGATTCAGGGTTACGGTCCGCACTCAACTTGCCGTTGGTGTTATTGGGACTCCACTCCCGTTGACTGTATCCGCTGCTATTTTTAAGGTATATATCAGTTTTACGTTTACATGTGATTGCACTTTGGTATATACATTGATGTACTGTGTGTGCCAGCATACTGATCCAGGGATGGCACAGAACACACAGAGGCTTGACTCGTTTTTGAGTCGGGTCGCTACAGAAATGGTATCAGAGCACATGTTGATTGTAGGACGTGACCCTAGAAACTGGAAAGCCCTAGGATAGGAAATCTCTAAAACTTTATTTTCAAAAAGATTCTTTACCTCTTGTCTTCTCTGATTTTTACCAAATAGTCCCTCTTACCTCAACTAGTTAGATTATACCTTTTTCCCTTTCGACCACATGGAGGATCAACTGAAGCCACTCCAAGAAGGACGAGATATCTGACAACTGATGCTCAACTCAGACCCAGAGGTATTCCATTATGGAAGGAGCTACAAAAGATTGAAGACTATACAGACCTCAAGAAATTGAAGACCATGCAGAATTTTCCAAGATATTATGCCCCTAGAAGACCAAATCCCTGCTGTATATTTACGTTAGATACGAGGAATTGTGCGCTGTCATTTGTGTGTAAGTTTTATTTTCGACAGCCACAACAAAAATCTATTTTCAAAACCATTGTTTGTGTTGTGTGTTTTCCCCTCCCTTTTCTCTCTCTTGCATCTCATCCCAAAACCTTGAACCCAATAGATGACGAATGAAGCTGGACTTGTACTTTCTGGACCAATGACCCAGTTAGAGGCAGAAGTATGGATACACAACATGGAGAATCACTTCAGGAGCAACTCGATAGCACAGAAGTATGAGGTTCAATATGCTCTCCAACACTTTACCCAAAGTGCCGCAACTTGGTGGAAAATGCATCATGCCATACAAGGATTTAATGGAGCAAAGAATTGGGAAGAACTCAAGAAGACTCTGTTAAGATCCCGTCTCATTCAGAAGCATTGTGTTATCCCGATGAAGAAGACCCGAGCATGTAAAATCTGTGGAGAAATAGGACACACCCAAGAAGAACACAAGGAAGGATGCCCTCATTGTGAAGAAAATCTCCGAGATAAGGAATGCCCAACTGGGCAGGTGACATGTTTCTTGTGTGAAGGAACCAACCACTACCCGGCTCAATGCCAAATATACCCCAAGGTACAGGAAGTCATCAAGCAACAGAAGGAAGCCATGAAGGAAGCCTTCAGAGAAGAATTTGGAGAAGTTGTGATGAAGAAAGATATTGAAGACCCTGATGGAGAAGGATTAACCAGATTTTACTCAAATGTCTGCTATACATGTGGAGAAGAAGGACATTTCTCACAGGACTGTACGAAGGAAAGAAAAGAGTATCTGGGGAACTTCCCGATAGAAGAAGTGGAGTTTGATCCACAGGAAATTAAAGTTTTGATCGGAACAAAGCACCTCAGGAAGGGACTAGCCCCTGAACAGAAGGACCTGGGTCATATCAGATGTTTCAAGTGTAAGGATATGGGCCACTATGCCAATAAGTGCCCAAGAAAGGAATCAAGAACCCAAGGAGCAAGCACCAACATCAAGAAGCCCCGAGATTTGTCAGAAATCATCTGTTTTCGGTGCAAGAAGACATGACCCTACTCCTATACCTGCCCAGAGAAGAATGCTAAGCATGAGTAGTTTGAGTTCGGAAGTAATAAATGTAATAGGTAGCACTCTTATCCTTTGAGGTTATGTAATGGATAATCCATTTGTTTTAAGGATGACAATACTCTCTAAAGATGTTGGAAAGTGAAATTGAAGTTTGATTTTGAATAACATGGATGTTTACCCAAGTCGAGACATATGTCAATTCTGAGTACCTTTTCTGACACACGCAGATGACCACCCTTTATGAGTCTTTCCTCAAAGGCCTGGAAACAATCATGACCCTGATCCGTGATCATGACTACCCAAGGATCCTGAAGGATATGATGAAGCACATCCATCTTGAAGGAGATGCAGTCTACAAAGGCTACCCATTCATGGATAATGGAGTGAAACTTTGGTATGTGGAGGTATACCTTCACCGTGCAAAGGGAGTTTGCCCAAAGACTATTGGACGATACTTTTACATATCTAGTGTACCACAAGCTATTTTCTTTGACGCTGTTCGTGAAGCTGCCATGGAAGCCATACGCCATATTGGAGAAATACTTGAAGCAAGACTCCGTCATACTCAGGAATACCTGCAAGAGGTGCATACGGAGATGATGGAGATGAAGCTCATGTCCACCCTAATCAAGGAAAAGATGGAGGATTTCAAGGAGCACATCGCAAAGTTCCAGTGGTACTAAAATATCTCCAAGAGGGGATAAAGGAATAAAGTTGGGAGTGAAACTGACCCATACCAAAGTATGTGGATGGCAACACTTGTAATAAAGTATTTTGGAATTTTAAGAAGAGATTGAAGTTATGTAATGGAAGTCTTAGTGTTTGTAATAAAAGTCATGAGATGAATGGAATTTATGATGTCATGACTCTCCTGTGTTAAATTATATGAGTTGCCATTCTAAGAGCAATAGTCTCCGACCATTTTCGAGGATATGAGAAAATATTGTCTATGCAAACATGAGTGCATTTCATTTTCAGTGTGGTAGAAACCACAGGTACCTTTCCCGGATTTAGGAGTTTGGATAAATGAATACGGATGAAGAGAATGTGGAACCACCGCAAACTATCCGGATAATAACCTTTGAGACAAAGTGCTTTCGAAGTTGGAATATTGAGAAAAGGAATGATTGTGATGAAACCATACCCAGGGTTAAACAAACCAATGGAAAGGAAAATGGATTCTGCAGAGTGGAATCTAAACAAAAATAAGTCTGTGATTTGTTACCTCAAGGGTATGGTGTAGTGAACTGAAGGTAATGCTGGAATATGGATCGATAGTCACCCCACGGGTGAGATGAAGTTGTTCAAGAATTCAAGTGAATCCATCAAGTCACTGACCTCAAGATTGATAAGGATCAAGCCCCACCTTTGTGAAGGTAGAGACTTGGAAGAAGCTACGACTGATCATCAAACGTTTTCCTTAGGAGTATTACGAAAACCTGAGAGTTGTGAAGAAACGATAGATGTTTTTGTCTGGCTTGCAGAAATAAATGGATTTATCCGAACTTTGTTTCGTTGACAAGAGAAATTTTCTGCAACGCTTGTGAGGAAGCCCAAGTGTTAGAATACGAGATTACTAAACCTTATACAAGGTAATGATTTTAGTGCGACATGGTTTGGCCACCATGACGACTTAGTCTTATCATTCTCTTGCTATTCGGATTGGTAAATCTGAGTGACTTACCCATAGTAAAGAGACGACGTTCTTTGAAGCTTTTTGTTTAAGCCTTAGAATGGTAGGATGAAACCCCTTGTACATGACAGTTTCTGTCACACGTAGGAATTTTACGGTGAGGATAAAGCCAAGACCCATTTCACTGCAGGATAACCACTAATGGTAGACCACCATGAGATCTTCGATAAGTTATTTAGAATGATCGCGAGACTTGTCAGCTAAGAAGACCCAGTATTTGAGGAAGTACACCTTGTTGTGAGGACACAAGATTTTGATATAACCGAAGATCATCACCAAGGAAGATGCTGTGAAGAATGTGAACAGACAGATGCACCATAGGACTGTCAAGATTTTGAAGGACCAGTAACTCTCATTTCAAGTGTGGTAGACCCACATTTCCAGGTCAATGGAGTTTTGTTGGAAGACCCCACACCTTCCAGGACAGTGGATTTGTTAGAAGACCCCCAAACCCTAACCTTTTCTTTCTAGCCCTTTCGAATCTCGAGGACGAGATTCATTTTAAGTGTGGTAGGTTTGTAACATCCCAAATTTTGGAATGTGATAATAAATATAGAATGATTGTTTGTTTGCTTGAATGAGTGAAAGAGAGTGCAATTTGAAACTTTTGAAACTTTTGAAAGTTTATTGAGAGGGAATGAAATGACTTTCCCAAACTTTCAATCTGCATTTTGATCACCAGGAATTAAAATTCATTTCATCACAAAACCCTAGAGTGAAGATGACATGACTTCTTCCATTTAAAGAAATGAAAAGGGATTTGAAAATGATTTGAATTTCCATTCTTAAAATATTTCAAATTCAGAAAACTTTATGCAACTCAATGGTTTTCATGAGAGAAGATAATATGACTTCTTCAAATTATATGAAATATGAGTTGGAAGTTAAAAGAAGGAATTGAAAGAGCTTTTGAAAACCTCTGGATTATTTTGAAAATCCACTTCATATCTGGTCCCTATTCAAAATTTTCAAAGTATTCAAACCCCTGACAAAAATTTGAAAGGAGTAACATGACACTCCAAGCCAGGGGGTAATTTGTGAATTTTTTTTGAATCATCATACCCAAAAAGTTATTTGAAGAATATTTGCAAAATTAAATAAAGCCAATTAAGGCATTTTCTGAAAAATGATTTTTTTAAGGTATTCAAATGCCAGAATAAAAATGTCCATTAAATGGCATTTATTATTCTGTTAATTCTGATATAAAATTTGACTATATTTGGAATTTATTCGAATGCATTGAACACGTTTTATCGCTCTGGAAAAACATTAAATAGAAGAAACGGTAACGGTTACTGTATTAAACGGGCCGGCCCAACGGCTTTAAAGCCGAGAGCGTTACCGGTCGGTCGCCCGCTAATAACGCCCCCTCCCTCTCCCCACTGACAAGCCGGACCCACCACCCGCTCCCTCTCAATCCCGCGGTCGCCCTCCTCCTCCCACGCGCCCGACGACCACCGGCGAGCACTCGCCGTGGATCTCGCCTCCTTCCATTCCCCGACCCTCTGAGCCCCCTATAAGAAGCCGCATACCCCTGCGCCTCCATTCCCCCTGTTTTCCCCTTCTCCCGTGCACCACCCTCACCGGAATCTCTCGCCGGAGATACCCACAGCCGCCACGCCATTGTTGCTCCCCTACTCCACCCTGCCCTCCCTGAGCTCTCCCGAGCCCATCACCGAGTTCCCCTCGCTCGCCCGCACCTCCCCATCCCCTGCCTGAGCCTCGGAGACCCCCAGAGCCGCCACACCGTCGACCTCGCCGGAGTCCGAACCGCCCCGAGCTCATACCTCTCATCTCCAGTCGTCCCCAAGCTCGTCCGACGCCACCACTGGACACGCCACTCATCGCCGCGTCGACCAGTGCCAACGCCGTCGTCGGAGACCCATCAGAGAGCTCGCCTGCATCACGCGGTCGCCAGTCGCCGTCGCCGGAGACGCCCATCGCCGGCAAACCTCCCCTGTGAGCTCCCCCTCTATCCCCGTCCGTCCGATCTTAGATTAACGCATAGGATTAGAGCAATTTATAACGCCGAAGCGTTTTCTTCTAAGGTTCGGTCACCCGCTCGTATTCGCCCGCACACACACGGCCACAGCCAACCAGAGAGCGCCACGTCACCCCCCTGTCCGTTAGAATTGTTTTCTCTTTTTCTGTTTTGATTTCAAAAACAGAAATAGTTCTGATTTTGTTTTTATTATATCTTTTATGTTTTTAAGTATTTTAACTTGGTTCCTTTTGCATTAGATCACAATTTTATTCTAGTTTCTGTAGATTCCAAATTTGGCTATGTTTGAACATTTAAATTTGAATTTGGACAGATTTGATTTAAATTTTGTTTTCTGAATATCTTGAGTTCTAAAATGAATTTTTGAATGATTCTTTTTCCTACTTGTCACTAGTAACCATAGCTATCATTTGGTAGAGCTTGAGAATTTTTAGAGTAAATTTGATTAGGGTTTTAACTATAAACAGAATCTGTTTAGTTTGTTAATATAGTTTAATTAGTTTTATTTTGTTAGTTTAAATCTGAGTTAATTATATATTTGATTTAGTGTATTCTGTTAGTTAAACTTTAGGTGAATTACTTGTTGTTAAAATAAAAATAATTTGCTTAGTTTACTACCATGTTGTTATAGGAACACTATACGTTTTCAAATAGGTTTAAATTGTGATAAACAAACTAGTTAGTAATAATTTATTCCAACAAAGTTTAAGTAAATAGATTCTGTTTTCAAATAAAAATTTGTACTTATTACCTTCTGTTAAGAAATGCTTAGTTAATAAAAATAATTTAATTTTGCTCTATTATGATAGGAAAGTAGATTATTTTTCATTAGGTAATGTGCTATCAAACAATTTAGTTTTTCATAGAAACTCTTTTCAGAAAATTTTAGATGATTTAATTCTGCTTTATAATAAAGATTTTATTTAATTATTTTATGTTAACTTAGTTGTTTTACAATATGTTTTCTCTTAGTTTATGTTTGCTTGTTGTTAAGTTCATTAGGCAGACACTTATATTGTTTAGAAGGTTGTTTTTATAGTTCTAGTTGTCTTTCAAAAGTGATTCATTTTTTCTAGAAAAATATTTACAAAAATCTTTTATTATATTTTACTTTGTTTTGGGTTTTGTGTTACTTTTGAATTGTTGGAGTTTTGTGTTTCAACTTCGTCTTAAGTATTTCTTCCATCAACCTTGTTGCTTTTGTTTTGTGTTACTTTTGATTGTTAGAACTGATTGTTAGTATGATTGCTTATATGATTGCAATGCTTGTTTATATAGACTTTCATCGGAGAGTGACGAATAGTCTATCAAGTTATTTCTGAGAGCGATCTTTATCTTCATCAACAGTACAGGCAAGTTCACTTTGACCATCTTTTCATACCTATGTTTTATTGCATGTAGTGACACCATTCAACAGATCCCTCCCGTAGTGTTATTGAAATTCTTGTAGTTGAGTATAATGCATGAGGTAGGAACCCACCACTGGTTACTAATGCCCCGGGAACGCTAGTTAGTGCAATGCTATGCTAAAGTAGACAGGGTCTGGTATGAGTGTTCGTGAGTGGTGTGAAGAAGGACTCCACGTCAAAACGACGACTTCATGAAGACATCTTCAAGTCCTGCATCTTCAAGACCTCAAGACTTCAAGACTCGAGAAGACAAGTTTTCAATACACACTATTGGGTGAAGGATGGTTGATTGGGCACCCTGGAGAAACCAGTGAGTGGCCGGGATGCATGGAGAAGCGCCATGACATCTTGCGGAAAGCTTCACCCAGACTCAAAGAGAAGGATGAATACTTCATGCCCGGAAGCTTACCTGTGTAGCCACAAGTCATTATGGGCTCTGGCTTGGTTGATCTTTGTTGTGACTCTGCTGGGCAGTGCTACGAGATGTAGTCGACGTTAGGATTGGGATGGGCACTGTCGGACAGTCAGGGAAGCACTCTGAAAGACCATGTTTCTTTCATCCTGTTCTCAAACACCAGGCAGTGCGAGGACTTACCAGGAGGGAAAGAATCTTGTGGGTAAAGTACACAACACTCTGCAGAGTTAAACCTAATCGATTAGCCGTGTCCCCGGTTACGGACAATTTGATCTTCTAGACTTGGATCTATCTCTGAACTCTCAACACTGGACTGATAACTTAATTGTGGGCAACTTAAGATACTTGTGGGTATTGAGACATTGGTTGGCGGAACCGTGTCATGATAGGTAATTCCATAGTGAAATTCCTGATATTCCTTTTGTTGTAGAAAAATAAAATCAGCTTTTACGCAAAAACTTAGACACAGAGCCATAAAGCCTTTGCATATAGAATAGTCTTTATTCTTCTGTTCTACTATGGTGATCTTGCCAGTACATTCAATGTACTGACCTATATGGCTGCAACGTATTATGTTGCAGATTCTCTTCTACGACGGGTAAGAGTACGATTCAGGGTTACGGTCCGCACTCAACTTGCCGTTGGTGTTATTGGGACTCCACTCCCGTTGACTGTATCCGCTGCTATTTTTAAGGTATATATCAGTTTTACGTTTACATGTGATTGCACTTTGGTATATACATTGATGTACTGTGTGTGCCAGCATACTGATCCAGGGATGGCACAGAACACACAGAGGCTTGACTCGTTTTTGAGTCGGGTCGCTACAGAAATGGTATCAGAGCACATGTTGACTGTAGGACGTGACCCTAGAAACTGGAAAGCCCTAGGATAGGAAATCTCTAAAACTTTATTTTCAAAAAGATTCTTTACCTCTTGTCTTCTCTGATTTTTACCAAATAGTCCCTCTTACCTCAACTAGTTAGATTATACCTTTTTCCCTTTCGACCACATGGAGGATCAACTGAAGCCACTCCAAGAAGGACGAGATATCTGACAACTGATGCTCAACTCAGACCCAGAGGTATTCCATTATGGAAGGAGCTACAAAAGATTGAAGACTATACAGACCTCAAGAAATTGAAGACCATGAAGAATTTTCCAAGATATTATGCCCCTAGAAGACCAAATCCCTGCTGTATATTTACGTTAGATACGAGGAATTGTGCGCTGTCATTTGTGTGTAAGTTTTATTTTCGACAGCCACAACAAAAATCTATTTTCAAAACCATTGTTTGTGTTGTGTGTTTTCCCCTCCCTTTTTCTCTCTCTTGCATCTCATCCCAAAACCTTGAACCCAATAGATGACGAATGAAGCTGGACTTGTACTTTCTGGACCAATGACCCAGTTAGAGGCAGAAGTATGGATACACAACATGGAGAATCACTTCAGGAGCAACTCGATAGCACAGAAGTATGAGGTTCAATATGCTCTCCAGCACTTTACCCAAAGTGCCGCAACTTTGTGGAAAATGCATCATGCCATACAAGGATTTAATGGAGCAAAGAATTGGGAAGAACTCAAGAAGACTCTATTAAGATCCCGTCTCATTCAGAAGCATTGTGTTATCCCGATGAAGAAGACCCGAGCATGTAAAATCTGTGGAGAAATAGGACACACCCAAGAAGAACACAAGGAAGGATGCCCTCATTGTGAAGAAAATCTCCGAGATAAGGAATGCCCAACTGGGCAGGTGACATGTTTCTTGTGTGAAGGAACCAACCACTACCCGGATCAATGCCAAATATACCCCAAGGTACAGGAAGTCATCAAGCAACAGAAGGAAGCCATGAAGGAAGCCTTCAGAGAAGAATTTGGAGAATTTGTGATGAAGAAAGATATTGAAGACCCTGATGGAGAAGGATTAACCAGATTTTACTCAAATGTCTGCTATACATGTGGAGAAGAAGGACATTTCTCACAGGACTGTACGAAGGAAAGAAAAGAGTATCTGGGAAACTTCCCGATAGAAGAAGTGGAGTTTGATCCACAGGAAATTAAAGTTTTGATCGGAACAAAGCACCTCAGGAAGGGACTAGCCCCTGAACAGAAGGACCTGGGTCATATCAGATGTTTCAAGTGTAAGGATATGGGCCACTATGCCAATAAGTGCCCAAGAAAGGAATCAAGAACCCAAGGAGCAAGCACCAACATCAAGAAGCCCCGAGATTTGTCAGAAATCATCTGTTTTCGGTGCAAGAAGACATGACCCTACTCCAATACCTGCCCAGAGAAGAATGCTAAGCATGAGTAGTTTGAGTTCAGAAGTAATAAATGTAATAGGTAGCACTCTTATCCTTTGAGGTTATGTAATGGATAATCCATTTGTTTTAAGGATGACAATACTCTCTAAAGATGTTGGAAAGTGAAATTGAAGTTTGATTTTGAATAACATGGATGTTTACCCAAGTCGAGACATATGTCAATTCTGAGTACCTTTTCTGACACACGCAGATGACCACCCTTTATGAGTCTTTCCTCAAAGGCCCGGAAACAATCATGACCCTGATCAGTGATCATGACTACCCAAGGATCCTGAAGGATATGATGAAGCACATCCATCTTGAAGGAGATGCAGTCTACAAAGGCTACCCATTCATGGATAATGGAGTGAAACTTTGGTATGTGGAGGTACACCTTCACCGTGCAAAGGGAGTTTGCCCAAAGACTATTGGACGATACTTTTACATATCTAGTGTACCACAAGCTATTTTCTTTGACGCTGTTCGTGAAGCTGCCATGGAAGCCATATGCCATATTGGAGAAATACTTGAAGCAAGACTCCGTCATACTCAGGAATACCTGCAAGAGGTGCATACGGAGATGATGGAGATGAAGCTCATGTCCACCCTAATCAAGGAAAAGATGGAGGATTTCAAGGAGCACATCGCAAAGTTCCAGTGGTACTAAAATATCTCCAAGAGGGGATAAAGGAATAAAGTTGGGAGTGAAACTGACCCATACCAAAGTATGTGGATGGCAACACTTGTAATAAAGTATTTTGGAATTTTAAGAAGAGATTGAAGTTATGTAACGGAAGTCTTAGTGTTTGTAATAAAAGTCATGAGATGAATGGAATTTATGATGTCATGACTCTCCTGTGTTAAATTATATGAGTTGCCATTCTAAGAGCAATAATCTCCGACCATTTTCGAGGATATGAGAAAATATGGTCTATGCAAACATGAGTGCATTTCATTTTCAGTGTGGTAGAAACCACAGGTACCTTTCCCGGATTTAGGAGTTTGGATAAATGAATACGGATGAAGAGAATGTGGAACCACCGCAAACTATCCGGATAATAACCTTTGAGACAAAGTGCTTTCGAAGTTGGAATATTGAGAAAAGGAATGATTGTGATGAAACCATACCCAGGGTTAAACAAACCAATGGAAAGGAAAATGGATTCTGCAGAGTGGAATCTAAACAAAAATAAGTCTGTGATTTGTTACCTCAAGGGTATGGTGTAGTGAACTGAAGGTAATGCTGGAATATGGATCGATAGTCACCCCACGGGTGAGATGAAGTTGTTCAAGAATTCAAGTGAATCCACAAGTCACTGACCTCAAGATTGATAAGGATCAAGCCCCACCTTTGTGAAGGTAGAGACTTGGAAGAAGCTACGACTGATCATCAAACGTTTTCCTTAGGAGTATTACGAAAACCTGAGAGTTGTGAAGAAACGATAGATGTTTTTGTCTGGCTTGCAGAAATAAATGGATTTATCCGAACTTTGTTCGTTGACAAGAGAAATTTTCTGCAACGCTTGTGAGGAAGCCCAAGTGTTAGAATACGAGATTACTAAACCTTATACAAGGTAATGATTTTAGTGCGACATGGTTTGGCCACCATGACGACTTAGTCTTATCATTCTCTTGCTATTCGGATTGGTAAATCTGAGTGACTTACCCATAGTAAAGAGACGACGTTCTTTGAAGCTTTTTGTTTAAGCCTTAGAATGGTAGGATGAAACCCCTTGTACATGACAGTTTCTGTCACACGTAGGAATTTTACGGTGAGGATAAAGCCAAGACCCATTTCACTGCAGGATAACCACTAATGGTAGACCACCATGAGATCTTCGATAAGTTATTTAGAATGATCGCGAGACTTGTCAGCTAAGAAGACCCAGTATTTGAGGAAGTACACCTTGTTGTGAGGACACAAGATTTTGATATAACCGAAGATCATCACCAAGGAAGATGCTGTGAAGAATGTGAACAGACAGATGCACCATAGGACTGTCAAGATTTTGAAGGACCAGTAACTCTCATTTCAAGTGTGGTAGACCCACATTTCCAGGTCAATGGAGTTTTGTTGGAAGACCCCACACCTTCCAGGACAGTGGATTTGTTAGAAGACCCCCAAACCCAAACCTTTTCTTTCTAGCCCTTTCGAATCTCGAGGACGAGATTCATTTTAAGTGTGGTAGGTTTGTAACATCCCAAATTTTGGAATGTGATAATAAATATAGAATGATTGTTTGTTTGCTTGAATGAGTGAAAAAGAGTGCAATTTGAAACTTTTGAAACTTTTGAAAGTTTATTGAGAGGGAATGAAATGACTTTCCCAAAACTTTCAATCTGCATTTTGATCACCAGGAATTAAAATTCATTTCATCACAAAACCCTAGAGTGAAGATGACATGACTTCTTCCATTTAAAGAAATGAAAAGGGATTTGAAAATGATTTGAATTTCCATTCTTAAAATATTTCAAATTCAGAAAACTTTATGCAACTCAATGGTTTTCATGAGAGAAGATAATATGAC
This sequence comes from Hordeum marinum, assembly GCA_022496015.1. Classification (NCBI taxonomy): domain Eukaryota; kingdom Viridiplantae; phylum Streptophyta; class Magnoliopsida; order Poales; family Poaceae; genus Hordeum; species Hordeum marinum. Next base: position 417,241,978 of record CM039674.1, on the reverse strand, counting down.
TTCTTCAAATTATATGAAATATGAGTTGGAAGTTAAAAGAAGGAATTGAAAGAGCTTTTGAAAACCTCTGGATTATTTTGAAAATCCACTTCATATCTGGTCCCTATTCAAAATTTTCAAAGTATTCAAACCCCTGACAAAAATTTGAAAGGAGTAACATGACACTCCAAGCCAGGGGGTAATTTGTGAATTTTTTTTTGAATCATCATACCCAAAAAGTTATTTGAAGAATATTTGCAAAATTAAATAAAGCCAATTAAGGCATTTTCGTAAAAATGATTTTTTTAAGGTATTCAAATGCCAGAATAAAAATGTCCATTAAATGGCATTTATTATTCTGTTAATTCTGATATAAAATTTGACTATATTTGGAATTTATTCGAATGCATTGAACACGTTTTATCGCTCTGGAAAAACATTAAATAGAAGAAACGGTAACGGTTACTGTATTAAACGGGCCGGCCCAACGGCTTTAAAGCCGAGAGCGTTACCGGTCGGTCGCCCGCTAATAACGCCCCCTCCCTCTCCCCACTGACAAGCCGGACCCACCACCCGCTCCCTCTCAATCCCGCGGTCGCCCTCCTCCTCCCACGCGCCCGACGACCACCGGCGAGCACTCGCCGTGGATCTCGCCTCCTTCCATTCCCCGACCCTCTGAGCCCCCTATAAGAAGCCGCATACCCCTGCGCCTCCATTCCCCCTATTTTCCCCTTCTCCCGTGCACCACCCTCACCGGAATCTCTCGCCGGAGATACCCACAGCCGCCACGCCATTGTTGCTCCCCTACTCCACCCTGCCCTCCCTGAGCTCTCCCGAGCCCATCACCGAGTTCCCCTCGCTCGCCCACACCTCCCCATCCCCTGCCTGAGCCTCGGAGACCCCCAGAGCCGCCACACCGTCGACCTCGCCGGAGTCCGAACCGCCCCGAGCTCGTACCTCTCATCTCCGTCGTCCCCAAGCTCGTCCGACGCCACCACTGGACACGCCACTCATCGCCGCGTCGACCAGTGCCAACGCCGTCGTCGGAGACCCACCAGAGAGCTCACCTGCATCACGCGGTCGCCATTGCCGTCGCCGGAGACGCCCATCGCCGGCAAACCTCCCCTGTGAGCTCCCCCTCTATCCCCGTTCGTCCGATCTTAGATTAACGCATAGGATTAGAGCAATTTATAACGCCGAAGCGTTTTCTTCTAAGGTTCGGTCACCCGCTCGTATTCGCCCGCACACACACGGCCACAGCCAACCAGAGAGCGCCACGTCACCCCCCTGTCCGTTAGAATTGTTTTCTCTTTTTCTGTTTTGATTTCAAAAACAGAAATAGTTCTGATTTTATTTTTATTATATCTTTTATGTTTTTAAGTATTTTAACTTGGTTCCTTTTGCATTAGATCACAATTTTATTCTAGTTTCTGTAGATTCCAAATTTGGCTATGTTTGAACATTTAAATTTGAATTTGGACAGATTTGATTTAAATTTTGTTTTCTGAATATCTTGAGTTCTAAAATGAATTTTTGAATGATTCTTTTTCCTACTTGTCACTAGTAACCATAGCTATCATTTAGTAGAGCTTGAGAATTTTTAGAGTAAATTTGATTAGGGTTTTAACTATAAACAGAATCTGTTTAGTTTATTAATATAGTTTAATTAGTTTTATTTTGTTAGTTTAAATCTGAGTTAATTATATATTTGATTTAGTGTATTCTGTTAGTTAAACTTTAGGTGAATTACTTGTTGTTAAAATAAAAATAATTTGCTTAGTTTACTACCATGTTGTTATAGGAACACTATACGTTTTCAAATAGGTTTAAATTGTGATAAACAAACTAGTTAGTAATAATTTATTCCAACAAAGTTTAAGTAAATAGATTCTGTTTTCAAATAAAAATTTGTACTTATTACCTTCTGTTAAGAAATGCTTAGTTAATAAAAATAATTTAATTTTGCTCTATTATGATAGGAAAGTAGATTATTTTTCATTAGGTAATGTGCTATCAAACAATTTAGTTTTTCATAGAAACTCTTTTCAGAAAATTTTAGATGATTTAATTCTGCTTTATAATAAAGATTTTATTTAATTATTTTATGTTAACTTAGTTGTTTTACAATATGTTTTCTCTTAGTTTATGTTTGCTTGTTGTTAAGTTCATTAGGCAAACACTTATATTGTTTAGAAGGTTGTTTTTATAGTTCTAGTTGTCTTTCAAAAGTGATTCATTTTTTCTAGAAAAATATTTACAAAAATCTTTTATTATATTTTACTTTGTTTTGGGTTTTGTGTTACTTTTGAAATTGTTGGAGTTTTGTGTTTCAACTTCGTCTTAAGTATTTCTTCCATCAACCTTGTTGCTTTTGTTTTGTGTTACTTTTGATTGTTAGAACTGATTGTTAGTATGATTGCTTATATGAATGCAATGCTTGTTTATATAGACTTTCATCGGAGAGTGACGAATAGTCTATCAAGTTATTTCTGAGAGCGATCTTTATCTTCATCAACAGTACAGGCAAGTTCACTTTGACCATCTTTTCATACCTATGTTTTATTGCATGTAGTGACACCATTCAACAGATCCCTCCCGTAGTGTTATTGAAATTCTTGTAGTTGAGTATAATGCATGAGGTAGGAACCCACCACTGGTTACTAAAGCCCCGGGAACGCTAGTTAGTGCAATGCTATGCTAAAGTAGACAGGGTCTGGTATGAGTGTTCGTGAGTGGTGTGAAGAAGGACTCCACGTCAAAACGACGACTTCATGAAGACATCTTCAAGTCCTGCATCTTCAAGACCTCAAGACTTCAAGACTCGAGAAGACAAGTTTTCAATACACACTACTGGGTGAAGGATGGTTGATTGGGCACCCTGGAGAAACCAGTGAGTGGCCGGGATGCATGGAGAAGCGCCATGACATCTTGCGGAAAGCTTCACCCAGACTCAAAGAGAAGGATGAATACTTCATGCCCGGAAGCTTACCTGTGTAGCCACAAGTCATTATGGGCTCTGGCTTGGTTGATCTTTGTTGTGACTCTGCTGGGCAGTGCTACGAGATGTAGTCGACGTTAGGATTGGGATGGGCACTGTCGGACAGTTAGGGAAGCACTCTGAAAGACCATGTTTCTTTCATCCTGTTCTCAAACACCAGGCAGTGCGAGGACTTACCAGGAGGGAAAGAATCTTGTGGGTAAAGTACACAACACTCTGCAAAGTTAAACCTAATCGATTAGCCGTGTCCCCGGTTACGGACAATTTGAGCTTCTAGACTTGGATCTATCTCTGAACTCTCAACACTGGACTGATAACTTAATTGTGGGCAACTTAAGATACTTGTGGGTATTGAGACATTGGTTGGCGGAACCCTGTCATGATAGGTAATTCCATAGTGAAATTCCTGATATTCCTTTTGTTGTAGAAAAATAAAATCAGCTTTTACGCAAAAACTTAGACATAGAGCCATAAAGCCTTTGCATATAGAATAGTCTTTATTCTTCTGTTCTACTATGGTGATCTTGCCAGTACATTCAATGTACTGACCTATATGGCTGCAACGTATTATGTTGCAGATTCTCTTCTACGACGGGTAAGAGTACGATTCAGGGTTACGGTCCGCACTCAACTTGCCGTTGGTGTTATTGGGACTCCACTCCCGTTGACTGTATCCGCTGCTATTTTTAAGGTATATATCAGTTTTACGTTTACATGTGATTGCACTTTGGTATATACATTGATGTACTGTGTGTGCCAGCATACTGATCCAGGGATGGCACAGAACACACAGAGGCTTGACTCGTTTTTGAGTCGGGTCGCTACAGAAATGGTATCAGAGCACATGTTGACTGTAGGACGTGACCCTAGAAACTGGAAAGCCCTAGGATAGGAAATCTCTAAAACTTTATTTTCAAAAAGATTCTTTACCTCTTGTCTTCTCTGATTTTTACCAAATAGTCCCTCTTACCTCAACTAGTTAGATTATACCTTTTTCCCTTTCGACCACATGGAGGATCAACTGAAGCCACTCCAAGAAGGACGAGATATCTGACAACTGATGCTCAACTCAGACCCAGAGGTATTCCATTATGGAAGGAGCTACAAAAGATTGAAGACTATACAGACCTCAAGAAATTGAAGACCATGAAGAATTTTCCAAGATATTATGCCCCTAGAAGACCAAATCCCTGCTGTATATTTACGTTAGATACGAGGAATTGTGCGCTGTCATTTGTGTGTAAGTTTTATTTTCGACAGCCACAACAAAAATCTATTTTCAAAACCATTGTTTGTGTTGTGTGTTTTCCCCTCCCTTTTTCTCTCTCTTGCATCTCATCCCAAAACCTTGAACCCAATAGATGACGAATGAAGCTGGACTTGTACTTTCTGGACCAATGACCCAGTTAGAGGCAGAAGTATGGATACACAACATGGAGAATCACTTCAGGAGCAACTCGATAGCACAGAAGTATGAGGTTCAATATGCTCTCCAGCACTTTACCCAAAGTGCCGCAACTTTGTGGAAAATGCATCATGCCATACAAGGATTTAATGGAGCAAAGAATTGGGAAGAACTCAAGAAGACTCTATTAAGATCCCGTCTCATTCAGAAGCATTGTGTTATCCCGATGAAGAAGACCCGAGCATGTAAAATCTGTGGAGAAATAGGACACACCCAAGAAGAACACAAGGAAGGATGCCCTCATTGTGAAGAAAATCTCCGAGATAAGGAATGCCCAACTGGGCAGGTGACATGTTTCTTGTGTGAAGGAACCAACCACTACCCGGATCAATGCCAAATATACCCCAAGGTACAGGAAGTCATCAAGCAACAGAAGGAAGCCATGAAGGAAGCCTTCAGAGAAGAATTTGGAGAATTTGTGATGAAGAAAGATATTGAAGACCCTGATGGAGAAGGATTAACCAGATTTTACTCAAATGTCTGCTATACATGTGGAGAAGAAGGACATTTCTCACAGGACTGTACGAAGGAAAGAAAAGAGTATCTGGGAAACTTCCCGATAGAAGAAGTGGAGTTTGATCCACAGGAAATTAAAGTTTTGATCGGAACAAAGCACCTCAGGAAGGGACTAGCCCCTGAACAGAAGGACCTGGGTCATATCAGATGTTTCAAGTGTAAGGATATGGGCCACTATGCCAATAAGTGCCCAAGAAAGGAATCAAGAACCCAAGGAGCAAGCACCAACATCAAGAAGCCCCGAGATTTGTCAGAAATCATCTGTTTTCGGTGCAAGAAGACATGACCCTACTCCAATACCTGCCCAGAGAAGAATGCTAAGCATGAGTAGTTTGAGTTCAGAAGTAATAAATGTAATAGGTAGCACTCTTATCCTTTGAGGTTATGTAATGGATAATCCATTTGTTTTAAGGATGACAATACTCTCTAAAGATGTTGGAAAGTGAAATTGAAGTTTGATTTTGAATAACATGGATGTTTACCCAAGTCGAGACATATGTCAATTCTGAGTACCTTTTCTGACACACGCAGATGACCACCCTTTATGAGTCTTTCCTCAAAGGCCCGGAAACAATCATGACCCTGATCAGTGATCATGACTACCCAAGGATCCTGAAGGATATGATGAAGCACATCCATCTTGAAGGAGATGCAGTCTACAAAGGCTACCCATTCATGGATAATGGAGTGAAACTTTGGTATGTGGAGGTACACCTTCACCGTGCAAAGGGAGTTTGCCCAAAGACTATTGGACGATACTTTTACATATCTAGTGTACCACAAGCTATTTTCTTTGACGCTGTTCGTGAAGCTGCCATGGAAGCCATATGCCATATTGGAGAAATACTTGAAGCAAGACTCCGTCATACTCAGGAATACCTGCAAGAGGTGCATACGGAGATGATGGAGATGAAGCTCATGTCCACCCTAATCAAGGAAAAGATGGAGGATTTCAAGGAGCACATCGCAAAGTTCCAGTGGTACTAAAATATCTCCAAGAGGGGATAAAGGAATAAAGTTGGGAGTGAAACTGACCCATACCAAAGTATGTGGATGGCAACACTTGTAATAAAGTATTTTGGAATTTTAAGAAGAGATTGAAGTTATGTAACGGAAGTCTTAGTGTTTGTAATAAAAGTCATGAGATGAATGGAATTTATGATGTCATGACTCTCCTGTGTTAAATTATATGAGTTGCCATTCTAAGAGCAATAATCTCCGACCATTTTCGAGGATATGAGAAAATATGGTCTATGCAAACATGAGTGCATTTCATTTTCAGTGTGGTAGAAACCACAGGTACCTTTCCCGGATTTAGGAGTTTGGATAAATGAATACGGATGAAGAGAATGTGGAACCACCGCAAACTATCCGGATAATAACCTTTGAGACAAAGTGCTTTCGAAGTTGGAATATTGAGAAAAGGAATGATTGTGATGAAACCATACCCAGGGTTAAACAAACCAATGGAAAGGAAAATGGATTCTGCAGAGTGGAATCTAAACAAAAATAAGTCTGTGATTTGTTACCTCAAGGGTATGGTGTAGTGAACTGAAGGTAATGCTGGAATATGGATCGATAGTCACCCCACGGGTGAGATGAAGTTGTTCAAGAATTCAAGTGAATCCACAAGTCACTGACCTCAAGATTGATAAGGATCAAGCCCCACCTTTGTGAAGGTAGAGACTTGGAAGAAGCTACGACTGATCATCAAACGTTTTCCTTAGGAGTATTACGAAAACCTGAGAGTTGTGAAGAAACGATAGATGTTTTTGTCTGGCTTGCAGAAATAAATGGATTTATCCGAACTTTGTTCGTTGACAAGAGAAATTTTCTGCAACGCTTGTGAGGAAGCCCAAGTGTTAGAATACGAGATTACTAAACCTTATACAAGGTAATGATTTTAGTGCGACATGGTTTGGCCACCATGACGACTTACTCTTATCATTCTCTTGCTATTCGGATTGGTAAATCTGAGTGACTTACCCATAGTAAAAAGACGACGTTCTTTGAAGCTTTTTGTTTAAGCCTTAGAATGGTAGGATGAAACCCCTTGTACATGACAGTTTCTATCACACGTAGGAATTTTACGGTGAGGATAAAGCCAAGACCCATTTCACTGCAGGATAACCACTAATGGTAGACCACCATGAGATCTTCGATAAGTTATTTAGAATGATCGCGAGACTTGTCAGCTAAGAAGACCCAGTATTTGAGGAAGTACACCTTGTTGTGAGGACACAAGATTTTGATATAACCGAAGATCATCACCAAGGAAGATGTTGTGAAGAATGTGAACAGACAGATGCACCATAGGACTGTCAAGATTTTGAAGGACCAGTAACTCTCATTTCAAGTGTGGTAGACCCACATTTCCAGGTCAATGGAGTTTTGTTGGAAGACCCCACACCTTCCAGGACAGTGGATTTGTTAGAAGACCCCCAAACCCTAACCTTTTCTTTCTAGCCCTTTCGAATCTCGAGGACGAGATTCATTTTAAGTGTGGTAGGTTTGTAACATCCCAAATTTTGGAATGTGATAATAAATATAGAATGATTGTTTGTTTGCTTGAATGAGTGAAAGAGAGTGCAATTTGAAACTTTTGAAACTTTTGAAAGTTTATTGAGAGGGAATGAAATGACTTTCCCAAGACATTCAATCTACATTTTGATCACCAGGAATTAAAATTCATTTCATCACAAAACCCTAGAGTGAAGATGACATGACTTCTTCCATTTAAAGAAATGAAAAGGGATTTGAAAATGATTTGAATTTCCATTTTTAAAATATTTCAAATTCAGAAAACTTTATGCAACTCAATGATTTTCATGAGAGAAGATAATATGACTTCTTCAAATTATATGAAATATGAGTTGGAAGTTAAAAGAAGGAATTGAAAGAGCTTTTGAAAACCTCTGGATTATTTTGAAAATCCACTTCATATTTGGTCCCTATTCAAAATTTTCAAAGTATTCAAACCCCTGACAAAAATTTGAAAGGAGTAACATGACACTCCAAGCCAGGGGGTAATTTGTGAAGTTTTTTTTGAATCATCATACCCAAAAAGTTATTTGAAGAATATTTGCAAAATTAAATAAAGCCAATTAAGGCATTTTCTGAAAAATGATTTTTTTAAGGTATTCAAATGCCAGAATAAAAATGTCCATGAAATGGAATTTATTATTCTGTTAATTCTGATATAAAATTTGACTATATTTGGAATTTATTCGAATGCATTGAACACGTTTTATCGCTCTGGAAAAACATTAAATAGAAGAAACGGTAACGGTTACTGTATTAAACGGGCCGGCCCAACGGCTTTAAAGCCGAGAGCGTTACCGGTCGGTCGCCCGCTAATAACGCCCCCTCCCTCTCCCCACTGACAAGCCGGACCCACCACCCGCTCCCTCTCAATCCCGCGGTCGCCCTCCTCCTCCCACGCGCCCGACGACCACCGGCGAGCACTCGCCGTGGATCTCGCCTCCTTCCATTCCCCGACCCTCTGAGCCCCCTATAAGAAGCCGCATACCCCTGCGCCTCCATTCCCCCTGTTTTCCCCTTCTCCCGTGCACCACCATCACCGGAATCTCTCGCCGGAGATACCCACAGCCGCCACGCCATTGTTGCTCCCCTACTCCACCCTGCCCTACCTGAGCTCTCCCGAGCCCATCACCGAGTTCCCCTCGCTCGCCCGTACCTCCCCATCCCCTGCCTGAGCCTCGGAGACCCCCAGAGCCGCCACACCGTCGACCTTGCCGGAGTCCGAACCGCCCCGAGCTCGTACCTCTCATCTCCGTCGTCCCCAAGCTCGTCCGACGCCACCACTGGACACGCCACTCATCGCCGCGTCGACCAGTGCCAACGCCGTCGTCGGAGACCCACCAGAGAGCTCGCCTGCATCACGCGGTCGCCGTCGCCGTCGCCGGAGACGCCCATCGCCGGCAAACCTCCCCTGTGAGCTCCCCCTCTATCCCCGTCCGTCCGATCTTAGATTAACGCATAGGATTAGAGCAATTTATAACGCCGAAGCGTTTTCTTCTAAGGTTCGGTCACCCGCTCGTAATCGCCCGCACACACACGGCCACAGCCAACCAGCGAGCGCCACGTCACCCCCCTGTCCGTTAGAATTGTTTTCTCTTTTTCTGTTTTGATTTCAAAAACAGAAATTGTTCTGATTTTGTTTTTATTATATATTTTATGTTTTTAAGTATTTTAACTTGGTTCCTTTTGCATTAGATCACAATTTTGTTCTAGTTTCTGTAGATTCCAAATTTGGCTATGTTTGAACATTTAAATTTGAATTTGGACAGATTTGATTTAAATTTTGTTTTCTGAATATCTTGAGTTCTAAAATGAATTTTTGAATGATTCTTTTTCCTACTTGTCACTAGTAACCATAGCTATCATTTGGTAGAGCTTGAGAATTTTTAGAGTAAATTTGATTAGGGTTTTAACTATAAACAGAATCTGTTTAGTTTGTTAATATAGTTTAATTAGTTTTATTTTGTTAGTTTAAATCTGAGTTAATTATATATTTGATTTAGTATATTCTGTTAGTTAAACTTTAGGTGAATTACTTGTTGTTAAAATAAAAATAATTTGCTTAGTTTACTACCATGTTGTTATAGGAACACTATACGTTTTCAAATAGGTTTAAATTGTGATAAACAAACTAGTTAGTAATAATTTATTCCAACAAAGTTTAAGTAAATAGATTCTGTTTTCAAATAAAAATTTGTACTTATTACCTTCTGTTAAGAAATGCTTAGTTAATAAAAATAATTTAATTTTGCTCTATTATGATAGGAAAGTAGATTATTTTTCATTAGGTAATGTGCTATCAAACAATTTAGTTTTTCATAGAAACTCTTTTCACAAAATTTTAGATGATTTAATTCTGCTTTATAATAAAGATTTTATTTAATTATTTTATGTTAACTTAGTTGTTTTACAATATGTTTTCTCTTAGTTTATGTTTGCTTGTTGTTAAGTTCATTAGGCAAACACTTATATTGTTTAGAAGGTTGTTTTTATAGTTCTAGTTGTCTTTCAAAAGTGATTCATTTTTTCTAGAAAATATTTACAAAAATCTTTTATTATATTTTACTTTGTTTTGGGTTTTGTGTTACTTTTGAAATTGTTGGAGTTTTGTGTTTCAACTTCGTCTCAAGTATTTCTTCCATCAACCTTGTTGCTTTTGTTTTGTGTTACTTTTGATTGTTAGAACTGATTGTTAGTATGATTGCTTATATGAATGCAATGCTTGTTTATATAGACTTTCATCGGAGAGTGACGAATAGTCTATCAAGTTATTTCTGAGAGCGATCTTTATCTTCATCAACAGTACAGGCAAGTTCACTTTGACCATCTTTTCATACCTATGTTTTATTGCATGTAGTGACACCATTCAACAGATCCCTCCCGTAGTGTTATTGAAATTCTTGTAGTTGAGTATAATGCATGAGGTAGGAACCCACCACTGGTTACTAAAGCCCCGGGAACGCTAGTTAGTGCAATGCTATGCTAAAGTAGACAGGGTCTGGTATGAGTGTTCGTGAGTGGTGTGAAGAAGGACTCCACGTCAAAACGACGACTTCATGAAGACATCTTCAAGTCCTGCATCTTCAAGACCTCAAGACTTTAAGACTCGAGAAGACAAGTTTTCAATACACACTACTGGGTGAAGGATGGTTGATTGGGCACCCTGGAGAAACCAGTGAGTGGCCGGGATGCATGGAGAAGCGCCATGACATCTTGCGGAAAGCTTCACCTAGACTCAAAGAGAAGGATGAATACTTCATGCCCGGAAGCTTACCTGTGTAGCCACAAGTCATTATGGGCTCTGGCTTGGTTGATCTTTGTTGTGACTCTGCTGGGCAGTGCTACGAGATGTAGTCGACGTTAGGATTGGAATGGGCACTGTCGGTCAGTCAGGGAAGCACTCTGAAAGACCATGTTTCTTTCATCCTGTTCTCAAACACCAGGCAGTGCGAGGACTTACCAGGAGGGAAAGAATCTTGTGGGTAAAGTACACAACACTCTGCAGAGTTAAACCTAATCGATTAGCCGTGTCCCCGGTTACGGACAATTTGAGCTTCTAGACTTGGATCTATCTCTGAACTCTCAACACTGGACTGATAACTTAATTGTGGGCAACTTAAGATACTTGTGGGTATTGAGACATTGGTTGGCGGAACCCTGTCATGATAGGTAATTCCATAGTGAAATTCCTGATATTCCTTTTGTTGTAGAAAAATAAAATCAGCTTTTACGCAAAAACTTAGACATAGAGCCATAAAGCCTTTGCATATAGAATAGTCTTTATTCTTCTGTTCTACTATGGTGATCTTGCCAGTACATTCAATGTACTGACCTATATGGCTGCAACGTATTATGTTGCAGATTCTCTTCTACGACGGGTAAGAGTACGATTCAGGGTTACGGTCCGCACTCAACTTGCCGTTGGTGTTATTGGGACTCCACTCCCGTTGACTGTATCCGCTGCTATTTTTAAGGTATATATCAGTTTTACGTTTACATGTGATTGCACTTTGGTATATACATTGATGTACTGTGTGTGCCAGCATACTGATCCAGGGATGGCACAGAACACACAGAGGCTTGACTCGTTTTTGAGTCGGGTCGCTACAGAAATGGTATCAGAGCACATGTTGACTGTAGGACGTGACCCTAGAAACTGGAAAGCCCTAGGATAGGAAATCTCTAAAACTTTATTTTCAAAAAGATTCTTTACCTCTTGTCTTCTCTGATTTTTACCAAATAGTCCCTCTTACCTCAACTAGTTAGATTATACCTTTTTCCCTTTCGACCACATGGAGGATCAACTGAAGCCACTCCAAGAAGGACGAGATATCTGACAACTGATGCTCAACTCAGACCCAGAGGTATTCCATTATGGAAGGAGCTACAAAAGATTGAAGACTATACAGACCTCAAGAAATTGAAGACCATGAAGAATTTTCCAAGATATTATGCCCCTAGAAGACCAAATCCCTGCTGTATATTTACGTTAGATACAAGGAATTGTGCGCTGTCATTTGTGTGTAAGTTTTATTTTCGACAGCCACAACAAAAATCTATTTTCAAAACCATTGTTTGTGTTGTGTGTTTTCCCCTCCCTATTTCTCTCTCTTGCATCTCATCCCAAAACCTTGAACCCAATAGATGACGAATGAAGCTGGACTTGTACTTTCTGGACCAATGACCCAGTTAGAGGCAGAAGTATGGATACACAACATGGAGAATCACTTCAGGAGCAACTCGATAGCACAGAAGTATGAGGTTCAATATGCTCTCCAGCACTTTACCCAAAGTGCCGCAACTTGGTGGAAAATGCATCATGCCATACAAGGATTTAATGGAGCAAAGAATTGGGAAGAACTCAAGAAGACTCTGTTAAGATCCCGTCTCATTCAGAAGCATTGTGTTATCCCGATGAAGAAGACCCGAGCATGTAAAATCTGTGGAGAAATAGGACACACCCAAGAAGAACACAAGGAAGGATGCCCTCATTGTGAAGAAAATCTCCGAGATAAGGAATGCCCAACTGGGCAGGTGACATGTTTCTTGTGTGAAGGAACCAACCACTACTCGGCTCAATGCCAAATATACCCCAAGGTACAGGAAGTCATCAAGCAACAGAAGGAAGCCATGAAGGAAGCCTTCAGAGAAGAATTTGGAGAAGTTGTGATGAAGAAAGATATTGAAGACCCTGATGGAGAAGGATTAACCAGATTTTACTCAAATGTCTGCTATACATGTGGAGAAGAAGGACATTTCTCACAGGACTGTACGAAGGAAAGAAAAGAGTATCTGGGAAACTTCCCGATAGAAGAAGTGGAGTTTGATCCACAGGAAATTAAAGTTTTGATCGGAAGTTAAAGTTTCCCGCTCCACCCCTTCGTCAGGGGGCTTATGTTTTTCTACGGCCTCGACTTCCACGACCTCCAGCAGAACTCTTTCATGCACATATCGTCCTTCATCCTTGTCTACGAGGCCTTTCTGCGGGTAGAGCCACACTTCGGGCTTTGGCTCAAAGTGTTCAACATCATGCCGAAGTGCGTTGGAGGCAAGTATAAAGATTACAGCAGGGTTGTCATCAGCAAGCTCACCCACATCGTATGGCCGTCAGGTACCTTCATTGAAACCCTCAAGGTGTGGCAAAAGGAGTGGTTCTATATCACTGAGCCAAGGGAAGAGGGTCAAATTGCCCACACCGGATTCAGATCCCGTCCCCCCACCAGGTTAGCTTTATGGCTCCGCAAGGGCCTCAGCTAGGGACAGAGCATGGAAGTGGGCGACCTGTAGAAGCGCGTCGGCTCCATGATCGATAACGACATCGCGCTGACCAACGTGGTCTAGGTTATGCTCCGGCGGCACATCCTCCCCTGCCAGCGCCGGGATACTCCCCTGTGGGCTCGTCGAATCGACGACGCACGCATGATTCTGCACCTCTTCCGCACTACGCGAGAGAAGCTGTGGAAGGCGCTTTTCAAGCCGCAGGAGGATTGGCCAGCCGAGGAGGAAGATCGGGGTCTGCACGCCACGAAGCCCGCTTCCAAGGTACAGTATAATTTTGCTTGATCGGCTCTGTCCTTCATAGAGAAGATCTATAACACCCTTTCCAATCACTCATTGCAGAAATGGCTGAGCAAAGCCACGGGCATCGACTGCGCGGTGCCTCAGCCCGAAGACCCCAGGTCCGGGCTGTTAGCGGAGATGTCGTTGAGGCGCCTTATGAGGCGCCCACGACGAAAGAGAAGAATAAGAAACCAGGCCAAGAAGGCCTGCGCATCAAGGACCAGCCAGAGGCTGTGTCCGAAGAAACCCATGCCTCCTCGAATCAAGAGGAGCATGAGGACGAGGACGAAGACGAGGGGGAGGGCGATTCCCCCTCGCAAGAAAGAGAGCGGCGTCACCGGACGCCATGGAGGTGGTACCCCCCTCCTGCCCTGAAGAGAGCACGTCGGTCATAGGTAATCCTGCCGGACAACAGTTTGGACTCATATACCAAGTCCAATGACTTCGAGAGGGTTCCACGAAGGAGCCTAAGGGTCATGCCCCCTGCTCGAAGGTGAGAATCCGAAGACTCCTTTAGTTGTCATTGATAAGTTCATAGTTTAATAACATGCGGGCATTTATCGACTTTGCAGCCCCCCGCACGTGCTCCCCACCGATCAAGTTTCAGACGGGGAGACCCCGCTCGCCGAACTGGTGGAGAGCGGGAATGCGTTGCATCCCGCCACTCCGAGCGCCGCGGAGGTGTCGTCCCAGCATGCTCCTATGGAGCCGACACCAGCGGCGGGGGAGACGACATCATGGCACCGAAGACTGGGGGGCAGAACCACACCCGGGTAATGAGGAGGTCGGACGAGCAGCTACTCAGTCCCCTCCGAGGACATCTCCAGAGTGCACCATGCCTCCAGAGGCAACGGTTCAAACTCTGGTTCGTGAACGGGTTATCCGATCACCACCGGCGCCACCAACCAATGAGTGGCCGATCATGGGGGAGTCTTTGTCGAGTGCCTCCATCTCTGAGGAGCACCACACCCTTATGGGTGTGGTATTGCAGAGCATTCAGTCTGCCAACAACAGACTAAAGGAGGCCTTCAAGGGTCTCCTGATGGGTTTTCAAGTAAGCCACGCGACACTCTTATTTGCGAAATGTCTATTTATTTTTAGGATTATATACATGGCAGCCCTCGAGCCCTAGGTGAGTTTGAAAAACTTACCTAGGGGTCACTTATAGATCCGATTCCGAACTATATAAAAATTGTGTGTTCGGAATGTTAGAATGGTCCCTAAGACGGTCGGACATATGATCGTATTTATGACGGTTCGAAAGTACTGAATCCATGTAACCAGAAGAGGATTTGTGTGTTACAGGCTTCGTCGGCGGCGGTGTCTGTGAAGGGCACCAAGCTGGACGAGCTGAATCAGAAGCTCAAAAGCTCCGAAGACGATCTTGACGCTCTCAACAAAAGATTCAACGAGGCGCAAGGTAAGTCTAAATCAACATCCGGACACTTTTCTCAGAATACTGTCAATGCAGTTTTTCATAGTGTTAATTGATGAAACAGCCTCGACGAAAGAGGTAGAAAATCTCAAGGCCAAGATGTGGCAGGTGAAGGATGAGGCGGCGGTTGAGAGGGTGGCGGTCGGACAAGCAGCCACCGCGCTTTTGGCTTTGAGAGCCACCAGCGACAAACCCAAGGCGTGGGTACAGGAGATCCAGCAAGAGCTCAAGGACGCCAACCACAAGTGTGAGGTCCTTGAGCAAGAAGGCAAAGAGCACGCAGCCGAACTATCCACCCTAAAAGCCGATCTCTAAAAGGAGCGGGTGGATAGGCGGTTCTTTGAGGAGTAGGTCCGCCAAGCGAAGGACATAACGGGTGGTAAGCCATACTTAGTGAAGTGTGTCTTCATGGATAGCAAGTTCAAGTTGCTTACCCAGGTGTGGAGTTCCTCAGGCGCCTCCTCCGAACTCCACAAGAGCATAGTGGATGTCAATCAGTTGTATGTGTCGTGGGAAGAAGGAGAGGAAGCTTTTCTATTCTGGGCGCAGTTCGAAGCCTCGGGCGCTCTCCTCTTCTTGTCGAGCAACTGAAACAGCTGATGGAGCTGCACCAGATGGTGGAGCCGGACATGAAGGATCTCTGCATCCTCTTATGGCCTGATGAGCCACTACCAGGAAGCTACTTTGGCCCGGTGCAGAAGTTGATCGCCGCTTCACTCCGCCTCGACACTGTGAAGCATTCCTCCTGCATCGAGGGAGCCCGGATGGCCTTTGCAAAGGCCAAGGTGCATTGGTCGGGGCTGGATCCAATGAAAATAGCCACCGGCCCGCTGCCTCCTAGGACGGAACATAGGTACCCCGAGCTATACTTCACCGGAGTAATGGAAGGTGCTCGGGCGATAGCGTCATAGTGTTCGAAAGATAACATGCATGAATAAGTTGTAATGTGTCCGAAGACATTTTAAAGCTTTAATGCTATAATTTATTATGCTTTCAATGTTTAGCATTCCTTTATAACTCATGTGTGTCCGTTTGAAACTGAAAAATGCAAGTCGTCGGCTTCGGCCCCCATGTAGATACTACATGGGGTGTCTCTGCCAATGCACTCTCTCTCTTAGCCGAGTTATCGGAACCCGAAGGCGGTAGAGTGCGGCGGACCAGGCAATCAGACTATAGTGCTTATTTCTTTCACTTAGCCGTAGGGGCACGAAAAGGACTATGCGGGGCTGATGACCAGCCCCCAGAGTGTTGTGATGTTCAGATAAACCGTGGCTAAGGCCAGCATCTTGTGGTTTGTATGAAGAACAAACCCCTCGTATAACACGGAATATCCTCTGACGAGGATTTAAGTATAACACTTTAAGCTCGAATTCACAGACCGGCTCTCGCATACTATGACATTCAGTTTTCGGCTTTCTCCCCTCAGGTGCCTTACCAGACTATTCGGAAACACAATCGCACGGGTTCTCACTTTGACCTTTTAGCCGAACGAGCGGAACGTAAAGGGGCAAGCACAGGAGCCGGGCAACCCAACTATTGACCCAAGACATAGTTCGGAACCAATGCATATAAAGTGAATTCTAAGACAATGAATGCATAATAAGTTCTATGTAAGGCGATTTGTTTTTAAACTTGAGCCCCCGGTCTATTATCCGGTTGCGTCATAACATACTGAACCGTTTCATGAAAAGAGGGTGAAAAAGAAAGTATGTGCCAAAAAGGACAACAAGACAAACATATATAATGCTGCTATATTTTTCTCAACTACTCTTATTATTCGAATTGCCGAAGAAATTGCTTATAGGTATGTGCAAAAAGAAATTTTACAGGAGTGGCTATACCGGGGGTCTTCAATTGATGACCTTAAGTCATCGGTGTACCCCGCCGCTTACGTACTCCTGCGACTTGGTGCACCTTGATGGGTGGTATTGTTCGGCGAATAGATCTTGTAAACAAGGTCTTGAGAAGTCGCCGAAGTGTAGATGAGATTTACACCTTGAGCAGGCTCGTTAATATTGCTTGCATTGTGTCTAAAGACATCGTAATAGTAATAGTTCGATCCATCCGAATCACTTACCCTTTTTTCCACACTGCCGCCCATGGAATTTTGAGCGCGAAGTTGTGCCTCCTTGGCACGTACTTTTCTGGTCCTAGGGTTGTGCGATGGGGGTGAATCCCTATTTAAGGGGCAGGGAAGGTTCTGAGAGTTCGTACTAAAGCCGTGCTCGCTTCCCAACTTTGCGGGCCTTTACGGCAGGTGTCAGATCTTGCCGATCGTCTTTGTAGTTAAATTTGGCAAGGCTAGCGCATGTTCCTAAGTTTGGAGAGAGCGCTCTGTGTTGCACGTAACAATGATGACCCCCTTGGCGCCGGGCATCTTCAGTTTGAGGTACGCATAATGCGAGACGATGTTGAAGTGAGCGAACACTATCCGGCCGAGCAGGGCATGATAGCCGCAGCAGAAGGGCACAATGTCGAAGATCAAGTCTTCGCTGTGAAAGTTATCGGGCGAGCCGAATACTACTTCCAGGATGACGGAGCCTGTGCATCGGGCCTTGATGTCTGGAATCACTCCTTTGAAGGTAGTGTTACTGGGTTAGATCCTTGACAGATCTATGCCCATCTTTTTCACCGTGTCTATGTAAATCAGGTTGAGGCTACTTCTTCTGTCCATTAGGACTTTTGTGAGGTGGTACCCATCCATAATGGGGTCTAGGACGAGGGCAGCTGAACCCCCATGACGGATACTGGTCGGGTGATCATGCCAATCGAAAGTGATTGAATATGCCGACCATGGGTTATACTTTGGGGCCACGGGCTCTACTGCATAGACCTCTCGAAGAGCGTGCTTCCTCTCCTTCTTAGGTATATGGGTGGTGTATATCATGTTTACCTTTTTGACTTCTAGACAGAATTTCTTCTGTACGCCACCAATCGGACCTCAAGGCTCATCCTCATCCTCGCTATGACGGATCTTGCCTTGATCCTCGGGCGGGAGCTTGCCGACTTGTTTGAACACCCAACACATATGATGTGTCTGGTTTGCGGGCCTCTCTTGGGTCCCGTGGATTTGGCAAGGCCTTTCCATGATTTTCTCTAGCAGGGTCAGTCCGTCGTGATTGCCTTTAGGAGGCTTCTTCCGCTACCCAGGTCAGGAATTGCGGAAGCCGGCGTTAATAGTCGTGTCACCGACATCACTATTATTCTGCCGGTGCTTGTTCTTGTTGCGCTTGGCTTTCACGTTGCCATCCCGAACTTCGGAGGTTATGGGTACTTCAGAGTTGTGGTTGCATCTCACTAGCCAATTATCTTCGCTCGCGCAAAAGCGGGTCATAAGGGATGTAAGGGCGGACATAGTACGAGGTTTATCCTAGCCGAGTTGGCGAGCCAGCCATTCATCACGAATATTATGCCGGAAAGAGTCTATTGCCTCAGTGTTTGGGCAGTCGACAATCTGGTTCTTCTTGGTCAAGAATCGATTCCATAATTGTCGCGCAGACTCTCCAGGCTTCTGGACGACATTGCTTAGGTCGGAGGAATCCAGTGGCTGACCACAGGTGACTTGGAAGTTAGATCGGAATGCGTCTTTGCTACCTATTGAGCTTGCATTGGTTTTCCCTTGAAGAGGACAGGGTGATGCAGCGAAGTGGATAAGTATTTCCCTTTGTTGTTGAGAACCAAGATATCAATCCAGTAAGAGCAACAAGCAAGTCACCAATGGATGCACCTACACAATCAATCAAACTCTTGCACCCAATGCTATAAAGGGGTTGTCAATCCCTTCACGATTATTTGCAAGGATTAGATCCGATAGAGATAGATGTAAACGAGAACGGAAAGTAAAAGGTAAATAAATTGCAGAAAAGTATTTTGGTATTTTTGGTTTATATATCTGAAAGTATATTATGGAAAGTAGACTCGGGGGCCATAGGTTTCACTAGAGGCTTCTCTCTCGAAGGAAGATATCATGGTGGGTAAATAAATTACTGTCAAGCAATTGATAGAAAAGCGAATAATCATGTACTTATCCAAGGCAATGATCATACATATAGGCATCATGTCCATGTCAAGTAGACCGAAACAATTCTTCAACTACTACTATTACTCCACACATCGACCGACTGCTGCCTGCATCTGGAGTACTAAGTTCATGAAGAACAGAGTAACGCATTAAGAAAGATGGCATAATGTAGAAGGATAAACTCAAGCAATATGATGAAAACCCCATCTTGTTTCCCTTGATGGAAACAATACAATACGTGCCTCACTAACCCTACTATGTCACCGGGTGAGGACACTACAAGATTGAACCCAAAACCAAGCACTTCTCCCATTGCAAGAATTACCAATCTAGTTGGCCAAACCAAACAAATAACTCGAAGAAACTTGCAAGGATATGAAATCATGCATATAAGAATTTAGAGGAGATTCAAATAATATTCATGGATAATCTGAACATAAACTCACAATTCAGCAGATCTTTACAAACACACCACAAAAAAAGGATTACATCGGATAGATCCCCATGAAGATCATGAAGAACATGGTATTGGAGATCAAAGAGAGAGAATAAGCCATCTAGCTACTAGTGATGGACCCGTAGGTCTGTGGTGGAGTACTCACGCATCATCAGAGGGGCAATGGAGTTGATGTAGATGCCCTCCATGTGGAGATCATATCCTTGTGCCATGTGGATATGGAGGAGGAAGTCCTCAATCCATATGGTTGGATCGGTTGTCCCATCATACTGTTCGATGTTCATGGGTTTAAACCCCTCTAGGAACTGATGCTGCATCACCACATCCGTGAAGCACAGAGGGTTGGCGGCGCCTCGAATATGAGCTATGTCGCACCTGTATTCGGTGTCTGTTCTAGCCCGATTACGTTCTCGGCCTCTGTTATGGCTTCGGTCGAGCCATGGTCTGTACCCATCCCGTTTATCGGGTGAGTAGTCTCTGGATCTATAGACGGATCTTGTGTGACCTGCTTTGTAGTCTAGGTCGCCTCGCGGGTCGAACCTGTCACTAGGCTCTAGTGGCTCCTTTTCCCGTCTTCGGGGCCTAGCTGGTCTATACCCGGTGTCGTCAGCCGTCCTGCCATGCCAGCGAGGAGGGCGGTCCAGCTTGTCATATGGGGTATGTTTGGCACACGGGGTATCAGTGAGCTCATCATCAAATTATGGCGGCAGCCTTCTGCGTGGATAACTCTTAGGTTGGTCCGACAGACCGGTACCGCGTCCCTCCTAAGCTGAGAGGATTCTTGTCCATCGATCGTTGAGGTCATCTTGTTCGACTTTAAGTTTTCATTCCTTCGCTTTCAGGTTGTGCGCCTTTGCTATGAGTTGTTGTCTGAACAGTTCATGATCTTCAGGGGTATTAGGAATGTCTAGGTCATCGGCTTCCGGGATATCCTCCTCCTCGACGGGAGGGAGCTAGTTGTCATCCTCGGAATCGTTGAAGTCATCAGGGTTGCTCTGGTCTTTAGGCCTTTCCTGACCCTCTAACGGGTGCTCGGGGATATTCGTATCGCCACGGTCCTCACGGGTATCTCCATCCCTAGTGCCGATAATAGCTTCCCGTCCCTTTTTGCCTTTTGACTGCTTATGCGGCTTCCGGTGCCTTGACGACACGTCGCCCGATTTGTCGTTGTCGTTCTTTGGCGTATTTTCGCCATTAGGGCCAAGGGTGTCTACCATGTAGACATTGTATGTGGAGGTGGCAGCCCATCTCCTGGTATTGACAAGGGTGGGGCGCAATCCTCTTCATCCATGTGTTCTGCCTCGTCAGAGGCATAGTCCAACATGTCAGTTAAGTCTTTGACTGTGGCTATTAAGTGGGTGGTGAGTGAGACGAAATATTCGTCCTGGCCCACTTTATGGCTGATCTGAGCACAGATCGGGGTAGGATCGTCAGTAATTTTCATCGACGAGACCTGATCTAGGGCCTCGTTCAATGTCGAGAGCCCAATAGGGTCAAACTATGCGGAGCCGTCGGAGTTAATTCCTGACGCGTCTAGATGAGTGGAGTGTTCCGCAAGAACAAGTATCCGGTCCTCTGGTGCTATGGCCGGATCCGGACTAAGAGTCGGGCCAACGCCAGAGTTAACCCCATGGGTGTAGCCGAAAAAGGAGCTCGAGGTTAAAGCCTCAGAGTCTTCGGGTGTGGCAGGCGAGACTGTGAGCCCAGTTAATGACAAGTCGCCCCTAGGATCCACAGGGAACTCCAGGTTGCCGAATCTAGCCTCTTGACCAGGGGCGAAGCTTTCGAAATGGCCTAGATGGCCGGTCTAGTGAGCGTGCAGCACAACGCTGCCAAAGGCGAAAATCTGTCCGGGGACAAAAGTATCCATGTTGCGGACCTCCTCGTTGATTACAAGGCGAGACATCAATTCCTTGGGTGCTCACAGCAGAACTCTCAATGAAAGCACCAATGTTGGTGTCAAAACCGGCGGATCTCGAGTAGGGAGTCTCGAACTGTGAGACTAGAAGCGATGGTAACAGGAGGTGAAGGGGACAAGGTTTTATCCAGGTTCGGGCCCTCTTATGGAGGTAATACCCTACGTCCTGCTTGATTGTATTGATGATATGGGGGTTACATAGTTGATCTACCTCGATATCGCATAGCTAACCCTAGATGAGTTGTTCTCTGCCTACAGCCTAAAACCCTCCGGCTTATATAGACGCGGAGGGTATCTAGGATTCACAAATGGTCGGTTACACGCCGAAGAGATACACATGCCTATTTGCTACATTAAACGTGGAGGACAAGCCACGATTCCTAAGCTTCCTTTACTAGAGACAAGGCCTTCATCGATCCAATATTTGGCAAGCGTCCCATAAAGTCTGGCCCATAAGATACAGGTCGGCTTCCTGAGGACCCCTTAATCCAGGACTCCCTCACCCGGCCCAATGATGGTAGCACCGGTCGAGCCAGGAGGTCACTTAGGAGAATTGCTAGTAGTAGCGCTGGAAATAGAGGTAATAGTAGCGTGGGTGCCAGCGCTACTAGTACGATGCTACAACCAACTTTCAGAAGTAGCATCGTTTGCACAGCCCTACAACTAAAGTTTAGCAGTAGCGCCTCTTAACCAGTGCTACTGCTAACTCAGTTAGCAGTAGCGTGCTTTTAAAACCCGCACCACTATTAAATGCACATTTTTTCTATATTTATGTTGTATTTACACACGGTTATACATATTAATATACAACATCAATAACTATTGTGCCAGCAACAATATTTAGATTAAAGTGGATGGATGCAAGTGATCATGTCTAACACGAATCCCATAAAACAGAAAATATCATAATAATAATCATCCTAATTAATCATGCCAAGTCAATATAAACCAAAAAACTTCTCTCCCATAGGACCTAATCCTCCGTCCTATGTAAAATTTCATAAAACAGAATAACACCTATGTCTCCATGATGAAGCAAAGAGATCTAACGGTCTCCAACTTGTGTCTTATAATCCTTCGTTATTTCTCCCCACGCTTCAATTTGGAGCCGTCTTTGTGGTTTGTGCTCAGTCGACTATGGAAAAGAGAAATCGGTCCTCATATAACCTTCGCCATGCATCAAAAGAGGCACAACATCATTTGACAGTTTCTGTTGAAGAACATAATAATAGCCTAGTTAGCAATGTAATCAACACCATTTACGCAATAGTAGTGTTCTTAATTAGCAACTCTTACCAAGATATTTCTACAAATTTCATCCACCCTCAACCTATGCACTAGGGGCATGTAAAACGTATAATTTGGGCCAGGTTCCATATTATACGGGCAGTTGTGCCTACCAAATAGGACACCAATAACAAAGGTGAAAAGAACATCCTTCTCCTCCCAAGTTAGATGTGATCCATAAGTGTAGTGTGTCGTGTTAATTAATTTCCATGTTTCACTCGAAGAAATGAAATAAGCTATAAATTATAAATTAACAAATTTAGTATGGATGAACACCAACTATTCTAAAATGTAGAATGCAAATTACTTGCCAAATATGGTTGACAAACTCACATGGACGTAAAACAGGAAGCATATCGACATCCACCCAAATGTCGATGTTACCTTCAATATGATCTTCAGGACGAAGATCGAAGGTTATTTCCATATCCTCCTGAAATCCATATGCCTTGGCTAGAGCTTCCCAATTTGAGCACCCTAATTTTGTGTTGTTAACTGCATTCATTAATTTGACTAGAAATGTGTGACCATGTTTAGTCCTCAGGTTAGCTCTCCTCATCTCCATACTCTCGTGGTCTTTGAAACCGAGCCTCTCCAAGACATATCGTCATGTATGGTAGGGGATGAACTAGTAAAATTCTATAAAACAAAAAACTACACATTGAAGCAAAGAAACAGAAGTCATGCTTAATTACGAAAAAACACTTGTCATCGTTGTGTACCGGACAAACATCAAAGGTCTTGCCAAGCTTGATGGTGAAGAACCTGCCGTCCCGCAGGTGAGGCCTGTCGCACAAACCCTGATCATCGCCGCAGTAATCACACTTAGGGATCCTATCGTCGTCACACATTTCCTGAGTTCATGTTTCAAAATTTTGGCTTGACCATTATTAAAATAAGACATATTGAGCGCGTGAAATTTTCTAGAACAGAAATGAATCAACATTCCGGCAAAACATAGGCACTAGGAGGTGTTCCCTGCAATAACATACACACATGTCCAAATAGACCTAATTCAATATTGGTTGACTTTCGGCCTCTCGAGGCTTTCCTTAAATGACTCTCATATCTCATGGTGTGTTGGTGCGCACTCTCTCACACTAATATGGTGGTGTATATACGTTGACGAACACTCTCTCACAGTAATATTTCGACCATCGGTGATGGATGCATCTCCTCTCCTCTCCTTGCACATTATACCGAGGTATATCTCGCAAGAAGAGAAGAGGAGAAAGTGTCCCCCACGACAACAGTCAGGATTCCTCCATCAAGAAAACACATGAAAGTCACACAAGGAGCAAACACAGATTGAAAGTACCTGATTTTTGTTACTAAAAGTTTATCACTAATACATTATCTCGAATAATGAATTCGAATATAATATCACTAATATATTTATAATGAAGTCGAATATAATATCACTAATACATCTTCTCGAACAATCCAGTTAATGCATCATCAAATATTATAACTAATACATCTCGAATATTATCATATAATATCACTAATACAGATCGGATATTATTGAATAATCTAGTTGACTCTAAGTTCTTGAGCCGCGGGTGGTGGACACCCAAAGAGAAGGAACCATCACACGATCATAACTCGTGAGAGATCCCTGGAGAACCTGGCAGGTATTGCAGAACCTGGAAGGTATTGGAGAACCTAGCGTCCAATGTAGCCATATAGCAACAAGTGTGCTCATCCTCCTCCAAGACACGACAACGGTACTAGCTCCGTGAGGGCCCACTCCCTCCACACCGATAGTGGCCCACGCGACTATTGAGGAACATTGAATGGGAAACAAAAAAATTCCTACGCACACGCAAGATCTATCCATGGTGATGAGCATCTATGAGAGGGAGAGTGGATCTACAGACCCTTGTAGATCTCTAAGCGGGAAGCGTTTAAGAAACACGGTTGATGTAGTCAAACGTCTTCGCGATCCAAATCGTCGAGCGTCCCATGATCCCATCACGATCCGTCCGTCCAATCACGATCCGTCCGGCGACCTCATCACGAACTGTCCCGTGATCCAATCACGAATCGTCTCGCGATCTTTCTCACGGTCCTTCCAATCTAGCGCCAAACGGATGGCACCTCTGTGCTCACCACACATACATATCGATGACAATCTCCGCCTTCTTGATCCAGCAAGAGGGAGCGGAGAGGTAGATGAGTTCTCCGACAGCGTGATACGTCCATTTTGCATTATGATTTTATATTGATATTTATTGCATTATGGGCTGTTGTTACACATTTTGGTACAATACTTATGCTTTTTCTCTCTTATTTTACAACGTTTACATGAAGAGGGAAAATGCCGGCAGCTGGAGTTCTGGACTAGAAAAGGAGCAAAACTGAGATACCTATTCTGCGTAACTCCAAAAGTCCTGAAAATCTACGGAGAATTATTTTAGAATATATAAAAATACTGGGTGAAATAAATACATCAGGAGGCCCACCAGGGAACCACAAGCCTGCTGGCCGCGGCCACCCCCCTGGCCGCGGCTAGCGAGGTTGAGGCCCACCTGGCAACCCTCCGGTGCCCATCTTCTTCTATATGGAGGGTTTCGTCGAGGAAAATATCATAAGAGACCTTTCGGGACGAAGTGCCACCGTCTCGAGGTGGAACTTGGGCAGAACCAATCTAGAGTTCCGGCAGGGCGATCCTACCGGTGAAACTTCCCTCCATGAGGGGGAAATCGAAGCCATCGTCATCACCAATGATCCTCTCATCGAGATGGGGTCAATCTTCATCAACATCTTCATCAGCACCATCTCCTCTCCAAACCCTAGTTCATCTCTTGTATCCGATTTTTGTCTCAAAACCTCAGATTGGTACCTGTGGGTTGCTAGTAGTGTTGATTACTCCTTGTAGTTGATGCTAGTTGGTTTACTTGGTGGAAGATTATATGTTCAGATCCTTGATCATCACTTCTACTCCTCTAATTATCAACATGACCATGTTTTGTGAGTAGCTATGTTTGTTCCTGACGACATGGGATAAGTCTTGTTATAAGTAATCATGTGAATTTGGTATTCGTTCGATATTTTGATGAGATGTATGTTGTCTCTCCTCTAGTGGTGTTATGTGAATGTCGCCTACATAACACTTCACCATTGTTTGGGCCTAAAGGAAGGCATTGGTAAGTAATAAGTAGATGATGGGTTGCTAGAGTGACATAAGCTTAAACCATAGTTTATGCGTTGCTTCGTAAGGGGCTGATTTGGATCCACATGTTTCATGCTATGGTTAGATTTATCTTAATTCTTCTTTCGTAGTTGCGGATGCTTGCGGGAGGGGTTAATCAGAAGTGAGAGGCTTGTCCAAGTAAGGACAGTAGCGAAGCACCGGTCCACCCACATATCAAATTATCAAAGTAGGGAACGCGAATCAAGTGAGCATGATGAAAACTAACTTCACATAAATTCCCATGTGTCCTCGGGAGCGCTTTGCTTTATATAAGAGTTTGTGCAGGCTTGTCCTTTGCTATAAAAAGGATTTGGCCACCTTCTACACCTTTGTTAAAATTGTTACTTGCTACCCATTATGAATTATCTTATCATAAAACTATCTGTTACCGATAATTTCAGTGCTTGCAGAGAATACCTTACTGAGAACCGTTTGTCATTTTCTTCTGCTCCTAGTTGGGTTCAACACTCTTACTTATCGAAAGGACTATGATAGATCCCTTATACTTGTGGGTCATCAAGACTCTTTTCTGGCGTTGTTGCCGGGGTGTAAAGCGCCTTTGGTGAGTGGAACCTGGTAAGGAAAAAATTTATATGGTGTGCTAAAATTTACTGTCACTTGTTACTATGGAAAGTAATACTTTGAGGGTCTTGATCAGGATATCTTCACCTCGACCGGAAACACAAAGATTTGTCCCTCAACCTACTAAACCTACTGAAAATATTTATTATGAAATTCCTTCGGGTATGATAGAGAAACTGCTAGCTAACCCTTATGCAGGAGATGGAACACTACATCCTAATTTGCATCTAATCTATGTGGATGAAGTTTGTGGATTATTTAAGCTTGCAGGTCTGCTTGAGGATCATGTCAAGAAGAAGGTCTTTCCTTTATCTTTGAAGGAGAAGGCATTTACATGGTATAGGCTATGTGATGATATTGGATCATGGCGCTACAACCGGTTGAAAATGGAATTTCATCGGAAGTTCTATCCTATGCATCTACTTCATAGTGATCGGAATTATATTTATAATTTTTGGCCTCGTGTAGGAGAAATAATCTCTCAAGCTTGGGGGAGGCTTAATTCAATGTTATATTTGTGCCCCAATCATGAGCTCTCGAGAGAAATTATTATTCAGAATTTTTATGCTCGGCTTTCTCGTAATGATCAATCCATGCTCGATACTTCTTGTGCTAGTTCTTTTATGAAGAAAGATATTGAATTCAAATGGAATTTATTGAAGAATTAAATGCAACTCTGAAGAATGGGAACTCGATGAAGGTAAGGAGTCAGGTATAAATCTTAAGTTTGATTGTGTTAAATCCTTCGTGGACACCGATGCTTTTCGTAAATTTAGCACTAAATATGGACTTGACTTTGAGATAGTAGCTTCTTTTTGTGAATCTTTTGCTACTCATGTTGATCTCCCTAAGGAGAAGTGGTTTAAATATCATCCTCCCATTGAAGTGAAAGTAGTGGAACCTATTAAAGTTGAAGAGAAAATTATTACTTACAATGTTGATCCTATTATCCCTACTGCTTAGATCGAGAAACCACCTTTTCCTGTTAGGATAAAGGAACATGCTAAAGCTTCAACTGTGGTTTGTAAGAGTTGTATTAGAACACCTACACCCCCTTAACAAATTAAAATTGAACCTAGTATTGTTATGGTTAAAGATCTCTTGGTTGATAATATTAATGGGCATGTTATTGATTTCTGTGATGAAGCTGCTACAATTGCTAGACCTGATACTAAGCATAAACATAAATAGTTGTTGGCATGCCTATTGTTTCTGTTAAAATAGGAGATCACTGTTATCATGGCTTATGTGATATGGGTGCTAGCGTAAGTGCAATTCCCCATTCCTTATACAAAGAAATCATGCATGATATTGCACCAGTTGAACTAGAGGATATTGATGTTACTATTAAGCTTGCTAATAGAGACACTATCGCACCGACAGGAATTATTAGAGATGTTGAAGTCTTGTCTGGAAAAGTAAAGTATCCTACTAATTTTCTTGTTCTTGGTTCCCCACAAGATAATTTTTGTCCCATTATATTTGGTAGACCCTTCTTGAATACTGTTAATGCTAAGATTGATTGTGAGAAAGAAATAGTTACTATGAGCTTTGGGGATGTGTCCCATGAGTTTAAATTCTCTAAATTTCGTAGACAACCCCATGACAAGGAATTGCCTAGTAAAGATGAAATTGTTGGTCTCGCTTATATTGTTGTGCCTCCTACTGATCCATTAGAACAATATTTGCTAGACCATGAAAATGATATGCATATGAATGAGACAAATGAAGTAGATGAAAATTTCTTTGACCAGCATCCTATTTTGAAACATAACTTACATGTTGAAATACTTGGGGATCCTCCTCCACCCAAGGGTGATCCCGTGTTTGAGCTCAAGCAATTACCCGATACGTTGAAATATGCTTATCTTGATGAAAAGGAGGTATATCATGTTATTATTAGTGCTAACCTTTCAGAGCATGAAGAAAGGAGATTATTGAAAACTCTGAGGAAGCATCGTGCTGCTATTGGTTATACTCTTGATGATCTTAAGGGCATTAGTCCCACTCTATGCCAACATCAAATTAATATGGGGCCTGATGCCAAACCAGTTATTGATCACCAACGACGATTGAACCCTAAGATGAAAGAAGTGGTAAGAAAAGAAGTACTAAAGCTTCTGGAGGCAGGTATAATTTATCCTATTGCTGATAGTAGATGGGTTAGTCTCGTTCATTGTGTCCCTAAGAAGGGAGGTATTACCGTTGTTCCTAATGACAAAAATGAATTGATCCCGCAAAGAATTGTTATCGGTTATAGAATGGTAATTGATTTTAGGAAATTAAATAAATCTACTAAGAAAGATCACAAACCCCATTTATTGATCAAATGCAAAAAAGATTATCCAAACATACTCATTTTTGCTTTCTGGATGGTTACTCTGGATCCTCTCAAATACCTGTATCTAGCCAGGATCAAGAAAAAACACTTTTACTTGCCCTTTCGATACCTTTGCTTATAGATGTATGTCTTTTGGTTTACGCAATGCACCTGCTACCTTTCAAAGATGTATGATGGCTATATTCTCTGACTTTTGTGAAAAGATTCTTGAGGTTTTCATGGATGATTTTTCCGTTTACGGAACTTCATTTGATGATTATTTGAGCAACCTTGATCGAGTTTTGCAGAGATGTGAAGAAACTAATCTTGTCTTGAATGTGAAAAAGAGCCAATTTATGGTTAATGAAGGTATTGTCTTGGGGCACAAGATCTCCGAAAGAGGTATTGAAGTTGATAAAGCTAAAGTTGATGCTATTGAAAAAATGCCATGCCCTAAGGATATAAAAGGTATAAGAAGTTTCCTTGGTTATGTTGGTTTCTATAGGAGGTTTATCAAAGATTTCTCTAAGATTTATAGGCCTCTCACAAACCTTTTGCAAAAAGATGCTTCGTTTGTTTTTGATGATGATTGCGTAGAAGCATTTGAAATTCTTAAGAATGCCTTGATTACCACACCTATTGTTCAATCACACAACTGGAACCTACCTTTTGAAATTATGTGTGATGCTAGTGATTATGCTGTTGGTGCTATTCTAGGACAATTAGTTGATAAGAAATTAAATGTTATCCATTATGCCAGTAAAACTCTAGACAGTGCTCAAAGAAACTATGTTACTACTGAAAAGGAATTTTTGGCAGTCGTGTTTGCTTGTGATAAGTTTAGACCTTATATTGTTGATTCCAAAGTAACTGTTCACACTAATCATGCTGCTATTAAGTACCTTATGGAGAAGAAAGATACTAAAGCTAGACTTATTAGGTGGGTCCTTCTGCTACAAGAATTTGATTTGCATATCATTGATAGAAAGGGTGCTGATAACCCTGTGGCAGATAACTTGTCTAGGTTAGAAAATGTTCTTGATGACCCACTACCTATTGATGATAGCTTTCCTGATGAACAATTAGCTGTCATGAATACTTCACATAATGCTCCTTGGTATACTGATTACGCCAATTACATTGTTACTAAATTTATACCTCCTAGTTTCGCATACCAACAAACGAAAAAGTTCTTCTATGATTTGAGGCAATACTTTTGGGATGACCCACATCTTTATAAAGGAGTAGATGGTATTATTAGACATTGTGTACCTGAGCATGAACAGGAATAGATCTTACGCAAGTGTCACTCCGAAGCCTACGGAGGACATCATGCTCGAGATAGAACTGCACACAAGCTACAACAGTCTGGGTTTTATTGGCCTCCTCTCTTCAAGGATGCTCGTAAGTTTGTCTTATCCTGTGATGAATGACAAAGAATTGGTAATATTAGTAGATGTCAGGAAATGCCTATGAATTACTCCCTTGTTATCGAACCATTTGATGTTTGGGGCTTTGATTATATGGGGCCTTTTCCACAAACTAACGGGTATACTCATATTCTAGTTGCTCTTGATTATGTCACTAAGTGGGTAGAACCTATTCCAACTAGTAGCATAATCATAACACTTCTATTAAAATGCTTAAAGAATTTATTTTCCCTAGATTTGGAGTCCCTATATATTTGATTACTAATGGTGGTTCACATTTTATTCATGGTGCTTTCCGTAAATTGCTCGCTAAATATGATGTTAATCATAGAGTTGCATCTCCTTATCATCCTCAGTCTAGTGGTCAAGTAGAATTGATCAATAGTGAGATTAAATTGATTTTGCAAAAAATTGTTAATAGATCTAAGAAGAATTGGTCTAAGAAACTCGACGATGCATTGTGGGCTTATAGAACTGCTTACAAAAATCCTATGGGTATGTCTCCGTATAAGATGGTTTATGGTAAAGCATGTCACTTACCTCTAGAGATAGAACATAAGGCTTATTGGGAAATCAAAGAGCTCAATTATGATTTGAAACTTGATGGTGAGAAGGGGTTCTTTGACATTAGCTCACTTGATGAATAGAGAACCCAAGCCTACGAGAATGCTAAGTTGTTTAAAGAAAATGTTAAGAGATGGCATGATAGAAGGATACAAAAGCGTGAATTTAATGTAGGTGATCATGTCTTGCAATACAATTCTCGTTTAAGATTTTTTGCAGGAAAACTTCTCTCTAAATGGGAAGTCCTTACGTCATCGAAGAGGTATACCGTTCCGGCGCCATCAAGATTAACAATGTCGAAGGCAAAAACCCGAAGGTGGTGAACGATCAAAGAATCAAACATTATATTTCAGCTACTCCCATAAATGTTGAAACCAATATCATCAATACCATAACTCCGGAGGAGTACATTAGGGAGACTTACCAAAATGTTTCAGACTCTAAAAAGGAATAGGTACATGGTACGGTAAGTAAAAAACGCTCCAAAACTTTTTCTATGGCAACTTTCATCTGTTTTGGAATATTTAAAAAACTTAGGAAAATTTAAAGTAGTCTGATTAGTGCATGAGAAGGTGACAAGCCTATTCGGCGTGGCCACCCCCCTGGCCACACCCTTGGGGCTTGTGGCCACCTCGTGCACCACCCGGACTTTGTTTTCTTGTGTCATACTCTTTCAGGTCGGTAAAAATTCATTATATAATCTCCCGAGGATTTTGATTCTCGTATCACGACAATACCTCCCGTTTTCTTTTTGAGCTATTTCTGCAGCAGATTTAGAGCAATATGTCGTCCCAAGATTCTGATGGGGAGAGCCTCATATCGCATTATCTTGCCAATCCCAAGCTCTATGGAGACTTGGACCCTTATGGATTGTTCTCCGAGGAGGAACAAGAAGGCAAGTACGAGGAAGAAAGTTCGGATGATGAAGAGGCCTCCCTACTTCAGCCATGAGATATGCACGTGGAGTTCAAGAAATCAAGCCTCCCAAACACTTGGCGAAAACCCAAGGTTCTATTTATCCCTTCTCGTTTCCTGCAGGAGAGCAAGGAAGAATTATGTCAAAGGATATTGAAGCTCGAGCAGGAAGTGGACGATTTGAGGTAACAAAATTTTATGCTTAGGAGGAAACTAGAAAGGCTTCCAACCCCATCAACAACTCCCATGTAATCACCTCCGAAGCAATACAACTAAACACATGGGTATGGGCACTCCCCTTGGCTTGTGCCAAGCTTGGGGGAGGTGCCCCGGTATCGTATCACCACCATATCTCTTGTTTTTAGTTTTTATTTTTATTGTTATTTTTATCATATTTTCTTAGTTCAATCCTTTTGGTTATATCTTTATCTAGTAGAATAAAGTTTTCATGTGATCTAGCTTTGAGTCTTTGCTTTATGATTCCCCCTATTGAAAGATGAAGTAGAAAGAAGTGTATAATAAAAGCAAAGAGTGCATATGAAAATCTTATGGGGAGTGATGACTTCACATATAAAAAGTATGTCGATTGAAACCTGTTGTGGGTTGACAAACATAGTTGTCAGTCATTGAGGCAATTAAAAGGAAGTAATAAAGAAAGAGAGGTTCACATATAAATATATTAGCTTGGACATCTTTTATGATTGTGAGCACTCATTAAAATATTATATGTTAAGAAGTTGATGTTGGACAAGGAAGACAACATAATGGTTTATGTTTACCTATTTCTAAATAGAAGTTATATTGTTATAGATCCCTCAACATGTGTTGCTTGCTTCCACCTCATATCAGCCAAAACTTCCGCACTAAGTAGAGATACTACTTGTGCATCCAAACATCCTTAACCTACTTTCGCCATGAGAGACCACCATACCTACCTAAAGATAGAATAAGATCCTTAAAGTAAGTTGTCATCGGTGCAAGCAATAAAATTTCTCTCTAAATATGTGTGATCTATTAGTGTGAGGAAAGTAAACTTTATACAAACTTGTGATAGGGAATAAATAAAAGCGACGGACTTCATAATAAAGTTCTCTATCACAAGGGGCAATATAAAGTGACATTCTTTTGCATTAAGAGATTGTGCATCCAATTATAAAAGCGCATGACCACCATACCTACCTAACTAGATAGGCCCTCTGCGAAGGGCCTATCTGTTACTTTTATTTTCTAGTACTTAACGTTATGCAAGAGTCGTGGTGATCTCTATCACCTTCGCTATTTTTGCCTTTATCTTCTGGCAAGTGTCACATGTTGGGGAAAGATCTAGTCACATATACCCACTCGAAAGTGGATGAGCATGAGTTATTACTGTTGACATTATCCTTGAGATAAATAGTTGGGAGGCAACACTATAAGCCCCTATCTTTCTCTATGTCCGATTGAAACTTTGAACTCATAGGTACCTCGTGAGTGTTAGAAATTGTGAAAGACAAAAAGATGATTGAGTGTGTGAGTTTTCTTAACAAGCTCTTATATTGACTCTTTCCTACGTTATGATAAATTGGAATTGCTTCAATGACTGAGATCATAGTTTGTCAGTTCTCAATAGAGTTCTTGATTCATACTTTGCCGCAGTGAATGAATTATAAATTTATCATGAGAAATTATATGACCATATATGTTGTTGTTCTAAAGATGATCATGATGCCTTCATGTCCGTATTTTATTTTATCGACACATCTATCTCTAAACATGTGGGCATATTTATTGATTTCGGCTTCCGCTTGAGGACAAGCGAGGTCTAAGATTGGGGGAGTTGATACGTCCATTTTGCATCATGATTTTATATTGATATTTATTACATTATGGGCTGTTATTACACATTTTGGTACAATACTTATGCCTTTCCTCTCTTATTTTACAAGGTTTACATGAAGAGGGAGAATGCCGGTAGCTGGAGTTCTGGACTGGAAAAGGAGAAAATCTGAGGTACCTATTCTATGCAACTCCAGAAGTCCTGAAAATCTATGGAGAATTATTTTGGACTGTATGAAAATACTGGGCGAAAGAAATACATTAGGAGGCCCACCAGGGAGCCACAAGCCTGTTGGCCGCGGCCACCCCCCTGGCCGTGGCTAGCGAGCTTGTGGCCCACCTTGCAGCCCTCCGGTGCCCATCTTCTACTATATGGAGGGTTTCATCGAGGAAAAAATCATAAGAGACCTTTCGGGATGAAGCGCCGCTGTCTTGAGGTGGAACTTGGGTAGAACCAATCTAGAGCTCCGGCAGGGTGATCCTTCCGGTGAAACTTCCTCTCGGGAGGGGGGAATTGAAGCCATCGTCATCACCAACGATCCTCTCATCGAGAGGGGGTCAATCTCCATCAACATCTTCATCAGCACCATCTCCTCTCCAAACCCTAGTTCATCTCTTGTATCTGATCTTTGTCTCAAAACCTCAGATTGGTACCTGTGGGTTGCTAGTAGTGTTGATTACTCCTTGTAGTTGATGCTAGTTGGTTTACTTGGTGGAAGATTATATATTCAGATCCTTATTCATCACTTATACTCCTCTGATTATGAACATGAACATGTTTTGTGAGTAGTTACGTTTGTTCCTAGGGACATGGGATAAGTCTTGTTATAAGTAATCATGTGAATTTGGTATTCGTTTGATATTTTGATGAGATGTATGTTGTCTCTCCTCTAGTGGTGTTATGTGAACGTCGACTACAAAACACTTCACCATTGTTTGGTCCCAGAGGAAGGCATTGGGAAGTAATAAGTAGATGATGGGTTGCTAGAGTGACAGAAGCTTAAACCCTAGTTTATGCGTTGCTTCGTAAGGGGCTGATTTGGATCCACATGTTTCAAGCTATGGTTAGATTTATCTTACTTCTTCTGTCGTAGTTGCGGATGCTTGCGGGAGGGGTTAATCATAACTGGGAGGATTGTCCAAGTAAGGACAGCACCCAAGCACCGGTCCACCCACATATCAAATTATCAAAGTAGGGAACGCGAATCAAGTGAGCATGATGAAAACTAACTTGACATAAATTCCCATGTGTCCTCGGGAGCGCTGTGCTTTATATAAGAGTTTGTACAGGTTTGTCCTTTGCTATAAAATGGATTGGGCCATCTTGCTTCACCTTTTTTACAAGTTTTACTTGCTACCCGTTATGAATTATCTTAGCACAAAACTATCTCTTACCGATAATTTCAGTGCTTGCAGGGAATACCTCACTGAGAACCGCTTGTCATTTCCTTCTGCTTCTCGTTGGGTACAACACTCTTACTTACCGAAAGGACTATGATAGATCCCCTATACTTGTGGGTCATCATAGCGCGATGGCCTTGCGGCGATGGTGGTTGAGCTATTCCAGCAGGGCTTCGCCTAAGCACCGCTGAAACCGATCAAGAGGAGAAACTACGATCTAGAGTAGAGGTAGCACGTGGCTGTTTTCTGTGTCTCAAACCCCTCAAAACCTCTAGTATATATAGGAGGTGGGAGGGAGGAGTCTTGGCGCACAAGGGGCCAGCCCTTGGCCTTGGCGCAAGGAGGAGAGGAGGAGTCCTCCTCCAATCCTAGTACGATTAGGACTCCTCCTTCCCACTTGGAAAATCTTTCCACCTTGTATTTTTTCCTTCCCAATCCACTCTAGACGCATGGGCCCTTAGAGGAGGCTTCGGCCAGCCCACCAGGGGCTGGTTTGCCTCCTCCCACTGCCATGTAGCCTCTTGCGTCGAGACACCCCTCCCGATGGTTCCCGGTACCCTCCCGGCACTCCCGGTACACTACCGATGAGCCCAAAACTTTCTCGGTGACCAAAACAGGACTTCCTATATATCATCTTTACCTATGGACCATTCCGGAGCTCCTCTTGACGTCCGGGATCTCATCTAGGACTCTGAACAAACTTCGGTCACCACCATACATAACTCTATACTACCGAAACGTCACCGAACCTTAAGTGTGCAGAACCTGTGGGTTCGAGAAATATGTAGACATGACCGAGACACCTCTACCGTCAATAATCAATAGCGGGACCTGGATGCCCATATTCGTTCCTATATATTCTATGAAGATCTTTATCGGTTGAACCTCTATGTCAAGGATTCAGTTAATCCCGTATGTTGTTCCCTTTGTTCTTCGATATGTTACTTGCCCAAGGTTCGATCGTCGGCATCTCCATACCTAGTTCAAAATCGTGATAGCAAGTTTCTTTTACTCGTTCTGTAATACAAGATCCCATGGCTAAGGCTTATTTACATTGCTTGCAAGTCTTATTGTGATGTTGTATTACCGAGTGGGCCCTGAGATATCTCTCCTGTTGGGGAACGTCGCATGGGAAACAAAAAATTTCCTACGCGCACGCAAACCTATCTATGGTGATGAGCATCTACGAGGGGGAGAGTGGATCTACGTACCCTTGTAGATCGCTAAGAGGGAAGCGTTAAGAAACGCGGTTGGTGTAGTCGTACTTCTTCGCGATCCAAATCGCCGAGCATCCCGCGATCTAATCACAGACCGTCCCGCGATCTCGTCACGATCCGTCCCGCGATCCGATCATGAACGTGCCGTGGCCTTGATCACGATCCTTCCGGTCTAGTACCGAACGGACGACACCTCCGCATTCAGCACACGTGCATCTTGATGATGATCTCCACCGTCTTGATCCAGCAAGAGGAGGCGGAGAGGAGGGAGAGTTCACCAGCAGCATGACGGCGCTCCGGTGATGGTGGTGGAGTTATTCCTGCAGGGCTTCGCCTAAGCACCGCAGAAAACCAATCTAGAGGAGAAACTATGCACTGGAGGTTAGGGTTGCACGTGGAAGAAAGAACTTGTGCAAAACCCTTGAAACCCTCTAGTATATATAGGAGAAGAGGAGGAGGAGAGGCAGCCTTGGCCTCCAAGTCTATCTGGTTCGGCCGGCTAGGAGGGAGGAGTCCTCCTCCTTCTACTCCAAGTAGGATTAGGACTCCTTCCTTATATAGCCCCCTTTTTGCCTTTTTCCACCTTTTCCTTTTGGTATTTTTCCCTCCTGGCGCCATGGGCCCTTGTGGCTGTTTCACCAGCCCACTAAGGGCTGGTTATTATTCTCCCACAGCCCATGGACCCTCTAGGGTCGAAATACCTCTCCCGGAGGCCTCCCGGTACACTACCGGCACTCCCGGTACACTACCGATGAGCCCGAAACTTTTCCGGCAACCAAACTGGGACTTCCTATATATGAATCTTTACCTCCGGACCATTCCGGAGCTCCTCGTGATGTCCGGGATCTCATCCGGGACTCCGAACAATCTTCGGTCACCACCATACATAACTCTACACTACCGAAACGTCACCGAACCTTAAGTGTGCAGACCCTGCGGGTTCGAGAACTATGTAGACATGACCGAGACACCTCTCCGGCCAATAACCAATGGTGGGACTTGGATGTCCACATTGGTTCCTACATATTCTATGAAGATCTTTATCGGTCGAACCTCTATGTCAAGGATTCAGTTAATCCCGTATAACGTTCCCTTTGTTCTTCGGTATGTTACTTGCCCGAGATTCGATCGTCGGTATCTCCATACCTAGTTCAACCTCGTTACCGGCAAGTCTCTTTACTCGTTCCGTAATACAAGATCCCGCAACTAACAATTAGTCACATTGCTTGCAAGGCTCATTGTGATGTTGTATTACCGAGTGGGCCCCGAGATACCTCTCCGTCACACGGAGTAACAAATCCCAGTCTCGATCCATGCCAACTAAACAGACACCATCGGAGATACCTGTAGAGCACCTTTATAGTCACCCAGTTACACTGTCACGTTTGATACACACAAGGCACTCCTCCGATATCCATGAGTTGCATGATCTCATGGTCATAGGGACATATATATTGACATGCAGAAAACAGTAGCAATAAACTGACACGATCATACGCTACGTTTGTAGTCTGGGTCTTGTCCATCACATCATTCTCCTAATGATGTGATCCCGTTATCAAATGACATCACATGTCAATGGCTAGGAAACCCTGACCATCTTTGATCAACGAGCTAGTTCACTAGAGGCATACTAGGGACACAGTGTTGTCTATTTACCCACACATGCAATGTGTTTCCAATCAATACAATTATAGCATGGATAATAAACAATTATCATGAACAAGGAAATATGATAATAAACACTTTATTTATTGCCTCTAGGGCATATTTCCAACAGTCTCCCACTTGCACTAGAGTCAATAATCTAGTTCACATCACTATGTGATTTACATGGTAATGAATTGAACACCCATACAGTTCTGGTGTTGATCATGTTTAGCCCTTGGAAGAGGTTTAGTCAACGGGTCTGCAACATTCAGATCCGTGTGCACTTTGCTAATATTTATGTCCTTCTCCTCGATGCAGAACCGGATGGAGTTGAAGCGTCGCTTTATGTGTCTGGTCCTCTTGTGAAACCTTGGTTCCTTGGCTAGAGCAATGGCACCAGTGTTGTCAGAGAACAGGTTTATTGGATTCAGTGCACTAGGCACTACTCCAAGATCTGTCATGAACTGCTTCATCGAGACACCTTCCTTCGCTGCCTCCGAGGCTGCGATGTACTCCGCTTCACACGTAGAATCAGCTACCATGCTCTGCTTGGAATTGCACCAGCTTACCGCTCCCCCGTTAAGAATAAATACGTATCCGGTTTGCGACTTAGAGTCGTCCGGATCAGTGTCAAAGCTTGCATCAATGTAACCCTTTACGACGAGCTCTTCATCACCTCCATAAACAAGAAATATCTCCTTAGTCCTGTTAAGGTACTTAAGGATATTCTTGACCGCTTGCCAGTGCTCCATTCCAGGATCACTTTGAAACCTTCCAACCATACTTATGGCAAGGCTGACATCGGGTCGTGTGCACAGCATTGCATACATGATAGAGCCTATGGCTGAAGCATAGGGGATGACGCTCATCTTTTCTTTTTCATCTGCAGTCACTAGGCATTGAGTCTTACTCAACTTCACACCTTGTAACACACGCAAGAACCCCTTCTTGGACTGTTCCATTTTGAATTTCTTCAAAACTTTATCAAGGTATGTGCTCTGTGAAAAAGTGCTATTAAGCGTCTCGATCTATCTCTATAGATCCTAATCCTAATATGAAAGCAGCTTCTCCTAGGTCTTTCATTGAAAAACTCTTATTCAAATATTCCTTCACGCTTTCCAGCATTTCTATATTGTTTCCAATCAGCAATATGTCATCCACATATAAACCTAGAAACGCTATAGAGCTCCCACTCACTTTCTTCTAAATACAAGCTTCTCCATAAACTTGTATAAACCCAAACGCTTTGATCACTTCATCAAAGCGCTTATTCCAGCTCCGAGATGCCTGCACCAGTACATAAATGGATCGCTGGAGTTTGCAAACTTTGTCAGCGTTCTCTAGATCGACAAAACCTTCGGGTTGCATCATATACAACTCTTCCTCAAGGAAACCGTTAAGGAATGCCGTTTTGACATCCATCTGCCAAATTTCATAGTCGAAATAAGCAGCTATTGCCAACATGATTCTGACAGACTTAAGCATCGCTACGGGTGAGAAAGTCTCATCGTAGTCAACTCCTTGAACTTGTGAAAAACCCTTTGCCACAAGTCGAGCTTTATAGACGGTGACATTACCATCCGCGTCCGTCTTCTTCTTAAAGATCCATTTGTTCTGAATGGCCTTTCGCCCTTCAGGTAGTACTTCCAAAGTCCATACTTTGTTTTCATACATGGATCCCATCTCGGATTTCATGGCCTCTAACCATTTCTTGGAATCCGGGCCCATCACTGCTCCTCCATAGCTCGTAGGTTCATTGTTGTCTAACAACATGACCTCCAAGACAGGGTTGTCGTACCACTCGGGCGTAGTACGCGTCCTTGTCAACCTACGAGGTTCAATAGTAGCTTGATCTGAAGCTTCATAATCATCATTATTAACTTCCTCTTCTACCGTTGTAGGTTCCACAGAAACATCTTTCTGCGCTGCGCTACTTTCTGGTTGAAGTAAAGGTTCAATAACCTCATCAAGCTCTATTTTCCTCCCACTCAATTCTTTCGAGAGAAACTCTTTCTCAAGAAATGTTCCGTTCTTTGCGACAAACGCTTTGCCTTCGGATCTGAGATAGAAGGTATACCCGACTGTCTCTTTCGGGTATCCTATGAAGACGCATTTCTCCGCTTTGGGTTCCAGCTTTTCAGGCTGAAGCTTTTTGACATAAGCATCACATCCCCAAACTTTAAGAAACGACAACTTTGGCCTTTTGCCAAACCACAGTTCATATGGCGTCGTCTCAACGGATTTTGATGGTGCCCTATTTAAAGTGAATGCAGCTGTCTCTAATGCATAACCCCAAAACAATAGTGGCAAATCGGCAAGAGACATCATAGAACGTACCATATCTAATAAGGTTCGATTACGACATTCAGACACACCATTACGCTATGGTGTTCCGGGCGGTGTCAACTGTGAAACAATTCCACATTGTCTTAAGTGACTGCCAAACTCATAACTCAGATATTCACCTCCTCGATCAGATCGCAGAAATTTAATCTTCGTGTTACGATTAACTTCACTCTGAAATTGCTTGAACTTTTCAAACGTTTCAGACTTGTGTTTCATCAAGTAAATATACCCATATCTACTCAAGTCATCAGTAAAGGTGAGAAAGTAACGATATCCACCGCGCACTGCAACATTCATTGGACCGCACACATCAGTTTGTATGATTTCCAATAAGTCACTTGCCTGTTCCATTGTTCCAGAGAACGGCGTTTTAATCATCTTGCCCATGAGGCATGGTTCACATGTGTCAAGTGATTCAAAATCAAGTGACTCCAAAAGTCCATCAGCATGGAGCTTCCTCATGCGTTTTACACCAATATGACCTAAACGGCAGTGCCACAAGAAAGTGGTACTATCATTATCAACTCTACATCTTTTGGCATCAATGTTATGAACATGTGTGTCATCACTATCAAGATTCAATATGAATAAACCCCTAACATTGGGTGCATGACCATAAAAGATATCACTCATATAAATAGAACAACCTTTATTCTCTGATTTAAATGAGAAACCGTCTCACAATAAACAAGATCCAGATATAATGTTCATGCTTAACGCAGGCACTAAATAACAATTATTCAGGTTCATCACTAATCCTGATGGTAATCAAAGAGAGAGCATGCCGACGGCGATCACATCAACCTTGGAACCATTTCCCACGCGCATCGTCACTTCGTCCTTTGCCAGTCTTCGTTTATTCCGTAGTTCCTGCTTTGAGTTGCAAATGTGAGCAACCGAACAGGTATCAAATACCCAGGCGCTACTACGAGAACTAGTAAGGTACACATCAATAACATGTATATCATATATACCTTGTTTGTCTTTGGCCGCCTTCTTGTCAGCCAGGTACTTGGGGCAGTTCTGCTTCCAGTGACCAGTTCCTTTGCAATGAAAGCACTTAGTTTCTAGCTTAGGTCCAAGCTTAGGCTTCTTTGTAGGAGTAGCAACTGCTTTGCCATCCTTCTTGGTTTTACCCTTCTTGCCTTTGCCCTTGCCATTTTTCTTGAAACTAGTGGCTTTATTGACCATCAACACTTGATGTTCTTTATGGATTTCAGACTCAGCGACTTTTAGCATCGCAAACAGCTCGGATGAAGACTTGTTCATCCCGTGCATGTTATAGTTCATCACAAAGCTCTTGTAACTAGGTGGCAGTGATTGAAGAACTCTGTCAATGATCGCCTCTTGCGGCAGGGTAATTCCCAACTCAGCTAGACGGTTTGAATACCCAGACATTCTGAGTATATGCTCACTGATAGACCCGTTCTCCTCCATCTTGCAATCATAGAACTTATCGGAGGTATCATACCTCTCGATCCGGGCATTCTTCTGAAAAATAATCTTCAACTCCTGGAACATCTCATATGCTCCATGATGTTCAAAACATCTTTGAAGTCCCGGTTCTAAGCCATACAATATTGCACACTGAACTATTGAGTAGTCTCCAGCACGAGCCTCCCAAGCGTTCTTAACGTCTTCGGAGGTCATGTCTTCTGGTTGGTCACCAAGCTGTGCATCAAGGACATATTGTTTCTGGGAAGCCGTGAGGATAATCCTCAGATTACGGGCCCAATCAACAAAGTTACTTCCATCATCTTTCAACTTAGTTTTCTCTAGGAATGCATTAAAATTCAGGGGTGCTACTGCGCGAGCCATTGATCTACAACATAAATATGCAAAGTTCATTTAGACTATTGTTCAAGATAATGAGTTTAGTTAATCAAATTACTAAAACTCCCACTCAAATTGACATCCCTCAGGTCATCTGAGTGTCACATGATCCAAGTCCACCAACTCAAGTCTGATCATCACGTGAGTTGAGGTGGCTTCAATGGTGAACATCATTATGTTGATCATATCTACTATATGACTCATGTTCGACCTTTCGGTCTCTTGTGTTCCGAGGCCATGTCTGTACATGCTAGGCTCGTCAAGTTTAACCCGAGTGTTTTGTACGTGCAAATCTGGCTTGCACCCGTTGTATGTGAACGTAGAGTCTATCACACCCGATCATCACGTGGTGTCTCGACACGATGAACTTTCGCAATGGTGCACACTCAGGGAGAACACAATTTATCTTGAAATTTAAGTGAGGGATCACCTTATAATTCTACCGTCGTACTAAGCAAAACAAGGTGCATAAAAGGATTAACATCTCATGCAATTCATAAGTGACATGATATGGCCATGAACTTGCGTTTAAGATCTCCATCTTCAAAACATCGGCATGATCTCCATCGTCACTGGCACGACGCCATGATCTCTATCATCTTGATCTCCATCAACGTGTCGCCATTGGGGTTGTCACGCCCTGCATGCTTCTACTACTATTGCTACCATAGCGATAAAGTAAAGCATTACATAGCGCTTAATGATTGACACGCAGGTCATACAATAATTAAAGACAACCCTATGGCTCCTGCCGGTTGTTGTACTCATCGACATGCAAGTCGTGAAATTCTATACATCACATGATCATCTCATACATCACATATATCTCATCATGTAATTGGCCATATCACATCACAACATACCCTGCAAAAACAAGTTAGACATCCTCTAATTGTTGTTGCAAGTTTTACGTGGCTGCTACGGGTATCTAGCAAGAACGATTCTCACCTACGCATAAACCACAACGGTGATACATAAGTTTCTTTTCAACCTTCTCAAGGACCGCCTTTGTCGAATCCGATCCAACTAAAGTAGGAGAAACTAACACCCGCTAGCCATCTGTTGCAACAAGTGCATTTGAGGGAACCGGTCTCTCGTAAGCGTACGAGTAAGGTTAGTCCGGGCCGCTTCATCCCACAATACCACTGAACCAAAACACGACCAAGGGAGGAAGCAATCTAAGCATCAACGCCCACAAACCTTTTGTGTTCTACTCGAGATCTCATCGAACCATCAACCTAGCTCATGATGCCACTGTTGGGGAGCGTCGCATGGGAAATAAAAAATTTCCTATGCGCACGCAAACCTATCCATGGTGATGACATCTACGAGAGGGAGAGTGGATCTACGTACCCTTGTAGATCGCTAAGCGGGAAGCGTTAAGAAACACGGTTGGTGTAGTCGTACTTCTTCGCGATCCAAATCGCCGAGCGTCCCGCAATCTAATCACGGATCGTCCCGCTATCTTGTCACGATGCATCCCGCGATCCGATCATGAACGTGTCGTGGCCTTGATCACGATCCTTCTGATCTAGTACCGAACGGACGGCACCTCCGCTTTCAGCACACGTGCAGCTTGATGATGATCTCCACCGTCTTGATCCAGCAAGAGGAGGCGGAGAGGAGGGAGAGTTCACCGGCAGCGTGACGGCGCTCTAGTGACGGTGGTGGAGTTATTCCTGCAGGGCTTCGCCTAAGAACCGTAGAAAACCAATCTAGAGGAGAAACTATGCACTCTAGGGTCGAAATACCTCTCCCGGAGGCCTCTCGGTACACTACCGGCACTCCCGGTACACTACCGATGAGCCCGAAACTTTTCTGGCGACCAAACTGGGACTTCCTATATATGAATCTTTAACTCCGGACCATTCCGGAGCTCCTCATGACGTCCGGGATCTCATCCAGGACTCCGAACAATCTTCGGTCACCACCATACATAACTCTACACTACTGAAACATCATCGAACCTTAAGTGTGCAGACCCTGCGGGTTCGAGAACTATGTAGACATGACCGAGACACCTCTCCGGCCAATAACCAATGGCGGGACCTGGATGTACACATTCGTTCCTACATATTCTACAAAGATCTTTATCGGTCGAACCTCTATGTCAAGGATTCAGTTAATCCCGTATAACGTTCCCTTTGTTCTTCGGTATGTTACTTGCCCGAGATTCGATCGTTGGTATCTCCATACCTAGTTCAACCTCGTTACCGGCAAGTCTCTTTACTCGTTCCGTAATACAAGATCCCGCAACTAACAATTAGTCACATTGCTTGCAAGGCTCATTGTGATGTTGTATTACCGAGTGGGCCCCGAGATACCTCTCCGTCACACGGAGTAACAAATCCCAGTATCGGTCCATGCCAACTCAACAGACACCATCGGAGATACCTGTAGAGCACCTTTATAGTCACCCAGTTACGTTGCAACGTTTGATACACACAAGTCACTCCTCCGATATCCGTGAGTTGCATGATCTCATGGTCATAGGAACATATATATTGACATGCAGAAAACAGTAGCAATAAACTGACACGATCATACGCTACATTTGTAGTTTGGGTCTTGTCCATCACATCATTCTCCTAATGATGTGATCCCGTTATCAAATGACATCACATGTCAATGGCTAGGAAACCCTGACCATCTTTGATCAACGAGCTAGTTCACTAGAGGCATACTA
The DNA here is from genome assembly GCA_022496015.1 of Hordeum marinum. Lineage (NCBI taxonomy): Eukaryota > Viridiplantae > Streptophyta > Magnoliopsida > Poales > Poaceae > Hordeum > Hordeum marinum. The sequence continues at coordinate 417,197,346 of CM039674.1, read as the reverse complement.
GGGACACAGTGTTGTCTATTTACCCACACATGCAATGTGTTTCCAATCAATACAATTATAGCATGGATAATAAACAATTATCATGAACAAGGAAGTATGATAATAAACACTTTATTTATTGCCTCTATGGCATATTTCCAACATCTCCGTCACACGGAGTAAAAAATCCCAGTCTTGATCCATGCCAACCCAACAGACACCCTCGGAGATACCTGTAGAGCACCTTTATAATCACCCAGTTTTGTTGCGACGTTTGATACACACAAGGTATGTTGGAAATATGCCCTAGAGGCAATAATAAAATGGTTATTATTGTATTTCCTTGTTCATGATAATTGTCTATTGTGCATGCTATAATTGTGTTAATCGAAAACCATAATGCATGTGTGAATAAATAGACCACAACGTGTCCCTAGTGAGCCTCTAGTTGGCTAGCTCATTGATTAGTAGATGGTCACGGTTTCATGACCATGGACATTGTATGTCTTTGATAACGGGATAACATCATTAGGACAATGATGTGATGGACAAGACCCAGTCCTAAGCATAGTACAAGATCGTGTAGTTCGTCTGCTAAAGCTTTTCCAATGTCAAGTATCATTTCCTTAGACCATGAGATTGTGCAACTCCCGGATACCGTAGGAATGCTTTGGGTGTGCCAAACATCACAATGTAACTAGGTGGCTATAAAGCTGCACTACGGGTATCTCCGAAATTGTTTGTTGGGTTGGCACGAATCGAGACTTGGATTTGTCACTTCGTGTGACGGAGAGGTATCTTTGGGCCCACTCGGTAAGACATCATCATAATGAGCTCAAAGTGACTAAGGAGTTAGCCACGAGATGACGTGTTACGAAATGAGTAAAGAGACTTGTTGGTAACGAGATTGAACAAGGTATAGGGATACCGACGATCGAATCTCAGGCAAGTATCATACCGGTAGACAAAGGGAATTGTATGCGGGATTGATTGAATCCCCGACATCGTGGTTCATCCGATGAGATCATCGTGGAGCATGTGGGAGACAACATGGGTATCCAGATCCCGCTATTGGTTACTAACCGGAGAGGTGTCTCGGTCATATCTACATGTCTCCCGAACCCGTAGGGTCTACACACTTAAGGTTCGATGACGCTAGGGTTATAGGGAAATAGTGTGCATGGTTACCGAAGGTTGTTCGGAGTCCCGGATGAGATCCTGGATGTCACGAGGAGTTCCGGAATGGTCCGGAGAAAAATATTGATATATAGGAAGTGAGGTTTTGGTTACCGGAAATGTTTTGGGCGTCATCGGTAACGTACCGGGACCACCGGAAGGGTTCCGGGGGGCCACCGGGAGGGGCCATAGGCCCTGGAGGGCTGCATGGGCCAAAGGTGGAGGGAACCAGCCCCTAGGTGGGCTGGTGCGCCCCTCCCACCTGGCCCAAGGCACAGCAAAGGAGAGAGGGGGCAAACCCTAGCCCAGATGGGCCCTAGGCCCACCCTAGGGCTCCCCTCCCTCTTGGCCGCCGGCCAAGATCCCATCTAGGGGCTGCCGCACCACCTAGGGTGGGAAACCTAGGGGTGGGCACCCTCCTCCCTCCCCCTATATATACTGGAGCCCTTGGGGCTGTTTGAGACACGACTCTCTCTCCCTCTTGGCGCAGCCCTACTCCTCCTACTCCTCGTTCTCCGTAGTGCTTGGCAAAGCCCTGCCGGAGACCATGCAACTCCATCGTCACCATGCCGTCGTGCTACCGGAGCTCTCCCTTAACCTCTCCTTCCTCCTTGGTGGATCAAGGCGTCGGAGACGTCACCAGGCTGCACGTGTGTTGAACGCGAAGGCACTGTTGTTTGGCGCTAAGATCGGAGTCCACCGCAATCTGAATCGCTACGAGTACGACTCCACCAACCGCGTTCTTGTAACGCTTCCACATAGCGATCTTCAAAGGTATGAAGATGCACTCTCCCCTTACTCGTTGCTGGTTTCTCCATAGATAGATCTTGGTGAACACGTAGGAAATTTTTTGATTTACTACTACGTCTCCCAACAAGGTACTCCTTTGGTGTTAGTGAGTTGCATGATCTCATGGTCATAGGAACATATACTTGACATGTAGAAAACTGTAGCAATAAACTGGCACGATCATATGCTACGTTTATAGTTTGGGTCTTGTGCATCACATCATTCTCCTAATGATGTGATCCCATTATCAAACGACATCTCATGTCCATGGCTAGGAAACCTTAACCATCTTTGATAAACGAGCTAGTCTATTAGAGGCATACTAGGGACATGGTGTTGTCTATGTATCCACACATGTATTTGAGTTTCCGATCAATACAATTCTAGCATGGATAATAAACTATTATCATGAACAAGGAAATATGATAATAGCTAATTTATTATTGCCTCTAGGGCATATTTCCAACAGTCTCCCACTTGTAGTAGAGTCAATAATCTAGCTCACATCGCCATGTGATTTGTTATGAATCTCGCACCCAATGAGTTCTGGGGTTCGATCATGCTTTGCATGTGAAAGAGGTTTTAGTCAACGGGTCTGAGACATTCGGATCCGTGTGTACTTTGCAAATATCTATGTCATACTGTAAACACTGCTACCACGCTCCACTTGGAGCTATTCCAAATGGCTACTCGACTATACATATCTGGATTGCTACTAAGAGTCATCCGGATTGGTGTTAAAGCTTGCATCAATGTAACTCTTTATGACGAACACTTTATCACCTCCATAATCAATAAACATCTCCTTAGTCATGTGGTTACTAAGGATTATTTTGACCGTTGTCCAGTAATCCACTCCTGGATTACTCTTGTACCCCTTGACAAACTTATGGCAAGGCACACCCAGGTGCAATACACATCATGGCATTCCATATTCTATATAGAGTCTACGGCTAAGGCATAGGGGATGATGTTCTTCCTTTCCCTTTCTTCTATCGTGGTCGAGCTTTGAGTCACACTCAACTTCACACCTTATAAATCAGGCAAGAACTCTTTATTTGACTGATCCATTTTGAACTCTTTCAAAATCTTGTCAAGGTATGTACTCATTGGAAGTCTTATCAAACTTGTTGATCTATCTCTATAGATCTCGATGCCCAACAATTAAGTAGCTTTATCCAGGTATTCCTTTGAAAAAATATTTTCAAACAACCCTTTATGCTTTCTAGAAATTCTACATCATTTCCGATCAACAATATGTCATCCACATATGTTTATCACAAACTCTATAGTGCTCCCACTCACTTTATTATAAATACAAGTTTCTCATAAACTTTGTATAGACTCAAAAACTTTGATCACCTCATCAAAGTGTATATTCCAACTCCGAGATGCTTGCTTCAGTCCATAGAAGGATCACTCGAGCTTGCACACCTTTTAGCATCCTTAGGACTAACAAAACATTCAGGTTGTATCACATATAACCTTTCCTCATGGAAACCGTTAAGGAAACAATGTTTTGACATCCATCTGCAAGATTCCATAATTGAAAAATGCAACAACTTCTAACATAATTCCAACAGACTTTTAGCATCACTACGGGTGAGAAAGTCTCATCACAGTCAACTCCTTGAACTTGGCGGAAACTTCTTTGCGACAAGTCGAGCTTTATAAATGGTGACATTTACCATCAGTGACTGTCTTCATCTTGAAGGTCCATTTGTACTCAACAACCTGCCGTCCAATAGGCAAGTCTACCGAAGTCTATACTTAGTTTTCATACATGGATCCTTTCTCGGATTTCATGGTCTCTAACCATTTGTTAGAATCCGGGCCCATCATCGCTTCTCCACAGCTCGTAGGTTCATCGTTTGTCCAACAATATGACCTCTAAGACAGGGTTGTCGTACCACTCAGGAGCAGTATGCGTCCTTGTCAACCTATGAGGTTCAATAGTAACTTGGTCTGAAGTTTCATGATCATCATCATTAACTTCCTCTTCAACTAACGTAGGCTCCACAAAAACATCTTTCTATGCCGTGCTACTGTCTGGTTGAAACAAAGGTTCAACAACCTCATCAAGTTCTATCTTCCTCCCACTCAATTCTTTCGAGAGAAACTCTTTCTCTAGAACGGACCCGTTTTAGCAACAAACACTTTGTGCTCGAATCTGAGATAGAAGGTATACCCAACTGTTCTTAGGGTATTCCATGAAGATGCATTTGTTTGCTTTGGGTTCGAGCTCATTAGGTGAAAAACCTTTTTCACATAAGCGTCGCAGCCCCAAACATTAAGAAATGACAGCTTAGGTTTCTATCAAACCATAATTCATACGGTGTAATCTCAATGGATTTAGATGGTGCCCTATTTAAAGTGAATGTAGTTGTCTCTAATGCATAACCCCAAAACGATAGTGGCAAAATGATAAGAGACATCATAGTACGCACCATATCCAATAGAGCACGACTATGACGTTCGAACACACCATCACACTATGGTGTTCCAGGTGGCGTGAGTTGTGAAACAACTTTCAGATTGTCTAAAGTTGTATGCCAAACTCGTCACTCAGATATTCACCTCCACGATAATATCGTAGACATTTTTATCTTCTTGTCACGATGATCTTAAACTTCACCCTGAATTTGTTTGAACTTTTTGAAATGATTCAGACTTGTGTTTCATTAAGTAAATATACACTATATCTACTCAAATCATCAGTGAAGGTAAGAAAATAACGATATCCACCGCATGCTACAACACTCATTGGACTGTATACATCAACATCTATCATTTCCAATAAGTTACTTGCCCCACTCCATCATACTGAAAACAGGGTTTTAGTCATCTTTCCCACGAGGCATGGTCCGCATGTCTCAACCAATTCGAAATCGAATGAGTCCAAAGATCCATCAGCATGGAGTTTCTTCATGTGCTTTACACCAATATGACATTTAGCTGGAGTGCCACAAGTATGTGGTACTATCATTATTAACTTTGTATCTTTTGGCATCTATGTTATGAACATGTGTATTACTACGATCAAGATTCAACAAACCATTCTCATTGGGTGCATGACCATTGAAGGTATTATTCATGTAAACAGAATAACCATTATTCTCTAACATAAATGAATAACTTATTGCAATAAACACGGTCTAATCATGTTCATGCTTAACGCAAACACCAAATAACATTTATTTAGGTTCATCACTAATCCCGAAGGTAGAGAGAGCGTGCGATGTAGATCACATTAACCTTGGAGACATTTCCAACACACATCGTCACCTCACCCTTAGCTAGTCTCCATTTATTTTGTAGCTTTTATTTTGAGTTACTAACATTTAGCAACCGAACCGGTATGCTATACCCAGGTGCTACTGGGAGTACTAGCAAGGTACACATCAATAACACGTATATCAAATATACTTATGTCGACCTTGCCAGCCTTCTTATCTACCAAGTATCTAGGGTTGTTCCGCTTCAGCGACCGCTCTCCTCATAATAGAAGCACTTAGACTCGGGTTTGGGTTCAACTTTGGGTTGCTTCACTAGAGCAGCAACTGTCTTGCCATCCATGAAGTTTCCCTCCTTGCCCTTGCCCTTCTCGAAACTAGTGTTTTTACTAAGCATCAACACTTGATGCTCCTTCTTGATTTCTACCTTCGCGGTGTTAAACATCACGAACAGCTCAGGGACCATTATTTCTATCCCTGGCATTTTATAGATCATCACCAAGTTCTAGTAGCTTAGTGACAGTGACTTGGAAAACTATATCAATCACTTTCTTATCTGGAAGATCAACTACCACTCGATTCAAGTGATTTTAGCACCTAGACAATCTGAGCACATGCTCAACGATTGAGCTATTCTCCTTCATCTTGCAGGCAAAGAATCTTGTTGGAGATCTCATATCTCACAAGACGGGCACAAGTCTGAGATCCCAATTTCAGCTCTTAGAACATCTCATATGTTCCGTGACGTTCAAAACGTTTTGGAGCCACAATTCTAGGCCATAATGCATGACGCACGGAACTATCAAGTAGTCATCGGAACGTGCCTTTCAAATGTTCACAACATCTACAGACGACGCTAGAGTGGGGTGGCGCACCGAGCGGTGCATTAAGGACATAAGCCTTCTGTGCAGCAATGAGGACAATCCTCAGATCACGGACCCAGTCCGCAATATTGCTACCATCATCTTTCAACTCTATTTCTCTAGGAACATGTAAAAATTCAAGGGAGCTACACTTTGAGCTAGTAATCTACAACATAATTTGCAAAGACACTACTGACTATGTTCATGATAATGAGTTCAATTAATCATATTACTTAAGAACTCCCATACAAATTGACATCCCTCCGGTCATTCGAGTGATACATGATCCAAATTCACCAACTCAAGTCCGATCATCACTTCAGTTGAGGTGGTTTCAATGGTGAACATCATCATGTTGATCATATCTACTATATGACTCATGTTTGACCTTTCGGTCTCTTGTGTTCTGAGGCCATATATGTACATGCTAGGCTCATCAAGTTTAACCCGAGTGTTCTGCACATGCAACACTCGCTCGCACCCGTTGTATGTGAATGTAGAGTCTATCACACTCGATCATCACGTGGTGTCTCGACACGACGAACTTTCGCAACGGTGCACACTTGGGGAGAACACAATTCTCCTTGAAATTTAAGTGAGGGGTCACCTTATAATGCTACCGTCGTCCTAAGCAAAACAAGGTGCATAAAAGGATTAACATCACCTGCAAATCATAAGTGACATGATATGGCCATGAACTTGTGCTTTTGATATCCATCTCCAAAGCACCGACATGATCTCCATCGTCACCAGCATAACACCATGATCTCCATCATCATGATCTCCATCATTGTTTCGCCATCGGGGTTGTCGCGCCCACCATGCTCGTACTATTATTGCTACCGCTTAGTAAAAAAGTAAGGCATTACATAGCGCTTAATGATTAAAACGTAGGTCATACAATAATTAAAGACAACCCTATGGCTCCTGCCGGTTGCCGCACTCATCGACATGCAAGTCATGATATTCTATACAATACATGATCATCTCATACATCACATATATCTAGTCATGTAATTGGCCATATCACATCAAAACATACCCTGCAAAAACAAGTTAGAGCTCCTCTAATTCTTGTTGTAAGTTTTACGTGGCTGCTACGGGTATCTAGCAAGAACAATTCTCACCTACACAAAACCACAACGGTGATACATAAGTTGCTTTTCAACCTTCTCAAGGACTGCCTTTGTCGAATCCGATCCAACTAAAGTAGGAGAAATAGACACCCGCCAGCCATCTTTGTGCAATTAAGTTACACGTCAGTTCATGGAACCAGTCTCTCGTAAGCGTACGAGTAAGGTTGGTCCGGGCCGCTTCATCCCACAATGCCACTAAACCAAAACACGACCAAGGGAGGAAGCAATCTAAGCATCAACGCCCACAAACTCCTTTGTGTTCTACTCGAGATCTCATCTACACATAGACCTAACTCATGATGCCACTTTTGAGGAATGTTGCATGGGAAACAAAAAAAATCCTACGCACAAGCAAGATCTATCCATGGTGTTGAGCATCTACGAGAGGGAGGTGGATCTACATACCCTTGTAGATCGCTAAGCGGGAAGCGTTTAAGAAACGCGGTTGATGTAGTCAAAAGTCTTCACGATCCAAATCACCGAGAGTCCCGCAATCCCATCACAATCCGTCCCGCGATCCAATCATGATCCGTCTCACGATCTCATCACGATCCGTCCTGCTATCCAATCACAAATCGTCTCGCGCTCTTGATCATGATCCTTCCGATCTAGCGCCGAACGGACGGCACCGCTGCGTTCAGCACACGTATAGCTCGATGACGATCTCTGCCTTCTTGATCTAGCAAGAGGGAGCTGAGAGGGTAGATGATTTCTCCGGCAGCACGATAGCGTTGCGGCGATGGTGGTTGAGCTATTCCAGCAGGGCTTTGCCTAAGCACCACTGAAACCGATCTAGAGGAGAAACTATGATTTACAAGAGAGGTAGCACATGGCGATTTTCTGTCTCAAAACCCTCAAAACCTCTAGTATATATAGGAGGAGGGAGGGAGGAGTGTTAGTGCACAAGGGGACATCCCTTAGACTTGGCGCAAGGAGGAGAGGAGGAGTCCTCCTCCAATCCTAGTAGGATTAGGACTCCTCCTTCCCACTTGGAAACTCTTTCCACCATGTGTTTTTCCTTCCCAATCCACTCCAGTAGCATGGGACCTTAGAGGAGGCTTCGGCCAGACCACCAGGGGCTGGTTTACCTCCTCCCATAGCCGATGTAGCCACTTGGGTCGAGACACCCCTCCTGATGGTCCCTGGTACCCTCCCGGCACTCCCGGTACACTACCGATGAGCCCGAAACTTTTTCGTTGACCAAACCAGGACTTCCTATATATCAATATTTACCTCCGGACCATTATGGATCTACTTGTAACTTCCGGGATCTCATCTGGGACTCTGAACAACCTTCGGTCACCACCATACATAACTCTATACTACCGAAACGTCACCGAACCTTAAGTGTGCAGACCCTGCGGGTTCGAGAACTATGTAGACATGACCAAGACACCTCTACGGTCAATAACCAATAGCGGGACCTGGATGCCCATATTGGTTCCTACATATTCTACGAAGATCTTTATCGATTGAACCTCTATGTCAAGGATTCAGTTAATCACGTATGTTGTTCCCTTTGTTCTTCGGTATGTTACTTGCCCGAGGTTTGATCGTCGGCATCTCCATACCTAGTTCAATCTCGTGACTGGCAAGTCTCTTTTACTTGTTCTGTAATACAAGATCTCGTGGCTAATACTTAGTCACATTGCTTGCAAGACTTATTGTGATGTTGTATTACCGAGTGGGACCTGAGATACCTCACCGTCACACGGAGTAACAAATCCCAGTCTTGATCCATGCCAACCCAACAGACACCCTTGGAGATACCTATAGAGCACCTTTATAGTCACCCAGTTACATTGTGACGTTTGATATACACAAGGTACTCCTCTGGTGTCAGTGAGTTGCATGATCTCATGGTCATAGGAACGGATACTTGACATGCAGAAAACTGTAGCAATAAACTAACACGATCATATGCTACGTTTATAGTTTGGTTCTTGTCCATCACATCATTCTCCTAATGATGTGATCTCGTTATCAAACAACATATCATGTCCATGGCTAGGAAACCTGATACATCTTTGATCAATGAGCTAGTCTATTAGAGGCATACTAGGGACATGGTGTTGTCTATGTATCCACACATGTATCTGAGTTTCTGATCAATACAATTCTAGCATGGATAATAAACGATTATCATGAACAAGGAAATATGATAATAACTAATTTATTATTGCCTCTAGGGCATATTTCCAAAAGCAACCACCACTAAAGAAGCTCCGGGTCGACGATGACACTCGGATTACTCACCAAGGTGCACGTCCTGGAAGGTAGCACCTCCCACTGCCAGCACGGTGGAGCCCAGTCCCGGACATGGCGCCTCTCAAGGATGTCGCCGCCGAGTCGACGACGAGGATGCGGGTCGGGCATCATCGTCTTCGAGAACAAATTCCTACGAGAATATTTTCTTATCGTTTAATGTTTTACTTTCTGGTTATCTTCTTAGCAATACACGAACAAATTCTTTTTTCTCATAAAAACATTATATAAACATGTCCAAAACTGATTTTGACTCATTTTTGACTCGGTTTTCTTATTAACTATCTAATTTCAAAAGCGTACCATACAAACATTATATAAGACATATCCAAAACTCATTTTAGAACCCTAGCAAGAACCCTAGAAAGCAGCCCTGGCAATGTCCTGGCAAGAATCCCACCGATCCACCGAAATTAAACCCTAGCAAGCAAACCAACGAAGGAAGCATGGGGATGTCTCACCAGAGAAGCAGGTGGCCGGCACGCAGAGGAGACAGTCGGAGGAGAAGCAGAGGCTGGGGTCGATGTCGGGGTCGGGGTCGACGTCACCTTGTTAAGGCCGGGGTCGACGTCGTCGAGGCACGAGAGTGGGTCGGCGGCAGGGTTGGGGTCACCGGGCTCGTGGTCGGGGTCGGGGTCGGGGCTGGGGTCGAGGTGTGGGATCACTAGAAGTGTATGTCTAGAGGGCAGTGAATAGACTATTTGCAGGAATTTAAAACTACCTCAAGCATAAATCAAGTGTTGGCAGTTTTTAGCATACATAGCAAATCTAGAACACCCCACACATGCAAGTCATCAAGTATAGCAGAGGAAAGTAAATACATTGCACATGAAAGTAAGGAGTAGAGATAGAGAGATCAAACGCATGAAGGACACAAGATTTTTCCCATGGTTCTGATAGGTGGCGCTATTGTACGTCCACGTTTATGGAGTCTTCAACCCATGGAGGGTAACAGTCATGAGAGTCCACAGAGGGCTCTACCCATGGAGGGTTCCACGAAGAAGCAACCTTGACTATACCATGATGGCCTACGTCCACAAAGGACTAGCCTAACTCAGGGTAGATCTTCACGAAGTAGGGGATCTCCTTGCCCTTACAAACTTCTTGGTTCACTCCACAACAAGAAGTAGGAGGCTCCCAAGTGACACCTAACCAATCTAGGAGGCACCACCCTCCAAAAGGTAAAAGGCTCGATTGTGTCGATGAACTCCTTGCTCTTGTGCTTCAAGATGATAGACTCCTCAACACACAATCACTCTATCATAGATTTGGCTAGGTAGGAGAGATTGATTGGGTGGAAAGCAACTTGGGGAGGCTAGAGATCAAGATTCATATGGTAGGAATCGAATGGCATGATATCAACACATGAGTAACTTGCTCTCTCTCAGAAAATCAGTAGGTATGAGTGGGGAACTGTTCTGAGTGCTTCTCTTACGAGTGAGTGGTGGTAGAGGGGTATATATAGGCATCTTCGAAAATCCAACCGTTACACCCAATAAGTCAGACTCGGTGACACCGATGTGTAAATATCGTTATACCGAGTTGCCCCAAAGGTAGCAACTTTTGAATCTCAGTGAGAGCGATACATACAAATCGGTTGCACCGATAAGGTGACCAACAGTCAGATTGCCAATCTTCGTGACGCCGATTCACAAAACTCAGTCGGACCGATTTTGTAAACTTGCGTAACAGGAAGTTGGCAACCCAAACTCAATGGCACCAAAGTGGAACCTATTGCACTGAAAAGCTAGGGTTTGGCTGAGTCTGTGTGAGGTTTGGGAGTCGGTGGCACCAAATGGAAAGTGTTGGTTGCATCGATTTTTAATATTTGGCTTTGGACAAACTTTTGTGGAGGAGCTTGTGGGTGTATGTGATGACTATCACTTGTGCACATATGAGCATTTTGTTCACCAACAAAACCTTACCCCCTATTGATAGTATTGACTTTCCTATGGATTGGAAGTGATTTCTCACAAAATGTAAAATTGAGAGTCCTTGCTTCAAGCTTTGCCAATGATATTCTTTATCCTTCTCCTTGGGGATACTCTCGACACTCCTTTTCCCAACCCATCACTCTCTATGGACTTTATCTGAAATACACTAGATGAAAGCATTAGTCCAAGAGACAATGTATGTTGTCATGAATTATCAAAACCACCAAGGGAGCATGTTGTGCTTTCAATCTCCTCCTTTTTGGTAATTGATGATAACATACAATCAAAGCTTCAAATAAAGATATGCATGGATATAATGAAGACTTTGAGAGGCACATGACTTGGACTTGCTCCCCCTAAATGTGTGCAATCCATTTAAAGGATAGTTGCTTTGGAATGCATGGACACACATATAGTAGAAGGGATATAATAAATCATGTGTATCTTGGCAATATGCATCAAATGTATATGAATGAGGTGTATCCTTGTTCAAGACTTCACTCTTAAAAACAATATGTGCAAGAAGCAAGAGATCATCTTGATCAAGGATATGATGCATATACTTACCTTGAGTTCTTGAGCATTCTAGTAGTAGAAATACACTTGAGAAAACAATGTTAGGAATCACAAGAGTATTCTACCAATCAGAGGCAGTAGAACTCAAAAATACCAATATATGTATAACATATAGAAGATAGTATCCTTTAGGATTAATATTCCTCCAAGATCATTTAGAAGTCCCCCCCCCCTGAGGTATGAAAATGTTGGTCATCCTCTCCCTCTGAATCTTAGCATAGATATTGGGATTGGATAAGATGAGAAAATTCTAACATGAGAAAATTAATTGCAATAAACAGATCTTTCCCCAAAACATATTTTTCTCCCCCTACTTTGGTAACTTTGGTATTCTCTCCTTGTTTATATATAAGTGTAAACTTTGATATTCTTCTCTCCCCCTAAATTATATCTCTCCCTTTGCATAAGCATGTATCTCCCTTTAGCATGAAGCTTTGATATTTCTCTGCCTTTGGCATTAATTTCCAAAAAGGTCAGACATAGGGCCAGATACAGGGTTCATTGAGATCAAGGGTCATAGAATTTAGGAATCATAGAATATGAAAATCATGAGAAAAATGAGGGATTCATCAAAAATAACTTCTCTCCTGTAGAATTAACTAAGAATTTGCAGAACTTCTCCTTCTTTGAGTTAGGGATCCTTGAAAGTATTTCTCCCCCTAAGTTTTTCTTAATAATAAGGGATCATTGAAATAATAAGGACATCACTAGAAAGATACCAATTGAAAAATCACTAAAGAAACATATACTAAGATAAGAAGTGAAGTCGGTGATTCTGGGACAAATAAATCGGTGGAACCAAGATGAAGTTTTGCAGCTCATCTGCTTAATCTGTAGAACCGAGATATTTGTATTGGCGGCTTCAAGACAGAAACAGAAACTTGGCAAATGTGAAAATCTGATCCAAAGACTAAGTTGTAATAGAAATCGAATAGTTTAGAGAGAGGTATCAACTAGAATTTTTTTGAGTGGTTCCAAGAAAATTTTCAATAGATAATGAACCAAACAAGATACTTAACTAGATGATGGGCGGTGACTAGGTCACCCATATTAGAGTATATTGACTTAGGAGTCAAGCAAGAATACTTGATCATAGGTCATACTCATCGTTAAGCTCAAAATGGGATTACCATTTGTCGATTAAGCATTTTAATGTCTTCATATCACTTGAGTTTCTTTATCTCATGACTTGGAGTAAAGCTCTATCAAGAATATGAGAACATACCTTTGAGTGATGTTGTTGACGTAGCTTGTAGGTGAACTTGATGAGGATGCTCGAAGTTGATGAAGGTCATCTTGAGTTGGGAGCAATCCTTGTTGTTTTGTTCATTTTTCACCTCCATGGGTTATTCACGCAAGGAAGAACATGATATATCCAAATGACATGATACCAATTGAGATTTTGCAATTGAGGGATATATGTCAAGGATATGTTTTGTTGTCTTCTTCCTCTCATCATCAACGCGAGGTTGTGGATACTTGATCATGACAATATTGCTTAAGATATGAGTTGTTGGCAATCTTGTGGAGTGTTGTTCTTCCAAGTACCTACAAAGGGTTAGATGCAAGCCAAGGGAGCGTAGAATTCCAAGATATATGATATTCAAGGTAATTGCATGGAATGGACATTGAAGCTCATCCCTTCGCATGCATCCGAGTGAGCTTAGCTCAAGTTTGAAGCATCAATGATGTTCAACTCACTCCTCAAATGACAAAACACTTTTTCATCAAGTGGCTTACACTACAGGAATCAGTCAATTTGCCATCCGCCATGGCAGACGGCAAAGGCGTGGACGGCGGACGGCAAAGGTCTTTGCCAACTGCCAGCAGTTGGCAAAGTTCCGGCTGAATAAGCTACGGTTAAGGCTTCTTTGTCATCTGCTGGTAGTTGGCAAAGAACTTTGCGCCTTTGCCATTAGCTGGCGGATGGCAAAGACAATGTACGGCCAAGGAACGGGGTTAGCCCCGTTAGGAGGCTAACGGCGTGCTTTGCCATCCGCCAACTGATGGCAAAGGCTGCAGGCTCTTTGCCATCTGCCAGCGGTTGGCAAAGAGACCAAAATAGGTGCTTTTCAGGTTGAACGGGTAGCTGCCACATGGCCTCTTTGCCATCAGCCAGCGGATGGCAAAGAGCTTTGCCATCTGCCAGTGGATGGCAAAGTGCCTATATTACCCCATTTAATTCTGTTTTTTCTTATATCAATTCATTTTCATAGAAAATCAAACACAGATATATATATGACCAATATAGCATATCAACACATATTACTAGTAGTCATGAACACATATATATCCAACACATATCCAACACATGTTACCAATAGTAGCAAAATTCATCCACACATATTCATAGTTTCATCAATATTACACAGTTTCATCCATAGGTAGCAAGTTTCACAAATCAAAACAAAAACTAAAGACAAGCACTCCATCAACCCAAGCTTCCATGATTTGAAGAAAATCTATAAAATAGGAAAGAAGAAAGTTAGAAGAAGAAGACTAGAAGAAGAATATTATTAAGATGCAACTAAAATGTGAAGATTATTATGATGCAACTTATATTTGTCTAGGACAATCTAGTCTAGCTAAGCAAGGCTAGCTAACAAATCAAACGCACCCTATGTCATGTTGGAGCTAGCTAAGCATATGAAGTCATTTATGAGCTAAAATATGTCATTTCTTAAGTATATTATGTCATTTTAGAGCTAGTGTAGCATATTAAGTCATTTTGGAGGAAACAATGCTAAGTATAGGTCATTTTAAAGCTATCCTAGGTTAAATAGGTCGTTTTTGAGCTAGCTAAGCATATGAAGTCATTTATGAGCTAAAATATGTCATTTCTTAAGTATATTATGTCATTTTAGAGCTAGTGTAGCATATTAAGTCATTTTGGAGGAAACAATGCTAAGTATAGGTCATTTTAAAGCTATCCTAGGTTAAATAGGTCATTTTGAGCTAGCTAAGCACACTAAGTCATTTTGGTGTAAAAAATGCTAAGTAAGGTCATCTTGGAGCTAAGTAAGGTTATTATGTCATCTTGGAGCTAGCTAAGCATATGAAGTCATTTAGGAGCTAAAATATGTCATTTCTTAAGTATATTATGTCATTTTAGAGCTAGCGTAGCATATTAAGTCATTTTGGAGGAAAAGATGATAATTATAGGTCATTTTAGAGCTATCCTATGTTAAATAGGTCATTTTTGAGCTAGCTAGGCATACTAAGTCACTTTGGTGTAAAAAATGCTAAGTAAGGTTATTATGTCATGTTGGAGCTAGCTAAGCATATGAAGTCATTTAGGAGCTAAAATATATCATTTCTTAAGTATATTATGTCATTTTAGAGCTAACTAAGCATATTAAGTCATTTTGGAGGAAACAATGCTAAGTATAGGTCATTTTAGAGCTATCCTAGGTTAAATAGGTCGTTTTTGAGCTAGCTAAGCATATCAAGTCATTTTGGAGGAAAAATGCTAAGCTAAGTATATGGCATTTTGGAGATAAATAGGTCATTTCTTAAGCTAAGTATGCATTTGTTAAGCAAAACACTTGGGAAAACTTACCGTCACAGAGGTGTAGGTGTTGGACCGATCGCGCCAGTGGCAAATGGAGAAGGATCGGTCGATGCTTGTCAGGAGTTATGCTACACCAAAGATCATTTGCAATATATCGTTAGAATGATGCAACTCAAATGTGAAGACTAGTAACTAATGACTATTCAAATGAAACTCATCGTGCCCGCCGAAGCAATGACTGGCATCGGCGGAGGGGTTGTGCCATTGTTCTGGCACATGGTCTGCACATTATGTTTTCTCGACTCGGTCATATTAGTTAGTAATGAAAGGAACATTACGTGCATGATTTGGCTAATATGCAGAAGAAACTTACCACGATGACCATGTCCAACAATGTATTTTTCCCTATCCAGAATGTGTACATGGAATCCAACCTTTTATCACTGCCCTTTGCTTTATTATGTTATATAATGGTAAAAGGTTGGATTCCATGAACCTATTTGCATACATCAACAATTGAGTTATTTGTAGAGCTACCTCGCCCCTTAGATTACGTTGAATAAGAAGCTAAGTGGTACATAACTTATTTGGCCAGTCAAATTCATTTCATGAAAAAACTACAGTTGTAAGGAAATCTTATGTGAAGTTCTAGGAATTTATTAGCAAAGCATATAGTCACAAGCATTAACTAAAAAGCACATGAAAGACCAAATTCCACAAAGAGAATTTGTGTGTTAGACATTGAGTGGAACAACATAAATAATCATGTTAGTCCTCATTCCAAAATGTCTACAATAGAAGATATTGAAGATGCACAATGAATATGATTTTGAAAATTAAACAGCGCTAGTAGAGTAATTGATATGTTTCGTGTGGTTATAGACAGGTGATATGCTCGTTAAAGAAACATGTGCATACTTGCATGCTCTAATGGTGCCTATTTGAGTGTACTTAATTACCATTGAGTAATAGGAATTCTTCATTAAAATATCAATGACCCGTTTAATATATTTTCTACTTTCAGCAACATCATCAGCTAACAAACAAAAAAAGAGCTCTGATGGGCTGTTAACAGAACAGAGTAAAATGTGGGTATTGAGTTGAGGAACACATTCTGGATAGGGAAAATACATTGTTGGACATGGTCATGTAGTTGATGTTATGTTTTTGCTGGATAGCAAACAAGCTTTGACCATACTTCCTCAAGCTCAACATCTTCCATATCATCATAACTTAACCATGAAGATAAGCAGAGATTAACAACATTTGTACCACTATCAATTGGTGCAAAGCCATCAGAATTTGAAAGTTGTCCAAACTTAAGTATCTTCCCTAGGTTGGCAGCAGATGGTTCCTCTGCAAACTTCAGTAAGATGTATTTCATTGCACTACACCAGATAGGCCGAGCGGCGAGGGCGAGGAGGGCCGGTGAATCTTTCCTCACCGGCGGTCGGCGGCGAGGGCGGGGCGGGGTCGGGCTGGAGCGAGGTGCAGTGGCGAGGGACAGGGCGGGGACGGAGGAGACGGCCGGCGGCGGTTGGTGTGGGGCGGAGCTGGGAAGACGGCTGGTGGCGCCTGGCGATGAGGGCGGGCGGGGTTAGGTTGGAGCGGGGTGTAGCGGCAAGGGACGGGGCAGGGACGGAGGAGATGGCTGGTGGCGAGGGGTGTGGGGCGGAGCTGGGGAGCCAGCCGGCGGCGCCCTTGGGTGGTGGGGGAAACCTAGAGCGCGAGGAGGGAGAGAGCGGGTGCGGTCGAAGCAAGCGGGGGCTCGGTGGCGACTTTTTTTTGAGGATCACTCGGTGGCCAATTCTGTGGGCCGGGCTGGGATGGCCCCACCTCCCCACCTCTTTGCCGTATGCCATCGGTTGGCAAAGAGTCTTTGTCGTCCGCTAGTAGATGGCAAAGAAGTGGGGTTAGTGGTCTATTACAGCGCCGTCGTCCATTGGACCCACCCACCTCTTTGCCGTCTGCCAGCGGACGACAAAGATTCTTTGCCATCCGCTGGCAGACGACAAAGAGGTGGGTTGATACTCCGTTTGCAGCAACGTCATCCACTGGACCCCACCGACCTCTTTGCCGTCTGCCAGCGGACGGCAAAGACTCTTTGCCATCCACTGGCCGATGGCAAAGAATTGGCTAATGGCAACGAGGTCCGTTGTCGTCTGTCAGTTCTTTGCCGTCTGTTTTCCTTTGGCAGACGTTAAAGACGTTCTTTGCCGTCCGTTGGCAGACGGCAAAGAAATGACTGATGGCAAATTCCCTGTTTCCAGTAGTGTTAGTAAAGATATCGGCCAATTACTTGTTTGTATGGACATGCTTAAGATTAATGTATCCTTTGGCAACATGAACACGAATGAAATGATGTCGAACTTGAATATGCTTGGTTCGAGAATGTTGCATAGGATTATGACCAATCTTAATTGCACTCTCATTGTCACAAAGTAATGGCATATTTTTAACATTGATTCCATAATCTTTAAGCATTTGTGTCATCCATAACAATTGGGCACAACATGATCTAGCAGCAATATATTCAGCTACAACGGTAGATAAAGATACCGAGTTTTGTTTCTTGGAGGACCAAGACACAAGAGATCTACCAAGAAATTGACGTGTACACGACTTGGATTTTCTATCAACCTTGTCACTGGCGTAGTCCGAGTCGGAGTAGCCAACAATATTAAAAGAAGATCCTTGGGATACCAAATGCCAAAGTTTGGTATATGTATCAAGTATCTCACAATGCGTTTAACAGCCTTAAGATGACATTCTTTAGGTGCAGCTTGATATCTAGCACACATGCAAACACTAAACATTATATCGGGATGGGAGGCACATAGATAAAGCAATGAACCAATCATTGAGCGATAAACCTTTTGATCAACCGGTTCACCCTCCTTAGTGAGATCATCGTGTCCGCTAGTGGGCATGGGAGTTTTCATACCTTTGCACTCTTGCATGTTGAACTTCTTTATCAAGTCCTTGGTGTACTTAGTTTGAGAGATGAAAGTACATTCTCTTGTTTGCTTGATTTGTAGACCAAGAAATAATTTTAGCTCACACATCATAGACATCTCATACTTCCCTCACATTAACCTTCCAAACTTCTCGCTAAATTGTGGGTTAGTAGATCCAAAGATAATATCATCCACATAAATTTGGCACACAAATAATTCACCATTGACTCTGTTTATGAATAAGGTTGCGTCAATGTTACCAATTTCAAATCCTTTTTCAATGAGAAACTTCATTAGGCATTTATACCAAGCACGGGGAGCTTGCTTAAGACCATATAAAGCTTTGTGAAGTTTGTAACGTGCTCAGGTTTCTTAGGATTTACAAAACCAGGTGGTTGCTAAACATAGACCTCTTCTTCAATCTCACCATTTAATAAAGCACTTTTAATGTTCATTTGATAAAGCTTGATATCATGGTGATTAGCATAGGCAAGAAGAATTCGAATAGCTTCTAATATAGCAACGGGGGCGTAGGTCTCACCGTAGTCCATACCTTCGACTTGCGTATATCCTTGGGCTACGAGATGTGCCTTGTTGCATATGACTTGACCGTCTTCATCTTGCTTGTTCCCAAACACCCATTTGGTTCCGATGATGTTTTGCTCATCCTTGGGTTTCTCCGCGAGTGTCCACACTTCGTTCCTCTTGAAGTTGTTAAGCTCTTCATGCATAGCGTTCACCCAATCCGCGTCTTCAAGATCTTGTTCTACCTTCAAGGGTTCAATGCTAGAGATGAAAGAATAATGCTCACAAAATTTAGCTAAACGAGTTTTAGAGCGAGTGATTCTCCCGGCTTGTATGTCACCAAAAATTTGGTTTAGGGGATGGTTCTTGGTCACTTGTGCTCGAACTCAGGTCAGCTGTCAATTGTTGGATGGTGGAGCTTCTTCTTCATTGTCATCTCCTTCGTCTTCATTGTTGTTGAAGGTGTCATTCCCTTGAGGAGGTGGTGAAGGAGGTTGTGGTGGATCTTCATGATGCAATTCCTCCTCTTCATCATCTCGTCGTGCACCGCTTGTGGATGCCTCCATGTCATGTTGTGGTTCACCTTGACATAAAGTAGGGGCTTCCACTTGAGTTGATGAAGTACTTTCCTTCACCTCCATGGGATGAATCTTGCCAATAGACAAGTCTTTGATAGCTTCCGAAGGGTCCTTATCACCTACGTCATTTGGCAATTGTTCGACTTGCAAACCATTAGATTCATCAAACTTCACATCTACCATCTCTTCAACTTTTCGAGTGAAGTTGTTGTAGACACGATAAGTGTGAGAGTTCGATCCATAACCAAGTAGGAATCTTTCATGAGATTTAGGGCCAAATTTAGTACGACGATGTTTATCAAGAATGTAGCACTTTGAGCCGAATGCCCGAAAGTATCCAACTTGGGGTTTGTTACCGGTGATAAGCTCGTATGTCGTTTTATCGAGAAGCTTGTGCAAGTAAAATCAGTTTGTGGCATGACATGTTGTTTCCACGACTTCTGCCCAAAAGTGGTTTGGCGTCTTGTATTCGTCAAGCATCGTTCTTGCCATCGCAATGAGCATCTTGTTCTTCCTCTCAATAACTCCATTTTGTTGAGGTGTGTACGTAGCCGAGAACTCTTGTGAGACACCTTCTTCGTCAAGAAAGGTGTCCACATGGGTGTTCTTGAACTCTGATCCGTTATCGCTCCGAACCTTCTTGATCTTCACTTCAAACTGATTTTGCACCTTGTGAGCGAAGTTCTTGAAGATCATTTGTACCTACGACTCATCATCAAGAAAGAATACCCACGTAAATCTAGAAAAATCATTAACTATAAATAGACCATAAGAGTTTCTATCGAGACTCTTTTAAGCATTGGGACCAAAGAGATCCATATGAAGTAATTCGAGTGGTGTCCTAGTAGTCATGATATTCTTGACCGGATGACTTCCACCTACTTGCTTTCCTACTTTACAAGCGCTACAAAGTCTATCTTTGTCAAAGATAACATCCTTAACACCTAGAATGTGATTGCCCTTGATAATCTTATATAGATTGCGCATGCCTATATGTCCAAGACTTCTATGACACAACCAACCTTTAGATGATTTTGCAATGAGACAAGTACGAGGTTGGGCCTTTTTAGTGAAATCAACAATGTGTAGATCACCTCTACGAGTACCGGTAAAGACAATTTTATGATTATCAAATCGAAACACTTGGCAATCTACTTTAGTAAATAGCACATTGAAACCAAAGTCTACTAGTCTAGATACGGAAGGAAGATTGTAGCCAAGGGATTCAACAAGCATCACATTTTGAATTGAGCTATCATGAGATATGGCCACCTTACCAAGGCCAAGTACCTTACCCTTAGAGTTGTCTCCAAAGATCACGTACCTCCGAGGACCTTGATTAGGCATGATCTCTTGGAACATGTTTTTATCACCAGACTTGTGATCCGTGCATCCACTATCGAGAATCCACTCTTTTCTGCTAGACATGTAATCCTTGAAGTTCGCCATTAGACTTAGATTCCTCATGATATTTTCATGCTCGATGTCGAACATCTCATCTTCATCATAGTAGCCATGTTCTTCATTGTCATCATTTGGTGGAATTTCCTCGTCATAGAAACCAATAGACTCATTAGAATCATAACCATGACAATGTTCAAGTTTATGAATGTGAATGGATTCAATAATAATGTTGTTGATAGTTGTGACATCTCCTTTAGCACGCATAAGATCACGAAGCTCAAATAGGCATTTATCAAAGTTTGGATCACTAGGCTTCATTTTGTGAAAAGCAATAGTTTTATGAAGAATTTCATCAAGATTACCTAATGAAAGATTCGGATATCGTTTCTCCAAATCAGTCCACAAGGTATAGGCACATGCAAAGTTTTTCAATTGAGAAAGCACAAATCTTGGTA
This sequence comes from Hordeum marinum, assembly GCA_022496015.1. Lineage (NCBI taxonomy): Eukaryota > Viridiplantae > Streptophyta > Magnoliopsida > Poales > Poaceae > Hordeum > Hordeum marinum. Next base: position 417,175,965 of record CM039674.1, on the reverse strand, counting down.
AACCTGTAACAATAAGATAAACAGTTCTTAGGTTACCAAGCATGTTAATTTCATCTTCATGTGTGGGATGCAATTCATCAAGGGGGAGCACATATGGGTTTTCAATATGTCCTCTCAAATGGAATTTATCAAATAGATCAATCATGGCGTTCTTCCATCGACTATAGTACTCACCATCAAGAACGGGCACTCTACAATGCAAACTCTCCACACTAGACACATCCATCTTCCTCCACGGTGTTGAAACCGAAGCAATAGAGACCAATGCTCTGATACCAATTGCAGGACCACTAGAAGTGTATGTCTAGAGGGGGTGAATAGACTATTTGCAGGAATTTAAAACTACCTCAAGCATAAATCAAGTGTTGGAAATTTTTAGCATACATAGCAAATCTAGAACACCCCACACATGCAAGTCATCAAGTATAGCAGAGGAAAGTAAAGACATTGCACATGAAAGTAAGGAGTAGAGATAGAGAGATCAAACGCATGAAGGACACAAGATTTTCCCCGTGGTTACGATACGTAGCGCTATCGTACGTCCACGTTTATGGAGTCTTCAACCCATGGAGGGTAACAGTCGTGAGAGTCCACGGAGGGCTCTACCCATGGAGGGTTCCACGAAGAAGCAACCTTGACTATACCATGATGGCATATGTCCACGAAGGACTAGCCTAACTCGGGGTAGATCTTCACGAAGTAGGCAATCTCCATGCCCTTACAAACTTCTTGGTTCACTCCACAACATCAAGTAGGAGGCTCCCAAGCGACACCTAACCAATCTAGGAGGCACCACCCTCCAAAAGGTAAAAGGCTCGATTGTGTCGATGAACTCCTTGCTCTTGTGCTTCAAGATGATAGACTCCTCAATACACAATCACTCTCTCATAGATTTGGCTTGGTAGGAGAGATTGATTGGGTGGAAAGCAACTTGGGGAGGCTAGAGATCAAGATTCATATGGTAGGAATGGGATGGCATGATCTCAAAACATGAGTAGGTGGCTCTCTCTCAGAAAAACAGTAGGTATGAGTGGGGAACTATTCTGAGTGCTTCTCTTACGAGTGAGTGGTGGTGAAGGGGTATATATAGACATCTCCAAAAATCCAACCGTTAGACCCAATAACTCAGACTCGATGACACCGATGTGTAAATCTCGGTTGTACCGAATTTCCTCAAAGGTAGCAACTTTTGAATCTCGGTGAGACCGATACATACAAATCGGTTGCACCAATAAGGTGACCAACGGTCAGATTGACAATCTCGGTGACGCCGATTCACAAAACTCGGTCGGATCGATTTTGTAAACTTGCGTAACAGGAAGTTGGCAACCCAAACTCGGTGGCACCGAAGTTGAATCGGTTGCATCGAAATGCTAGGGTTTGGCTGAGTCTGTGTGAGGTTTGGGAATCGGTGGCACCGAATGGAAAGTGTTGGTTGCATCGATTTTGAATATTTGGCTTTGGACAGACTTTTGTGGAAGAGTTTGTGGGTGTATGTGGTGACTATCACTTGTGCACGTATGAGCATTTTGTTCACCAACAAAACCTTACCCCCTTTTGATAGTATTGGCTTTCCTATGGACTCAAAGTGATTTCTCTCAAAATATAAAATGTAGAGTCCTTGCTTGAAGCTTTGCCAATGCTATTATTTCTCCTTCCTCTCCCTAGGGATACTCTTCACACTCCTTTTGCCAACCCATCACTATCTATGCACTTTATCTGAAATACACTAGATGAAAGCATTAGTCCAAGAGACAATGTATGTTGTCATGAATTATCAAAACCACCAAGGGAGCATGATGTGCTTTCACGAGGTCGCGGGGGCAGGAGAGTGGGTCGGCGTCGGGGTCAGGGTCGGGGGCAGCAGAGAGTGGGAGTACCGGCGGCGGCGCAAGGGATCCGAGAGGGAGGGAGTGAGGATGGAGAGAGGGGAGGGAGTGAGGGGCGTGCAGGGAAGATGATAAGTCCACGAGGGGACCGATTAGCAGTAGTGTGGGGCCGAGAAGAGCGCTACTGCTATGGCTTTAGTAGTAGCGTTGCTCTCTGACAATCGCTACTACTACAGGTCGCCCCCGGTCGGTCGGGATGGGACCGATTAGTAGTAGCGCCGGTTGAATGTCCAGCGCTACTACCAAGTGCATACCTATAGCGCCTGTCGCCGCTCGCGCTACTACTACTTAGTAGTGGCGTTGTCCTTTTAACCGATGCTACTGCTAAAATCCTATCTATAAGAAGTCTCCTAGTAGTGGATCCACCCGTCATCGATCCTCTAACAGGATGGCCCGCGCGTGAGCTATCCGGACGGCTCGTGTCACCCCCGAGAGCCTTCCCCCACAAGCCACCCGGCAACGGACAACTTGGAGGCTCTCTTTGCACGTGACGAGCCTAGAAAAGTGGGTACACCACCATCCTTTATAGGAGTAATGTCGCATACAGTTCATGTGGCAATTTCCTTGTTTCTATATTAATTAAAGCTACGCGGCCTAATTTTGCATTCAAATTCATTTTTTCAACATTATCATTTTTTTAAAATTTGGCAGCAAAAAATAAAACAATTTATCCGAGTCTATATAAACTATGTTGTTTTTGCATACCATCGCCAGCTTATGGACCCACATGTAAGCTGTCATATCACTCACATCTGGTCCCATATGTAAGTAGCCACATCACCATCTTCTAGGCCCATGTGCAGTAACGTTGACCTATCAAAACTGAAGCCCAACTTATTACTGACGGGTACCATCCGTGATAAGATCTAGACCAAACCCTCATGGAAAGATCCACGTCAGCAACGGGCTCATTTGTCAGAATCTTTGAATGTCAAACCGATGAACTGAATACTGGTGACAGATTATGATCTTAGGTGACAAATCAGCCTATTGTAGGTGTCCGTTTTGGCCTTCACCAAATGGCCATTCATGACGAGTTTGAGTTAGTGTCCTAAGATAGGGTCTTGCATGACAGAAAAAATGATACCATCAAGATTTTACTTTTGTTATAGTGCTTCGGTGAAGGTGAGGTGACGTCCAAAAGCCGCCACCAGGACATATTCGATGGCGAAATTCGGTTTTACGTGACCCAAGTGCACCGTCACAAAATAACCTCCATTTTGCAGTGAAAATAATACCCCATTGTTGGGAGGATGAGTAAGCACCACATCTCCAAACAACTTTGCCAATGGCGAAAAAACAACTTCAGCTCTTTAGCCACACAATGTTCGCAATGGTGTTTCCCCAGGTAATCATATGTATATGTTGGCAGGGATGGGATGGTGAGGGGTGTTGCGGGGCCGAGTGAGGTGGTAAGCGCAAAGCATACCTACAAGGGTATGAAACTCTTCCCTAGTTTCTGTCACCTCAAAGACCCCATTGACACCAAGAAGGGGAGGGACACTTGCGGGGGAAAGAAGGCAGCTGCGTGCACAGTAGATGGATTGTTCGCTTTTTTCCTTGATGAGTGAGGGGTTCTAGAAACGTCAGAGGCATGCATTGTGTGGGGACTAGAGTCCATAAACATGCACACATCCACCTATGGACCAGGTGCATATAGCGAGCATCCTGGTGCGTGGGGTGAAGGGGACCAAGCATTTTCTTTTCTACCATCGGGTGAAGCGGGACTGCGAATCTTCTCGAGTTAAGTGTGTGGTGTGAAGCGTTAGCCCATCAATATATAACTATAAATACATGCTTACTAACAAATATATGTTCATATAAAACTATAAATACATGCTTACTAGCTTGACGCGGCTATGAAAAAATATAAATACACTTACTGGCTTAGAAGCGTTCGTATAAAATTATAAATACACGATTTGCTGGATATACGCGTCCATATACAACTATAAATACACGACCTTTTTTTTTGCGTGGATATAAATACACGACCTACACGGAGCCAGATACCTGCACCAGGTATACTTATCATAGGTATGCACTCCTATACGCCCCGAATTGTTTCGGCACGGGGCTGGGGTCACCGCGCTTGGATGGACCGCGCGTAGCTCCCATCATCCTCACGCGCGCCTCCGCTCCATTTCAGTAGTAACATTCACCTCCCCCTCGGGGCTCCCCGTCGCTCTCTCCTCTCCTCCGCGCTCCCATCCCTTTCCAACGTCCCATCTCCATCCACCCCAAGATCTCCTTTCACCCCTCCGGGTGCGCGTCCACTGATCACTCACTCACCGGGATCGCGCGCCGGTCGAACTAGCTTTGCTCGGCCCCGCGGCCGCTGTTGAACATGGATTCTTCCGGCCCGGGCACGTCGTCCTCGGCCGTCGTCGGCGGTAGCGCGCCGGATGTCGCGCCGAAGCCGCCTGCGCAGCTGAGCAGGTACGAGTCGCAGAAGCGCCGGGACTGGAACACGTTCCTGCAGTACCTGCGGAACCACAAGCCGCCGCTGGCGCTGGCGCGGTGCAGCGGCGCGCACGTGATCGAGTTCCTCAGGTACCTGGACCAGTTTGGCAAGACCAAGGTGCACGCCGTCGGCTGCGCCTACTACGGCCAGCCCAGCCCGCCGGGGCCGTGCCCGTGCCCGCTGCGCCAGGCGTGGGGGTCCCTTGACGCGCTCATCGGCCGCCTGCGCGCCGCCTACGAGGAGAGCGGCGGCGCGCCGGAGTCCAACCCCTTCGCGGCGCGGGCCGTCCGGATCTACCTCCGCGAGGTGCGCGACTCGCACGCCAAGGCGCGCGGGATCCCGCACGAGAAGAAGAAACGGAAGCGCGCGCCGCCGGCCGCCGAGGCATCTGGTTCATCGGCTAGCGCCGCAGCGGTCTTCAACAGGGACGTCGAGGGTAGCGCCGGCGATGCTGTTCTTGCTGCGTCCGCCGCGCAGGCTGGAGCTCCAGACAGTGGGAGTACTGCAGCGAGCATCTCTTGAGTATAGTAGACTTCCAAACCTTGTCTATCAGTTTGTTTACCGTGCCCGGCATAGGCATAGCAAGATTTGAGCTTTCCTTTGGTATGCTTTGTTACCTATATTACCTCTAAAATTTTCTGTCCCATTTTCAGATTAATTAGATTATTAATAAGTACTATTACAGGGCGTTGCAGTAACAGTGTTCTAGGGGAAGTGAATTAATTGGCACAGCTAATTGTTCATTATCCCATACATATCCTGGTAATTTAAGAAATTGAGATTTGTGGTCATGTTGGTTACTTCTTATGCTACCTCTCAACTTGATCAAGTACTCCGTATTTCTTTTATGGGTGTGGTTAGCGCTCGCATCTAGATGAGACTTACAAAGTTACATTAAACTCCAACACCATTTGATATCCTGCCATCCTGGTAATTTAAGAAATTGAAAATTGTGGTCATATTAGTTTCTTCTTATGCTACCTCTCAACTTGATCGAGTACTCCGTATTTCTTTTATGGATGTGGTTAGCGCTCATCTAGATGAGACTTAACAAAATCACATTAAACTCCAACATCATTTGATATTACACGGATATTCATGGGATTCATTTTCTTTGATTAACAAAATAATGTAGGGGTTAGATATAACTTTGTTATTTTTCATGTAGATGAGAATTAGCAAATCCTTCTCTTATTATAGTTGTTTTATTTTTGCTAGCACATGCATGCATGTAACAATACTGTGATCGGTGCACTCACTCATACATCCATTGCAAACCAGTAATCAATTCTTGCACATGGTAATATTTCTAGTACCGTTGGAAACTTCTCTTGCTTAATTTGCAGAAGCACTTGATGGATTAATGGTTTCTTGCTTATTTCTATTTTCTCCCAGCTGCTGGGGTAGATCGCTAGGAAGAATGGACAATGTGCAGAGGAAAAGAGAGGGGTACAGCGCGCAGAAGCTAGGCCAACCTGCATTGATGGCAGTACGCGATCACTCACTGGCACACATGCGCGCTACAGTTCCCGGACGGCCTTCTTCCCAACCGGCCAATCTCTTGCTCTGACATACCCTCCTCCCCCATTTGACCATCCCCTACATGCCACGGGCCGCACAGCTGCAGGAACCTTTCTCAGACAGAGACCAGGGAGAGAGAGAGAGGGATGAACAGTTCTTTCGGTTTGTAATGGCGAGAGAGATGAACAGTTCTTGCGGTTTCTAATGGCGAGAGAGATGCATGAACAGTGCTTGCGGTTTGAGAGAGGAAGGGAGAGAGACGGAGAGGTTTAGGGCTAGGCATGCACGCGCGAGGGGTTTGTCCGGAGAGGCCTTAAATAGAAAAGAGCGGGGGAGGGGGAGGCGATAGCTGCACTGGTCCCCGGCCGGAGGATCGGATGGGACTGTAGGATACGCCATACGGAGGCACGCACGGCAGTCGCTGATCGAGTCCCTCCCTCTATCTCTCTCTCCCTGACCACACGTGCACTGCTCTTCAGCCTTCACTGCCGTCGTCCTCTCTCTTATCCCTCCTTGATTTGGGCTGGCCTTCCTCTCTCACAGGCGCGCGCACGCGTGCACCTGCTCGATTCTGCATGCATGGCCACTGCCCCATGCCAGTCGGCTTGATATCCATGCTGCTGTGATCAGATCAACCCTCCCTCCACATGCACTCTCTCTCTCCCTCTCGCTCAGCCGCTTCGTTTTCCACTTTAATTGCATTTGTTAGCGCAAAACCATGGCCAGTACACGGAGAGCAGGCAAGTAATTAAGCAGCATTAGCGATCCACACCGTCTTCCCCGACAATAGGATTCTTTCTTGGATAGATTTATCCAAATGACTGTAGCTGCTTTCTGAGGAGGAAGAAGATGAACAGTGCCTACCCCTTAGCAAATGTAACTAGCAAATTAGCAGTAGCCTTCCAAGCTCCCTTTCGCAGCAAAGGGGCGCGCGGTGGGGCACTCGACGGCGATGCTTTGCTCTCATGTCCACAACACTGACCACAGTACTTGGCCTGTGACCGAGCAAAGAGCAAAGCCATGCATGCAATGAATCCCTTCCTTTGTCCTTTGCACGCACAGGGCCCCTCCTCCCTCACCCACCCAACGGGGGCCGTACGTCTCTCCCTCTCTCTCTCTCTCCGTCTCTCGTCTCCCTCGCCGCGCCACTGTAGCGCCGCTGTTCATGCATGCCTTGCCGGCCGCCTCGCATCCATCACCCGAGCGCATGACCAGAGCCTTCTTTTCTTTTCTTTTCCTTTTTCTCGCGCTGCCGCCACCGTGAGCGACGGTCGCGATCTCCTCCTCCTTGAATTAATTCTTTCCTGATAGATGGATCACATGCGGCCTGTGCTCGTTCGAGAGCTTTCAGCCCTTGGAAAAATGTCAGGTCTTGTCTGGAATTATTGTGCGCGTATATATATAGGTCACTGCCTAGTGCCTAGCCTTGCCCGTATATATGGGGCAGACAAGAGCTTAACTACTGGTGCTCTTATTGGAATCCTAATTAATTTCCTGCAATCAGCTGTGCGTCTTACCTGCTGTCTTGTGGCTGTCCATCTACAGTTGTGTATGTATGTACACGCAAAATCGCTCTACCTGCTGCATGCGTGTCAGTGGCTGTGTGCATCGTCTAAATGTAGAGGCGGCGGAAATCCTTGTATTCGAAAAAATTAGGTGATGCACGTTAATGGGGGCAATCCTAGCTTATCCTATTACTGTCGTACTTAGTTTATAGTAATCTAAATAAAAGCTGGCGTGTTGTGTGTGTTCAACCCATTATAATCATGGAATGCGATGTCTGACTAATTAACATTTTCTTTGATACGGGGGAATTTTCTTTTCAGTGACAGGCATCTTGGATTCTCCATCAATGATGATTGTGTTATGATTTTGATACCTTTGGTTAGGCAACAGAAAAGTCTTTGAACTGTAAAATCCAACATATATCCACATATCCATCATAACATGGCTGTTTAAGACTGTTATTAACTGGATCTCAGTTTGCTATCTAAAACATTGAGCAACATAAGTTACTCTGAATTTGTCACTGTATTTGCTGTCATGTCCATAGGTTGCTCTCACAACTACTGTTGCTTCCTTTCACTGGCTTATTAAGTTATCCATTTAGGCACAGTTCTGTTGGATGCTCTGTTACATGCAATACAGTCACGGACCACACATATACAATATAATACATACGCCCGGTAACTGCAGGGCTTGGTGGTATGCTACAATGTGCAAATTTGGTATCTTCTCTTCACTCTTCAGATCTTTGCTATGTAGTCTCATTGGTTAATCTGCTGGTGCGTAACTATCTTGTGTGAACGTAGATGCTTTTGCACGCGAAATCAAGAATAAAATATAGTATATATACTGATGTGCCCAATCGAGCAGAAAAGCACAAGCATTTTTCCTGCTCCTAAAGCTGAGACAACCAAACTGACCCTACACCTATCATGAGTCATGATGCTCCTCAACCTATCAGTTTAGTAGTATGGTTTGGTGGTTGCCAAGCAAGTAGAATTTTGAGTTAGTTAGCCTTTTCTGTTAAACTACAATCCATTTGTTGTTGGCATATGCATGCGGTTGGCGGAATATCTTTCCCATATCTGGCTCAGATATGTATATGTGGTAGATCGTCCTTCTTGTTTTAATGCTTGATTGGTCATCAAATCATAGTTCCTACTTCATCTCACTTACTCTTTGTCACATCAACATAGGTTTACTCAATTCATTCTCCTCTTGTTTTTATTCATAGCCATGACAGCGTAAGCCATCTTAGAAATAGCGTAGCACCGCTAGGCTTGGATATGAATGCGTGCCAAGAATTATAAGATCACAACTCACAAGCAAAACCAAGGCTATTTTTTGTATGTGTTTGTGTCGCCCCTAATGAACAAACATCACATTTTATATGACTTCAAAGATTCGAATGGGAGATGCATAAGAGCATCGATCGGAATGTTCTTCATTTTCCACAAACCTTTTTCATTTCAGATTTTCTGTATTACTTTGATCACTATGTACAAAGAATTTAAATTATTAATCATAAGGATCAATATGTACATTGTGGTTGACCGAACATATTGCACGTGGAAAATTGTAGAAAAAATATCGAATCACTCAGCACAACTCCAAATTCCATGTGATTGATTTAATGAAACCAAAACAACCTCCTTTCATAATTCGATCTCAAACTAAGAACACATGTACATTGTGTTTATTTAAGCATGTATTGTATCACCTATGTTCTTCTTGTTAATGCATGCTAGCTTACAATAATCCATCTTTTTTCAAAAAGCTAACAATTGATTTGGTTCTCCTTTTGGTCAAATTGCTTCGATTAATTAACTTATCTGGCTTGTGCAATAAAAATTAGATCAAATAAGAACCATCGTGGATCACCCACTATGGTATAAATGATTTGAGGATTTATGCACGATCTTCATCCGTTATTGGTGCGTTTAAGATAGTACACTTGTGTTTGGTGTGTGTGTGCGCGCGTGCGTGCGCATGCGCGTGGGCATGTGGGCGCGCGCGCGTGTGTCGGCATTGAAGCGGCGAGGCGCGCGTGTGTGTCGGCATTGAAGCGGCGAGGCCCGAGAGGTCGCATTGTGGGATCACTAGAAGAGGTGTCTACAGGGGTGAATAAACAACTTGACAAATTAAAAACCTAACTTTTTCCCAAATTAATTGGTTGGCAGATTTTAGAAATTCTACGTGCACCCTACACATGCTAGTCTACAAGTATGGCAACGGAAATTAAAGGCAAGCATATGTAAGAGAGTTGAGATAGGAAGATCAAATGCAAAGTTGACACGGAGATTTTTGGCATGATTCCGACACGTGATGCTATCGTACGTCCATGTTGATGGAGACTTCAACCCACGAAGGGTAGTGGCCGTGAGAGTCCGCGAAGGGCTCCACCCACAAAGGGTCCACGGAGAAGCAACCTTGTCTATGCCATCATGGCCTTCTTCCACGGAGGACTAGCCTTACTCGGGGGGTAGATCTTCACGAAGTAGGCGACCTCCTTGCCCTCAAAAACTTCTTGGTTCAACTCCACAACACAAAGTAGGAGGCTCCTAAGCGACACCTAATCAATCTAGGAGGCACCACCCTCCAAAAGGTAATATTTGTGGTAAGTATGATGAACTCATTGCTCTTGCGCTTCAAAAGATAGTCTCCTCGACACTCAATCACTCTCTCATAGATTTGGCATGGATAGAAGAGGTTGGTTGGGTGGAAAGCAACTTGGGGAGGCTAGAAATCAAGATCTATATGGTTGGAGTGGATGACCTTGATCTCAACACATGAGTAGGTGGCTCTCTCACACAAAAATGGATAGGGCAAGTGTTTGTATGTTCTGAGTGCTTCCTCTACGAATGAGAGGTGGTGGATGTTGGGGAACGTTGCATGGGAAACAAAAAAATTCCTACGCACATGCAAGATCTATCCATGGTGATGAGCATCTAAGAGAGGGAGAGTGGATCTACATAACCTTGTAGATCGCTAAGCGGAAAGCGTTAAGAAACACGGTTGGTGTAGTCGAACGTCTTCGCGATCCAAATCGTCGAGCATCCCGCGATCTCATCACGATCCGTCCCGTGATCCAATCACGATCCGTCCCGCAAACTCATCACGATCCGTCCCGCGATCTCATCACGATCCGTCCCGCGATCTTGATCACGGTCCTTCCGATCTAGCGCCGAACGGACGGCACCTCCGCGTTCAACACACGTACAGCTCGATGACGATCTCCACCTTCTTGATCTAGCAAGAGGGAGAGGAGAGGTAGACGAGTTCTCCAGCAGCGTGACGACGCCGCGGGTGGTGGAGCAATTCCGGCAAGGCTTCGCCTAAGCACTGCAGAAAACCGATCTAGAGAAGAAACTATGCACTAGAGGAACGGGTAGCACATGGCTAAAAATCAAGTGCAAAACCCCTAAAACCTCTAGTATATATAAGAGGAAGAGAGGAGGAGACTTGGCGCAAGGGCCAAGCCCTCTAGGCTTCATCCGAAGTGGGAGGAGAGGAGGAATCCTCCTCCAATCCTAGTAGGACTAGGACTCCTCCTTATTTTGACCTTTTTGCCTTTTTCCACCTTTTTCTCTTTGGATTTTTCTTCCCAGTCGCATGGGCCTTGTGTGGGACTTCCACCAGCCCACTAAGGGCTGACATTAACTCTCCCACAGCTCATGTAGCCTCTTGGGTCGAAATACCCCTCCCGATGGTCTCCCGGTACACTACCGGCACTCCCGGTACACTACCGATGAGCCCGAAACTTTTCCGGCGAACAAAATAGGACTTCCTATATATCAATATTCACCTCCAGACCATTACGAAGCTCCTCGTGACGTCCGAGATCTCATCCGAGACTCCAAACAAGCTTCGGTCACCACCATGCATAACTCTATACTACCGAAACGTCACCAAACCTTAAGTGTGCAGACCTTGTGGGTTCGAGAACTATGTAAACATGACCGAGACACCTCTACGGTCAATAACCAATAGTGGGACCTGGATGCCCATATTGGTTCCTACATATTCTACGAAGATCTTTATCGGTCGAACCTCTGTGTCAAGGATTCAATTAATCCCGTATGATGTTCCCTTTGTTCTTCGGTATGTTACTTGCCCGAGATTTGATCGTCGGTATCTCCATACCTAGTTCAACCTCATTACCGGCAAGTCTCTTTACTCGTTCCTTAATACAAGATCCCGTGACTAACACTTAGTCACATTGCTTGCAAGGCTTGTTGTGATGTTGTATTACCGAGTGGGCCCCGAGATACCTCTCCGTCACATGGAGTAACAAATCCCAGTCTTGATCCATGCCAACCCAACAGACACCCTCGGAGATACCTGTAGAGTACCTTTATAGTCACCCGGTTACGTTGCGGCGTTTGATACACACAAGGCACTCATCCGGTGTCACTGAGTTGCATGATCTCATGGTCATAGGAACAGATACTTGACATGCAGAAAATAGTAGCATTAAACTGACACGATCATATGCTATGTTTGTAGTTTGGGTCTTGTCCATCACACCATTCTCCTAATGATGTGATCCCGTTATCAAATGACATCTGATGTCCATGTCTAGGAAACCTTAACCATCTTTGATCAACGAGCTAGTCTATTAGAGAGAGAAATAGAATTGAAAGATGATGGTAGTAATATTGCGGATTGGGTCCGTGATCTAAGGATTGTCCTCATTGCTGCACAGAAGGCTTATGTCCTTAATGCACCGCTCGGTGCGCCAACCCCTCTAGCGTCGTCTGTAGATGTTGTGAACATCTGACGGGCACGTTCTGATGACTACTTGATAGTTTAGTGCGTCATGCGTTACGGCTTAGAATTGAGGCTCCAAAACGTTTTGAACGTCACGGAACATATGAGATGTTTCTAAGAGTTGAAATTAGGATCTCAGGCTCGTGCCCATGTTGCGAGATATGAGATCTCCAACAAGATTCTTTGCCTGCAAGATGAAAGAGAAGAGCTCAATCGTTGAGCATGTACTCAGATTGTCTGGGTGCTACAATCGCTTGAATCAAGTGGGAGTTGATCTTCCAGATAAGATAGTGATTGACATAGTTCTCCAAGTCACTATCACTAAGCTACTAGAACTTAGTGATGAACTATAAATTGCCAGGGATAGAAATAATGATTCCTGAGCTGTTCGCGATGTTTTGACACCGCGAAGGTAGAAATCAAGAAGGAGCGTCAAGTGTTGATGGTTAACCAAACCACTAGTTTCGAGAAGGGCAAGAGCAAGGAGGGAAACTTCATGGATAGCAAGTCAGTTGCTGCTCCAGTGAAGCAACCCAAAGTTGAACTCAAACCCGAGACTAAGTGCTTCTGTTATGAGGTGAACGGTCGCTGAAGCGGAACAACCCTAGATACTTGGTAGATAAGAAGGCTGGCAACATCGACAGAAGTATATTTGATATACGAGTTATTGATGTGTACCTTGCTAGTACTCCTAGTAGCACATGGGTATTGGATACCGGTTCGGTTGCTAAATGTTAGTAATTCGAAATAAAAGCTATAGAATAAACGGAGAACTAGCTAAGGGTGAGGTGACGATATGTGTTGGAAGTGTTTCCAAGGTTGATGTGATCAACATCGCACGCTCTCTCTACCTTCAGGGTTAGTGACGAACCTGAATAAATGTTATTTGGTGTTTTGCGTTGAGCATGGACATGATTAGATCATGTTTGTTGCAATACGGTTATTCATTTGAATTAGAGAATAATGGTTATTATGTTTGCATGAATAATACCTTCAATGGTCATGCACCCAGTGAGAATGGTTTGTTGAAATCTTGATTGTAGTAATACACATGTTCATAACATTGATGTCAAAAGATACAAAGTTAATAATGATAGTACCACATATTTGTGGCACTGCCACAGAATGTCATATTGGTATAAAGCGCATGAAGAAACTCCATGCTGATGGATCTTTAGACTCATTCGATTTCGAATCGGTTGAGACATGCGAACCATGCCTCTTGGGCAAGATGACTAAAGGACCCCGTTGGATGGAGCGGGCAAGTGATTCATTGGAAATGATACATGTTGATGTATGCAATCCAATGAGTCTTGTAGCGTGTAGTGGATATCATTATTTTCTTACCTTCACTGATGATTTGAGTAAATATAGTGTATATTTACTTAATGAAACACAAGTCTGAATCGTTTGAAAGGTTCAAGCAAATTCAGAGTGAAGTTTAAGATCATCGTGACAAGAAGATAAAAATAACTGCGATATGATCGTGGAGGTGAATATCTGAGTTACGAGTTTGGCATACAACTTAAGACAATGTGAAATTTGTTTCACAACTAACGCCACCTGGAACACCATAGTGTGATGGTGTGTCCGAACGTCATAGTCGTGCTCTATTGGATATAGTGCGTGCTATGATGTCTCTTATCGTTTTCTACTATAATTTTGGGGTTATGCATTAGACACAACTACATTCACTTTAAATAGGGCACCATCTAAATCCGTTGAGATGACACCATGTGAATTATGGTTTGATAGAAACCTAAGCTGTCATTTCTTAATGTTTGGGGCTGCGACACTTGTGTGGAAAATGTTTTCACCTAATGAGGTCGAACCCATGGCGGACAAATGCATATTCATAAAATACCTAAGAACAGTTGGGTGAACCTTCTATCTCAGATCCGAGTGCAAAGTGTTTGTTGCTAAAACTGGGTCCTTTCTCGAGAAAAAGTTTCTCTCGAAAGAATTGAGTGGGAGGAAGATAGAACTTGATGAGGTTGTTAAACATTTGTTCAACCAGAGAGTAGCGCAGCACAGAAAGATGTTTCTGTGAAGCCTACATTAGTTGAAGAGGAAGTTAATGATGATGATCATGAAGCTTCAGGATCAAGTTACTATCGAACTTCGTAGGTCGACAAGGATGTGTACTGCTCTTGAGCGATACGACAACCCTGTCTTGGAGGTCATGTTGTTGGACAACGATGAACCTACGAGCTATGGAGAAGCGATGATGGGCCCAGATTCTGACAAATGGTTGGAGGCCATGAAATCCGAGATAGGATCCATGTATGAGAACCAAGTATAGATTTTGGTAGACTTGCTCGTTGGACAGCGGGTCGTTGAATACAAATGGATCTTTAAAATGAAGACAGAACTGATGGTAAATGTCACCATTTGTAAAGTTCGACTTGTTGCAAAGATGTTTGTGACAAGTTCAAAGGAGTTGACTACGATGAGACTCTCTCACTCGTAGCGGTGCTAAAGTCTGTTGGAATTATGTTAGCAGCTGCTGCATTTTTCAATTATGAAATCTGGCAGATGGATGTCAAAACATCGTTTCCTTAACGGTTTACTTGAGGAACGGTTGTATGTGATACAACCAGAAGGTTTTGTTAGTCCTAAGGATGCTAAAAGGTGAGCAAGCTTCAGTGATCCTTCTATAGACTGAACCAAGCATCTTGGAGTTGGAATATATGCTTTGATGAGTTGATCAAAGTTTTTGAGTTTATACGAAGTTTACGAGAAACTTGTATTTACAACAAAGTGAGTGGGAGCACTATAGAATTTCTGATAAGTATATGTAGATGACATATTGTTGATCGGAAATAATGTAGAATTTCTGGAAAGCATAAGCGGTTGTTTGGAAAGTGATTTTCAAAGTAAAACCTGGATAAAACTACCTATTGAGCATCAAGGTCTATAGAGATAGATCAAAGATGACTTGATGAGACTTTCAATGAGTACATACCTTGACAAAGATTTTGAAACAGTTCAAAATGGATCAGTCAGAGAAAGAGTTCTCACCTGATTTTTAGGGTATGAAGTTGAGTGAGACTCAAAGCTCGACCACGGCAGAAGAAAGAGAAAGGACGAACGTCGTCCCCTATGCTCTAGCCATAGGCTCTATATAGTATGCCATGCTGTGTACCGTACTTGTGTGTGCCTTGCCATGAGTCCGTCAAGGGGTACAAGAGTGATCCAGGAGTGGATCACTGGACAGCGGTCAACATTATCCTTGGTGACTAAAAGACTAAAGGAATTGTTTCTCGATTATGGGGGTGATAAAGGGTTCGTCGTAAGGAGTTACGTCGATGCAAGTTTTAACACTAATCCGGATGACTCGTAGTAGCAATCTGGATACGTATAGTGGAGCAGCCATTTGGAATTAGTACCAAGTGGAGTGTGGTAGCAGTGTTTATGGTTTGACTTAGAGATTTGCAAAGTACACACGGATCTGAATATCACAGACCCGTTGACTATAAGACCTCTCTCACATGCAAAGCATGATCGAGCCCCAGAACTCGTTGGGTGTTAGATTCATAACAATGCGAATCACATGGTGGTGTGAACTAGATTATTGACTCTAGTGCAAGTGGGAGACTGTTGGAAATATGCCCTAGAGGCAATAATAAATTAGTTATTATCATATTTCCTTGTTCATGATAATCGTTTATTATCCATGCTATAATTGTATTGATCGGAGACTTAGATGCATGTGTGGATACATAGACAAAACCATGTCCCTAGTATGCCTCTAATAGACTAGCTCGTTGATCAAAAGATGGTTAAGGTTTCCTAGCCATGGACATGAGATGTCATTTGATAACGGGGTCACATCATTAGGAGAATGATGTGATGGACAAGACCCAAACTACAAACGTAGCATATGATCGTGTCAGTTTATTGCTACTGTTTTCCGCATGTCAAGTATGTGTTCCTATGACCATGAGATCATGCAACTCACAGATATAGGAGGAGTGCCTTGTGTGTATCAAACGTCGCAACGTAACTGGGTGACTATAAAGGTGCTCTACAGGTATCTCTGATGGTGTCTGTTGAGTTGGCATGGATCGAGACTCGGATTTGTTACTCCGTGTGATGGAGAGGTATCTCAGGGCCCACTCGGTAATACAACATCACAATGAGCCTTGCAAGCAATGTGACTAATTGTTAGTTGCGGGATCTTGTGTTACGGAACGAGTAAAGAGACTTTCCAGTAACGAGATTGAACTAGGTATGGAGATACCGACGATCGAATCTCGGGCAAGTAACATACCGAAGAACAAAGGGAACGTTATACGGGATTGACTGAATCCTGGACTCCGGAAAGATTTCGGGCACTTTCGATAGTGTACCGGGAGTGACGAATGGGTCCCGGGGGTCCACCAGTGGGGCCCACCCACCTCATGGGCCAAAGTGGCGACCCACCATCCCCTAGTGGGCTGGTGGGGTCGGCCAAGGTGGCCTGGGCGCAAGGAGAGAGGCCCAAACCGAATTAGGGTGGAGTCCTCCCCAAGTTCCACCTCTCGTGTGAGAGGTGGACTCTCAGGTGGAGGAGGACTCTTCCTCCACTTGGTTCGGCCGAGCCAGCAGGCCTTGGAGGCCAAGGCTGCACCCTCCTCTCCCTCCCTCCTATATATACTGGTGCAATAGAGGGTTTTTGCATAGTTTTTACGGCCACGTGCTACCCGTTCCACCGGTGCTCCTCTAGATCGGTTTTCTGCAGTGCTTAGGCGAAGCCCTACCGGAATTGCTACACCACCATCACCGGAGCGCCGTCATGCTGCCGGTGAACTCTCTCTCCTCTCCACCTCCTCTTGCTGGATCAAGACGGCGGAGATCGTCATCAAGCTGCACGTGTGCTGAACGCGGAGGTGCCGTCCGTTCGGCGCTAGATCCGAAGGACCGTGATCGAGATCACGAGACAATTCATGATAAGATCGCGGAACAGATCGTGATGAGTTCGCGGGACAGATCGTGACCAAGATCGTGAGATGGATCATGACAAGATCGCAGGACGGATCGTGATGAGTTCACGGGACGGATCGTGATTGAATCGCGGGACGGATCGTGATGAGATCGCGGGACGCTCGGCGATTTGGATCGCGAAGATGTTCGACTACACCAACCGCGTTTCTTAACGCTTCCCGCTTAGCGATCTACAAGGGTACGTAGATCTACTCTCCCTCTCGTAGATGCTCATCACCATGGATAGGTTTGCGTGTGCGTAGGAATTTTTTTGTTTCCCATGCCACGTTCCCCAACAAGTTTATACTTGGTTTTCATACATGGATCCTTTCTCGGATTTCATGGCCTCTAACCATTTGTCGGAATCCGGGCCCATCATCGCTTCTCCACAGCTCGTAGGTTCATCGTTGTCCAACAACATGACCTCCAAGATAGGGTTGTCGCACCGCTCAGGAGCAGTACACATCCTTGTCGACCTACGAGGTTCGACAGTAACTTGATCCGAAGCTTCATGATCATCATCATTTACTTCCTCTTCAACTGACGTAGGTTCCACAAAAACATCTTTCTGCGTTGCGCTACTCTTTGGCTGAAACAAAGGTTCAACAACCTCATCAAGTTCTATCTTCCTCCCACTCAATTCTTTCGCGAAAAACTTTTTCTCGGGAAAGGACCCGTTTTAGTAACAAACACTTTATGCTTGGATCTGAGATAAAAGGTTCACCCAACTGTCTTAGGGTAATCTATGAAGATGCATTTGTCCGCTTTGGGTTTGAGCTCATTAGGTGAAAACATTTTTCCACACAAGCGTCGTAGCCCCAAACATTAAGAAATGACATCTTAGGTTTCTATCAAACCATAATTCACACGGTGTCATCTCAACGGATTTAGATGGTGCCCTATTTAAAGTGAATGTAGTTGTCTCTAATGCATAACCCCAAAATTATAGTAGCAAAACGATAAGAGACATCATAGCATGCACCATATCCAATAGAGCACGACTATGACGTTCGGACACACCATCACGCTATGGTGTTCCAGGTGGCGTGTGTTGTGAAACAACTTTCACATTGTCTAAAGTTGGATGCCAAACTCGTAACTCAGATATTCACCTCCACGATCATATCGCAGCATTTCTTCTTGTCACGATGATCTTAAACTTCACTGTGAATTTGCTTGAACCTTTCAAATGATTCAGACTTGTGTTTCATTAAGTAAATATACACTATATCTACTCAAATCATTAGTGAAGGTAAGAAAATAACGATATCCACCGCACGATATAAGACTCATTGGATTGCATACATCAACATGTATCATTTCCAATAAATCACTTGCCCGCTCCATGAAACCAGAAAACGGGGTCCTTAGTCATCTTGACCAAGAGGCATGGTTTGCATGTCTCAACCGATTCGAAATCGAATGAGTCCAAAGATCCATCTTATAATGCTATCGTCGTCCTAAGAAAAACAAGGTGCATAAAAGGATTATCATCACATGCAAATCATAAGTGACATGATATGGCCATGAACTTGTGCTTTTGATCTCCATCTTGAAAGGACCGACATGATCTCTATCGTCACCAGCATGACACCACGATCTCCATCAACGTGTCGCCATCGGGGTTGTCACGCCCATCATGCTTCTACTACTATTGCTACCAATTAGCCATAAAGTAAAGCATTACATAGCGCTTAATGATTGACACGCAGGTCATACAATAATTAAAGACAACCCTAAGGCTCCTGCGGGTTGTCATACTCATTGACATGCAAGTCATGATATTCTATACAATACATGATCATCTCATACATCACATATATCTCATCATGTAATTGGCCATATCACATCACAACATACCCTACAAAAACAAGTTAGACGTCCTCTAACTGTTGTTGCATGTTTTACGTGGCTGCTACGGGTATCTAGCAAGAACAATTCTCACGTACGCATAAACCACAACGGTGATACATAAGTTGCTTTTCAACCTTCTCAAGGACCGCCTTAGTCGAATCCAATCCAACTAAAGTAGGAGAAACAGACACCCGCCAACCATCTTTGTGCAATGAAGTTACACGTTAGTCAATGGAACCGGTCTCTCGTAAGCGTACGAGTAAGGTTGGTCCGGGACGCTTCATCCCACAATATCGCTGAACCAAAACACGACCAAGGGAGGAAGCAATCTAAGCATCAACGTCCACAAACTCTTTGTGTTCTACTCAAGATCTCGTCTATTCATAGACCTAGCTCATGATACCACTGTTGGGGAACATTGCATGGGAAACAAAAAAATTCCTACGCACACGCAATATCTATCCATGGTGATGAGCATCTACGAGAGGGAGAGTGGATCTACATACCCTTGTAGATCGCTAAGTGGGAAGCGTTAAGAAACATGGTTGGTGTAGTCGAACGTCTTCGCGATCCAAATCGCCGAGCATCCCGCGGTCTCATCACGATCCATCCCACAATCCAATCACGATCCATCCTGCGAACTCATCACGATCCGTCCCATAATCTCATCACGATCCGTCTCGCGATCTTGATCACGGTCCTTCCGATCTAGTGCCGAACGAACGACACCTCCGCGTTCAGCACACGTACAGGTCGATGACGATCTCCGCCTTCTAGATCCAGCAAGAGGGAGCGGAGAGGTGGAATAGTTCCGCGGCGATGGTGGTGGAGCAATTCCGACAAGGCTTCGCCTAAGCACTGCAGAAAACCGATCTAAAGGAGAAGCTATACACTAGAGGAACGAGTAGCGCGTGGCTGAAAATCTTGTGCAAAAACCCTAAAACCTCTAGTATATATAAGAGGAAGAGAGGAAGAGACTTGGCGCAAGGGCCAAGCCCTCTAGGCTTCGACCGAAGTGGGAGGAGAGGAGGAATCCTCCTCCAATCCTAGTAGGACTAGGACTCCTCCTTATTTTGGCCTTTTTGCCTTTTTCCACCTTTTTCTCTTTGGGTTTTTCTTCCCAACCGCATGGGCCTTGTGTGGGACTTCCACCAGCCCACTAAGGGCTGGTATTAACTCTCCCACAGCCCATGTAGCCTCTTGGGTCGAAATACCCCTCCTGATGGTCTCCCGGTACACTACCGATGAGCCCGAAACTTTTCCGGCGACCAAAATAGGACTTCCTATATATCAATCTTTACCTCCGGACCATTACGGAGCTCCTCTTGATGTTCGGGATCTCATCTGGGACTCGGAGTAACCTTCGGTCACCACCATGCATAACTCTATACTGCCGAAACATCACCAGACCTTAAGTGTGCAGACCCTCCGGGTTTGAGAACTATGTAAACATGACCGAGACACATCTACGGTCAATAACCAATAGCGGGATCTGGATGCCCATATTGGTTCCTACATATTTTACGAAGATCTTTATCGGTCGAACCTCTGTGTCAACGATTCAATTAATCTCGTATGATGTTCCCTTTGTTCTTCGGTATGTTACTTGCCCAAGATTCAATCGTCGGTATCTCCATACCTAGTTCAACCTCGTTACCGGCAAGTCTCTTTACTTGTTCCGTAATACAAGATCCCGTGACTAACACTTAGTCACATTGCTTGCAAGGATTGTTGTGATGTTGTATTACCCAGTGGGCCCTGAGATACCTCTCCGTCACACGGAGTAACAAATCCCAGTCTTGATCCATGCCAACCCAACAGACACCCTCGGAGATACCTGTAGAGTACCTTTATAGTCACCCGGTTATGTTGCGACGTTTGATACACACAAGGCACTCCTCCGGTGTCAGTGAGTTGCATGATCTCATGGTCATAGGAACAGATACTTGACATGCAGAAAACAATAGCATTAAACTGACACGATCATATGCTACGTTTGTAGTTTGGGTCTTGTCCATCACACCATTCTCCTAATGATGTGATCCCGTTATCAAATGACATATGATGTCCATGGCTAGGAAACCTTAACCATCTTTGATCAACGAGCTAGTCTATTAGAGGCATACTAGGGACATGGTTTTGTCTATGTATCCACACATGCATCTAAGTCTCCGATCAATACAATTATAGCATGGATAATAAACGATTATCATGAACAAGGAAATATGATAATAACTAATTTATTATTGCCTCTAGGGCATATTTCCAATAGTGGAGGGGTATATATAGGCATCTCCAAAAATCCAACCATTACAACATTATTGCCCAACTCGGTGAAACCAAAGTGAAAACTCGGTTGCACCGACTAGTGCAAAATGTGGCAAGTTTGGTCTTTTTGGTGAGACCGATATATAAATCTCGGTGGGACCGAATTGGCTAACCTAGGCAATTTCAAAATCTCGGTGTCACCGATTCCTAAAAGTCGGAAATTCCAATTTTTAGAAATGGGACAACATAAGGTTGGTCACTGTTTTCGGTTTCACCGAAAGTGGAGTTGGTGTCACCGAGACCTTAGGCTTTTAGCATGGGTTCTGTCTCAAGGGAAAATCGGTATGGCCGGATAGAAAAAGTTGGTGGCACCGATTTTGAACTTTGGGCTTTGGACAGAGAATTTTTGTGGGGGAATGGGTGAGTATTTTTTGTGGCTAATCTCTAAGCACTTGAGCAACCAAATCATCATAATTCCTCACCCCCTTTTAATGGTATTGGCTTTCCTATGGACTCAAGAGTGATTTCTCACAAAATATATAATGTAGAGTCTTGTAGCTTGAACCTTGGAGCTTGGCCAATCCTAATCCTTCCCTTCTTCTTCTTCTTCTCGGGAATTCTCCTCACAATCCTTAGCCAATCCTCTTTGTGGACTAAACTTGAAATAAGCTAGGTAGAACTATTAGTCCAAGAGACAATGTATGTTGTCATGAATTATCAAAACCACCAAGGGAGCATATGTGCTTTCAATCTCCCCCTTTCTGGTAATTGATGACAACATACAATCAAAGCTTCAAATTAATATATGCATAAATATGTGATAGCTTTGAAGGATACATGACTAATGCAAGCTCCCTTTAAATGTGCACAATCCTTTTAAAGGATAGTTGCTTTGGAATGCATGGACACACACTTAGTAGAAGGGACATGGTGAGTCATGTGTATCTTCGCTATATGCATCAAATATATGTGAATGAGGTGTTTCCATGTTCAAAACTCTCTCTTGCAAACAATATGTTCAAGAAGCAAGAGATCATCTTGTACAAGGATATGATGCATATACTTACCTTGGAGTTCTTGAGCATTCTAATAGTAGAAACACACTTGAGAAAACAATGTTAGGAAACACAAGAGTATTTTACTCATCCAAATGCAAAAGAATTGAAAAGAACCAAGATATGGAAGACATATAGGAGATAAATTTTCTTAAGATAGATATGTCTCCAAAGGCATTTAGAACTTTCTCCCCTGAGTATGAAATTGCAATTCTCCCATTGAATCTTAGCATGTAGATATTGGGAGTAACTAGGGTGAGACAAGTCTAACATATAAGAGTTTTTGATTACTTAAATGATAGAACAACTTTGGTCCGCTCTCCCCCCTTAAGTAGTGTTTCTTCAATTTGGGTGATCATGATATTTCTCCCCCTTGATAGATATTTCTCCGCCTTTGGATAGGCATAAGCTTTCATATTCTTCACCTATTTACAAGCATAAGCTTTGATACTCTCCCCCTTGGCAGCAATTTTCAAAAAGGGTTAGAGAGTAAGGGATCCTTGAGAATAAGGGTCATAGAAAGTAAGGATCATACAGAGCATTAGAGACTAAGGGATCCTTGAGTTCAATTTCACCCCCCCCTTCTATTATCTAAAAACCTTTTAAGGTTTCTCCCCTTTTGACGTAGGGATCCTTGAAGAAATGAGTTTTGACAAAGTACACTGAAGACAGCGAAATCGGAGGCTCCGAGGCATAGTAAATCGGTGGCACCGATGTGTGTATGTGCAGCTTATCTGCAATGCCGGTGAGACCGAGTTACTTTAATCGAATAGTGCGAAAGGCATACCAGAAACTTGGCAGAGTTTGGCAAAAAAAAGTTTTTAGAATGTCTCAATAAAATAAAATGATTTGGAGTGAATTTTCAGAGAGATTTGCAAGGAATTTTCAAAAATATTTCCAAGGATTTTTTAGAAAGATTTGCAAGGAATTTTCAGCTAAATGGATATTGAGTGGTTCCAAGAAATCATGCACCTATAAGAATATGAACCAAACAACATACACCATCTAGATGATGGTCGGTGACTACCTATGTTAGAGTATATTTACTTAAGGAGCCAAGCAAGAATACTTGCTCATAGGTCATACTCATTGTTAAGCTCAAAATGGGAGTACCATTTTTCTTTAAGCATTTTAATGTTTTCATATCACTTGAGTTGCTTTGTCTCATTTCTTGTAGTAAAGATTTTCAAGGATATGATCACATACCTTTCAATGATGGAGATGACATAGCATGTAGGAGAACTTGTTGTGGATGCTTAATGTTGATGAAGTTCATCTTGACTTGAGAGATATCCTTGATCATTTTGGTTCTGTTTTCACCTACATGGGTTAGTCATGCAAGGAAGAACAAGGTATATCCAAATGACAAGAATGATTTTTTTATCAAATGGTTGTGGAGGATCTCGTTTGTGTTGTCTTGTTCCTCCATCACAAGGCGGGGATGTTGATACTTGGTTATGACAAGATTGGTTATGATTTGAGTTGATGGCAATCTTGTGGAACACAATTCATCCAAGTACCTACAAAAGGTTCGATGCAATACAAGGGAGCATAGGTTTCCAAGGTATATGATAATGTCATATCAAGTGTATCATGGAATATTCAAGTAAGCTCATCCCCTTGCATGCATCCGAGTGAGTTTGTAGCATCAATGATGTTCCACTCACTCCTCAATTGGCAAAACACTTTCTCATCAAGTGTCTTAGTAAAGATATCGGCCCATTGTTGGTTAGTACGAACATGCTTGAGATTGATATCTCCTTTGGCAACATGATCACGGATGAAATGGTGGCGAACTTGAATATGCTTAGTTCGAGAGTGTTGCACGGGATTATGAGAAATCATGATTGCACTATCATTATCACATAACAATGGTGCATGTTTCACATGTATGCCATAGTCCTTCAGATTTTGAATCATCCATAGCAATTTCGCACAACATGATCCGACGGCAATGTATTCCGCTTCGGTGGTAGATATAGATATCGATTTTTGTTTCTTGGATGACTAAGACACAAGAGATATACCAAGTAATTGGAAAGTACACGATGTCGGTGTCAAAACTGGCGGATCTCGGGTAGGGGGTCCCGAGCTATGAGACTAGGATCGATGGTAACAGTGGACGAAGGAGACGATGTTTACCCAGGTTCGGGCCCTCCTATGGAGGTAAAACCCTACGTCTTGCTTTATTATATTGATGATATGAAGGTTACAGAGTTGATCTACCTCGAGATCGAATAGCTAAACCCTAGATGAGTTTTTCTGTCCTACAATCTAAAACCTTCCCGGTTTATATATACACCAGGGGATACTAGGGTTTACACATGGTAGGTCTCCTGCCATGGATGGAGATGCCGATTTACTCATCTTGACTTGGAGTGCATGACGCGCCTTCGGGACTTTCTTCTAGAATGTGGGCTCTCAAGGTATCCGGCCCTTCCTGCGACAATTAGAGAATGGCCCGTCGAGCCAGCCTATTAGGAGATAGGCTGACGGCCTGAGGACCCCTTAGTTCAGGACTCCCTCAGTAGCCCCCGAACTAGCCCCCAACGCCAAGGGTCTTAGCTTTGGCTTGTCCACATGACTAGAGTCTTTGGCTTGCAGGGTGAAATCTTCTTCCCATCTAATGATCGGCTGAGATTAGTTCAGCCTCTGATGATGCGTAATTTTTCCAATCATATGATCGACCGAACACCGTGAGTCGCTTAGTCCCGAAGGCCAAACGTCAAAGTGTAAACAATGTACACTAACAACTTTTCTGACAAAGGTTTGCGGCCCACCACGACCACTGAACCAGGTATGAAAACTCGATTTGCGGTTCGAAGCCGTTTTTACCTTAGCACGATTCATCAATGCATAAATTGTGCTCCGTTTCACACTGGATATGATTAATGATATCAAGTTTCCTTACGCGTGTATAACGGCATGCACATCTTGGGAAGTGGAGGGATTCGCGTCGCAGTAAAGGGAGGCTAATCGTTGTCAGACCTCATAAAAGGGAAAAACCAAGGCCTATTCACGCTCCCCATTCGCATCCTCTACTTCCTCAATCTCCCTAAGCTTCGAGAGCCCATATCCAGTTCTTCCTCGACTTCTCCTCCGAGCTTTAGCCATGGTGGGTTCAGGCTCCAACGACCAGTGGGAGGCCTCCATAGTCATCGACCAAGACATCCGGGACTTAAAGGAAGCTGTCTACCTCCCCGCAAACGTCTTCCACCATGCTCCGGAGAAGAACGAGGTGGTTCCCACCCCCAAGCCAGGCAAGAGGGTGGTATTCGTCCCCTCACTTCATCTAGGGACTAAGATTTCCACTCCACCCCTTCGTTAGGGGTCTCATGTTCGTCTATGGACTAGACTTCCATGACCTCCCCCCGAACTCACTTATGCACATATCGGCATTTATCATCGTTTGCGAGGCCTTTCTGTGGGTCGAACCGCACTTCGGCCTGTGGCTCAAGGTCTTCAACGTCAAGCTGACGATCGTCGCGAGCAAGCACGCGGACTGCGGAGGGGCGGTTATCGGCAAGCTCCCCCCGTCGGATGGCCGACCGGAACCTTCATCGACACCATCAAGATCTCACAAAAGGAGTGGTTTTATATCACCGAGCCAAGGGAAGAAGGTCATGTTGCTCCGGTCAAGTTCAGATCTGGACCACCCACAAGATTGACCTCAAGGCTCCGAAAGGGCCTTGACTGGGGGTCGGATGCGGAGGTGGACAAGCTGCAGAAGCGCATCACCTCAATGATCAAGGCCAAGATCGAGCTGGTTAACGTGGTCCAGATCATGCTTCGACGCCGCATCCTTCCCTGCCAGCGTCGGCACTCCCTCATGTGGGCTTATCAGTTTGATGATGAGCCTACCGTTCGTCAGCTATTCCACACCACTCCAGAGAAACTTTGGTAGGCATTGTTCAAACCTCGGAAGAGCTGGCCAACCGAGGAGCAGGATCAGGGCCTACACACCGATAACCCTCCTACCCAGGTATAATATAATTTCAATTGATCGGATTTATTTTCCGACAAAAGATCTAAACACCTTTCCCTTCATCTTTGTAGAAATGGTTGAGCAAAGCCACAGGAATCAATTGCCCGGCACCACATCCCAAAGACCCCAGGTCAAAGCTATTATCGGAGATGCTCGTCATGGCGCCTTACAAGGCGCTAGAAATGAAAGAGGGGAAGAAGGGCAGAGGAGGTCTTTGCATAAAGGACCAGCCGGACGATGCGTCCGAGGAAACCCATGCCTCCTCTAACCGTGAGGAAGAGCATGAGGACGAGGAGGAGGGGGATTCCCCCCTCACAATAAAGAGGGCGGTGTTATCGGACACCGCGGAGGAGGTACCTCCTCCTGCCCCAAAAAGGGCACGTCGGCCGATGTTGGTCCTACCCGATGACAGTTTGGACTCGGACACCAAGTCCAAGGACTTCGAGAAGGTTCCTGAAAGGAACCTAAGGGTTAAGCTCCCAGCTCGAAGGTAAGAATCCGAAGACTCCCTAAGCTATTTGTGGCAAGTTTTAAATGTTATTAACGTGTGAGCGCCTTTTGATCCACATCCCACCACGCGTTTTCCCCACCGACCAAGTTTCGGATGGGGAGACTCCACCCGCCGAGCTAGCGCAGAGTGGGACTGCGTCGCATCCCATACCTCGGGGATCCGCGAAGGATGTCGTGGAGGTGTCATCCCACTAGGCTCCTTTGGATCCGAACATAGGCAGTGGGGGTGAAGATGTCATGGCCGAGGTTAACGCCTCGGCCGTCAAAGACCATAACAAGGAGCCCCTCCCGGCCACCGAGGAGATCGAACGAAGGGATGTCTAGTCCCCTCCGAGGTCATCTCCGGGGCGAACCGCGCCTCCGGAGCCACCAGTTCATTCCCCGGTTGGAGATCGGGCTAACCGATCACCACCGGCGCCACTGATGACTGGGTGGCCGGTCATGGAGGAGGCTCTATCAAGCGCCTCCATCTCCGAGGATCACCGCACCCTTATGGGTGCGATTTTGCAAGCCATTCAGTCCATTGATAGCAGATTGAAGGAGGCCTTCAACGGCCTCCTGGCGGGATTCTAGGTGAGCCACGTAATGTTTTTTTCCTGAAATTTTAATTTATTAGGTTTGTGCTATCGTTATATATAGCAGCCCCTGAGCCCTGGGTGAGTTTGGAAAAAACTAACCCGGGGGTAAAATACAAAGAAATTACAAAACAATGTATGAGAAATTATTTATCCTATAATGTTCTAACAGTCCTTAAGAGGACCGAACATAGGGTCATGGTCTTGACACCAAAGTGTTTGAACTCATATAAACTGATAAATATGTGCTATTAGCAGGCTTCGCCATCAGCGGCGGTCATTAATGTCGCAGAGCTTGACGAGCTAAACTGGAAGCTCAAGAGCTCCAAAGAGGAGCTTGACGCTCTGAACAAGAGGTTCGACGAGGCGCAAGGTAAGCCGTCTTGGGATATCTGAGGTATTAAGCATTAGTGATTCACGTTGTTTACTTAGTATAATTATATGTTTTATTGCTTATACAGCCTCGGCAAAGGAAGTCAAGAAGCTCAAGGTCGTACTACGATAGATGAAGCAAGAGGTCATGAAAGAGAAGGCATCATCCGAACAGGCAGCAGTTGCGCTCTTCGCCTCAAAAACTGAGAGTGAAAAGCATGAGGCTCTAGTGGGGAGGTTCAGCAAGAGCTCAAGGACGCCAGCCAAAAATGCGAGGACCTTGAGCAAAAGGGAAAGGAACAAGTCGTCAAGCTATCCATGCTGAAACCGACCTCCACAAGGAGCGGGTGGACAGGCGGTCCTTTGAAGAACAGATTTGCCAAGTCAAGGCTATCACAGATGGTAAGCCATATTTACTATAGTGTGCCTTCGGTGATAGAAAGTTCGCATTGCTCACCTAGGTGTGGTGTTCCTCAGGTGCTAGCTGGACCTCCTGAAGAGTGTAGCAGATGCGAACCAGTTCTATGCTTCGCATGCTTTTCTCGTCGAGCAGATGAAGTAGTTGATGGATCTACACCGGATGGCGGAGCCAGCCATGAAGGATCTCTGCATCCGTCTATGGCCCGATGAGCTGTTGCCGGGCAGCTACTTCGGCCTGGTGCGGAAGCTGAGCGATGACACGCCTCGATTGGACGCGCTAAGGCATTCTTCCTGTATCGAGGGAGCTCGGATGGCCTTTGCAAGGGCCAAGATGCACTGTCCGGGGCTTGATCCGACGAAGATAGCTGCCGCTCCTCCGCCCCCCTAGAAAGGAGCATAGGTGCCCTGAGCGATACTTCTCCGTAGTGATGGAGGGTGCTCAGGCGATAGAGGCTCATTGCTCAAAAGATAACTTTTATGAGTAAACACGTTGTAATATGTCCGAAGACCTTTTAACGCTTTTATGGTTATGATGCATGGTTTATCATTTCTTTTATGATTTGCATTCGCTATAACTCCCGTGTGGCCATTTAAATTGAAAGTTGCGAGTTGTTGGCTTCAGCCCCCATGTAGATATTGTGCGAGGTGTCACTGCTTCCGTACTGTGACCCTTAGCCGAGCTATCGGTACCCGAAGGCGGCAGTGTGAGGTGAACAAGGCAATCATACCATAATTCTTTATTGCTTTCACTTAGCCATAGGACCATGAAAAAGGAATGCGGGGGCTGATGACTAGCCCCCAGTGGTTTGTGGTGTTCGGATGAACCGCGGCTAAATCCGGCATCACATGGTTTGTACGAATACCAAACCCATCGTATGACACGGAATAACCTCTAACGAAGTTTTTAGTATAACACTTATGCTCGGATTCGCAGACCGGTTCTCGTGTACTATGATAGTTAGTCTACGGCTTTCTCCCCTGAGGTGCTTGACCAGGCTAGCTGGAAACACAATCACATTGGTTCTCCCTTTGCCCTTTAGCCGAATGAGCAGAACATAAAGGGGCCAGAACAAGAGCCAGGCAACCCAACTATTGACCCAAGACATAGTTCGGAACCAATTCATATAAAGCAAACTCCAAGATGTTGAGCACATGATCGATTGTGCTTAGGGTGATATTTGAAATTTGAGCCCCCGGTCTATAGCTGGTTGCGTCGTAATGTGTACCAAACACTTTCCCAAGAAGCGTTGAGGAGGGAGGAAATAGACTATGTACCAAAAAAGACAACGAAGCGGCCATGCATAATGGTTTTATATTTTGCTCGATAACTCTTATAGTTTGAATTGCCGAAGCAACTGTTTACAGGTACTTGAAGATGAAATATAAAGTTTACAGGAGGGGTTGTACCAGGGGTCTTCGATGGGTGGCCCGACGTCCTTGATATGCCCTATCGCCTGTCCACTCCTATGCCTCCTAGGAGGTTGCATTACTTTATTGGTAATGTTGTCGGCAAGTGGACCTTGGAAAGAGGATCTTGAGAAGTTGCCGAAGTATTAATGGACTTTATGCTTTAGCAGGTCCTTGATGGTTCCTAATGTATGTCCTAAGACTTATATTGCTAGTAGTTCGGTCCAGCCGAACACTTGTGCTTTGATAGTTGTTCCCCATTTCTACCCATGGAATCTTAAGTGCGAAGTTGTGCCTTCTTGGCACGTGTTTTACTGGCATTAGGGCTGTGCAATGGGGGCGAGTCCCTATTTCTGAAGAGAATAAGGTTCTATGAGTTCGGGCTAAAACCGAGCCCGGTTCTCAACCTTACGTGCCTTTACGGGAGATGTCGGTGATTGTCGATCCTCATTGTAATGGAATTCAGCCGCCAGGGCCAATGCATGTTCCTTAGTTTGGAGGGTGCGCTCTATGTTGCTGTTGACAGTAATGACCCCCTTGGGCCCGGGCATCTTGAGCTTAAGGTATGCGTAGTGTGGGATGGCGTTAAAGCGAGCGAACGTTGTATGGCCTAGCAGGGCATAATAGCCGCTGCGAAAAGGTACAATGTCGAAGATCAAGTTTTCGCTTTGAAAGTTATCGGGCGAACCGAACACTACTTCCAGGCTTACAGAGCCCGTGCACCGGGCTTCAACGCATGGGATCACTCCTTTAAAGGTAGTGTTGCTGGGTTTGATCCTTGACGAATCTATACCCATCTTTTTCACCGTGTCTGAGTAAATCAGATTAAGGTTACTTCCTCCGTCCATTAGGACTTTAGTGAGGTGATACCCATCTATGATGGGGTCCAGGATGAGGGTGGCTAGACCCCCATGACGGATACTGGTCGGATGATCACGTCGATCGAAGGTGATTGGGTATGCTGACCATGGGTTGTACTTCAGGGCTACAGGCTCTATGGCGTAGACTTCTCGAAGGGCGTGCTTCCTCTCCTTTTTGGGTGTAGTAGTGGCATATATCATATTCACGGTTTTTACCTCTAAAGGGAACTACATATGTCCGCCATCGATTGGACCGTAGGGCTCATCCTCGTCCTCACTGCATGGGCCCTTGCCTTGATCCTCGGCTGTGAATTTGCTGGCCTATTTGAACACCCAACAATTATGGTTGGTGTGGTTGGCGGGCTCCTCTTGAGTGCCATGGAACTGGCAAGGACTTGCTACCTCTTGAGCGTGTGTTGGTTTTCCCTTAAAGAGGAAAGGGTGATGCAGCAAAGTAGATAAGTATTTCCCTCAGTTGTTGAGAACCAAGGTATCAATCCAGTAGAAGGAATAAGCAAGTCACCAATGGATGCACCTACACAAACAATCAAACTCTTGCACCCAACTCTATAAAGGGGTTGTCAATCCCTTCACGATTATTTGCAAGAATTAGATCTGATAGATATAGATGTAAACGAGAATGAAAAGTAAAAGGTAAATAAATTCCAGCAATGTATTTTTGGTATTTTTGGTTTATAGATCTAAAAGTATATTATGGAAATTAGACCCGGGGGCCATAGGTTTCACCAGAGGCTTCTCTCTCGAAGGAAAATATCATGGTGGGTAAACAAATTACTGTCAAGCAATTGATAGAAAAGCGAATAATCATGTAGTTATCCAAAGCAATGATCATCCATATAGGCATCACGTCCGTATTGTTGGAAATATGCCCTTGAGGCAATAAATACAGTGTTTATTATTATATTTCCTTGTTCATTATAATCATTTATTATCCGTGTTATAATTGTATTAATTGGAAACACATTACATCTGTGGGTAAATGAACAACACTCTATCCCTAGTATGCCTCTAGTGAACTAGCTCGTTGATCAAAGATGGTCAAGGTTTCCTAGACATTGACATGTGATGTCATTTGATAACGATATCACATCATTAGGAGAATGATGTGGGTGACAAGACCCAAACTACAAATGTAGCATATGATCATGTCAGTTTATTGCTACTGTTTTCTGCATGTCAAGTATATGTTCCTATGACCATGAGATCATGCAACTCACGGACATCGGAGGAATGCCTTGTGTGTATCAAACGTCGCAACGTAACTGGGTGACTATAAAGGTGCTCTACAGGTATCTACGAGGGTGTCTGTTGAGTTGGCATGGATCAAGACTGGGATTTGTTACTCCGTGTGACGGAGAGGTATCTCAGGGCACACTCGGTAATACAACATCACAATAAGCCTTGCAAGCAATGTGACTAAGTGTTAGTCACGGGATCTTGTGTTACGGAACGAGTAAAGATACTTGCCGGTAACGAGGTTGAACTAGGTATGGAGATACCGACGATCGAATCTCGGGCAAGTAACATACCGAAGAACAAAGGGAACATCATACGGGATTAACTGAATCCTTGACATAGAGGTTCGACCGATAAAGATCTTCGTAGAATATGTAGGAACCAATATGGACATCCAGGTCCCGCTATTGGTTATTGACCGTAGAGGTGTCTCGGTCATGTCTACATAGTTCTCGAACCCGCAGGGTCTGCACACTTAAGGTTTGGTGACGTTTCGGTAGTATAGAGTTATGTATGGTGGTGACCAAAGGTTGTTTGGAGTACCAGATGAGATCTCGGACATCACGAGGAGCTCCGGAATGGTCCGAACGTAAAGATTTATATATAGGAAGTCCTGTTTTGGTCGTCGGAAAAGTTTCGGGCTCATCGGTAGTGTACAGGGAGTGCCGGTAGTGTACCGGGAGGCCTCCGGGAGGGGTATTTCTACCCAAGAGGCTTCATGGGCTGTGTGAGAGTGAATATCAGCCCTTAGTGGGCTGGTGGAAACTCCCACATAAGGCCCATGTGGCTGGAGAAGAAAACCCAATAGGAAAAGGTGGAAAAAAGGCAAAAAAGGAGCAATCCTAGTCCTACTAGGATTGGAGGAGTCCTCCTCTCCTAGTGGGTTCGACCGAATCCAAGGAGCCTTGGCCCTTGTGCCAAGGCTCTCCTCCTCTCCTCCCATATATACTGGTGGGTTTTAGGGTTTTGCACTAGTTTTTTCAGCCACGTGCTACCCGTTCCTCCAGTGCATAGTTTCTCCTCTAGATCGGATTTCTGCAGTGCTTAGGCGAAGCCCTGCCAGAATTGCTCCACCACCATCGCCGGAGCACCGTCACGCTGCCGGAGAACTCTTCTACCTCTCCGCTCTCTCTTGCTGGATCAAGATGGCAGAGATCGTCATCAAGCTGTAGGTGTGCTGAACGCGGAGGTGTCGTCCGTTCGGCGCTAGATCGGAAGGATCGTGATCAAGCTCGTGGGAAAGATCATGATCAAGTTTGTGGGACGGATCGTGATCAAGTTCGTGGGACAGATCGTGATTATATTGCGGGACGGATCATGATTGGATCGTGGGACGCTCGGCGATTTGGATCGTGAAGACGTTCGACTACACCAACCGCGTTTCTTAACGCTTCCCGCTTAGCGATCTACAAAGGTACGTAGATCCACTCTCCCTCTCGTAGATGCTCATCACCATGGATAGATCTGCGTGTGCGTAAGAAATTTTTTGTTTCCCATGCAACGTTCCCCAACACGTATCAACTAGACCGAAATGATTCTGCATCTACTACTATTACTCCACACATGGACCGACTCCTGCCTCCATCTAGAGTATTAAGTTCAAGAAGAACAGAGTAACGTGTTAAGAAAGATGACATGATGTAGAGGGATAAACTCAAGCAATATGATGAAAACCCCATCTTGTTACCCTTGATGGCAACAATACAATACATGCCTCGCTACCCCTACTATGTCACTGGGTGAGGACACCGCAAGATTGAACCCAAAACCAAGCACTTCTCCCATTGCAAGAATCACCAATCTAGTTGGCCAAACCAAACCAACAACTCGAAGAGACTTGTAAGGATATGAAATCATGCAAATAATAATTCAGAGGAGATGCAAATAAGATTCATGGATAATCTTAACATAAACTCAAAATTCATTGGATCTTGACAAACACACCACAAAAGAGGATTACATCGGATAGATCTCCATGAAGATCATGAAGAACATGGTATTGAGGATCAAAGAGAGAGAAGAAGCCATCTAGCTACTAGCTATGGACCCGTAGGTCTATGGTGGACTACTGACGCATCATCGGAGGGGCAATGGAGTTGATGTTGACGCCCTCCGTGATCGAAACCCCCTCTGGCAGATTACCGAAAAAGGCTCCAAGATTGGATCTCTCGGGAACGGAGGTGTCCGGCGACGGAAAAATATTTGTGGGGCTCTTTTTTATGTTGGGGGAATATTTGGGAATTTATAGGCCAAAGATTAGGGTTAGGAGACTTGTCTGGAGGCGACGAGCCTGCTAGGCGCGGCTAGGGGGGCCGCGCCTAGCAGGCTTGTGGCTCCCTGGCAGGGTCCCTGTCATGCACTCCAAGCCTGGTTTGTTTGTTTCCTTCCAAAAAAATTCCTTCCGAAGGTTTTATTCCGTTTGGACTCCATTTAATATTCCATATCTGCAAAATGCAAAAACAAGGAAAAAATAAAAACTGGCACTAGGTTCTAGATTAATAGGTTAGTCCCAAAATTAATATAAAATAGCATATTAATGCATATAAAACATCCAAAACAGATAATATAATAGCATGCCATTGGAGACGTATCAGCATCCCCAAGCTTAATTCCTGCTCGTCCTCGAGTAGGTAAATGATAAAAACAGAATTTTTGATGTGGAGTGCTACCTAACATATTTATCCATGTAATATTCTTTATTGTGGCATGAATATTCAGATCTGTAAGACTCAAAACAAAAGCTTAATATTGATATAAAAACAATAACGTTTCAAGCATACTAGCAAAGCAATTGTATCTCTTCAAAATATAATGGCAAAAGAAAGTTATCCCTACAATATCATATGGGCTGGCTATGATCCATCTTCCCCACACAAAATAATTATATGATGCACAAGCCTTATGAAAATTCAAGCAATTTTTTTCACACCTTTATTTTTCAAACATTTTCAACTCTCACGCAATACATGAGTGTGAGCCATGGACATAGCACTATAGGTGGAATAGAATATGGTGGAGGTTGTCAAGGAAAGGGAGAAGATAGTCACACATCAACTAGGAGTATCAACGGGCTATGGAGATGCCCATTAATAGATATCAATGTGAGTGAGTAGGGATTGACATGCAAATGGATGCACTAGAGCTATAAGTGTATGAAAGCTCAAAAAGGAACTAAGTGGACGTGCGTCATGAAGAAAAATTTCACTAAGTATATGAAAGTGACAAAATAGGAGACTCTCTATCATGAAGATCATGGTGCTACTTTGAAGCACAAGTATGGAAAAAGGTAGTAGCAATGTTCCTTCTCTCTTTTATCTCTTTTTTTGGTGGG
Source organism: Hordeum marinum (assembly GCA_022496015.1). Classification (NCBI taxonomy): domain Eukaryota; kingdom Viridiplantae; phylum Streptophyta; class Magnoliopsida; order Poales; family Poaceae; genus Hordeum; species Hordeum marinum. The sequence goes on along the minus strand of CM039674.1, from coordinate 417,140,956 downwards.
AATCCAAGGCCCTTTTTTATTTGGGCTTCGCTGGCCTCTTTTTTTCATAAAGTCCGAAATCTCATCCCCACTTGTGAGGGAATCATAGCTTCCATCATCCTTTACTCACATGGGACATGCTCTAATAATTATAATCATCACACTTTTATTTACTTATAACTCAAAATAAAATTACAACTCGATACCTATGACAAAATATGACTCTATATGCAATATGGAAGTGATGGTGCATGTCATAAAAAGGAAACGGTGGAAGTTGCATGGCAATATATCTCGAAATGGCTATGGAAATGCCATAATAGGTAGGTATGGTGGTTGTTTTGAGGAAAGTTATATGGTGGATGTTTTTAGGAAGGTATATGGTGGCTCTTTTGAGAAAGGTATATGGTGGCTGTTTTGAGGAAGGTATTTGTTGTACCGGCGAAAGTTGCGCGGTACTAGAGAGGCTGGAAATGGTGGAAGGGTGAGAGTGCATATAATCCATGGACTCAACATTAGTCATAAAGAATTCACATACTTATTGCAAAAGTCTATTAGTCATTGAAGAAAAGTATCAAATGCATGCTCCTAGGGGAGAGGTTGGTAGGAGTTAACCATCGCGCACTCCCGACCCTCACACAAAGGTCAACAATCTATAAACAAGTCATACTCCGACTTCCTTACATAACAGTTCACTATACATGCATGCTACGGGAATCACAAACCTTTACACAAGTACTTTTACCAAATCAAAATTACTTCCTAACATGACCCTCAACATTACTATATTTATATCTCAAAACTTTATGCAAGGAATCACACTTCTCATAAATACTCAATGCACTTAATATGGAAGTTTTTATTATATCCCTCTTGGATGCCTATCATATTTGGACTAAATTCATAACCTAGACCATTTACCATGCTGTTTTTAGAGACTCTCAAAATAGTATAAGTGAGGTATGAGAGTTCAATTATTTCTATAAAATGCAAACACCATCGTGCTCTAAAAGATATAAGTGAAGCACATAGTGCAAAATTGCCTAACTCAAAAGATATAAGTGAAGCACATACAAATTCTACCAAATTCACGATTCAGCATGTCCTTCTCAAAAAATGTGTGCAGAAACGATGATTGTGGCAAACTAACAAGCAAATACTCATATCATACAAGACGCTCCAAGCAAAACACATATCATGTGGTGAATAAAAATATAGCCTCAAGTAAATTTACCGATGGATTGAAGACAAAGAGGGGATGCCTTCCGGGGCATCCCCAAGCTTTGGCTCTTTGGCATCCTTGAATATTACTTGGGGTGCCTTGGGCATCCCCAAGCTTAGGCTCTCGCCACTCCTTATTCCATAGTCCATCCAATCTTTACCCAAAACTTGAAAACTTCACAACACAAAACTCAACAAAAAACTCATGAGATCCGTTAGTATAAGAAAATAAATCACCACTTTAGGTAATGTTGTGAAATCATTATCTATTTATATTGGTGTTATACCTACTGTATTCTAACTTCTCCATGGTTCATACCCCAAGATACAACCCAAAGATCCATCAAAATAGGCAAACAACTCAAAGAAAACAGAATCTGTCAAAAACAGAACAATCTGTAGCAATCTGAAAACTTTGTATACTTATGTAACTCACAAAATTCTGAAAAACTACTAAAACATGGGAAATTTATATATCAACCTTTTGTAAAAAAAATCAGACTCATTAGATGCTCTGAAAAAATTATAAAATTCCTGGACTGAGTGCAAAAGTTTTTGTTTTTCAACAAGATCAAATCAACAACTACCATAGATCACCCCAAAGGTTTTACTTGGATCAAACATTAATTAAAACACAAAAACACAACTACTACAGAAGTAATAATCTGGGAAACAATCAAAAACATAAGCAAAAACAGAACACAAAAATAAAATTGGGTTGCCTCCCAACAAGCGCTATTGTTTAACGCCCCTAGCTAGGCAAAACACAATAGATCTAGGTATCGTCATCTTTGGTATTAGCAACTTTTGTGGGGACCTTCTCAAATCCAGGGGGTTCTTTCCTTTCTCCCACATTTGTGGAGGAAGGATCCATCTTAATATCCAAAATGTCCAAACGCTTATTGCAAAGGGTAAGCATAGTATTCAAGCGATTGAGATTCCCATTGATATGTTTAAGGGGTTCATGATATTGTTGCAACTCAAACAAGTGCTTATGTAAGTCACCCAATTTGTCAAGAACTTGAACACCCTCTTGTGAGAAAACAAACTCCTTTTTTCATGGTGGAACCCCTAAAATCCCTTTCAAAACTTCATAATAAGCATTTGCATCTAGCTCGATAAAATTTCCTTTTGAGGCAAAATCTAAAAGCTCTCTGTGATGCAAAGTTAAACCAATGTAAAAATTCCTAAGCAACACTTTTGCATCTCCTTTTAAATTGGAAATACGATAAAATCCCATTAGCCTATACCAGGCATCTTTCAAATTTTCCCCTTGTTTTTGTTTGAAGTAAAGAACTTCAAAATCTAGTCACAAAGGGGACATAGTAACGCTAGACATAGTAACAAGAAGAAGATCTGGCAGGAAAAGAAGGCAAACGAAAGAAGGGCGAATGAAAAGGCAAATATTTTTGGTATTTTTTGAAAAATAGTTTTAGAAGTGGGGGAGAGGAAAACGAGATGCAAATGGCAAATAATGTAAATGCAAGAGATGAATTTGTGATGGGTACTTGGTAGGCTTGATGTGTATCCTCCCCGGCAACGGCGCCAGAAATCCTTCTTGCTACCTCTTGAGCATGTGTTGATTTTCCCTTGAAGAGGAAAGGGTGATGCAGCAAAGTAGATAAGTATTTCCCTCAGTTGTTGAGAAACCAAGGTATCAATCCAGTAGGAGGAACAAGCAAGTCACCAATGGATGCACCTACACAAACAACCAAACTCTTGCACCCAACGCTACAAAGGGGTTGTCAATCCCTTCACGATTATTTGCAAGGATTAGATCTGATAGATATAGATGTAAATGATAACGGAAAGTAAAAGGTAAATAAATTGCAGCAATGTATTTTTGGTATTTTTGGTTTATAGATCTGAAAGTATATTATGGAAATTAGACCCAGGGGCCATAGGTTTCACTAGAGGCTTCTCTCTCGAAGAAAAATATCATGGTGGGTAAACAAATTACTATCAAGCAATTGATAGAAAAGAAAATAAGCATGTACTTATCCAAGGCAATTATTATGCATATAGGTATCACTTCCGTATCAAGTAGACCGAAACGATTTTGCATCTACTACTATTACTCCACACATCGACTGACTCATGTGTACATCTAGAGTATTAAGTTCAAGAAGAACAAAGTAACACATTAAGAAAGATGACATGATGTAGAGGGATAAACTCAAGCAATATGATGAAAACCCCATCTTGTTACCCTTGATGGCAACAATACAATACGTGCCTAGCTACCCCTACTATGTCACTGGGTGAGGACACCGCAAGATTGAACCCAAAACCAAGCGCTTCTTCCATTGCAAGAATTACCAATCTAGTTGGCCAAACCAAACCAATAACTCGAAGAGACTTGCAAGGATATGAAATCATGCAAATAAGAATTCAGAGGAGATTCAAATAAGATTCATGGATAATCTGAACATAAACTCATAATTCATCAGATCTTGACAAGCAAACCACAAAATAGGATTACATCGGATAGATCTCCATGAATATCATGAAGAACATGGTATTGAGGATCAAAGAGAGATAAGAAGCCATTTAGCTACTAGATATGGACATGTAGGTCTATGGTGGACTACTCACGCATCATCGGAGGGGCAATGGAGTTGATGTAGATGCCCTCCGTGATTAAAACCCCCTCCGGCAGATTATCGGAAAAGGCTCCTAGATGGGATCTCTTGGGAACGGAGGCTTCTGGCGGCGGAAAAGTATTTGCGTCACTCTTTTTTATGTTGGGGGAATATTTGGGAATTTATATGCCAAATATTAGGGTTAGGAGACATACCGAGAGGCGACAAGCCTGCTAGGTGCAGCCAGGGGGCCCCGCGCCTAGCAAGCTTGTGGCTCCCTGGTAGGGTCCCTGCCGTGCACTCCAAGCCTGGTTGATTTGTTTCCTTCCAGAAAAATTCCTTCCAAAGGTTTTATTCCGTCTGGACTCCATTTAATATTCCATATCTGCAAAACTTAAAAACAAGGAAAAAAAGAAACTGACACTAGGCTCTAGATTAATAGGTCAGTCCCAAAAATAATATAAAATGGCATATTAATGCATATCATCCAAAACAGGTAATATAATAGCATGGCATCATAAAAAATTATAGATACTTTGGAGACGTATCAAGACTCTCCATGATTTTGTCCAGCAGGGTAGGTCCATCGCGATTGCCTTTAGGAGGCTTCTTCCACTGCTCGGGTCAGGAATTGCGGAAGCCGGCGTTAACAGTCGTTTCATCGGCACCACTATTGTTGTGCCGGCGCTTATTCTTGTTGCGTTTTGGTTTCCTGTTTCCATCCCGAACTTCGGAGGTTCCGGGGTCTTCAGGGTTGTGGCTCCGTCTTGCTAGCCAGTTATCCTCGCACGCACAAAAGCGAGTCATGAGTGATGTAAGGTCGGACATTGTCCTAGGTTTATCCTGACCGAGATGGCGAGCCAGCCATTCATCTAGAATATTGTGCCTGAAGGAGGATATTGCCTCGGCATCCGGGCAATCAACGGTCTCGTTTTTCTTGGTCAAGAACCGATTCCAGAATTGCCGAGCAGACTCTCGTGCCTTTTGGACGACGTTGCTTAGGTGGGAGGAGTCCGGCGGCTGAACATAGGTGCCTTGGAAGTTAGATCGAAATGCATCCTCTAGTTCCTCCAAGCACCTGATGGAATTTTCGAGGAGGTTGTTTAACCAGTGCCGAGCTGGCCCCTTAGGTTTTAGGGGTAGATATTTGATGGCGTGGAGACCATCTCCTCGTGCCATGTGGATGTGGAGGAGGAAATCATCAATCCATATTGTTGGGTCAGTTGCCCCATCGTATTGCTCCATGTTCATGGGTTTGAACCCCTCCGAGAACTGATGCTGCATCACCTCGTCGGTGAAGCACAGTGGGTGGGCAACGCCTCTGACCCGAGCTCTGTCGCCCCGGTAATCGGCTTCTATTCTGGCCCGGTTTTGTTCCCGACCTCTATTGTTATGGTCGAGCCAAGGACAGTACCCCTCCCTTCTATCGGGTGAGTACCCTCTGGATCCGTAGATGGATCTCGTATGACCTGCTCCATAGTCCAGGTCATGTTGCACGTCAAACCTGTCATCAGTCTCTATTGGCTCTTTTCCCCATCTTCGGGGTATTGTCGGCCTATAACCGGTGTCATCACCTAGGCTGTCTCTTCCTCGAGGAGGGCGGTCTGGCTTGTTGTATGGAGTATGTTTGGGAGACGGTGTATCAGTAAGCTCTTCATCGAATTGTGGCAGCAGCCTTCGGCGTGGATAGCTTTTGGGTTGGTCCAATAGACCGGTACCGTATCCTTCCTCCGCTGATAGGACCCTCATCCATCGATCGTTGAGGTTGTTCTATTCGGCCTTAAGTTGTCATTCTTTTTTCCTTCAGGCTGCGAGCCGTGGCTATAAGCTGTTGCCTGCATTGTTCCTGATCTTCAAAGTTTTCGAGGATGGCAAAGTCATCGGCTTCCGGGATGTCCTCCTCCTCGACAGGGGGGAGCTAGTTGTCGTCCTCGGAATCGTTTAGATCATCAGGGTTGCGCTGATCTTCCTGCCTCTCCTGATCCTCAAGTGGATGTTCGGGGATATCGGAATCGCCGAGTTCTTCCGGGGTATCTCCGTCCCCGATGCCAGTGATAGCTTTTCTTCCCTTTTTTTGCCTTTGATCGTTTGCGCGGCTTCCGGTGCCTTGACGGCGCTTCACCCGATCGGCTGGAGTGTCCACCATGTAGACGTCGTCGATGGAGGTCGCGGTCCATCACCCAGTGTTACCGGGGGTGGGAGCACAATCTTTCTCATCCATGTCTTCTGCCTCCTCGGAGGCGTAGTTCAACATGTCGGTTTAGTCTTCGACAGTGGCTATCAACTGGGGGGTTGGTGGGATGAAAAATTCTTCTTGACCCGCCTTGAGACTGATCTGAGCATGGACCGTGGTTGGGTCGTTGATAATTTTCATCGACGAGATCCGATCTAGGTCCTCGTTGAGTGTCGAGAGGTCGATCGAGTCAACCTGCTCAGAGCTTTTGGAGTTAACCTCCGATGCGTTCGCGCGAGGAGAGTGTTTGGTAGGAACAGGTCTCCGGACATCTAGTGCTATGTCCGGATCTAGATTAAAAGCAGGTCATCGCCGGGGTGGATCTCGTGGGTAGGACCGAAGGCGGAATCCGAGGTTAAAGCCTCGGAGTCTTTGGGCACGGCAGGCGAGACTGCGAGCCCGGTTAGCGAAAGATCGCCCCGAAAGTCTACGAAGAACTCTAGGTTTCTGAATCTAACCTCTTGATCGAGGGCGAAACTCCCGACCCAGCCAAGACGGTCGGTCGGGTCAGTGTGCAGCACAATGCTGCCGAAAGCAAAGATTTGTCCAGGGACAAAAGTGTCCATGTTGCGGACCTCTTCATGATGACAATGCGAGCCATCGATTCCTTTTGCGATCGCGGTGAAACTCTCAATGAAAGCACCAATGTCGGTGTCAAAACCGGCGGATCTCGGGTAGGGGGTCCCGAGCTGTGAGACTAGGATCGATGGTAATAGGGGACGAAGGAGACGATGTTTACCCAGGTTTGGGCCCTCCTATGGAGGTAAAACCCTATGTTCCGCTTGATTATATTGATGATATGAAGGTTACTGAGTTGATCTACCTCGAGATCGAATAGCTAAACCCTAGATGAGTTTTTCTACCCTACAATCTAAAACCTTCCCGGTTTATATATACACCGGGGGGATACTATGGTTTACATATGGTGGGTCTCCTATCGTGTATGGAGATGCCGATTTCCACATCTTGACTTGGAGTGCACGATGCGCCTTTGGGACTTGCTTCTGGAATGTGGGCTCTCAAGGTATCCAGCCCTTCCTGCAACAATCAGAGAATGGCCCACCGATATGGCCTATTAGGAGATAGGCCGACGGCCCGAGGACCCCTTAGTCCAGGACTCCCTCACCCGAGGTGGATTTTCTATCAACCTTGTCTACGGCATAGTCCGAGTCGGAATAGCCAACGAGGTTAAAAGAAGATCCCTTGGGATACCAAATGCCAAAGTTTGGTGTATGTATCAAGTATCTCACAATTCTTTTTACGGCCTTAAGATGACACTCTTTAGGAGCAGCTTGATATCTAGCACACATGCACACACTAAGCAAGATATCGGGAAGGGAGACCCATAGATATAGCAAGGAACCGATCATTGATCGATAAACCTTTTGATCAACCATTTTGTCCTCCTTGGAGAGGTCAACATGTCCACTAGTAGGCATAGGAGTTTTCATACCTTTACACTCTTGCATGTTGAACTTCTTGATCAAGTCCTTGGTGTACTTGGTTTGAGAGATGAATGTTCCTTCTCTCGTTTGCTTGATTTTCAAACCAAGGAAATTTTTTAGCTCACACATCACGGACATCTCATATTTCTCGAACATCAACATTCAAAATTTCTCATTAATTTGTAGGTTAGTAGATCCAAAGATAATATCATCCACATAAATTTGGCACACAAATAATTCACCATTAACTCTCTTAGTGAATAAGGTTGCGCCAATTTTACCAATTTCAAAACCCTTTTCAAGTAGAAACATTGTTAGATATTTGTACCAAGCTCGTGGGGCTTGCTTAAGTCCATAAAGAGTTGTACAAAGCTTGTAAACATGATTAGGTTCCATAGGGTCACAATACCAGAGGGTTGCTTAACATGGACTTCTTCCTCAATCTCCCCATTTAGAAATGCACTTTTTAATGTCCATTTGGTAAAGAGTAATGTCATGGTGATTGGCATAAGCAAGTAATATATATGAATGGCTTCAAGTCTAGCAACGGGGGCATAGGTCTCATCATAGCCCATACCTTCGACTTGCGTGTAGCCTTGTGCCACGAGGCGGTCCTTGTTGCATACGGCTTGACCATCTTCGTCTTTCTTGTTTTGAAACACCCATTTTGTACTAATGATGTTTTGCTTGTCTTTGGGCTTCTCCACTAGTGTCCACACTTTGTTTCTCTTGAAGTTGTGTAGATTTTCATGCATAGCATTCACCCAATCCGGGTCTTCAAGCTCTTCTTCCACCTTCATAGGCTCAATACTAGAGATGAATGATTAATGCTCACAAAAATTAGGCAAGTGAGTTCTAGAGCGAGTGATTCTCCCGGTTTGAATGTCACCGAAGATTTGCTCTAAAGGGTGATTCTTGTTCACTTTTGCTCGAACTCGAGGTATCTTTTGCTTGTTGGACAGTGGAGCTTCCTCATCATCATCTTCTTCTTCATTTTTGTTGTTGAAGGTGTCATATCCTTGAGGTGGTGGTGAAGGAGGTTGTGGTGGATCATCATGATGTACTTCTTTGTCCTCTTCATCTTGTCGTGTACCGCTTGTGGATGCCTCCATGTCGTGTTGAGGTTCGCCTTTATGCGGAGTAGGAGCTTCCACTTGGGTCGATGAAGTACTTTCCTTCACCTCCACGAGACGAATCTTGTTGATGGACAAGTCTTGAATGGCTTCCGAAGGTTCCTTATCTCCTACATCATTTGGCAACTGTTCGAATTGCGAACCATTAGATTCATCAAACTTCACATCTATCGTCTCTTCAACTTTTCAAGTGAAATTATTGTAGACATGGTAAGTGTGAGAGTTTGAACCGTAACCGAGTAGGCAACCTTCATGCGATTTAGGAAAAAATTTAGAACTACGGTGCTTATCCAGAATATTACACTTGGCGATGAATACTCGAAAGTATGCAACTTGCGGCTTGTTACCGGTGAGTAGCTCATATGCCGTTTTGTCGAGAAGCTTGTGTAGATAGAGTCGGTTTGTTGCATGGCAAGCTGTTTCGACGGCTTCTGCCCAAAAGTGTCTTGGCGTCTTCTATTTGTCGAGCATCGTTCTAGCCATCTCTATGAGAGTACGGTTCTTCCTCTCAACAAAATCAATTTGTTGAGGCGTGTACGTAGCCGAGAACTCATGTGAGATACCTTCTTCATCCAGAAAGGTGTCCACATTGGTTTTCTTGAACTCCGATCCATTGTCCCTCCAAACTTTCTTGATCTCCACTTCAAATTGATTTTGCGCTTTGCGAGTGAAGTTATTGAAGATATTTTGTACCTGTAACTTGTCATCAAGAAAAAATACCCACATAAATCTAGAAAAATCATCAACTATAACTAGACCAAAGGAATGTCCACCAAGGCTCTTGTAAGCATTGGGACCAAAGAGATCCATATGAAGCAACTCGAGTGGTCTCCTAGTGGTCATGATATTCTTTACGGGATGATTTCCGCCCACTTGTTTTCCAACTTCACAAGCACTACAAAGTCTATCTTTGTCAAAGATAACATCTTTAACACCAAGTATACGATCACCTTTGATGAGCTTGTCTATATTACACATACCAACATGTCCAAACCTTCTATGCCAAAGTCAACCTTTAGAAGAGTTTGCAATGAAGCAAGTGCAAGGTTTGGATTTTTTTAGTGAAATCAACAATGTATAGATCACACCTACGGAAACTGGTAAAGACCATGCTATGATTGTCTTGACGAAACACTGGGCAATCTACTTTCATAAATAGCACATTAAAACCGAAGTTGTCAAGTCTTGATATGGAAAGAAGATTGTAGCCAAGGGATTCAACAAGCATGAAATTTTGAATAGAACTATCATGAGATATGGCCACCTTACCAAGACCGAGTACCTTACCACTGGACTTGTCCCCAAAAGTCACATACCTTCGCGGTCCATGGTTTGGTGTGATCTCTTGAAACATGTCCCTATCTCCGGTCATGTGATCGGTGCATCCACTATTGAGAATTCACTCTTTTCATTCTGACATGTATTGTTTGAAGTTAGCCATTAGACTTAGACTCTTCATAGCCTTCTTACACTCGATGTCGAACAACTCATCTTCATCATAGTAGCCATGTTCCCCATTGTCGTCATCAATTTGGATATCCTCATCACACTACAAGAAAAATTGCATGTAGAGACGTTATACTCCATAGCTAGATACGTCTTATTTCATCTCTAGGCAACCATAGAGTCGACTTAGTAAAGCGTCTTTGGAGCGTCTCCCCATGGACCATCTCAAAACATGTAGACACGCTAGCTAAGCCTGTGTACATGATATGAGACGCTATATAGGGGCGTTCAAAAGCGTCTGTAGATATGAGACGTTATATTGGGATGTCCAAAAGCGTCTCTTGATATGAGAAGCTATATTGAGACGTTGAAAAGCGTATCTAGATATGTAGATTCGTTCTCTTAGATGCACTTATCATGTCTCTACTCATAGAGCCGTTTCCTTAATCATGAGCCTTAACCCTATTCTTATACACGCTATGTAGAGACGATACATTCATCTCTAAATATACACAACCTTGTTTGTAACTACATAATATTTAACTTCAAAATTTAGTTGATTTATTTTGAATTTGTATTATAATTTTAAATCAAGTTACTTTATCACAACATATGCTTGTGTAGATTGATCAACAAATATTGTTATATAAAGGCATCCACTCATATCTTGAGTTACATTCATAGGCAAAAAATATAATATAAAGAGATCCTCCCATATCACCAATTGCATTCACAAGCATCTCATTCGAACAATTTCAATTAGTAGAAACAAATACCTTGAGTTTAGAACCAGGTTTTCCTATGAAGCTAAAAATCCTTTATCTAATACATAATATTGTCCATTAAAAAACTAATTATTCTATAGTTGATCCTAGCTCCTGCAATGCACTCCTTTTCTAATCTTGAGCTACCCTGAAAAAGAAAGACAATTGAGAAAAATTATAATGTAAGCTTTAACTAAAGTGTGAGAAGAAATGTACTTCCATGAAATTGTAAGAGACGTACCAGTGTTTGGTGGCTTGTCTTGGAACTGTGTAGTAGTGGTTGGGATTGGTTTTTTGACCTAAAAAAAGAAAGATTCTTCATAAATAATAAACCTTAAATATGTACATTGAAGCATAATTGATGGTTGCATGGAAGTGTACTTACGTGTGATAGAGGCCATGCAATAACATGACCAATAGCATCCCTTATTGTTTGGAATTTGTCATAAGGTCTAACTAGTGTCTTATCTCCAAGTTTTGAAACAGAAGAAACAGAAACTTCTACATATTGATCTCCAAGCATGGTTCCTCCAATCACATATGTTTTATCTTTACTCACTAAAGTTCATTTGGCCACACATTTATCTTTGCTTCTCAGGTTCAACAAAAAGAACAAGACTTTCATTTTATCCTATGTTTTCAAGAAATGAACCACTCATTATCACAAACCATGAAATATTTCACTTTATGAAAAAATGGACGATTGCACATGGAATTAGACCAACTGGACCGCCTTGCTTGGTCGCATTGTTATTTCCAACTTGGCCATTCTTTGATTCAGGACCATCATGTGCCTTCTACAGTTGAGGTTTAGTTCAGTATAAACTTATACAAAACATAGACATTGTTTGATAACAAAGCAGAAATTTATGCACGCGTAGACACACACCTTAGCAATAGTTTGTTCATGTGGCGAACATAAACTGGTTCAACCCTCTTTTGTTCTCGCGCAATTGCTACGATGCAATTCCTATTTAGTGCACTGCTTGTCCCATAAAGTTGATTCTGTAGAGCCTTGATTAACCTTATCATTTTTTACAATGTGTGCTTTCTATAGTTGCAGTTCAGTTTGGTTGTAAGTACTCATATACAAAATATAGACATTGTGTGACAATCAAGTAGAAATTTGTGCACAACAGATACACCTTAAAAAACATGTGTTCATGTGGTAAAGAAAAATTGGTGTGACCCTCTTTGGTTGATTCTACACAACCTTGATTGGCCCTATCAGACTTGTAAATGTGTGCTTTCTACAGTTGAGGTTCAATTTAGTACTACATATACATACATAAAACATAGTCTATGTTTGATAATGAAGCAAAGAGTTAGGCACACACGCACCTTAGAAACCATGTGTCGTAAATATAAACCATTGCAATCCTCTTTGGTTCTCGCAGAAAAGCTAGGATGCATTTCCTGGGTATTAATCTGCTTCTCCAGTAAAGTTAATTCTGCACTTCCTTGATTCGCCATGTCAGACTTCTTAATGAGTGCTTCCTACAATTGAGGTTAACTTCAGTTGTAAGTAAACTTATACAAATCATAGGCACTATCACATCACCTGCATAGCACTCAATAAGAATAAACTAGAATATTTATTAGTGAAGAAACTATTACATCACCTTCACATCACTTAATGGAGCATGCATATTACTAGGTGATTTTTCAACTATGTTATGTCATATGAGAATATGCGGACGTTTGGTTTCAGGCGATATGTTTCCCCAAAATCAGGACCATGCCTGCGTGCACTGGGGGAGCCTCTTGGAGGCCAAACAGGGTCATGAACCCCCTTACAGAACTGCAATGTTTTACTACTACGTCTACTAAGCATTTTGGTCCAGCCCATCAGTGAATGATTTCCTTGACAATCAATAATCTATGTTTGTTCTAGAGCATTAGATCGATTAACCGGGAGGATATAGACTTCAATTATTATCTATGTTTGTTCTAGAGCATTAAATCGATTAACTGGAAGGATATAGTCGCACTCTGTATGTACAAAGCTAGCTAGCTACTACAAGCAGCTTGATTGATTGTTTCATGAGCGGCAGGACTAAATTTAACATGATAAAGAACAGTGAATTGACACATTTTGCAGCACAGAACGTTCAATGCAAAACTTCAGAGGGAGGGACAGCTTCTTTTATTTAGCAGATCTAGCAGACGGGTATATACAGTAATAAATCTTCCTTTATTTTAGCTGGGAATTCTAACAGGGTAACGGTGTACGCCCAAATAAAAGGGTAGGTTGCAACCTGTACAACCAAACACTATAATGCTTTATGCCCCAGCGTAAATGGAATTTCAGGTTATATGGCCTGTCTATGTAACACCAGTTGTAAAATTAGATTGGACCAAACAATTGCTACCATATTTTCAAAAAAACATGTCAGAAATGAATTCTTGGCAAGCAAACAATTCATCAAACACTTGGAGTGCTTTGCCTACAGGAAGTCAGTAAGGGGACAAAGGAGAAGAGGATCGAGGCTTGAGATGCATAAATGAAGGAGGCCACTTTGGTTGATTTGGTAATAAAACTATAGGGGCTATGGGAACCATGGATCACCTGCTTGACTGGATGGAGACGAGAGCTGCTTGCAGGGCGGTGTAGCAACGGAACGCGGGCCGGAGCTTCGGGTCAAGGATGAGACCGGCGTGGATGCGGCTTTGTGACGGTGAGAAGTGAGGACAACGTCAGGGAGGAGCACCGCTTCATGACGGTGAGGACGATGGTGTTGACGGGGCTCCAACTAGCAAGCTTGCAGATGGAGGAAAACGGCGGCGGACGGAACAAGCGGCGGCGGGCGGATCAAGGGGCGGAGGGCTCCCCTTGAAGGATTAGGCTGCCACCGCGCCGGTTGCGGGAATGGGCGTCGAGCGGGATGGTGATGTTGGAGTAGATTGGAATGAGGAGGTTGGATAATGGGGAAGGTGGAGGAGATGGCGGCGAGGAAAATTATCCGGCGAGATACGTGGAGATAAAAAAATACAGACGCGGGAGTCTTGCGCGCTATGAACGCGCCAAAAACAAAGTAAGCAAAAATAACCCGGGAACGTCATATTTGGTTAAGTGCGAATAGTTTGGGAGCGCCAAATAGCCAAATATCTGGATAAATATTCTTTTAGATGGTTTTTTATCGGATAGATCTATATTATTTGTTTTTTTCCCTAAAGATCCAACATTATTGGGTAATATACTTGTGAATTAATATCCATGTAGTATTAATAAAAAGTATAAAGCTTGTAGTGTCAAAAACGCGATAGTGATAGGCACCAGTCGACCGGTCAAAAATTGGGTTGGTCGACCCGCAGCCATTCAATCTGGTGAATTACGATCGGCAGCCGCACACGTTTCTCCGGTGACGCCCCCTAAATTTTACATGGTATTAGTCTAGATCGCTTTCTATACGGTTCTGTCGTCGCCGCTGCTGAGTGCATTTGTGGTGTCTTCCACCATCTATATAATAATTAAATGCCTTTTTTGTGGTTTTTGGAATTATTCTTAGCTTCTTCTGTCGGTGTCAAAACCAGCAAATCTCGAGTAGCGGGTCCGAACTGTGGATCTTGGATCGATGAGTTACAGGAGACGAGGAAGATGATATTTACTCAGGTTTGGACCCTCTTAATGAAGGTAAAACCCTACATCATGGTTTGATTCTGTTGAATATGCGGTATCAAGTACATAGTTGATCTGCCTCAAGCTCGTATGATGTGGTCTAATCCCTAAGTGTAATCAGCTTAACCTGTCCTACGGACTAAAACCCTCTGGCTTATATATAGTTACCAGTGTTATCTAGGGTTACACAATGTCGGTTACATCAGGAAAGAAATATGTCGAACCCATCGTCTTGTACTTGGAGTGCACGTCACGACCTGAGAGATCCCATCTTGGTTATGTTGTCCGGACCTTCATTGACAATCACAAGGTGGCTCACTATCCGGCCCACAGAGATATGCCGGCAGCCCAAGGACCCCTTAAAACCAGACTCCCTCACCTTCGCTTCCTTCAACCTTCCCTCCACACTTGCTACGCTCCTTGCCAGTGACTCTACAACCAGCACCGTCATCGTGCTACTACCCTTCACCATTAGCACGCTCGTTGCCGCATGCCTTCTTCACCAATGGTTAATCCTGTTTCTTAGTACCTACACTCACCTCATGATTCACATTGTTCCGTTGGCAAGCACATGCCCTGTTGTGTTCGCCTGACAGTCTCTCATGGATTACACCATTTTCTTGCTTCTCTAGCATTCTTTCTGCTTTCTTGGATGTTGCCTAGGTCCTGGATCGGTCGAGGGCCCAGGCACTACGACATTGGGGTCACTAAAGACCCACTCTATCACGATTTCTTACGTGGCGAACGCAGCCTGACCTTGTGCGTAAAAACTGATGGAAGAAAAACTTTCTCCAGATTACAAAGTGTGTTCACTATCTGTAGTAACCACGATCCATGACCCTTCGCTATCTGTAGTAATGAAAGCAAAACAAATCAGTTTGTAATTATCCATATGCTCTTGTACACTAAACACAACTTTATATGAATATTTTAAACTATGCAATAGATACTCATGTTCAAATTGTATAATAGGATCTACCGCAATCATCACCTTACATTGGAAAACATAAGTGGAGATGTGTCTTTACTAGAGTAGTAGAATTTATGTGAAGTACGTAAAGAAAGTTTCATAAATGACAAAAAATGGATATACATTCTCAATGCTTGAATTTTTCTTCATTCAAGTGACGACAGACAACAGAAGGTTAGCTGGTATAACCAATTACTAAAAATCTAAGTAATATCCACTGATTTATTTTGCTAAAACAAGAAAATTACTCTTGTGTGCCATGACATATGAAGCTCCCCCTAACTAGCTCAAATTCAAATATATCATATCATCAACAATTGGAAGCCAATCAACAATACCCATTGTTTTTAACAACAATTTTCATCCAAGCACCAAAAACAATTCATTGATTTTTATCAACAATTGTCAAATTTTGACAATACAGTGCATTACTGAAAACACAAAACGGGGAATAGGTAATATATCGCAATTTGAGCAATATTTCACAAGATATGGAGATAGAAAAATGAAATAACAACCTGCGGACAAGCTCCTAGCAGCAGAGGTGTGTTGACGAGCTCGTTGCCGAGGTCGGTAACAAAGGGAGAGAGGAGTCGTCTGGGTAGAGTATTTTGTGGGCGACGGAGCCTGGCGTTGGGGGCAGAGACCTCGGGCTTGGGGGGGAGGGCACCAGTGTCAAGGGACCGGGGAGCTTGCCCTGGGGTAGACCGACGTCAGGTGGCAGAGGAGCTTGCGCCGTATGGAGGCGACCGACATATGGCGAAGGGGAACTTGTTTGGCAGGAGTGGCTTTGGGTGGTGGGGTGGGGGCGGGACTTTGGCCAGAGGGTCCGCGATGGATCAGAGTCGGGCGACGCCGGAGTTCTGGTTGGGGCGAGTTGTGGCAGCGTCAGATCTTTGGCTAGGGGAGCGCAACGGTGTGAGCTCTCTGGTTGCTCTTGTCTGTCACTTGCAACACCCCGTTAGATGGGCCAAGCCCAACTCATGTGACTATATGGGCCAGGCGCATCTAACACACCCACACACTGTTTGTTTTTTAATCAGTTTTTCATGTTTTTTATGTTTCTTGACCTTTTTTTTTCTTTTGGTTTTCCTGTTACAGTTTTTGTTTTTACCTTTTTAAAATCATTCATCATGTATTGAAAGTAAATTGTAGCAGTGTATACATGCATAAAAAGGTGTTTCTTGTGTGTAAAAAAATGTACAAGACGTATGAAAAAGTTAGACATCAAAACATATATTTCAAAAATGGTAATCATATTTTTAAAAACATTAAAGTGTATAAAAAGTTTTTCCCGACATACACAAAATAAATGTTACTAATGTATATGAAAAAAATGTACAATATCTATGAAATAAAGTACCCTGTAAATAGAAATCATGTACTTAACAATGGAAATCATGTATTTGAGAACGTTAAAAGTATCATTTGTATAAAAATGCACAAAAAAGGTAGAACAATACATTTGAAAATGCTTAACATGTATAAAACATTAAAGTGTATAAAAAGTTATTCCTGACATACACAAAATAAATGTTACTAATGTATACGAAAAAATGTACAATATCTATGAAATAAAGTACCCTGTAAATAGAAATCATGTACTTAACAATGGAAATCATGTATTTGAGAACGTTAAAAGTATCATTTGTATAAAAAATGCACAAAAAAGGTAGAACAATATATTTGAAAATGCTTAACATGTATAAGAATGTTTATTAGCTATATGAAAAATGTTCAGTATGTACGGAAATAAGTAAAAATTAATACTTATATTTAAAATTTATTAGTAATGTATTTGAGAAAAACACATGTATTAAAAATATTCATTTTGTGTACAAAAATGGAAAATAAGTATGAAATAAAAGTATCCTTGTAATAAAAAAAGAAAACCGACAAAAGAAACAAAGTATATCATAGAAAATGAATGAAAGAAACAAGGTAAATAATACAATCGGGAAATAAAAAAACCTGGAAAAAAAGTATACCAAGAAAAACCAAGGAAACCGAAGAAACCAAAGAAAAAAGAAGGAAAATAGAAACAGGAAAAGAAAGAAGGAACACTAAAGAAAATCCTGCAAAACAGATAAATAGAAAAGACCATGCTACCGGGCCGATCCTGTAGGGCACAAGCTGGAAGCGAGACAGAACTCAACGGGCCACATATAGCTTTAGGGAACCTCCTCTTTGACGCCAAACTGCGTAAAATTGGACGAGATTCGGACAGAGGCTCACGACTGGGCCGGTCCGTTGAGGCCGCAGCCGTGAACGTTATGGAACATGCAACCTGCAATTGGTAACTGAGAATTGCTAGTCACTCGAGTTGATGCTGGTTAGTGAATAGTGACGGATTCAGAGTGCAAATTAATGAGAACAAGCTGTGACGAGTAGATAACATTTTCCAAATCTTCTGATCATTTTTGAATATGGTAAGTATCTTTTTGTAAAAATAACATTTTTGGACAAGATGATATTTTTTATTAAAATTTGTGAACATTTCTTCAATTATGAAAAACTTAGGAAATTTCAAACATTTATTGAAATTGTGAATAATTTTTTAAAATATAAAAATTCCAGTACTCATGAGCAGTTTAGAAAAAATAGATCTCTTGTTGGGGGAGCGTGACGGTGTGAGATCGATGGGAGGGGGCGAGCGGTGGCGTCTTGAGAGCTCTTGCAGGGCCAAACAGAGGCAGGAGACCGGCGACTGGTGCCGAGGTGCTAAGGGGCGGCGACACTATCTGCTCGTTTATTTCATTCTTTTTATACAGTTGCGTGTCACAAAGAGGTAAAATAATATGCATCAGTCCTGCTATACGACGAATGTTCATTTACGAATTGAATACGACCTGGCATAGCAGCCGTCCATTCCATTCGCTGGATGCTTTAGATGGTGTTGTGTGAAAATTGTACATAGAGCAATTCATAATATACACAAATGAACATTATAGAGCGAATATATATGTGATAATCAAATAACAAAGTATTGTTCAAAGTTTAGTACAACTAATTTTAATATGTATCCGAGTTAAGTAAAAATACGAGTTTTCATATTTTTCTTAAGTCGTCCCTAATAACAGAGTTGCACATTAAAACGTCTCAAAAATCATCTATAAGAACAAAGTCGTACATTAAAATGTCTTATAAATCGTCTCTAAGAATAGAGTCACACATTAAAACGTCTCACAAATCGTCTCTAAGTTATTTGAAATTAAATATTTATTTTTTGAAGGCTAATTACAATAAAAAGATTGTGGTGCTTTGTAAGAAGCGTCTTTAGGTCGCTAGTGTTCAAGGATATAGAGACGAAGAACAATGCGACCCTGAAAATGCGACCATACATGGTGTTTTTGTTGTAGTGTCATAAGAGACAAGAGATTCATCAGGGTTGTGATCATGACAATTTTCAAAGTTCTGAATGTGAATGGATTCAACAATGATATTGTTGATAGTTATGACATCTCCTTTAGTGTGCATGAGATCCGAAAGCTCAAACAAGTATTCATCAAAGTTTTGGATCACTAGGCTTCATTTGGTGAAAGGGGTGGTTTTATGGAGAATGACATCAAGATTTTTCAAAGAGTAGTTATGATAACTTTTCTCTAAATCATTCCACAAAGTATAAGCACACTCAAAATTTCTCATTTGATCAAACACAATTCTTGCCAATCCTTTATTGACAAGATTAACAGTTCTAAGATTATGAAGAATATCAATTTCTTCCTTTTGTGAAGAATGTAAGTGATCAATGGGAGGTACATAGGGGCTCTCAACATACTTGCTCAAATGAAATTCATTGAATAACTCACGCATCTCATATTTCCATTGACCATAGTACTCTCCATCGAGAACGAGCACTCTACAACTGACTTCTCAAACGAGACACATCCATCTTCCTCCAACGGTGATTAAACCAAGGCTATGAAGACCAAAGCTCTGATACCAATTGTGGGATCACTAGAAGAGGTGTCTAGAGGGGGGTGAATAGACTACTTGACAAATTAAAAACCTAACCTTTTCCCAAATTAAAGATTTTAGCAATTCTAACAAGTCTAGTGGACCCTACACATGCTAGTCAACAAGTATGGCAGCGGAAAGTAAAGACAAGCATATGTAAGAGAGTTGAGATAGGAAGATCAAATGCAAAGTTGACACGGCGATTTTTGGCGTGGTTCTGACAGGTTGCTATCGTACGTCCACGTTGATGGAGACTTCAACCACATAGGGTAGAGGCCACAAGAGTCCACGAAGGGCTCCACCCACAAACGGTCCACGGAGAAGCAACCTTATCTATGCCATCATGGCCTTCGTCCACGAAGGACTAGCCTTACTCGGGGTAGATCTTCACGAAGTAGGCGATCTCCTTTCCCTCAAAAACTTCTTGATTCAACTCCACAACACGAAGTAGGAGACTCCCAAGTGACACTCTAGGAGGCACCACCTTCCAAAAGGTAATACATGTGGTAAGTATGATGACCTCCTTGCTCTTGTGCTTCAAAAATAGTCTCCTCAACACTCAATCACTCTCTCACAGATTTGGCATGGGTATAAGAGGTTGATTGAGTGGGAAGAAACTTGGGGAGGCTAGAAATCAAGATCCATATGGTTGGAGTGGATGATCTTGATCTGAACACATGAGTATGTGGATCTCTCTCAGAAAAATGGATAGAGCAAGTGTTTGTATGTTCTGACTGCTTCGTCTACGAATGAGAGGTGGTGGAGGGGTATATATAGGCACCTCCAAAAATAGAACCACTACAACATTATTGCCCAACTCGGTGAAACCAAAGTGAAAACTCGGTTGCACCGACTAGTGCAAAATGTGGCAACTTTGGCCATTTCGGGGAGACCGATACATAAATCTCGGCGGGACCAAATTGGCTAACCTACGTAGTTTCAAAATTTCGGTGTCACCGATTCCTAAAACTTAGAAATTTTGTTTTTTTGAAATGGTACAACAATAAGTTGGTCACTACGTTCGGTTTCATCAAAAGTGAAGTTGGTGTCACCAAGACCTTATGGTTTTGGTATGGGTTCTGTCTCAAGGGAAATCGGTATGGCCGAATAGAGAAACTTGGTGGCACCGATTTTGAACTTTTTTTGGCAGAATGGGTGAGTAATTTTGGTGGCTAATCTCTAAGCACTTGAGCAGCCAGATCATCATAATTCTTCACCCCTTTTAATGGTATTGGTTTTCCTATGAACTCAAGAGTGATTGCTCAAAAAATATAAAATGTAGAGTCTTGTAGCTTGAAGCTTGAATCTTGGCCAATCCTAATCCTTCCATTCTTCTTCTTCTTCTTCTTCTTCTTCTTCTTGGGAATTGTCCTCATAATCCTTAGCCAATCCTCTTTGTGGACTAAACCTGAAATAATCTAGGTAGAACTATTAGTCCGAGAGACAATGTATGTTGTCATGAATTATCAAAACCACCAAGGGAGCATATATGCTTTAACGCGTCCATCTGTGCCGCCTTCCCGTTTGTCAAATCACGATTTCAATGACGACCACTGCATGCTTTGGGCCGACTGATACAGGACCGTGTTGGATGGCTTCCACGGTCCAGACAGTTGCGAGACGTTGTGGGTCCGCCTTCGAGATGTCATTTCTCCCAATAAATTTTTGGGGACAACGAAAGGCGATAATTGTCTTTCTAACCTATTCATCATAAATGAAAAATGATACCACGTATTAACATGAGATTGTTCTAATATATGGAATACTTGTAGTTCTACCATTTAGATAAAACATTAATTGAGGAGACAACCTGTAGAGGAACAAACTGATGATGAATGGAATCAGTACCAGATGACAAGCAGTGGTCAT
Source organism: Hordeum marinum (assembly GCA_022496015.1). NCBI lineage: Eukaryota > Viridiplantae > Streptophyta > Magnoliopsida > Poales > Poaceae > Hordeum > Hordeum marinum. Next base: position 417,119,738 of record CM039674.1, on the reverse strand, counting down.
GAGGACAAAAAGAACAATAGGGTGAAACGTAATAGCTGAAGTTTTGGCGGAAACATGGTTGATTTGTAGCAACATTACCAGTAATGATCATAGCATTATCAACACCATCAATTCTCAAGCAAGAACTCTGCCTCAAATAATTATAGTAACCTGCATCTTAGAAACAATTTTCTCCGACAACACACACATGTAACAGATTACAAAATGATGGAGGAGATGAAATGAAGTGTAAGATATCTAAATTCCTTCGTAGGAATGTGTGGTGACTTATGCGAAGAGGTTAAGATCCAGAGCACAATTGACAGGAAATATGATACGATCTATCTCCTAGCGCCCGCAGAACCACCCTCGGCTGCACAAGCAAGATATAGGATATTAAGGAATTTTATAGACGCTTCATCTCCATGGAACGATCACTTGTAAATTCACTTAACACTCTCTAGCATATACTTTGAAAAGAAGAGGTCTTGTTCATCATTTCAAACCTACGTGTGAGTGTAGCAAGCAAAGACAAGCAAAAGATTTTATTTTATCTTGCATACATAATTGCCAAAGAAGCATATGTAGCAATGGCAGACTAAAATCTTTCTATATGAACAAATACATCCACTTAAATTGCAATTTTTTGGAAATATGCCCTAGAGGAAATAATAAATTCGTTATAATCATATTTTCCTGTTCATGATAATCGTCAATTATCCATGCTAAAATTGTATTGATCGGAAATGTAGATACATGTGTGGACATAAACAACATCGTGTCCCTAGTGAGCCTATACTAGAATAGCTCGTTGATCAAAGATGGTTAAGGTTTCCTAACCATAGACACAAGTTGTCATTTGATAACGGGATCACATCATTAGGAGAATGATGTGATGGACAAGACCCAACTGTAAGGTTGGCATATGATTATATTACTTAAGTTTATTGCTATTGCTTTCTTCATGTCAAGTATATGTTCCTAAGACCATGAGATCATGCCACTCCCTTACACCAGAGGAATACCTTCTATGCTATCAAATTTCACTTCATAACTAGGTGATCATAAAGGTGCTCTATAGGTATCTCCGAAGATGTCTATTGGGATGGCGTGGATGGAGACTAGGTTTTGTCATTCCGTATGAGGGAGAGGTATATCTTGCCCCTCTCGGTAATACAACATCACAACAAGCTTGCAAGCAATGTGACTCATGAGTTAGTCATGGGATCTTGTATTACGAAATGACTATCGAGACTTGTCGGTAATGAGATTGAACTAGGTATGGATATACGGACGATCGAATCTCGAGCAAGTAACATACTGATAGACAAAGGAACTGCATATGGGATTGACTGGATCCTTGACATCATGGTTCAACTGATAAAGAACTTCATGGAATATGTAGGAACCAATATGAGGATCCAGGTCCCACTATTTTTTATTGACCAGAGAGGGGTGTCGGCCATGTCTACATGATTCTCGAACCCGTAGGGTCCGCACGCTTAACATTCGATGATGCTAGTATTGGGATATGTACGTTGGTAACCAAATGATGTTAGGAGTCACGAATGAGATACCAAACATCACGAGGAGCTTCGTAATGGTCCAAAGGTAAAGATTTATATATGGGAAGTCATATTTTGGCTACCGGAAAAGTTTTGGGTTTTGCCGGTATTGTACCGACAAGCTTTTGGAAGCTTCAGGAGGATTCCGAAGGGGTCTGAAAGTCCATGGAGGGTTCCACCACGCCCCTTAGGCCGACATGGGATATAGGGGGACTCCCTAGCCTTATTGGGCCATCCCCAAGGGCCCATGCGTCTAGGGGGTAGAAACCTTGGGGAGGGAGGACTCCTCCCTCCTGGCCGCCACTCCCTGATGTCTACTACACAACTTGTTCTTGTAGACTTGTGTTGGGCCTCCAACCGCAGAGTTTTGTAGGACAGTAGAAAATTTCCCACAAGTGGATGACCTAAGGTTTATCAATCCATGCCAAACATAGGATGAAGATGGTCTCTCTCAAACAACCCTGCAACCTCTTGTGTCCCCAACACACCAAATACAACGGTAAAATGTATATGTGCACAAGTTCGGCGAAGAGATGGTGATACAAGTGTAGTAATGATAGTATATATTGATTTTTGTAATAGTAACAATAAAAACAGCAAGGTATCAAGTAACAAAAGTGAGCACAAACGATATTGCAATGCTTGAAAACAAGGTCTAGGGTATGTACTTTCGCTACTGCAATCTCTCAACAATGCTAATATAATTGGATCACATAACCATCCCTCAACGTGCAACGAAGAATCATTCCAAAGTTCTTATCTAGTGGAGAACATAAGAAGAAATTGTTTGTAGGGTACAAAACCACCTTAAAGTTGTACTTTCTGATCGATCTATCCAAGAGTTCGTACTAAAATAAAACCAAGTTATCCTTTCCGATCGATCTATCTAAGAGTTCGTACTAAAATAACACCATATGATACACATCAACCAACTCTAATATCACCTAGATACTCCAATGTCACCACAAGTATCCATGAGTTAATTATGCAATACACATCAAACAATTTTTGATACATAATACTCAATCCAACACAGAGAACCTCAAAGAGTGCCACAAGGTTTCTATCGGAGAACATGGTATGATAACGTGCAATCAACCCCTATGCATAGATCCCCGAGGTCACCAGAATCTGCAAGTTGGCGCCATAACATATATAAAGTGAACCACTTGAATACCCCAATGTCATTACAGGTATCCGCATGCAAGACCTACATCAAGTTATCTCAAATCCATAAAAGTATTCAATCCGATAATAACAAAATCTCAAAGGGAAAAGTCAATTCATCACAACAAGATAGAGAAGGGAAAACACCATATGATCCAACTATATTAACAATTCTCGTGATACATCAAGATCGTGCCATCTCAAGAACACGAGAGAGAGAGAGAGAGAGAGAGAGAGAGATTGAACACATAGCTACTGGTACAAACCGTCAGCCCCGAGGGTGGACTACTCCCTCCTCATCATGGAGACCATAGGGATGATGAAGATGGCATCTAGTGATGACTTCCCCCCTCCCCTCCGAGAGGGTGCTTGTCGTGGATTTGTCACGACAATATGTCCGGGTTAACGGTGACGGGGAACGTTGCATGGGAAACAAAAAATTTCCTACGCATACGCAAGATCTATCCATGGTGATGAGCATCTACGAGAGGGAGAGTGGATCTACATACCCTTGTAGATCGCTAAGCGGGAAGAGTTAAGAAATGCGGTTGGTGTAGTCAAACATCTTTGCGATCCAAATCGCCGAGCATCCCGCGATCACATCAGGATCCGTCCCGCGATCCAGTCACGATCCGTCCCGCGAACTCATCACGATCCGTCCCGCGAACTCATCACGATCCGTCCCACGATCTCATCATGTTCCGTCCCGTGAACTCATCACGATCCGTCCCGCGAACTCATCACAAACCATCTCGCGATCTTGATCACGGTCCTTCCGATCTAGCGCCGAACGGACGGCACCTCCGCGTTCAGCACACGTGCAGCTTGATGACGATCTCCACTGTCTTGATCCAGCAAGAGGAAGTGGAGAGGAGGAAGAGTTCACCGGCAGCATGATGGCGCTCCGGCGATGGTGGTGGCGCAATTCCGGCAGGGCTTCGCCTAAGCACTGCAGAAATCCGATCTAGAGGAGCACCGGTGGAACGGGTAGCACGTGGCCGTCAAATCTAGTCCAAAACCCTAAAATCCACCGGTATATATAGGAGAAGAGGAGAGGAGGCTGGTGCAAGGGCCAAGGCTCCTATAGGAGTTGGCCGAACCAACTAGGGAGGAGTCCACCTCCTCCACTCCTAGTAGGATTAGGACTCCTTCCCTAATTTGCCTTTTTTGCCTTTTTCCACCGTTTTCCTTTTGGGTTTTCTTCTCCAGCCACATGGGCCTTGTGTGGGAGTTTCCACCAGCCCACTAAGGGCTGATATTCACTCTCCCACAGCCCATGAAGCCTCTTGGGTCGAAACACCCCTCCCAATGGTCTCCCGGTACACTACCGGCACTCCCGGTACACTACCGATGAGCCCAAAACTTTTCTGGCGACCAAAACAGGACTTCCTATATATTAATCTTTACCTCCGGACCATTCCGGAGCTCCTCGTGACGTCTGGGATCTCATCCGGGACTCCGAACAACCTTCGGTCATCACCATACATAACTCTATACTACCAAAACGTCACCGAACCTTAAGTGTGCAGACCCTGCGGGTTCGAGAACTGTGTAGACATGACCGAGACACCTCTACGGTCAATAACCCATAGCGGTCCCTGGATGACCATATTAGTTCCTACATATTCTACAAAGATCTTTATCGGTCGAACCTCTATGTCAAGGATTCAGTCAATCCCGTATAACGTTCCCTTTGTTCTTTGGTATGTTACTTGCCCGAGATTCGATCGTCGGTATCTCCATACCTAGTTTAACCTCGTTACTGGCAAGTCTCTTTACTCGTTCCATAATACAAGATCCCGTGACCAACACTTAGTCACATTGCTTGCAAGGCTTATTGTGATGTTGTATTACCGAGTGGGCCCTGAGATACCTCTTCGTCACACGGAGTAACATCCCAGTCTTGATCCATGCCAACTCAACAGACACCCACGGAGATACCTGTAGAGCACCTTTATAGTCACCCAATTACGTTGCGATGTTTGATACACACAAGGCACTCCTCCGATGTCTGTGAGTTGCATGATCTCATGGTCATAGGAACATATACTTGACATGCAGAAAACAGTAGCAATAAACTGACACGATCATATGCTACGTTTGTAGTTTGGGTCTTGTCCATCACACCATTCTCCTAATGATGTGATCCCATTATCAAATGACATCTCATGTCCATGGCTAGGAAATCTTAACCATCTTTGATCAACGAGCTAGTCCATTAGAGGCATACTAGGGACATGGTTTTGTCTATGTATCCACACATGCATGTAAGTCTCCGATCAATACAATTATAGCATGGATAATAAACGATTTATCATGAACAAGGAAATATGATAATAACTAATTTATTATTGCCTCTAGGGCATATTTCCAACAGTCTCCCAGTTGCACTAGAGTCAATAATCTAGTTCACATCACCATGTGATACGCATTGTTATGAATCTAACACCCAATGAGTTCTGGGGCTCGATCATGCTTTGCATGTGACAGAGGTCTTATAGTCAACGGGTCTGCGCCATTCAGATCCGTGTGTACTTTGCAAATCTCTATGTCAAACCGTAAACACTGCTACCACACTCCACTTGGTACTATTCCAAATGGCTGCTCCACTATATGTATCCAGATTGCTAATACGGGTCATTCGGATTGGTGTTAAAGCTTGCATCGACGTAACTCTTTACGACGAACTCTTTATCAGCTCCATAATCGAGAAACATCTCCTTAGTATTTTAGTTACCAAGGATAATCTTGACCACTGTCCAGTGATCCACTCCTGGATCACTCTTGTACCCCTTGACGGACTCATGGCAAGGCACACACACAGGTGTGGTACACAGCATGGCATACTATACAGAGCCTATGGCTATGGCATAGGGGACGACATTCGTCCTTTCTCTCTCTTCTGCCGTTGTCGAGCTTTGAGTCTCACTCGACTTCGAACCTTACAAAGCAGGTGAGAACACTACTCTCTGACTAATCCATTTTGAACTCTTTCAAAATCTTGTCAAGGTATGTACTCATTGAAAGTCTTATCAAACATCTTGATCTATCTTTATAGATCTTGATGCTCAACAATTAGGTAGCTTTATCTAGGTCTTCCTTTGAAAAACTCTTTTCAAACAACCGTTTATGTTCTCCAGAAATTCTACATCATTTTTGAATAGCAATATGTCATCCACATATACTTATCAGAAACTGTATAGTGCTCCCACTCACTTTATTGCAAATACAAGTTTCTCGTAAACTTTGTATAGACTCAAAAACTCTGATCACCTCATCAAAGTGAATACTCCAACTCCGAGATGCTTGCTTCAGTTCATAGAAGAATCACCGAAGCTTGCACACCTTTTAGCATCCTTAGGACTGACAAAACCTTCTGGTTGTATCTCATACAACCTTTCCTTAAGGAAGGAAACGATGTTTTGGCATCCATCTGCCAGATTTCTTAATTGAAAAATGCAGCACCTGCTAACTTAATTCCAACAGACTTTAGCATCGCTACGAGTGATAAAGTCTCGTCGCATTCAACTCTTTGAACTTGTCGTAAATTACTTTGCAACAAGTCGAGCTTTACAAATGGTAACATTTACCATCAGCGTATGTCTTCATTTTAAAGATCCATTTGTACTTAACGACCTGCCGTCCAACGAGCAAGTCCACCAAAGCCTATACTTGGTTTTCATACATGGATCCTTTCTCGGATTTCATGGCCTCTAACCATTTGTTGGTTTCCGGGCCCATCATCGCTTCTCCATAGTTCGTAGGTTCATCGTTGTCTAACAACATGACCTCCAAAACAGGATTGTCGTACCGCTCAGGAGCAGTACACGTCCTTGTCGACCTACGAGGTTCGATAGTAACTTGATCCGAAGCTTCATGATCATCATCATTAACTTCCTCTTCAACTAACGTAGGCTTCACAGAAACATCTTCCTGCGCTGCACTACTCTCTGGTTGAACAAAGGTTCAACAACCTCATCAAGTTCTATCTTCCTCCCACCCAATTCTTTCGAGAGAAACTCTTTCTCGAGAAAGGACCCAATTTTAGCAACAAACATTTTATGCTTGGATCTGGGATAGAAGGTTTACCCAACTGTCTTTAGGGTATTCTATGAAGATGCATTTGTCCGCTTCGGGTTCGAGCTCATTAGGTGAAAACCTTTTTCACATATGTGTTTCCGCCCCAAACATTAAGAAATGACAGCTTAGGTTTCTATCAAACCATAATTCACACGGTGTCATCTCAACGGATTTAGATGGTGCCCTATCTAAAGTGAATGTAGTTGTCTCTAATGCATAAACCCAAAATTATAGTAGCAAAACGATAAAAGACATCATAGCAAGCACCATTTTCGATAGAGCACGACTATGACGTTCGAACACACCATCACACTATGGTGTTCCAGGTGGCGTGAGTTGTGAAACAACTTTCACATTGTCTAAAGTTGTATGCCAAACTCGTAACTCACATATTTACCTCCACGATCATATCGCAAACATTTTTATCTTCTTGTCATGATGATCTTAAACTTCACTCTGAATTTGCTTGAACCTTTCAAACAATTCAGACTTGTGTTTCATTAAGTAAATATACACTATATCTACTCAAATCATCAGTGAAGGTAAGAAAATAACGATATCCACCGCACACTACAAGACTCATTGGATTGCATACATCAACATGTATCATTTCCAATAAATCACTTGCCCGCTCCATCCATCTAGGAATGGGGTCCTTAGTCATTTTTCCCAAGAGGCATGGTTCGCATGTCTCAACCGATTCGAAATCGAATGAGTCCAAAGATCCATCAGCATGGAGTTTCTTCATGCGCTTTATACCAATATGACATTTAGCGGTAGTGCCACAAGTATGTGGTACTATCATTATTAACTTTGTATCTTTTGGCATCAATGTTATGAACATGTGTATTACTACGATCAAGATTCAACAAACCATTCTCACTAGGTGCATGACCATTGAAGGTGTTATTCATGTAAACAGAATAACCATTATTCTCTAACTTAAATGAATAACCGTGTTGCAATAAACACGATCTAATCACATTCATGCTCAACGCAAAACACCAAATAACATTTATTTAGGTTTGTCACTAATCCCGAAGGTAGAGAGAGTGTGCGATGTTGATCACATCAACCTTGGAAACATTTCCAACACACATCGTCACCTCACCCTTAGCTAGTTCTCCGTTTATTCCGTAGCTTTTATTTCGAGTTACTAACATTTAGCAACCGAACCGGTATCCAATACCCAGGTGCTACTAGGAGTACTCGCAAGGTACACATCATTAACACGTATATCAAATATACTTCTGTCGACGTTGCCAGCCTTCTTATCTACCAGGTATCTAGGGTTGTTCCGCTTCAGCGACCGCTCTCCTCATAATTGAAGCACTTAGTCTCGGGTTTGGGTTCAACTTTGGGTTGCTTCACTAGAGCAGCAACTGACTTGCTATCCATCAAGTTTCCCTCCTTGCTTTCCCTTATCGAAACTAGTGGTTTGACTAACCATCAACACTTGACGCTCCTTCTTGATTTCTACCTTCGCGGTGTCAAACATCGCGAATAGCTCAGGGATCATTATTTCTATCCCTGGCATTTTATAGTTCATCACCAAGTTCTAATAGCTTTAGTGACAGTGACTTGGAGAACTATATCAATCACTATCTTATCTGGAAGATCAACTCCCACTCGATTCAAGCGATTGTAGCAGCCAGACAATCTGAGCACATGCTCAACGATTGAGCTATTCTCTTTCATCTTGCAGGCAAAGAATCTTGTTGGACATCTCATATCTCGCAACACGGGCATGAGCCTGAGATCCTAATTTCAGCTCTTAGAACATCTCATATGCTCCGTGACATTCAAAATGTTTCGGAGCCTCAATTCTAAGTCGTAATGCATGACGCACTAAAATATCAAGTAGTCATCCGAACGTGCCAGACAGATGTTCACAACATCTACAGACGACGCTAGAGGGTTTGGCGCACCGAGCGGCGCATTAAGGACATAAGCTTTCTGTGCAGCAACGAGGACAATCCTCAAATCACGGAGCCAGTCCGCAATATTGCTACCATCATCTTTCAACTCTATTTCTCTAGGAACATATAAAAATTCAAGGGAGCTACAGCATGAGCTAGTAATCTACATCACAGTTTGCAAAGACACTACTGACTATGTTCATGATAATGAGTTCAATTAATCATATTACTTAAGAACTCCCACTCAAATTGACATCCCTCTGGTCATCCGAGTGATACATGATCCAAATTCACCAACTCAAGTCCGATCATCACGTGAGTTGAGGTGGTTACAATGGTGAACATCATCATGTTGATCATATCTACTATATGACTCATGTTCGACCTTTCGGTCTCTTGTGTTCCGAGGCCATGTCTGTACATGCTAGGCTCGTCAAGTTTAACCCGAGTGTTCTACACGTGCAACAATGGCTTGCACACGTTGTATGTGAACGTAGAGTCTATAACACCCGATCATCACGTGGTGTCTCAACACGACGAACTTTCGCAATGGTGCACACTCGGGGAGAACACAATTTATCTTGAAATTCAAGTGAGGGATCACCTTATAATGCTACCATTGTACTAAGCAAAACAAGGTGCATAAAACGATTAACATCACATGCAATTCATAAGTGACATGATATGGCCATGAACTTGTGCTTTAGATCTCCATCTTGAAAGCACCGGCATGATCTCCATCGTCACCAGCAAGACACCATGATCTCCATCATCTTGATCTCCATCAATGTGTCGCCATCGGGGTTGTTGCTCCCAACATGCTTCTACTACTATTGCTACCGTTTAGTGATAAATTAAAGCATTACATAGCGCTTAATGATTGACACGCAGGTCATACAATAATTAAAGACAACCCTATGGCTCCTGCCAGTTGCCGTACTCATCGACATGCAAGTCGTGAAATTCTATACATCACATGATCATCTCATACATCACATATATCACATCATGTAATTGGCCATATCACATCACAACATACCCTGCAGAAACAAGTTAGACGTCCTCTAATTGTTGTTGCATGTTTTACGTGGCTGCTACGGGTTTCTAGCAAGAACGATTCTCACCTACGCATAAACCACAACGGTGATATATAATTTGCTTTTCAACCTTCTCAAGGACCGCCTTTGTCGAATCCGATCCAACTAAAGTGAGAGAAACTGCCACCCGCAAGCCATCTAGGCAACAAGTTGCGTCGAGGGAACCGGTCTCTCGTAAGCGTACGAGTAATGTTGGTCCGGGCCGCTTCATCTCACAATACCGCTGAACCAAAATCCGACCAAGGGAGGAAGCAATCTAAGCATCAAGGCCCACAAACCTTTTGTGTTCTACTCGAGATCTCATCAACACATAGACCTAGCTCTAATACCACTGATGGGGAACGTTGCATGGGAAACAAAAAATTTCCTATGCACACGCAAGATCTATCCATGGTGATGAGAATCTACGAGAGGGAGAGTGGATCTACATACCCTTGTAGATCATTAAGCGAGAAGCGTTAAGAAACGCGGTTCGTGTAGTCGAACATCTTCGCGATCCAAATCGCCGAGCATCCCGCGATCACATCACGATCCGTCCCGCGAACTCATCACGATCCGTCCCGCGATCTCATCACGATCCGTCCCACGATCTCATCACGTTCCGTCCCGTGAACTCATCACGATCCGTGCCGCGAACTCATCATGAACCGTCTCGCGATCTTGATCACGGTCCTTCCGATCTAGCGCCGAACGGACGACACCTCCGCGTTCAGCACACGTGCAGCTTGATGATGATCTCCACCGTCTTGATCTAGCAAGAGGAAGTGGAGAGGAGGAAGAGTTCACCGGCAGCGTGACGGTGCTCCGGCGATGGTGGTGGAGCAATTCCGGCAGGGCTTCGCCTAAGCACTGTAGAAATCCGATCTAGAGGAGCACCGCTGGAACGGGTAGCACGTGGCCGTCAAATCTAGTCCAAAACCCTAAAATCCACCAGTATATATAGGAGAAGAGGAGAGGAGGCTGGCGCAAGGGCCAAGGCTCCTATAGGAGTCGGCCGAACCAACTAGGGAGGAGTCCACCTCCTCCACTCCTAGTAGGATTAGGACTCCTTCCCTAATTTGCCTTTTTTTGCCTTTTTCCACCTTTTTCCTTTTGGGTTTTCTTCTCCAGCCACATGGGCCTTGTGTGGGAGTTTCCACCAGCCCACTAAGGGCTGATATTCACTCTCCCACAGCCCATGAAGCCTCTTGGGTCTAAATACCCCTCCCAATGGTCTCCTGGTACACTACCGGCACTCCCGGTACACTACCGATGAGCCTGAAACTTTTCCGGCGACCAAAACAGGACTTCCTATATATGAATCTTTACCTCCGGACCATTCCGGAGCTCCTCGTGACGTTCGGGATCTCATACGGGACTCTGAACAACCTTCGGTGATCACCATACATAACTCTATACTACCGAAACGTCACCGAACCTTGAGTGTGCAGACCCTGCGGATTCGGGAACTATGTAGACATGACCGAGACACCTCTACGGTCAATAACCAATAGCGGCCCCTGGATGACCATATTGGTTCCTACATATTCTACAAAGATCTTTATCGGTCGAACCTCTAGGTCAAGGATTCAGTCAATCCCGTATAACGTTCCCTTCGTTCTTCGGTATGTTACTTGCCCGAGATTCGATCGTCGGTATCTCCATACCTAGTTCAACCTCGTTACTGGAAAGTCTCTTTACTCTTTCCGTAATACAAGATCCCGTGACCAACACTTAGTCACATTGCTTGCAAGGCTTATTGTGATGTTGTATTACCGAGTGGGCCCTAAGATACCTCTCCGTCACACGGAGTAACAAATCCCAGTCTTGATCCATGCCAACTCAACAGACACCCTCGGAGATACCTGTAGAGCACCTTTATAGTCACCCAGTTACGCTGCGACATTTGATACACACAAGGCACTCCTCCGATGTCCGTGAGTTGCTTGATCTCATGGTCATAGGAACATATACTTGACAAGCAGAAAACAGTAGCAATAAACTGACACGATCATATGCTACGTTTGTAGTTTGGGTCTTGTCCATCACACCATTCTCCTAATGATGTGATCCCATTATCAAATGACATCTCATGTCCATGGCTAGGAAACCTTAACCATCTTTGATCAACGAGCTAGTCCATTAGAGGCATACTAGGGACATGGTTTTGTCTATGTATCCACACATGCATCTAAGTCTCCAATCAATACAATTATAGCATGGATAATAAACGATTTATCATGAACAAAGAAATATGATAATAACTAATTCATTATTGCCTCTAGGGCATATTTCCAACAAACGAACATAGGTGTGAGGCTATCGCAACTATGTGGCGGCTTGAGAGGGGTTGGTTGGAATCGAGAGACGCGAGTTTACCCAGGTTCGACCCCTCCGAAGGAGGTAAAAGCCTATGTCCTGCTTGTATTGTATTGATGATGAGGAAGATCTCTCGGTTACAAGGGTGATGTCTTGCTACATCTAATCTCGAGAGCCTCTAATCTGTCTATCTCTAATGACTTGTGTCTGTCTTAACTTGTGAACTTGTCTATTGAGACGTCTAAAAACTTTTCTCTCTTGGGGTGCCTTACCCTCCTTATATAAGTGGAGACGGTAGTTTTACAAGTAGAATCCTACCGAGAGTAGGATTAGGACTACTCTCTCTTGAATCGTAATCCGGTCGTTGTTTCCTTTGTGAGAAAATCCTTTCTCTCCTTTGGGCCTTCTCTTGTGAGCCGCCCATCCAGGCCCGCACTACAAGAAATATGCTATCTTGTGACCTTCTATCAGTGACCTTGGAAAAAATGGTCGTAAAACTATGACCTTTTGAGGCAAATTGGTCGTAAGCTGCCCGGAGGGGTCCTAACCCTAAACACCAACGACCATTTTGGTCAGAAAGGTCGTAATTTCCTTAATTGAAATGGTCATAAAGCGAACAACACCGGTCCACTGCCTTATTTCTAGCTGATAATGACCGATATAAATGGTCGTAAGCTATGACTTGGCACCACCTCATCAGTTTTGCCTATGTGTCATGTCCATGTGTCATTTTTTGCCTACGTGTCATGTCCATGTGTCAATTTTTGTCCTAGGTTGTGAAGCAACCTATATCTATGTTATTCCCAAAATTCCCAAACAATTCTCATAAATTCTTTGTATCATATCTTCATCAAATATGTCAAAAACCTTCCTTGCCTAGTTCAAAAATAATTCAAAAATATTCATTTTCCTATTCTGTTCAGAACAACATTTTGTGAAGGAAGTGCTACTTATATATTCTTGATTGCTCTCAAAAATGTTGGGAACACTTTCCTATCCAAACCATTGCCTCATGGCAAAAGTCAGCTACATTTGCCCAGTAAATCATCCTCGGCAAATTTCCAATTTTTTTGTTCACCTAGAAGCTTTGTGAAGGAAGTAGTGGCTATGCATATCATAACGAGTTGAATTTTTCCCAGATTTTCTATATGCCCAAATAATAGCTATCCACAAAATTTTAGCCTTGTCTAACAATCCATGTGAGCTCACCATCCAATCTTTGTTTCTACTAATATTTTCAGTTTGTGAAGGAACTACATTTTATATTTCTTTATAATTGCTGAAACTTTACCGGTACATGGCTATGATCATAGAACCTCCCTCCACCAAATTTTAGCTCATTTAATTTAGCCAATTTCCCTCAACATTTTTCCTAATATTCTCTTCAGTGGAGAGCATTGTGAAGAAAGTACCATTTTTATTTACCCAAATAGTATGAAATTTTTACAATGCCTTCATATGCCAAAATTATCATCCTTCTACAAATTTCAACTTAATCCAATCATATATGTGAGCCTAGCTTCAATTTTTACTTTTTGTCCAAATTGGCACATTGCAAAGCAAGTGCTATATAGACCCCTCGTATTGCCCTCAAACTTTTTGGGCGGTCTTCCATATCCAAATAATTTCCACATGCCAATATTCAGCTCAATCCATTCATTATTGTGAGCCCATCTTCAACATTCATATTTTTGTCCAGTGTGGCACTTTGCAAAGGAAGTACCACCTAAGCTCATCCATTTAAGCTAAAAATTTGTGAAGACAGTCTTCTTAATATATTATCATCTTCAGCCAAAATTCACGCCCATTGTCCATGTGCATTTCCTATACCGCTAATCAAACACTTGGCTGCTAATTCATGTTTGAGCATAGTTCCGTCTCCTCGTGAGATTCTTGTACTGTAATTTTCTTCCTAGCACCTACCTAGGGAGTGTCCAGCCCATTAGACATTCCTATGCCGTCTAGAATGCATGGCAATGCCACGGTCATGCGGTGACCATGCGGCGGGCATGCGAGTTTACGCGCTCTGGAGTTGGGGCACTCGGCCACCGTCCAAACCTCGACATATCGCCACCAAACCATGTATTTATGATTAAACAGATACTTATGTAACTAGAAATGATTTTTTAAAAAAATCATGAGCAAACTATAAGGCAGCTGCAGTTCAAATTTGTCTCGGTTCCTACTGAATCGACAAAGTTTTGTCTTTTTCACTAGAGGTGGATCGAAAGTTTTTGACACCCAAATATTTTGTCAATTGTGCATTAAATATGACCTAATATTTTATAAAAATTGATTTTGTCCAATTTTGTAACAAATATTTGGTAGGTCCTTCACAAAAAAACTCATTTGGGGCACTCAAAAAAGGAAAATGATTTTTTTGTGCAAAGAAAATGAAAAATCCCTTTGGCAACATTGTTTTCCATTCCAACATGCATCCTTGTGCACAATATGAGATCATTTGAACAAACTGTTCCATGAATGTGGCCATAAGATTGATCATTTGGCTTGAAAGCGATGAATCTTTACACATGATAGCTCATTTATGAGAACACTTTTTTTAAAATAATTACCGTAATACAAGTTTGTTATTTTTCCTGGTAACTTGGTCACATATGATGACACAACGCGAAGGTTTTGCATTTTTTGATTTTTTTGAATTATTTATGCCCGTTTCAAAATGCGGTCGAAACGGCGGGCATGACCGTTCATAGATAGGGGTTGAATCTGTCAAAATTTTGTTGGATCTCTGATTAAATAGATACTTCTTTACCTATAAATAATTTTTGAAAAAATAAAAAGCAAACTATAAGGCATCTGCAGTTCAAATTTGTCTCGGTTCCTACTGAATCAGCAGAGTTTTGTCTTTTTCACTAGAGATAGATAAAAAACCTTTGTCACCCAAATATTTTGTCAATTGTGCATTAAATATGGCCTAATATTTTATAAAAATATTTTTGTCCAACTTTACAACAAATATTTGATAGGTCCTTCACAAAAAACTCATTTTGAACACTCAAAAAAAAATTGTGCAACGAAAATGAAATCTCCCTTTGTAAACGTTGTTTGTCATTCCAACATGCATCCTAACTCACATCACCGGAGACCACGCCCACGCCGTCCCCGCCAAACCCGACCCGGAGGCGCCGTCCGCGATGGTCGGAGGCGACTTCCCGGCCGACCTCCTGCGGGCGGTCCTGCACCGGCTCCCGCCCGCGGACGTCGCGCGGGCGGCCTGCGTCTGCCGCCTCTGGCGCGCGGTCGCGTCCGACCGCGCCGTGCTGGAGGCCGCCTTCCGCACGCCCTGGGGCGTGCGCCGCGTCCTCGGCGACCCGGCCACCAGGGCCTTCTGGCGCGCTGCCTCCCTCGCCCGCTTCGCGCTCTCGCACACCGTCCGGCGCGGCGACACCGTCCCCGGCGTCGTGCTCAACTACTCAGTCCAGGTATCATCTGTCCATCCTCCCCGTCTAAAGTGAAGCTTATTCTTATACAGTATAATGCCTTCGGGATTTCTCCCCCCTCGAGTTGAGTTTTTCTGAAGCTTGTTCTTCAGGTATTGTTGTTAGCTGAATCCTACTCTGTCCTGCTCTGGTGCCCCTGATCTATCTCTTGAATCACGTAAGAAATTAGCTGAATTTGCACAGTGGGTTCAAGATATTAACAGTGGTAAAATTTCTGTTCAACCTACTGCAATTGAAGCATTAACATCGAGCCAGGATTCTACTTGATCTATATGTATTCCGGACGATTTGTTACTGCTGCCACCATTGGACAACACAACTGCTACTACCGACAACATATATGACTCATTTTTCTTCAATTATTTACTGTTCTCAATGTCCAGATGGACACGTTTGTGAGCCAGCACTCCATTTGTCGGCACCTACGTTTCAAGCGAAGAAGCTTAATTCCATGGTCACGTGGCTGATCGATTAGTGTGCTACAGCCTAATTTACCCATACACACACAATTACAGTACAGGGTGAGCTTCCACATGTAGAGTACTGTGCTCGAGCTGTTTTTATCATATGCAAGTTCAGAAGTTGTGGTAAGAACCAAAATGCTGAAGTTTCAAAACCTTATGCTTTGAGCGTGATGGCACCCACGTTTCTATTTTAATCTCTTTCAGATATTATTATCATATTCCTTTTAGCATTCCTGGTTTGTCACTTCCTTTTTACATATTTTCTACTGAGAGTATGCACTGTCATCTAGCTGCGTCGAACATGTTTTAGGGAGTAGTGGTTGATTTCATTGAAGTTTGATGGCAGATTATTGTCTTTCCATTAAAAAAAACTTAGAACTCACAGCCTGGCCATTTTGAAGCAAGACACACTCCCCCTGTGTTTCTACTGATTGAGGGTTTATTATAGAGACAACATATAAATTAGTCTTACTCTATTTTCATCTGCCTCATTATATTGAATGCATTTTTACTGCAAGTTTGCTGCTTAACTATGTATAGGTTACAGCAGCAGAATGAAAACTAATTATTGTGATGTTAGAATTGGTTCAGTGTTGTTTCCCCTCCTGTGGTACAGACATGTTTTGCAGAAGTTTATTCATAATTAGGAACAACCAAATCATTTCCTCAGAAACTAGCTCAAGAAGGCGAAGTAGAACTCAAACCTGGCCCTATATATATGCAGTAGCAAATAGCAACAGGCTAAGGCAGATGAAATTCAGTTCAACTGCCTGAAAACTGTAGTTATGCTGGCCTTTAAAGCAACTTCAATTACAATGTGGTATATCAATGTACCAATCCCAGAGATGGACACTATACAGGAAAAGTAATGCACTTACCTGCTGTACCATGTTTTATAGTGTTTTTTTAGGAGCTAATAGATTGTGTGTTGACTTTAGTTACCTCTGTGCACTACAAAAAATGCTCCATACCAGATTGACTGGCACAATACTAATAAAAGACGGAAAAAAAACATTGCAACAACAATCACACAGATTGCTCATATGGAGCCTAAACACATTATAGTAAGCTAAAAAGAGACCCTTGAACTTGCATAATTGTATGTTTCTGTGAAACTTGTTGTATAGACCGTGGCTCTGATGTCTAAAAAAGGTTTTTTAATTGTATAGAGCGAGCGCTACAAATTTAGAAGTGAAACATGCTGTATAGACCATGGCTTTGATGACTAAAAAATGATTTTAATTGTGTAGAGGGAGCACTAAAAATTTAGAAGTGAGATAACTGAAATTGTATCGACCAAGGACTGGCGGTATAGAAGCTTCAGAGATTACTGGAAAAAGGTGCAGCTAGAAGGAGACGCTTATAAGTGCCCCAGGTATCCAGATCCTAAATGGTAAAGTATCACAATTTCGAATTATGCGATCATGTTGTATTGGTCGTGAGAATATTGCTGTTGATATACGACAATTAAAACAAACTCTAGGGCCGCCTTATTGGTGCAGGATGGGCCGCAAGACCACCGTGGTATGTCGGTACCTCAGCGTGCCTCCACCTAGGGTACCACCCTCTGAAGCACTTGCAGAACTTGGACATGGCGGCCACTTGCTGCTGCTGGCAGCATGGGGAGGAGCATCATGCGCATTGTAGCTATAGCAAACTTTTAATTTATCGTTTACAGTAGCATTTGAAAGAGCAATAAACCTATATGCCATATGATTTTGTAGAAATGATGCTGCAAGGAGGGCTATCCCTTTGATCTAGCATGATGTATGAATAATTGATTGATTTTCCTTTTGATGCAAACACAGAAAGACGGCAGAAGTTTACAAGTACACCAATCAACCAACACTGGTGAAGTGGTGATGGATTATGTGCTTTCTCAACATTGAGCCAGTGAACAAGCAAATTGAGCAGAAGGACATTGTGACTTTGTGAGTGTTTTGAGCATGATACATGTCAACATATTAGAGTGATGTAGCAGTATGTTGTGGATAAGCTGCCTCAGTTTGTTGTCCATGTTCTACCTTTCAATATTGCACTATATCAAAGATTTATCTCCTCATTAGCTGAGAATGAAAGAATTAAACGGGCATTACCACGGGCGCGGCGTGCGCCGCGCTTTTCAGCGCTAGTACAATACTATATACGTTCTGTGTGGTTTGTGAGGCCTTTACAAGTGCTGTAAATTTTTGCAAATTGAGAAACACTACTAAATATGTCCTGTGTGGTTTGTGGAGCTGACAAGGGCTGCTGTAAACTCCTGCAGGTACCAGCACTGGAGAGCAAGCTGCGTCCACCCCAAGCGCTGCAGCAGGCGACGTGAACACTGGTGTTGGCGCTTTGACCGCATCGGCATCCGCAGCAGGCACGTCGACTGACAAGAACAGGAACTACGTGGTGCTGGCAGGCACCATCGCCCCCGGCCTGAGCGCCCTGGTCTGGTACCTCCTGTCGAAGCCCAAGAAGACCGAGGAGGTCGTCGACTGATGCGTCCATCCTGCCCTGGCTTTACTTCCTTGCTGCACATGACGATGACAGTTTTTTTTCTGGTGCCATAGTTGTCTATTTTCTAGTGAAGATGGTTGAATTTAGTTGCTGCATAGGGATGGTGTTTGCAGCGTTTCAGCCAGAGCCTCCGGTGCGTGCAAATCTGCGGCTCTGTTCTGGAGGACATCGCCGTGGTGAAGACACCATGCCTCGAGAGGGTCATCCTGAATGAATCTTGCAAAACCTCCCGTGGCTTGTGTACCAGGCTGAGGATTGTCGATGCCCCTAAGCTGCACATTTTTGGATACTTAGAGCCTGGACAGGTCCTAGAGGTTGGAGAAACAGTCATCATGGTACATCTCCCGTCTCCATTTGTTCAGTTAGCAAATATTATCAACTGATGACTCACTCAATTGTGTGCTTCTTGAATTTGTGGAATTTCAGCCTGGGATAAAGGCGAGCGCAAGTGCTTTGTTAATATAAACTATACTGTTGGCATAAGTGGTCTTTCTTATATGTGTTGATGCTTTGTTAATACTTCAGAACATGCCTGATGACCTGTTTCTGACCTGCCTCTGTAGAAAATGGAGCAAGAGAAGCTGGAGAAGCTCGCACGCAAGGTATGCCAACATCCAGTTTCTTGAACCGATGAATTGGCCATTGGATGCTGTTGTTTTATTTCCATAGTTCTTCTCTGCCTGTGATGCTGTGTACAGCAAATTAGCATCATTATTGGCAAAATTATGTATGCCCAATGCATATGTATATCTTTTAGCTTCCTATAAGTTGAAATGCAGTAATATATATGTTTTGTGTGGGTCGTGAAACTGATGAAATCTCCTGACTGATTTTCTGTATAGCAAATTAGCAGCCTTTGTAGAAAATGCATTTTACGTTCCCATGCCGTGCAATGATGAAGCACGTGTCTCTATGATATTCTGCACCAATGAAAGGTTGATATCGTGTATAAATTTGGCTTTTGGCAGGTAATCCTTTTCTTGCTATGTTCAGCTGCATCACTCTGATGCCCATGAAGGGTGAGATCTTGGTCGACACTATGGGGAAGACCCTGAAGCCTGGTGTGTTCCTCAAATTGGGACTGATAGAAACCATCTTCCTGTCGTCATGAAGGTTCATTCGAAGCTGTCAAAGGGCACTTGTAGAGCTTGTGGATGTGGTTACACTTGTAGAGCTCGTGGTTGTGATTACCATTGTATCTAAGTTATATGATGTAACCGACTTATTTTGGCTATTATTTAAAGTATTATGTGTGGTTTTTGTTTGTTCTGATTTGAATATTGGTTATTTATTGGTGAATTGAAAACATGGACCCACATACTAGAAGCTGACAATTGGGACCCATTTGAGTGCTGGACCCATCTAATGAAAAAAATTTGAAACCGTTGAACTAGAAAGCCACAACCCCCAAACAAAAAAAGGCTGAAATATTGGGCCAGGCCCATGTAGCTGCCCAGAATGATAACAAAAATTATAATTATAAAGGTTGAATTAATGGGCTTGGCCCATATAGAACATCGAATTGGACCAGACTGATTTTAATCTACGGCCAATTCATTTGGTCATAATTTTGCCACATTAGCTTGCCACGTTGGATCCGTCGTGGCCTTGGTAGGCAACCGACGACCAAAACAATTGGTCGTTGAGCTTATGACCTTTTTTTAGTCGTAAACATCTATGACCTTTCTGTCCTTAATTTCCATTCTTGATCCTCAGCTTTTGACCATCAGTTTTTGGTCACAAAAAGGTCATAAATGAAAAACAATGACCATTCGGTGACCAATAGTGAAGGTCACAAAATAGCATATTTCTTGTAGTGCCGTCCATGAGCCGCCTTGCACCGGTTCGCATGCTGGGCCATGGAGCTGGTCGTCCTGTGACCCGGTAGTAGAGGTGACGCATGAGCCGCCATACTGATGCGCCGGGTCATGCCTCCGGCCGGGTCACCAATAAATCATCAAGTTCGGTCAGGGCTCCAGTGAGTCGCCAAGTCCTGGCCGGGTCATACTTCCGACCGGTTCATACCGCAGGGTATATCCCCGACATTAGCCCCGAGGTTAGCTTGAATTTATTCATGGTAAGCTCTTGAAATAAGAATAATAAATATGTTAAGTGACCTGCTCACTCCCCTGGCCGGCTTATTTTACTGAAGTGGATCCTCAAAAATCCAGGTTTCTTCTTCATATGAATGAGCCGTCTTCTCAATCGTCTTGCTTGTCAGTGTTGCTTGAAGTAAAAATATTGGTAATAAAACATCCATATGCCATTGAGTCGGCCTCCAAACTTTGGCTTGATGAAAATATTGGAGATAAGAAAATCATATGAAGTTGAGTCGGCTTCCATTGCTTCGGCTTGATAAAAATATTGAGAATAGAACTTCATCCATTGTTACACCACTTCAACCTGTGAAGCCGGGTTGCTCATATAGAATCTTCCGGGTCATGATCTTTTGATAATGCCAGGTCATGATTGTTGGTGACAGCGGGTCAAACAATTGGACCCGAACCGACTTCATAAATTTATTGGGAGTAAAGAAATCCGTATGATGCTGAGCTGGTCTTTCAATGCTTCGGCTAAAATAAAAATATGCTAAACCAGACTCACTCACAATTGACATCTTGAAAGTTCTCTTCAATTTTTTGATATATCCATATTACCTGTAGCCCCCAAGCTCCAAGTTTATCCATGATGACTTGGCGCTTTGTAATAATATCTATGATTGTGTAAGTACCAGGTTGTCTTGTCTGGCTCATCAGCATGTGATGGGTCGGGTCTTCATTTTGAACCTCATAATCTTTTAAACAGCTGAATACTGTAGCCCCCAAGTGCCGAGTCAGTAAGAAATACTGAGCTGGGACTTAGAAAAATATAGAAAGGTTGGCTCATCTCCTTGAGACAAAAGGATCCGTTGACCATGTATTGATTTGAAAAGCAACTTGCATTAGCCCCCAAGTGTTGTGATGCATGCTTACAGTGACATGAGACTTGCATAACTGATATAAAACTGGACTTGAATAATGTAGCCCCCAAGTGTCGGGTCGTCTACCTGCGGCGACTCGGGGCTGTGTGAGAGTAATATGACTCATCATAATTGACTTCAAAAGTTCTCTTTGAACTGATATTGATATGATTTGAATGAATCTTTGACCGTGATTGCAATATAACCCGGAATGAATATCCTGGAATACTTCCTTTGTCTTTGAAATGAAATCTCTGCTCGTGGTTGCGGTGCAATATGGCAAATATATATTTGAAAAATCCATGAGTGTTGTAGTATACTATAGAGCACATGTTGAAGAAATCCAATAGCCAGTCAATGACATAGCATTATATTTGATAGGGCGTCTCTTCAAAAATAATCAATCTTCCAAGCTGGCTTGAAAAAACCCCAATCATGATGAAGATCCAGCCATATTGGCTACCAAAGATCTATTTGTTCCTGTAGAAGTTTTTTCATCATACTTAACGACGGCTCATCTTAAGAGATAAGACCTGCAAAAATAAAGAAGACAGAATATATTCTGCATTGTTGTAAGGGCGCTTGAAAAAGCATAACCCAGATATGTTAAAATCTTTTCTAGCCTTGCTTCTTCTTTCATAATCTTGCTCTGACCCAGTTTGAGAGACCGGCATGACATGTATGTATGATGCAATTCATGATGTAATGTATGATGCCATGTATGATGCAATGTATGATATTTTTGCTTTCCCTTTTTTGTTTTTCGAAAGCTCATTGCTGGCCCTTTTGGGGGGAACTATTACTTTGAGCCACCTAACAGTTCAGGTTCTCTAATGAGATTGGTCGCCAATCTTGAACGGCTCGGGGTCTCCAGGCGAGATTAACTGTTAAGGGCGCAACAGACCAGAATTTGCAGCGGGGTGAGTGCACCAGGCTCATAAGCTACTTCTCATGTGACGTAAATCCGTCGTTTTAACCTTAAATAATGTCACTTGTCTAAGAGTACGACGGGCCACTTGGTGGAGAGTACGTAGCAGATGAGAGAGTTTCCCTCGTCGCTGTATGAGGCCCTCAGAGGGGGTGAGTTGACTGCTCGCATCACCCCTGGCAGAGCGGCATCTGCATACATGAAGGTATCACTAGGTCTTATGGATCAAAAGGGGGTGAGTTAACAACTCGCTAGCACCCCTTTTGACCTTGTTTGATTGAGTAGGTTTGGGGTCCCCCAACCCCGCCTTAAATCCGGCAACCATGTTTGAACAGTCGCATCATGGCATCTCATCCTCTTTGGCATCCATGGCACCCATGTTTGAACGGTGGCATCATGGCGGCTCATCCTCTTTGGCATCCATGGCACCCATGTTTGAATGGTTGCATCATGGCGGCTCATCCTCTTGGGCGACTTTGAACCACCAGCCAATGAGGCGGGGCACCCATGTTTTAACGGTTGCATCATGGTGGCTCATCCTCTTGGGTGACTTTAAATCGCCCACCAATGAGACGGGGCACCCATGTTTGAACGGTCGCACATGGTGGCTCGTCCTCTTGGGCGACTTTAACTCTTTCACCGATAAGGTAGTGCACCCATGTTTGAACGGTCGCAACGTGGCAGCTTGTACTCTTGGGAGACCTTAAATCTTTCGCAAATAATGTAGTAGCCCCCGGGATTGGGTTAAATTTTCTTGCAATGACCCGGGCTTCTCGTTGAAAATGACCAAATGAGCCATGTCTATAGCCCCCGAGTCTTAAGTTGACTCGAAGAGGCGGCTTGAGAATCTCCACTAAAGGTTGAGGTTGACCATGGCGGGTTATAGATGATCCCGTATGAATTGTTTCGATAATCCGGTCGACGGTTCGTCCCGGCTGGTTGTTGAAGTTAACCAAACCGTAGTGGCGGCGACTTGTGCGCTTGTCTGTCGGGCGGCTCGTGCAGGCGAACACCGCACCGATATGTCAATGTAGATTGGACCGCAGGGTGCCGATTCAGAACCGTGCGTTGGGCGGCTCGTACCGGTGTATGCAGCCTCTGGCGTGTTGATGTAGACATAGAAGTCAGCCACGGTGTTTGAAGACAGCGCGGTTGTGAGAGACGGCCGGGACATTGTAAGCCGGTGTGGTCGGTGAGTCGGTTGCGGCGTTGTAAGCCGGTGCGACCGTAAGAGGTGGTCGTGGCATTGTAAGCTGGTGCGACCGTAAGATATGGCTGTGGCATTGTAAGCCGATGTGGTCGGCAAATCGGTCTGGGACGATGGACTGCACGCATCTCCGTCGGACAGTGCGGCATGGACGAATGCTGGCGCATGATGGCATTGCCGTGAGGTCCATACGCGCAGTATAACCCCACCTTTATAATGAATAATTTTCCTGATTTATTAGGATGACAGATCCCCGTGTATGTTTGTCGAGATTGATGCAGTAGCTAGCAACATGTTCCATCGTCAGACAGGGACCAAAATTAGGCATAGCCGGGTCAGACAGAGTCTGTTGCTCCCTTTTTCTTCTAGGATTCAATGAGTATGATCAGAGCAGCGCAAATCTCTTGGACTTGATGAGTAGGACAGGAGCATCCTGGGAGTGGGAGGGCGAGTAGGCAAAGTGATGGGCGAATCTTCTCACGACAGGCGAAGCCGGCTCCCGATCGAGTAGTGGCCGAAGCGAAGTGGAGGTGAGGTGGAAACATGGCGGAGGCGAGGCCATGGCGGGGACGACTGAGTCCATTTGGGCGGCGGCACGTGAAGGTGAAGCCGACTGGAGTGGTGTAGGGGAGGCGCACGCAGGGCAGCGGCGAGGCCGGCACATGGTGTGACCACGGGGACACGAGCCACAGCGGCAGAGGTGGGGTGGAGTCAGCAACGAATGTAGAGGTGCCGCAGCGGCGCGTCTTCCGCAAGGTAGTGAGGCGGCTCGAGGTGGGTCTGCGGCGACGAGTCGGCTCGAACGCGAGGTATCCGAGGCCGGCTCGGATGCGAGACCGCGGCGGCTCGGTGCCTGGTTTGGAACTGATGGTTGATCCCAATATTTTACGGCGGGTCAGACAAGCTGAGCTGCACAGCGGCGGAGGCACTGTGGCACGGTGATAGAGGGGAGCATCCGGCTCGGAGCGAGGCTCGTTGAGGTCGACGGAGGAGTCCGAGCCCGTGGACAATCCGCTCCCTGGTCGTGGCCCTCTTTTTTGTGTTGGAGCGATGCTTTGATCCATGTGACGTATTGCTAGTAATCAATTTACTTACTAATCTTAAAAAACAGTGTCCGATCGAGACTCTAATTTGATAGCTTGATTGGGACTTGGCCTTGTGCGTTTTGATGGCTTGCACCCATCGGATTCGGTGATCCAACGCTGAACGAAACGACGACTCTAACCATCCTGGTTTTTGGCGAGTTACAGATTGAGACTTGACATGCCGGTAAAACAGGATATAGCGGAAAGCAATTGTGTTGACGACTTGTGACTTGACCGTTTGCTCAGACGAACGGTAGTTGACTTTTCTTGAACTCAATCTCATACTGCCAGCTCCAAAGTTGACCAGCGAAGTTAATTAACCTCCTTACTAGCTCTACCCAAGGTTGTCCAACTCCAAGTTATTCCGCGTGACTATGCCAACTTTTCTTCATCCAACCAAATCGTGAGCTTCTCGATCCCTGAAGAATTCCCTCCAAGAACACAACACCATCGTGTGCTGGCCCCACGGTGGGTGCCAATTGTCGTGGATTTGTCACGGCAAGATGTCTGGGTTAACGGACTTAGGTGTGAGGCCATCGCAACTATGTGGCGGCTTGAGAGGGGTTGGTCGGAATCGAGAGACGCAAGTTTACCTAGGTTCGGCCCCTCCGATGGAGGTAAAAGCCTACGTCCTGCTTGTCTTGTATTGATGATGAGGAAGATATCTTGGTTACAAGGGTGATGTCTTGCTACCTCTAATCTTGAGAGCCTCCAATCCGTCTATCTCTAATGACTTGTGTCTGTCTTAACTTGTGAACTTGACTATTGAGACGTCTAAAAACTTGTCTCTCTTGGGGTGCCTTACCCCTCCTTATATAAGTGGAGAGGGTAGGTTTACAAATAGAGTCCTACTGGGAGTAGGATTAGGACTAGTCTCTCTTGAATCCTAATCCGGGTCTTGTTTCCTTTGTGAGGAAATCCTTTCTCTCCTTTGGGCCTTCTCTTGTGAGCCACCCATCCAGGACCGTCCATGAGCCGCCTTGCACCGGCTCGCATGCTGGGCCATGGACCTGGTCGTCCTGTGATCCGGTAGTAGAGGTGACACATGAGCCTCCATACTGATGCGCCGGGTCATGCCTCCGGCTGGGTCACCAATAAATCGTCAAGTTCAGCCAAGGCTCTAGTGAGTCACCAAGTCCTGGCCAGGTCATACTTCCGGCCAGGTCATACCGCGGGCTATATCCCCGACAGTGCTGGAACAGGGTCTAGATTGGGTTTTCATGGCTACAAAGGCTTGCGGCAGCAGAACTTCTGATCTAGGATTATTTCTAGGGGTTTCTGAATATATAGGATTTTTGGGCGTCGGTTTCACGCTAAGATGGGCCATGAGTGGACCACAAGACACCAACGCAAGCCAGAGGGGGCTGACTGCCCTCGTGGGTTGTGCCCACCTCGTGGCTCTTCTGGCCCTCCCATGAAGCTTCCAGTGCCTCTTTTGTTCCAAAAAATAGTCAAAAAGTTTTGCTGCATTTGGAGAACTTTTATTTCTCCACAAAAACAACACCATGGTAGTTCTGCTGAAAACAGCGTCACTTTAGGATAGTTCTAAATAAATCATACAAAGTGCATCAAAACCATATAAAAGTATTGCAAACATAGGTGAATATGGCATGAATAATTCATAAATTATTGATACGTATCAGCATCCCCAAGCTTAATTCCTGCTCGTCCTCGAGTAGGTAAATGATAAAAGAAATAATTAATGATGTGTAAATGCTAGCATAGTGCATAAGTTTGATCAATGATAATTTCAACCACTTTTCCTAGCATCATAACAACATCTCTTTCTCATAAAACTCATCATGATAAAGTAGCAACCAATTCACATGTTATGGTTCAAACAATGAACTTCCTTCAAACTTAACAACCTATGTTCTTAGTAGTTCAACAATTGCAATTCAACTTATTCTCAACAAAGTGTAAGTAAGAGCTCCACATACTCAATCATCATATAGTCTTCTATGATTGCTAGTACTCAAAGCATATTTTTAGAACAAATGATATCCATCAAACACAAATAAAGATAGGGGCTTAATGTTCGCCTCCCAACTCATTTATCATAGAGATAATTGTCAACAATAATAAGTCATGATCAAATATATTTAATTGGCCATATGTGCCTAGATCTTTCCCCACCACATTGTGCTTGACAACTAATAGATTTAGGTTTGAATAAGAAGTTGACTCAACATGAAAGTAAGTAACATGAAAGTAAATAGATTATCCCTTTGCAGAGAGAAGCAGGGATTTGCATATGTGCCAGAGATCATTGTTTAAAACAGAGATGCATATGTAATTTTGAGTGGTGTGCCTTTCCTATAAATGTCACAACAGAGTATTCAATATCTTCCATGCTAATCACATGATTGGCGGTTCCCAAACAGAATTTAAATTTTTACCCCCCTTCACCATTCAAAGACATTCCATGGCTGGCCGAATCCACGGTTTCCCTCCAAACAATCAACTTTCTACGAGAGTTTTTGTTTATTTATTTGTGTGTTATGCAGGACTGGGAATCCTTTTTACCAGCTTCTCTCATGCAATGACAAGTGAATAAACACTCATCTTGAGAATAACTCTCTTAGCATGGAAGATAATGACCGCGCCATCACTCCATGAGCGGTACGAGCACACAAAACGGAAGTTTATTTGAATGTTTAGAGGTAGCACATGCAAATTTACTTGGAATGACAGTGAAATACCATACATAGGTAGGTATGGTGGACTCTCATGGAAGAAACTTGGCTCAAGGATTTGGATGCACAAGTAGTATCTCTACTTAGTACGAATTTTTGACTAGCAAAAGGTTCTATACAAGCACCACATGTTGGAGGATCTATAACAATATAACTTCTATGCAAATATACCCAAACATAACCATTACATTGTCTTCCTTGTCCAATTTCAACTATTTGATCATGTTTGAAAATAATTAATGGTATTAACAATCATAAAAGATGTCCAAGATAATATATTTGTATGTGAAATTTCTCTTTCTTATACTAATCATTCATGAATTCCTTGTATGGCCAATTTTATGATTGTCAACTTCAATGGATTTTACTTTATAAACCATATGTGTAGCTACTACTGAGCATAAAGCATGTTGATAATTTTATATTTATTATATATCATTGATTCACAATTTACTCATAGAATATAAGTGAAGCTCAAGAGTATACATCAAACTACTCTCAAAATATATAAGTGAAGATCAATGAGTAGTCAAACAATAAAGTAGCTATGTGAGGACTCTATCCCAATAAAGATTTTAAGATCTAAGTATTTTATTTAAACAGAAATCAAAATAAAATAGCACTCCACGAATAGCACATATCATGTGGACAAATAAAAATTTAGGCTCAACATAGGCTAACTGATAGTTGTTGATGAAGAGAGGTGGGATGCGTAGCATCCCCAAGCTTAGATGCTTGAGACTTCTTGAAATATTTACTTGTGGAGCCTTGGGCATCCCCAAGCTTGATCTTTTGCATCTCGTTCAATCCTCTCATATCACGGTTTCACCTATTCTCAAAAACTTCATCCACACAAAACTCGAAAAGAACTCGTGAGATAGGTTAGTACACATAAGAATAAATCCACACTTCATGTACTGCCAAGACAAGTTGAAAAATAATTTTCAAACATCATCTACTGTTTACTATCATTTCCAAAATTTATATCTACAAATATAGGCTATGAAAACTATAGGATAAGTTGATAACAAAACTATGATAGGAATCTGTCCAAACAAAACAAGTTGTAGCAATGTATTATACCAGTGTACTTTTGTAACTCCAAAAATTCTTAAAATTTATGTTGGGGATATAACCCCATGGTGAGACCAGCCTAGGCTGGTTCGGGTCATACCTGGTGGCTCATAGGCCTGACCAAGGATGGGCCTGGAGACATAAGCCTAAACATACGACGGCTTACCAAGATGGGCCAAGGTGAGGCCCAGACAAAGAAGGCGTGAAGACCCGTGCGGATAAGCCACCCGGAGACGGCTTGCCCAGGAAGGCAAGGCAACATAAAGATAGAATTAGACACGTTGTAAGAGTCGGTCTCAGACTTGTGTAACCCGTGGTCTTGACCTCCTATATAAGGGCGAGACCCAGGGCGACTTAGACAGAAACCAATCGACCGAGAACTAGGGCAAGCGAATCCGCTCCCTTGTAATCGATACTCCAATCAATACAACACAAGCAAGACGTAGGCTTTTACCTCATCTCGAGGGGCTGAACTTGGGTAAACTCGTGTCCTTCGTCCCAACCAACCCCTTTGAGTCCATCACCTTAGAGATGGCCTCGAACATAAGTCCTCGGACATTTGCCGTGATAAAACTACGACAGTTGGCACCCACCGTGGGGCCAACGCTCGATGGTGTTGAGTTCTCAAAGGGCTCTCTTCTAGGATCGAGGGATACGTGGTCGGAAGGATGAACAAAAGTCATCATG
Source organism: Hordeum marinum (assembly GCA_022496015.1). Taxonomy (NCBI): domain Eukaryota; kingdom Viridiplantae; phylum Streptophyta; class Magnoliopsida; order Poales; family Poaceae; genus Hordeum; species Hordeum marinum. The sequence continues at coordinate 417,090,567 of CM039674.1, read as the reverse complement.
GCCGGCTCTACATCGACAACGCTGGCTGGGGCCCCAAGGCTGACTCTGTCGAGTACGGGTTCCGGGTTCCCTTTGATGGAATCCACATCTTCATTGGCAAGGTCGGCGGATCTACACCCGGGCCGGACATATGCACCGACATCGTCGAGCCGGCTCAGCACGCGCAACCCGCCCGACACGTGCAACCCGCCCGTGCTGACCCGGGCTGGAAGCATGTCTTCGTTGGCTTCACTCAAGGTATGGATCTTGAGGCTTCTATGTCGCAGGAGACTCTCATTTGTTCGGAGGATGGATCTTCGAGCGGAGAGGCGGAATCAATCTACCAGGTTCATGATGGCAGCCTCAGGGGCTACAATGACCTTTACCCCGAGTTGGAGCATTCTGAGCCAGATGGTCATGGGCTGCATACTCATGCGACCGTGTTCATGGCGGGAACAGAGCCGGGCCCAAGCAGTATAGCCGCCAGGGCGGCAGACACGGGGGCTGAACCACCGCCGGCTCAGGTTCTTCTGGATCTGATGAACGACCTCACAACCCTGATGGTGATCGAAGTCACGCGTGAGAATCAAGCCGCTTGGAACCCGGAGATCACAAGACTGAAGGACCAGATGGCAGAAGTCCAACAGGGGATCGATGCATTAAAGGCTCAGATGGATGCGGCGGCAGAGTGCCTTAAGGCGGATGCTTTACGCCTTGAGCTAGAACAACAGTCGGCAGTCACGGTGCAGCGGATGAGGCATCAGTCCCGCCTACCAGAACAATGAGGCCAGAAACCTTTTTAACACGCCAGCAACGGGACGGACAGCGGAAGCACCTGGAAGTCAGCTGGCGGCACGACAGTAGCTTAACCCGCCCCGACGGAACCATACCTCACCAATGGCTTTTCCAACACCGGTGGGTCACTATTCAAACCTGGCAGAGAACATGGTAGCGGCAGCAACATAGCTTGGAACAATCCCTATTCCTGACGAGGCACCTTTCGCAGAAGAGGTGCGGAATGCTATTGGATACCTACAAACGGCGATGGCCCAGCAAGAGAAGTATACCTACAGTCGGAGTCGCGTGCATTCAACCCCCATCCCCAGCCGTAGCTTCAGCCGGCGCTATGAGTCGCTGGCGGTTTCTAGCAATGATCGACACCAGGGCCCGCCATGAGACGACCAGGCGGCTTTAGATGCTCAGGCGCTCCTAGATCGGGCGAGGGCACAACGAGAGGCGGCGGCTCTGGCAGAGGTGGCTCATCAAGAGCATGCGCCTTCTGTCTCAGTTGGAGCGGGAGTAACCACCAGGGCCATGGGAGTGCCATGCTTGGTGTCGGCTCTGCGGAATGAGCGTCTGCCGAAGGATTTCAAAGGCCCTCGCAAGGTCCCAAATTACACTGCTGACCTGCCCCCGGAGGCTTGGATTGAAAGCTATGAGCTGGCCATGGAGATGTTGGACGTCAATGACGCGGTGTGCGCGAAGTATTTTATCATGATGCTAGAAGGGCCGACTCACACGTGGTTGAAGGGTTTCCCACCCAATACCATCAGTTCCTGAGCTGAGTTAAAAGCGAAGTTCATCAAAAACTTTCAAGGAACGTGCAAGCAGCCCATGACGATTGTGGATTTGGATCACTGTGTACAGCAGGAAAATGAGTCGGCTCATCACTGGTCCGGCGGGTTTCGACTATCATCCACTCATTTGAGCAGATTACGACGGCTCAAGTGGTCTTGATTCTGGAAAAGAATTGCCACTTTACGCCTTTGAAGCAGAAGCTCGGCCGGCTCAAGCGCACGTGTCAAGACATGGGGGAGCTCATGGCGGCTCTCACGAAATACACCGACTCTGATAATACGAAGGATCCGGGCTCTGATGAGGAGAAGCCTGGTCAAAGTAAGAAGAATAGCCTTGGCAAGCATGCAGCAGGAAATGGTAACCAAGGCAAGAGAAAAAATCCAGACGGCGGATCAGAATTGGTGGCCAATGCCAACACCGGTAACAATCGTGCTAAGGGCAGCAGGAAGTTCAGACATCCTTTCAATAAAGGTAAGACTCCTTTTAATTTGGAGGAAATGCTCAATAAACCTTGTCCGGAGCATAGTCGGCCCGAAAGAGTGGCGGGTCACACGTGGGGTAACTGCCACATTATGCAAAAGTTCAAGGACTACAACTTGCGAAAGCATAACAACGATGGTGGCCTGCCTAGCGGATCAGGACTAGGCGGATCAGGAGCCGGGTTTGGGTCCGGCGGTTCAGGATCCATCCATCAAGGCGAGGGTAACCAAGGAAGACATCATCAACACTCTGGTGGAGACAATCAGCAACAGAATAACCAATCTGGATATCAGAGTAATCCAAAGCAGCTCAGTTCGGGTTAGTATCATGTTTTCATGATCAGTCTCGACAGGCGAGATCAGAAGTTGCGCAAGCGGGCGGTTAATGCGGTCACACCGGCTTTACCACAATATCTGAAGTGGTCTGAGTATGACATAACTTGGAGCAGGGATGATCACCCACCACGTGTTGATGACCCGGGGCGGCTGGCTCTGGTGGTTGCCCCCCAAGTGGGAGGATATGTGTTTACTAAGGTACTTATGGATGGTGGAAGTAGCATTAATATCATGTACTATGACACTTTCCGACGGATGAAGTTGCTTAATAAAGATCTTAGGCCTTCCTCAATAGTCTTTCATGGTGTGGTGCCTGGCAAGTCGGCTTACCCAGTGGGTAAGATCTCTCTGGAAGTCGCCTTCGATGACGAATACAACTACAGGGTAGAGAACTTGTGTTTTGAGGTGGTCAAGATCAAGAGTCCGTATCATGCTCTGTTTGGACGTCCGGCTTACGCTAAGTTCATGGCTAGGCCTTGTTATGTGTACTTGCAGCTCAAGATGCCGGGCCTCAAAGGAACGATTACGGTGCATGGTGATCTAGAGACGGCTATTGAGTGTGAGGAAGGAGATGCAGCTTATGCAGAGTCAAGTTGCGCAGAAGCAGAGCTCAAGTTCTACAAGGAAAATGTTGACCCCGTGGATATGACTCTGCTCAAGAAGCCCACCACAGAATCAGAGCTGCCCCTCAAGTTCTCAGTGGATGACACCAAGCTAGTGGATTTTACTCCAGGCGATTCATCGCAGCAGTTTACTATTGGGGACAATATGGATCCCAAATAGGAAAGCGCGCTCATCGAATTCATCCGTGAGAATCGGTACATCTTTGCATGTAAACCTTCTGACATGCTGGGTGTACCAAGAGAGTTCGATGAGCACCACCTTAATGTGGGTCCTAAGTTTAAGCCGGTCAAACAATTCTTACAGCGGTTCAATGAAGAGAGGGGCAAGGCCATTGGGGAAGAGGTGGCCCGGCTCCTGGCAGCAGCTTTCATCGTCGAGGTCTTTCACCCAAAGTGGCTTGCTAACCCGGTGCTAGTCCTCAAGAAGAACGACACATGGCGTATGTGTGTGGACTACACAGATCTTAACAAAGCTTGTCTGGCTGACCCGTTTGCTCTGCCTCGTATTGACCAGATCATCGATGCAACGGCGGGTTGTGAGAGCTTATGCTTCCTGGATGCTTACTCTGCTTATCATCAGATCAAGATGGCAGTCAAGGACCAGGAGAAGACGGCTTTCATCACCCCTTTTGGTGCTTTTTGCTATGTGTCTATGCCTTTCGGGCTCAAGAGTGCCGAGGCGACTTACCAGCGTTGTGTACAGAACTGTGTTCACAGCCAAATCGGGTGTAACGTTCATGCATATGTGGATGATATTGTGATCAAGTCAAGGAAGAAGGAGACTCTACTTGACGACCTGAAGGAGACTTTCGACAACTTACGGGTCTACAAGATGATGCTTAACCCGTCTAAGTGTGTCTTTGGTGTTCCGGCAGGCAAGCTCTTGGGATTTCTAGTCTCTGAGTGTCGCATTGAGGCTAACCCGGATAAAATTAGGGCTATCACCTCCCTGTCTGAGCCGGCATGCATCAATGATGTTCAGCGCCTGGCGGGCTGGATTGCTGCGTTAAGCCAATTTATAAGCCGCCTTGGTGAGAAGGCCATCCCTTTATACCAGATGATGAAGAAGACGAACAACTTTGTCTGGAGTACGACGGCGGGTGAAGCATTTGAGGCACTTAAGAGACAGCTCACTGAGCCGCCGGTCTTAGCCACTCCGGCTGAGAAAGAACCCTTGCTCTTATACGTGGCGGCTAATAACCGGGCGATCAGTGCCGCAATTGTTGTCGAGCGTAAGGAGGCAGGGAAGGAATATCCGGTTCAAAGGCCGGTTTACTATATCAGTGAGGTCCTGACAGAATCCAAGAAGAGGTATCCACATTGGCAGAAGCTGGTATACGGGGTGTTCATGGCCAATCATAAGCTGAAGCATTACTTCTCGGGGCACCAGATCACAGTGGTTAGCTTTGTCCCGTTGGGAGATATAATTCAAAATAGAGAAGCCACTGGCAGGATTGCTAAGTGGGCATTGGAGCTTGGGCCTCTCAATTTGAAATACGTGCCTCGCACGGCGGTCAAGTCACAAGCCTTGGTGGATTTCATAAACGACTGGACTGAGTGTCAGGCGCCCGAGGAAAAGCCAGATAATACATATTGGACAATCCACTTTGATGGGTCTAGGCAACTGGAAGGATCAGGGGCAAGGGTTGTCTTAACTTCCCCCAAAGGTGATAAGTTCTGTTATGTGCTAAGGTTGATGTTTCCTTGTACTAACAATGCAACTGAGTATGAAGCTTTGCTTCCTGGCCTCCGGGTGGCTAAGGAAATGAACCCGAGCCGGGTTAGATGCTTCGGCGACTCAGATCTCGTAGCCCAGCAAGTCTCAGGCACGTGGGACTCCAAGGACCCATGGATGGCGGCTTATCGTCAGGCGGTGGATGTCATCGCTGGTCATTTCAAGGGTTATCAGGTGGATCATATTGATCGTCGCAGGAATGAGGCGTCTGACGCCCTATCAAGGCTGGGTTCTCAACGTAAGCCGGTGCCGCCTAACATTTTCTTAGATGTACTACATCACCCGTCAGTTAAGTTACCGTCAGAAGAAGACTTGGCTATCCTTGACCCGGAGGGACAGCTGGTGGTGGCTCTACATGCTATTCCTGACTGGACTGTGCCTTATTTGGCGTACTTGACTCGCGACGAGTTACCTGATGATGAAAATCTCGCCAGACAGATCACCAGGCGGTCTAAGTCTATGACAATAGTCAATGGTGAGTTACATAAGTGCAGTGTCACTAGCGTTTTTCAACGTTGCATCTCACCTAAAGAGGGCAAGGAAATCTTGAATGAAATCCATGCTGGTGATTGTGGTCACCACGCCGGCTCAAAATCTCTGGTGGCCAAGGCCTTTCGGCATGGTTTCTTCTGGTTGATGGCTCATAAGGATGCGGAAGACTTGGTTCGTAAGTGCGATGGATGTCAAAAGTTTGGCCGGCATGCTCATGTCCCAGCTCAAGAGCTACGCATGATTCCAATTACTTGGCCGTTTGTGGTCTGGGGGCTTGATATGGTCGGGACTTTCAAGAGATCCAAGGACAAGAAGACCCACCTCTTGGTGGCAGTTGATAAATTTACCAAGTGGGTAGAAGCTGAGCCGGTTAGCAAGTGTGATGCGGCTACGGCGGTTAAGTTTGTTAAAAAGCTGATCCACCATTTTGGTTACCCTCACATCATCATCATAGATAATGGAACGAACCTATCCAAGGGGGCTATGCGAGCTTTCTATGAAAGTGAACACATCCGACTTGATGTTTCCGCGGTTGCTCATCCACAGTCAAATGGTCAGGTAGAGCATGCTAACCAGGAAATTTCGACATGTATCAAACCCTGGCTTATGGTTCCTTTGCAGCGAACGCCGGGTTGTTAGGTGGAGGAGTTGCCGTCCGTCTTATGGAGCATCAGAACCACTCCCAACAGATCAACAAGTTATACACCTTTCTTCATGGTTTATGGGGCAGAAGCCGTATTGCCAAGTGATATCCGCCATGACTCGCCACGAGTGGCGGCTTACGTTGAAGCGGACAATGAAACGGCACGTCAAGACGCATTGGATGCCTTAGAGGAAGAACGTGATCTGGCGGCAGCTCGATCAATGATTTATCAGCAAGACCTGTGTCGCTATCATAGCCACAGAGTCAAGACCCGAACATTTCAAGAAGGCGACTTGGTGTTGCTGATTCAAGATCAGACAGATGCACACAAGTTGTCCCCTCCATGGGAAGGGACTTTCGTGGTCAGCAGAAATCTCAACAACGGGTCATACTATCTCATTGACATTCGAGACGACTCAAGCACTTCTGGGCAGGAGACCCGCCGACCGTGGAACATAGCTCATCTACGGCCTTACTATACTTAAGTCGTCAAAACTCGACATTGTACACCATCATTGTACATATCATATACATATATGAATGAATTTAGCATCCCTGCAAGCCGGGGCCTCTGTCATTTCGCATATCTCAGTCTACGCAAAAAAGGTCAATCAGGGGGCTTCCAACCCACCGGGTTTAGCTTATCAGACCCTATTGATCGGATCTTAAGCCAAATAGTTGACTTTGTCAAGATGATCATCCAAGGGGCTTCCAACCCATCGGGTTTAGCTTATCAGACACTATCGATCGACTCTGAAGCCAAATAGTTGACTTCGTCAACATGATCGTCCAGGGGGCTTCCAACCCACCGGGTTTAGCTTATCAGACCCTATCGATCGACTCTTATGCCAAATAGTTGACTCCGTCAACAAAGGTCATTTGGGGGCTTCCAACCCACCGGGTTTAGCTTACATACCCTCTTGATCGGCTCTTAAGCCAAACAGGGTTAAACCTGCCTGTAAGCTGATGCTGCTCCGCTAGGTGACCCGCCAAACTCTTACCAGTTAATCTCGCCTGGAGACCCTGAGCCGGCTCAAAGAAATTGACAGCCAATCTCGATAGAGACCCTGTACTGGTTAAGGTTAAAACGGCGGCTCTTGTCACATGAGGGCCAGCTTACGGAAAGCAAGGATAAACTCTCTCATCTACTGCCGACTCTCCGCTATGTGGCCTATTCGTACTCTTAGACAGTTAATCTTTTAAAGACCATGCACTGTTTAAGGATAAAACGATGGATTTATGTCACGTGAGAGGCAGTTTATGGGCTACCAGGGTACTCATGCCCTACCGTGTCTCTTCTGGGGCGTTACACTTCCTGTCAGTTAATCTCGCTTAGAGACCCTGAGCCATTCAAAGAAATTGACGGCCAATGTCGATAGAGACCCTGTACTGCTAAGGAGTTTTAATTAGCGAGTCAACCCAGCAGAACCGGCACATGAGTTATTAAAAAAGCAAGTCAGCAAAGATATAGCATCTTTGGGTTGCACTATTCTAAGCCGCCCTCCTAACAATGCAGGAGATATTCTATTCTCGCAGGTTGGTTATCTACCAAGAGCCACCACGACATCTGGTATGAGTTGGAAGCACAAGGCAGATGTAATGTATTAAAGCCGGACGGTTTCATATGTGCACGATGGCACAGTTCAGGCAAGACAAAGTTTACTACAGGCCTATTACAATGCTCTCCGTGGAGCTCAAAAGTAAGGACTCAAAGTTTTTTACACCACCCTATGGCGGGTCACAAGGCCGGATTATTCACGGTATTACCAAATTCATCAGCTGGATGGCAGGTCACCCTACGGTGGGTCTTCGACCTCCGTGATCTGGAGATTGTCCACATCCTAGTTGTAGTTGGTTAAAGCCGCAAAGTTTGCCTCTTCAAAGAGGGGGGACGGGTCAAGATCAGGAGCAAAGAGTTGCTTACAGCGTGCAGGAGTTAAGTCCTTGGCCTCAAAGGTTGGGCCGCGTACTCTCTTCTTCTTGACATTGTAAGCTGCATGGTATGTTGACAGGTCCACTTCTTCTACTAACACTGATGCGAGGACTCTGGAAGCCTTCATGCAATGAGCGTAGTCAGCCTCCATGAACTCTGAGCCGTCATCCTTCTTTGATGTAAACCCGTCCATCATCTCTTCGGGAGTCAACTCTAGGGCGAAAGCTAAAGCCCGGCTGATGGCTGCGATGGCTCCTTTTCTGGCGGCTGATTTCTTAAGCTCTTGGATTTGTTTTGGCATGGTGGATAGCACTTTAATGACCCCCTTCATAGTCTTGGGGATACTATCTTTATGGAGCATTGCCTTGATTGTGCAGAGAGCTCTACAATACAGTTGCTCTGTTAAGGTGTAGACGGCTTTCAGTGGCAACAAGCTATCAACAACAAGTTGACGGCTCCTTTGACCTTCATAAGAAGGGTTTTTGGCTATAAGTCGCCAGCATAAGTATTCACACAAGAGTATTGGCTAAATATTTAGTACTTACCAAAGATGGCGGCAGACATCTTCACAATGTGGCGCTTCAAGGCGTGTAGCTCATCGGACACAACCATGAGCTGCTGGTCAGCATCGTCTGCTCATTGGGCCAGGGCGGTTTGTTCCGTCTTAGCAAATTTCTTGAAGGCGGCAAAGTCAGCTTTAACTTTTGTAAGTTCTTCGGCGGTGAGCTGGCACCTCTCATCTGCTTCGCTATGGGCGGCTTGCTGGGTCGCCAGATTGCTCCTTGAGCCGGTCAATTCAGACTCGGCCTCGTTTAAAGCTTTCCGTGACATATAAGCAACAGAATGAGGGCTAAGTCGCCAAGATGGTATATTACCAAATGATGAAGATTAAGACACTATGATACAAGTTTCAAGCAGATTGCAAGCAATACGCTCGACACTTGGGGGCTAATGTATATTTTCTCTCCAAGACTACGAGTACGTTTCGGCTCATCTTTATCAAGTTAAGCCGGCACGTGGGTGCTAATGTATATTTGCTCTCCAAGACTACAAACTACAAACTACTTTGTAAGTCCGGGCTCATCTTCATCAAGTTAAGTTGTCACTTGGGGGGCTACATATGGCTCTTTCATCTATCTACAATGAAGTTTCAACTCATCTTCATGAAAGTTAAGCCGACCCTTGGGGGCTACAGATGGCTCTTTGATCTATCTACAATGAAGCTCCGGCTCATCTTTCATCAAAGTTGAAGTCAGCCCTTGGGGGCTACAGATGGCTCTTTGAACAACTACTTATGCACTAAAGCATTGGCTCAATATGTATAGCCGATAATTGAGAGCTACAGGCTAAGTGTTTCTACTTATAACAAGATTCAAAGACCCGGTTTACCATTAGCGAAATGCTAAACCAGCTCTTGGGGGCTACGTAAGGTATAAGGAAAAGAGAGCAAGAGTACCTCATATTTTTTCTTCATCAAGCTAACAAGCTTGAGCTCCATGTTCCGGCTTGTGGAGAGGCGGTTCAGATAACCAGCGTGAAGCTCATCAGAGGTTAACTTCTCTAGCGCGGGGAGCTCAAAGTCCAGCTTCTCGGAGGCTTCAGTCTTCTCAGTGTGCTTTGTCAACACATGAGGTTGAGGAGTGTGAAAGTCGGCGCCAGTAATGATGACGTCCGGAGTAACCGAATCATCAACATCCGATGAAGGACTCGGCAGCTTAGAATGGGTCCTCGGAGGACTCTCAGGAATCATGTCATGGGTCGCCGGCTCAGTAGAGCGACGAGCGTCTTCAGGCGCATTCTTGAGGTGGCAGAGGGATCAGCATGCGTTGCAGGAGAGTCCAGCTTAGCAGGCTCCGACTCTCGAGCCTTGGGAGCAGGGGTAGACCCGCCGGTCTTCCTTCGTTTTGCTTGAGCCCTGGAGGACACAGAAGGTCATGGTCTAAACATTATGGATAACAAAGGATGGGATGCAAGCATGCAAGGCACGTACTCTGGGTTGATCTTCAGGGGTGGCAAAGCAGTTGCTATAGAGTCGCCTGATGAAGGAGGTGATTCCTGAAAACAGTTAAGACAATATAAGACAGAGTCAAATTATAAAGGCAAGCCCTATAAAACTAAGCCTAGTTGAAGTAGATACCCCAGCCAGCCAATTCCGTTGAACCGGAGAGTTGGACAACCCGACCATAAGGTCTTTAGAGCCGGTGCTCCGAGTTTGGCGTCGAGAGAGGTGCTGTTGCTTTTTCAAAAGAAAGTTGGGGTCTAAATAAGCAAGAGGATGAGAAAATGGGACTTTTCGGATGACCCACCGTATCTTCTCTGGTGGAAGAGGCTCTGAGTCGGACGAAACATATGTTACCTCAGGAACGTTGGCGTGGCTTGTCTCCATTTCGTCCTATGAAATATCATGGTCAATATGGCGTATGAAGAGACGACCAAGAGAGTCAAGTTCTACCTCAGAGTCGTCAGCTTCAGGCTCCTCTTGAGGTGCGTTTTTCTTCTTCCGGCCGCTGGTTTTCTCCTTTGATTTCTTTGGAGGAGGAAAGTACTTCTTTTTCCAGAAGACGGAATTGACCTGAAAGTAAAAGCCATTGAAAGAGGTAAAGAGATGGTAATATATATATGGATAGCTAACACGGAGTAAGGAGGTCGAGAGTCGCCCTTACGTCTGGGGTCGGGTTTGCGGCACAGAAAGGTGCTAACCCGATGGCACGGCAAGATCCTGAAGACTCATGAACAAGGCTTTTGATGGAGGCACGCTGTTATCTTCTGACAACGTGGTAGGATTAAAGTAGAGGGGGTCATTAGCATCACCCGTATACTCACACATGAGATAGCTTCGCCGGCTCAGAGGCATGACTCTCCAAGAAATCCAGCAGCGGGTCAGATCAATCCCCGTCAGACCATTGGCCATAAGGGCTTTAATTTTTGCGTGAGCTGGAGCATACTTCGCTCGCTCAGAGGCTGGCAAATGATCAGAGAGTTGAGTTGTAGTCTTGAGCCGGGATGAATGATAACCCAACAAGGAATGCTCTCCCTCCGAAGAGGTGTATTTGTAGTAAAACCAGGTTTTATTCCAGTCTTTGGGATGACTTGGCATCCAAACAGCCGGAAAGGTCACGTCCCATCTTCTCTGAATTGAGATCCCGCCAAGCTCTAAGCTTGGACCAACTGCCACCTCCGTCTAGCGGTTTGCGTAGAAGAACTCATGGAAGAGACCAACGGACGGCTCTTCTTGTAAGTAAACTTCACAGAGGATTTGGAAGTTGCACATGTTTGAGATGGAATTTGGGGCGATGTCTTGTGGGCGCAACTTAAAGACATGAAGGACGTCTCGGAAAAATTTAGAGTCGGGTGGCCTGAAACCGCGTACAAGGTGATCCGCGAATACAACTACTTCGCCCTCTTGAGTAATGGATTTCTTTTCATTGCCTGGAACCCACCAATGGATGACATCTTTGGCTGGTAAGGTCCCTGCGTCTACGAAACCCGTCAAGAACTCTTCGGTAACGGCAGAGCCGACCCAGTTACAAGAATTGGACACACGAGGCATGGTGGCGTCTTAAAGCTATGCGAGGCAACAATGTGTGGCGAGTTAGAAGGTGACAGACAACTAAGGGCGGCTAAAGAAATCTAAGTTCTATAAAGCTAGGTCGCCGGAGCGGTTTAGGCAAGAGTCGGAAGTTCATTGGCGAGTTAAATTTGCAAGGAAACAAGGCAAATGTTACTAAGTGTGGAAAACAGGTTTCACAGGCTATCTATATAATTATGGATCTACAAAATAGAGAAAAAGGTGGGTTTATTCTAAACCTAACGACAAACAGAGGAACTAGCGACGTTTGAAGGCAGTAAAAAGGGGCAACTACACATCTATGTTGTGCTATTATTGACTTCCTACGATCTGCTGCAATGGAAAAAAGGGCATTATCAAGTTCACTGATCTACATATTATCTGACATTGCGAAGAGCTCGTGTTCTAGCGGGCGGAGGAACTCCATGAATACCATACCGAAAGCTGCAGATCTAGGGGTGGAGAAGAACTTACCGGAGATGACGCGACGGGCGCAAGCGGTGCTCTGGTCCGATCAGGTTGATGCAGCGGCCTACAGTGATGACGGAGTGGAAGCCTCACCAGAGCAAGGAGACTCTGGAGCGACAGCGTCAGGAGGAAGAAGAAGAGGCGCAAGCGGAGGAAGAAATAAAGACCCCCCCTTCATGGTCCTATTTAACAGGCAAAATGTGAAAACGGGCGTGAGAATCGAGGCGACAAAAATTGATTGACCGAGACAGACGCCTCGATTTTTGGGCCATCAGTTTAATAGTGGAAAGATTCGTTGCGGTCGTCAGGGATCTTTTTGATATATCCGGTATGATGTCACGGCGGGTTATTTTATCTTACTTTCAGGTGATAATGAGCGAGACTCGCTGCCAAGTGAGATGGAAGGTTGAAATGAGCAAGCTCAAATCAACATGGGGCCTAATGTTGGGGATATAACCCCGGGGTGAGACCCGCCTAGACGGGTCAGTGTCATACCTGGCGGCTCATGGGCCAGACCAAGGATGGTCCTGGAGACATAAGCCTAAATGTACGATAGCTTACCAAGATGGGCCAATGTGAGGCCTAGACAAAGAAGGCGTGAAGACCCAGGCGGATAAGCCGCCCAGAGACGGCTTGCTCAGGAAGGCAAGGCGACATAGAGATAGAATTAGACACGTTGTAAGAGTCGGTCTCAGACTTGTGTAACCCGTGGTCTTGACCTCCTATATAAGGGCGAGACCCGGGGTGACTTAGACAGAAACCAATCGATCGAGAACTAGGTCAAGCGAATCTGCTCCCTTGTAATCGATACTCCAATTAATACAACACAAGCAGGACGTAGGCTTTTACCTCATCTCGAGGGGTTGAACCTGGGTAAACTCGTGTCCTTCGTCCCAACCAACCCCTTTGAGTCCATCATCTTAGCGATGGCCTCGAACATAAGTCCTCAGACATCTGCCATGATAAAACCACGACAGTTGGCGCCCACCATGGGGCCAACGCTCGGTGGTGTTGAGTTGTCATAGGGCTCTCTTCCAGGGATTGATGGATACGTGGTCGAAAGGATGAACAAAAGTCGTCGCGGCCGGCTCTACATCGACGACGCCAGCTGGGGCCCCGAGGCCGACTTTTTCGAGTATGGGTTTCGGGTTCCCTTCGACGGAATCCACATCTTCATCGGCAAGGTCAGCGGATCTACACCCGGGCCGGACATCTGCACCGACATCGTCAAGCCGGCTTAGCATGCGCAACCTGCCCGACACGTGCAACCCGCCCGTGCTGACCCGGGCTGGAAGCATGTCTTCGTTGGCTTCACTCAAGGTATGGATATTGAGGCTTCTATGTCAGAGGAGACTCTCATCTATTCGGAGGATGGATCTTCGAGCGGAGAGGCGGAATCAATCTACCAGCTTCACGATGGCAGCCTCGGGGGCTACAACAGAATAGTCTATGAAGATCTTAATGTCAAAAACTATGCATTCATTCTTTTCATGATCTACAACCATAGAAAATTTATTACTCTCCACACAAGCAAACTGTAGGATCGAAAGTAAGTCTAGAGGGGGTGATTAGACTACTTGACCAAATAAAAATTCTACCTTTCCCAATTTTAGTTGTGGGCAGATTTTAGCAATGATAGCAAGTCAAGCACACCCTACACATGCATGTCTAAGAGTATATCAGTGGAAAGTAAAGACAAGCACATGTAGTAGAGGGTAGGGTTGGAAGATCAAACGCAAGTGTAGACACGAAGATTTTTTTTCCGTGGTTCCGATAGGTGGCGCTATCGGACATCCACGTTTATGGAGTCTTCAACCCATGGTGGGTAACGGTTGCGAGAGTCCACGGAGGGCTCCAACCCTAAGGGTCCATGAAGTAGCAACCTTGACTATTCCACAACGGCTTTCGTCCACGAAGGACTAGCCTCACTATGGGTAGATCTTCACGAAGTAGGAAATCTCCTTGCCTGTACAAACCTCTTGGTTCAACTCCACAACACAAAGTAGGAGGCTCCCAAGCAACACCTAACCAATCTAGGAGGAAGCACCCTCCAAAAGATAATAAGCTTGATAGTGATAATGAACTCCTTGCTCTTGTGCTTCAGGATGATAGACTCCTCAACACTCAATCACTCTCTCAAAGATTTGGCTGGGTAGAAGACATTGATTGGGTGGAAAGAAACTTCGGGAGGCTAGAAATAAAGATCCATATGGTTGGAGTGGATGATGTTGATCTCAACAGAAGGGTGGTTCTCTCAGAAATTAGGATATGGGAAGTGGAGAACTGTTCTGAGTGCTTCTCTTTTGAGTGGGATGTGGTGAAGGGGTATATATAGGCATCTCCGAAAATCCAACCGTTACAACATTATTGACCAACTCGGTGAAACCAAAGTAAAACTCGGTTGTACCGACCTATTCAAAATGTGACAACTTTAGGAATATCAGTGAGACCGATATGACATTCTCGGTAGTACCGATATGAGTGTCCGAGGGCAGTTTCCAAACTTGTTGAGACCGGTCCAAAAAACTCGACAATTCCGATTCCATGAATTTGGTCACCCAAACTTGGTCACCAAAACTCGGTTGCACAAATGTACTACTTGATTGTACCGAGAAGTTAGGGCTTGGCTAGGGTTCTGTCTTGGGAGAAAATTGGTAGGGTCGAGTGGGAAACTTGGTGGAACCGATTTTGCATGATAGGGTTGATGACCCACAAGTATAGGGGATCTAGCGTAATCCTTTAGATAAGTAAGAGTGTCAAACCCAATGAGGAGCAGAAGGAAATGACAAGCGGTTCTCAGTAAGGTATTCTCTGCAAGCACTAAAATTATCGGTAACAGATAGTTTTCTGATAAGATAATTCATAGCGGGTAGCAAGTAACAAGTGTAACAAAGGTGCAGCAAGGTGTCCCAATCCTTTTTATAGCAAAGGACAAGCCTGGACAAACTCTTGTATAAAGCAAAGCGCTCCCGAGGACACATGGGAATTTATGTCAAGCTAGTTTTCATCATGCTCATATGATTCGCGTTCATTACTTTAACAATTTGATATGTGGGTGGACCGGTGCTTGGGTGCTTCCCTTACTTGTACAAACCTCCCACTTATGATTAACCCCTCTCGCAAGCATCCGCAACTATGAAATAAGAATTAAGACAGATCTAACCATAGCATGAAACATGTGGATCCAAATCATGTTGGAAATATGCCCTACAGGCAATAATAAAATGGTTATTATTGTATTTCCTAGTTCATGATAATTGTCTCTTATTCATGCTATAATTGTGTTAAGAAGAAACCGTAATACATGTGTGAATACATAGACCACAACGTGTCCCTAGTGAGCCTCTAGTTGGCTAGCTCGTTGATCAATAGATGGTCACGGTTTAATGACCATGGACATTGGATGTCGTTGATAACGGGATCACATCATTAGGAGAATGATGTGATGGACAAGACCCAATCCTAAGCATAGCACAAGATCGTGTAGTTCGTTTGCTAAAGCTTTTCAATGTCAAGTGTCGTTTCCTTAGACCATGAGATTGTGTAACTCCCGGATACCGTAGGAATGCTTTGGGTGTGCCAAACGTCACAACGTAACTGGGTGGCTATAAAGGTACGCTACGGGTATCTCTGAAAGTGTCTGTTGGGTTGACACGAATCGAGACTGGGATTTGTCACTCCGTGTGACGGAGAGGTATCTCTGGGCCCACTCGGTAAGACATCATCATTATGAGCTCAATGTGACTAAGGAGTTAGTCACGGGATGATGTATTACGGAACGAGTAAAGAGACTTGCCGGTAACGAGATTGAACAAGGTATGGGGATACCGACGATCGAATCTCGGTTAAGTACCATACCGATAGACAAAGGGAATTGTATACGGGATTGATTGAATCCTTGACATCGTGGTTCATCCGATGAGATCATCGTGGAGTATGTGGGAGCCAACATGGGTATCCATATCCCGCTGTTGGTTATTGACCGGAGAGGTGTCTCGGTCATGTCTACGTGTCTCCCGAACCCGTAGAGTCTACACACTTAAGGTTCGATGACGCTAGGGTTATAGGGAAATAGTGTACGTGGTTACCGAAGGTTGTTCGGAGTCCCGAATGAGATCCCGGACATCACGAGGAGTCCCGGAATGGTCTGGAGACGAAGATTGATATATAGGAAGTGAGGTTTTGGTTACCGGAAGTGTTCTGGGTGTCTCCGGTAGTGTACCGGGACCACCGGAAGGGTTCCGGGGGTCCATCAAGTGGGCCCACCTGCCCCGGAAGGTTCCATGGGCCTAGAGTGGGAGGGAGCCAGCCCCTAGGTGGGCTGGTGCTCCTCCCACCCCAGCCCAAGGCGCAGCAAGGGTGGAGGGGGCAAACCCTAGGCTTAGATGGGCCTTAAGGCCCACCCTAGGGCGCCTCCACCTCTCCCTGCCCTGGCCGCCGGCCAGATGGGCTCCTGGAGGCTGCCGCCACCCCTAGGGTGGAACCCTAGGGCGCAGCACATCTCCTCCCCTCCTCCTATATATAGTGGAGGTATTTGGGGCTGCAAAATACACGAGTTCATCTCCTCTCTGGTGCAGCCCTACTCCTCCCTCTCCTCGTTCTCCGTAGTGCTTAGCGAAGCTCTGCCGGAGTACCACGCAGCTCTATCACCACCACGCCGTTGTGCTGCCGGAGCTGTCCCTCAACCTCTCCTCCCTCCTTGCTGGATCAAGGCGTAGGAGACGTCACCGGGCTGCACGTGTGTTGAACGCAGAGGTGCCATCCGTTCGGCACTTGATCGGATCTACCGCGATCAGAATCACTGCGAGTATGACTCCATCAACCGCGTTCTAGCAACGCTTCCGCTTAGCGATCTTCAAAGGTATGAAGATCCAATCTCTCCCCGCTCGTTTGCTGGTTTCTCCATAGATAGATCTTGGTGACACGTAGGAAAATTTTGATTTACTACTACGTCTCCCAACAGTGGCATCATGAGCTAGGTCTATGCGTAGAATCTATGTACGAGTAGAACACAAAGTAGTTGTGGGCGTCGATTTTGTTAATATGCTTGCCGTTACTAGTCTTATCTTTATTCGACAGTATTGTGGGATGAAGCGGCCCGGACCAACCTTACACGTACGCTTACGTGAGACCGTTCCACCGCCTGACATGCACTAGTTGCATAAGGTGGCTAGCGGGTGTCTGTCTCTCCCACCTTAGTCGGATTGGATTCGATGAAAAGGGTCCTTATGAAGGGTAAATAGCAATTGGCATATCACGTTGTGGTTTTGGCATAGGTAAGAAACGTTCTTGCTAGAAACCTATAGCAACCACGTAAAAACTTGCAACTACAAATTAGAGGACGTCTAACTTGTTTTTGCAGCATATGCCTTGTGATGTGATATGGCCAGAAGGATGTGATGTGATGCATCGTGATGTATGAGATTGATCATGTTCTTGTAATAGGGTTCATGACTTGCATGTCGATGACTATGACAACCGGCAGGAGCCATAGGAGTTGTCTTATATTATTGTATGACCTGCGTGTCAATCATAAACGCCATGTAATTACTTTACTTTATTGCTAAGCGTTAGCCATAGTAGTAGAAGTAATAGTTGGCGAGACAACTTCATGAAGACACAATGATGGAGATCATGATGATGGAGATCGTGGTGTCGTGCCGGTGACAATGATGATCATCGTGCCCCGAAGATGGAGATCATAGGAGCATGATGATATTGGCCATATCATGTCACTATATTGATTGCATGTGATGTTTATCATGTTTACATCTTATTTGCTTACAATGACGGTAGTAAATAAGATGATCTCTCAATAAAATTTCAAGAGAAGTGTTCACCCTAACTGTGCACCGTTGCTAAGGATCGTTGTTCCGAAGCACCACGTGATGATCGGGTGTGATAGGTTCTAACGTTCGCATACAACAGGTGTAAGCCAGATTTACACACGCGAAACACTTAGGTTGACTTGACGAGCCTAGCATGTACAGACATGGCCTCGGAACACGGAAGACCGAAAGGTCGAACATGAGTCGTATAGAAGATACGATCAACATGAAGATGTTCACCATGGATGACTAGTCCGTCTCACGTGATGATCGGACACGGGCTAGTTGACATGGATCATGTGTCACTTGGATGACTAGAGAGATGTCTATCTAAGTGGGAGTTCATTGAATAATATGATTATGTGAACTTAATTATCATGAACTTAGTCTAAAATTGCCTTTAATATCTATATTGTAGATCCAATGGCCAACGCAAATGTCAACCTCAATTTCAACGCGTTCCTAGTGAAAACCAAGCTGAAAGATGATGGAAGCAACTATGCGGACTGGGTCCGTGGCTTGAGGATCATCCTCATAGCTTCCAAGAAACTGTATGTCCTCGATGCACCACTAGGTGAGCCACCCCTTCTCCCAGCAGAACAAGATGTTGCAAACGCCTGGCATTCTCGCTGCGATGATTACTCCCTTGTTCAGTGCGGCATGCTTTACAGTCTAGAACCAGGGCTCCAAAAGCGTTTTGAGCAACACGGAGCATATGAGATGTTCCAGGAGCTGAAACTGGTTTTTCAGGCTCATGCCCGGGTCGAGAGATATGAAGTCTCCGACAAGTTCTTTAGCTGTAAGATGGAGGAGAACAGTTCTGTCAGTGAGCACATCCTCAAGATGTCCGGGCTTCACAACCGCTTGACTCAGCTGGGAGTTAACATCCCGGATGACTCGGTCATTGACAGAATCCTCCAGTCGCTTCCACCTAGATACAAGAGCTTTGTGATGAACTACAACATGCAGGGTATGGAGAAGTCCATTCCCGAGTTGTACTCGATGCTGAAATCAGCGGAGGTTGAGATCAAAAAGGAGCATCAAGTTTTGATGGTAAACAAGACCACTAGTTTCAAGAAAGGCAAGGGTAAGAAGAACTTCAAGAAGGATGGCAAAGCTGTTGCCGCACCCGGTAAGCAAGTTGCTAGGAAGAAGAAGAACAAGAATGGACCCAAGCCTGAGACTGAGTGTTTCTATTGAAAGGGTACCGGTCACTAAAAGCAGAACTGCCCCAAGTACTTAGCGGATAAGAGGGACGGCAGCATTAAAGGTATATGTGATATACTTGTTATTGATGTGTACTTGACTAGCGCTCGTAGTAGCTCCTGGGTATTTGATACCAGTGCGGTTGCTCACATTTGTAACTCCAAGCAGGAGCTGCGGAATAAGCGGAGGCTGGCCAAGGACGAGGTGACGATGCGCGTCGGGAATGGTTCCAAGGTCGATGTGATCGCCGTCGGCACGCTACCTCTACATCTACCTTCGGGATTAGTTTTAAACCTTAATAATTGTTATTTAGTACCAGCTTTGAGCATGAACATTGTATCTGGATCTCGCTTGAGGCGAGATGGCTACTCATTTAACTCCGAGAATAATGGTTGTTCTATTTATATGAGAGAAATGTTTTATGCTCATGCCCCACTGGTCAATGGTTTATTTTTGATGAATCTCGAATGTGATGTTACACATGTCCATAGTGTGAGTACCAAAAAGTGTAAAGTTGATAACGATAGTCCCACTTACATGTGGCACTGCCGTCTTGGACATATTGGTGTCAAACGCATGAAGAAGCTCCATGCTGATGGACTTTTGGAGTCACTTGATTTCGAATCATTTGACACATGCGAACCATGCCTCATGGGCAAGATGACCAAGACTCCGTTCTTCGGAACAATGGAGGGAGCAACTGACTTGTTGGAGATAATACATACCGATGTATGCGGTCCAATGAGTGTCGAGGCTCGCGGTGGCTACCGTTATGTTCTCACCCTCACTGATGACTTGAGCAGATGTGGGTATGTCTACTTAATGAAACACAAGTCTGAAACCTTTGAAAGGTTCAAGGAATTTCAGAGTGAGGTCGAGAATCAACGTGACAGGAAAATAAAATGCCTACGATTTGATCGTGGCGGAGAATATTTAAGTCACGAGTTTGGCACGCACCTTAGGAAATGTGGAATTGTTTCACAGCTCACGCCGCCCAGCACACCTCAGCGAAATGGTGTGTCTGAACGTCGTAATCGCACTCTATTGGATATGGTGCGATCTATGATGTCTCTTACCGACTTACCGCTATCATTTTGGGGATATGCATTAGAGACTGCCGAATTCACTTTAAATAGGGCACCGTCTAAATCCGTTGAGACGACACCGTATGAATTATGGTTTGGAAAGAAACCTAAGCTGTCGTTTCTAAAAGTTTGGGGATGCGATGCTTATGTGAAGAAACTTCAACCTGAGAAGCTCGAACCCAAAGCGGAAAAGTGCGTCTTCATAGGATATCCCAAAGAGACTATTGGGTATACCTTCTACCTACGATCCGAGGGCAAAGTCTTTGTTGCCAAGAATGGATCCTTTCTCGAGAAAGAGTTTCTCTCGAAAGAAGTAAGTGGGAGGAAAATAGAACTTGATGAGGTAATTGTACCTCCACTCGAACCAGAAAGTAGCGCAGCACAGGAAGTTGTTTCTGTGGAGCTTACACCGGCTAGAGAGGAAGTTAATGATGATGATCATGAAGCTTCAGATCAAGTTGCTATTCGAAGGTCCACTAGGACACGTTCCGCACCAGAGTGGTACGACAATCCTGTCCTAGAGATCATGTTGTTGGACAACGGTGAACCTTCGAACTATGAAG
This sequence comes from Hordeum marinum, assembly GCA_022496015.1. Classification (NCBI taxonomy): domain Eukaryota; kingdom Viridiplantae; phylum Streptophyta; class Magnoliopsida; order Poales; family Poaceae; genus Hordeum; species Hordeum marinum. Next base: position 417,070,051 of record CM039674.1, on the reverse strand, counting down.
AAGCGATGGCGGGCCCGGATTCCGACAAATGGCTTGAGGCCATGAAATTCGAGATAAGATCCACGTATGAGAACAAAGTATGGACTTTGGTGGACTTGCCTGATGATAAGCGAGCCATTGAAAACAAATGGATCTTTAAGAAGAACACTGACGGGGATGGTAATGTGACCGCCTATAAGGCTCGGCTTGTCGCTAAGGGTTATCGACAAGTTCAAGGAGTTGACTACGATGAGACTTTCTCACCCGTAGTGATGCTAAAGTCAGTCCAAATCATGTTAGCAGTTGCCGCATTTTATGATTATGAGATCTGACAAATGGACGTCAAAACGGCATTCCTTAATGGCTTCCTCAAGGAAGAACTGTATATGATGCAGCCGGAAGGTTTTGTCGATCCTAAAGATGCTAACAAGGTATGCAAGCTCCAGCGCTCCATCTATGGGCTGGTGCAAGCATCTCGGAGTTGGAACATTCGCTTTAATGAGGTGATTAAAGCGTTTGGGTTTGTACAGGTTTATGGAGAACCCTGTATTTACAAGAAAGTGAGTGGGAGCTCTATAGCATTTCTTATACTGTATGTGGATGACATGCTGATAATGGGAAATAATATAGAACTCTTGGAAAGTATAAAGGCCTACTTGAATAAGTGTTTTTCAATGAAGGACCTTGGAGAAGCTGCTTACGTATTAGGTATTAAGATCTATAGAGATAGATCGAAACGCCTCATTGGTCTTTCACAAAGCACATACCTTGAAAAGATATTGAAGAAGTTCGATATGGATCAGTCCAAGAAGGGGTTCTTGCCTGTGTTGCAAGGTGTGAGATTGAGTACGACTCAATGCCCGACCACGGCAAAGGATAGAGAAGAGATGAGTGTCATCCCCTATGCTTCAACCATAGGCTCTATTATGTATGCCATGCTGTGTACCAGACCTGATGTGAACCTTGCCATAAGCTTGGTAGGGAGGCACCAAAGTGATCCCAGAGCGGAACACTGGACAGCGGTCAAGAATATCCTGAAGTACCTGAAAAGGACAAAGGACATGTTTCTCATTTAATGAGGTGCCGAAGAGATCGTCGTAAAGGGTTACGTCGATGCTAGCTTCGACACAGATCCGGACGACTCCAAGTCGCAAACCGGATACGTGTATATTTTGAATGGAGGGGCAGTGAGCTGGAGCAGCAGCAAGCAAAGCGTTGTGGCAGCATCTACATGTGAAGCGGAGTACATAGCTGCTTCGGAAGCAGCAAAGGAGGGAGTCTAGATGAAGGAGTTCATCACCGACCTAGGAGTGATTCCGAATGCGTCGGGCCCGATGACTCTACTCTGTGATAACACTGGAGCTATTGCCCTTGCGAAGGAGCCCAGGTTTCACAAGAAGACAAGACACATCAAGCGCCGCTTCAACTCCATCTGTGATTACATTCAGGAGGGAGACATAGATATTTGTAAAGTGCATACAGATCTGAATGTCGCAGATCCGTTGACTAAACCTCTCTCACGAGCAAAACATGATCAACACCAGAATGCTATGGGTGTTCGATTCATCACAATGTAACTAGATTATTGACTCTAGTGCAAGTGGGAGACTGTTGGAAATATGCCCTAGAGGCAATAATAAAATGGTTATTATTGTATTTCCTAGTTCATGATAATTGTGTGTTATTCATGCTATAATTGTGTTAACCGAAAACCGTAATACATGTGTGAATACATAGACCACAACGTGTCCCTAGTGAGCCTCTAGTTGGCTAGCTCGTTGATCAATAGATGGTCACGGTTTCATGACCATGGACATTGGATGTCGTTGATAACGGGATCACATCATTAGGAGAATGATGTGATGGACAAGACCCAATCCTAAGCATAGCACAAGATCGTGTAGTTCGTTTGCTAAAGCTTTTCAATGTCAAGTGTCGTTTCCTTAGACCATGAGATTGTGTAACTCCCGGATACCGTAGGAATGCTTTGGGTGTGCCAAACGTCACAACGTAACTGGGTGGCTATAAAGGTACACTACGGGTATCTCCGAAAGTATCTGTTGGGTTGACACGAATCGAGATTGGGATTTGTCACTCCGTGTGACGGAGAGGTATCTCTGGGCCCACTCGGTAAGACATCATCATTATGAGCTCAATGTGACTAAGGAGTTAGTCACGGGATGATGTATTACGGAACGAGTAAAGAGACTTGCCGGTAACGAGATTGAACAAGGTATGGGGATACCGACGATCGAATCTCGGGTAAGTACCATACCGATAGACAAAGGGAATTGTATACGGGATTGATTGAATCCTTGACATCATGGTTCATCCGATGAGATCATCGTGGAGTATGTGGGAGCCAACATGGGTATCCATATCCCGCTGTTGGTTATTGACCGGAGAGGTGTCTCGGTCATGTCTACGTGTCTCCCGAACCCGTAGAGTCTACACACTTAAGGTTCGATGACGCTAGGGTTATAGGGAAATAGTGTACGTGGTTACCGAAGGTTGTTCGGAGTCCCGAATGAGATCCCGGACATCACGAGGAGTCCCGGAATGGTCTGGAGATGAAGATTGATATATAGGAAGTGAGGTTTTGGTTACCAGAAGTGTTCTGGGTGTCTCCGGTAGTGTACCGGGACCACCGGAAGGGTTCCGGGGGTCCACCAAGTGGGCCCACCTGCCCCGAAAGGTTCCATGGGCCAAGAGTGGGAGGGAGCCAGCCCCTAGGTGGGCTGGTGCGCCTCCCACCCCAGCCCAAGGCGCAGCAAGGGTGGAGGGGGCAAACCCTAGGCTTAGATGGGCCTTAAGGCCCACCCTAGGGCGCCTCCACCTCTCCCTGCCCTGGCCGCCGGCCAGATGGGCTCCTAGAGGCTGCCGCCACCCCTAGGGTGGAACCCTAGGGTGCAGCACCTCTCCTCCCCTCCTCCTATATATAGTGGAGGTATTTGGGGCTGCAAAATACACGAGTTCATCTCCTCTCTGGTGCAGCCCTACTCCTCCCTCTCCTCGTTCTCCGTAGTGCTTAGCGAAGCTCTGCCAGAGTGGAGGCACCACGCCACCACGCTGTCGTGCTGCCGGAGCTCTCCCTCAACCTCTCCTCCCTCCTTGCTGGATCAAGGCGTAGGAGACGTCACCGGGCTGCACGTGTGTTGAACGCGGAGGTGCCGTCCATTCGGCACTTGATCGGATCTACCGCGATCAGAATCGCTGCGAGTACGACTCCATCAACCGTGTTCTAGCAACGCTTCCGCTTAGCGATCTTCAAAGGTATGAAGATCCAATCTCTCCCCGCTCGTTTGTTGGTTTCTCCATAGATAGATCTTGGTGACACGTAGGAAAATTTTGATTTACTACTACGTCTCCCAACAAATCAATCCCTTACGAAGCAACGCATAAACTAAGGTTTAAGCTTCTGTCACTCTAGCAACCCATCATCTACTTATTACTTCCCAATGCCTTCCTCTAGGCCCAAACAATGGTGAAGTGTCATGTAGTCGATGTTCACATAACAGCACTAGAGGAGAGACAACATGCATCTCATCAAAATATCGAACGAATACCAAATTCACATGATTACTTATAACAAGACTTATCCCATGTCCTCAGGAACAAACATAACTACTCACAAATCATATTAATGTTGATAATCAAAGGAGTATTAATGATGATCAAGGATCTGAACATATGATATCCCACCAAGTAAACCAACTAGCATCAACTACAAGGAGTAATCAACACTACTAGCAACCCACATGTACCAATCTGAGGTTTTGAGACAAAGATCAGATACAAGAGATGAACTAGGGTTTGGATAGGAGATGGTGCTGGTGAAGATGTTGACGCATATTAACCCCCCTCTCGATGAGAGGATCGTTGGTGATGACGATGGCTTCGATTTCCCCCTCCTAGAGGGAAGTTTCCCCGATAGAACAGCTCCGCCAGAGCCCTAGATTGGTTCTGCCCAAGTTCCGCCTCAAGACGGCGGTGCTTTGCACAGAAAGCTCTGTTATGATTTTTACCAGGTCAAAACCCTCCATATAGAAGAAGACGGGCACCAGAGGGCTGCCAGGTGGGCCACAAGGCACAGGGGCGCCCCCTAGGCTTGTGACTGTCTGGTGGGCCCCCTGATGTATTTCTTTCGCCCAATATTTTTTATATATTCCAAAATAATTCTTCGCAGATTTTTAGGACTTTTGGAGTTGCGCAGAATAGGTATCTCAGATTTGCTCCTTCTTTAGTCCAGAATTCCAGCTGCCAGCATTCTCCCTCTTCATGTAAACCTTGTAAAATAAGAGATAAAAGGCATAAGTATTGTACCAAAATGTGTAATAACAGCCCATAATGCAATAAATATCAATGTAAAAGAATGATGCAAAATGGATGTATCAAGGGTTCAGACAGAGTATTTTTGTGGCACAGCTTGTGGGTGTTTTTGGTGGCTAGCACTTGTGCACGTGGAGCAATTTGTTCACCAACATTACCTTACCCCCTTTTAATACTATTGGCTTTCCTATGGACTCAAAGTGATTTATCCCAAAGAAAAATGTAGAGTCTCCTTGCTTGAAGCTTTGCCAATCCATTCCTTGCATCTTGGGGTCTCCTCACAATCTATAGAAATTCCATCTTTGGACTTTTCCTGAAATATACTTAGTGGAAACATGAGTGCAATGAGATATATGTTGTTATTAATTACCAAAACCACCAAGGGAGCAAATGTGCTTTCACAAACTTCTTCTCATCCATGGTAGTGGGAGCAAACTCAAAAAAATAACTATCATGAGACACTTGATTGACATACCCACATTCAATATCAAAATCAAGATGACAAGTTTCATGGTTACTATCACTCTTTATAGCATACATGTCATCATCATAATCATCATAGATAGCAGGCATGCCATCATCATAATAAATTTGCTCATCAAAACCTGGGGGACTAAACATATCATCTTCATCAAACATAGCATACCCAAGCTTGTGGCTTTGCATATCATTAGCATCATGGATATTCAGAGAGTTAATACTAGAAATATTGCAATCATGATCATCATTCAAGGAATTCTCATTAATTACTTTCATAAATTCTGCCTCTACCAATTGAGCACAGTTTTTCGAACCATCATTTTCACGAAAGACTTTATAAAGACGAAACAATTGATGCAACCTAAACTCCATTTTTTGTTTTCTTTTATAAACCAAACTAGTAATAAAACAAGAAACTAAAAGATTAAACTACAAGATCTAAAGATATACCTTGAAGCACTCACCTCCCCGGCAATGGTGCAAGAAAAGAGCTTGATGTCTACTACACAACTTGTACTTGTAGACTCGTGTTGGGCCTACAAGCATAGTGTTTTGTAGGATAGTAGCAAATTTCCCTCAAGTGGATGACCTAAGGTTTATCAATCCGTGGGAGGCGTAGGATGAAGATGGTCTCTCTTAAACAACCCTGCAACCAAATAATAAAAAGTTTCTTGTGACCCGAACACACCCAATACAATGGTAAATTGTATAGGTGCACTAGTTCGGCGAAGAGATGGTGATACAAGTGTAATTGATAGTAGATATTGATTTTTGTAATAGTAATAATAAAAACTGCAAGTTAGCAAGTACCAAAGTGAGCACAAATGGTATTGCAATGCTTGAAAACAAGGCCTAGGGTCTGTACTCTCGCTAGTGCAATCTCTCAACAATGCTAATATAATTGGATCACGTAACCATCCCACAATGTGCAACGAAGAATCACTCCAAAGTTCTTATCTAGCAGAGAACATAAGAAGAAATTGTTTGTAGGATACGGAACCACCTTAAAGTTATCCTTTCCGATCGATCTATCCAAGAGTTCATACTAAAATAACACCAAGTTATCCTTTCCGATCGATCTATCTAAGAGTTCATACTAAAATAACACCATATGATACGCATCAGCCTACTCTAATGTCACCTAGATACTCCAATGTCACCATAAGTATCCATGAGTTAGTTATACGATACACATCAAACAATTTTAGATTGATAATACTCAATCCGACACAAATAACCACAAAGAGTGCCCGAAGATTTCTATCGAAGAACATGGTATGAAAATGTGCAGTCAACCTGTATGCATAGATCCCCAAGGTCACAGGAATCCGCAAGTTGACGCCATAACATATATCAAGTGAATCACTTGAATACCCTAATGTCACTATGGGTATCCGCATGCAAGACATACATCAGGTGCTCTCAAATCCATAAAAGTATTCAATCCGGTAATAACAAAATCTCAAAGGGAAAACTCAATTCATCACAACAAGATAGAGAGGGGAAAACATCATATGATCCAACTATATTAACAAAGCCCATGATGCATCAAGATCGTGCCATCTCAATAACACGAGAGAGGGAGACTAAACACAAAGCTACTGGTACAAACCGTCAGCCTCGAGGGTGGACTACTCCCTCCTCATCATGGAGACCACAGGGATGATGAAGATGGCCTCTGCTGATGATTTCCCCCTCTGACAGGGTGCCGAAATGGGGTATAGATTAGTTTTTCTTGGCTATAGAGTCTTGCGGCGGTGGAACTTCTAATCTAGAAGTATTCCTAGGGATTTCTGAATACATAGGATTTTTGGGTGTCGGTTTCACGCAAAGATGGGCCACGAGTGGACCACAAGACACCAGTGCAAGCCAGAGGGGCCTGGCGCACCCTGGTGGGTTGTGCCCACCTTGCGTCTCTTCTTTCCCTCCCACGAAGCTTCTAGTGCTTCTTTTGTTCCCAAAAAAATCATCAAAAAGTTTCATTGCATTTGGAGAACTTTTATTTCTGCACAAAAAGCAACACCACAGTAGTTCTGCTGAAAACAACGTCAGTCCGGGTTAGTTCTAAATAAATCATATAAAGTGCATTCGAACCATATAAAATTATTGTAAACATAGGTGAATATGGCATGAATACTTCATAAATTATCGATACGTTGGAGACGTATCACCCCCTCCCTTGGAGGAGGGGTCAAGGTTGCACCCCTCCTCCACCTTGCCTCCTATAAATAGTGGAGGGGAGGGGAGGGTTGTACACAACAAGTCCTATCCCTTGAGACAACCCTCTCCCTCCCATCTCTCCCATTATTTCTCATTCACAGTTCTGAAGGCGCTTGGCGAAGCCCTGCTGGCACTGCTCCACCACCATCTCCACCATGCCGTCGTGCTGGTCGATATCCCATCTACTTCTCCGTCCTCTCTTGCTGGATAAAGGAGGTAGAGACGTCATCGAGCCACACGTGTGCTGAACATAGAGGTGCAATCCTTTTGGTGTTGGATCGGATTGGATCATGAAGAACACAACTACATCAACCGCGTAATATATGCTTCCGCTTAATGATCTACGAGGGTGTGTAGACACACTCTCCCCTCCCATTGCTATGAGTCTCCTGTTGGAAATATGCCCTAGAGGCAATAATAAAATGGTTATTATTATATTTCCTTGTCAATGATAATTGTTTATCATCCATGCTATAATTGTATTGACTGGAAACACATTGCATGTGTGGATACATAGACAACACTTTGTCCCTAGTGTGTCTCTAGTAGACTAGCTTGTTGATCAAAGATGGTCAAGGTTTCCTAGCCATTGACATGAGAGGTCATTTGATAATGGGATCACATCATTAGGAGAATGATGTGATGGACAAGACCCAAACTATAAACGTAGCATTTGATCGTGTCAGATTATTGCTACAGTTTTTTGCATGTCAAGTATTTGTTCCTATGACCATGAGATCATGCAACTCACTGACACTAGAAGAGTGCCTTGTGTGTATCAAACATCGCAACGTAACTAGGTGACTATAAAGGTGCTCTACAGGTATCTCCGAGAGTGTCTGTTGAGTGGGTGTGGATCAAGACTGAGATTTGTTACTCCGTGTGACGGAGAAGTAACTTGGTGCCCACTTGGTAATACAACATCACAACAAGCCTTGCAAGCAATGTGACTAAGTGTTAGCCACGGGATCTTGTATTACAGAACGAGTAAAGAGACTTGCCGGAAACGAGATTGAACTAGCTATACAGATACCGATGATCGAATCTCGGGCAAATAACATACCGAAGAACAAAGGGAACGACGTACGGGATTAACTGAGTCCTTGACATAGAGGTTCGACTGATAAAGATATTCGTAGAATATATAGGAACCAACATGGGCATCTAGATACCACTATTGGTTATTGACCACAGAGGTGTCTCGGTCATGTCTACATAGTTCTCGAACCCGCAGGGTGTGCACACTTAAGGTTCGGTGACATTTCGGTAGTATAGAGTTATGTATGGTGGTGATCGAAGGTTTTTTGGAGTCCCGGATGAGATCCCGGATGTCACGAGGAGCTCCGGAATGGTCCCGATGTTAAGATTGATATATAGGAAGTCCTATTTTGGTCGCCAGAATAGTTTCAGGCTCATCGGTAGTGTATCGGGAGTGCCGGGAGGGTACCGAGGGACCATCAGGAGGGGTATTTCGACCCAAGAGGATACATGGGCTGTGGGAGAAGGTTTACCATCCCTTAGTGGGCTGGATGAAGCCCCACAGGAAGCCCATGCGGTTGGGGTGGAAAATCCCAAGTGTGAAAGGAGGCCCAAGTGGGAAAGGAGGAGTCCTAGTCCTATTAGGATTGGAGGAGAAGGACTCCTCCCACCCCTTCGGCCGAAGCAAGGTTAGATACCATGGGAGCCAAGACTCCTCCCTCCCCTCCTTGTATATATACTAGAGGTTTGATGATTTTTTGAGACAGAAAAACAGCCACGTGCTACCTCTCCTCTAGTTTGTAGTTTCTCCTCTAGATCAGTTTCAGCGGTGCTTAGGCAAAGCCCTGTTGGAATAGCTCCGCCAGCATCGCTGCAATGTCGTCGCGCTGCCGGAGAACTCGTCTACCTCTCCGCTCCCTCTTGCTGGATCAAGAAGGTGGATATCGTCATCAAGCTGTACATGTGCTAAACGCGAAGGTGTCGTCCGTTTGGTGCTAGATCGGGACAGATCGTGATTGGATTGCGGGATGCTCGGCAATTTGGATTGCGAAGACGTTCGACTACATCAACCACGTTTCTTAACGCTTCTCGCTTAGTGATCTACAAGTGTATGTAGATCCACTCTCCCTCTCGTAGATGCTCATCACCATGGATAGATCTTGCGTAGGAATTTTTTTGTTTCCCATGCAACGTTCCCCAACAGTGGTATCAGAGCTAGGACTATGTGTAGATGAGATCTCGAGTAGAACACAAAGGAGTTTGTGGGCGTTGATGCTTAGATTGCTTCCTCCCTTGGTCGTGTTTTGGTTCAGCGGTATTGTGGGATGAAGCGGCCCGGACCACCTTACTCGTACGCTTACGAGAGACCAGTTCCATCGACTGACGTGTAACTTCGTTGCACAAAGATGGCTCGCGGGTGTATGTTTCTCCTACTTTAGTTGGATCAGATTCCACAAAGGCGGTCCTTGAGAAGGTTGAAAAGCAACTTATGTATTACCGTTGTGGTTTTCGCGTAGGTGAGAATTGTTCTTGCTAGATACCCGTAGGAGCCACATAAAACTTGCAACAACAATTAGAGGATGTCAAACTTGTTTTTGCACGGTATGTTGTGATGTGATATGGCTAAATACATGATGAGATATATGTGATGTATGAGATGATCATGTGTTGTATAGAATATCATGACTTTCATGTCGATGAGCACGGCAACCTGCAGGAGCCATAGGTTTGTCTTTAATTATTTTCGTCGTTTTGCTTTACTTTATCGCTATGAGTTAGCAATAGTTGTGGAAGCAATAGTCGGCATGACAACCCCGGTGGCGACACATTGCTGGAGATCAAGATGATGGAGATCATGGTGTTATGCCAGTGACGATGGAGATCATGTTGGTGCTTTCAAGATGGAGATCAAAAACACAAGTTCATGGCCATATCATGTCACTTATGATTTGCATGTGATGTTAATCCTTTTATATATCTTGTTTCGCTTAGGACAACGATAGCATTATAAGGTGATCCCTCACTTAAATTTCAAGGTGAATTGTGTTCTCCCCGAGTGTGCACCGTTGCGAAAGTTCGTCGTGTCAAGACACCACGTGATGATCGGGTGTGATAGACTCTATGTTCACATACAACGGGTGCAATCCAGTGTTGCACATGCAGAACACTCGGGTTAAACTTGACGAGCCTAGCATGTACAAACATGGCCTTGGAACACAAGAGATCGAAAGGTTGAACATGAGTCATATAGTAGATATGATCAACATGATGATGTTCACCATTGAAACCACCTCAACTCACGTGATGATCGGACTTGAGTTGGTGAATTTGGATCATGTATCACTTAGATGACCTGAGGGATATCAATTTGAGTGGGAGCTTTAGTAATTTGAGTGGGAGCTTAGTAATTTGATTAACTAAACTCATTATCTTGAACAATAGCCTTAGTAACCTTTGCTTATTTATGTTGTAGATCAATGGCTCGTGTAGTAGCACCCCTGAATTTTAATGCGTTCCTAGAGAAAGCTAAGTTGAAAGATGATGGAAGTAACTTTATGGACTGGGCCCGTAATCTAAGGATTATCCTGACGGCTTCCCAGAAGGCATATGTCCTTGATGCACCACTTGGTAACCAACCCGCAGACATGTCATCTGAAGACGTTAAGAACGCTTGGGAGGCACGTTCTGGAGATTACTCAATAGTTCAGTGTGCAATATTGTATGGCTTAGAACCGGGACTTCAAAGATGTTTTGAACGCCATGGAGCATATGAGATGTTCCAGGAGTTGGAGTTTATCTTTAAGCAGAATGCTCGGATCGAGAGGTATGAGACCTCCGATAAGTTCTATGCTTGCAAGATGGAGGAGAATGGGTCTATCAGTGAACATATACTCAGAATGTCTGGGTATTCAACTCATCTAGCAGAGTTGGGAATTGCCCTTCCACCAGAGGCGATCACTGACAGAGTTCTTCAATCACTGCCACCTAGTTACAAGAGCTTTGTGATGAACTATAACATGCACGAGATGAACAAGTCAGTCGCCGAGCTGTTTGCGATGCTGAAAGTCGCTGAGCTGAAATCCAGAAAGAACATCAAGTGTTGATGGTCAATAAAACCACTAGTTTCAATAAGAATGGCAAGGGCAAGAAGGGTAACTCCAACAAGGGTGGCAAAGCAATTGCTCCTCCCATGAAGAAACCCAAGGCTGGACCCAAGCCAGAAACTTAGTGCTTTCATTGCAAGGGAACTGCCCCTAGTATCTAGTTGCCAATAAGGTGGCTAACAACAAACAAGGTATATATGATATACATGTTATTGATGTGTAGCTTAATAGCTCTTGTTGTAGTGCCTGGGTATTTGATACCGGTTTGGTTGCTCACATTTGCAACTCAAAGCAGGATCTACGGAATAGACGGAGGCTGGCTAAGGACGAAGTGACGATGCGCATGGGAAATAGTTCCAAGGTTGATGTGATCGCCGTTGGCATGCTCTCTCTTCGACTACCATTGGGATTAGTGATGAACCTAAATAATTGTTATTTAGTGCCTGTGTTAAGCATGAACATTATATCTGGATCTTGTTTATTCCGAGACAATTACTCATTTAAATCTGAGAATAATGGTTGTTCTATTTATATGAGTAATATATTTTATGGTCATGCACCCAATGTGAGGGGTTTATTCATATTGAATCTTGATAGTGATGATACACATGTTCATAACATTGATGCCAAAAGATGTAGAGTTGATAATGATAGTACCACTTTCTTGTGGCACAGTCGTTTGGGTTATATTGGTGTAAAACGCATGAAGAAGCTCCATGCTGATGGACTTTTGGAGTCACTTGATTTTGAATCACTTAACACATGGGAACCACGCCTCATGGGCAAGATGACTAAAACGCCGTTATCTGGAACAATGGAATGGGCGAGTGACTTGTTGGAAATCATACATACTAATGTGTGCGGTCTAATGAACGTTGGGGCGCGCAGCGGATATCGTTATTTTCTCACCTTCACTGATGACTTAAGTAGATATGGGTATATTTACTTAACGAAACACAAGTCTGAAACGTTTGAAAAGTTCAAACAATTTCAAAGTCAAGTTGAGAATCATCGTGACAAGAAGATTAAATTCCTGTGATCTGATCGAGGAGGTGAATATCTGAGTTATGAGTTTGACAGTCACTTAAGACAGTGTGGAACTGTTTCACAATTAACACCGCCTGGAACACCACAGTGTAATGGTGTGTCCGAACGTCGTAATAGAACCTTATTAGATATGGTGCGTTCTATGATGTCTCTTGCCGATTTGCCACTATTGTTTTGGGGTTATGCATTAGAGACAGCTGCATTCACTTTAAATAGGGCACCATCAAAATCCGTTGAGACGATGCCATATGACTATGGTTTGGCAAGAAGCCAAATTTGTTGTTTCTTAAAGTTTGGGGATGTGATGCTTCTGTCAAAAAGCTTCAGCCTGAAAAGCTGGAACCCAAACTGGAGAAATGCGTCTTCATAGGATACCCAAAAGAGACAATTGGGTATACCTTCTATCTTAGATCCGAAGGCAAAGTGTTTGTAGCTAAGAACGGAACATTTCTTGAGAAAGAGTTTCTCTCAAAAGAATTGAGTGGGAGGAAACTAGAACTTGATGAGGTTATTGAACCTTTACTTCAACCAGAGAGTAGTGCAGCGCAGAAAGATGTTTCTGTGGAGCCAACGGCGATTGAAGAGGAAGTTAATGATGATGATCATGAAACTTCACATCAAGTTACTATTGAACCTCGTAGGTCGACAAGGGCGCGTACTGCTCCTGAGTGGTACGACAACCCTCTCTTGGAGGTCATGTTGTTAGACAATGATGAACCTACGAGCTATGGAGGAGCGACGATGGGCCTAGATTCTGAGAAATGGTTAGAGGCCATGAAATCCGAGATGGGATCCATGTATGAAAATAAAGTATGGACTTTGGAAGTATTACCTAAAGGGCGAAAGGCCATTAAGAACAAATGGATCTTTATGAACAAGACGGATGCGGACAGTAATGTCACCGTCTATAAAGCTCGACTTGTGGCAAAGGGTTTTTCACAAGCTCAAGGAGTTGACTACGATGAGACCTTCTCACCCGTAGCGATGCTTAAGTCCGTTAGAATCATGTTAGCAATAGCTGCATATTTCGACTATGAAATTTGGCAGATGGATGTCAAAACAACATTCCTTAATGGTTTCCTTGAGGAAGAGTTGTGTATGATACAATCGGAAGGTTTTGTCGATCCAGAGAATGCTGACAAAGTTTGCAAACTCCAGTGATCCATTTATGGAGTGGTGCAAGCATCTTGGAGTTGGAATAAGTGCTTTGATGAGGTGATCAAAGCGTTTGGGTTTATACAAGTTTATGGAGAAGCTTGTATTTACAAGAAAGTGAGTGGGAGCTCTATAGCGTTTCTAATATTATATGTGGATGACATATTGTTGATTGGAAACAATATAGAAATGCTGGAAAGCATGAAGGAATATTTGAACAAGAGTTTTTCAATGAAGGACCTGTGATAAGTTGCTTTCATATTAGGCATTAAGATCTATAGAGATAGATCGAGATGCTTGATAGCACTTTCACAAAGCACATACCTTGATAAAGTTTTGAAGAAGTTCAAAATGGATCAGTCCAAGAAGGGGTTCTTGCCTGTGTTACAAGGTGTGAAGTTGAGTAAGACTCAATGCCAAGTGACTGTAGAAGATAGAGAGAAGATGAGTGTCATCCCCTATGTTTAGCCATAGGCTCTATCATGTATGCGATGATGTGCACAAGACCCGATGTCAGCCTTGCCATAAGTATGGCCGGAAGGTTTAAAAGTGATCCTGGAATGGAGCACTGGACGTCGGTTAAGAATATCCTTAAGTACATTAAAAGGACTAAGGAAATGTTTCTCGTTTATGGAGGTGATCAAGAGCTCGTCGTAAAGGGTTACGTCAATGCAAGCTTTGACACTGATCCAGATGACTCCAAGTCACAAACTGGGTACGCATTTATTCTCAATGGGGGAGCGGTAAGCTGGTGTAGTTCCAAGCAAAGCATGGTAGCCGATTCTACATGCGAAGCGGAGTACATCGCAGCCTCGGAGGCAGCGAAGGAAGGTTTCTAGATGAAGGAGTTCATGACAGATCTTGGAGTAGTGCCCAATGCACTGAATCCAATGGATTTGTTCTGTGATAACACTGGTGCCATTGCCCTGGCCAAGGAACCAAGGTTTCACAAGAGGACCAGACACGTAAAGTGATGCTTCAATTGCATCCGCGAGTACATCAAGGACGAGGACATAAATATTTTCAAAGTGCACACGGATCTGAATATTGCAGACCCGTTGGCTATACCTCTTCCAAGGGCTAAACATGGTCAACACCAGAACTGTATGGGCGTTCGATTCATTACAATGTAAATCACATAGTGATGTGAGCTAGATTATTGACTCTAGTGCAAGTGGGAGACTGTTGGAAATATGCCCTAGAGGCAATAATAAAATGGTTATTATTATATTTCCTTATTCATGATAATTGTTTATTATCCATGCTATAATTGTATTGGCTGGAAACACATTGCATGTGTGGATACATAGACAACACTTTGTCCCTAGTGTGTCTCTAGTAGACTAGCTTGTTGATCAAAGATGGTCAAGGTTTCCTAGCCATTGACATGAGATGTCATTTGATAACAGGATCACATCATTAGGAGAATGATGTGATGGACAAGACCCAAACTATAAACATAGCATTTGATCGTGTCAGTTTATTGCTATAGTTTTCTGCATGTCAAGTATCTGTTCCTATGACCATGAGATCATGCAACTCATTGACACTAGAAGAGTGCCTTGTGTGTATCAAACATCGCAACATAACTGGGTGACTATAAAGGTGCTCTACAGGTATCTCCGAGAGTGCCTGTTGAGTGGGTGTGGATCAAGACTGGGATTTGTTATTCCATGTGATGGAGAGGTATCTCAGGGCCCACTCGGTTATACAACATCACAACAAGCCTTGCAAGAAATTGGACTAAGTGTTAGCCATGGGATCTTGTATTACGGAACGAGTAAAGAGACATGCCGAAAACGAGATTGAACTAGGTATACAGATACCGACGATCGAATCTCGGGCAAGTAATATACCAAAGAACAAAGGGAACAGCATACGGGATTAAATGAATCCTTGACATAGAGGTTCGACCAATAAAGATCTTTGTAGAATATGTAGGAACCAATATGGGCGTCCAGGTCCCGCTATTGGTTATTGACCGTAGAGGTGCCTCGGTCATGTGTACATAGTTCTTGAACCCGCAGGGTCTGCACACTTTAGGTTCGGTGACGTTTTGGTAGTATAGAGTTATGTATGGTGGTGACCGAAGGTTGTTGGTAGTCCCGAATGAGATACCGGACATCACGAGGAGCTCCAAAATGGTCCGGAGGTAAAGATTTATATATAGGAAGTCCTTTTTTGGTCGCCGGAAAAGTTTCGGGCTCATCGATAGTGTACCGGGAGTGTCGGGAGGGTACCGGGGGACCATCGGGAGGGGTATTTCGACTCAAGAGGATACGTGGGCTGTGGGAGAAGGCTTACCAGACCTTAGTGGGCTGTCCTAATCCCCACAGGAAGCCCATGCGGCTAGGTGGAAAATCCCAAGTGTGGAAGGAGGCCCAAGTGGGAAAGGAGGAGTCCTAGTCCTACTAGGATTGGAGGAGAAGGACTCCTCCCACCCCTTCAGCCTAAGCAAGGTTGGATCCCTTGGGAGCCAAGCCTCCTCCCTCCTCTCCTCCTATACATACTAGAGGTTTGAGGGTTTTTTGAGACAGAAAAACAGCCACGTGCTACCTCTCCTCTAGTTTGTAGTTTCTCCTCTAGATCGGTTTCAGCGGTGCATAGGCGAAGCCCTGCTGGAATAGCTCCACCACCATCGCCAAAACGTCATCGCGCTGCCAGAGAAATCGTCTACCTCTCCTCTCCCTCTTAATGGATCAAGAAGGCGGAGATTTTCATCAAACTGTACGTGTGCTGAACGCGGAGGTGACGTCCGTTCGGTGCTAGATCAGGACGGATCGTGATTGGATTGTGGGACGCTCGGCGATTTGGATTGTGAAGACGTTCGACTACATCAACTGCGTTTCTTAACACTTCCCACTTAGCGACCTACAAGGGTATGTAGATGCACTCTCCCTCTCGTATATGCTCATCACCATGGATAGATCTTGTATGTGCGTAGGAAATTTTTTGTTTCCCATGCAACGTTCCCCAACATCTCCATAGGTAGATCTTGGATGTTCATAGGAATTTTTTTGTTTTCCATGATTCATTCCCCAACAGTGGCATCATGAGCTATCCCTATGCATAGATGATATTCACAAGTAGAACACAAAGTAGTTTTGGGCATTCATGTTCATTTTGCTTACCTCTATTTGTCTTATTGGGATTCGGCGGTATTGTGGGATGAAGCGGCCCAGACCAACTTTACTTGTCCTCACACAAGAGACCGGTTCCACCGAGTGACATGCAACTTGTATTGCATAATGTGGCTAATGGGTGACTGTCTCTCCCATTTTAGTTGGATTTGATTTGACATTAGCGGTCCTTGTAGAAGGTTAGAAGGCAACTTGAATATCACTATTGTGGCTTTGCGTAGGTAAGAATGATTCTTGCTAGTTGCCCATAGAAGCCATGTAAAATTTCCAACAAGAAAGTAGAGGACGTCTAACTTGTTTTTGTAGGGCATGTTGTGATGTGGTATGGCCAATATATGAGTTTATATATGGTTGATGTATGAGATGATCCTGTTTTGTAATAGTTTTCACGACTTCCATGCCGATGAGTACAGAAACAGGCATGAGGCATAGGGTTGACTTCAATTTATTGTATGACCTGCATGCCAATCATTAAAACACCATGTAATTGCTTTAGTTTTATCGATATCCGTTAGCAATAGTTGTAGAAGCAATAGTTGGCAGAGACAACTACATGACGACACGATGATGGAGATCCATGGTGTCATGCCGGCGCTTTGGAGATGGAGATCAAAAGGACTAGATGATGATGGCTATATCATGTCACATATATTAATTGCATGTGATTTTTATCTTTTATGCATCTTGTTTTGCTTAGGATGATGGTAGAATTATAAGATGATCCCTTCACTTAATTTCAAGGAAAAATGTGTTCGCCCTAAGTACGCACCGTTGCAAAAGTTCATCATTTCAAAGAAACTCGTGATGATCGGGTGTGATAGACTCTTCGTTCACACATAACGAGTGTAAGAAATTTTTACACATGCAGAATACTTGGGTTTAACTTGATGAGCCTATCATGTACAAACATGGCCTCGGAACACGAAAGACCAAAAGGTCGAACATGAGTCATATAGTATATATGATAAACATGGAGATATTCACCATTCAAGCCACCTCGTCTCACGTGATGATCGGACTTGGGTTGGTGAATTTGGATCATGCAACACTTATACAACTTGAGGGATGTTGATTTAAGTGGGAGTTCATTAGTAATTTGATAAACTAAAGTAATTATCATGAGCATTGTCTAAAGTCTTTGTAAATTATGTTGTACATCAATAGCTCATGTTATAGCTCCCCCAAATTTTAAATACTTTCCTAGAGAAAGACTAAGTTGAAAGATATTGTATGAAATTATGCGGACTAGGTCCGTAATCTAAGGAGTGTCCTCACTGCTGCACAGAAGGCTTAGGTCCTTGATGCACCGCTCGATGTTCCGACCTCCCCAGCGTCGTCTGTGGATGTTGTGAACGTCTGGCAGGCATGTTCTTATGACTACTCGATAATTTAGTGTGCCATGCTTTACGGCTTAGAATCGGGGCTCCAAATATGTTTGGAACGCCACTGAGCATATGAGATGTTCCAAGATCTAAAATTGGTCTTTTAGGCTCATGCCCGTGTTGAGAGGTATGAGACCTATGAAAAGTTCTTTTTTGTAAGATGAAGGAGAATAGCTCAACTCGTGAGCATGTGCTCAGAGTATCTGGGTGCTACAATCACTTGAATCAAGTGGGAGTTAATCTTCCAGATAATACAGTGATTGACAGAGTTCTCCAGTCATTGTCACCTAGCTACTAGAGCTTCATGATGAACTCTAACATATAAGGGATGGAAAATACGATCCCTGAGCTATTCTCGATGCTTAAGTCCGTGAAGTTAGAAATCAAGAAGGAGCATCAAGTGTTGATGGTTAACAAAACCACTAGTTTCAAGAAGGGCAAGGGAAAGAAGGGAACCTTCAAGAATGGCAAGCCAGTTTCCGCTCCAATGAAGAAACCCAAGGTTGGACCCAAACCCGAGACTGGGTGCTTCTGTTATAAGGTGAGCGGTCACTGGAAGTGGAACTTCTCCAAGTACTTGGCAGATAAGAAGGTTGGAAACGTCAACAAAGTTATATTTGATATACATGTTATTGATGTGTACCTTACTAGTGCTCGTAGTGGCGCTTGGGTATTTGATACTGGATTAGTTGCCAATATTTGTAACTCGAAACAGGAGTTGTGGAATAAACGGAGAGTAGCTAAGAGCGAGGTGACGATGTGTGTTGGAAGTGCTTCCAAGGTTGTGATCACTATTGCACGCCCCCTCTACCTTCGGGATTAGTTTTAAACCTAAAATAAATGTTATTTGGTGCCTATGTTAAGCATGAACATTATATGGATCTTGTTTATGGCAAGACAATTATTCATTTAAGTCGAAGAATAATTGTTGTTCTGTCTACATGAATAATATCTGTTATGATCATGCACCCAATGTGAACGGTTTATTAAATACTCGATCTTAGTGATACACGTGTTCATAATATTGATGCCAAAAGATGCAAAGTTAATAATGATAGTACCACATACTTGTGGCACTATCGCTTTGGCCATATTGTTGTAAAGCACGTGAAAAACTCCATGCTAATGGGTCTTTGGAGTCATTCGATTTCGAATCACTAGAGACATGCGAACCATGCATGTTGGGCAAGATGACTAAGACCCCATTTTCTAGTACGATGGAGCGAGCAAGTGACTTGTTGGCAATAGTAGATATTGATGTATGTAGTCCAATGAGTGTTGAAGCACGCGGTGGATATCATTATTATCTTGCATTCAAAGATGATTTGAGTAGATACAGTGTATTTACTTGATCAAACACAAGTTTGGAATTTTGAAAAGTTCAAGCAATTTCAGAATGAAGTTGGAGATCATTGTGTCAAGAAGATAAAATGTCTATAATATGATCATGGAGGTGAATATCTAAGTTACGAGTTTGGTATGCAATTTAAGACAATGTGGAAATTGTTTCACAACTCACACCACCTGGAACACCACATCATAATGGTGTGTCTGAACATCATACTCGTACTCTATTGGATATGTTGCATTCTATGATGTCTCTTACCGATTTGCAACTATAATTTTGGGGTTATGCATCAGAGACAGCTACATTCACTTTAAACAGTGCACCATCTAAATCCATTGAGACAATACCATATGAATTATATTTTGGCAACCCAAGTTGTCGTTTCTTAAAGTTTGGATCTGTGATGCTTAATTATGTCAAGAGGCTTCAGCCTGATAAGCTCGAACCCAAAGGGGTGAAGCGTGTGTTCATAGGATACCCTAAGGAAACTATTGGGTATACCTTCTATTTCAGATTTGAAGGCAAGGTCTTTGTTGCTAAGAATGGATCCTTTCTAGAGAAGTAGTTTCTCTCGAATGATTTGAGTGGGAGGAAGGTAGAGATTGATGAGGTTATCGAACCTTCACTTCGATTGGAGAGTACCTCAACATAGAGAGATGTTCTTGTGATGCCTACACCAATTGAAGCGGAAGCTAATGATGATGATCATGAAGCTTCGTATCAAGTCACTATCAAACCTCATAAGTCAACAGTGACATGTACTACCCCGAGTGGTATGGTAATCCTGTCTTGGAAGTCATGTTGTTGGACAACGGTGAGCATACGAACTATGAGGAAGCGATGATGGGCCCAGATTCTGACAAATGCTGAATACCATGAAATCTGAGATAGGATCCACGTATGAAAAACCAAGTATGGACTTTGGTAGACTTGCCCGATGACATACATGCCATCAAGTATAAATGGATCTTTAAGAAGAAGACAGATGTTGATGGTAATGTCGCTATCTATAAATCTTGACTTGTCACAAAGGGGTTCCCAAAAAGTTCAAGGAGTTGGCTATGATGAGACTTCCTCACCGTAGCAATGCTAAAGTCTGTTTGAATTATGCTAGTAGTTACTGCATCTTTCGGTTATGACATCTGGCAGATGGATGTCAAAAACAACATTTCCTTAACGCTTTCCTTAAGGAAAGGTTGTATGTGATACAACCGAAAGGTTTTGTTGATCCCAAGGATGCTAAAAGGTAGGCAAGCTCCAGTGATCCTTCTATGGAGTGGTGCAAGCATCTCGGAGTTGCAATATACGCTTTGATGAGGTGATCATAGCTTCTGGGCTTATACAAAGTTTACAAAGAAACTTGTATTCACAAGGAAGTGAGTGGGAGCTCTATATCATTTTTGATAAGTATATATGGATGACATATTGTTGACTAGAAATTATGTAGAATTTTTAGAAAGCATAAAGGGTTGTTTGAAAGGAGTTTTTCAAAGGAAGATTTGGGTAAAGTTGCTTGATAAGACTTTCACAGAGCACACAACTTGACAAGATTTCGAAGGAGTTCAAAATGGATCAGTCAAAGGAGTTATTTCCTTTTATTGTATGGTGTGAAGTTGAGTAAGACTCAAAGTCTCGACCATGGCAGAGGAAAGGGAAAGGATGAAGGGAACCCCTTATGCTTCAGCCATATGCTCTATTATGTATGCCATGTTGTGTACCATACCTGATATGTAGCTTGCCATGAGTCTGGCAAGGGGGTACAAGAGTGATCCTGGAGTGGATCAATGGACAACGGTCAAGATTATCCTTAGATACATACACAGGCTTAAGGAAATGTTTCTCGGTTATGGAGGTGATAAAGACTTTTTCGTAAAGGGTGACGTCGATGCAAGCTTTGATACCGATCCGGATGACTCTAAGTCACAAACCGGATATGTATAATGGAGTAGTCATTTGGTAAAGATCCAAGTGGGCGTCATAGTAGCATCTACAGTATGACATAGAGATTTGCAAAGTACACACGCAATTGAATGTTTTAGACCCGTTGACTAAAACCTCTCTCAGAAGCAAAACATGAGCATACCCCATAACTCTTTGGGTGTTAATCACGTGATGATGTGAACTATATTATTGACTCTAGTGCAAGTGGAAGACTGTTCGAAATATGATACAACCTCTCTCCTAGCGCCCGCAGAACCACCCTCGACTGCACAAGCAAGATATAGGATATTAAGTAATCTTATAGATGATTCATCTCCAAGGAACGATCACCTATAAATTCAATGAATACTCTCTAGCATATACTTTGAAAAGAAGAGGTGTTGTTCATCATTTCAAATCTGCATATGAGTGTAGCAAGCAAAGACAAGCAAAAGATTGTGTCTTATCTTGCACACATAATTGCCAAAGAAGCATGTGTAGCAGTAGCAGACTGAAAACCTTTCTATAGGAACAAATATATTGACATAAGTTGCGATTATGTCTTTCGTTTACGCAGGGCAGTAAGAACTTTTATAGTACAATTTCAAGCTTTTGTTTACCAATCTTTGGGTGTGTGTTTGTGGATGGATGGCTAGTTGGAGGATTTAGGGGAGAAGTGAATGTTGAATAATATGGTCATGAAGTATAATTTAAAGGTTTCATGGCACCTTCAATCTCACAACTTCAGTAGGAAAATAGTGTCAGTGTTCTTGCATGAAGAAAAAACATAATTCAAATGTTGGACGATCAAGAATAATTTTCAGATGGAAAGAGAAGAACAATACTAGGGAGACAATGCTGGTGCGCGGCCTTGTTCATCGCCAAGATGATCCGTAACACCATCTAGATCCCAATTTGCTTCAAGCGATGTCGGTTGGCTCATCAGAAATTAAAGGAAATAAGAACAAGGTTACAGACTAGGTCTCCTAAGTCATCGTTGTTGCTTTCCCATGATCTAGCCTTTGACAAGAAGAGTGGAGGCGAGAGGTGGTTGTCCCTTGTGTTCAACGTCCTCTAGGGCGCCGCCGCACCTATTATCTCAAGCATCAATCCGCCACTTCTGATATGGTTTCGTCCCTGCACAGCTTGGTGGCTCAAAGGTCGATGGCATTACTGCCGGCCACGGAGGCACATAAGGTCAATGGTTGTCGTTCGCCACCATGGATCCAGATTGAGAAGAAAAAGGGGTAGGAGACAAGGAAATAGAGAAGGGGGTGGGGTGGGGAGAGGAGGACGTGGCATGCTTTGGTCGAGGGGAGCCACGGAGACGATTACGTGGCATGAACGACTCGGTGTGGAGTTCCTTCATAGGAAAGGAAACGAGACGAAGACATTTTTCCTCTTGTTTGTTTTCGGTTTTTCCTATCATTAACACGTTTTCCCTGGGCACAGTAAATCGACGTGGCATAGCTCAGCCGGTGCTCCTTGCTTGACTCTTAATGGGTTTAATTGGAGAAAATAGTGAAGTGATTACCAATGCTACAAATTCTTTCTTTCTTAGTTTATTAAAATGAATTTATCTTAGATTTTTATTTATTTAGTTAAAATACCAAATACAAAATAGATGCACAAAAGTATGGACGCCATCAACTCACACATATACTTTTTGGCATGTAACATGCACATATAGTGACACAATGCCTACTGAAGACCAAAATTTTGGAGTTTACAGATTGACGAAGTCACACTACATACTCGTCATCAACCAGAACGCCATTTTTTACAAATAATATTTTCTATTTTCGGTTCTTTGTATTGTTTTAATTCTTACTTTTGCACCTTTCCTCCCAAGGAAACTGCCAAAAGGGAAATACATATCACTATGAAATACAATATATTTATTGAAAAAAAGTAATATGCCCAACTATTGACGATTAAAAACTCATTGCACTCGGTTGAAAAATGCATACACTCTGTAAAGAATGCAATGCATCATGCAATACACTCTTCAAATATGCAATACGTAGTACACAGTTTTGAAATGAAATACCCTTGTCCAAAAAAATGAACTCCATAAAATTGAAGTACACGGTATCCATAGTACACTGAATAAGGAATGAGGTACACACAATCTAAAAATGGCATACAGTGTGTCGAAGAGTAGAATATACATGAGAATCAACTATACGTGGGCATGGGCAGCCCGGTCCGAAGCTCGACGTCCAGGGTGGGCTCGGGCCTCAATTTCCCGCCCATGTTCCAGCCCGAAGCCCGGGAAAAGCCTAATGAAGCATATTTTTTGACATATTTTAAGAAAAGTAGGTATAATGTAGTATTATATTGCCCCGAAATTCAATATTTATTATTTTTAATAGGTAAATTAGCCATTTTCCGAGGTACGGGCCAGGCCCGGGTTTGGGATTTTTTGTTTGGGCTTTGTGAAGCCCGACATGGCCCGGAGAATGCCCAGGTCTAGAACCAACGTTGGTTGAATTGTTAGTGGTGATGACGAAAAGCAGAGGCGAGATTAGTCTCCTTAACATAGTTCTCAAGCATGGCAAAACTTAGTGATGGCACAACAATTACAAATCACCCTTGTGCTACTAACGAGAGTAGGATCACGATCCAAGATCTCCAGCGCATGGAGAAGCCTTTAGCCCTTATAAGATCTCAGAGAGAAACGACCATGAGAGAGCTACAATGGCTTGGGATCAACAACTTTAAAATGTGATACACTCTGTCAAAGAGGTCAATATACATGAGAAGGTGATGACACTCTTCACTTGCAAAAAAATAACAACTAAAAGTTTATTGGTCAGTACAAACCAAGTTTTCAGTCATTCAATTGCATTATCCTCATTCTTCCAAAAGGGTCTATACCAGAGCTTTTATTTAGTGTAGACCACATGCCCAAATATTTCTTAGTCATTAATAATGATTAGTCTTTATTTAGTAGGATCACTCAGTCAGACAAAAGGAAGATTGATAGCAAATGCTTAACTTCTTATCTACTCATCTCAAGGATAATGTCAACAATAAATAATAAACATGATCACATATCTTAACAGCTTATTATACTCATGGACCCTTCTCCAACATACTATGGTTACTTGAAGCTTTAGGTTAGCTCAAGGAAATAAAAGTAAAACATTTGCCCTTCGAATAGAGAAACAGAGATTGTCCCGATCTTTTGTTTTTGTGTGGGTGATCAAAAACTTAGTGAATTCAAACCTTATTTTCCATTGACTTTTATGGTGGTACCCATCTGCACTATTATATATTAAGGTTGTTTTCACTATCACAGGTTCATGGAAAACTTCAATTCCAAATCACTAAAAGTTCAAACAGTTTTAATTGGAACAGTTTTACCTACACTGACAATAGTTTACGTGGAATGGCCTTACTTAGATAGATAAGTACGTTTGGCATGTATCAACATACAACATGCTTATCACCAATAACAACCTACACATAAGGAGCCACTAACAAGGAGAGTGGATCAACATAACAATGAAAACAGAGAATGTGGCTTTGATAAAGATGCTCGGTTCTACAAATCAATTGTGAAAGCTCCTAAGATGGGTTTTCCCAAGTTCAATGGCACTACTACCCAAAAATTTCTCAGAACAATGAAAATACATTTTCCCATTGTATATGTACTTGTTGATGCCTACTATGCATGGATGTATACTACTAGGGGCACACATATGGCTCAGAAATTTAGGGGTGTTGGAAGAAAACCTGACCCAAAATAAAATTTGCCAAGTGATGTGCAAGAGAAACTGGCCCAATTTTTTTCCAAGTAATGTGCAAGAGATTCTATATCAACAACTCTTATGAGGTGCTAGAAAACTTGAAAACTATTAAGCCATGAAAAGTGTTGCATATTATATGTTCATCATTATTTTCCTGTATTGACATTGTCGCAAACCCTACATCCAAATCTCTCCTAGATGAATTCATGATGTATTCAAATATAGGCAAGGGCAGCAATTGCTAGGAAGTTTGATCATCTATACCACATAATCATGACACAGAGCCTGCTAGGACTAGACCATATAGAGTACCCCGCCAACAGAAGACGAAAATGGAACAACATGTGCAATAACTTTTAGACTCTTCCATCATCAAGCCTAGTAAATGCACATATGCCTCTCTCGATATATTAGTAAAGAATAAAGAGAGCTAGAGGTTATGCATTGACTAAAGAAAGATGAACTCACAAATTGTTAAAAACAAATTTCCCATCCCTGTCATAGAGGTCTATATGGACGAATTACATGGAGAGTGATGCCTTCTTCAAACTGTATCTTAGATTTGGGTATCCCCAAAAAAGAAAGGAACAAGAAGATGTACACAAAATTGCATTAGTAACATACTTTGGGTATTATGAGTATCTAGTTATGCCATTTGGACTGACTAATTTTCCGACTACATTCCAGCCTCTCATGAACCATGTCATTTCTAGATTCATGGGGGAGTTTATCCTTATCTTATTTCACGGTATACTTTTGTATGGTAAAGGCTTTGAGGAGCACTTATCCCACATGAGGATTGTGCTATACACATTGAGGGATAATCAGTTATAAGCTAAATTGTGCAAAGGTGCATTTTCCTCACAACAAGTGGAATACCTAGGTTATATGATCAATGTTGAAGGATTATTCACTGGTCCTCGCAAAAAATTGACACTGATGGGGACTGGCAAGTATCTAGAACCATCTATCATTTAGAAGCTTCCTAGGCATCGCTAAGTATTACATAATGTTTTTCTAACACTATGTAGTAATCGGGAGGAACATGACATTCTAAAAAAGGATCTTTACAGTGGACTAATGCTCAAACAAAAGCTTTTAATCAGCTCAAACTCAGCTTGGCATATGCCCATGTACTAGATCTTCCTAATTTCATTGATCACCTTGGAAATTTATGTAGTTGGAAGAGGGATTGTAGCAGTGTTAATGCATAAAAAGGGAGACATTTACCTTACAGTAACATATTTTTCATGCCAAAAACAATTAACTATACAACTAAATAAAGTATTCCTGTGGAAATATTGAAAGTATTTGGTAGCTAGTGTTGGAAATATGCCCTAGAGGCAATAATAAATTAGTTATTATCATATTTCCTTGTTCATGATAATCGTTTATTATCCATTCTATAATTGTATTGATCGAAGACTTAGATGCATGTGTGGATACATAAACAAAACCATGTACCTAGTATGCCTCTAATGGACTAGCCCGTTGATCAAAGATGGTTAAGATTTCCTAGCCATGGACATGAGATGTCATTTGATAACGGGATCACATCATTAGGAGAATGGTGTGATGGACAAGACCCAAACTACAAACATAGCATATGATCGTGTCAGTTTATGCTACTGTTTTCTGCATGTCAAGTATATGTTCCTATGACCATGAGATCATGCAACTCATTGACATAGGAGGAGTGCCTTTTGTGTATCAAACGTCGCAACGTAACTAGGTGACTATAAAGGTGCTCTACAGGTATCTCAGAGGGTGTCTGTTGGGTTGACATGGATCAAGACTGGGATTTGTTACTCCGTGTGACAGAGAAGTATCTCAGGGCCCACTCGGTAATACAACATCACAATAAGCCTTGCAAGCAATGTGACTAAGTGTTGGTCACGGTATCTTGTATTATGGAACGAGTAACAAGGTTGAACTAGGTATATAGATACCGGCAATCAAATCTCGGGCAAGAACAAAGGGAACATCATACGGTATTAACTGGATCCTTGACATAGAGGTTCGACCGATAAAAGATCTTCGTAGAATATGTAGGAACCAATGTGGACATCCAGGTCCCCCCATTGGTTATTGACCGTAGAGGTGTCTCGGTCATGTCTACATAGTTCTCGAACCCGCAGGGTCTGCACACTTAAGGTTTGGTGACGTTTCGATAGTATAGAGTTATGTATGGTGGTGACCGAAGGCTGTTCGGAGTCCCGGATGAGATCCCGGATGTCACGACGAGCTCCAAAATGGTCTAGAGGTAAATATTCATATATAGGAAGTCCTATTTTGGTCGCCAAAAAAGTTTCGGGCTCATCAGAAGTGTACCGGGAGTGTCAGTAGTGTACCGGGGGACCATCGGGAGAGGTATTTCGACCCAAGAGGCTACATAGGTTGTGGAAGGGTGGAAACCAGCCCTTAGTGGGCTGGTGGAAGTCCTCTAAGAGGCCCATGCGGCTGGACTTGAGGAAGAGAGAAAAAAAGCCAAGGTGGAAGTAAATTCAAAGTAGGAAAGGAGGAATCCTAACCCTACTAGGATTGGAGGAGGATTCCTCCAATCCTCCTTGCGCAAGGGCAGCCTTAGCGCCAGCCCTCCTCCTCCCTCCCTATAACATCCCAAAATTTCATTTTTGGAATGTTATGATATATAGCTATGCATCACATTGTTTGAATGAAGTGAATTGTTGAAGTTTTTCTTTTGTAATTCTAAAAGGCCACTTCAATTTATTCTTATACTTGTTTCCTCCTATTTGAAAACCCTTGGAATATTCATAAAAAAGAGAGGAGTAATATGACACTCCACACCAGGGGCATCTTGGTGAGTTATTTGAACAATAAAACCAGGGGGTTATTTGAAAGTTTATCTCAAAAGAATTTAAAATCAATTAGGCATTTTCCGAAGAAAAAAATTAAAGTATTCATTTTGACAAAGGAAAAATGTTCATTAAATAGCATTTATTCCCCTGATCATTTTGATATATATATTTTGTATGTTTGGAAATGATTTGAATGCATTAAAGAGTTTTGAACGCTCTGGAAAAATAGAAAAGGAAACAGATTTAAAGCGTTTAATCAGAAAACCGGCCGGCCCACAGCCTTTCAACCACGAGATCCCTCCGGATCGGTCACCGCCGTGCTAACCTTGCCCTCTCTCTCACTGACACGTGAGACCCACTGTCCGACAACGTCATCCGCGCGCCCGTGTCCTTCCTCGCGCCAGACCACGTCGCCGGAGATCTCTCCTCTCCGGATCTCCCTCCTCTCTCCCTCTCCCGACCCCGCACCTGGCCTATAAAAAGCCCTACCCTCGTCGCTCTCCATTCCACCCTGCTACCCCCTCTACCCTTGCCAGAACGCCACCGCGCCACCTCGCCGGAGTTCTGACTCCACCCGAAACCCCCAGAGCTCCTGGCCGTCGCCACACTCACCCCCACTCCCCTCTGACGCCACCATTCGACACCGGATCTTTGCCGCCGTCGCCTGTGCATTTCACATGCCGCCCTCGACCACCGCAGCACATCCCCGAGCATCTCTGACCTTCGGCCGCCATCGACCTCGTCGGAACTCTGACCCCCTCCTTTGTAAGCCGCCACCTCCACCCGCAACCGTCAGATCTAGGATCTACGCTCCAGATTAGAAATTTTATAAAAACGAACCGGTACGCGTTAGTTTTCGGTCGTCTGCCGCAAACACCCCGCATGCTCACGACCTCGGCAAATCACAGCACGCCACGTAGCCCTGTCCGTTTGCTAGGAATTTTGTTCTTTTCTATTTTGTTTTAGAAAACAGAATGTTTTCTATTTTTGTTTTAGTTGTAAATTTTAAACTAATTAGTTTTTTTAATTGATTCTTTTTTAATTAGGTCACAAATTTCATGTAGTTTCATCCTGTAGTCTTAGATTTCAAATTTGAACTTTTAAATTTGAATCTAACCAAATTTGCTTAAATTACTAAAATCTGTATAACTAGAGTTTAAAAATATATTTTTGTATGAATCTTTTTGCCACTGGTTTGCATTAGTCAGTCCTATCATCCTACAAAGTTTGAGAAATTTTAGGATAAATTTGGTTAGTGTTTAAAAAAACAGAATCTGTTTAGTTCTTAATAGAGTTTAGTTAATTTGATTTTAGTTTAGTTTGAATCTAAGTTAGTTTTAACTTTTGTTTTTAGTTTTCATTAGGTTCTGTTGTTTCAACATTAGGTGAAATAATTTGCTGTTAATAAAAATAATTGTTTAGTTTTATACCTCATTGTTATAGGAAATCTTCATTCCTTTCCATTAGGTATAGTTTTATAAAGCAATTTAGTTTTACTTTTCACAAAACATTTAGGAGATTTAATTATGTCTTCTAATAAAGAATTTTAGTAATTCTTTTCTGTTAAGTGATGTTCTGTTTATAATAATAATAATAATAATAATAATAATAATAATTTTGTTTCATACTCAAATACTATAGGAAACTCTAGTATCTACATTAAGTGGTGTTTTATAAAAAATCATAATTTTAGTAGCATTTATTTTCACTAAACTTTTAGTGGATTTAATTATGTTTACTAAATATAAATTTTATTATTTCTTTTCTTTTAACTATTGTTTTGTTATTAAAAATAGTTTATTGGTCTTATTTTTTTAGTAGTTTTGACACAAAAAAAATTGTGAGACAAATATTGGTTTTGAATTTGTTTCTCTTGATTGATACTATTGAATTGTTTTATTTTAATCTTGCTGATTGTGTGAGTTGTATTATTAGTTGTATGCTTATTGTGTGCTTTGTTTGATTCGTTAGATAATCCGGAGTGCGAAGCTTGTTATCTAGAGTCACTTGAGTACGAGGATCGTCAACAAGGCAAGTCACTTTGTTCATGTTTACCCATGTTTTTATTGCATTAGTTCTACCATCTCCCCAATTGCATGCAAAGTAGGTAATTTGGAAACTTGGTTACTTGATGTAGTATCATGTGGTAGGATCCCCTCAACCCTTTTGACACCTTGGCCCCGGGAAACGTTGATTTATATTTTACTATGCTAATAGTAGACGGGGTTGGTTGTGTGATTCATGAGAGTTGTGAGATAATAATTTCAAGACCTACAAGATGATCAAGACTTCAAGACCCAAGTTTTCAACATACCTCTGGGTGGATGATGGTTGAACGGCGCCTAGGAGAAACCAGTGGTTAGCCTAGGTGTTGCTGAAGAAGTGCCAGTATTCACGCGGAAAGGTCCACCCAGGCACAAAGAGATGGATGGATGCTTCAAGACCCAAGGCTTACCTGCACAGCCACAAGCCATTATGGGCTCTGGCTTGGTTGGATATCGTGGTGACCCTGGACAGGCGGTGCTACGAGATGTAGAAGAACGGTAGGAAAGGATGGGCACCGACTGAGTCTCAGGGAAACCCTTTAGAAGACCATGTTTTGGTCATCCGTTTCTCAAACACCCGGAAGTGCGAGAAATCCAACGGAGGCGATCAAATCTTGTGGGGAACGTGTGCAAAACTCTGTAGAGTACCCAAACCTAATCCATTAGCCGTGTCCACGGTCATGGACAACTTGAGCGAAAGGAACTGAAACTATCTGGAATTCTCAACAGAAATAATGATATTGATGTGGGTATAAATGACAACTTGGGCATGAGAATTGGTTGGTGGAACCATCTCATTAATCAACCAACATTGTAGTAATAATATCCCCCCCTCTTGTACTAGGAATTTTTTTTGGCTTTATGCAAAACTTACTACCCCCACCCGGCCAAATATGCATATAGAATAGATGATTTACTAGACACCCCCTCTTTTGTGACATTACCGGCATATTCAATATGCTGACCTACATGGCTGCAACGTATCATGTTGCAGAGTATTTTTCCGACCAGGAGTGAGGATACGCTCTAAGCTCGGTGAGATGCCCTTGGAGTCAGATGGACTCAACTACCTTTGAAGCTTCCGCAAGATTAGTTATTCTCATGAGTTGGCCTTCAGCCACTTTATTGTAATTCTTATTGTAATAAAGGACTCGATATGAGATTTCGATTTATAAAGCTGTGTGATTTCCCTTTGATATATACATTGATGTAACGTGTGTGTACCAGCATGATCTTGGGATGGTACAGAAACACTGGAGATTCGACCTTTCAGGTCGGGTCGCTACAGAGATGGTATCAGAGCACACGCTCACCGTAGGACGTAACCTCTAGGATTGGAAAAGACTTAGGATTTATCTTCTCATTTCTGACTTCCCTCCGATTTATTTCAAAATTTATAGATGGCTGCCTTCATCCCAGTTTTGATCACGGAGTTTTGTCAGCCTAACGCGACGATGCCCTTTGGCAAGGAGCTGGTGAAGATTGTTAGGGACGTAAGGATCGCTTTGCCAAGCATCACCTGGACTCCTATCATGTCTTTTCCACAAGATGGTCGCTACAGGATCGAGGTGCACATACCCGGAAAGACCTTTGGAAATCGTAAGGAACCCATCGACTTCAAGTTTGTGGCACCCAGCTGGATTCTTGGGAGGGACATGGCAATTCATTGTGCCCTTGGACGTATTCAGGAGGAATACAGGCGTGGTCCCATTTCACCAGGACTCAACATGGTTTGTCACAGGGATGCAAATGGAAATATCATAAACACTCCCACTAAAGAATCCACCATTTCCTATATCCAGATTTTGGAGACGCACATCAGGACCTTGGAGCTTCGGGTACATGCCAATGCAAAGATGATCAAGAGGCTGATGAACTGCGAGATTGACCTCGAAGCTGACCTACGGGAAGCCAAGTACGAGCATGAGCATGAAGTGAAGGATTTCTTAGAGAGGATCGATAAGCTGAACACTCGCATTGCAACTCTGGAGGAACAGTTGGACATGGGGGAAAATCTTCACCCAGAAGGAGACATGGCTCCCTTGATCAGCAAAGATGATGACTATGAGGAGAGCGTCACCGGAGGAGGCCACTTCAACAAGTACTTTTGAGGAGAACTTTAGTTATGCCCCCATGTATCTTTATTTTCATCGTTAAAGCATAGGTCGATGGTTAGTTTGATTTGGAGATTTGTATCTCGATGTTTGAACCTTGAGTTGAATAAATGAATGAGTGTTTGGTGTGATATGTTTTTTGCATTACATATGGGTAGTGAAATTTCCTTTTAGGTCCTTGTTCCATTCTAATTCTCACCCCTCTGAAAACAGCAGCATGCCACGCCTTGAAACTCCATATAGGAAACCATGTTTTTCCCACCAACCTCATCGTATTAGAATCCCAGGGATTGGATGTAATCCTAGGCATGGATTGGGTGACCAAGTATGAAGGAAATCTTGATTTCCCCAGCAAGTCTATTTTACTCACCACCCCAGAGAACAAGAGGATTAAGTATGTATCCCGACGCACACGGATGAGTGCTCAGTTAAATTCCCTCACATGAGTTGTTCAGGAGGAAGTGCCGGTGGTACAAGACTTTCCAGATGTATTCCCGAAGGAATTACCAGGCATGCCACCAGATAGAGAGATTGATTTTCTGATAGAGTTACTACCAGGAACCGCCCCAATTTTCAAGAGACCCTATCGGATGCCCGCAAATGATTTAGTAGAAATCAAGAAGCAGATTAAGGAGTTATTGGATAAAGGATATATTCGCCCAAGTTCTTCACCTTGGGGAGCCCCAGTTCTTTTGGTGGAGAAGAAAGATAAAACCTTGAGGATGGTAGTCGATTATCGTGCATTGAACGAGGTGACTATCAAGAACAAGTACCCTCTGCTAATGATTAATGACTTGTTTGATCAGCTAGTAGGAGCCAAAGTATTCTCCAAGATTGATCTTCAATCAGGGTATCACCAATTGAAAATACGTGAACACGATATACCCAAAACAGCCTTCACCACAAGGTATAGCTTATATGAGTATACAGTCATGTCTTTTGGTTTGACTAATGCTCCTGCTTACTTCATGAATATGATGAACAAGGTGTTTATGGAATACCTGGACAAGTTTGTCGTGGTGTTCATCGATGACATTTTGATATTCTCCAAGAGCGAGTTAGAACACAAGGAACACTTGCGTTTAGTTCTGGAGAAGCTTAGAGAGCATCAGTTATATGCCAAGTTCAGTAAATGTGAATTCTGGCTGACGGAAGTCGGATTCCTTGGACACATTATTTCCGGTGAAGGAATAGCGGTAGACTCCGCTAAGGTTGAAGCAGTTACTGAGTGGAAGTCACCCACCTCAGTTAAGGAGATCCGCAGTTTTCTCGGACTCGTCGGATATTACCGGAGATTCATTGAGAATTTCTCAAAGATTGCCAAACCCATGATGGAATTGTTGAAGAAAGAGTCTAAGTACATCTGGACTGAGGAATGTGAGGCCAGTTTCCAGGAGTTGAAGAAACGTTTGGTCATAGCCCCAGTGTTGATACTGCCAAACATTCGGAAGGACTTCCAGGGTTATTGTGACGCATCACGTCAAGGACTTGGAGGAGTACTCGTGCAGGAGGGAAAAGTTGTAGCCTATGCATCCAGATAGCTACGACCCCATGAGTTGAATTATGCCACCCATGATTTGGAACTAGCAGCCGTAGTGCACGCACTCAAGACCTGGAGACATTTCCTTATCGGAAATAGTTGTGATGTTTACACTGATCATAAAAGCCTGAAGTATATCTTCACACAGAAGGAGTTGAACCTTAGGCAGAGGAGATGGTTAGAGTTAATCAAGGACTATGACATGAGACTGCATTACCATCCAGGAAAGGCAAATGTTGTAGCAGATGCTTTGAGTCGAAAGAGTTATGTGAACACACTCATAGCAGGAGGATTACCCCAGGTATTAACCGATGATCTTAGAGAGCTCCGGCTAGAGATAGTTCCAAAAGGATATGTTGCCACACTAGAGATCTAGTCCACCTTGACTGAAAGAATTCGTGAAGCCCAGAAATCGGAGAAGGAGATAGCTGAGATAAAGCAAAGAATGAAGGATGGAAAAGCTAAAGACTTTCGTGAAGATGAACAAGGAACTTTGTGGTTTGAGAACCGAATCTATGTGCCCAATGACCCAGAGCTCAGGAAGTTGATACTTCAAGAGGCCCACGATTCACCATACTCGATACACCCGGGCAACACCAAGATGTACCTGGATTTGAAGGAAAGTTACTGGTGGACGGTATGAAGAAGGATATTGTCGAACATGTTGCGGTATGTGATGTTTGTCAGCGAGTAAAGGCGGAAC
The DNA here is from genome assembly GCA_022496015.1 of Hordeum marinum. NCBI lineage: Eukaryota > Viridiplantae > Streptophyta > Magnoliopsida > Poales > Poaceae > Hordeum > Hordeum marinum. The sequence goes on along the minus strand of CM039674.1, from coordinate 417,035,993 downwards.
ATCAGAAACCAGCAGGGTTACTCCAACCTTTGCCGATACCCGAGTGGAAATGGGATAAGCTTGGTATGGACTTCATCATAGGATTACCCAGGACCTGTTCAGGTTATGATTCCATCTGGGTAGTGGTCGATCGCTTGACCAAGGTAGCTCATTTCATTCCGGTGAAGACCACCTATACCAGTGCTAAGTTAGCCAAGATATATATGACCAGGATCATATGTCTGCATGGAGTTCCGAGGAGTATCGTGTCAGATAGAGGAACACAATTTACCTCAAAGTTTTGGCATCTGTTACATGAAACTATGGGTACAAGGCTAGAATTCAGTACAACTTTTCATCCGCAGACCGATGGACAAACCAAGCGAGTCAATCAGATTCTGGAGGACATGTCGAGAGCTTCTGCGCTAGACTATGGGTCTAGTTGGGATGACAACTTACCTTACGCAAAGTTCTCGTACAACAACAGTTATCAAACGAGTCTCAAGATAGCCCCTTTTGAAGCTTTATACGGAAGGAGGTGCAGAACACCATTGATGTGGGATAGTGTTGGAGACCGACAACTTTTTGGTCCCGATCTTATCCGAGATTCTGAAGAAAAGGTCAAACTGATTCGAGACCGACTCGAGATAGCCCAATCCAGGCAGAAAAGCTATGCTGATAGCAAACGCAAGGAGGTGACGTATGAAGTGGGCAACCGAGAATATCTTCATGTGTCCCCACTTCGAGGAATCAAGAGGTTTTGTGTTAAAGGAAAGTTAGCACCCAGATTCATAGGCCCCTACAAAATTCTTGATTGTAGAGGCGAAGTTGCATACAAGCTGGAATTGCCGGAAGGATTGTCCAGAGTTCATGATGTTTTCCATGTTTCCCAGCTGAAGAAATGCCACGCTAAGATGGTTGATATTCCTTTGAGAGACACAGTGTCCCTAGAGGCCATACAACTTGACAGTGACCTGACCTACGAGGAGAAGCCTGTCAGAATCCTCGAGACTACCAACAGAGTTACCCGTAGCAAGACCATCAAGTTCTGTAAGGTTCTGTGGAGTCACCACACCGAGGAAGAAGCAACCTGGGAACGCGAAGAAGATCTTCGTAGAGACCACCCGCACCTATTTTCTAGCCAACCCGAATCTCGAGGGCGAGATTCATCTTAAGGTGGGTAGGTTTGTAACATCCCAACATTTCATTTTTGGAATGTTATGATATATAGCTATGCATCATCATCACATTGTTTGAATGAAGTGAATTGTTGAAGTTTATCTTTTGGAATTCTGAAAGGCCACTTCAATTTCTTCTTATACTTGTTTCCTCCTATTTGAAAACCCTTGGAATATTCATAAAAAAGAGAGGAGTAATATGACACTCCACACCAGGGGCATCTTGGTGAGTTATTTGAACAATAAAACCAGGGGTTATTTGAAAGTTTATCTGAAAAGAATTTAAAATCAATTAGGCATTTTCTGAAAAAACAAAATTTTAAAATATTCATTTTGACAGAGTAAAAAATTTCATTAAATAGCATTTATTCCCCTAATTATTTTGATATATAGTTCCTATGTTTGGAAATGATTTGAATGCATTAAAGAGTTTTAAACGCTCTGGAAAAATAGAAAAGGAAACAGATTTAAAGCGTTTAATTAGAAAACTGGCCGGCCCACAGCCTTTAAACCCCGAGATCCCTCCGGATCGGTCACCGATGCGCTAACCTCGCCCTCTCTCTCAGTGACATGCGGGACCCACTATCCGATAGCATCATCCGCACACCCGTCTCCTTCCTCGTGCCAGACCACGTCGCCGGAGATCTCTCCTCTCCGGATCTCCCTCCTCTCTCCCTCTCCCGACCCCGAACCTGGCCTATAAAAAGCCCTGCCCTTGCCGCTCTACATTCCACCCCGCTACTCCCTCTACCCTCGCCGGAACGCCACCGCGCCACCTTGCCGGAGTTCTAACTCCACCAGAAACCCCCAGAGCTCCTGGCCGTCGCCACACTCACACCCACTCCCCTCTGACGCCACCATTCGACGTCGGATCTTCGCCGTTGTTGCCTGAGCATTTCGAACGCCGCCCTCGACCACCGCAGCACATCCCCGAGCATCTCTGACCTCCGACCGCCGTCGACGTCATCGGAACTCCGACCCCCTCCTCTGTAAGCCGCCACCTCCACCCACAACCGTCAGATCTAGGATCTACGCTCCAGATTAGAAATTTTATAAAAACGAATCGGTACGCGTTAGTTTTCGGTCGTCCGCCGCAAACACCCTGCATGCTCACGACCTCGGCAAATCACAGCACGCCACGTAGCCCTGTCCGTTCGCTAGGAATTTTGTTTTTTTCTGTTTTGTTTTAGAAAACAAAATGTTTTCTGTTTTTGTTTTAGTTGTAACTTTTAAACTAATTAGTGTTTTTAATTGATTCTTTTTTGCATTAGGTCACAAATTTCATGTAGTTTCATCCTGTAGTCTTAGATTTCAAATATGAACTTTTAAATTTGAGTCTAACCAAATTTAATTAAATTAGTAAAATATGTATAACTAGAGTTTAAAAATATATTTTGTTATGAATCTTTTTGCCACTGGTTTGTATTAGTTAGACCTATCATCCTACAAAGTTTGAGAATTTTTAGGATAAATTTGATTAGTGTTTAAAAAAACAGAATCTGTTTAGTTCTTAATAAAGTTTAGTTAATTTGATTTTAGTTTAGTTTGAATCTGAGTTAGTTTAACTTTTGTTTTTAGATTTCATTAGGTTTTGTTGTTTCAACATTAGGTGAAATAATTTGCGGTTAATAAAAATAAATGTTTAGTTTTATACCTCATTGTTATAGGAAATCTTCATTCCTTTCCATTAGGTATAGTTTTATAAAGCAATTTAGTTTTACTTTTCACAAAACATTTAGGAGATTTAATTTTGTCTTCTAATAAAGAATTTTAGTAATTCTTTTTTGTTAAGTGATGTTCTGTTTATAATAATAATAATAATAATAATAATAATAAATTTGTTTCATACTCAAATACTATAGGAAACTCTAGTATCTACATTAAGTGGTGTTTTATAAAAAAATTATAATTTTAGTAGCATTTCTTTTCACTAAAGTTTTAGTGGATTTAATTCTGTTTACTAAATATAAATTTTATTATTTCTTTTCTGTTAACTATTGTTTTGTTATTAAAAATAGTTTATTGGTCTTATTTTTTTAGTAGTTTTGACACACAAAAATTGTGAGACAAATATTGGTTTTGAATTTCTTTCTCTTGATTGATACTATTGAATTGTTTTATTTTAATCTTGCTGATTGCGGAATTGCTCCACCACCATCGCTGAAGCGCCGTCACGCTGCCAGTGAACTCTTCTTCCTCTCCACTTCCTCTTGCTGGATCAAGACGGTGGAGACCGTCATCAAGCTGCACCTGTGCTGAACGTGGAGGTGACGTCCGTTCAGCGCTAAATCGGAAGGACCGTGATCAAGATCGCGAGATGGTTCGTGATGAGTTCGCGGGACGGATCGTGATGAGTTCGCGAGACGGATCGTGATGTGTTCGCGGGATGGATCATGATTGGATCGCGAGACGGATCGTGATGAGATCGCGGGACGCTCGGCGATTTGGATCGCGAAGATGTTCAACTACACCAACCGCGTTTCTTAACACTTCCCGCTTAGCGATCTACAAGGGTATGTAGATCCACTCTCCCTCTTGTAGATGCTCATCACCATGGATAGATCTGCGTGTGTGTAGGAAAAATTTTGTTTCCCATGCGACGTTCCCCAATAGTGGCATCATGAGCTAGGTCTTTATGTTGATGAGATCTCGAGTAGAACACAAAAGGTTTGTGGGCGTTGATGCTTAGATTGCTTCCTCCCTTTGTCAGATTTTGGTTCAGTGGTATTGTGAGATGAAGCGGCCCGGACCAACATTACTCGTACGCTTATGAGAGACCGGTTCCCTCGACGCAACTTGTTGCCTAGATGGCTTGCGGGTGGCAGATTCTCTCACTTTAGTTGGATCGGATTCGACAAAGGCGGTCCTTGAGAAGGTTGAAAAGCAAATTATGTATCACCATTGTGGTTTATGCGTAGGTGAGAATCGTTCTTGCTAGAAACCCGTAGCAGCCACGTAAAACATGCAACAACAATTAGAGGACGTCTAACTTGTTTTTGCAGGGTATGTTGTCATGTGGTATGGCCAATTACATGATGTGATGTATGTGATGTATGAGATGATCATGTGATGTATAGAATTTCACGACTTGCATGTCGATGAGTACGGCAACCGGTAGGAGCCATAGGGTTGTCTTTAATTATTGTATGACATGCGTGTCAATCATTAAGCGCTATGTAATGCTTTAATTTATCGCTAAATGGTAGCAATAGTAGTAGAAGCATGTTGGGCACGACAACCCCGATGGCGACACGTTGATGGAGATCAAGATGATGGAGATCATGGTGTCTTGCCGGTGACGATGGAGATCATGCTGGTGCTTTCAAGATGGAGATCTAAAGCACAAGTTCATGGCCATATCATGTCACTTATGAATTGCATGTGATGTTAATCCTTTTATGCACCTTGTTTTGCTTAGTATGACGGTAGCATTATAAGGTGATCCCTTACTTAAATTTCAAGACAAATTGTGTTCTCCTCGAGTGTGCACCGTTGCGAAAGTTCTTCGTGTCGAGACACCACGTGATGATCGGGTGTGATAGACTCTACGTTCACATACAATGGGTGCAAGCCAGTGTTGCACATGCAGAACACTCGGGTTAAACTTGACGAGCCTAGCATGTACAGACATGGCCTCGGAACACAAGAGACCGAAAGGTCGAACATGAGTCATTTAGTAGATATGATCACATTATGATGTTCACCATTGTAACCACCTCAACTCACGTGATGATCGGACTTGAGTTGGTGAATTTGGATCATGTATCACTCGAATGACCGGAGGGATGTCAATTTGAGTGGGAGTTCTTAAGTAATATGATTAATTGAACTCATTATCATGAACATAGTCAGTAGTGTCTTTGCAAAATTATATTGTAGATTACTAGCTCACGCTGTAGCTCCCTTGTATTTTTTATATGTTCCTAGAGAAATAGAGTTGAAAGATGATGGTGGAAATATTGCGGACTGGCTCCGTGATCTGAGGATTGTCCTCGTTGCTGCACAGAAGGCTTGTTTCCTTAATGCACCGCTCGGTGCGCCAACCCCTCTAGCATCGTCTGTAGATGTTGTGAACATCTGACAGGTAGGTGCTGATGACTACTTGATAGTTTAGTGCGCCATGCATTACGGCTTAGAATTAAGGCTTCTAAACGTTTTGAACGTCACGGAACATATGAGATGTTCTAAAGAGCTAAAATTAGGATCTCAGGCTCGTGCCCATGTTGCGAGATATGAGATCTCCAACAAGATTCTTTGCCTGCAAGATTAACGAGAATAGCTTAATCATTGAGCATGTGTTCAGATTGTCTGGGTGCTACAATCGCTTGAATCAAGTGGGAGTTCATCTTCCAGATAAGATAGTGATTGATAAAGTTCTCCAAGTCACTTTCACTAAGCTACTAGAACTTGGTGATGAACTATAAAATACCAGGGATAGAATTAATGATCCCTGAGCTATTCGCGATGTTTGACACCGCGAAGGTAGAAATCGAGAAGGAGCGTCAAAGTGTTGATGGTTAGTCAAAACCACTAGTTTCGAGAAGGGCAAGAGCAAGGAGGGAAACTTCATGTATAGTAAGTCAGTTGCAGCTCCAGTGAAGCAACCCAAAGTCTAACCCAAACCCAAGACTAAGTGCTTCGATTATGAGGAGAACGGTCGCTGAAGCGGAACAACCCTAGATACTTGGTAGATAAGAAGACTGGCAAAGTCGACAGAAGTATATTTGATGTAAGTGTTATTGATGTGTACCTTGCTAGTACTCCTAGTAACACCTAGGTATTGGATACCGGTTCGGTTGCTAAATGTTAGTAACTCGAAGTAAAAGCTATGGAATAAACGGATACTAGCTAAGTGTGAGGTGACGATGTGTGTTGGAAATGTTTCCAAGGTTGATGTGATCAACATCGCACGCTCTCTCTACCTTCGATATTAGTGACGAACCTAAATAAATGTTATTTGGTGTTTTGCGTTGAGCATGAACGTGATTAGATCATGTTCATTGCAACACGGTTATTCATTTAAGTTAGAAAATAATGGTTATTCTATTTACATGAATAATACCTTCAATGGTCATGCACCTAGTAAGAATGGTTTGTTGAAACTTGATCGTAGTAATGCACATGTTCATAACATTGATGCCAAAAAGATACAAAGTTAATAATGATAGTACCACATGCTTGTGGCACCGCCGCTAAATGTCATATTGGTATGAAGTGCATGAAGAAACTCTACGCTGATGGATCTTTGGACTCATTCGATTTCGAATCGGTTGAGATGCGAACCATACCTCTTGGTCAAGATGACTAAGGACCCCGTTTTCTGTTTGATGAAGCGGGCAAGTGATTTATTGGAAATGATACATGTTGATGTATGCAATCCAATGAGTCTTGTAGCGTGCGGTGAATATCGTTATTTTCTTACCTGCACTGATGATTTGAGTAGATATAGTGTATATTTACTTAATGAAACACAAGTCTGAATCGTTTGAAAGGTTCAAGCAAATTCAGAGTGAAGTTTTAAGATCATCGTGACAAGAAGATAAAAATATTTGCGATATGATCATGGAGGTGAATATCTGAGTTACGAGTTTGGCATACAACTTTGGACAATGTGAGAATTGTTTTCACAACTCACGCCACCTAGAACACCATAGTGTGATGGTGTGTCCGAACATCATAGTCGTGCTCTATTGGATATGGTGCATGCTATGATGTCTCTTATCGTTTTGTTACTATAATTTTGGGGTTATGCATTAGAGACAACTACATTCACTTTAAATAGGGCACCATCTAAATCCGTTGAGATGACACCATGTGAAGTATGGTTTGATAGAAACCTAAGCTGTCATTTCTTAATGTTTGGGGCTGCGACGCTTGTGTGGAAAATGTTTTCACCTAATGAGCTCGAACCCAAAGCGGACAAATGCATCTTCATAGAATACCTTAAGAACAGTTGGGTGAACCTTCTATTTCAGATCCAAGCATAAAATGTTTGTTGCTAAAATTGGGTCCTTTCTCGAGAAAAGGTTTCTCTTGAAAGAATTGAGTGGGAGGAGGATAGAACTTGATGAGGTTATTGAACCTCTGTTTCAACCAGAGAGTAGCGCAGCACAGGAAGATGTTTCCGTGAAGCCTACGTTAGTTGAAGAGGAAGTAAATGATGATGATCATGAAGCTTCGGATCAAGTTACTATCGACCTACGAGGAAAGTAGAGCTTGATGAGGTTATTGAACCTCTGTTTCAACCAGAGAGTAGCGCAGCGCAGGAAGATGTTTCCATGAAGCCTATGTTAGTTGAAGAGGAAGTAAATGATGATGATCATGAAGCTTCGGATCAAGTTACTATCGACCTACGAGGAAAATAGAGCTTGATGAGGTTATTGAACCTTTACTTCAACCAGAAAGTAGCGTAGCGCAAAAAGATGTTGTTGTGAAGCCTACGTCAGATGAAGAGGAAGTTAATGATGATGATCAATAAGCTTCGGATCAAGTTACTATCAAACTTCATAGGTCGACAAGGACGTGTACTGCTCCTGAGCGGTACGACAACCCTATCTTGGAGGTCATGTTGTTGGACAACAATGAACCTACGAACTATGGAGAAGCGATGATGGGCCCGAAAACCAACAAATGGTTAATACGGCAGGTCGTTGGACGGCAGGTCGTTAAGTACAAAATGGATCTTTAAAATGAAGACATACGTTGATGGTAAATGTTACCATTTGTAAAGCTCGACTTGTTGCAAAGTAGGTTACGACAAGTTCAAGGAGTTGACTGCGATGAGACTTTCTCACTCGTAGCGATGCTAAAGTCTGTTGGAATTATGTTAGCAGTTGCTGCATTTTTCAATTATGAAATCTGGCAGATGGATGCCAAAACATCGTTTACTTCCTTAAGGAAAGGTTGTATGAGATACAACCAGAAGGTTTTGTCAGTCCTAAGGATGCTAAAAGGTGTGCAAGCTTCAGTGATTCTTCTAGAACTGAAGCAAGCATCTCGGAGTTGGAATATGCACTTTGATGAGGTGATCAAAGTTTTTGAGTCTATACAAAGTTTACAAGAAACTTGTATTTGCAATAAAGTGAGTGGGAGCACTATAGAGTTTCTGTTAAGTATATGTGGATGACATATTGCTATTCGGAAATGATGTAGAATTTCTGGAGAGCATAAACGGTTGTTTGAAAAGAGTTTTTCAAAGGAAGACCTGTATAAAGCTACCTAATTGTTGAGCGTCAAAATCTATAAAGATAGATCTAGATGTTTGATAAAGACTTTCAATGAGTACATACCTTGACAAGATTTTGAAAGAGTTCAAAATGGATTAGTCAGAGAGAAGTGTTCTCTCCTGCTTTGTAAGGTGTGAAGTTGAGTGAGACTCAAAGCTCGACCATGGTAGAAGAAAGAGAAAGGACGAATGTCGTCCCCTATGCCTTAGCCATAGGCTCTGTATAGTATGCCATGTTGTGTACCGCACCTGTGTGTGCCTTTCCATGAGTCCGTCAAGGGATACAAGAGTGATCCAGGAGTGGATCACTGGACAGCGGTCAAGATTATCCTTAGTAACTAAAAACTAAGGAGATGTTTCTCGATTATGGAGGTGATAAAGAGTTCGTCGTAAAGAGTTACGTCGATGCAAGCTTTACCACCAATCCCAATAACTCGTAGTAGCAATCTGGATACGTATAGTAGGAGCATCCATTTGGAATAGTACCAAGTGGAGTGTGGTAGCAGTGTTTACAGTTTGGCATAGAGATTTGCAAAGTACACACGGATATGAATGTCACAGATCCGTTAACTATAAGACCTCTCTCACATGCAAAGCATGATCGAGCCCCAAAACTCATTGGGTGTTAGATTCATAACAATGCGTATCACATGGTGATGTGAACTAGATTATTGACTCTAGTGCAAGTGGGAGACTGTTGGAAATATGCCCTAGAGGCAATAATAAATTAGTTATTATCATATTTCCTTGTTCATGATAATCATTTATTATCCATGCTATAATTGTATTGATCGGAGACTTAGATGCATGTGTGGATACATAGACAAATCCATGTCCCTAGTATGCCTCTAATGGACTAGCTCGTTGATCAAAGATGGTTAAGGTTTCCTAGCCATGGAAATGAGATGTCATTTGATAACGGGATCACATCATTAGGAGAATGGTGTGATGGACAAGACCCAAACTACAAACGTAGCATATGATCGTGTCAGTTTATTGCTACTGTTTTCTGCATGTCAAGTATATGTTCCTATGACCATGAGATCATGCAACTCACTGACACTGGAGGAGTGCCTTGTGTGTATCAAACATCGCAACATAACTGGGTGACTATAAAGGTGCTCTATAGGTATCTTAGAGGGTGTCTGTTGGGTTGGCATGGATCAAGACTGGGATTTGTTACTCCGTGTGACGGAGAGGTATCTCAGGGCCCACTCGGTAATACAACATCACAATAAGCCTTGCAAGCAATGTGACTAAGTGTTGGTCATGGGATCTTGTATTATGGAACGATTAAAGAGACTTTCCGATAACGAGGTTGAACTAGGTATACAGATACTGACGATCGAATCTCGGGCAAGTAACATACCGAAGAACAAAGGGAACATCATACGGGATTAACGGGATCCTTGACATAGAGGTTCGACCGATAAAAGATCTTCGTAGGATATGTAGGAACCAATGTGAACATCCAGGTCCCACCATTGGTTATTGACTGTAGAGGTGTCTCGGTCATGTCTACATAGTTCTCGAACCCGCAGGGTCTGCAAACTTAAGGTTTGGTGACGTTTCGGTAGTATAGAGTTAAGTATGGTGGTGACCGAAAGTTGTTCGGAGTCCCGGATGAGATCTCAGACATCACGAGGAGCTCCGGAATGGTCGGTAGGTAAAGATTCATATATAGTAAGTCCTATTTTGGTCGCCAGAAAAGTTTCGAGCTCATCGGTAGTGTACCGGGAGTGCCGGTAGTGTACCGGGGGACCATCGGGTGAGGTATTTCGACCCGAGAGGCTACATGGGCTGTGGGAGGGTGGAAACCAGCCCTTAGTGGGCTGGTGTAAGTCCTCTAGGAGGCCCATGCGGCTGGACTTGAGGAAGAGAGAAAAAAAGCCAAGGTGGAAGTAAATTCAAAGTAGGAAAGGAGGAATCCTAATCCTACTAGGATTGGAGGAGGATTCCTCCAATCCTCCTTGCGCAAGGTCAGCCTTGGCACCAACCCTCCTCCTCCTCCCTCCTATATATACTGGTGGTATTGGGTGTTTTGCACTAGATTTTACGGCCATGTGCTACCCGTTCCACCGGTGCTCCTCTAGATCGGATTTCCGCAGTGCTTAGGCGAAGCCCTGCCGGAATTGCTCCACCACCATCGCCGGAGCACCTTCACGCTGCCGGTGAACTCTTCTTCCTCTCCACTTCCTCTTTCTGGATCAAGACGGTGGAGATCGTCATCAAGCTACACGTGTGCTGAACGCGGAGGTGTCGTCTGTTTGGCGCTAAATCGGAAGGACCATGATCAAGATCGCGAGACGGTTCGTGATGAGTTCGCGGGACGGATCGTGATGAGTTCGTGGGATGGATCGTGATGAGTTTGCGAGACGGATCGTGATGTGTTCGCGAGACGGATCGTGATTGGATCACGGGACGGATCATGATGAGATCACGGGGTGCTCGGCGATTTGGATCGCGAAGATGTTCGAATACACCAACCACGTTTCTTAACGCTTCCCGCTTAGCTATCTACAAGGGTATGTAGATCCACTATCCCTCTCGTAGATGCTCATCACCATGGATAGATCTGCGTGTGCGTAGGAAAAATTTTGTTTCCCATGCAACGTTCCCCAACAGCTAGGGTGTGTTTGGTAGACTTCTTGCTGCAGCCTAGCTAGCTCAGCCTGGTTCAATGGAGGCTAGCTCAGATAAAATAGGCAGAAAATTAACATCTACACTTTGTTTGGTTGCCCACATCTATGCCTCCTGCATTAGGGAAGCAATTTTGGCATAGCATTTGGTTGCCTGCATTGTCTCGGCTCACATAACAACATAGTGTTTGGTTGTATACGCGGGATATGATTAATATCTAGTACTTACAATTAACGCACATTGTTACACTGTGCCTCACGACTGCGGTGGACGATGAACGTGGCACCGCGGGCGACATGACAAGCATGGAGTCTCAGGCGAGTATTCTTACCGGCGACATGGTGAAATAGTTGCTAGCGTCGTCGCCACAGAGAAATTTTGTATAGAGGAGCGTTGAGGAAGAGGAACGGGAAGAAGAAGTGCAGTGTGTGTCGGGCCATGACGACTATGGTAGACGGTGGTCGTGGTTCTGCATCTAACACGACGAGCACGGTGTCTCGGGCGAGCGTTCCTATTGGCATCATGGTGAAGTAGTTGCTAGATTCGCTATTTCAAAGAACGTCTATGCGGAGGAGCGCTGAGGTAGAGGATGGGGGAGGAGAAATGTAGTGCGTGTCGAGCCATGATGACTCCGGTTGACGCTGGTCATCATGTCGCGTCCAACACGACGAGCACGCAGCCTCGGACAAGCTTTTCTGTTGGCACCACGGTGAACTAGTTGCTAGCGTCGCCACCACAGATAAAGCCCATGTGGAGGAGCGCTGAGGAAAAGGACGGGGGAGGATAAATGCAACGCGTGTAGGACCATGGCGACTGCGATGGACGATAGTCGTGGCGCCGCGTCCGACACGATGATCACGTAGTCGTGCGCGAGCGACCACATCGACGATGCGGTGAACTAGTTGATAGGCTTGTCGCTGCAGAGAAATTCTGCACTGAGATAATGGACATATGAGGAGAAATGCAGTGCTCGCTCCATAGGAGCATCGGCGCGGTAGGACAGAGAGAGGAGGCTGAGATGACCAACGCCAAAAATGACTCCAGTGTAGTAGGACGCGGGCAAGGAGGTTAAGAGAAATGCCCTAAGAGTCAAGAGGGATGAATAGGAGGGATCTGAGGCAGACAACAGAGTAGAATAAATACAGTGTGAGCATCATGGAGGATCAAAGAGAGAAGGACGAGATGAACAAACATCAAAACAGAAAACTTGCAACACGAATGTTGTGTGGAACTGCGAATTGAAGCTACTGATCAAAGGAAATTTCAAACGGTCGACCATGTGTAGTGACTAATGAATTTGATAAAATTGGTCCAAATAACTCCAAACATGATCACAAAATTGAGCATTTACAATTGACAAAACTACAAACGAACGCAAAAATGGAACCATAACATCGATGTGCATCTTTTTTGTGTAAAGTTTATCTTGAGTCGAAGCATCCTTGTGTAGATTAGAAGGGACAAGGAAGAAAGGAGATTAGGCAAGAGGTTGCCAGAGGTAGAAGAAGATAGTAGGTACACATATCGCATCCCTCGAGTCTCCTCTTGTGAGAGGGTCCCTCCCATGAGCGCCTGTAGTGGATGAGCTTAGCCTGGCTCGCCGGAAACTGACGATATGAGCATTCCCAGCGAGACAAGCCTAGAGGTACTTGGAGTTCCGTGCTATGCAGGCCCAACAGTGAACACATGGAACCAAATAGCCCAGTTCTTCCTGCACATGCCTGGTTGGGCCTAATGCAGGCAACCAAAGATGCCCCCATAGAATTTTCATATTTCTTAGACTTGAATAGCAAAAGGAAGAAAAGAATTATGATTAAGTTAATAGTAGAGGCATATCATAAATGTGTCTGATAGACTCATTTATCATGAAAATAATGATAGTCCACTTAGGTGTGGTTCTGACCAGGGTTATGTATGTATCTATGCACTCAATAATAGAGGAAGATTGATCCAAAAAATGCTTCCACAAAATAAAAGGACAAGCAGTCGCTGCTAAACCATGATCTCCATCTCGTGACCCAGTCAATCAATCTTACCTTATAGGGCAGAAAGGTATATTTACCACTTCCTTTTCCACTAAGTGATTGCATAGGGACTTTAATATATGATTTGGGTAGTCTCCTCTTGGCTTTGGATCTTAGCACCCAATCAGTCTATCTATGCTAAAGATGAAAGCCTGTATTCGGAGTTCCCCTAGATATAACCATTGATTAGGTTGTGGCTAGGCACGGAGGTTTGAACTCCCTCCTTGACTAAAAACTAGTACAAACTTGTGAAAGCACGAGCATAGAAGCGGAAGAAGAAGCGAGGGGTGAGCTTCCAAGAAAAATAATAAGGGGTGAGCACTTATTTGCTAAAGCCCGTATGTTTTCTTGCTCCTTCAAAAGTTTCCACTTATGAGAAGGAAGATCTAGGGATCCTAGAAGCTTTAAAGAGATGGAGACATTATTTTTGTTGCAAAGCTAATAATCAAAATGGACCAAAAGTGGCTTGAGTTTATCACTAACCAAAAGGTCTCTAAGGGCATGCAACATAAACTTCCTCTCAAATTGTTGGAATTCAATTACTTCATCAAGTATATATAAAACAACAAAGGAAAACAAAATTGTGGATACATTTAGTAGAAGAGACCTACACTTATGTCCATTACCACTGTCACTCCACTATAGATTAAGGCATATAAAAAGGGTGGCAAGTCCATGCGTGTAGGTGATGGCAGCATGTGCGGCGGCTCGCAAAGAGAATGATGAAGGTGAAATATTGGGCATTATAGTCACAAAGGAGATGGGTTAGGTGCATATGTTCAATGTTGTAGGCGCATGCATGTGGGAGAGGAGGCCGGGATGTGGTTTAGATACTTCTCGCGACATGGAGAGACCATCCTAGATGGGGTGGCAGCTCCGGTCTGTTAGGAAACATGGTCAGCACTGATGCATTGATGGCTAGCATTTTATTATAGCAATCGAACACATGATTACTGCATCTCTGTCTTGATCAGTAAGAGTATCAAATTAATTTGGGAGGGGTTGACCAGGTACTCCACGTCCGGAATGGCCAGGGATGTCGTTGTCATCGTTGCTTCGCGGGGACCATCGTCCACATCATGTTATGCCTTCGGTGCTGATTTACCAAAATTTTTGCTCGAACGGTGGGTGCTCTGCCTTTTCGATAAATATAAGGAATATACAAGGGGTTCACAGTCACAAGCACGCTTCATTTACAAGAGTTTTTCTAGAAGGATGCTCCAATGAGATCTAAATCAGCTTTGATCATAGACATCACATCGTCTGCCAAGATAGACTTGGTAGTGAAAACCCTCATGTTCAGCTTGTCCCAAATTTCCAATGAAATGTAGGAAGCATCAATCGTTTGTTCCTTGGGGATCTCGGAGAATAAGGTCCACTAGTGATCAATTGGGTTCATGTTGCCAGGCAGGGTTGGGCAGCACAGGGGTCAGGCGATCTGTAGCTTGTACCAAACTTCTTGCACGAAAGTGCAGTGCAGAAGACATGAAGCATCAATTTCATTTTTTGGTAAAAAAGAGCACAGACATCACTCTCATACCTCCCATGTTCCCTAAGCCTATCAATGGTAGGCAAACTATTTTGAGACGAAGTACACATAAAGAATTTAACTTTTCTTTAAATCTTAGGCCTCTAGATCAAATCAAGTCCGGGATTCGCAATAGAGCCAATGAACTGGCGGAGCATGCTGATCTTGCAGTGTATTGCTTGGCCTCTGTCCCGTTCCAGTGGATGGAGTCTTGATCTTTAGTAAGAGTAACATCCTGAACATCTTCCCAAAGTTGTACGAAATCATGTAGTTCATCATTGGAGTTTAATCTTTCTATCCCCTACATCCATATTTGGTCTTGCAGGTCTGGAGTGACGATATGGTTATTCATGTGAGTCAACTTGAAAAGAGTGAGCGCAAGTTCTTTGTGTGCAACCCCATCAATCCCTTTGAACTTCCAGATACTTGCACTATGCTCATCTCCTAGATGTGTAGTGGTTGATGCATTGAAAAGCTACATATCTAATTCAGAGAAAGGCATATGAACCAGAGACAAGGTTGAGTATGCCATGTGAACCAAGCCCACCATACTTTTTGAGGTGTAAACATGCTGCCAGTTGACTACACAATTCCCTTAGCCTTCTCATCGCCT
Organism: Hordeum marinum; assembly: GCA_022496015.1. Lineage (NCBI taxonomy): Eukaryota > Viridiplantae > Streptophyta > Magnoliopsida > Poales > Poaceae > Hordeum > Hordeum marinum. The sequence goes on along the minus strand of CM039674.1, from coordinate 417,020,806 downwards.
TTCCATAGAAAGCTTTGACGTGGCTTGAGACTGCGTTGATATTTCCCCAAAGAGGAAGGGATGATGCAACACAACTACGATAAGTATTTCCCTCAGTTATGAAACCAAGGTTATCGAGCCAGTAGGAGAACCAAACAACACTATGTAAACAGTACCTGCACACAAAGAATAAATACTTGCAACCTGGCGCGTAAGAGAGGTTGTCAATCTCTCCACAGTAAAAGATACATAGGTTTGTATGAGATTAGATAAATAGATCACACGAGAACACAAAATAAAAGATGCAAATAAAAATTTCAGCAAGATATTTTGAGTTTTTTGTAATAGTAGATCTGAAAGCAAATGTGGAAAAAGATAGATCAGAAAGCAATATATTAAAGGATAGACCCGGGGGCCGTAGATTTCACTAGTGGCTTCTCTCAAGAAAATAGCACATGATGGGTAAACAAATTACTATTGGATAGTTGATATAAGATCGAATAATGATGACGATATCCAAGGCAATGATCATTATATAGGCATCATGTCCAAGATTAGTAGACCGAAACGATTCTGCACCTACTGCTATTACTCCACACATCGACCGCTATCCAGCATGCATCTAGTGTATTAAGTTCATGGAGAAACAAAGTAATGCAATAAGAACGATGACATGATGTAGACAAGATCTATTCATGTAGGAATAGACCCCATCTTGTTATCCTTAATAGCAACGATACATGTGTGCCTTGCTGCCCCTTATGTCACTGGGACAGGACACTGCAAGATCGAACCCATCACAAAGCACCTCTTCCCATGGCAAGAAAAATCGATCTAGTTGGCCTAACTAAACCAAAGATTCGAAGAAGAAATACGAGGCTATAAATAATCATGCATATAAGAGATCAAAGAAGACTCAAATAATAATCGTGGATAGAAACTGATCATGAACTTAAACTTCATCAGATCCCAACAAACACACCGCAAAAAGCCATTACATTAATAGATCTCCAAGAGACCATTGTATTGAGAACAAAAAGAGAGAGAGGAAGCCATCTAGTTACTACCTATGGACCCATAGGTGGACTACTCACGCATCATCGGAGAGGCACCCATGAGGATGATGAACCCCTCTGTGATGGTGTTAGATTGGATCTCGTGGTTTTGGAACTTGCGGTAGCTGGAATTGTGTTTCTTCAACTCCTCTAGGGTTTCTGGAATTCCTGAGGATTTATAGAGCTGAGAGGCAGTGAAGGAGACTCCCGTGGGGGCCACAACCCATCAAGGCATGCCCTGGTGTCCCGTGGGCCCCACAGGCCTCCTCTCCTATGCTTCCTTGGCTCGCAAGTTGTCTTTCTGTCCAAAACAAATCTCCAAAAAGTTTCATGGCAATTGGACTCCATTTGGTACTCATATTCTGCAAAGTAAAAAACAAGCAAAAAACAGCAACTCGCACTAGGTACTATGTCAATAGGTTGCTATAAAATGATATAAAGTTGCTATAAAATGATTGTCAAAATCCAACAATGATAATATAACAGCATGGAACAATAAAAAATTATAGATACATTGGAGACGTATCAGCATCCCCAAGCTTAATTCATGCTTGTCCTCGAGTAGGTAAATGATAAAAACAAAAAAATGATGTGGAATGTTGCCTAACATGTTCATCACATATTGTTTTCTATTGTAGCATGGACATTTGGACTTTTGATGGTTCAAAGAAATAGTCTAGTTTTGACATGAAGACTTTAATACTCAAGCATACCAACAAGCAACCATGTCTTTCAAAATATCAACACTAAAGAAAGTTATCCCTAGCCCATCTTGCTCAATCATTGATCCATTCATGAAACATACTCAAATATTAGCTACACCCAATGCACAAGTATGATCATAGTGCCCCCAAGTTGGTGCTTTATAAGAGAAGATGGAGACTCAAATAAAAGTAAAAATTGCATAAAGTAAATAAATAGGCCCTTCAAAAAGGGAGGTAGGGATTTGTAGAGGTGTCAGAGCTAAAGTTTAAATTGAGAGAGAAAAATACTTTTGGTCGCATGCCTTTCATGTCAACAAAAATGATCGAGAATTTTCAATACCTTCCTAGATATATCATAAGTGGTTCCCAAACAGAAAATAAATTTTATTCCTTTTTCCACCATTCCTTCACAATCCATGGCTAGCCGTATCCACGGGTACCATCCATACCAACACTTTCCAAGGACTTTATTATTTCACAACATAAATTAAATTTCTTTTTTCATTTCGGGACTGGGCATCCCTATTACCGTCGTACTCTTGTGCAATGACAAGTGAATAAACACTCATCTTAAGAATAACACATCTAGCATGGAAAAATATCGATCAACCCTTCCGCTTCATGAGCAGTACGAGCACACAAAAAGGAAATTCATTTTGAAAAATAGAGATTGCACGTACAAATTTGCTTGGAACGGCATGGAAATACCGCATATACGTAGGTATGGTGGACTCGTATGGAAAAATTGGGTTTAAGGATTTTGGATGCACAAGTAGTATTTCTACTTAGTACAAATGGAGGCTAGCAAATAGATTGAGAGATGGAAGCCTGAAACTCAAAGGAATGATAAAAGTAATGAAAAACCGCAGACAACTACTTGGCGGACACGCGAAGGATTTGCGCATGCCACATGTCGAAGATAGGTGGATCTCTATTCTTCACAATGGAGAGACCGGAGCTTACCTATTTTATGCTATTTTACCTAGTAGAGAGTAGTAGGTTCTACCTAAGAGAGAATAATATGTGATAGCTAAAAGAGAAGACCTTTTTTAGTTTATGACATTATATGCTAATGGTTAGATGATCAAGATGATAATAAGTTGTTAGATGATTAAGATGATGATATATAAGTTGTTATGTGACTAAGGATGATGAGTTATTAGATGGCATAGATTATATTAAAGTGGATGTGTGCAAGTGATTGAGTTGGGTTAGTAGGAAAATATGATGTTACGACGGCACACAAGTGTCGAATGAAGTGGATGGGTGCAAGTGATTGAGTTGGTTTAGTAGGAAAATATGATGTTACGACGGCGCACAAGTTCCATTCCCTACTAACCCAACTCAACCACTTGCACCCAACCACTTTAATCTAAATGTTGTTTCTTGCATAATTATTATTGATGTTGTATATTAATATGTATAACCATGTGTAAATACAATATAAATATAAAAAAAGAAATATGCGCAATCAGTAGTGACATGGGTTAAAAAAGCACGCTATTGCTAACTCGGTTACCAATAGTGCTCGGCAACCGGCGCTACCGGGTGCTATTTCTAAATGTTAGTTATAGCACTGGGCAATGGGCGCTACTACTAAAAGTTAGTTGTAGCATCATAGCAGTAGCGCCCGCGCTACTGCTAGGCTTATGACCAGCACTACTTCTAGGGTTTTCCCTAGTAGTGATATACCACGGCGTCCTCGCTCCCAACCCACGCATGTCATGCCCAAACCTACTGTCCTGGCAGAAAATCCCACCCCGTGAAACATTGCCATGGCAACCAAAAACCCCGCCCCTGAACATGCTGCCCTCGCAAACGAATCCCCTGCTCTTGAACCCACTGCCATGGTAGCTAATCAGGATGCCCCATCATCACTCGCCTTGCCTGATCTTCCCGACGGGCAACCTCCATCACCGGCCACACCGACGTCACCTCGACACCGTCCCGCCCGCATTCCCACACACTCCATGACGTTGCAAGCTCAAGCAGACAAGTTCCTGGCCAACCCTAAATAAGTTGACACTCGTCTTTATGCCACTACCACCAACACCACCATCTCGCCCATTCTCACGTGAGTGAACATTGCGTTGCGAGATCCGTGTTGGTTGACTGCCATGCAGGTGGAGTACAAGGCGTTGATGGAGAATGGAACCAGGCGGCTGGTGCCACGGTTGCCGAGTGCGAATGTCGTCATCGTCAACTAGTTGTTCTGGCATAAACTCAAGGCAGACGGCTCCCTCAAATGGTATAAGGCGTCGTGGGTGGTGCATGTGTTCTCTTAGAGGCCCGACGTTGATTTTGACAAGACATTCTCTCCTGTTATCAAAGTGGCCATGATCTGTGTCGTCCTCACTATTGCTTCCATGCGAGACTGACCGGTCCATCAAATGGACGTCAACAATGCCTTCCTCCACATTCACCTCGCCGAGAACGTCTACTGTCAGCAACCAGCCATCTTCGTCAACACCAACAACCCCGAGCATGTGTGCCTCCCTGACAAGTCGTTATACGGTCTCAAGCAGGCATCGTAGGCATAGTTCGCCCGGTTCACGGCATACATTCAGCAGCTCGGCTTCCTCAGTTCGCGCGTGGACACCTCGTTGTCTGTCCTACAGAGCAACGCAGGCATCACCTAACTTCTACTCTACACCGACGACATCGTGCTCACGTCCTCGTCCATGCCACTGCTCCAGCAACTCTCCAATGAGTTTTCAACGAAGGATCTCGGCCCCGTACACTACTTCCCCGACGTCGTTGTCACCTGCACAGCGCACGGCTGAAAGCACAATGTGCTCCCTTGGTGGTTTTGATAATTCATGACAACATACATTATCTCTTGGACTAATACTCTCATCTAGTGTATTTCAGATAAAGTCCATAGAGAGATATGGGTTGGCAAAAAGGAGTGTGGAGAGTATCCCCATGAAGAAGAAGGAGAAGGAATAGCATTGGCCAAGCTTCAAGCAAGAGGACTCTTCATTTTACTTTGTGAGAAATCACTTTGAGTCCGTAGGAAAGCCAATACTATTAAAAGGGGGTAAGGTATTGATTGGTGAACAAAATGCTCATACGTGCACAAGTGATAGTCACCACATACACCCACAAGCTCTTCCACAAAAATCTGTCAAAACCAAATACTCAAAATGGGTGCAACCAACACATTCCACTCGATGCCACCGATTCCAAACCCTAGACAGACTTAGCCAAACCCTAGCCACTTTGGTGCAACCGATTCTGCTTCGGTGCCTCCGACTTTGGGTTGCCAACTTTTTGTTACGCAAATTCACAATATCGGTATCATGGAGATTGTTGGATCGGCGTCACCGAAATTGGGCAATCTGACCGTTGGTCTCCTTATCGGCGCAACCAAGATTCCTATATCGGTCTCACCAAGATTCGAAAGTTGCCACCTTTCGGTTTCTTCGGTACCACCGAGATTAACACATTGGTGTCACCGAGTTGGTCATTTTGTGTGTAACGGTTGGACTTTTGGAGATGCCTATATATACCCCTTCACCACCAGCTACTCAAAAGAGAATCACTCAGAACTATTCCATACTTGCCCCATCCAGTTTTCTGAGAGAGAACCTCCTACCCTTGTGTTCAGGTCAACATCTTCCACTCCGACCATATGGATCTAGATTTCTAGCCTCCCTAAGTTGCTTTCCACCAATCCCATCTCTTCCACCAATCCAAATCTATGAGAGAGTGATTGTGTGTTGAGGAGTCTATCATCTTGAAGCACAAGAGCAAGTAGTTCATCGTCTTATCAAGCCTATTACCTTTTGGAGGGTGGTGCCTCCTAGATTCGTTAGGTGTCACTTGGGAGTCTCCTACTTTGTGTTGTGGAGTTGAACCAAGAAGTTTGTAAGGGCAACGAGATCGCCTACTTCGTGAAGATCTACCCATAGTGAGGCTAGTCCTTCATGGACATAAGCCGTTATGGAATAGTCAAGGTTGCTACTTTGTGGACCCTTATGGGTGGAGCCCTTCATGGACTCTCCCGACTGTTACCCTCCGTGGGTTGAGGACTCCATAAACATGGATGTACGATAGCGCCACCTAATGGAACCACGGGAAAAATCGTGTGTCCTTCATGAGTTTGATCTCTCTATCTCTACTCCTTACTTCCATGTGCAATTTCTTTACTTTCCGCTGCTATACTTGATGACTTGCATGTGTTGGGTGTCATTGACTAATTATGTATGCTAAAACTGCCAGCATCTTGTCTTATACTTGAGGTAGTTTTAAATTTCTGCTTGCAGTCTATTCACTCCCCTCTAGACATACACTTCTAGTGATCCTACAAGTGGTATCAGAGCTTTGGTCTCCATTGCTTTGGTTTCAACACCGTGGAGGAAGATGGATGTGTCTAGTGTGGAGAGTTTGTATTGTAGAGTGCCCATTCTTGATGGAGAGTACTATAGTCAATGGAAGAATGCCATGATTGATCTATTTGATAAATTCCATTTGATAAAACATATTGAAGATCCCTATGTGCTCCCCATTGATGAATTGCATCCCACACACGAACAGGAAATTAACATGCTTGGTAACCTTAGGACTGTCAATCTTATTGTTAGAGGCTTACCAAGATTCGTGCTTTCTCAATTGAAGAACTTTGCATGTGCTTATACTTTGTGGACTGATTTGGAGAAACGATATACAAATCTTTCATTAGTAAATCTTGATGAAATTCTTCATAAAACCATTGCTTTTCACAAAATGAAGCTGTCGGGACCCCGATCCTAAGCCATAAGAATCCAGCCTGTAACACATCACATCACTTTGCGGTCTCATGCACGGTTATCTCCACGGTTGCCACCTTACCTGGGCCGGGACCGTTTGCGTCTTTTGACTCACGTATGTGAAAGTGTCGCTAGCATTCAAATGTCAAAGAACCCGGGCCGACATGACTAGTCGTAGAACCCAAGTGGCACATCCATACAGGGACAGGCATACATAACCCAGCAATGCAGGTGTCGATCTCTAGCGTGTGTAGACGAGTCATAGCAAGCTACAAGGACTCCATTATGTCGTGGGACATAAATGTCATCACTGCACGTAGACGAGTCGTAGCGGGCTATAGGGACTCCATTACACTGCGAGACATTTCCCCGAAGGGACAGACACAGCAGCAAAGAAGGATACATGCCGGTCAATCAATGTGTCCGAAGCAGTAGCAAGCTACCAAGGCTCGGTGGAAACACAAAGAGGCAGTTCCCCGTAAAGAGCACTACTAAAGGCACACAACTAGGTGTCGGATCCCATACATACCGTTGCACGTCACACGTACGCACGACATGCCCGATATGCATAGATACAACTATGGCATCACAACATACACATACAACAATACAACAATTATTTAGAAGGCTCGGAAGAGCCAATACAATAGATGTTACAAACAAGGGTCACAAGACCCAACATTCAGAGCATTCAAACAAGCAAGCGAAAGTTAAACATGTCTGGGTACAGACATCTACAAAAGTGGCTAGAGGAGCCTAAAAGGCTACAACGACCCTACCAAAGGAACCAGATCTCTGTCTGGGATTTCCAAGCTAACCCGGTCAACATCGAACTTCACGTTGAAACAATCACTAATGAGACTGACGTCTCCTCTGCAAAAACATAAATTAAGCAAACGTGAGTACAAGAGTACTCAGCAAGACTTACATCAGAACTAACTACATATGCATCAGTATCAATGAAGGGGGGTTGTGGAGTTTATTGCAGCAAGCCAGCTTTGACTCTTGGCTAACCTATACTACGACTACAAGTCTTTATTTTGAGGTGGAATAGCGCACACAAGTCCACATACTCACCAATCAATACAGCACTATGGATCCACTTCCGTCTCCCTACGGGAAGGCCATCCATAGCACTCACGCTTATCTTGCGTATTTTAGAGTATCCACTTCCAGTTATCTATGAACCACATAAGTTCTCCAAGTAGTCCATATCCGAGGATGCGGCTATTCAAACAGATTATTTCACCCTGCAGTGGTATACTTCTTCACACATGCTCTCGCCACTTAGCACCATATGCACGTCATGCATCTCGGCAACCTTCAAGCGGAAGCACTCGCGTGGGCGTCAGCCACGACCGTCAATCACACAAGACCCTAGTCCAGGTTTATCGCCTATCCGAGGTTGAACCCGCACGGAAGTCCGGCCGAAGTTTCCGCTACGGCCTCAAACGATGTGCGCAGGGTTCCCAAGCCCACCGTTCGGGTGCCACTTGGTACACCGTGCCACTGTGCCTGTATCGCATCATAGTCCACCCCATCGGGCAGCACTATACACGGCCGTCAACACTTTCCCTACAAACGCCAGAAACTAGTTGCAACTCCTGGACAGAGGTCTAGTCAATTAATAAGTCGAGCGGGGTCATATTTCAGGGCCCAATGTGTGGTAGTATCTTGTCTTGGATAACATACACAGAACTCAGTTCTTAAAGTCCGTCCCAATGAGACAACCCGCCATGTACTCCTACATGACCTCTCATCGCTACCTTTACCAAATCGTATTCACACACTTCACTTCCACACAGAAGGACATGAATACTGCCATTCCGATTCATCACCCAGATGTATCAGACCCGATACGACACGACTCTAAGCATAGCAGGCACAGTAAGTAAGCATGCATGTATGAGTAAGCACAACAAGGCTCAAACAGTTGCTACTCATGCTAAGTGGTTTCAACTATTTACTGTGGCAAAAACAGGTCATGCAAAGGAATGGGTTCAACTACCGATGACATGTAACAGTTGAATCGTTGTTGTCCTAATGCAGTAAAAAGGGAGCAGGAGCGAGAGAGTGGGTTCATATCAGTATGCTCAAGGGGGTTTTGCTTGCCTGACAATCCTGAAGAAATACTTCTCTTCATTAGTGTCAACGTTCACATCGTCGGAACCATGGTCTACCGAGAGGGAATAACCACCGGCAAACAGGAAAAAGGAGCACATTCAATGCAATGCAACAATCATGATGTATGACATGGCATATTAAGGTACTTAATTAACCTAGAGGAGTGGTTAGCCAAATTGGTTGAAGTGGAATTCAAACAAGTTTGAATTTCAACCCCAAATGATATTTCATATATTATCCTAATCATAAAATGTCCTATTTGGTGAGGTTAACTTGTTCAAACATGCATGATCATGGCATAAAAAGATTCATTAGATTTTTCTGATCATTTTTCATATATAAATTATTTTCATCTGAGTTATAGATTATTTTCTATGATTTTTAGAAGTTTAAAGCATTTCCTGGAATTATTTTATTACAGAAAATAATTATTACGTCATGCTGAGGTCATGCCTGCGTCAGCAGGTCAACTGGACCAGGTCCAGGTCAAACCTGACCAGTGGAGCCCACTGGTCAGTGACACAGTCACTAATAGGGTTTAATTTTATTACTTAATACTAATTAACACAGCAAGGCCCACCAGTCAGTGACCCATTAGGCTAATTGTTTAAGTTAATTAGTTAACCAGGCTTATTTAGTGGGTGGGCCCCAGTGTTAGTCGCTAAGTGGGGTGGTTAGTGGCTAACTAACCCGGCCACGTCGGCTTCAACGGAGGGAGGCCACCAGCGGCGAGCCGAGACGGCGAGGATCGCCGGAAATCTTCCTCCGGTGACCATTTGAGCGGCTGAGGGCACCTACGGACAGCTAAGGCTCGCGCGCATCCACCTAGGGCAACGGGAGGACGCGGGGTCGCCGGAGTCGATGGCCACGACGACTTTGGCGGCGGCCGGAGCTTCGGCAACGGCGAGGTTAGTGGCTAGGGGGCGAGGAGGACACGGGGAGAGGGGGAGAAGGAAAGGGAGCTCACAGGGAGGCTCGCTGGCGTTGAAGGCGGCTCGGAGAGGCGGCAATGCGAGCGTAGGGTCGTCGGTGATCTTCGGCGCCCGGAGACAAAAACGGCGACGGGGACGATGCCGCGGGGCCTCTAGCCTCGATTCCTTCGGCGCGGAGGAGCTGGGGGAAACGGCGGACCTAATGGGCTTACTAGCTAGGCGAGGGGAGGCCGGTGGCCGCGGTGGTTGCGAGTGGCGACGACCATGGTGCTCGGAGACGAGAGGGGGGAAAGGGACAGAGCAAGGGGGAAGAGAGATGGAGAGGGGGGAAAAGGATCCAGATGCCGGCGCGGCTCTATCCACGGCGTCGCGCTAGCGGGGCAGGCAGGCAAGCTGCTGGCGTGGCGAGCGCGCACGGCGCCGTGGCTGCCTTCCCCTCTGCCTATTGGCGCGAGGAGGAAGACGCCCCTGCCCCTGGTGGGCTGGGCCGGCTCTGCAACAGGTAAGTCAGGTGGGCCTCTTTCCTTCTTTATTTTTATTTCCTGTTTTTCTTTTGGTTCATGCTTTAATTTTAATTGTGTTTGGCAAAACTATAATACAAAAATTCCTGAAAGTATTTATGTGGTATTTGTAGAATATTTGCAACCACACAAAAAGTTTCAGAAAAATTTAAAGCAACTAAAATATCTTTAGGTCTTTATTAGTGATTTTCAGTGGGGGTTTGGGTCTTTTAAAATATCCAAATTGAGTTCAAAATTTTAAATGCTCTTCTGATTTGTTGTTTCCACTATTTATCAGGAATATGGAACATTTTTAATAGCATTTTAGGATTCAGTGACAAACTCAATTATTGGGATTTTATTTATTCAATGAGGTCCTAGGGTTTTTGACATCCCCATTTCAGGTTTCATTTGAATCTAGACATGATGACATGATGCAACTAATGCAAGCAATTTCCGGGGCTGTGACAACTCACCCCCACTAAACAAGAATCTCATCCCGAGATTCAGGCGTAGGGTATGAGGACAAAGGGGACACAACTACCACAATCTTCACGATCCCATTGCTCTCCTCGAAATGTTGATTCGTTGCATTATGCTGCTCTTGACATCTTTGCCTTCGGGATCTTCATCCAAAGGAAAGACAACAGGGATAGAAAGCTCTACAAGATTCGATCTTGCCGAAGATCGAGCGACTCATGACCAACTCATGGAATGAGACATAATAACATCTCTCGAGATGGGACACAAACACACATTGAGAACAATGAATGAAGCAGATGACGGAGGTTCAATTGGTAGGCAACAATTCCATGCTAAAACAGATGGTGAAGAGGTTTGAAAGTAGCGAGGAGTTAATTGCCATAATACCATTACGGACACCTAAGAGAAGGTGACTCGTAGGATTATCCCTTAAGTGGCAAAAAGAATTACTTTTGATCCATAGATCATTGAAACTCTTCATACCATCCTAAGGCAATTCACAATGATCATTTAAAGGAATTCGAAAGAATGGCATACTCAGATCGGAATGGAAACTAGAGCTATAAAACAACTCAGCGATGGAAGGCACATTCCAAGTAATACCGAGAGTATAACCTAGTGTCTGAGCGTGCTCTCAAGAACTTGAGCATCTCCATATTCATCAGGATTTTACCAACATCCGTGCCAAGGATCCTGGCAGCACCTCATACTACCATGATGAATAATGATGGAGGATGCAGATTCAAAGGAAGATAACACTTTCTCAGATTTCACCTTAGCTATGCCAAGGGAGCGAAATCTGGATGATCGATCGGGAGACATTTAGCACTCCGCTTCTAATGTTCTCCTTGACGTACCAGTGTAACCCCAACCGTAGGTCAGGTTTACTATCTAGGACATCAAGTAAAGGTCGGACTTCGGGATCTCAAAGGGTCCATGAGAAACAACTTTCAAAAAGTCATAGGAGAACCTCATGGGGAGGTGGCTATGGTTGCTGATACAAGATATCATAATAGTAGGTCTTCCGGGTAGGTATGTTAGCCACAACATTCCTTTGTCGGGTTACAGAGAGACCATTATTATAATTCTTAGGAAATGTTCCAACCATCATACCTGCCTAAGATTCAGATATGGTTGGTGTCACGATATTCCAGACTCAGCATGTCTGAAAGTGAAGGGTTGCAACACAAATCGAAGAGATGATGTTGCGAGATTCTCAGGGGATGAACTACGGAAGCCAACTCCAAAACTTGAGCTGGATTGCAAGATACATAACCTTACAACAAAACACTTCCGAGTTCTGGTTAGGAACCATCATTAGGAATTAGCGAAGTTCTTACATAAGTACGGATTAGCTCTTAAGAAAGAACTTATTTTCCTTGAACAACTCAATCAGTGGCTTGGTGTGCTAGGGATTGCATGTGGAATGGAGATGATCAGTCTACCAAACCATAGAATACTTCGCACGTGCATGACTGACTTGGGATGATTCCAATGAAAACAAAACGACCTTTCTCAAGTTCATGGCGGCAACTTGCATCATAAGCCCATGAACCAAGAGTAAGTCATTTCTTACACCATGCATAAGATTCATGTACAAGACACGAATATATGCCTACAAAGTTTCCAACACTAGCCTCATGTTCATCATGAGTCATGTAAGGGATGAAAAAGTTGTCAGTGGGTTTAACAACAATTCATAGAAATAACCATGTAGATGGATTTCCACAACTTATGAGAACAAGGCGATAGCATTGGTCAGACCAAAAGATATAACGGTGTACGCTCGAGGATACATTCATGAGTAAGACAACATTTAGGAAGATCTTTGGTTCTGATTTTGATTTGACGATATCCCACACTCAAATCAATGGATGAACAAGATGATAGGTGCATCAATTGGTCACGAGGATCTGTTGATGAAGATATCATCTTTCTTCTACACATACAAAAAAAAACACAAGATATCCCTTTTATCATGAGCTAAGTTAGATCAAGCTTCTATCTTCCAACTCTCCAAGTTGTTGTTTAGCTTAACCAATTAGTTCTGGGATATCCAACACGGGTTCTTGGAGACGGGATGGTTTATAGAAAAACCATGTTGATCACGAACTCAACATAACGGTCAAGGAACATCTTGGTAATACTTCCGAGAAGATATTCAGAAAATCACGATCCACCGGTATGTTAACAAGCTCGAGAACAATCTTGCTTCTCAAGACGAGACGATATGATCAACAGAGCGAAAGATTAATACAATCCTAACTCGTTGATCGAAAAGTGCACCATGGAAAATGAACTAGGTAGCACGACCACTCCTAGGGTGGTGATTCAATAACCAACACACCAAGAATGAAATTATTGTCCATTAACTACCAAGCAACATCATTGCTAGGAGTATTGACTACACACATTACGATTCACTTGTCGGTGTTCTGGTTTCCAATAATACAGAGACCGACAGATGAATGATCATGGCGAGAAGTATTACTACATCAAGATTTCATAAGAGGGAGTACAGTTCTCGTGATAATCTTGACATGAAGAGGGTAATACCTCAAGGTAGAACAGAGCAAAAGCTGGATTGGCATTTGATCTGCAGAATACAACTGCTTTGACCCAATCCGGGAAATGGATGAGGTACGGGAGTTTGCTTCTCCTAGTCATTCTAGAATAGAATGGCTTGATAGACCACAAGAATAAATGACATTGATAACTCAATGCATAACATACTCTTGACTATCCATTGATAGATAACGATCAGAATAAAATTGAAGAAGGGCAACTCAAGAGCACATGATTTTTCTTGGGTTGTAGATGCATAGATTAAATATGTCAAACATAGTTCAACATGTTTCTTCCGGATAATCCATGCAGAAATGAAGGATTGGCAGAGTCACAACTATGGAATGGAGAACTCATCAAGAGGGCTCATGTTGTGATCTTCCGTTCACAAAGAACTTCTGCCATAACTGATTCATGGTAGTGGAAGAATGATATACCACAAATCTTGAGGACTATAGCAAGGTTACTAATATCCTAAAGGAACGAGCAAATACTATCAACGGAAATAAGCAGAATGATCCTTGGGTTTAAGAGCCCAGATACAGAATACCTATTGACTAAGTAGCATCACAGCATGCCTTTGATAATGATGGCCAGAGTTGTCACACTGGGAACAAAAGACGCCACTAGACTATTGGGTGGTTCACTGAAACAACACGGTTTCCTAAACATCTTTATCAAACATGTCGACGTAATATAGTACCTCAACTCAAAATTTAGTGTGCTTTGTCTGGCCTGAAAGACATTGACTCAAGAGGAAAAAGTTTTGCAATTGCATCAGATAAACTAGAAACCTTGGGTAACTCGGATAGCATAACAGCTGTACGGGCATGAAATATGAGGCAACCTGCAAGACAACTGACGACATGACATTGAATTCTTAAAGAGACATCGATCCAGAAGACAACATCTTTCCCCATAGGTCTCCAGCATAGTAACTCGTCCTCCTAATAGATAGGTGAGAGGCCTAGTTCTTAATCCCCTTAGAATAAAGAAGAGGGTGACTCAGAATTAGAATGACACAAGGAAAGGAGTAAAAAGAGCCTTACGTTCCCTTCCACAATCAATTCCCTTATATAACTATAGCTGTTCTAGACTCAACATCGACCAGTTTGGCTTGGTAATCCTACAGGCATTCAAGCTCTGATACCAAAGCTGTCGGGACCCCGATCCTAAGCCATAAGAATCCAGCCTGTAACACATCACATCACTTTGCGGTCTCACGCACGGTTATCTCCACGGCTGCCACCTTACCTGGTCCGGGACCGTTTGCGTCTTTTGACTCACGTATGTGAAAGTGTCGCTAGCATTCAAATGTCAAAGAACCCGGGCCGACATGACTAGTCGTAGAACCCAAGTGGCACATCCGTACAGGGACAGGCATACGTAACCCAGCAATGCAGGTGTCGATCTCTAGCGTGTGTAGACTAGTCATAGCAAGCTACAAGGACTCCATTACGCCGTGGGACATAAATGTCATCACTGCACGTAGACAAGTCGTAGCGGGCTACAGGGACTCCATTACACTGCGAGACATTTCCCCGAAGGGACAGACACAGCAGAAAAGAAGGATACATGCCGGTCAATCAATGTGTCCGGAGCAGTAGCAAGCTACCAAGGCTCAGTGGAAGCACAAAGAGGCAGTTCCCCGTAAAGAGCACTACTAAAGGCACACAACTAGGTGTCGGATCCCATACATACCGTTGCACGTCACACGTACGCACGACATGCCCGATATGCATAGATACAACTATGGCATCACAACATAACCATACAACAATACAACAATTATTTAGAAGGCTCGGAAGAGCCAATACAATAGATGTTACAAATAGGGGTCACAAGACCCAACATTCAGAGCATTCAAACAAGCAAGCGAAAGTTAAACATGTCTGGGTACAGACATCTACAAAAGTGGCTAGAGGAGCCTAAAAGGCTACAACGACCCTACCAAAGGAACCAGATCTCTGTCTGGGATTTCCAAGCTAACCCGGTCAACATTGAACTTCACGTTGAAACAATCACTAATGAGACTGACGTCTCCTCTGTAAAAACATAAATTAAGCAAACGTGAGTACAAGAGTACTCAGCAAGACTTACATCAGAACTAACTACATATGCATCAGTATCAATGAAGGGGGTTGTGGAGTTTATTGCAGCAAGCCAGCTTTGACTCTTGGCTAACCTATACTACGACTACAAGTCTTTATTTTGAGGTGGAATAGCGCACACGAGTCCACATATTCACCAATCAATACACCACTATGGATCCACTTCCGTCTCCCTACGGGAAGGCCATCCATAGCACTCACGCTTATCTTGCGTATTTTAGAGTATCCACTTCCAGTTATCTATGAACCACATAAGTTCTCCAAGTAGTCCATATCCGAGGACGCGGCTATTCGAACATATTATTTCACCCTGCAGGGGTATACTTCTTCAACATGCTCTCGCCACTTAGCACCATATGCACGTCATGCATCTCGGCAACCTTCAAGCGGAAGCACTGGCGTGGGTGTCGACCACGACTGTCAATCACACAAGACCCTAGTCCAGGTTTATCGCCTATCCGAGGTTGAACCCGCACGGAAGTCCGGCCGAAGTTACCGCTACGGCCTCAAACGATGTGCGCAGGGTTCCCAAGCCCACCATTCGGGTGCCACTTGGTACACCGTGCCACTGTGCCTGTACAGCATCATAGTCCACCCCATCGGGCAGCACTATACATGGCCATCAACACTTTCCCTACAAACGCCAGAAACTAGTTGCAACTCCTGGAGAGAGGTCTAGTCGATTAATAAGTCGAGTGGGGTCATATTTCAGGGCCCAATGTGTGGTAGTATCTTGTCTTGGATAACATACACAGAACTCAGTTCTTAAAGTCCGTCCCAATGAGACAACCCGCCATGTACTCCTACATGACCTCTCATCGCTACCTTTACCAAATCGTGTTCACACACTTAACTTCCACACAGAAGGACATGAATACTGCCATTCCGATTCATCACCCAGATGTATCAGACCCGATACGACACGACTCTAAGCATAGCAGGCACAGTAAGTAAGCATGCATGTATGAGTAAGCACAACAAGGCTCAAACAGTTGCTACTCATGCTAAGTGGTTTCAACTATTTACTGTGGCAAAAACAGGTCATGCAAAGGAATGGGTTCAACTACCGATGACATGTAACAGTTGAATCTTGTTGTCCTAATGCAGTAAAAAGGGAGCAGGAGCGAGAGAGTGGGTTCATATCAGTATGCTCAAGGGGGTTTTGCTTGCCTGACAATCCTGAAGAAATACTTCTCTTCATTAGTGTCAACGTTCACATCGTCGGAACCATCGTCTACCGAGAGGGAATAACCACCGGCAAACAGGTAAAAGGAGCACATTCAATGCAATGCAACAATCATGATGTATGACATGGCATATTAAGGTACTTAATTAACCTAGAGGAGTGGTTAGCCAAATTGGTTGAAGTGGAATTCAAACAAGTTTGAATTTCAACCCCAAATGATATTTCATATATTATCCTAATCATAAAATGTCCTATTTGGTGAGGTTAACTTGTTCAAACATGCATGATCATGGCATAAACAAATTCATTGGATTTTTCTGATCATTTTTCATATATAAATTATTTTCATCTGAGTTATAGATTATTTTCTATGATTTTTAGAGGTTTAAAGCATTTCCTGGAATTATTTTATTACAGAAAATAAGTATTACGTCATGCTGAGGTCATGCCTGCGTTAGCAGGTCAACTGGACCAGGTCCAGGTCAAACCTGACCAGTGGAGCCCACTGGTCAGTGACAGAGTCACTAATAGGGTTTAATTTTATTACTTCATACTAATTAACACAGCAGGGCCCACCAGTCAGTGACCCATTAGGCTAATTATTTAAGTTAATTAGTTAACTAGGCTTATTTAATGGGTGGGCCCCAGTGTCAGTGGCTAAGTGGGGTGGTTAGTGGCTAACTAACCCGGCCACGTCGGCTTCAACGGAGGGAGGCCACCGGCGGCGAGCCGAGACGGCGAGGATCGCCGGAAATCTTCCTCCAGCGACCATTTGAGCGGCGGAGGGCACCTACGGACAGCTAAGGCTCGCGCGCATCCACCTAGGGCAACGGGAGGACGCGGGGTCGCCAGAGTCGATGTCCACGATGACTTTGGCGGCGGCCGGAGCTTCGGCAACGGCGAGGTTAGCGGCTAGGGGGCGAGGAGGACAACAGGGAGAGGGGGAGAAGGAAGGGGAGCTCACAGGGAGGCTCGCTGGTGTCGAAGGCGGCTCGGAGAGGCGGTGACGCGAGCGCAGGGTCACCGGCGATCTTCGGCGCCCGGAGACGAAAACGGCGACGGGGACGATGCCGCGGGGCCTCTGGCCTCGATTCCTTCGCCGGGGAGGAGCTGGGGGAAACGGTGGACCTGATGGGCTTACTAGCTAGGCGAGGGGAGGCCGGTGGCCGTGGTGGTTGCGAGTGGCGGCGACCATGGTGCTCGGAGACGAGAGGGGGGGAGGGACAGAGCAAGGGGGAAGAGAGATGGAGAGGGGGGAAAAGGATCTAGATGGCGGCACGGCTCTATCCACAGCATTGCGTTGGCGGGGCAGGCAGGCAAGCTGCTGGCATGGCGAGCGCGCACGGCGCCGTGGCTGCCTTCCCCTCTGCCTACTGGCACGAGGAGGAAGACGCCCCTGCCCCTGGTGGGCTGGGCCGGCTCTGCAACAGGTAAGTCAGGTGGGCCTCTTTCCTTCTTTATTTTTATTTCCTGTTTTTCTTTTGATTCATGCTTTAATTTTAATTGTGTTTGGCAAAACTATAATACAAAAATTCCTAAAAGTATTTATGTGGTATTTGTAGAATATTTGCAACCACACAAAAAGTTTCAGAAAAATTTAAAGCAACTAAAATATCTTTAGGTCTTTATTAGTGATTTTCAATGGGGGTTTGGGTCTTTTAAAATATCCAAATTGAGTTCAAAATTTTAAATGCTCTTCTGATTTGTTGTTTCCACTATTTATCAGAAATATGGAACATTTTTAATAGCATTTTAGGATTCAGTGAAAAACTCAATTATTGGGATTTTATTTATTCAATGAGGTCCTAGGGTTTTTGACATCCCCATTTCAGGTTTCATTTGAATCTAGACATGATGACATGATGCAACTAATGCAAGCAATTTCCAGGGCTGTGACAGAAGCCTAGTGATCCAAACTTTGATAAATGCCTATTTGAGCTTCGAGATCTCATGTGTGCTAAAGGAGATGTCACAACTATCAACAATATCATTATAGAAGCACTTTGTATTCATTGAACACTGTCATGATCACAATTCTAACGAATCTCTTGTTCTTTATGACGAGGATTTCCCACTTGATGATGACAATGTGGAACACGGCTACTATGATGAAGATGAGTTGTTCGACATCGAGCATGAAAAGATCATGAGGAATCTAAGTCTAATGGCGAACTTCAAGGATTACATGTCCGGCAGAAAAGAGTGGATTCTTGACACTGGATGCACGGATCACATGACTGGTGATAAAGACATGTTCCAAGAGATCACGCCTAATCAAGGTCCTCGGAGGTGCGTGGCCTTTGGAGACAACTCTAAGGGTAAGGTACTTGGCCTTGGTAAGGTGGCCATATCTCATGATAGCTCAATTCAAAATGTGATGCTTGTTGAATCCCTTGGCTACAATCTTCTTTTCATATCTAGATTAGTAGACTTTGGTTTCAATGTTCTATTTACTAAAGTAGATTGCCAAGTGTTTCGATTTGATAATCATAAAATTGTCTTGACCGGTATTCGTAGAGGTGATCTATACATTGTTGACTTCACTAAAAAGGCCCAACCTCGTACTTGTCTCATTGCAAAATCATCTAAAGGTTGGCTATGGCATAGAAGGCTTGGAAATGTAGGCATGCGCAATCTAGATAAGCTTGTCAGGGGCGATCACATTCTTGGTGTTGAATATGTTATCTTATACAAAGATAGACTTTGTAGTGCTTGTCAAGCGGGAAAGCAAGTAGGTGTAAGTCATCCCGTCAAGAATATCATGACTACTAGGAGACCACTCGAGTTACTTCACATGGATCTTTTTGGTCCCAATGCTTACAAGAGTCTCGGTGGAAATTCCTATGGTCTAGTTATAGTTGATGATTTTTCCAGATTTACATGGGTATTCTTTCTTGATGATAAGTCGCAGGTACATCTTCAAGAACTTCGCATGCAAAGTGCAAAATCAGTTTGAAGTGAAGATCAAGAAGGTTCGAAGCGATAATGGATCGGAGTTCCAGAACACCCATGTGGATACCTTCCTTGACGAACAGGGTATTTCACATGAGTTCTCGGCTACATAAACGCCTCAGCAAAATGGAGTTGTTGAGACAAAGAACCGAACCCTCATTGAGATGGAAAGAACGATGCTTGACGAATACAAGACGCCAAGAAACTTTTGGGCAGAAGCCGTGGAAACATGTCATGCCACAAACCGACTCTACTTGCACAAACTTCTCGGTAAAACGGCATACGAGCTTCTCACAGGTACAGACCCCAATTTGGTGTTGGAAATATGACCTAGAGGCAATAATAAAGTGATTATTATATTTCCTTGTTCATGATAATTGTCTATTGTTCATGCTATAATTGTGTTAACCGAAAACCGTAATACATGTGTGAATGCATAGACCACAACATGTCCCTAGTGAGCCTCTAGTTGGCTAGCTCGTTGATCAATAGATGGTCACGATTTCATGACCATGGACATTGTATGTCGTTGATAACGGGATCACATCATTAGGAGAATGATGTGATGGGGACAAGATCCAATCCTAAGCATAGCACAAGATCGTGTAGTTCGTCTGCTAAAGCTTTTCTAATGTCAAGTATCATTTCCTTAGACCATGAGATTGTGCAACTCCCGGATACCATAGGAATACTTTGGGTGTGCCAAATGTCACAACGTAACTGGGTGGCTATAAAGGTACACTATGGGTATCCCCAAAAGTATCTGTTGGTTTGGCACGAATCGAGACTGGGATATGTCACTCCGTGTGACGGAGAGGTATCTCTGGGCCCACTCGGTAAGACATCATCATAATGAGCTCAATGTGACTAACGAGTTAGCCACGGGATGATGTGTTATGGAACAAGTAAAGAGACTTGCCGGTAACGAGATTGAACAAGGTATAGGGATGCCGACGATCAAATCTTGGGCAAGTAACATACCGATGGACAAAGGGAATTGTATACGGGATTGATTGAATCCCCGACATCGTGGTTCATCCGATGAGATCATCATGGAGCATGTGTGAGCCAACATGGGTATCTAGATCCCGCTGTTGGTTATTGACCGAAGAGGTGTCTCGGTCATGTCTACATGCCTCCCGAACCCGTAGGGTTTACACACTTAAGGTTTGATGACGCTAGGGTTATATGGGAATAGTGTACATGGTTACCAAAGGTTGTTTGGAGTCCTGGATGAGATCCCGAACGTCACGAGGAGTTTCGTAATGGTCCGGAGGTAAAGATTCATATATAGGAAGTGAGGATTTGGTCACCGGAAGTGTTTCGGGCATCACCAGTAATGTACCAGGACCACCGGAAGGGTTCCGGGGTCCACCGGGAGGGGCCACCGGCCCCGGAAGGCTACATGGGCCAAGAGTGGGAGGGAACCAGCCCTTAGGTGGGCTGGTGTGCCTCCCACCTCAGCCCAAGGCGCAGCAAAGGGTGGAGGGGGGCAAACCCTAGGCGTGGAGGGGCCCTAGGCCCACCCTAGGGCACCGCCCCTCCTCCCCACCTTGGCCGCCGGCCCTCCTGGCCATCTAGGGCTGCCGCACCCCCTAGGGTGGGAACCCAAGGAGTGCGCACCCTCCTCCCTCTCCTCATATAAATAGTGGAGGGTTTTGGGGCTGCCGACACAACAGATCTCTCTCTCTCTCTCGGCGCAGCCCTACACCTCCTCCTCCTCGTCCTCCGTAGCGCTTGGTGAAGCCCTGCCGGAGTACCATGCAGCTCCACCGTCACCACGCCGTCATGCTGCCGGAGATCTCCCTCAACCTATCCTTCCTCCTTGCTGGATCAAGGCGTAGGAGACGTCATTGGGCTGCACGTGTGTTGAACGCGGAGGCGCTGTTGTTCGGCGCTTAGATCGGAATCGACCGCGATCTGAATCGCTGCGAGTACGACTCCACCAACCGCATTCTTGTAACGCTTTCGTTTTGCGATCTTCAACGGTATGAAGATGCACTCCCCCTTTTCTCGTTGCTGGTTTCTCCATAGATTGATCTTGGTGACACATAGGAGTCGTCTTAATTTATTGTATGACCTGCGTGTCAATCAAAAATGCCATGTAATTAATTTACTTTATTGCTAACCGTTAGCCATAGTAGTAGAAGTAATAGTTGGCAAGAAAACTTCATGAAGACACGATGATGGAGATCATGATGATGGAGATCATGGTGTTGTGCCGGTGACAATGATGATCATGGTGCCCCAAAGATGGAGATCAAAGGAGCAAGATGATATTGGCCATATCATGTCACTATATGATTGCATGTGATGTTTATCATGTTTTACATCTTATTTGCTTAGAACGACGGTAGCTTAAATAAGATGATATCTCACTAAAATTTCAAGAAATGTGTCCCCCCTAACTGTGCACCATTGCTAAGGTTCGTTGTTCTGAAGCACCACGTGATGATCGGGTGTGATAGGTTCTAACGTTCGCATACAACGGGTGTAAGCCAGATTTACACACGCAATACACTTAGGTTGACATGACGAGCCTAGCATGTATAGACATGGCATCGGAACACGGAAGACCAAAAGGTCGAACATGAGTCGTATAGAAGATACGATCAACATGGAGATGTTCACCATTGATGACTAGTCCGTCTCATGTGATGATCGGACACGGGCCAGTTGACGTGGATCATGTGTCACTTGGATGACTAGAGAGATGTCTATCTAAGTGGGAGTTCATTAAATAATTTGATTATGTGAACTTAATTATCATGAACTTAGTTTAAAATTGTCTTTACAATCTATATTGTAGATCCAATGGCCCACGCTAATGTTGCCATCAACTTCAACGCGTTCCTAGAGAAAACCAAGCTGAAAGACGATGGAAGCAACTATACGGACTGGGTCCGTAGCTTGAGGATCATCCTCATAGCTTCCAAGAAATTATATGTCCTTGATGCACTGCTAGGTGACGCACCCGTTTTCCCAGCAACTCAAGACCTTATGAACGCCTGGCAGTCGCGTAGTGATGATTACTCCCTGGTTCAGTGCGGCATGCTTTACAGCTTAGAACCGGGGATCCAAAAGCGTTTTGAGCAACACGGAGCATATGAGATGTTCCAAGAGCTGAGAATGGTTTTCCAAGCTCATGCCCGGGTCAAGAGATATGATGTCTCCGACAAGTTCTTTGGTTGTAAGATGGAGGAAAATAGTTATGTCAGCGAGCACATACTCAAAATGTCTGGGTTGCACAACCGCTTGTCTCAGCTGGGAGTTAATCTTCCGGATGACTCGGTTATTGACAGGATCCTCTAGTCGCTTCCACCTAGCTACAAGAGCTTTGTGACGAAATACAATATGCAAGGGATGGAGAAGTCCATTCTTGAGTTATATTCGATGCTGAAATCAGCGGAGGTGGAAATCAAAAAGGAACATCAAGTGTTGATGGTCAATAAGACCACTAGTTTCAAGAAAGGCAAGGGTAAGAAGAACTTAAAGAAGGATGGCAAAGCAGTTGCCGCGCCCGGTAAGCAAGTTGCCAGGAAGAAGAACAAGAATGGACCCAAGCCTGAAACTGAGTGCTTTTATTGCAAGGGTACCAGTCACTGGAAGCGAAAATGCCCCAAGTACTTAGCGGATAAGAAGGCCCGCAACGTTAAAGGTATATGTGATATACTTGTTATTGATGTGTACCTTACCAGAGCTCGTAGTAGCTCCTGAGTATTTCATACTGGTGCAGTTGCTCACATTTGTAACTCCAAGCAGGAGTTGCGGAATAAGCGGAGACTGGCAAAGGACGAGGTGACGATGCACGTCGGGAATGGTTCCAAGGTCGATGTGATCATCGTCGGCACAGTACCTCTACATCTACCTTCGGGATTAGTTTTAAACATTAATAATTGTTATTTAGTACCAGCTTTGAGCATGAACATTGTATCTAGATCTCGCTTGATGCGAGATGGCTACTCATTTAAATCTGAGAATAATGGTTGTTCTATTTATATGAGAGAAATGTTTTATGGTCATGCCCCGCTGGTCAATGGTTTATTTTTGATGAATCTCGAACATGATGTTACACATGTTCATAGTGTGAGTACCAAAAGATGTAAGGTTGATAACGATAGTCCCACTTACATGTGGCACTGCCGCCTTGGTCATATTGGTGTCAAACGCATGAAGAAACTCCATGCTGATGGACTTTTGGAGTCTCTTGATTTTGAATCATTTGACACGTGCGAACCATGCCTCATGGGCAAGATGACCAAGACTCCGTTCTTCGAAACAATGGAGTGAGAAACTGACTTGTTGGAGATAATACATACTGATGTATGCGGTCCAATGAGCGTTGAGGCTCGTGGTGGCTACCATTATGTTCTCACCCTCACTAATGACTTAAGTAGATATGGGTATGTCTACTTAATGAAACACAAGTCTGAAACCTTTGAAAAGTTCAAGGAATTTCAGAGTGAGGTAGAGAATGAACGTGACAAGAAAATAAAGTGCCTACGATCTGATCGTGGCCGAGAATATTTGAGTCACGAGTTTGGCACGCACCTAAGGAAATGTGGAATTGTTTCACAACTCACGCCGCCTGGCACACCTCAGCAAAATGGTGTGTCTGAATGTCGTAATCGCACTCTATTGGATATGGTGCGATCTATGATGTCTCTTATCGACTTACCGCTATCATTTTGGGGATATGCATTAGAGACTATCGCATTCACTTTAAATAGGGCACCGTCTAAGTCCGTTGAGACGACACCATATGAATTGTGGTTTGGAAAGAAACCTAAGTTGTCATTTTTGAAAGTTTGCGGATGTGATGCTTATGTGAAGAAACTTCATCTAAGAAGCTCAAACCCAAAGCGGAAAATTGTGTCTTCATAGGATACCCCAAAGAAACTGTTGGGTATACCTTCTACCTCAGATCCGAAGGCAAAGTCTTTGTTGCCAAGAATGGATCCTTTCTAGAGAAAAAGTTTCTCTCGAAAGAAGTAAGTGGGAGGAAAACAGAACTTGATGAGGTAATTGTACCTCCACTCGAACCGGAGAGTAGCGCAGCACAGGAAGTTGTTTCTGTCGAGCCTGCACCGGCTGGAGAGGAAGTTAATGATGATGATCATGAAACTTCAGATCAAGTTGCTATTGAACCTTGAAGGTCCACAAGGACACGTTCCGCACCAGAGTGGTACGGCAACCCTATCCTGGAGATCATGTTGTTGGACAACGGTGAACCTTCGAACTATGAAGAAGCGATGGCGGGCCCGGATTCCAACAAATGGCTTGAAGCCATGAAATCCGAGATAGGTTCCATGTATGAGAACAAAGTATGGACTTTGGCGGACTTGCCCGATGATCGGCAAGCCATAGAAAATAAATGGATCTTTCAGAAGAAGACTAACGCGGATGGTAATGTGATGGTCTATAAGGCTCGGCTTGTTGCTAAGGGTTATCGACAAGTTCAAGGAGTTGACTACGATGAGACTTTCTCACCCGTAGTGATGTTGAAGTCCATCCGAATCATGTTAGCAATTGTCGCATTTTATGATTATGAGATCTGGCAAATGGACGTCAAAACGGCATTCTTTAATGGTTTCCTTAAGGAAGAACTGTATATGATGCGGCCGGAAGGTTTTGTCGATCCTAAAGATGCTAACAAAGTATGCAAGCTTCAACGCTTCATCTATGGGCTGGTGCAAGCATCTCGGAGTTGGAACATTCGCTTTAATGAGGTGATTAAAGCGTTTGGACTTATACAGGTTTATGGAGAACCCTTTATTTAAAAGAAAGTGAGTGGGAGCTCTGTAGCATTTCTCATATTATATGTGGATGACATATTGTTGATGGGAAATGATATAGAACTTTTGGAAAGCATAAAGGCCTGCTTGAATAAGTGTTTTTCAATGGAGGACCTTGGAGAAGTTGCTTACATATTAGGCATCAAGATCTATAGAGATAGATCGAGACGCCTCATAGGTCCTTCACAAAGCACATACCTTGACAAGATATTGAAGAAGTTCAATATGGATCAGTCCAAGAAGGGGTTCTTGCCTGTGTTACAAGGTGTGAGATTGAGTACGACTCAATGCCCGACCACGGCAGAGGGTAGAGAAAAGATGAGTGTCATCCCCTATGCTTCAGCCATAGGCTCTATTATGTATGCCATGTTGTGTACCAGACCTGATGTGAACCTTGCCATAAGTTTGGTAGGGAGGTACCAAAGTGATCCCGGACCGGAACACTGGACAGCGGTCAAGAATATCCTGAAGTACCTGAAAAGGACCAAGGACATGTTTCTCGTATATGGAGGTGCCGAAGAGCTCGTCGTAAAGGTTTACGTCGATGCTAGCTTCGACACAGATCCGGATGACTCCAAGTCACAAATCGGATGTGTATATTTTGAACGGAGGGGCAGTCAGCTGGTGCAACAGCAAGCAAAGCGTCGTGGCGGCATCTACATGTGAAGCGGAGTACATAGCTGCTTCGAAAGCAGCATAGGAAGGAGTCTGGATGAAGGAGTTCATCACCGACCTATGAGTGATTCCCAATGTGTCGGGCCCGATGACTCTACTCTATGACAACACTGGAGCTATTGCCCATGCCAAGGAGCCCATGTTTCACAAGAAGACAAGACACATCAAGCGCCGCTTCAACTCCATTCGTGGATATGTCCAGGATGGAGATATAGACATTTGTAAAGTAAATACGGATCTAAATGTCACAGATCCATTGACTAAACCTCTCTCACAAGCAAAACATGATAACCACCAGAACTCTATGGGTGTTCGATACATCACAATGTAATTAGATTATTGACTCTAGTGCAAGTGGGAGATTGTTGGAAATATGCCTAGAGGCAATAATAAATTGATTATTATATTTCCTTGTTCATTATAATTGTCTATTGTTCATGCTATAATTGTGTTAATCGGGAATCGTAATACATGTGTGAATGCATAGACCACAACATGTCCCTAGTGAGCCTCTAGTTGGCTAGCTCGTTGATCAATAGATGGTCGCGGTTTCATGACCATGGACATTGGATCTCGTTGATAACAGGATCACATAATTAGGAGAATGATGTGATGGACAAGACCCAATCCTAAGCATAGCACAAGATCGTGTAGTTCGTCTG
Organism: Hordeum marinum; assembly: GCA_022496015.1. Taxonomy (NCBI): domain Eukaryota; kingdom Viridiplantae; phylum Streptophyta; class Magnoliopsida; order Poales; family Poaceae; genus Hordeum; species Hordeum marinum. The sequence continues at coordinate 416,994,332 of CM039674.1, read as the reverse complement.
CTAAAGCTTTTCTAATGTCAAGTATCATTTCCTTAGACCATGAGATTGTGCAACTCCCGGATACTGTAGGAATACTTTGGGTGTACCAAATGTCACAACGTAACTAGGTGGCTATAAAGGTACACTACGGGTATCCCCGAAAGTATCTGTTGGGTTGGCACAAATCGAGACTGGGATTTGTCACTCTGTGTGATGAAGAGGTATCTCTGGGCCCACTCGATAAGACATCATCATAATGAGCTCAATGTGACTAAGGAGTTAGCCATGGGATGATGTGTTACGGAACGAGTAAACATACTTGCCGGTAATGATATTGAACAAGGTATAGGGATACCGACGATCGAATCTCGGGCAAGTAACATACCGATGGACAAAGGGAATTGTATATGGGATTGATTGAATCCCCGTCATCGTGGTTCATCCGATGAGATCATCGTGGATCATGTGAGAGCCAACATGGGTATCCAGATCCCGTTGTTGGTTATTGACCGAAGAGGTGTCTCGGTCATGTCTACATGCCTCCCGAACCTGTAGGGTCTACACACTTAAGGTTCGATGACGCTAGGGTTATATGGGAATAGTGTACATGGTTACCGAAGTTTGTTTGGAGTCCCGGATGAGATCCCGGACGTCACAAGGAGTTCTGAAATGGTCCGGAGGTAAAGATTCATATATAGGAAGTGAGGATTTGGTCGCCGGAAGTGTTTCGGGCATCACCGGTAATGTACCGAGACCACCGGAAGGGTTCTAGGGGTCCACCGGGAGGGGCCACTGGCCCCAGAAGGCTACATGGGCCAAGAGTGGGAGGGAACCAGCCCCTAGGTGGGTAGGTGTGCCTCCCACCTCAGCCCAAGGCGCAGCAAAGGGTGGACGGGGGCAAACCCTAAGCGTGGAGGGGCCCTAGGCCCACCCTAGGGCGCCGCCCCTCCTCCCCACCTTGGCCACCGGCCCTCCTAGCCATCTAGGGCTGCCGCACCCCCTAGGGTGGGAACCCTAGGGGTGCGCACCCTCCTCCCTCTCCTCCTATAAATAGTGGAGGGTTTTGGGGCTGCCGACACAACAGATCTCTCTCTCTCGGCGCAGCCCTACCCCTCCTCCTCCTCGTCCTCCGTAGCGCTTGGTGAAGCCCTGCCGAAGTACCACGCAGCTCCACCGTCACCATGCCATTGTGCTACCGGAGCTCTCCCTCAACCTCTCCTTCCTCCTTGCTGGATCAAGGCATAGGAGACGTCACTGGGCTACACGTGTGTTGAACGCGGAGGTGCCGTTGTTCGGCGCTTAGATCGGAATCGACCGCGATCTGTATCGCTGCGAGTACGACTCCACCAACCGCGTTTTTGTAATGCTTCCGCTTTACGATCTTCAAAGGTATGAATATGCACTCCCCCTTTGCTCATTGCTGGTTTCTCCATAGATTGATCTTGGTGACACGTAGGAATTTTTTTGATTTACTACTACGTTCCCTAATAGTTGGATACTTTCGAGTATTCGGCTCCAAGTGTTACATTCTCGATAAGCATCGCCATGCTAAATTTGCTCCCAAATCTCATGAAGGTTTCTTACTTGGTTTTGGATCGAACTCTCACACTTACCGTATCTACAACAACTTCACTCGGAAAGTTGAAGAGACGGTAGATGTGAAGTTTGATGAGTCTAATGGTTCGCAAGTCGAACAGTTGCCCAACGATGTAGGTGATAAAGATCCTTCGGAAGCTATCCAAGACTTGTCCATCGGCAAGATTCGCCCCACAGAGGTGAAGGAAAGTACTTCATCAACCCAAGTGGAAGCTCCTACTTCGGATCAAGGCTACTAACAAAATGACATGGAAGCATCCACAAGTGGTACATGACAAGATGAAGAGGAGGAGGAAGTGCATCATCAAGATCCACCACCACCTCAAGGGAACGACACCTTCAACAACAACGAAGACGAAGGAGATGATGATGATGAAGAAGCTCCACCATCCAACAATCGGAAGTTGACCCGAGTTCGAGCACAAGTGACCAAGAACCATTCCCTAAACCAAATCTTTGGTGATATACAAACTGGGAGGATCACTCGCTTGGCTAACTTTTGTGAGCATTATTCTTTCATCTCTAGCATTGAACCTTTGAAGGTAGAACAAGCTCTTGAAGACGTGGATTGGGTGAACGCTATGCATGAAGAGCTTCACAACTTCGAAAGGAACGAAGTGTGGACACTCGTGGAGAAACCCAAGGAGGAGCAAAACGTCGTCGATACAAAATGGGTTTTTCACAACAAGCAAGATGAAGACGGTCAAGTCGTATGCAACAAGGCTCGCCTCGTAGCTCAAGGATATACGCAAGTCGAAGGTGTGGACTACGATGAGACCTACGCCCCTGTTGCTAGACTAGAAGCCATTCGAATTATTCTTGCTTATGCTAATCACCATGATATCACGCTTTACCAAATGGGCATTAAAAGTGCATTCTTAAATGGTGAGATTGAAGTAAAAGTGCATTCTTAAATGGTGAGATTGAAGAAGAGGTCTATGTTAAGCAACCACCTGGTTTTGTAAATCCTAAGAAACCTAACCATGTTTACAAACTTCGCAAAGCTTTATATGTTCTTAAGCAAGCTCCTCGTGCTTGGTATAAATGCTAACAAAATTTCTTAATGAAAAAGGATTTGAAATTGGTAAAATTGATGCAACCTTATTCACAAAGAGAGTTAATGGTGAATTATTTGTGTGCCAAATTTATGTGGATGATATTATCTTTGGATCAACTAACCCACAATTCAGTGAGAAATTTGGAAGGTTGATGTCAGAGAAGTATGAGATGTCTATGATGTGTGAGCTGAAATTCTTTCTTGGTCTACAAATCAAGCAAATGAGAGAAGGTACATTCATCTCTCAAACAAAGTACACCAAGGACTTAACCAAGAAGTTTAACATGCAAGAGTGCAAAGGTATGAAAACTCCCATGCCCACTAGCGGACACGATGATCTCACTAAGGAGGGTGAACCGGTTGATCAAAAGGTTTATCGACCAATGATTGGTTCATTGCTTTATCAATGTGCCTCCCGTCCTGATATTATGCTTAGTGTTTGCATATGTTCTAGATATCAAGCTACACCTAAAGAATGTCATTTTAAGGCTGTGAAACGCATTGTGAGATACTTGATTCATACACCAAACTTTGGCATTTGGTGTCCCAAGGGATCTTCCTTTAATCTTCTTGGCTACTCCGACTCGTACTATGTCGGTGACAAGGTTGATAGAAAATCCACCTCGGGTACATGTCAATTTCTTGGTAGATCTCTTGTGTCTTGGTCATCCAAGAAACAAAACTCGGTATCTCTATCTATCGCCGAAGCTGAATATATTGCTGCTGGATCATGTTGTGCGCAATTGTTATGGATGACACAAACGCTTAAAGATTATGGAATCTATGTTAAAAATGTGTCGTTACTTTGTGACAATGAAAGTGCTATTAAGATTGGTCATAATCCCGTGCAACATTCTCGAACCAAGCATATTCAAGTTCGACATCATTTCATTCATGATCATGTTGCCAAAGGAGATATTAATCTTAAACATGTTCGTACTAACAAGCAATTGGTCGATATCTTTACTAAGCCACTTGATGAAAAAGTCTTTTGCCACTTGAGGAGTGAGTTCAACACCATTGATGCTTCAAACTTGAGCTAAGCTCACTCGAATGCATGCAAGGGGATGATCTTCATTGATTATTCCATGCTATTACCTTGAATATCATATCTTGGAATTCTATGCTCCCTTATCTTGCATCTAACCCTTTTGTAGGTACTTGGAAGAACTACACTCCACAAAATTGCCATCAACTCTTATCTTGAGCAATCTTGTCATGACCAAGTATCCACAACCTCGCTTTGATGATGGAAGGAAGAAGACAACAAAACATATCCTTGACATATATCCCTTAATTGCTAAATCTCAAATTGGTATCATGTCATTTCGATATATCATGTTTTTCCTTGCGTGACTAACCCATGTAGGTGAAGAGTGAACGAAAACAACAAGGATTGCTCCCAACTCAAGATGATCTTCATCAACTTCGAGCATCCTCATCAAGTTCACCTACAATCTACGTCAACAACATCACTCAAAGGTATGTATTCATATCCTTGAAAAGGGCTTTACTCCAAGTCATGAGCTAAAGCAACTCAAGTGATATGAAGACATTAAAATGCTTAACCGGAAAATGGTAACCCCATTTTGAGCTTAACAATGAGTATGACCTATGATCAAGCATTCTTGCTTGGCTCCTAAGTCAATATACTCTAATATAGGTGACCTAGTCACCGCCCATCATCTAATTAAGTTTTTGGTTGGTTCACTCTCAAATCGCAAAATTTCTAGGAACCACTCAAATCTTTCCTAGTTGAAATCTATTTGTAAATATTCACAATTGGTACAGATCTTTTTTTCTCTTCTTGTTTGATTTTCAGATACAACTTTGTCTTTAGATTAAATTTTCACATACTTGGCAAATTTGGAAATTCATCCAAGTTTCGAAGTTACACCTGAGAGCCTCCGATACAAAGAACTCGGTTCTACTGATTTAGTAGATGAGCTGCATAACATTACCTCGGTATCACCAACAAATATGTCTCGGAGCCACCAACTTTCTGTCATTTTTCTGTTTGTGCTTGTAGTTGTAAATATTCCTTGTGTTCCTTTATGTATTTTCTCTATCCTTCGGTGATCCCTTTTTTTAAAGGGGGAGAAATACGTTCAAGGATCCCTAACTTAAAGGAGGAGAAGTTCTGCAAGTTCTCAGTTTATCTAGAGGGAGAGAAATTAATTTCAATGATTCCCTCAATTTTTCTCATGTTTTTCATTTTCTATGACTCCTACATTCAATGACCCTTGTTCTCAAGGATCCCATTTTATTCAATGATCCCTGTATCTGACCCTACGTCTGACCTTTTTGGAAATAAATGCCAAAGGGGGAGAGATATACAAAGCTTCAAAGCTAAAGAGGGAGATACATGCTTATGCAAAGGGGAAGATATAATTTAGGGGGAGAGGAGAATATCAAGTTTACACTTACATTTACAAGGGGAGAATACCAAAGTAGGGGAGAAGAATTTTCTCACCCTATCCAATCCCAATATCCACATGCTAAGATTCAGAGGGACAGGATGTCCTACTATTTCATATCTAGGGGAGAAAGTTCTAAATGATCTTGGAGACATATCAATTCTAGGGAATAATATTTTCTATATGTTCTCCATATCTAAAGTACCAAGATATAGCGTTTACTTTTGAGTTCTATTGCCTTTGATTAGTATAATACTCTTGTGTTTCCTAACATTGTTTTCTCAAGTGTGTTTCTACTACTAGAATGCTCAAGAACTCAAGGTAAGTATATGCATCATATCTTTGATCAAGATGATCTCTTGCTTCTTGCACATATTGTTTGCAAGAGTGAAGTCTTGAACGAGGATACATCTCATTCACATACATTTGATGCATATAGCCAAGATACACATGACTCATTTTTATCCTTTCTACTACATGTGTGTCCATGCATTTTGAAGCAACTATCATTTAAATGGATTGCACGCATTTAGGGGGAGCAAGTCTAAGTCATGTGTCTCTCAAAGTCTTCATTATATACATGCATATCTTTATTTGAAGCTTTGATTGTATGTTGTCATCAATTACCAAAAAGGGGGAGACTGAAAGCACAATGTGCTCCCTTGGTGGTTTTGATAATTCATGACAACATACATTATCTCTTGTACTAATACTCTCATCTAGTGTATTTCAGATAAAGTCCATAGAGAGAGATGGGTTGGCAAAAAGGAGTGTGGAGAGTATCCCCATGAAGAAGAAGGAGAAGGAATAGCATTGGTCAAGCTTCAAGCAAGAGGACTCTTCATTTTACTTTGTGAGAAATCACTTTGAGTCTATAGGAAAGCCAGTACTATTAAAAGGGGGTAAGGTATTGATTGGTGAACAAAATGCTCATACGTGCACAAGTGATAGTCACCACATACACCCACAAGCTCTTTCACAAAAGTCTGTCAAAGCCAAATACTCAAAATCGGTGCAACCAACAAACTCCACTCGGTGCCACCGATTCCAAATCCTAGACAGACTCAGCCAAACCCTAGCCACTTCGGTGCAACTGATTATGCTTCGGTGCCTCCGAGTTTGGGTTGCCAACTTTCTGTTACACAAATTCACAATATCGATACCACTGAGATTGTTGGATCGACGTCACCGAGATTGGCCAATCTGACCGTTGGTCACCTTATCAGTGCAACCGAGATTCCTATATCGGTCTCACCGAGATTCGAAAGTTGTCACCTTTTGGTCACTTCGGTACCACCAAGATTAACACATCGGTGTTATCGAGTTGGTCATTTTGTGTGTAACGGTTGGATTTTTGGAGATGCCTATATATACCCCTTCACTACCAGCTACTCGAAAGAGAAGCACTAAGAACTATTCCATATTTGTCCCATCCAGTTTTCTGAGAGAGAACCACCTACCCTTGTGTTGAGGTCGAGAACTTCCACTCCAACCATATGGATCTTGATTTCTAGCCTCCCCAAGTTGCTTTCCACCTATCCCATCTCTTCCACCAAGCCAAATCTGTGAGAGAGTGATTGTCTATTGAGGAGTCTATCATCTTGAAGCACAAGAGCAAGGAGTTCATCGTCTTACCGAGCCTATTACCTTTTGGAGGGTGGTGCCTCCTAGATTGGTTAGGTGTCACTTGGGAGCCTCCTACTTCCTGATGTGGAGTTGAACCAAGAAGTTTGTAAGGGCAAAGAGATCGCCTACTTCATGAAGATCTACCCCTAGTGAGGCTAGTCCTTCGTGGACGGAAGCCGTTATGGAATAGTCTAGGTTGCTACTTCGTAGACCCTTATGGGTGGAGCCTTCCGTGGACTCTCGCGATCGTTACCCTCCATGGTTTGAAGACTCCATAAACGTGGATGTACGATAGCGCCACCTAACGGAACCACGGGAAGAATCTTGTGTCCTTCATGCATTTGATCTCTCTATCTCTACTCCTTACTTCCATGTGCAATGTATTTACTTTCCGCTGCTATACTTGATGACTTGCATGTGTTGGGTGTCATAGACTAATTATGTATGCTAAAACTGCCAACATCTTGTCTTATGCTTGAGGTAGTTTTAATTTTCTGCTTGTAGTCTATTCACCCCCCCCCCCTAAACATACACTTCTAGTGATCCTACAACGGCTTCTTCCTGTCTCAACACAAGTACGACGGGGAGCTCCTGGACCGCGCAACACGTCGAACTGCAAGTCGGTAGCCACACCGGTTGACACGCACGCCAAGCTCTTGGCTCTCAAGGGCGCCCCTGTCCCCGATCCAACTGAGTACCGCAGCATCGTGGGCGTGCTCCAGTACATGTCGATGACACGTCCGAACATTGCCTATGCGGTGCAGCACTGCTGCTTGGTCATGCATGATCCGTGCGCATTACACCTCGCTCTGGCCCAAAAGAGTTTTGTGTTATCTCCGGGGCACCACTACACACGACCTCCATCTCCAGCGTGTCTGTCGCTCGACCTCATCGCCTACTCTGACGCAGACTGGGCCGGCTGCACAGACACGCGACGCTTGACGTCCGGCTACGCTGTCTACCTCGACAACTCCCTCATCTCTTGGTCCTCCAAGTGCCAGGCTACCGTGTCCCGGTCAAGTGCAGAGGCCAAGTACCGTGCCGTCGTGAATGCTATCGCGGAGTGTTGTTGGCTCTGCCAACTCCTCACCGAGCTCTCCGTCCCAATGCCGAAGACGAGTGTGGTCTTCTACGACAACATTTTGCCGGTGTACATGTCTGCCAACCCAGTGCATCATCGTAGGACGAAGCACATCGACATGGACATTCACTTTGTGCGAGAGCATGTGGCGCTCGACAAGCTCTATGTGCTTCATGTCCCGACCAAGCAGCAGTTCACGGACATGCTCACCAAGGGTCTCCCGACCGCGGTGTTCCAGGACTTCCGTTCCAGTTTGTGCATCCGGCCTCCGGATGCTTCAAATGCACCCGGGGGAGGGGGTGGTAGTTGTATTAGCCGCTAGACTCAACACGTCCTCGTGTGCATGATCCCAGGATAGCATGCACGATCTCACCAGCGAACTGCACTCTCCCTTTGTACATGAGATCATACTCGGTACCACCTAAGGTGAATTGCCCATTCACTCCATCGTTCTCATTATAGGCCGGTGGTTGTTGCTGATTGATTTGAAAAATTATTAGCCAGTCAAAATCATAAACCAAATATAAAATTGAATACCTCAAGTAAGGGGATGTTTGATTCCTAACTACACTTTTCCAAGTCAAAAATTGACAACCACGGTTTAGTTGACATGCGTTTGGTTTTTGCCAAAATTTGGCTTGTCACACTTTATTGCCCTTATGATCCATTTGTCAGACTCAAAAAAATTGCCAACTTTTGCCAAAGTTTGGCACTCGATTTTTCAGTCACACTTTGTGGCTTGCCACATTTTTGCTTGACAAAATTAGTCTCCAACCAAACAGACCCTAAATGAAAGATCTTTAAAATTAGGAAACATAATGAATTGGGAAAAATGAATGAGGGAGTTTAAGAAATTGTTGATCCAATCAAAATCAAATGATCCAATTATAATTTGAATACCTAAATTAATTATGAGGTCTTAATATTTGAAAGCATAATGTATAGTATAAAAAGATTGAATAAGAGAGTTTTAATAAATTATTGACCCGGTCAAAATCGGGTGATCCAATTCTAATTGAAGACCTGCATTGAATGTGAGCTTTTTTAAAACGAGGAAGCTTAGTATTATAGAGGATTGCTGAAATGCAAAATCAGCTAACCATGGTCCTACAAGACATGCTTCCGTTCCAGCACCCACAAACTTGTTAGCACTAAGCTACTTGCTACAGTGGTGCTCTATTACTATAGCCACAGGCTTAAGTTGTGTTACAAAAAACCTCTGCAAAGCAAATCAAAGGAAAGATCGCACTAACTGAAAACAAATCGAGAAAGATCCTTTACATGCGGGCTGCCGAGTGTCACCTGTGCTACACAAAGAACCAATGCAATCAAAATTCAAAGAATCGGGTAACGTGGTTTACCAACCATCCGAAGGACAAGCTGGAATCACCACGACTAACAACTTGTTCTGTCAGGGAACTTCTGTTTACCAATCATCTGAAGGAAAAGCAGGAATCACGACATGTAAGAACCAGTGCTGTCAGAGTAATTTTGTTTACCAATCATCTGAAGGAAAAGCATGAATCACCGCAACTAAGAACCTGTACTGTCAGGGCGCCAGAAACCCTTCCTGGCAACAAGAAATTGGCGCTTCATAATAGCAGTCTTATAATGCAGAGAGCGAAGAACGCGGTCCATTTTTCTAATCATTCCTAAATTGTCTTGCAACACAAACCATCTACCAGGTCTAAGTATCCTGTCAATTTCCGCAGCTATTTCAATGATATCACACCTAAAACAAAAGCATAGGCATAAAATTGCTTGCACAACTATAGAAGAGAATATTATAATGTACAGTACCAGACTACTAGTTATTCAAGACTCTCAAGGCAGGATAGTGTACCTCTGTGCGAGGCTCTGAAGGAGATAGCTCATGTGAAGAAGATCATAGGTTCGCGGGTATGTATTAAAAGATTCACACCAGTCATGATATACACCAATCAAACCTCTGTTGAAAATGATAGGCAAAGTGTCTGGCTGATCAAAGGGTACAACGTTCATTACCCATAAAGGTCGATCAATGAGTGATGCTGCAAATCTGGAATAAGAAATCAACTTTCATAAATATCTTAACATGAAACAAAGCATGTAACTAGAGTGGTCAGCATTTTGAAGGAAATTAGGAGCTGTGAAAAGAAAAATATATACTTCAAGCAACGCAACCAGCCAAAGGAAATCAGGAATCATGTAAACATGTCGTATGTGCTTTAAAGATAGGTCATTAATTTAACAATCTAGTAACAATCAACTAGATACCATTTTTTCTAAATTCATTGCTGAGAACAAGTAAACAACAGTATCCTCCTGTCTTCTACAACCAAAATATACTCAATATGACAAGTACTGGGTCCAGTGCCTTAACTGTGCTCATCAATAGTCAGAATATAAACCAACTAACAGTCTACACTAATCAGCAAACAAAGGGCAAACATCTTCAAAGGGATCAAGCAGAAGCACTAAATATATGAATGTCATGACTTGTTAAAAAAAGTCTATTGCATAAAGGAACAAACTGAATTTCCTTACCCTCCAAAGCCAGCATTCATGTCCATAACATTCCGAATACTAGACCAATTAACTGCAAATTCACTGGAATATACTTCTGAAATAAGGCCATTCCAGTTCTTTGTATCAGAATCAAAATTTTCTTGAGAAAACCAAGTAGAAGAATTCTCAGATGTAGTTGAAGATCTGATGTTAAGCCTTTCAGGCCAGGATATGGGCCAACTATTTCCGTCACCTGACTTTGACAGAACAGGCAACAAGAGGCAACTGTCGAGAGGAGTATACCTGAATAGGATAGATTAACATTCGTATTTATTATATCACCGGCATAAAAGAACATAAACAATAAATATTATCTGGTGCCTATATTCCATAGCCAGCTACTTTCAAATGGCACAGATCATACACGCCCCACAAATGCAGCAATCCGTCTGAACAGAATGATCCTAACCACTGGTAACTATAAGACTTAACACAAAATACAAGCCTGAACTGCATGTGACATTATAAGAACAAAAGGTCATCTGAAGAAATGTACCATGGAGAGTGGCCAATGCTCCCAGAGCATAGAGGAGGTTCATTATTTTTCCTCTCAATGTAGCAAGAATTTGAAGTTGGCTTTTGGTAAATAACAACTCCAATCCTATTCACATCCTTTGATTTTACAACTGTCCTCCAGCAGATCGATTTGGTCAGAGTAACCATTGCTGCCAGAAGTTTAACACATGCAATTAGCAAGAAGTTGATCACCACAAATCATAGGATGGATGCAAAATAGAGTAATAGACTGGGTTGTTGGCCTAAGGACAAAAATTCTAGCTCCTAGGTAGTATTGCAAACCTCTTTTATTAAACTTAGTGGAAATTATGTCCAATTTTTAAAAAGTCTTGCCACTTAACACTTGTCTAACTGAAAAGAAGATTAGCATTTCAATGTCTTGTACAGGTTCAAGCATAACGAAAATAATTTTCATATGAATGAATTAACTAATGAACTGCATCAATTGTTACAGCTACCGCATTGTCTGTACACTGTTTTTAATGGATTCATGTTCTTAGTTAGACAGTAGTTAACGATTTTGCATGTTGATATAACAAAATGAAAGCAGATACAAGATCGTAACTTTTGCATATGGTTCTATTAATATGCTTATAGATCAGGTCATACTTAAATCTTTCCATGAAACCTTGTTAGAGACGAATTATCTCCAGTTCAGCAAACATGCATAATTTGTTCAACACTAAGTAGGCATTTGTTCAACACTAATAGTAGGCTGAAAACTTATGTTGATAACAATCAATATGATAAGAAAAGATAGATCTTAACCATTCCAGTCATCTTCATCTCTCTTGCCACGTCGATAGACTGGCGTCGCAGACCAGATGTAATATCCTCCAGGCCTGAGTACTCTATTGAGCTCCAACAATGGTTTTCCACCTGTATGCCCCAAGGTAATGGTAAATTAAAAATGTTTGCACAACTAGAGAAAGCAAGGGGGGTGAAAGAGGTGGATTTGATGCTCCAGGAATCATATGGAACCCATTTTTATTTGCACTTCGGAAATACTAAACAAATTGGTACATTTAGAGCACATTACGATATCTGCAAATGCAATAATTTGTGCAAAATAATGATAATGCATGCACTGCAAAAATGAAAAAAAAAAGACTTAAATTACATAAGATGTATTGACTGCTATATTTGTGCAGAGTACATATGTGATCATATTTTTACACAGGAATTGCATGGCACATATTCTAACATGTTTTATATCCATGATTTTTTCGAATTATACAAAACCAAAACATGGGTTCATATGATCCTGGGAGCACATTCCTTTCCTCTGCGGATACTGAACCATGAAAATACATAGTAGCAGAACTACACAAGATAAATAGCAGGAATGGTTCAAAGTACTTGCCATCAGCATACCGGTGGAATTGCATTGCACATATTCTAACATGTTTTATATCCATGATTTTTTTCGAATTACGCAAAACCAAAACATGGGTTCTAATGATCCTGGGAGCAGATTCCTTTCCTCCGCGGATACTGAACCTTGAAAATACATAGTAGCAGAACTACACAAGATAAATAGCAGGAATGGTTCAAAGTACTTGCCATCAGCATACCAGTGGACCCTACACCTTGCACAATGGATCACATCAAATGAATTATCAGGGAAGGGGAGTTTTTGTGTTCCGATCACTGCCAACAATGCCGGAATTCCCCGCTCTAGCGCAAATTGTATCTGAGCCTCGTGCTCGTCTTTTGGGGCAATAGACATAGTAATGACATTCCTGTCAAGCAAGTATCCACCAAAGCTGGCAACACCACATCCAACATCCAGTACAGTTCTTGTATGAGTTCCCCATTTAATTTGTGGCATGATCTATTCAAACAGTATGACTGTAAGCTGTGAGTTATCATAAGCAAAAAGAGACACTATTATATGAGCAATACTGAAGTCATCAAATGCGAACTTGCACCGATCTTCAGATGAATGTACCGGGTCTTTGATGTTGATTTGAAAAACATGTCACGGATTCAAGGAAACAATGAACTTGGGGTGTACAGTTGTACTAAAAGGTGAAGTATCACCAATAAAGTGCATAGATAGATTTATCATCAAAAACATAACTCCTATGGAAATTGACGGAGTTCAAAAGTAAATAAAGGGCATAAGATAGTATCTACCTGTTCAATGAATTGGATGTATCTAGCTACACCTGCTTTAAATTGAGTACCACCTCCAGGGAAAACAAAATAATTACCAGACTTCCTAACCCAATTCTGATCCTTCTTGTATTTCACTAGCTTTGGGTGAGGAACATTGTTATACCAAATCTGAAATTTGCAAAAGAAACATGCTATGACAAGGTCAGAAGTCATGTTATATATAAAACACGCCCTAGCTTATTGCAAGCTTGAACTTCGGAAGAATCGGTGCCTAAGTATGTCAGAATACATGCATGAATCTCATCTGGTGGATACACATGTAACCATGTGGTAAAGGTCGTTCAAAAGAACTGGTTAGAAAGGGTGATTCATTCCAGGAGGATATACACCCTTCCAACCTGAAACTAACCATATGCAAGTATAATAAGATTGAAGTATGGGTACAATCCCAACAGAGTTCTCTATTGTGTTTGGAGGATGGACAAATATGCACATTTCGCCTTACCAATCAACTGCGCTAGCGAACCATACAGCACAAGACTGCCTCTTAATCAGAGCATAAGAGCACCCATTAGGAATATTAAACTATACTACGTTGCGGAATAAGCGAGCAAACCATACGGCACAACGCTTGCTACTAATCAGAGCATGGGAGCACGCATTAGCGGTGTTAAAGTACTAGTGCTACTACTACACTGTTCAATAAACAGACAAGCTGCGAAACCGCTTCCTCGCTTACCGAAGAAGGCAAGCAGGCATCCTCACCATGTCACGGCTGCGCGGCCAGGGCAGGGGAAGCCGGTACCCCGAGGGCAGCGGCACCAGGCACCTCGTCCGCGGCTCCGTGGGGCAGTGCCGCTCCCGGTGCTCCATGTGCCGTATCGACTTGAGCGCCTTGACGGCCTTCACGTTGTCCAGGCACGGTATGTAGTCCGCGGGCTCGACCCGCTTCCCCACCTCGCACAATCCCCAGTACGGCACCTCCACCGGATTCTCATCCCCGCCACCGCCGACGCCGACGCCCTCTGCGCCTCGCCCGCCCGAGACGCCGCCGGTGATCTCCTTTGTGTCGACCGATGTGCTCACTTGTGCAGCGGCAGCGGGCGGCGTGCCGTGACCCAGCTGGGTTGCGTCGGTGTCGGCGTCATCTGCAGTGGCGGCAGGCTCTGGTCGGGGTAGATCGGCGGCGCTGCTGCCGCTCCCGCCAGATGCTGTTTCGTGCGTAGATGCGTCGGCGGAGGCCGCAATTGGGGTTCGGGACGTCGCTGAAGAGGAGACGGGCAATGGGGTTCGGGGCGGCGCTGAAGCGGAGACGGGCAATGGGGTTCGGGGCGGCGCTGAGGCGGAGACGGGGACTGGGGTTTGGGGAGGCGCTGAAGCGGAGCCCGCGGAGAAGGAGGAGGAGAAGCGGGAGGTAGGGGAGAAGAAGAAGGGGAGGGCGGATGGGGCGGGGCTGAGGAGGAGGAAGAGGGAGGAAAGGAGGATGAAGAGTGCGACCGAAATCACGATGGGGCGCTTGCGATCGGAGAGGAAGGAGAGGGCGGAGGAGATGGCCATTTCCTCTGCTTCCCGTGCGGGGACGGGAAGCCGGAGTTGCGGAAAATGAGCGGGAAGGGCGCAGGGGGGCAAGGTATATAGATCTCGGGGAAACGCCGGTACGGCGGCCGTGGCCGGGGAAGGAGGTGCGGCGCCGCGCGGTGGCGCGGGATGGTTTCAGTGAAGGAAGGGAGATGACTAGTCTAGCCCAGTCGGCTCTGTTTGTTGCGATATTTTTGCATGCCGCCGTGTGGGGAGTTTTGGTTGGCCGTCAGGCATGAACTGCTGAACAAGAGCTTCTCTGGGGAAAAAAATTCTCCCAATTTTTTTAGGGAGGGTTTTTTTTCTTCTATACTGTAATTCACAATGAGTTAATTTACCAAAACATTTTTTATTGCTTATTCACAATGAGGTGTTCGGTCAAATGCCATTGAACTTATTTTCAAATAGCATGTCGTTTTTTTAGAGTTCAGAGGATGGTGAGCTATTCAACCATGAAGGATGAGTTGTTGTATGATGCGTGGCTAGCCGCATCGCGGATTTCGTAGGTAGGACCAGAGGGGAGCCCTTCTTACGGCAAGTGCACGAAACGTTTCACGCACTAAAGAATATTGTACCCTACCACATTGTTACTTCTCGAGCATGCGTTGGTATCCAGTAGGAGATACAAGCAAGTCCTCAATAGGTGTACCTACACAAATAATCAAACTCTTGCACCCAATGCTATAAAGGGGTTGTCAATCCCTTTAAGTTTACTTGTAAGGATGAGATCTGATAGAGATAGATTGTTTAACCGGAAAGTAAAACAATGGGTAAAAGTAATGCAGCAAAGTATTTTTGGTTTTAGATCTGAAAGTATAAGATGGAAAATAGACCTAGGGGCCATAGGTTTCACTAGAGCTTCTCTCATGATAACAAGTATTACGGTGGGTGAACAAATTACTGTCGAGCAATTGGTAGAAAAGCGAATGGTTGTGAAGATATCCAAGGCAATGATTATGCATATAGGCATCACGTTCGCGTCAAGTAGACCGAAACGATTCTGCATCTACTACTATTACTCCACACATCGACCGACTCCTACCTGCATCTAGAGTAATAAGTTCATAAAGAACAGAGTAACGCATTAGGTAAGATGACATGATGTAGAGGGATAAACTCAAGCAATATGATGAAAACCCCATCTTGTTATCCTTGATGGCAACAATACAATACGTGTCTTGCTACCCTTACTTTGTCACTGGGTGAGGACACCACAAGATTGAACCAAAAACTAAGCACTTCTCCCATTGCAAGAATTACTAATCTAGTTGGCCAAACCAAACCAATAACTTGAAGAGACTTGTAAAGATATGAAATCATGCATATAAGAATTCAGAAAAGACTCAAATAATATTCATGGATAATCTGAATATAAACCTCATAATTCATCGGATCTCAACAAACACATCGTAAAAGAGTATTACATCGGATAGATCTCCATGAAGATCATGAAGAACATGGTGTTGAAGAGCAAAGAGAGAGGAAGCCATCTAGCTAGTAATTAAAACACAAAAACACAATTAATATAGCAAGATCAAATCAACAACTGCCATAGATCACCCCAAGGGTTTTACTTGGCTCAAACACTAATTAAAACACAAAAACACAATTAATACAGAAGTAATAATGTGCAAAACACACCAAAATAGAAGCAAAAAGCAGAAAGCAAAATAAAATTGGGTTGCCACCCAACAAGCGCTATTGTTTAACGCTCCTAGCTAGGCAAAACGCAATAGATCTAGGTGTTGTCATCTTTGGTATTGGCAACTTTTGTGAAGACTTCCTTGAATCCAAGAGGTTCCTTAGTTATATCAATAACCATACTTCTAGGCAAAAATTCAAGAAATTCTTTTGTAGCAATCGGTTCCCGAACAATATTGATAAAGTTAGGGTGAACACTTATCATCTTAAGTTCTTCGTCCCCTTTACTAGAGGATTCACCCTTATTCTTGGGAACGTAAACAAACTTGACAGCCTTAGAAATAGGAAATTTAGGAGTGGTTTGAACAACGGCAAAAGCGGAACCCAAGTTGGTAATAATGTCCTCTAGCTTTCCTATCCTAGAGGAATCTTGGTCCAATTTTTTATTAACTATAGGTTCCCTTTCCCTTAGGGTTTTTAGAGTGACTCCTACCTTAGATCCATATTGAGTGATATGATTATGGATATTTTTATCCAAGTTTTCAATGAGATCTATAGTAGAAACTTTATTTTCAATGATATCTAGCCTTCGCATAACATGTTCCAAAGTTAGAATTGTTTCATTAACCATGAGAGGGGATGGACCTACCAAATTTATCATAGCATTATAGGAATCAAAAGTATTGCTTCCCAAGAAAATTTCCTCACATAATGGTATCCAAAACATATCTATTCCAATGAGAAACACTCGCATAAAAATTGCGAAGAAGAACGGTAGTAGATTGCTTATGAATAGATCTATTTTGAGCATTGCAAATTCTATACCAAGCATATTTTAAGTTTTCTCCCTCCCTTTTCTTAACATTAAGAACTTCGTTCTCGGGAGTAATAGTGATAGTATCAAGGCTGTTGGAAATATGCCCTAAAGGCAATAATAAATTAGTTATTATCATATTTCCTTGTTCATGATAATCGTTTATTATCCATGCTATAAATTGTGTTGATTGGAAACTCAGATACATGTGTGGATACATAGACAACACCATGTCCCTAGTATGCCTCTAATAGACTAGCTCGTTGATCAAAGATGGCTATGGTTTCCTAGTCATGGACATGAGATGTCATTTGGTAATGGGATCACATCATTAGGAGAATGATGTGATGGACAAGACCCAAACTACAAACGTAGCATATGATCGTGTCAGTTTATTGCTACTGTTTTCTGCATGTCAAGTATATGTTCCTATGACCATGAGATCATCCAACTCACTGACACCGGAGGAGTACCTTGTGTGTATCAAACGTTGCAACGCAACTGGGTAACTATAAAGGTGCTCTACAGGTATCTCCGAGGGTGTCTTTTGGGTTGGCATGGATCAAGACTGGGATTTGTTACTCCGTGTGACGGAGAGGTATCTCAGGGCCCACTCGGTAATACAACATCACAATAAAGCTTTGCAAGCAATGTGACTAAGTGTTAGTCATGAGATCTTGTATTACGGAACGAGTAAAGAGACTTGCCGGTAACGAGGTTGAACTAGGTATGGAGATACCGACGATCGAATCTCGGGCAAGTAACATACCGAAGAACAAAGGGAACATCATACGGGATTTACTGAATCCTTGACATAGAAGTTCGACCGATAAAGATCTTCGTAGAATATGTAGAAACCAATATGGGCATCCAGGTCCTACTATTGGTTATTGACCATAGAGGTGTCTCGGTCATGTCTACATAGTTCTCGAATCCGCAGGGTCTGCACCCTTAAGGTTCGGTGATGTTTCGGTAGTATAGAGTCATGTATGGTGGTGACCGAAGGTTGTTCGGAGTCCCGGATGTGATCCCGGACATCACAAGGATCTCCAGAATGGTCCGGAGGTAAAGATTGATATATAGGAAGTCCTATTTTGGTCGCCGGGAAAGTTTCGGGCTCATCGATAGTGTACCGGGAGTGCCGGTAGTGTACCGGGAGACCATCGGGAGGTGTATTTCGACCCAAGAGGCTACATGGGTTGTGGGAGAGTGAATACCAGCCCTTAGTGGGCTGGTGGAAGTCCCACACAAGGCCCATGTGGCTGGGAGAGAAAGCCCAAAGAGAAAAAGGTGGAAAAAGGCAAAAAGACCAAAATAAGGAGGAGTCCTAGTCCTACTAGGATTGGAGGAGGATTCCTCCTCTCCTCCTTGGTTCGGCCGACCCAAGGGCTGGCTCCTTGGGAGCCAAGCCTCCTCCTCTCTTCCTCCTATATATACTAGAGGTTTTAGGGTTTTTGGCACTAGATTTTCAGCCACATGCTACCCGTTCCTCCAATGCATAGTTTCTCTTCTAGATCGGATTTCTGCAGTGCTTAGGCGAAGCCCTACCGGAACAGCTCCACCACCATCACCGGAGCACCGTCATGCTGCCGGAGAACTCTTCTACCTCTCCGCTCCCTCTTGCTGGATCAAGAAGGCGGAGATCGTCATCAAGTTGTACGTGTGCTGAACGCGGAGGTGTCGTCCATTTGGCGCTAGATCGGAAGGACCGTGATCAAGATCGCGAGACGGATGGTGATGAGATCGCGGGATGGATCGTGATGAGTTCGCGAGACGGATTGTGATGAGATCGCAGGACAGATCGTGATGAGTTCGCGGGACGGATCATGATTGGGTCACGGGATGGATCATGATGAGATCGCGGGATGCTCGGCGATTTGGATCGCGAAGACGCTCGACTACACCAACCGCATTTCTTAATGCTTCCCGCTTAGCGATCTACAAGGGTATATAGATCCACTCTCCCTCTCGTAGATGCTCATCACCATGGTTAGATCTTGCGTGTGCGTAGGAAATTTTTTGTTTCCCATGCAACGTTCCCCAACAAAGGCTAGCCATGAGTTTGAGCGGTCTAACACACAAGCAAGCAAGCAAAAAGACGAACAAAAAAGGATAAATAAAAAGGCAAATCTTTTTGGTATTTTCTGAAAATAATTTTAGAAGTGGGGGAGAGGAAAACGAGAGGCAAATGGCAAATAATGTAAATGCAAGAGATGAGTTGGTGATAGGTACTTGGTAGTCTTGATGTAGCTCTCTGGCAACGGCGCCAGAAATTGGCAAGTTGACGGGAGAGTTCTTATCCTGACTTGCTATGTATCTCCCCGGCAACGGCGCCAGAAATCCTTCTTGCTACTTCTCGAGCATGCGTTGGTTTCCGTGAAGAAAAACGGTTGATGCAACAAAGTAGATAAGTATTTCCCTCAGTTGTTGAGAACCAAGGTATCAATCCAGTAGGAGGTACAAGCAAGTCCCCAATAGGTGTACCTACACAAAGAATCAAACTGTCATGCCCAAGATGCGATTCTATCCTTATTTCGGCATGAGGGTCTCGACAGGGATAGAAGTGCATCTCGTCGTGTTGCAAGAATGGATATCATTACAAGTACATTTACAGAAGAGATGAGTGTCTATAATTGGCTTACACCCGCCACAAGCTACAACTAGATCACATCAATGCAACAACATATTCAAACATCATACAGAAGAGCAGGGTCCGACTACGGACAAAAACAAATGACAAAATGACATCCATCCTTGCTATCCCAGGCTGCCGCCTGGAACCCATCCAAGATCGATGATGAAGAAGAAGAAGAAAAACTCCAAATCAAATCAAGCATCGCTCTCACATCAAATCATCGCATTACCTGTACCTGCAACTGTTGTTGTAGTAATCTGTGAGCCACAGGGACTCAACAATCTCATTTCCAAGGGTATCAAGACTATTAAAGCTTAATGGGTAAGGTATGGTTAAGTGTTGAGGCTGTAACAAGCGACTACACATTTATTTGACTGGCTAACTTACGAATACAGAAAGTAAATTATGATGGCCTACGCATTACGAACGTGATCTAGTAGTGATCACTAAGTGATCCTGAACATCTACTTACGTCAAACATAACCCCACTGTGTTCTCTCTCGGATAAGGACTCACGAGAAGAGATAGTCGTGGTTATGCACACAGTTGGTGTATTTTATTTGAGTTTACTTCAAGTTTGCTATGACCGGGTGTTAAACAAAGTTTCCAAGTTGCCACATAACCGCAGGCACGACTTTTCGAAAGATTTAACCCTACAGGGGTGCTCCAACTCGTCCATCACAAATTAACCACACGCAGCGGGAATAACCTCGACCACGGATCTCGTGATCATCCTAGGCAATTCCAAAGGAAATCCGACACCTCGAGATAGCCCGAAGAAGATCAGAGTTCCTCACTCAAGACATTCGAGAAAGGTAAAACAAATCCAGCAAGGCCGCCCGATGTGTTGACGAACCCGATAGGAGATGCGTATCTCGTTATAAGGACACGACAAATAAGCGAAGTGTACCATGGCCTGATAGACATCTCCCGAGTTGGCCCCGCACGGTGCTCTAGTTTAGACCAACACTCATGAGGAGCACTGGCCCGGGTTGTTGATTAAGATCCGCGGGTGCCCGCGGGTCCCTATGCAATTTTATTAGTCATTAGGCAAATGTAGTACCAATGTTGGGCCTTGCCAGACAAGTTTTATCCCAAAACAAAAATCAAGGGGGTCCCCATAACAACCCCGAGCATGTTAGGAGCGCTCAATTATGGAACATAACACCGGTTCACAAGTAACTAGGGGCGGCAAGAGTGAAACAAAACACCGAGCAAAAGGCCAAGCCTTCCACCCTTTACCAAGTGTATATGTGCATTAAATTAAATAGCAATCATATTGTGATAACAAAAGAATGTCCATGTCGACACATGGAAGCAATTGCACCTACAGCTAGAAAAGGTATAAGAAGGGCCGAGCAAGCGGTAACATAGCTAAACAAAGGTTTGCTGGGATGTGGAAAGGTTAGAGGCTTTCATGGCAATGTTGGGAGGCTTGTCAAACAAGTGGTAGGTAGCGTGACATAGCGATAAAAATAGGACATCTAGCATGGCAATGATAGTAATGGTATCCAGGGAAATGTGTCATCTTGCCTGAGATCCCGCTTGGAAGAAGAGTGAATCCATGAAGAAGACAAGCCAATGTAGTCGAACGAATCCTCACACTCCGAACACTTTCGAAACTCTATCGAGAAGAAGCAATCCGAAACAACAATCAACACACGGGAAACACCACCACATATGCATGACATGATGCACAAACCAATATGATGCATGTCCATTTAATATGCAACGCATGGCATGGCATGACAAGCACAACAAACAACTACTACATATTAAGTGAAGTTCAATATGCAACTGCATATTCATGAAACTCCACGATCTGTTATTTAGTTCACTCTCATTTAGCTACACGACAATATTAAATGTTGTTAAACATGGCAAGAGGTGAAGCATGAACATCTATATCATCTAGGCATTTTAAATGGGTCCGGAAGCAACATATAGTATTTCTGAAACATCCCCATAAGCATAATATGAATTTGGTCCAGATCTGTACAAATCATATTTTAGATTTGTTAAACAGCAAAATAAATGTCACCATGAGATTCTACACGTTATTCCGGTCAAGTTACATATATAAAACATTTTGATCGGAGCTACAATTAATTAGTTATGAAATAAATCATTTTAACATGGCATTTATGCAAATTAATGCAAACAGCGATGTTAAACATTTTTATCACATGTGAAAGTTGGATATTGTGAATCTACACGAAATTCTAGTCAAGTTTCATATATAAAGTTTTTCCATATGATGAAAGGATGAAAAGTTATTAAATGCATGAGTTTAGGGGTTTTTCTGCAATTCTGAAATTCACAGGTTAATTAGAAAATTCGCATCAGAAAAAAAAACACGTTGGGCCGAAACTGGCTACGGGCCGAAATAGTGCATAGGCGCAGGATATTAAACGGTGCACGGGGCGGGGGATAGCTCACCCTAGGGCCTCATGGGCCGGCAGATCTGGAGAGCTGGGCCTTGGGCGTAGCGCTAGCGATGGCCCAGGAGTGGGCGGGCGCCGCGTGCACTTGGGCAGGCCTGCGTGATGGGAGGCTGGCTAGGGCTGCGTGGCAGCCGCTGGTTGGCCGGCGGGGACAGGTGGCGTCCTGGGATTGGTGGGGCTGACGGCACGGCGGCTCACCAAGTGGCGGGAGTGAGCTGGGGAGGCACGGAATGCGAGGTGTGGGAGGTAGGGGAAGGCCAAATTAGGCAGGGGAGGTTGCTATTTATAGGAAAAGAGGTCCAGGGTTAGGTTTAAGGGGGGTTTTACTCCGTTTTCGGACCTTCGAATCTCGATCCGATGGGCCAGAAGCGGAGGATGGCTAGCAGGGCTATGTGGGCTGTGTAGAGGTGTGTGGGCTGAGGAGAGAGGGAGATGTGAGCCCGTGACACGAGTTTTAAAACACCCAAAACGACCGCAAATAAACCGATGACCACACTACTACGGTTGACCGTTTGGGTACCAAACAAACTCGGAACGCAACGAAATTTGACAGACGGTCTACCTACACTATAATAAGACCGCATGCCAGGTTTCGACCCAATCCGAGAATATTTTTCGCGCGCTTTTAAAAACGGTTTTTTAACGATGCCACGAGCGCGTGCGTGTGTGGTTGGTCTCGAAATGGGCAACGGTAAGAACGGAGAGAATCGGCGACTACGAACAGATGCAAGTTTGAAAACTCATGTGGAAAAAATGCCGATGCTATGCAGATGATGTGAATGATGCAATGATGAATGTGACAACCAGACAAAAACAAGACAACAATGGAATAAAAGGGGAATCTTCTGGAGTGTCGGTCCCATTCTGTTACAACTCTCCTCCACTACACGAGGATCTCGTCTCGAGATCTAAGAATGAGAAGGGGAAGAGAAAGGGCAAGAGGTAAAACTTAGTTGCTTCTTCGACAAACGAGTGAAACCAATAAAACATGAAGGTTGGAAAAAGATGAAGAATGACATGAGGAACAAGCAAGAATTCAACAGAAATTTCGGCAGCACTTCGGTAGGATAGAGGGTCAAAATTTGATATGAAGGAAAGAAATTGAAAGAAAGACACCAAACTTCGGTTGGATTAGAATCAGAACTTCATAAGATGGAAGAATCATGAAAAAGATTTCACAGCACTCCGGTTAAATGGATGAGCAAAAGAATATGATCTTGATAATTCGAGAAGATGAATCGAAGAGAGCACCCCCGAATCAGACAAATAGAAACTAGATCATTTGAAAGGAAGGAATGGAGAACAAAATGACAACTTCTACCACCATTGAATTTGAAAAGCATGGTTGAACGGAGTTGATGGAGAATCAATAACGAAAAGAATAGCTTGTTATGGGCTTATGGACAACATCTCAAAATTATGAGGTGACAACCTGCCACAACAGAAACAATTGATCGCTTGAGGGCAACAAGATATGAAAAATTATTTCACTAAGAGGTGGAGGAGACACTTGAATCATTTATTACACCATGATAGCAACAATCCTTAGGAAATGCTTTAGGTAAAATCCAACCCAAGATAACTCTGAGAAAGACATGATGGGTTTACTTATCTTATTCTTAACAATTTTCCTTCAAGACTCCTCATAATCAAGAATTTAATAAAACCATCTCAAAAGACAATGGAGAAGGAATTGAACTTAGAAATCCAAGATAAGGAACACTTGAGCACCTCCAACAAGAATCTTGAAGAACACTTCGAGAAGAATTACACCTTAACAAACCACCATGAAGAAGCATCAGGATGAACTTTGGATTGAAAGGATGAAGCTTGACATTGAAGGTAGAAAAAGAACAAGATTGAGGCCTTGCAAAGATTGACCTGGAACTTCGTGAAGAGATACTTGAGACAAACTTGGAACTCCAGAAAAGAAAACATGAACAACAAGAATAGAGAATTTGATATCATGAATAACTCCAGAAGAAGGATTGAAATCATCTTGAAGAAAAGAATAAGAATTATTTTATGCATATCCTTCATCCGGTTAAATTGTTGACAAGCAATAGATTTAGCACACAACTTATTCTTCTTGAAAAGATTGAAGAGAGAGATGGAACACAAACTTGAAGAAGTCTTGCACGAGAACAACGGTAAGAATTAGAAACTAAAGAGGATAATACAAACGAATGATATAACATGAGAATGAAGAGAGCATGATCCACCTAATAGAAAACTTGAATGAAGCACCGGAATAATTGAGATACGAACGAAGGAACAACACTTGAGAAGAATTTGAGAACGAAAGCTGAAAGCTAAGAACAAAGAAATCTTCTGAAATGATGGCCTTCAGGAGGATCGAGAAATGAAAATGACTCTGAATGCACCGGATAGATATGGGAGAAATTTCTCATGAATGGAAACAATTTTAGAGGATAGCATGAAGCTTAGACCATGAATCTTCAAGAGAATGAGCAAAGATTTAAGAGAACCACTCCTTCAGTCTTCATTGTAGAGAATGATGACGAGAACAACATCATGAATTACTGAGACAATCCGGAACAACGAATAAAGAACGGTTGAGCCAATGATGAAAAAAATATTTAGACGCGATCTTGGAGAAGGAATATGACTGATGAAAATCATTCTTACATCATATTTAAAAAGAACTTGAGGGCATCTCCAAAAAGATTAGAAGAGCTAGGTAAGATCCTGGGGAAAACACCTATGGGTTATGGGCTCAGTCAAAAGAACCACTGTTGAGACAATTGCTTAGGAACAGATATTGCACCAAAAAATTGAGAACTTGATGAGGTGAGAACCTCGAAATAATTTAAGAGGATATGAATGGAAATGAAAGTCCTCGGAGATATCTTCAGCACTCCGGATAGAATATAGAGAAACGAAAAACAAGAGATACTTGGACGGAATTTACGACATGGGGAAGCATTTAGTGATTGAAAAGGATATGAAGAACACCGAGCTTTTGAATTGAATCCACCGGAGAAGAATAACAACGAGAACAAGGAATATGAGGATAGATCCTGAAATTGAAACTCTTGAGAATCTCCACAAGAAATCACCAGATACAATATGAAGAAATGATAGCAGAAGCATTGATGAAGAGAAAGCACTTGGATGAGAATTAATCATTGAAGAAAAAGGGCGGGAGGGTGGGAAAAAACAAAGACAACGTAGGACGGATGAAAAGAACTCTGGAAAGAAACATGAGGATTGATCTTGCAAATATTGGTGATGATTGAATATCTTGAAGAGGAGTGCACCGCTTGATAAGAATTTCATGACAACTCCAGTTGAACAAAAGGATTAGCATTCCCGTAAAATATGAGAACACTACTTTGAAAATATATGAGATCACCAGTTGACATTGAAGAAACTTGAATTACCGTATTCGAAAACAAAACAAAGGACGAGGCTTTGAAACAAGCTGGAAACAAATGCATAACAGAGATTTCGTCCGATATTTTTGTGGTAAGGTTCGCACGGGCTCGATCATACATTGGATTGTCATATTGAAATGACGCTCGAATATGCTCCCTAGGCGTAGCGAACTACAAGGCTTGATGAAGCATAAATCGAGATTGTCCTCTGTAAGAAAGACCGTGAACAAACGAATCCACTAGATGTCAAACCCCAACCTCACATCATGATCTGTTGGAAGATAGCCTAGGTAACTACATGTATTCCCACCTAAGAACTTTTGGAAACCTTCTTGGTTATGCAACCGGGTGTTGGGGATACAAGGAGGAAATATCTCACGCAACCAACAAACCTACACCCCAACTGTATCCATCCTTCAACACATAACCAGAGGCTTTCGCAAGTCCATCTAACTCGGATCCTCGAAAGCACAATGATGCTAACCATGGTGGTACCCCAGATGCCCTCCCTAGTACTGGGTGACTCCGACCTTATCTCACCATGACAAGTATTGAAGCAATTCTGAACATCCTCCGTCCTGAGATACTAAGGAAGCTGAATGATAACAATGTGCCAAGAATTCCCTGGAGCTCAACTCCCAGGAAGAAATCAAGTCAGACAGGAGGCACCAAGACAGAACTCCATCACATCGGTATCATATAGTTTCCAAAATACCCGTGTGCTCCTAAAAAAATTTGGGTGAGAAGAGGGTAGAATCAAAATTCCTAAGTCGATTACCTCACCAGAGCATAGAAGAGGAGTAAAAAGAATCCTACTCTCCGATATAACTAGACTCAAAACAGTTTTTCACTAGACTCGACTCGGCCAAGTTCGATCAATCAAGGGGGCTCCTAGGTCGGTACAGGCTCCGATACCAACTTGTCACGCCCAAGATGCGATTCTATCCTTATTTCGGCACGAGAGTCTCGACAGGGATAGAAGTGCATCTCGTCGTGTTGCAAGAATGGATATCATTACAAGTACATTTACAGAAGAGATGAGTATATGGAATTGGCTTACACTCGCCACAAGCTAAAACAAGATCACATCAATGCAACAACATATTCAAACATCATACAGAAGAGCAGGGTCCGACTATGGACAAAAACAAACGACAAAATGACATCCATCCTTGCTATCCCAGGCTGCCGCCTGGAACCCACCCAAGATCGATGAAGAAGAAGAAGAAGAAGAACTCCAAATCAAATCAAGCATCGCTCTCACATTAAATCATCGCATTACCTGTACCTGCAACTATTGTTGTAGTAATCTGTGAGCCACAGGGACTCAGCAATCTCATTTCCAAGGGTATCAAGACTATTAAAGCTTAATGGGTAAGGTATTGTTAAGTGGTGAGGCTGCAGCAAGCAACTAAGCATTTATTTGAGTGGCTAACTTATGAATACAGAAAGTAAAGTATAGTGGCCTACGCATTACGGATGTGAACTAGTAGTGATCACTAAGTGATCCTGAACACTACTTACGTCAAACATAACCCCACCGTGTTCTCTCATGGATAAGGACTCACGAGAAGAGACAGTCACGGTTATGCACACAGTTGGTGTATTTTATTTGAGTCTACTTCAAGTTTGCTATGACCGGGTGTTAAACAAAGTTTCCAAGTTGCCACATAACCGCGGCACGATTTTCCGAAAGATTTAACCCTACAGGGGTGCTCCAACTCGTCCATCACAAATTAACCACACGCAACGGGAATAACCTCAACCACGGATCTCGTGATCATCCTAGGCAATTCCAAAGGAAATCTGACACCTCGAGATAGCCCAAAGAAGATCAGAGTTCCTCACTCAAGACGTTCGAGAAAGGTAAAACAAATCCAGCAAGGCCGTTCGACGTGTCGACGAACCCGATAGGAGCCGAGTATCTCATTCTTAGGACACGATAGATAAGCGAAGTGTACGGTGGCCTGATAGACATCTCCCGAGTTGCCCCGGGTTGGCCCCGCACGGTGCTCTAATTTGGACCAACACTCATGAGGAGCACTGGCCCGGGTTGTTGATTAAGATTCGCGGGTGCCGGCGGGTCCCTATGCAATTTTATTAGTTATTAGGCAAATGTAGTACCAATGTTGGGCCTTGCCAGACAAGTTTTATCCCAAAACGAAAATCAAGGGGGTCCCCATAACAACCTCGAGCATGTTAGGAGTGCTCAATTATGGAACATAACGCCAGTTCACAAGTAACTAGGGGCGGCAAGAGTGGAACAAAACACCGAGCAAAAGGCCAAGCCTTCCACCCTTTACCAAGTGTATATGTGCATTAAATTAAATAGCAATCATATTGTGATAACAAAAGAATGTCCATGTCGACACATGGAAGCAATTGCACCTACAGCTAGAAAAGGTATAAGAAGGGCCGAGCAAGCGGTAACATAGCTAAACAAAGGTTTGCTGGGATGTGGAAAGGTTAGAGGCTTTCATGGCAATGTTGGGAGGCTTGTCAAACAAGTGGTAGGTAGCGTGACATAGCGATAAAAATAGGACATCTAGCATGGCAATGATAGTAATGGTATCCAGGGAAATGTGTCATCTTGCCTGAGATCCTGCTTGGAAGAAGAGCGAATCCATGAAGAAGACGAGCCAACGTACTCGAACGAATCCTCACACTCCGAATGCTTTCGAAACTCTATCGAGAAGAAGCAATCCGAAACAACAATCAACACACGGGAAACACCACCACATATGCGTGACATGCTGCACAAACCAATATGATGCATGTCCATTTAATATGCAACGCATGGCATGGCATGGCAAGCACATCAAACAACTACTACATATTAAGTGAAGTTCAATATGCACCGAGTTGCATATTGACAAAACTCCACAATCGATTATTTAGTTCACTCTCGTTTAGGTACACGACAATATTAAATGTTGTTAAACATGGCAAGAGGTGAAGCATGAACATCTATATCATCTAGGCATTTTAAATGGGACCGGAAGCAACATATAGTATTTACGAAACATCCCCATAAACATAATATGAATTTGGTCCAGATCTGTACTAATTATATTTTAGAGTTGTTAAACAGCAAAATAAATGTCACCATGAGATTCTACACGTTATTCCGGTCAAGTTACATATATAAAACATTTTTATCGGAGCTACAGTTAATTAGTTATGAAATAAATCATTTTAACATGACATTTATGAAAATTAATGCAAACAAAAATTTTAAATATTTTTATCACATGTGAAAGTTGGATATTGTGAATCTACATGAAATTCTAGTCAAGTTTCATATATAAAGTTTTTCCATATGATGAACGAATGAAAATTTATTAAATGCATGAGTTTAGGGTTTTCTCTGCTATTCTGAAATTCACAGGTTAATTAGAAAAATCGCATCAGGAAAAAAACACATTGGGCCGAAACTGGTTTCAAGCCGAAATAGTGCATAGGCGCAAGATACTAAACGATGCACGGGGCGGGGGATAGCTCACCCTAGGGCCTCATGGGCCGGCGGATCTGGAGAGCTAGGCCTTGGGCGTAGCGCTGGTGATGGCCCAGGAGTGGGCAGGCGCTGCGGGTGCTTGGGCGGGCCTGCGCGATGGGAGGTTGGCTGGGGTTGCGGGACAGCCTCTGGTTGGCCAGCAGGGACAGGTGGCGTCCTGGGATTGGTGAGGCTGACGGCGCGGTGGCTGGCTGGCGGCGGCGGCTCGCCAAGTGGCGGGAGCGGGATGGGGAGGCACGGAATGTGAGGTGGGAGGTAGGGGAAGGCCAAATTAGGTAGGGGAGGCTGCTATTTATAGGAAAAGAGGTCTAGGGTTAGGTTTGAGGGGGGTTTTACTCCGTTTTCGGACCTTCGGATCTTGATCCGATGGTCCGGAAGCGGAGGAGGGCTAGCAGGGCTATGTGGGCTGTGTAGAAGTATGTGGGATGAGGAGAGAGGGAGATGTGAGCCCGTGACACGAGTTTTAAAACACCGAAAACGACCGCAAATAAACCGATGACCACACTACTACAGTTGACCGTTCGGGTACCAAATGAACTCGGAACGCTACGAAATTTGACAGACGGTCTACCTACACTATAATAAGACCGCACGCCAAGTTTTGACCCAATCCAAGAATATTTTTCGCGCGCTTTAAAAACAGGTTTTTTTAACGATGCCACAGGCACGTGCGTGTGTGGTGGGTCTCGAAACGGGCGACGGCAAGAACGGAGAGAACCGGTGACTAAGAACGGATGCAAGTTTGAAAACTCATGTTGAAAAAATGCCGATGCTATGCAGATGATGCGAATGATGCAATGATGAATGCGACTACGAGACGAAACACAAGACAACAATGGAATAAAAGGGGAATCTTCTGGAGCGTCGGTCTCGGGCTGGTACACAAACTCTTGCACCCAACGCTATAAAGGGGTTGTCAATCCCTTTAAGGTTACTTGCAAGGATGAGATCTGATAGAGATAGATTGCTTAAACGAAAAGTAAAACAATAGGTAAAAGTAATGCAGCAAAGTATTTTTGGTATTTTTGGTTTTAGATCTGAAAGTATAAGATGGAAAATAGACCTGGGGGTCATAGGTTTCACTAGAGGCTTCTCTCATGATAACAAGTATTATGGTGGATGAACAAATTACTGTCGAGCAATTGATAGAAAAGTGAATAATTATGAAGATATCCAAGGCAATGATTATGCATATAGGCATCATGTCCGTGTCAAGTAGACCGAAAAGATTCTGCATGTACTACTATTACTCCACACATCGACCGACTCCTGCCTGCATCTAGAGTATTAAGTTCATAAAGAACAGAGTAACACATTAGGTAAGATGACATGATGTAGAGGGATAAACTCAAGAAATATGATGAAAACCCCATCTTGTTATCCTTGATGGCAACAATACAATATGTTCCTCGCTACCCCTACTTTGTCACTGGGTGAGGACACTGCAAGATTGAACCCAAAACTAAGCACTTCTCCCATGCCAAGAATTACCAATCTAGTTGGCCAAACCAAACCAATAACTCGAAGAGACTTGCAAAGATATGAAATCATGCATATAAGAATTCAGAAAAGACTCAAATAATATTCATGGATAATCAGAACATAAACCCACAATTCATCGAATCTCGACAAATACACCGCAAAAGAGTATTACATCGGATAGATCTTCATGAAGATCATGAAGAACATGGTATTGAAGAGCAAAGAGAGAGAGAGGAAGCCATCTAGCTACTAGCTATGGACCCGAAGGTCTATGGTGAACTACTCATGCATCATCGGAGGGGCAATGGAGTTGATGTAGATGCCCTCCATGATCGAATCCCCCTCCGACAGATTACCGGAAAAGGCTCCAAGATTGGATCTCTCGGGAACGAAGGCTTCTGGTAGCGGAAAAGTGTTTTCGTGGCTTGTTATGATAATGATGGAATATTTGGGAATTTATAGGCCAAAGATTAGGGTTAGGCGAGCTGCCGTGGGCCCACAAGCCTGCCCGGCATGCCCGACCCCCCTAGGGGCGACCCTAGGGCTTGTAGCCCCACGGTGTCTCCTCTGCCTTGGTTCTCAAGTCTCGTAGTTTCCATTTGTTCCAGAAAAATTCCTTTCAAAGGTTTTATTCCGTTTGGACTCCGTTTAATATTCCTTATCTGCAAATCTCAAAAACAAGGAAAAAACAGAAACTGGCACTAGGCTCTAGATTAATAGGTTAGTCCCAAAAATAATATAAAATAGCATATTAATGCATATAAAACATCCAAAATAGATAATATAATAGCATGGAACAATCAAAAATTATAGATATGTTGGAGACGTATCACACATGCACATCATTCAACTACGCAACATGAAGTCGTTGTCGTATCGTTGGCACATGATCGAAATTAGCGTCACCAAGTTTTGCATGTGGTTCGCCAGCTCGAGGAAAGGTGGCCATTGATGTTGCAGATGAGGGCTTTTAAGTTTTTTTCTTCCTCTTGATCAACTTGTTGATTTATTCATTCACTTGATGTTGGTCTGCACGCGCTCCCATGATGTACCAGATGAAAGAGAGATGACCATTTACATGCACACACTGTTGGATGAAGCTGAAGGGACAATTTGTATGGGACGACATGATCTTTTGATCAAAAACTTGTTGAATATTTGCTTAATTTGAGACCTTGTTGAACTAGACTTAATTTCCATGGTATGTGTGAATGATTTGTGATACTCCCTCCGTCCCAAAATAACTGTCTCAACTTTGTACTAGCTCTAGTACAAATTTGTACTAAGCATGAGACACTTATTTTGGGACGGAGGGAGTATTTCATATCCGAACTTTGATAAATATTGTCCGGTTTGTATGAATTTTGTCCTGTTTGTTAAAATGCGAATAAATATATGCGAATACGGTTGAATGTCGCCCTCCCGCATCCATGTCTGTGGACTAATCCCTTGTCCACAAACGGATGGGTGAGGTGTTGGTTGCCGTTGAAGATGTCGCAAAGCCTGTTATGGCAAGGGCACTTAAAGGTGTCCTTTTATTTATTGGTTGTTTAGTGAGGTTTTCAATCTCCAACAAGCGAAAATCACTGAGAGGTAGAACAAGACTAGTGTGGTTTTTAATGTAATTTTATTTTTTACTAGTCGTTTTGGCGTCCAATTTTTTCCATTGTACTTGATATTTTCCTAGGTAATTTTTAGTTGCCTTTGGGTGAAAAAAATCCTATTTATTCGTCCATCTTTTTTGTAGAGTCATCATATGCCTCTGGATCGGCACAATTTATGAAGCATGCTTTATACTGGTTCGGAGGTTGAGGACGTTGATATGAAGCGGCCTCCATCTATAACCTATCGCACAGGAGGGATGTATCTGTCCGACCTCTTCCTCCGGCACTTAGGCAGGTCGATGGTGTTGTCACATGTATGGCTATTGCTTCTACCTCTGTCAATGTTACAACTGCTTTTTCATTGGGAAGAGCGACAAAATAATGACCACCCATGCATTTCGCATATGCTTTTTGTCAGAGCATGCCTATTCATGGTTATACAAAACACATGTTGTCTGCATCGACGTCACCACACCCCCCCCTAACTCGATCGCCTCATGCCTACTCACCTCGCCCTTCCCTGTTGACGTCACAATCACCCCCGTCGCCCAGCCCTTGGACCTTTCGTAGCGACCCGACCTGAAACGGATGAATCTCTGGTGTTTTTGTACCATCCCAAGATCATGCTAAGGATTGATGAAATGGGACTACCCATGTATACCTCCTTGATACGTTTGTGGGCATAGTGAATCGCCATGTCCCTCCCGAGAATCTAGCATGGTCTGTCGCAGAGGTGCAGATGGAGAAATCATAAGCATCATGACTGAAGACCCCGTTCGTGCTTATGTCCAAACATTAGAGGCACACATGAGGATCCTCGAGCTCCATGTACACAAAGACACGAAGACGATAAAGCAGCTGATGATCCGTGAACTTGACCTCGAAGCTGATATACGAGAAGCCAACTACGAGCACGAGGATGAAGTGAAGGACTTCCTGGAGAGGATCAAGAAGGTGAAGACTTGCGTTGCACATCTGGAGGAACATATGGACATGGGAGAAAACCTTCACCTGGAAGGCGACAAGGCTCCCTTGATCAGCAACAAGGACGACTATGAAGAGAGCACCACCGGAGGAGGATGCGCCACCATGGACTTTTGAGGAGAACTTTAGTCATGACCGCCATGTATCTCTTATTTTCTCGTTAAAGCGTAGGTCGATGTTTCATTTGCAAGACTTGTATCTCAAGTTTGAACCTTTTGAGTTGAATGAATGAATGAGTGTTTTGGTGTGATATGTTTTGTTACATTGCATATGGGTAGTGAATTTTCTCTTAGACCCTTGTTCTATTCTAATTCTCATCACTCTAAAAACACGAGATGCCTCTGAGACATGACCCCGGCTCCAACTTCCCACTGGAACTCACTCAACTCATCCAACAATAGAATGTCCTGATGCAGTTGTTGATCCAGAACCAGGCCAACAACAACAACAACCCTCCACCTCAGGCCGTAACCTCACCCATTTTTTGAAGCTAAATCCACCGACCATCTCCAGCAGCACTAAGCCTATTGTGGAAGATGACTCACTTCGCAAGATGGAGAGGGAACTCATCACTGATGGATGCACTGAAGCTGAGAAAGTGTGTTTTGCCGCACATCAACTTGAGGGGCCAGCAGCTTCATGGTGGGAGAACTACACCACCACATACCCCATTGCCGGTGTGACCTGGGAGTAGTTCAAGCCGGCCTTCCGCACCGCTCATGTCTCAGCTGGAGCCATGAGTCTAAAGAAGCGTGAGTTTCGCAACCTGTGCCAGGGGAATCTCTCAGTGGCCCAATACGTGGATGAATTCAGTATGTTGGCCCATTATGCACCAGGAGATGTGGTTGATGATGCAGCCAAGAAGGAGAAATTCCTGGAGGGACTCAACTATGAGTTGAGCATACAACTGATGGTGGCTACTTTCAACAACTACCAGGAGCTGGTAGACAAGGCCCTCATCTTGGAGGGAAAGCAACAACAAATTGAGAACCGCAAGAGGAAATATGGACAGGGGAAGTCCTACTTTGGAGCTCAGCAGAAACCCCGCTACTCCCCGTACTCAGGGAATACCGGACCAAGTAACGGTATGTATGAAGGACACACCCATGTCGTGCTTAACCATGGAGGACATAACCATGGAGGTAATTGGAATAATCGTCCCAACAACGGCAAGTTCAAGAACGACAATGAAGGAAATGGCAACCAACATCGTCCCGCTCCAGTTCAAAAGGATCTCAGCCATATCACCTGCTTCAAGTGCCAGAAGGCTGGGCACTATGCCACTGAATGTCCCCAGAACAAGAAGGGAAATGGAAATGGCAACGACAACGCACTACTAGTGAAAACCTTATACACAGAACCGTAGCAGTAGCGCTGGATAAGAGGAGGTGCGACTGCTACATATCAATAGCGCGCGTCCAGAAAAAGCGCTACTGCTAACTTCTTAGTAGTAGCGTTGCTATAAGAAATGTGTTGGAAATATGCCCTAAAGGCAATAATAAAATGGTTATTATTGTATTTCCTAGTTCATGATAATTGTCTATTGTTCATGCTATAATTGTGTTAACCGGAAACCGTAATACATGTGTGAATACATAGACCACAACATGTCCCTAGTGAGCCTCTAGTTGACTAGCTCGTTGATCAATAGATGGTCACGGTTTCATGACAATGGACATTGGATGTCGTTGATAACGGGATCACATCATTAGGAGAATGATGTGATGGACAAGACCCAATCCTAAGCATAGCACAAGATCGTGTAGTTCGTTTGCTAAAGCTTTTCAATGTCAAGTATCGTTTCCTTACACCATGAGATTGTGCAACTCCCGGATACCATAGGAATGCTTTGCGTGTGCCAAACGTCACAACGTAACTGGGTGGCTATAAAGGTGCACTACGGGTATCTCCGAAAGTGTCTGTTGGGTTGGCACGAATCGAGACTGGGATTTGTCACTCCGTGTGACGGAGAGGTATCTCTGGGCCCACTCGGTAAGACATCATCATAATGAGCTCAATGTGACCAAGGAGTTAGTCACGGGATGATATATTACGGAACAAGTAAAGAGACTTGCCGGTAACGAGATTGAACAAGGTATAGAGATACCGATGATCGAATCTCGGGCAAGTATCATACCGATAGACAAAGGGAATTGTATACGGGATTGATTGAATCCCCGACATCGTGGTTCATCCGATGAGATCATTGTGGAGCATGTGGGAGCCAACATGGTTATCTATATCCCGCTGTTGGTTATTGACTGGAGAGGTGTCTCAGTCATGTCTACATGTCTCCCGAACCCGTAGGGTCTACACACTTAAGGTTCGATGATGCTAGGGTTATAGGGAATTGGTATACGTGATTACCGAAAGTTGTTCGGAGTCCCGGATGAGATCCCGGACGTCACGAGGATCTCCAGAATGGTCCGGAGGTAAAGATTGATATATAGGAAGTCCAGTTTTGGTCACCGGAAAGTTTTCGGGCTCATCGATAGTGTACTGGGAGTGCCGGGAGGGTGCCGGAGGACCCCCGGGAGGGGTGTGACGACCAAAGGACTTCATGGGCCCTTAGTGGGATGGCCAAGACCTTCTAGAAAGGCCCATGCGGTTGGGATCAAGAGATAAAGGGAAAAAGGATTTAAAAGGAGGAGATCCACCTCCCTTGTGGGAGGTGGACTCCTCCCCACCTTCGGCCGAAGCTCTCCTCCTTGAAGGAGGGGCCAAGGCAGCCCTCCCTCTCCCTCCTCCTATATATACCAAAGGGTTTGGGCTGATTTGAGACACGACTTCTTTCTCTCTCGGTGCAGCCCTACCCTTCCTCTTCCTCGTTCTCCGTAGCGCTTGGCGAAGCCCTGCCGGAGTTCACGTAGCTCCACCGTCACCACGCTGTCGTGCTGCCGGAGCTCTCCCTCAACCTCTCCCTCCTCCTTGCTGGATCAAGGTGCAGGAGACGTCACCGGGCTGTACGTGTGTTGAACGCGGAGGCGCTGTTGTTCGGCGCTGAGATCGGAATCCACCGCGATCTGAATCGCTGCGAGTACGACTCCACCAACCGCGTTCTTGTAACGCTTCCACTTAGCGATCTTCAAAGGTATGAAGATGCAATCTCTCCCCACTCGTTGCTGGTTTCTCCATGGATAGATCTTGGTGATCGTAGGAATTTTTTTGATTTACTACTACGTCTCCCAACAGTGGCATCATGAGCTAGGTCTATGCGTAGAATCTATGCACGAGTAGAACACAAGTTGTTGTGGGCGTCGATTTTGTTAATATGCTTACCACTATTAGTATTATCTTGATTTGGCGGTATTGTGGGATGAAGCGGCCTGGACCGACTTTACACGTACGCTTACGTGAGACAAGTTCCACCGCCTGACATGCACTTGTTGCATAAGGTGGCTAGCGGGTGTCTGTCTCTCCCACCTTAGTCGGATTGGATTCGATGAAAAGGGTCCTTATGAAGGGTAAATAGCGATTGGCATATCACGTTGTGGTTTTGGCGTAGGTAAGAAACGTTCTTGCTAGAAACCTATAGCAGCCACATAAAAACTTGCAACTACAAATTAGAGGACGTCTAACTTGTTTTTGCAGCATATGCCTTGTGATGTGATATGGCCAAAGAATGTGATGTGATGCATTGTGATGTATGAGATTGATCATGTTCTTGTAATAGGATTCACGACTTGCATGTCGATGAGTATGACAACCGGCACGAGCCATAGGAGTTGTCTTATTTTATTGTATGACCTGCGTGTCAATCATAAACGCCATGTAATTACTTTAATTTATTGCCAAACGTTAGCCATAGTAGTAGAAGTAATAGTTGGCGAGACAAATTCATGAAGACACAATGATGGAGATCATGGTGTCATGCCGGTGGCAGTGATGATCATGGTGCCCCGAAGATGGAGATCAAAGGAGCAAGATGATATTGGCCATATCATGTCACTATATTGATTGCATGTGATGTTTATCATGTTTACATCTTATTTGCTTAGAACGACGGTAGTAAATAAGATGATCTCTCAGTAAAATTTCAAGAGAAGTGTTCACCCTAACTGTGCACCGTTGCTAAGGATCGTCGTTCCGAAGCACCACATGATGATCGGGTGTGATAGGTTCTAACGTTCACATACAACGGGTGTAAGCCAGATTTACACACGCGAAACACTTAGGTTGACTTGACGAGCCTAGCATGTACAGACATGGCCTCGGAACACGAAAGACCGAAAGGTCGAACATGAGTCGTATAGAAGATACGATCAACATGGAGATGTTCACCATGGATGACTAGTCCGTCTCACGTGATGATCGGACACGGGCTAGTTAACATGGATCATGTGTCACTTGGATGACTAGAGAGATGTCTATCTAAGTGGGAGTTCATTAAATAATTTGATTATGTGAACTTAATTATCATGAACTTAGTCTAAAATTGCCTTTACAATCTATATTGTAGATCCAATGGCCAACGCGAATGTCACCCTCAATTTCAACGCGTTCCTAGAGAAAACCAAGCTGAAAGATGATGGAAGCAACTATGCGGACGGGGTCCGTGGCTTGAGGATCATCCTCATAGCTTCCAAGAAATTGTATGTCCTTGATACACCACTAGGTGACCCCCCTTCTCCCAGCAGAGCAAGACGTTGTGAACGCTTGGCATTCTCGCTGCGATGATTACTCCCTTGTTCAGTGCGGCATGCTTTACATTTTAGAACCGGGGCTACAAAAGCGTTTTGAGCAACAAGGAGCATATGAGATGTTCCAAGAGCTGAAGCTAGTTTTCCAAGCTCATGCCCGGGTCGAGAGATATGACGTCTCCGACAAGTTCTTCAGCTGTAAGATGGAGGAGAATAGTTCTATCAGTGAGCACATCCTCAAGATGTCTGGGCTACACAACCGCTTGACTCGGCTGGGAGTTAATCTCCTGGATGACTCGGTCATTGAAAGAATCCTCTAGTCGCTTCCACCTAGCTACAAAAGCTTTGTGATGAACTACAACATGCAGGGGATGGAGAAGTCCATTCGTGAGTAGTACTCGATGCTGAAATCAGCGGAGGTCGAGATCAAACAGGAGCATCAAGTGTTGGTGGTGAATAAGACCACTAGTTTAAAGAAAGACAAGGGTAAGAAGAACTTCAAGAAGGATGGCAAAGCTGTTGCCACGCCCGGTAAGCAAGTTGCCAGGAAGAAGAAGAATAAGAATGGACCCAAGCCTGAGACTGAGTGCTTTTATTGCAAGGGTACCGGTCACTGGA
Source organism: Hordeum marinum (assembly GCA_022496015.1). Classification (NCBI taxonomy): domain Eukaryota; kingdom Viridiplantae; phylum Streptophyta; class Magnoliopsida; order Poales; family Poaceae; genus Hordeum; species Hordeum marinum. The sequence continues at coordinate 416,956,040 of CM039674.1, read as the reverse complement.
AGCGGAACTGCCCCAAGTACTTAGCGGATAAGAAGGACGGCAACATTAAAGGTATATGTGATATACTTGTTATTGATGTGTACCTAACCAGCGCTCGTGGTAGCTCCTGGGTATTTGATACCGGTTCAGTTGCTCACATTTGTAACTCCAAGCAGGAGTTGCGGAATAAGCGAAGGCTGGCAAAGGACGAGGTGACGATGCACGTCGGGAATGGTTCCAAGGTCGATGTGATCGCCGTCGGCACGCTACCTCTACATCTACCTTCGGGATTAGTGTTAAACCTTAATAATTGTTATTTAGTACCAACTTTGAGCATGAACATTGTATCTGGATCTCGCTTGATGCGAGATGGCTACTCATTTAAATCTGAGAATAATGGTTGTTCTATTTGTTGGGGAACGTGACAGAAAACAAAAATTTCCGGTATAGCGAGCATGCCCAGGACCACTATGGAGACTGCATACAAGGTTTGATCTGATCCGTACCGACTCGAAGCGCAGCGGTGGAAGAGTCGGTGGAGGTCGTTGGTGCAGATCCCCGCAGCTAGGATTTTACAACCTCCCAACCGCGAGGATGTACTCCCTCGTCGGACAGCCCTCCGGGAGGCGGTCGGACAGTCCCCCGGACGATGTCGCGGACAGCCCTTCGGGAGGACCCTCGAAACTCAAACGGAGACTCGGACAGCCCTTCGGGAGGACACTCGAAACTCGAACGGAGACTCGGATAGCCCTTCGGGAGGACACTCGAACAGCCCCTCGGGCAAAATATCGAAACTATGACCTCTCTACGGGGTTGCACACATACGGTGTCATCTATCCGGCAGGGCTTCGCCGTCCAGAACTAGTTCCTGCCGGAACCCAGACAGCCTTTCGGCTCTACGAAAGACTCTTTTCGTGGGAGGGAGAGAGAGAGCTTGCAAAGCAAAGCATGTGTATGAGAGCACAAGGATGAAGAGATGGCAGCCCACATCTCCTCTATTTATAGGAAAACCAAGGGGTAGGGTTGGGACTTGAAAATACCAAACTACCCCCACTTTATGTCACACATAAAATACATAAGAAGGAAAAAGGGGTGCCATGTGGAGCTCCATGGAGGAGCTCCACCCTTGGCCGGCCAACCCTTGGGGGCCCCCCCATGAGGCGCTAACTTGCTCCCCAATCCCTTCTAGAAGCCTTTTTGGAAATATCCAAAAAGGTCCTTTTCCATAAATATCCAAAAAGCACTTTCACTATTCACGACGACATTTTTCAGCGTCTGATCGAACTGAAAGTATTTATGTGGGCTTAAAACAATTCTAGTACCCCACTAAAATGATTTTTAATGTGATCCGGAACAATTCCGGAATAGTGATTTTCATCCGCGAAAAGCATCTGAAGCGGTTCCGGCAGCTCCGAAACATTTCCGGTTTTTCTTCCGGAAAATTCCCAAAGTTTCCAGAATGATTCTGGCACCCTCCAAGAATTATCAGGCATGTGCTGAAACCAATTTGACTTAATGGTATCCCCTGAAACTACTTTTTAGTATTACCTAAACTATTTCGGTGTTCTGTCTGCGGAACTTTTCCGCTGTCCGAAACTTTTCCGGTGTCCGAAACTTTTCGGTGATTTTCTCTCAGACTCCCTGTCTAGTATTCAACAGATAGATGACCCTTAAGCGTGTGACCCTATAGGTTCGGTGAAGCATAAACATGACCTGGAACCCCTTCCGATCAATGATCAACATCGGAGCCGTGGACACCCATATTGACCCCTATACCCACACGAATGAATATTCGAGCGAACCTTTAGTTGTCGTGAGCTATTCCTGTTGCTTCGCAATATGTTACAATTTCCCGAGGTGAGACATGTAGGCATCCTCATGGATCAACAACTTGTCCACTATGTCAGTTACCTCGTTGTCGGTATTGTTCTCTTTTCTCGTTCCCGTGTTCCGGCATCCCCGTGATCAAATCACAAAGTGTCTGGCCAGACGATGATGGATACCGTAACACCGAGAGGGCCTAGAGATATCTCTCCATCGCCGGAGGAGCAAATCCCAATCTTGAGCTAACAAGTTACTTGACATACTTTTCCATGAACCCGTAAGCCACCGTAATAGCCACCCATTTACGGATGACGTTTAACAAACCCCAAAGTTCATGAAGCAAGCATGAAGAAACTCGATACTCTCATGGTCTAAGGAATTATGCAAACGTTAACCATCTCTGTGTTATTAACCATTAACTTGTGACGAATGTATCTCATAGCATAACATCAATTCAGATCGATTCAACACGAGTGTTCTACCAACATCGCGTCCTCAAAATTGCCGGCATAGCCATGCCCATGATCAGGAAAACAGGACCATCATGCAACACTTGAGCCAGTCTTAGAGGTAAGACTAGGAATACAATTTACCGTTTATTATACCACACGTGCACATGAGTTTCCCTCCAAGCCTCGTTTAATTTGTAGACTCGAGAATCATTGCAGTTATAGCATGGAACATAAACATTCACTACAAACTTTGGAGATACAAAATAACTGTTATTACTGCCTCTAGGGCATATCTCCCAGACTATTTATATGAGAGAAATGTTTTATGGTCATGCCGCGCTGGTCAATGGTTTATTTTTGATGAATCTCGAACATGATGTTACACATGTCCATAGTGTGAGTACCAAAAAGTGTAAGGTTGATAACGATAGTCCCACTTACTTGTGGCACTGCCGCCTTGGTCATATTGGTGTCAAACGCATGAAGAAGCTCCATACCGATGGACTTTTGGAGTCTCTTGATTTCGAATCATTTGACACGTGTGAACCATGCCTCATGGGCAAGATGACCAAGACTCTGTTCTCCGGAACAATGGAGCGGGCAACTGACTTGTTGGAAATAATACATACCGATGTATGCGGTCCAATGAGTGTCGAGGCTCGTGGTGGCTACCGTTATGTTCTCACCCTCACTGATGACTTGAGTAGATATGGGTATGTCTACTTAATGAAACATAAGTCTGAAACTTTTGAAAGGTTCAAGGAATTTCAGAGTGAGGTAGAGAATCAACGTGACAGGAAAATAAAGTGCCTATGATCTGATCGTGGTGGAGAATATTTAAGTCACGAGTTTGGCACGCACCTAAGGAAATGTGGAATTGTTTCACAACTCACGCCGCCTGGCACACCTCAGCGAAATGGTGTGTCTGAACGTCATAATCGCACTCTATTAGATATGGTACGATCTATGATGTCTCTTACCAACTTACCGCTATCATTTTGGGGATATGCATTAGAGACTGTCGCATTCACTTTAAATAGGGCACCGTCAAAATCCGTTGAGACGACACCATATGAATTATGGTTTGGAAAGAAACCTAAGCTGTCGTTTCTAAAAGTTTGGGGATGCGATGCTTATGTGAAGAAACTTCAACCTGAGAAGCTCGAACCCAAAGCGGAAAAGTGCGTCTTCATAGGATATCCCAAAGAGACTATTGGGTATACCTTCTACCTACGATCCGAAGGCAAAGTCATTGTTGCCAAGAATGGATCCTTTCTCGAGAAAGAGTTTCTCTCAAAAGAAGTAAGTGGGAGGAAAATAGAACTTGATGAGGTAACTGTACCTCCACTCGAACCGGAGAGTAGCACAGCACAGGAAGTTGTTTCTGTGGAGCCTACACCGTCTGGAGAGGAAGTTAATGATGATGATCATGAAACTTCAGATCAAGTTACTATTGAACATCGGAGGTCCACTAGGACACGTTCCGTACCAGAGTGGTACGGCAACCCTGTCCTGGAGATCATGTTGTTGGACAACGGTGAACCTTCGAACTATGAAGAAGCGATGGCGGGCCCGGATTCCAACAAATGGCTTGAAGCCATGAAATCCGAGATAGGATCCATGTATGAGAACAAAGTGTGGACTTTGGTGGACTTGCCTGATGATAAGAGAGCCATTGAAAATAAATGGATCTTTAAGAAGAAGACTGACGCGGATGGTAATGTAACCGTCTATAAGGCTCGGCTCGGCGCTAAGGGTTATCCAAGTTCAAGGAGTTGACTACGATGAGACTTTCTCACCCGTAGCGATGCTGAAGTCTGTTCGAATCATGTTAGCAATTGTCGCATTTTATGATTATGAGATCTCGCAAATGGACGTCAAAACGGCATTCCTTAATGGTTTCCTTAAGGAAGAACTATATATGATGCAGCCGGAAGGTTTTGTCGATCCTAAAGATGCTAACAAGGTATGCAAGCTCCAGCGCTCCATCTATGGGCTGGTGCAAGCATCTCGGAGTTGGAACATTCGCTTTAATGAAGTGATTAAAGCGTTTGGGTTGTACAGGTTTATGGAGAACCCTGTATTTACAATAAAGTGAGTGGGATCTCTGTAGCATTTCTTGTATTATATGTGGATGACATACTGATAATGGGAAATGATATAGAACTCTTGGAAAGTGTAAAGGCCTACTTGAATAAGTGTTTTTCAATGAAGGACCTTGGAGAAGCTGTTTACATATTAGGTATTAAGATCTATAGAGATAGATCGATACGCCTCATAGGTCTTTCACAAAGCACATACCTTGAAAAGATATTGAAGAAGTTCAATATGGATCAGTCCAAGAAGGGGTTCTTGCCTGTGTTACAAGGTGTGAGATTGAGTACGACTCAATGCCCGACCACGGCAAAGGATAGAGAAGAGATGAGTGTCATCCCCTATGCTTCAGCCATAGGCTCTATTATGTATGCCATGTTGTGTACCAGACCTGATGTGAACCTTGCCATAAGTTTGGTAGGGAGGTACCAAAGTGATCCCGGAGCGGAACACTGGACAGCGGTCAAGAATATCCTGAAGTACCTGAAAAGGACAAAGGACATGTTTCTCGTATATGGAGGTGCCGAAGAGCTCGTTGTAAAGGGTTACGTCGATGCTAGCTTCGACACAGATCCGGACGACTCCAAGTCACAAACCGGATACATGTATGTTTTGAACGGAGGGGCAGTTAGCTGGTGCAGCAGCAAGCAAAGCGTCGTGGCAGCATCTACATGTGAAGCGGAGTACATAGCTGCTTCGAAAGTAGTAAAGGAAGGAGTCTGGATGAAGGAGTTCATCACCGACCTAGGAGTAATTCTAAGTGCGTCAGGCCCGATGGCTCTATTCTGTGACAACACTTGAGCTATTGCCCTTGTGAAGGAGCCCAGGTTTCACAAGAAGACAAGACACATCAAGTGCCACTTCAACTCCATCCGTGATTACATTCAAGAGGGAGATATAGATATTTGTAAAGTGCATACGGATCTGAATGTCGCAGATCCATTGACTAAACCTCTCTGACGAGCAAAACATGATCAACACCAGAATGCTATGGGTGTACGATTCATCACAATGTAACTAGATTATTGACTCTAGTGCAAGTTGGAGACTGTTGGAAATATGCCCTAGAGGCAATAATAAAATGGTCATTATTGTATTTCCTAGTTCATGATAATTGTCTATTGTTCATGCTATAATTGTGTTAACCGGAAACCGTAATACATGTGTGAATACATAGACCACAACATGTCCCTAGTGAGCCTCTAGTTGACTAGCTCGTTGATCAATAGATGGTCACAGTTTCATGACCATGGACATTGGATGTCGTTGATAATGGGATCACATCATTAGGAGAATGATGTGATGGACAAGACCCAATCCTAAGCATAGCACAGGATCGTGTAGTTTGTTTGCTAAAGCTTTTCAATGTCAAGTATCGTTTCCTTACACCATGAGATTGTGCAACTCCCGTATACCGTAGGAATGCTTTGGGTGTGCCAAACGTCACAACGTAACTGGGTGGCTATAAAGGTGCACTACGGGTATCTCCGAAAGTGTCTGTTGGGTTAGCACGAATCGAGACTGGGATTTGTCACTCCGTGTGATGGAGAGGTATCTCTGGGCCCACTCGGTAAGACATCATCATAATGAGCTCAATGTGACCAAGGAGTTAGTCATGGGATGATGTATTATGGAACGAGTAAAGAGACTTGTCGGTAACGAGATTGAACAAGGTATAGAGATACCGATGATCGAATCTCGGGCAAGTATCATACCGATAGACAAAGGGAATTGTATACGGGATTGATTGAATACCCGACATCGTGGTTCATCCGATGAGATCATCGTGGAGCATGTGGGAGCCAACATGGGTATCCAGATCACGGGGTTGGTTATTGACTAGAGAGGTGTCTCGGTCATGTCTACATGTCTCCCAAACCCGTAGGGTCTACACACTTAAGGTTCGATGATGCTAGGGTTATAGGGAATTGGTATACGTGATTACCAAAAGTTGTTCGGAGTCCCGGATGAGATCCTGGACGTCACAAGGAGCTCTGGAATGGTCCGGAGGTAAAGATTGATATATAGGAAGTCCAGTTTTGGTCACCGGAAAGTTTTCGGGCTCATCGGTAGTGTACCGGGAGTGCCGGGAGGGTGCCGAAGGACCCCCGGGAGGGGTGTGACGACCAAAGGACTTCGTGGTCCCTTAGTGGTCTAGACAAGACCTTCTAGAAAGGCCCATATGGCTGGGATCAAGAGATAAAGGGAAAAAGGATTTAAAAGGAGGAGATCCACCTCCCTTGTGGGAGGTGGACTCCTCCCCACCTCCGGCCGAAGCTCTCCTCCTTGGAGGAGGGGCCAAGGTAGCCCTCCCTATCCCTCCTCCTATATATACCCAAGGGTTTGGGCTGATTTGAGACACAACTTCTTTCTCTCTCGGTGCATCCCTACCCTTCCTCTTCCTCGTTCTCCGTAGCGCTTGGCGAAGCCCTGCCGGAGTTCACGTAGCTCCACCGTCACCACGCTGTCGTGCTGCCGGAGCTCTCCCTCAACCTCTCCCTCCTCCTTGATGGATCAAGGTACGGGAGATGTCATCGAGCTGTACGTGTGTTGAACGTGGAGGCTCCGTTGTTCGGCGCTGAGATCGGAATCCACCGCGATCTGAATCGCTGCGAGTACGACTCCACCAACCGCGTTCTTGTAACGCTTCCGCTTAGCAATCTTCAAAGGTATGAAGATGCAATCTCTCCCCACTCATTGCTGGTTTCTCCATGGATAGATCTTGCTGATCATAGGAAATTTTTTGATTTACTACTACGTCTCCCAACAAAATGCTCTGCTACTAATATTGCGTAGCAGTAACTACTTATCAGTAGCGCTCCCCAGATAAACGCGCTACTCATAACACAGTAGTAGTAGCGCATTTTTATGACCAGTGCTACTGCTAATTGGAGCGTGCACTTATCGTCTTCGCCCCTGCATGCCCCTCTCTCGCACTCTCTCCATCTCCCCTCCTCACTCCCTCCCTCTCCACACTCGATCTGCGCCGCTGCCACCGCCCCTTGCACCCTCCCTCTCCACTCTGTGCAGCCGCCCCACCCCTCATTCCCTCCCTCTCCCCTCCTCACTCTCTCTATAGGATCGAGAGAGGCGTGTCTAGAGGGGGTGAATAGACTACTAGCAGAAATTTAAAACCTAACCTTTTCCCAAGTTAATTGGTTGGCGGATTTTATCTATTCTAGCAAGTCTAGCAAGTCTAACAGCCCTACACATGCATGTCTACAAATATGGCAGCGGAAAGTAAAGACATTGCACATGTAAGTAAAGAGATGGGATAGGAATATCAAACGCAATAGGAAACACAAGGATTTTTCCCGTGGTTCTGATAGGTGGTGCTATCGTACGTCCACGTTTATGGAGTCTTCAACCCACGGAGGGTAACAGTCACGAGAGTCCACAGAGGGCTCCACCCATAAGGGTCCACGAAGTAGAAACCTTCATTATTCCATGTGGCTTCCGTCCATGAAGGACTAGCCTCACTATGGGTAGATCTTCACGAAGTAGGCGATCTCCTTGCCCTTAAAAACTTCTTGGTTCACTCCACAACACCAAGTAGGAGGCTCCCAAGGGACACCTAACCAATCTAGGAGGCACCACCCTCCAAAAGGTAATAGGCTCGGTAATGACGATGAAATCCTTGCTCTTGTGCTTCAAGATGATAGACTTCTCAACACACAATCACTCTCTCACAGATTTGGCTTGGTAGAAGAGATGGGATTGGCGGAAAGCAACTTGGGGAGGCTAGAAATCAAGATCCATATGGTTGGAGTAGAAGATCTTGACCTGAACACAAGGGTAGGTGGTTCTCTCTCAGAAAACTGAGTAGGATAGGTATGGAATAGTTCTGAGTGCTTCTTTGTTGAGTGGGTGGTGGTGAAGGGGTATATATAGGCATCCCCAAAAATCCAACCGTTACACACAATAAGTCAGACTCGGTGACACCGATGTGTAAATCTCGGTGGTACCGAAGTGACAAAAAGTGGCAACTTTTGAATCTCGGATGGACCGATATACAATTCTCGGTTGCACCAACAAGGTGACCAACGGTCAGATTTACCAATCTCGATGATGCCGATTCACCATTCTCGGTCAGACCGAAAATGAGAACTTGCGTAACAGGAAGTTGGCAACCCAACTCGGTGGCACCGAGTGGAGTGTCGGGTGCACCGAAGTGTTAGGGTTTGGCTGAGTCTGTCTAGGGTTTGGAACTCGGTGGCACCGGGATAGGAATGTTGGTTGCATCGATTTGGCATATATGGTTTAGGACAGACTTTGGTGGGAGAGTTTGTGGATGTTTTGGTGACTGTCACTTGTGCACGTTTGAGCATATTGTTCACCATCAAAACTTTACCCCCTTTTAATAGTATTGGCTTTCCTATAGACTCAAAGTGATTTATCACAAATGTGAAATGTAGAGTCCTCTTGCTTGAAGCTTGGCCAACCTATTTCCTTGAATCTTGGGGTAATTCCACGATCTCCTCAACCCTTTTTTCCAATCCAATTCTTCATGGACTAATATCTCAAATATACTAGATAGGAGTGTTAGTCCAAGAGACAATGTATGTTGTCATGAATTATCAAAACCACCAAGGGAGCATGTTGTGCTTTCACTCTCCCTCTCCACTATGCGCCACCTCCCCTCCCCTCACTCCCTCCCTCTCCCCCTCCCCACTCTCTCCCTCTCCACTCTGCGCTGCCGCCACCGCAGGTCCTCTCCGGCGACCTCGCCCCCGGCCCCGACCCCGAGCTCGACCTCGGCCCCGATCCCGACCTAGACCCCGGCGACCTGGACCCCGGCCCCGACCCTGACATCGACCCAGGTCTCTGGTGGGACATCCCCACACCTGGGGTTCTTGCTAGCTAGGGTTCTTGCTAGGGTATGAACATTTTATGTAGCTGAGTTCGGTAGCTCGATAGAGAAATGGACCGATCTTAAGCCAATACTCGGTCGCTCGATTTTAGCTTGATAGCTCAACTTAACATATATGATCTCCATGATTTTTTTCTTTTTATTTACTAGTAAACATGGAAGTTTAATTAAGTGTAGAAGAAAAGTATGCCTTATTATGGTGATGTGCCTTATCTAGTTGGAAAAATAGGTTAGTGAGCGCTAGCTAAATTCAAATGAGATGATTGATGTACAAATGATAACTACAAAGTAAAACATTAAACTATAAGAGAATTTTCTCATAGGAATTTGTCTCGACATCGACGATGCCCAGCCTGCATCCTCGTCGTTGAGTGGTCGGCGAGAGCCTGCTTTATAGCGCCATGTCCGGGACTGGGCTCCGCCAGGCTGGCACTGGGAGGTGCTACCTTCCCGGGCTCGGAGCTTGGTGAGGAATCCATATCTCGTTGTCGACCCGGAGATTCTTTGGTGGCGGTCATGTGGGCCACTTTTGGTGCAGAGGGAGCGGGCCCCCGCAAAGGTGGTACGTCGTCGTGTCAGGGAGGAGGACGAGCACGTCCGTTGCTACAAGGCAGCGTTGGACGGAAGGTTCTCCAATACCTAGCAGGTTCTTCAGGGATCTCATCTAAGTTATGATTCGGTGATGGTTCCTTATCTTCGGGTATCCACCGCCAGCTACTCAGAGACCGCTAGTGAACCCAGTTCATCGTCCTCCACTTTGGATTCTAGGATATTTGATATGTATTAGTGATCTTATATGATAATATTCGAGATGTATTAGTTAATATTTGATGATGCATTAACTGGATTATTCGAGATGATGTATTAGTGATATTATATTCGAGTTCATTATAAATGTATTCGTGACATTATATCGGTATAATGCGTGTGCGTGACTTTTGGTCTGTCGTTGCTCCTTGTGTGGCTTTCATGTGTGTTCTTGATGGAGGAATCTTGACTGTTGTCGTGGGGGGGGGCGCTTCTTCCTGTTCTCTTCTTGCAATATATACCTCGGTATAATGCGCAAGGAGAGGAGAGGAGGTGCGTCCATCACCGACGGTCGAACTATTAGTGTGAGAGAGTGTCCACCAACATATATAAACCACCATATTAGTGTGAGAGAGTGCGCACCAACACACCATGAGATATGAGAGTTATTTAAGGAAAGCCTCGACAGACCAAAAGTCAACCGATATTGAACCAGGTCTATTTGGACATGTGTGTATGCTATTGCAGGGAACCCCTTCTAGTGCCTATGTTTTGCCAGAATGTTGATTCATTTCCGTCCCGACAAATTCTAGGCGCTCAATATGTCTTATTTTAATAACAGGCATGCCGAATTTTTGAATTATGAACACAGGAAATGTCTGATGATGATAGGATCCCTGAGTGTGAACTCTACGGCGAAGATTACGATTTGTGCAACCAGCTGCCTCACGTGCGAGAAGACAGGTTCTTCACCATCAAGCTTGACGAGACCTTCATTATCGGTACGCAATGAAGACAAGTGTTTTTTCATAATTATGCGTGACTTCTGTTTCTTTGCTTCAACATGTAATTTTTGTTTTATACAATTCGACTAGTTCACCCCCTGCCATGCAAGACAATATGTCTTGGAGAGGCTCGGTTTCGAGGACCACCAGAGTATGGAGACAAGGAAAGCTAACCTAAGGACTAGACATGGTCACACATTTCTGGTCAATGTAATGAATGTTGTGAATAACACAGAATTAGGGTGCTCAAATTGGGAAGCTCTTTGCAAGGCATATGAATTTCAGGAGGATATGGAAATAACCTTCGATCTTCATCCCGAAGATCATATTGAAGGTAACATCGACATTTGGATGGATGTCGATATGCTTCCTGTTTTACCTCCATGTGAGTTTGTCAACCATGCATATTTGTCAAGTAATTTGCATTCTGTATTTAAAAATAGTTGGTGTTCATCCATACTAAATTTGTTAATTTATAATTTGCAGCTTATTTTGTTTCTTCAAGTGAAACACGGAAAATAGTTGACATGACACACTACACTTATGGATCACATCTAACTTGGGAGGAGAAGGATGATCTTATTAGCTTCATTATTGGTGTCATAGTTGGTAGGGACAACTTCCCGTATAATTTGGGAACTGACCCAAATTATACAAATTACATGCCACTAGTGCATAGATTGAGGGCGGATGACATTCGTCGAAATGTCTTGGTAAGAATTATTAAGTACACTACTATTGCGTAAATGGTGTTGATTACATTGCTAACTAGGCTATTATTATGTTCTTCAACAGAAACTGCCAAATGAAGTTGTGCCTCTGTTGATGCATAGCGAAGGTAATATGACAATTAAAAGCCATATGAGGCCCCAGTTCTCTTTTCCATACTCGACTGAGAGCAAACCACCTATGAGGCTCCAAATTGAAGCATGGCGACAAATAAAGAAGGATCGCAAGCCACAAGTTGGGGACCGTTGGATCTCTTTGCTTCATCATGGAGACATAGGTGTTATTTTTTATGTCATTCTACCTAGTTGGGAGGACTAGGTCCTATGAGAGAGAAGTTTTTCTGGTTTATATTAACTTGTATGATCAATTAGGATGATTACTATTATGATGGTTTTCAGTTTTATGAGATTTTAACTTGGTATGGTTAAGATGACGATGAGTTGTTAGATGAGTAAGATGATGATGAGTTATATGATATATATTTGATTAAGGTGGATGGATGCAAGTGATCATGTTGAGTTACTTGAAAATATGATGTTGCGATTGGCAACATCATATTTTCTTCTAATTCAACATGATCACTTGCATCCATGCACTTTAATCTAAATGTAGTTGCTAGCACAATAATTATTGATGTTGTCATATGGTGAAACTACTGTATAGAACATGCACAAATACGTAGAGGGGAATGTAATCTGTGAAAACATTAATATTAGCAGTAGCTATGGTATGCGCCTAGCGACAGCGCTAGTTTATCAATAGTGCTTGTTGTATACCAGCGCTACCGCTAAACGTACTTACCAGTAGCGCCTGTTTTCTAGCACTGCTGCTACAACTTAGCTGTAGCGCCTTCGCAGTAGCGCTGCCACCAACGCTACTGGTATGGGTAATTCCAGCGCTACTACTACACTTTCTCCTAGTAGTGATGGCAACTCATCAGCTAAGAAGCCCAATCCTTTCCCATGTGCTTAGGTGAACCACGTTGATGTGGAGGAAGTCTATGACCAGCCCGAGACTGTGGTTGGTAAGTTTTTGTAACATTCACATACAGTAATTGTACATTTTGATTCGGGTGCAACTCATTCATTCATATCAAGGGTAGTTGCGGAAAAGTACGGTTTGCCCACTAGAACCCTTAGTTGGCCCATTACGGTCAGTTCCCCAGGAGGCATGATGATGGCAGGGATAGGATACCACGCATTGAACCTCAACATGGGAAACCATGTATTTCTCACTGACCTCGTCGTCCTAGAGTCATAGGGATTGGATGTAATCCTAGGCATGGATTGGATGACCAAGTATGAAGGAAACCTTGATTGCCCCAGCAAGTCTATTTTCCTCACCACCCCAGAATAGAATAGGATTAAGTATGTCTCCCAACACACCTTGAAGAGTACTCGAGTGAATTCCCTCATAGGAGTTGTTTAGGAGGAAGTGTCGGTTGTACAAGACTTCCCATATGTATTCCCGGAGGAATTGACAGGCATGCCACCAGATAGAGAGATTGAGTTCCTGATTGAGTTATTGCCAGGAACGACCCCAATATCCAAGAGACCCTATCGGATGCCTGCAAATGATTTAGAAGAAATCAAGAAGCAGATTAAGGAGTTATTGGACAAAAGGCATATTTTCCCCAAGTTCTTCACCTTGGGGAGCCCCAGTTCTTTTGGTGGAGAAGAAGGATAAAACCTTGAGAATGGTAGTTGATTATCGTGCTTTGAACGAGGTGACTATCAAGAACAAGTACCCTCTGTCGATGATTAATGACTTGTTTGATCAGCTAGTGGGAGCCAAAGTGTTCTCCAAGATCGATCTTCGATCAGGGTATCATCATTTGAAAAATCATGAACAAAATATATCCAAAACAGCCTTCACCACGAGGTATGGCTTATATGAGTATACAGTCATGCTATTTGGTTTGACTAATGCTCCTGCCTATTTTATGAGTATGATGAACAACGTATTAATGGAATATATGGACAAGTTTGTGGTGGTGTTCATCGATGATATACTAATATTCCCCAAGAGCGAGGAAGAGCACAAGGAACACTTGTGTTTAGTTCTGGAGAAGCTTAGGGAGCATAAGTTATATGCCAAGTCTAGCAAATGTGAAATTTGGTTGACGGAAGTCGGATTCCTTGGACACGTTATTCCTGGAGATGGAATAGCATTGGATCCCACTAAGGTTGTCGCAGTCACCGAGTGGAAGTCACCCACCTCAGTTAAGGAGATCCGTAGTTCTCTCGGACTTGCCGGATATTACCGAAGGTTTATCAAGAACTTCTCAAAGATTGCCAAGCCCATGACGGAGTTATTGAAGAAAGAGTCTAAGTATATTTGGACAGAGGAATGTGAAGCAAGTTTCCAGGAGTTGAAGAAACGTTTGGTCACAGCCCCAATGTTGATTTTGCCGAATATTCGGAAGGACTTCGAGGTTTATTATGACGGTTCACGTCAAGGGCTTGGAGGAGTGCTCATGCGGGAGGGAAAAGTTGTATCATATGCATTCAGACATCTATGACCTCAGGAGCTGAACTGTGTCACACATGATTTGGAGTTAGCAGCCGTAGTGCACGCACTCAAGACCTGGAGATATTTCCTTATTGGAAATAGTTGTGATATTTACACTGATCACAAGAGCTTGAAGTATATCTTCACACAAAAGGAGTTGAACCTCAGACAGAGTAGATGGCTAGAATTGATCAAGGACTATGACATGAGATTGCACTATCATCCAGGGAAGGCAAATGTTGTAGCGGATGCTTTGAGCCGTAAGAGTTATGTGAACACACTCATACCAGGAGATAGTTCCAAGAGGATATGTTGCTACACTGGAGATTCAGTCCACATTAACCGAAAGAATCCGTGAAGCCCAAAAGTCAGACAAGGAAATAGCTGAGATAAAGCAAAGAATGAAGGATGGGAAAGCTAAAGGCTTTCGTGAGGATGAACAAGGAAATCTATGGTTTGAGGACCGTATCTATGTGCACAATGACCCAGAGCTCAGGAAATTGATACTTCAAGAAGCCCACGATTCACCATACTCGATACACCCAGGCAACACCAAGATGTATTTGGACTTGAAGGAAAGTTTCTGGTAGACAAGTATGAAGAAGGATATTGCCAAGCATGTTGCAGTATGCGATGTTTGTTAGCGAGTAAAGGCAGAACATCATAAACCAGCAGGGTTACTTCAAACTTTGTTGATACCCGAGTGGAAATGGGAGAAACTTGGTATGGAGTTCATCATAGGTTTACCCAGGACCCGTTCAGGTTATGATTCCATCTAGGTAGTGGTCGATCGCTTGACCAAGGTGGCTCATTTCATTCTAGTGAAGACCAGCCATACCAGTGCTAAGTTAGTCAAGATATATATGACCAGGATCGTATGTCTGCATGGAGTTCCAAGGAGTATCATTGAAAGCACATTTTCTCCCTTGGTGGTTTTGGTAATTAATAACATCATATAAGTCATTGAACTAATGTTTCCACCAAGTATATTTCAGGAAATGTTCAATGATAGGATTGGCAAAACTAGATTGTGCAGACACCCCAAGATGCAAGGAAATAGGTTGGGCAAGCTTCAAGCAAGAGGACTCTACATTTTCTATTTGTGAGAAATCACTTTGAGTCCATAGGAAAGCCAATACTATTAAAAGGGGGTAAGGTTTTGTTGGTGAACAATATGCTCAAACGTGCACAAGTGATAGTCGCCAAAAATATCCACAAACTCTCCCACCAAAGTCTGTTCTATACCTAACACTCAAAATCGGTTCAACCAACTTTCCCATACCGATGCCACCGATTCCAGAACCTAGACAGACTCAGCCTAGCCACTTCGGTGCAACCGATTCCATACAAGTGCCACCGAGTTTAGGTTGCCAACTTTCTGTTACACAAATTCACATTATCGGCACCATCGAGAATGTTGGATCGGCATCACCGAGATTGGAAATCTGACCGTTGGTCACCTTATCTGTGCAACCGAGTTTCCTATATCGGTCTCATCGAGATTCAAAAGTTGCCACCTTTTGGTCACTTCGGTACCACCAATATTAACACATTGGTGTCACCGAGTTGGTCATTTTGTGTGTAATGGTTGGATTTTTGGGGATGCCTATATATACCCCTTCATCACCACCCACTCGATAGAGAAGCACCCAGAACTATCCCATACCTATCCTACTCAGTTTTCTGAGAGAGAACCACCTACCCTTGTGTTGAGGTCAAGATATTCCACTCCAATCATATGGATCTTGATTTCTAGCCTCCCCAAGTAGCTTTCCACCAATCACATCTCTTCCACCATGCCAAATCTATGAGAGAGTGATTGGATGCTGAGGAGTCTATCATCTTGAAGCACAAGAGCAAGGAGTTCATCGTCATTACCGAGCCTATTACCTTTTGGAGGGTGGTGCCTCCTAGATTGGTTAGGTGTCGCTTGGGAGCCTCCTACTTCGTGTTGTGGAGTGAACCAAGAAGTTTGTAAGGGCAAGGAGATCGCCTACTTCATGAAGATCTACCCATAGTGAGGCTAGTCCTTCATGGACGGAAGCCATTATGGAATAGTCAAGGTTGCTACTTCGTGGACCCTTTTGGGTGGAGCCCTCCATGGACTCTCGCAACCGTTACCCTCCATGGGTTGAAGACTCCATAAACGTGGATGTATGATAGCACCACCTATCGGAACCACGGGAAAAATCATCGTGTCTACAACTGCGTTTGATCTTCCTACCCTATCCCTTCTATACATGCTTGTTGTTACTTTCCACTGCTATATACTCTTAGACTTGCATGTGTAGGGTGTACTTGACTTGCCATGAAATGCTAAAAA
This sequence comes from Hordeum marinum, assembly GCA_022496015.1. NCBI lineage: Eukaryota > Viridiplantae > Streptophyta > Magnoliopsida > Poales > Poaceae > Hordeum > Hordeum marinum. The sequence continues at coordinate 416,939,726 of CM039674.1, read as the reverse complement.
CTATCAACCCTAAAACTTGGTATAGGCAAAACTTTTATTCGGTCAAGTAGTCTAATCACCCCCCTCTATACATACTTTTGGTCCTACAATCATGTTAGATAGAGGAACGCAATTTACCTCAAAGTTTTGGCATCAGTTGCATGAAACTCTGGGTATGAGGCTGGAGTTCAGTACAACTTTTCATCCGCAGACATATGGACAGACCGAGAGAGTCAACCGGATTCTGGAGGGCATGTTGAGAGCTTGTGCTCTAGACTATGGGTCTAGTTTGGATGACAACTTGCCTTACGCAGAGTTCTCATGCAACGACAATTATCAGACAAGTCTAAAGATGGCCCCTTTCGAAGCTTTATACGGAAGGAGGTGCAGAACACCATTGATGTGGGATGGTGTTGGAGACCGAAAACTTTTTGGTCACGATCTTATTCAAGATTCTGAAGAGAAGGTCAAGCTGATTCATGACTGACTCAAGATAGCCCAGTCCAGACAGAAGAGCTATGCTGATAGGAAACGCAAGGAGGTGACATATGAAGTGGGAGATCGAGCATATTTTCGTGTGTCTCCACTTCGAGGAATCAAGAGGTTTGGTGTTAAAGGAAAGTTAGCACCCTGATTCATAGGCCCCTACAAAATTCTTGAACATAGAGGCAAAGTTGCATACAAGATGGAATTGCAAGAAATATTGTCTGGAGTTCATGATGTCTTCCATGTTTCCCAGCTGAAGAAATGCCATGCTGAGATGGCTGATATTCCTTTGAGAGACACAGTGCCCCTAGAGGCTATACAACTGGATAGTGATCTAACCTATGAGGAGAAGCCCGTCATGATCCTTGAGACTGCCAACAGAGTTACTCGCAGCAAGACCATCAAGTTCTGCAAGGTTCTGTGTGTTAGGGAAAGTTGCATGGGAAATAAAAAAATTCCTATGCTTCACTAAGATCAATCTAGGAGATGAGCATCTATGAGAGGAGAGATCGGATCCACATACCCTTGTAGATCGCTAAGCGGAAGCATTAAGAAACGCGGATGATGTAGTCGAACGTCTTCGCGATCCAAATCGCAAGCCGTCCCACGATCCAATCACGATCTAGCGTCAAACGGACGACACCTCCACGTTCAACACATGTACATCTTGATGACGTCCTTGCCTTCTTGATCCAACAAGAGGGGCAAATTAGTAGATGAGTTTCAACAGTACGGTGACGTGGTGACGGTGGTGGTGAAGAATGATCTCCACATGGCTTCGCCAAACACAAAGGAAACTATGACGGAGGATAATCTAGAGGTCCGGGGTTGCCGGCACATGGCTTAGGGAAATCTTGATGTGTTATGGGTGCTAGCCCCGCCCCTCTATTTATCTGTTGAGCCCTGGGGTTGAAACTTGGAGAAAGAGCCTCCGCAAAGTCGGTTTGGCATGCAAGGCAAGAGTCCTCCTAGGACTCGAGGACTAGACGCCAGGGTCCTCGGCGTCTGGCCCCTGGCCTCTGCAAAACTCCGTTTTGCACCTTCCTAAAGCCTCGTGGGATTTATCCCTTGGCCCAAATAAAGTGTTCTTGTACCCGAACATTTCGGGAAACATCCGAAACCCCTTCTTGTGAATTCCGGAAACCTTCCGCAGACCAAACACTATTATCCCATATATCAATCTTTACCTCTGGACTATTCCGGAGCTCCTCTCATGTCCAAGATCTCATCCGGGATTCCGAACAACTTTCGGTCACCAACATAATAACTCAACTATACTTATATCATCACCAAACGTTAAGTGTGTTGACCCTGCGGGTTCGAGAACTATGCAGACATGACCGAGACACCTCTACGACCAATAACCAATAGCGGGACCTGGATGCCCATATTGGTTCCTACAAATTCTACGAAGAACTTTATCGATTGAACCTCTATGACAAGGATTCAGTTAATCCCGTATGCACTTCCCTTTGTTCATCGGTATATTACTTGCCCGAGATTTGATTGTCAGTATCTCTATACCTAGTTCAACCTCGTTACCGGCAAGTCTCTTTACTCATTCCGTAATACAAGATCCCGTGGCTAACTCCTTAGTCACTTTGCTTGCAAGGCTCATTGTGGTGTTGTATTACCGAGTGGGCCCTGAGATACCTCTCCGTCACACGGAGTAACAAATCCCAGTCTTTATCCATTCCCACTAAACATACACCTTCGGAGATACCTGTAGAGCATATTTATAGTCACCTGGTTACGTTGCAACATTTGATACACACAAGGTATTCCTCCGGTGTCAGTGAGTTGCATGATCTCATGGTCATAGAACAGATACTTGACATGCAAATACTATAGCAATAAACTGACATGATCCTATGCTACATTCATAGTTTGGGTCTTGTCCATCACATCATTCTCCTAATGATGTGATCATGTTATCAAATGAAATCTCATGTCTATGGCTAGGAAACCTTGACCATCTTTGATCAACGAGCTAGTCTACAAGAGGCATACTAGGGACACAATGTTGTATATGTATCGACACATGCATTTGAGTTTCCAATCAATACAATTATAGCATGGATAATAAACAATTATCATGAACAAGAAATATAATAATAACCACTTTATTATTGCCTCTAGGGCATATTTCCAACAGTCTCCCACCTGCACTAGAGTCAAAAATCTAGCTCACATCACTATGTGATTTACATTGTAATGAATCTAACACCCATACAGTTTTGGTGTTGATCATGTTTAGCCCTTGGAAGAGGTTTAGTCAACGGATCTGCGACATTCAGATCCGTGTGCACTTTGCAAATATTTATGTCCTCCTCCTTGATGTAATGAAGATGGAATTGAAGCGTCGCTTTATGTGTCTGGTCCTCTTGTGAAACCTTGGTTCCTTGGCTAGAGTAATGGCACAGTGTTGTCATAGAATATATTCATTCGATTTAGTACACTGGGCACTACTCCAAGATCTATCATGAACTCCTTCATCGAGACACCTTCCTTCGCCACCTCCAAGGCAATGATGTACTTCGCTTCGCATGTATAATCAGCTACCACGCTCTGCTTGGAACTGCACCAGCTTACCGCTCCCCCATTGAGAATGTATACGTATCCGGTTTGAGACTTAGAGTCATCCGGGTCAGTTTCAAAGCTTGCATTGATGTAACCCTTTACGACGAGATCTTGATCACCTCCATAAATGAGAAACATTTCATTAGTCGTTTTTAGGTACTTAAGATATTCTTGACCGCCGTCTAGTGTTCCATTCCTGGATCACTTTGAAACCTTCCAGCCATACTTATGGCCATGCTGGCATCGGGTCTTGTGCACAACATTGCATACATGATAGAGCCTATGGCAGAAGCATAGGGGATGATACTCATCTTCTCTCTATCCTCTGCAGTCACTGGGCATTGAGTCTTACTCAACTTCACACCTTGCAATATAGGCAAGAACCCCTTCTTGGACTGATCCATTTGTGCTATATGAAAGTCCTATTAAGTGTCTCGATCTATCCCTATAGATCTTGATGCCTAATATGAAAGCAGCTTCTCCTAGGTCCTTCATTGAAAAACTCTTGTTCAAGTACTCCTTCACACTTTCCAACATTTCTATATTGTTTCCAATCAGCAATATGCCATCCACATATAATATTAGAAAAGCTATAGAGATCCCACTCACTTTCTTGTAAACACAAGCTTCTCCGTAAACTTGTATAAACCCGAACTCTTTGATCACCTCATCAAAGCGAAGATTCCAACTCCGAGATGCTTGCACCAGTCCATAGATGGATCGCTGGAGTTTTTAAACTTTGTTAGCATTCTCTAGATTGAAAAAACCTAGTGGTTGCATCATATACAACTCTTCCTTAAGGAAACAGTTAAGGAACGCTGTTTTGACATCCATCTGCCAAATTTAATAATCGAAAAAGGTAGCTATTGCTATCATGATTCTGACAGACTTAAGCATCGCTACGGGTGAGAAGGTATCATCATAGTGAACTCTTTGAACTTGTGAAAAAACCTTTGCCACAAGTCGAGCTTTATAGAAGGTGACATTACCGTCTGTGTCCATCTTCTTCTTAAAGATCCATTTGTTCCGAATCGCCTTTCGCCCTTCAGGTAATACTTCCAAAGTACATACTTTGTTTTCATACATGGATCCCATCTCGGATTTCATGGCCTCTAACCATTTGTTGGAATCCTGGCCCATCATCGCTTCTCCATAGCTCGTAGGTTCATCGTTGTCCAACAACATGACCTCTAAGACAGGGTTATCGTACCACTCAGGAGCAGTACGTGCCCTTGTCGACCTACGAGGTTTGATAGTAACTTGACCTGAAGCTTCATGATCACCATCATTAACTTCCTCTTCAACTGATGCATGCTCCAGAGAAACATCTTTCTGTGCCACGCTACTCTCTGGTTGAAACAAAGGTTCAACAACCTCATCAAGTTCTATCTTCCTCCCACTCAATTTTCTCAAGAGAAACACTTTCTCAAGAAATGACCCATTTTTAGGGACAAACACTTTGCCTTCGGATCTGAGATAGAAGCTATAACCAACCGTCTCTTTTAGGTATCCTATGAACACACATTTCTCCGCTTTGGGTTCCAGCTTTTCAGGCTGAAGCTTTTTGACATAAGCATCACATCCCCAAACTTTAAGAAACAACAACTTTGGTTTCTTAAACCATAGTTCATACGGCGTCGTCTCAACGGATTTCGATGGTGCCCTATTTAAAGTGAATGCAACTGTCTCTAATGCATAGCCCCAAAATGATAGTGGCAAATCGGCAAGAGACATCATAGAACGCACCATATCCAATAAGGTTCAATTACGACGTTCAGACACACCATTTCGCTATGGTTTTCCAGGCGGTGTCAATTGTGAAACAATTCCACATTGTCTTAAGTGACTGTCAAACTCATAACTCAGATATTCTCCTCCTCGATCAGATCGTAGGGATTTAATCTTCTTGTTACGATGATTCTCAACTTCACTCTAAAACTGCCTGAACTTTTTAAACGTTTCAGATTTGTGTTTCATTAAGTATACCCATATCTACTTAAGTCATCAGTGAAGGTGAGAAAGTAACGATAACCACCACGCGCCTCAATGCTCATCGGACCGCACACATCAGTATGTATGATTTCCAACAAGTCACTTGCTCGTTCCATTATTCCAGAGAATGGGGTCTTAGTCATCTTGCCCATGAGGCATGGTTCACATGTGTCAAGTGATTCAAAGTCAGGTGACTCCAAAAGTCCATCAGCATGGAGCTTCTTCATGCGTTTTACACCAATATGACCTAAGCGACAGTGCCTGTAGTGACCCGACCTAAGAGGTCGAATCTCCGGTGTTTCTATACCATCCCAAGATCATGCTGGTACACACATGGTACATCAGTGTATATATCAAAGTGAGATCACACAGCTTTATTAATCGAAAATCTCATATCGAGTTCTTTACTACAATAAGAATTACAATAAAGTGGCTGAAGGCCAACTCATGAGAATAACTAATCTTGCGGAAGCTTCAAAGGTAGTTGAGTCCATCTGACTCCAAGGGAATCTCACCGAGCGTAGAGCGTATCCTCACCCCTGGTCGGAAAAGTACTCTATAACATCATACGTTGCAGCCGTGTAGGTCAGCATATTGAATATGCCGGCAATGTCATAGAAGAGGGGTGTAAAGTAATCATCTATGCATATATGGCAGGTGGGGTAGTAAGTTTTTGCATAAAGCCAATTTTTTGTCATTAATACCCACATCAATATAATTATTTGTGTTGAGAGTTCCAGATAGCTTCATTACCTTTGGCTCAAACTGTCCATGACCGTGGACATGGCTAATCGATTAGGTTTGGGTACTTTGCAGAGTTTTGCACACGTTCCCCACAAGATTTGATCGCCTCCGTTGGATTTCTCGCACTTCAGGGTGTTTGAGAAACGGATGACCAAAACATGGTCTTCTAAAGGGTTTCCCCGAGACTCTGTCGATGCCCATCCTTTCCTACCGTTCTTCTACATCTCGTAGCATCGCCTGTCCAGGGTCACCACGATATCCAACCAAGCCAGAGACCATAATGGCTTGTGGTTGTGCAGGTAAGCCTTGGGTCTTGAAGCATCCATCCATCTGTTTGTGCCTGGGTGGACCTTTCCGCATGAATACTGGCACTTCTCCAGCAACATCTAGGCTAACCACTGGTTTCTCCAGGGTGCCGTTCAACCATCATCCACCCAGAGGTATGTTGAAAACTCGGAGTCTTGAAGTCTTGATCATCTTGGAGGTCTTGAAATTATTATCTCATAGCTCTCATGAATCACACAACCAACCCCGTCTACTAATAACATAGCAAAATTAAATCAACGTTTCCCGGGGCCAATGTGTCAAAGGGTTGAGGGGTTCCTACCACATGATACTATATTAAGTAACCAAGTTTCCAAATTACCTACTTTGCATGCAATTGGGGAGATGGTAGAACTAATGCAATAAAAACATAGGTATACATGGTCAAAGTGACTTGCCTTGCTGACGATCCTCGTACTCAAATGACTCTAGATAACAAGCTTCGCACTCCGGATGATCTAACGAATCAAACAAAGCACACAATAAGCATAACCACAATACAATTCATACAACAACAAGGTAAACAAATACTTCAACAAATAAAAAGCACAATGCAAAGGAAGAATCACTCAAAGTATAAGACTCTAAAAATTTTGGTGTCAAAACTCTACTAAGACATAACAAGTCAAAAATTTGTTTTGAACAACTAACCATTTAGATAACAGAAAGTAAGTACAAAATTTTATTAGAAAACAGAAAGTATTTCATTATAAAATTTTGTTCAAAAAGAGTTACTACAAAGCATTTTTCTAAACAATACTAAAGGTGAAAACAAGATTTACCTATTTAAAACTAGAGCACAAAACAAAATAAAAAAATATTTTTATTAACAGAAAATAATACACCTAATGTTGAAACAACAGAACCTAATGAAATCTAAAAACAAAAGTAAACTAATTCAGATTCAAACTAAAACTAAAATCAAACTAACTAAACTCTATTAAGAACTAAACAGATTCTATTTTTGTTAAAAAACCTAACCAAATTCATCCTAAAAATTCTCAAACTATGCAGGATGATAGGTCTAACTAATACAAACCAGTGGCAAAAAGATTCATACAAAAATATATTTTAAAACTCTAGTTATACAGATTTTAGTAATTTAAGCAAATTTGGTTAGATTCAAATTTTAAAGTTCAAATTTGAAATATAAGACTGTAGGATGAAACTACATGAAATTTGTGACCTAATGCAAAAAGAATCAATTTAAAAAAGTAATTATTTTAAAATATATAACAAAAATAAAATCAGAACACATTCTGTTTTCTAAAACAGAAACAGAAAAAAGAAAAAAAATTAGCTAACGGACAGAGGCTACGTGGCGACTTCTTATTGGTCGAAGGAGCGCGCGTGCGGGTGTTTGCGGGCGGACGACCGAACGTTAGAGGATACCGGTTCGGGATTTTAAGTGATCTAATCTAACGCGTCGGATCTGGATCGAACGGTCCAGGGGGTGCAGTGGCTTACAGAGGGGGCGTCGAGGTTTCCGGCGAGGTCGACGGCGGTCGGACGTCGGAGGTGGTCGGAGATGGTCGTGCGGTGGTCGGGGGCAGCGTCCGAAGAGCTCAGACGATAACGACGAAGATCCGGCGTCGAATGGTGGCGTCAGACGGGGCTGGGGACGACGGAGACGACGGCCAGGAGCTCTGGGGGTTCGGTTGGAGTCAGAACTCCGGCGAGCTGGTGCGATGGCGTTCTGGCGAGGGTGAAGGGGGGCTCGGGGTGGAACGGAGCACGGCGAGGCAGTGGCTACTTATAGGCCAGGTGCGGGGTCGGGAGAGGGAGAGAGGAGAGAGATCCACGGGGGAGGGATCGCCGGCGAGGTCGGGGGCGAGGGCAAGGGGATGAGCGCGCTGATGAAGCTATCGGACGATGGGTCCCACGGGTCAGTGAGAGAGGGGGCGGAATCAGTGCGTCGGTGACCGGTCCGGAGGGATCTCAGGGCTTAAAGGCTGTGGGCCGGCCTGTTTGCTAATTAAAACGTTTAAATACGTTTCCTTTTCTATTTTCCAGAACGTTTAAAATCCTTTAATGCATTCAAATCATTTCCAAACATAGAGAATATATATATATCAAAATGATCAGGGGAATAAATGCTATTTAATGAACATTTTTCCTCTGTCAAAATAAATACTTAAAAAAATATTTTTCTGAAAATGCCTAATTGATTTTAAATTCTTTTGAGATAAACTTTCAAATAAACCCCTGGTTTTATTGTTCAAATAATTCACCAAGATGCTCCTGGTGTGGAGTGTCATGTTAATCCTCTATTTTTTGAATAATTCCAGAGATTTTCAAATAAGTGAAACAAGTAAATGGAGAAAAAGAAAGGGGCCTTTTAGAAATCCAAAAGAAGAACTTCAACAATTCATTTCATTCAAACAAAGTGATGATGATGCATATCTATATTTCATAACATTCCAAAATGAAATTTTGGGATGTTACAGTGCCGCAAGAAAGTGGCACTCTCATTATCAAGTCTACATCTTTTGGCATTAATGGTATGAACATGTGTATCATCACTATCGAGATTCAATAAGAATAAACCCCTCACATTGGGTGCATGACCATAAAAGATATTACTCATATAAATAGAACAACCATTATTCTCTGATTTAAATGAGTAACCGTCTCGCAATAAACAAGATCCAGATATAATGTTCATGCTTAACGCAGGCACTAAATAACAATTATTCAGGTTCATAACTAATCTCGATGGTAATCGAAGAGCGAGCGTGCCGACGGCGATCACATCAACCTTGGAACCATTTCCCGCGTGCATCGTAACTTCGTCCTTTGCTAGCCTACGTCTATTCCGTAGCTCCTACTTTGAGTTGCAAATGTGAGCAACCAAACCAGTATCAAATACCTAAGCACTACAACGAGAGTTGGTAAGGTACACATCAATAACATGTATATCATATATACCTTGTTTGGTGTTGGCCGCCTTCTTGTCGGCTAGGTACTTGGGGCAGTTCCGCTTCTAGTGACCAGTTCCCTTGCAATGAAAGCACTTAGTTTCTGGCTTGGGTCCAGCCTTGGGTTCTTCATGGGAGGGGCAACTGCTTTGCCACTCTTCTTGGAGTTACCCTTCTTGCCCTTGCCATTCTTCTTGAAACTAGTGGTTTTATTGACCATCAACACTTGATGCTCCTTCTGGATTTCATACTCAGTGACTTTCAGCATCGAAAACAGCTCGACGACTGACTTGTTCATCCCTTGCATATTATAGTTCATCATGAAGCTTATGTAGCTAGGTGCCAATGATGGAAGAACTCTGTCAGTGATCGCCTCTAGAGGAAGGGGCATCTCTAACTTAGCTAGACAGTTCAAATACCCAGACATTCTGAGTATATGTTCACTGACAGACCCATTCTCCTCCATCTTGCAAGCATAGAACTTATCAGAGGTCGCATACCTCTCGATCTGGGCATTCTCCTCAAAGATAAACTTCAACCCCTAGAACATCTCATATGCTCCATGACGTTCAAAACGTCTTTGAAGTCCCGGTTCTAAGCCATACAACATTGCACTTTGAACTATTGAGTAATCTCCTGAACGTGCCTCCCAGGAGTTCACAACATCTGCAGACGACACTGGAGCGTGTGCTTCACCGAGTGGTGCATCAAGGACATAAGCCTTTTGGGAAGCCGTTAGGACAATCCTCAGATTATGGGCCCATTCTACAAAGTTACTTCCATCATCTTTCAACTTGGCTTTCTCTAGGAACGCATTGAAATTCAGGGGAACTACCGCGCGAGCCATTGATCTACAACATAAATTTGCAAAGGTTACTAAGACTATTGTTCAAGATAATGAGTTTAGTTAATCATATTACTTAAAAATCTCCCACTCAAATTGACATCCGTCCGGTCATCCGAGTAATACATGATCCAAATTCACCAACCCAAGTCCGATCTTCACATGATATGAGGTCGTTAATGGTGAACATCTCCATGTTGATCATATCTACTATATGACTCATGTTCGACCTTTCAGTCTCTTGTGTTTTGAGGCCATGTCTGTACATGCTAGGCTTGTCAAGTTTAACTCGAGTGTTGTGCAAGACTGGCTTGCACTCGTTGTATGTGAACGTAGAGTCTATCACACCCGATCATCACGTGGTGCTTCGAAACGACGAACTTTCGCAACGGTGCACCCCCGTGGAGAACACAATTTTATCTTGAAATTTTAGTGAGGGGTCACCTTATAATGCTACCGTTGTCCTAAGCAAAATAAGATGCTTAAAAGGATTAACATCACATGTAAATCATAAGTGACGTGATATGGCTTTTGATCTCCATCTCCAAAGCACCAGCATGATCTCCATCGTCACTGACATAACACCATGATCTCCATCATCATGATATCCATCATTTTGTCGCCGTCGGGGTTGTCGCGCCCATCATGCTTCTTCTACTATTGCTACCGCTTAGCAATAAAGTGAACCATTACATAGAGCTTAATGATTGACACGCATGTCATACAATAATTAAAGGCAACCCTATGGCTCCTGTCGGTTGCCGTACTCATCGACATGCAAGTCGTGATATTCTATACAAAACATGATCATCTCATACATCACATATATCTCATCATGTCATTGGTCATATTGTATCACAACATACCTTGCAAAAACAAGTTAGACATCCTATAATTGTTGTTGCATGTTTTACGTGGCTGCTATGGGTATATAGCAAGAACGATTCTTACCTACGCAAAACCACAACGGAGATACATAAATTGATATTCAACCTTCTCAAGGACCGCCTTTGTCGAATCCGATCCAACTAAGGTGGGAGAGACGGACACCCACCAGCCATCTTTATGCAACAAAGTCACATATCAGTCGATGGAACCAGTCTCTCGTACGTGGACGAGTAAGGTTGGTCCGGGCCGCTTCATCGCACAATACCACCGAATCAAGAAAAGACCAAGGGAGGAAGCAATCTGAGCATCAACGCCCACAAACTCCTTTGTGTTCTACTCGTGATCTCATCTACGCATATACCTAGCTCATGATGCCACTGTTGGGGAACGTTGCATGGGAAACAAATTTTTTGCTATGCTTCACCAAGATCAATCTAGGAGATGATCATCTACGAGAGGAGAGATCGGATCCACATACCCTTGTAGATCGCTAAGCGGAAGCGTTAAGAAACGTCGTTGATGTAGTCAAACGTCTTCGCGATCCAAATTGCAAGCCGCCTGCGATCCAATCACGATCTAGCACCGAATGGATGGCACCTCCGTGTTCAACACACGTACAGCTTGATGAAGTCCTCGCCTTCTTGATCCAGCAAGAGGGGCAAGGTAGTAGACGAGTTCCGGCAGCATGACGACATGCTGACGGTGATGGTGAAGAACAATCTCTACAGTAGGGATGGCAATTTTATCCATGGTTCTGGATACCCACGGATACCCGACCCGGCTGGGCAAGGGTATGGAGCGCGTTTCTTCCCATGGATCCGTGGATTTGGATACCCACGAACAGTTGGGTTGGGCGTGATTGTAATTTTTCTCCATGGATATCCAATGGATACCCGTATGACACATGGCCCCTATGGAAGTGGCACTAAACTAAGAAAATGTCCAATCCCAAGTCACACGCGGTCACAAAAGGTCAAATTCCGACCCATGTTACCTAATCCCCCACAACTCCACTAACATAATGGTTAAACCTAATCTTAGTTAATGAACGATGATGAGTTAATTTGATCTTTGGGAAGGATTCATGCTGATTTTTCTATGCCCATGGAGCTCCATGGGTATCTGGATATCCAATGGGGTTGGGCATGGGCACAGTTTGTGCCCATGGATGCTTTGGTGGATGGGCAAAGGATAGGAAGATGGGTCATGGGTTGGATTTGGACTAGCTCCACCCACTCCAAACCCGACCCATTGCCATCCCTACTCCACAGGGCTTCGCCAAGCACAACGGAAACAATGATGGAGGATAATCTAGAGGGGTGGGGCTGTCGGCACACGACTTGGGGAAATCTTGATGTGTTCTGGGTGCTAGCCCTGCCCCTCTATTTATATGTTGAGCCGTGGGGTCGAAACTTGGAGAAAGAGCCTCCTCAAAGTCGGTTTGGCACGCAAGGCAAGAGTCCTCCTCGGACTCCAGGACTAGACGCGAGGGTCCTCGGCGTCTGGCCCCAAACGCCGGGGTCCCTGGCGTCTGCCCCCTGGCCTCCACAAAACTCTTTTTTGCACCTTCCTAAAGCCTCGTGGGCTTCACCCCTTGGCCCAAATAAAGTGTTCTTGTACCCGAACATTTCGGGAAACATCCGAAACCCCTTCAGGAGAGCAAACACTATTATCCCATATATCAATCTTTACCTCTGGACTATTCCGGAGCTCCTCGTCATGTCCTAGATCTCATCCGGGACTCCGGACAACTTTCGGTCACCAACATAATAACTCAACTATACTTATATCGTCACCAAACGTTAAGTGTGTAGACCCTACGGGTTTGAGAACTATGCAGACATGACCGAGACACCTCTACGGCCAATAACCAATAGCGGGACCTGGATGCCCATATTGGTTCCTACATATTCTATGAAGATCTTTATAGGTTGGACCTCTATGTCAAGGATTCAATTAATCCCGCGTGCAGTTCCCCTTGTTCATCGGTATGTTACTTGCCCGAGATTCGACCGTCGGTATCTCTATACCTAGTTCAAGCTCGTTACCGGCAAGTCTCTTTACTCGTCCGTAATACAAGATCCCGTGGGTCTTTAGTCACTTTGCTTGCAAGGCTCATTGTGATGTTGTATTACTGAGTGGGCCCTGAGATACCTCTCCATTAAACGAGTAACAAGTCCTAGTCTTTATCCATGCCCATCCAATAGACACCTTCAGAGATACCCGTAGAGCATCCTTATAGTCACCCAATTACATTGTGACATTTGATACACACAAGGTATTCCTCCGGTGTCAGTGAGTTGCATGATCTCATGGTCATAGGAACAGATACTTGACATACGGAAAACTATAGCAATAAACTGACACGATCATATGCTACGTTCATAGTTTGGGTCTTGTCCATCACATCATTCTCCTAATGATGTGATCCCATTATCAAATGACATCTCATGTCTATAGCTAGGAAATTTTGACCATCTTTGATCAACGAGCTAGTCTACTAGAGGCATACTACGGACACAGTGTTGTCTATGTATCCACACATGCATTTGAGTTTCCAATCAATACAATTATAGTATGGATAATAAACAATTATTATGACAAGGAAATATAATAATAACCATATTATTATTTCCTCTAGGGCATATTTCCAACACTATGGAGTCACCACACACAGGAAGAAGCCACGTGGGAACGAGAAGAAGATCTCCGTCGAGACCACCCTCACCTATTTTCTAGCCAACCCGAATCTCGAGGGCGAGATTCATCTTAAGGTGTGTAGGTTTGTAACATCTCAAATTTCCAATTTTGAATGTTTTACAATTATAGTTGAACATCTATGCATTTTGATTGAAATGAATATGGCAATTGAATTTTTATTTTTGAATTTGATTCCATTTCAATTGGCATTTGAATTTTATTCATAAATCCCTGACAAAATACTTTGAAAAAAAACCTAGCGAGGAGGTAATATGACACCCCAAAAGTCAGAAGAAAATAGTGCCAATTTATTTAAAAGTCAAATTTGGTTTTATTTGGAAATTTTTTAAAAATATTATTTTATAGAGGTTTCATTTTGCCTCTAGAATTTTTTTTGTGCATTAGGATCTGTTTTTCTGATCGTTTTGGTATATAATACCTTATATTATTTTTTCCGTTTTGTCTCTGTAGAAAAACGAATTTAATAAAAAAAATGCGTAAAGCCGAGCCAGCAGCCACGGGCCACGCCTCAGCCCAGCCAGCGCTAGGGCTGGCTAGCGTTCGTGACCATGAGGTAGCGCTCCTCCCCGAGCCGCCTCCACGTACGCACGTGTGCCCGTTCCTCTCTCTCTCTCCCGAATCTCTCTTTCTCAGTTCTTTTCTTCTGTCTGTTGTGACCCACTATCCTCTTCCTTCCGTGCTCGAAACGGAACAGAGCCCAGCTCGTGCACATATACGTGCACGACGCCGACCTCGGTTCAATCTTCACAAAATCTTATCTCTAGCCTTCCCCTCGTCCAAGAATCATGTCTTATAAATATCCAGGTATTCCTTGACTGATTCCTTGTAAATCTTTTTGACATGTTATAGACGTCCAGGAAGCGCCGGAGCCACTGCATAGACCTCGCAACATCGCCGTAGTTTACGGAGTTCATATCGACATCCCGCTCGTCTCCGTCATCCCCAACCTCCGTCTTCAACAAAAATTGATCGCCCTTGACGTTCCGCATCCGTTGGACAATCTCACCGACGTCGTTGATCGCCGGAGCCGTCGCCCCATCATCATCCTATTATGTGCCCACGAGCCCTTCTCTCTAAGCGTTCCTAGTCTCTTCGTTCGCTAAGTTTTTTTTCGAAACGTTACGCATTATTAGATTATATTGTTTTTTGTTCGGTTAGTCCGGTTTAGCTCGAAACAGCTCGTGGTTTTTTTTAGATGTCATTTCCCGAAAGGTTTAGTAGAGATCGTTCACTTCTTAATCTTCGCAGCGAACATGACCAGCCAACACTAGCCGGCCACATGATGTCCTAGTCACGAACGACCACTACATAGAGCTTTTTAGAAAATCATGTTTTTCAGATTAGTTGTGTTTTTTTTATATTTAGTTTTATAACTCCGATTCAGTTGATTCTTCGTGTTGCGGATTCACAAAGCCCCCTTCTTCCCAGAAAAAACAACGATTTTTTTTAATTTCGAGTTCAAACAGATTTGTCTTAAACACTAATTTAGGTATAACTTTTATTTAATTTTTTTTTTGGTTTTTTGAGTGTTTCTTTTTTCTACTGTTTTCTATATGTTATACCTATCGAGAGGACTAATAAAAATAATTTTTGTTTTTATAAATTTTCGATCTGGACAGATTCAAGATCTATTTTAATTAGGTCATAACTTTTGTTTTATAGAACCTTTCTAATTGATTATTTTTGCATAGAAATTTGCAGTAAATTTTATTTCTGTTTTTCTATTAAAACTTCATTTTTCTTTCTATTTTTCTAATAAAATTTGTAACATAAAGAAAATTGAAGTTTTATTAGAAAAACAGAAAGAAAATTTATTACAAATTTTTATGCAAAAATAATCAATTGGAAATATTGTATAAAACAAAAGTTATGACCTAATTAAAATACATCTAGAATCTGTCCAGATCAAAAATTTATAAAAACAAAAAATATTTTTATTAGTCTTCTGGATAGGTATAACATATAGAAAACAATAGCAAAAAGAAACACTCAAAAAACATTTTTTAAATAAAAGTTATACCTAAATTAGTGTTTAACACAAATTTGTTTGAACTCGAAATTTAAAAGTTTTGAAAATATTTTTCGTTGGGTTTTCTATAAAGAGGGGATTTTTTTGAATCTGTAGCAAGAAGAATCAACTGAATCGGAGTTGTAAACTAAAGATACAAAAAAACGTATCTAATCTGAAAAATAGGATTTTCTGAGAAGTGTTATATAGTGGCCGTTCACGACTAGGGCATCATGTGCCAGTTAGGGTTGGCTGGTCATGTTCGCTGCCGAGATTAAGAAGGGAACGATCTCTACTTAACCTTTCGGAAAGTGTCATCTAATAAAAAAATAAAAACCGCGAGCCGGTTCGATCTAAATCAGACTAACCGAACAAAAACAGATCTAATCTAATAACCCGTAACCTTTGAATTTAAAGAAAAAAACTAGCGAACCAGGAGTACAAGAAGGGCTCGGCTTGGGCAGAGAAGAGGATGGCGATGGGGCGGCGGCTCCAGCGATCAACGACGTCGGTGAGGTTGTCCAACGAATGCGGGACGTTAGGGGCGACCGATTTTTGCTGAAGGTGAAGGTTTAGGATGACGAACACAAACGGGGTGTTGAGATGAACTCCGTAAACTACGACGGTATTGCGAGGTCGATGCGGTGGCTCCGACGCTTCCTGAACTGTCCATACCATATCAAAAAGATTCACAATGATGAGGGATAGTAGAATACTGATGAAGGGGTCAGGCTAGAGATAAGATTTGTGAGGACTTGAACCGAGGCCGGCGTCGTGTACGTGTACGTGCGGGAGCTGGGCTCTCTGTTCCATTTCGAGCACGGTAAGAAGAGGATAGTGGGTCCCAACAGTCAAAAAGAAAAACTGTGAAAGAGAGATTCGGGAGAGAGAGACAGATTGAGAGGCACGGGCACACGTGCCTACGTGGCGGCGGCTCGGGGAGTAGCGCTCCCTGCTGGTCACGAACGCTAGTCAGCCCTAGCGCTGGCTGGGCTGGGGCGTGCCCGTGGCTGCTGGTTGGGTTTTACGCGTTTTTTATTGAATTATTTTGCTTTTTATTTGCAGAAACGAAAGGAAAAAATATATAATGTATTATATACCAAAACGATCCAAAAAATAAATCCTAATGTGTGAACATTTATATAGAGGCAAAATGAAAATTATATAAAAAATTATTTTAAAACAAATTCCAAATAAAAGCAAATTTGACTTTCAAATAAATTGGCACTATTTTCTTCTGACTTTTGAGGTGTCATGTTACCTTCTCTCATAATTTTTTTTAAAGTATTTTGCCAGGGATTTATGAATAAAATTCAAATGCCAATTGAAATGGAATCTAATTCAAAAATAAAAATTCAATTGCCACATTCATTGCAATCAAAATGCATAGATGCTTAACTATATTGTAAAACATTCCAAATTGGAAATTTGAGATGTTACACCTTTTTCTTGATCATATCGTAGAGGAACACGCGCACGCGCACGCACACACACAGAGAGAGTTCTGAGAGAGGTTGTGGAAATACCACGAATGGTAGAGGACGGTGCACACCATAAGGCTGAACTAGTCATCGACTACGCCCGTCTCCCCTCCGCCCTCGAGTACTTCAACCGTATCTTGGCAGATGCATACGCAGAAATGGAAGCCGCATCCATGTCGGCCTTTGAAAATGTGGTTGTATCCCGCGTCAGGATGCACATGCGTTCGTTCAACCGTGTGGCAACGAAAGTCATGTCAGTCAAAGCCTCGCTCATTTGCAAGGTCACTTTCAAGAGGAGGAAGAGCCCGTAGTTCAATTAGTAGAGAATCATAGTATCCAAGGTTGTTCAAATCCTAGTCGCACTCCTTGTTGAAATCCATTTTGTAAATCCATGTTGAAATCCTAGTTTAAAAATTGTCATTGTCAAGGTGGGAAGGAAGATGTCTGTTGACACCAGATTTTGACACGGAAGAAAACATTATTAAGATGGATTCAAATGAAGAAGTGCTTTACATGAAAAAGTTCCATAGTGTGGACACAAATATCTTTAAAGTTCGGACTATCGCTGTCCGATCTCATATCGAAGGCTGAAACTATGCTCAAAGTACTGAGATTTTATATTCAGAGTACTGTTTGGCCGATTAATCCTCCAAGACGACCTCGTATGAGAAAATGATAAACACAGATTGTCTTGGTATTGTCAAAACGATTGATTTTGATATAAAGATCATCTCAATCGAAGGTCGTATGCAACATGTGGAGCCAAAACAAGATCAGCTACAGAAGGTGTAGAGTCATTTCGGTTCCATCGAGTTTTTTTTGTCTCGGTGACACCGAGTTTACTCGGTAATTCGGGAAAAATCACTCAGAAATTCTGAGTGAGATGCAGAAGATTACAAAAAGTTGGCAACGTTGACTCAATGAGACCGAAAAAACCACTTGGTGGCTCCGAGTTGGTCTAAAAAATTGCCAAAGTTTTCTATCCGTGTTAGGTTAGGGTTTTTGACGTTTTGGACCGACCCTTTAGTCCTTTTCTTGTGCGGGAAGTTCAGCCGCCTCATATATATGTTAGAGGTGACGGCCGATTGAACAACACACAATCGAACAAATCAATCTACAATTTTTACCCTAGTTTTTACATCTCTCCCTTGTTATTCTCTCTCGTTCTCCGTTCGTTCTTCGTGTTGGAGAGCAGTGATCCACGAGGCTCTAGGGGTGGGCAAACCGACCTAGGGCAGCCCATAGCCGCCGTGCGTCTAGATGGGGCCCCTCCCGGGAATGTGGGGTTTCGGGTCTGCAAAAGCACCCGTCGAGTGTCTTGCGTATCGCGCTGTCGGTCGGGTCTCCTTCGACGTGAGCTGCGGTGCATCACCCCCGGCGTCGAGGGTACACGTGACGTGTTCGTGTGTCAACACACTTTTTGGCGACTCCGCTGGGGACGAAAGATCAATAATCATAACCATGTCTAATCTCCCCCAACCCTCAGAAGTTAACGCTGATAACATCATTAAGCCCAGTCTTGATGAACTATCGGAGGAACATCTTCAAGCCTATGAAGCACACAAGAAACAGCGTGAAGAGGCTTTTGAGGCGCTCAAGAAAAAGCGTGAGGAGGAGGATTTGCAGGCGTTTCTTGCAAGTATCAAGAAGGACCGTCAAGGCAACATCACTCCGGTTGGAAAAGTTAATTCCCCTCCTCTCATTGATGAACAAGATGAAATCACTGTGAGTAAAGTTTTTCTCCAGAGCAAGTGGTTGTGATTGAAAGTCTTGTTAGTAAGGGTAATGTGATGACGTACAATTCTTTCACAACAAGTGCTAATGCTCAAAAAATATGCCTCCGTCATCTATTGGTATTGTTAGTATATATGAAAACCCTAGTCCAACTTTACCTATTTCATCGGCACCTCCTATACAACAACAATATAATATGCCGTTGAATTTTTACCCTAGTCAAACCAACCAGCTTGTGGCTGCACCTACATATCCTAATCCTATTATGAGTGTGCCCAATTCCGCGTCAACGCCGAATCACTTTGTCACACCACCCATAGGCACAAGCATGTTTGGTCTTCCGCCGAATTATGGTTCGGCACCCATCCCACAAGTTGCACCACTAGCTAGTATCCAAGTTGCTCCTATGTCATTGCCACAGGCATCTTCATCCACCTCAGATCCAATTTTAGCCAAATTGAGGGAGGATTTTCATAAGATGTTTCAAGAAACTTTCGGAAACGAGCCGAAAGTAAAGAGTCGTGTGTACCAAAAGCCTTATCCTGAACACTTTGATGCAGTTTTGTACCCTCAAGGTTACAAGGTTCCTGATTTTGTTAAATTTAGTGGAGAAGGCACGAAAACAACTTGGGAGCATGTCAGTCAATATCTAGCACAGTTGGGTGAAGCAGGTTCCATAGAGGAATTGAAAGTGCGTTTATTTCCCTTATCTTTAACCGGCACCGCATTTTCATGGTTTGCTGCTTTACCACATGGCTCAATTCTCTTATGGTCGCAATTAGAGCAAAAGTTTCATGATCACTTTTATAGCGGCGATAATGAGCTTAAGTTGTCACATCTTACATCGGTTAGGCAAAAACATGATGAATCGGTCACCGATTATGTCAAGATATTTGGAGATATAAAAACCGATGTTATAGCTTAGTGATAACCGAAAGAGACTTGGCGGATCTTGTTCTTAATGGTTTGAAAACTCACATTAAAGAGAGGCTAGAAAGTTATGAGTTTTTAAGTATTAACCAAGTCCTACAAAAGGCTCTGGCTCAAGAGAGTCGAAGCAAATAGGTTCATAGGTCTACAGCCGATCGTCCTAGAATGCATATGGTTGAGTATGGTGATGATAATTCGGACGATGAGGTTGATGTCTATACTACTGAATTTGTTTGGTCCTCAAAGGCCAAACCCTATACCTACAATGCTCTTAAGACGATTCGCAAGCATCGTGATGAGGAGATGAAGTTTACTTTTGATATATATAAGTGTGATAAAATATTTGATGCTCTATTGCAAGATAAGATGATCAAAATATCACACACCATTCCGCCATTTGAGGAGCTAAAATGGCGTGCTTATTGCAAGTATCATAATTCATTTTCTCATGCTACTAACGATTGCAATGTTTTTTGATGACAGATACAATCGGCCATTAATGACGGACGATTGAATTTTCCAGAGATGCAAGTTGATAAACAACCCTTTTCGATAAACACCATGGATTTGGAAGGGAAGAAAATGTTAATTCAGCCTAACATAGCCGAATCCGCTAATAAAGATAATATTGTTATTGGTGAACCCAGGAAAGGCAAGGAAGGTGGCAAAGTCTTAGGAAGAGAGGTTGTGCTTGAGAAGCAACCTGATGGCAAGGAAGTATTGAAGATCACCATGAAAAATCCTGCACTCAGGGGGTAGCCGTAAGTACAAGAGTATACTCATGCTAAAACTATCAAGCCCATGGATTCAGAAGTTGGCAAGTGGAAAAAGAATGAAGCTGAGGGCAAGCGAGTCAAGCCAAGTTTTGATATGTTGCTATCCAAATATGCCAATCAAGCGGCCGGTTCCAGCTCTAATCGGCCATCACATTTAAAGCATTCGAGATCACCTCCGAAGCAAGAATTTCGATGCTATGCAAGGCCATATGGGGCATGGGCATCAACACCGTGGATGTCGCCACCACCCTATGCGCCATATTACAAAGGAGACTTCAACGGAGGATGGGGGCAACCCCCAATGCCTCCTTATGCTTTTCATATGGGGTGGGCAGCGCCTAGAAGGCCTACTCGCGAGAGGCTTTATTATCCCACAAAAGGCCGTTTGAGCTATGGTTCTAATCGGCCAACAAAAATTTCTCCAAGCAAGGTCAATAAAAAAATGTGGCGTATTAAGTCATCTAATGCAGAAATTTCAAAATACGACAAGCAAAAGGAGATGAAAGAGTCGATTGTTGGTGATCTGGCTAGTTCTAATGGTGATATTGTTATTGTTCAGCAGGGTTCCATGACTAATGATCATGAGGCTAGCACAAGCAAGGCCAAACATAGGGATCCCAAATATGCTCAACCAAAGTGGTGTCCTCCGGGATTAACTAAGACCGTGAAAAGGAGATTACAATGCATGAGGAATCACGAGAAGGTAGAGAGAAAAGAAGAGAAGCAAAGGGACGAATTGTTCAATAAAATTCGGCCCATGCCACTCACAAAACAAGTGTGGAGGCCTAAATAGAAACAAAACGCAGATGCTTCTACATTAGCTACAACCACACCTACACCGCCAAAAGAGGATGATGCGACCCCTATTACATCGTCCACACCACACCAGAAACACCCCCTTCAGTTGAGGAAACTTAAAGTCCAATATTCACATTGGGAGATGAAGATGAGATGGTGGATTATGAATCTACGCCGGTTCGGGAAGGTATGTATATTAATATGGTGTATTACTTACCTGCCGAGTTTCATGCTATAGGTGAAGAAGGGGAGGTGGCCCAGCTAGATTTTGGTCCTAAGAACGCTATCTTCGAGAAGCCAAAAGAACCAGTGAAACACTTGAAGACATTGTACCTCAAGGGTCATATTAACAGATCATCGGTTGCTAGGATGCTCGTAGATGGTGGTGTTGTGGTAAATCTTATGCCCTATTCGGTCTTCAAGGAGTTGGGTTTACATGATGATGCATTGATAAAGACCAATATGGTATTTCACGGATTTGAGGGTAAAGAAAAGATAGAGCCCAAAGGTGTGATGTGCATGCAACTCACTATAGGAAGCAAAACTTTGGCCACCACATTCTTCATAGTCGAGGTGCAAGGTAACTATAATGTTATATTAGGACGTGATTGGGTTCATGCTAACCAGTGCGTGCCATCTACCATGCATCAATTCTTAATACAATGGGTCAATGATGAAGTACAAGTCGTTCACGCGGATAATTCGGCTTGTGTTGCTTTGGCCGATGCATCAATGGATTGGAATCATCCCGATGTTACCTACTTAACAGGGTGTTACCTCTCAGAGTTTGATTTCCTTAGTGCTACAAGGAATGGGTTCATTCCCATCTCTTTAAAGCCGATTGGTGGCAATCGGTTTCAAGGTATGATGTAAACAAAAATTTGAAGTCAACGACCGATATATAACTATCGCCCTAAGCAAAGATATGACCGATAAATAACTATCACCTTTAGCATAAACATGATCGATACATAATTATCGCCCTGAGAAATATAAATGGCGGATGGAGTGTTGACATCGTCCTTAGAACCAACATGGTACAAGTTATTTTTCGGCACGCTTGCTTTGCCGAAAAACAGGGGGGCATGTGTTGACACCAGATTTTGACACGGAATAAAACATTATTAAGATGGATTCAAATGAAGAAGTGCTCTACATGAAAAAGTTCCGCAGTGTGGACACGAACATCTTTAAAGTTTGGACTATCGCTGTCTGATCTCATCTCGAAGGCTGAAACTATGCTCAAAGTACTGAGATTTCATATTCAGAGTACTATTTGGCTCATTAATCCCCCAAGAAGACCTCGTATGAAAAAATGTTCAACACAGATTGTCGTGGTTTTGTCACGGCAGATGTCCGGGTAAACGGACTTCGGTTCGAGGCCATTGCTAATGTGATGGACTCAAAGGGGTTGATAGGGACGAGAGACACAGATTTATCTAGGTTCGGCCCCTTAACTCGAGGTAATAGCCTACATCTTGCTTGTGTTTGTATTGCTTGATGTATCGATTACAAGGGAGCTGAAGCTTGACCTAGTATTCGATAACCTAATCTCTAAGTCGCCCCGGGTCTACCTTTATATAGGAGGTCTAGATCACGGGTCATACAATTGGTAACCGACTCTCATTGTTTATCCGAGTCTTCCTCTATATTCTTGTCCAAGTTGTCCCCGGGCGGCTTACACACCCGGGTCTTTTGGGCCACTGTCCGGCCCACCTTATGAGCCGCCAAGCTTCCTGGGCTTTAGGACCACCGGCTCACTTGGGGCTAGTGTACGAGCCGACAAGCATAACCCAGAGCCGTTAGGGCGGGTCATACCGCGGGGTTATATCCCCAACATTAGGCCCCAGGTTGATTTGAGCTTGCTCACTTCACCCTCTTGTCTTGCTCTTTTGTCGAGCCACCTGGAATGACCCGCCATGATGTCACGGTGACCCTGCAGAAAAGATTCGCTAACGTACCTACCAAATCTTCGCATTAAGTGACCATCCCAAAAATCGAGGCGTCCGCCTCGGCCGAAACGTTTTCGTCGCTTGGATTTTCACGCTCATTCTTGCTTCTCCTTTTAAATAGGACCGCCCCAGGCGGTTTATTACTTCCCCCGCTCGCTTCCTCGTCTTCCTCCTCTTGACGCAACAGCTTCCACCACTTCTAGCTCCGGCGCTGCCTCTGCTCCATCGACGACAGGCCGCTGCATCAACCTGCGCGAACCAGAGTCTCATCCGCGTTTCACGACACCGTCGCCGGTAAGCCCCTGCTTCTCTTTAGATCCATTATCGCACCGGTAGGGTTTGTAGGAAGCCCGTCGTCTTCATGCGGGTTCTTCCGACGCCGTTGCTTGGGGTCCTCCAACGTCGGCCGCACTCTTGACGCTCACCCCAGCCGCGGTGCCGTGCACGGGGCAGCCATGCACAATGCATGGGCCCATCGCGGCTCCTTCTTATCGTTTCAGTTTTCCTCTGCTTCGCCTGTTCTTCGCTAGGTCTAAAAATAGGACCCTTTTTCCTGCTTTTGTAGATCCATAAATATAGCGGAAGTTTATGAAATCTGTTTTCCAGGACTTAGGCAAATTTCCCCCCTCATTTGCTAGGTTGACCCGCTACACTACGCCGGCTCTCATCAGCCGGAGTATAGCATCTTATACGTAGAATCTTTAAGCTCGTAAGTCGCCATAGATTTTAGTCTCCTCTTGACTCGCCGTGTTTTAATTTTCACAATCTTTGAACTGACAGAATGTCTCGTGCCTCGAACTCCTGTAACTGGGTCGGGTCGTGCGTTACGGAAGAGTTTTTGATGGACTTTGTTCATGCTGGCACTCTCACTTCCAAAGATGCCATCCACTGGCGGGTCCTGGGTGATGAACTGACGCTCGTTCCCCAAGAAGGAGAGGTGGTCGTTTTCTCGGACCATATTGAGCGGGGTTTCGTGCCTCCCGACTCAAAATTCTTCCATGATGTCCTTTATTTTTACAGACTCCATCCTCAAGACCTCGCCCCAATTCCGTCTCAAACATCTGCAACTTTCAAGTATTGTGTGAAGTCTATCTGCAAGCCAAGCCGTCGGTAGGCCTGTTTCGGGAGTTCTTCTATGCCAACCGTCAAACTGAAGTGAAGGCCGGTCCGAGTCTCGAGCTGGGCGGAATTTCTATCCAGAGGCATCGGGACATCACCTTTCCGGCTATGCAACTGCCTAGTTACCCAAAGGACTGGAATAAAACGTGGTTCTATTGCAAAGATACTTCTCCAGAGGGTGAACGTCCACTGCCGGGTTACCGTCCTTCCCAGCTTAAGACAACTTCAGAGCTTCCTGGCCGGCTGCCAGCTTCAAAGCGCGCAAGATACGAGTCGACTCATGCCAAGATTAGGGCCCTCATGGCCAACGGCTTAACCGGACTGGACCTGATCCGCTGCTGGATCTCTTGGCGGATCATGCCATTAAGCCACAGAAGCCGCCTTATGTGCGAGCACAAGGGCGAATACGACAGCTCACTCTGCTTCAGCCGGTCAACCTTGATAGAAGATGACATCACCACTGCTATCAGGAGTCTCGTTCATGAGACATCCGGAGCTTGTAGCGCTATCGGGTTGATCCCTTTTAGTGCCCTTAATCCGGCCCCAGATGCAAGGCGATTTCTTCCCATCCGTCTATTGGTCCCTACTTGTACCTTGCTGATCTAATGCTCTTAACCGGCTTATTCTTTCAGGCCGACTCTGACTTCTGGAAGAAGGAGTACATCCCTCCCTTGAAGAAGACCAAGAAGAAGGCCCCGGCTAAGAAGCCCAAGAAGGACGCCCCGCAAGAGGGATGGTTTGACCCGCCACATTCATCCGGCTCAGAGGTAAAATTTTAGCTGTTTTCTGAGATTTTGCCTTCTCATTTCACTAACACCTGTTTTACTCACAGGATGATGTGGAGACCAGCCGCGCCAACGCCCCTGAGGTAATCTACGTTTCTTCCGGCTCAGAATATTTTGTCCCCCGGAAGCCGCGGCGGGTTATTGGAAAAGTTCCTCTCTCTCATCCTCTTGCTTATCTGACCCTCAATTTCTTTTAAAAAAGCAACAACAGGCTGATCGTTGTCAAACCCGAAGTGCCGGCTCTACGGATCTCGTGTCCGGTTTACCAAACTCCCCGGCTCCAAAAAAGCACCCTGAAGAGGTATGTATCTCTTGTTTGACTAGTTTGTTTTACCATTTCAATATTGTCTTATCTTTTCTCAACTATCTCTCAGAGGTCACCTTCCTCTAGCGACTCTATGGCGACCGCCCTGCCACCTCCTAAGATCAATCCGCTGTAAGTTTTTCCTTTAACCGTGCATTTCTATTCCCTTTGGCGGCTGTAATCCTTGGGTTCTGACGTTCGTGCTCTCCAGGGCTCAAGCAAAGCGTCGAAAGACGAACAAGTCCTCACCTAGCCACGCAGCCCAAGAGCCGGAGCACGAACAACCGGACAAGTCATGACCGGATGTGGATCCGCCAGCCGCATCTACTGGGCCGGTTGTGGAAGGCATCATCCCAGAGAGCCCTCCAAGGGATCCTTCGAAGCCACCATGTCCTGCCCAGATGACCAAGAACACTGCCACTCCGGACGTCGCAATCATCGGCTCTAGCTTCCAGTCCCCCCGGCTCACGTGCTGACCAAGCATAAAGAACTGGCTGAAGCCTCGAAGAAGTTGGAGATTGACTCTTCTGCCTTTGAGAAGATGACTGCCGAAGAGCTTCACGCCGGTTATATGAACCGACTTTCCACCAGTCGGGATCTGGAGCTTCGACTGGTCAGTATGATGAAGAAGAAATATGAGGTACTCCTTTTCCTGTTATAAACTTCCTTAGCCCCCAAGGGCCGGCTCAATCTAGTCCAAAGTTGAGCTGGGTCTTTCATGATCTTCCTTGTAGAACATCCAAATCCATAGCCCCCAAGGGCCGGCTCAATCTGGTCCAAAGTTGAGCCGGGTCTTTCAGTGCCAAAACGTCTGAAAATAGACATTAGCCCCCCCAAGTGTCATACATATTGCTTGCGATCTGTTTGAAGACTTGCCTACTGATGCTATGCTTTGACATGCCACAGGAAAATTTAGCTGAAGCCGGGTCGCAGTTGACGGATCTGAAGACCACTCTGGCGGCTCAACAAACGGCTCGAAGTGCCACAGACGAGAAGTGCCGGCTCCTTTCTGAGGAGTTGGCTACAATCAAGGCCGACTTCGCCGCCCTTAAAGAGTTAGCTGATTCTGAGAAGGCCTCCCTGACCAAGCGGGCGGATGACGCCGATCAACGACTGATAGCTATATCAGATGAACTCCAAGCCTTGAAGCATCATATTACGAGAATGACAACCGCCCTCTTTGGTAAGTTTCTGATAACTTGTGCTTCAATGGTCATATAATACTTGTACTGGCGACTCACCATGAAATTTCTGACTTATGCAGGCCCTAGGAGCCGGCAACTGGCTTCTGATAGTCTGTTGCCGTTGAAGGCTATCTATACCCTGGCGGAGCAGCTGTACTGCGGTGCGGTGTGCACTATTAAAGCCGTGCAATATAAATACAAGATTCCTGCGACTCTCAAGGGCGTTTTGGAGCTCTTGTCCACCATGCCCAAGTAGATTGCCGAGTTAAAGAAATCGGCCGCCCGCCAAGGGGCGATTGCGGGCATCAGCCGGGCCTTGGCTTTTTCTCTGGAGCTGATGTCAGCCGAGATGATGGATGGATTCCATTCCAAAAAAGACGACAGCTCTGAGTTCACCGATGCTGACTACAGCCGGTGCATGAAGGATTCCAGAGTACTGGCAACCGTCTTAGCGGAGGAAGCTGATCTGACAACCTACCAAGCGGCTTATGGCCCTGACCAGAAGAGAATCCGCGGTCCGCTTTTCGAGTGCAAGGACTTAACGCCTGCCCACAGTAAGGACCTCTTTGCTCCTGACCTTGACCCGTCTCCTTACTTTCAAGAAGGCTCTTTTGCGGCTCTAACGAACTGCAACTGGGACTTGGACAATTTCCAGATCGTGGTCACCGAAGAGCCGGAGCAGGATGACCCGACAGCTAGCTAGTCTACTTTGAAAACACTTGTAACAGCCGACTCTCCATGACCCACTGTGTGGCGTTGAAAAGACTTGTCCAAAATTTTGGGCTCCTCTGGGAGTGTATGTAATAGACTAGATGCCACTTTTGCTTCTGGTGAATCTTGTTTTATCATGCTGTATAAAATGATCCGGCTCTTCAACTGTCATTGTCTTTGTATGCTTCTTTGATCACTTATGCTGCTTTGTCAACATAGAAGACATCGGTGGCCAAGATTAACTAAGCTACATCCAGAGGTGGTA
This sequence comes from Hordeum marinum, assembly GCA_022496015.1. NCBI lineage: Eukaryota > Viridiplantae > Streptophyta > Magnoliopsida > Poales > Poaceae > Hordeum > Hordeum marinum. The sequence continues at coordinate 416,912,203 of CM039674.1, read as the reverse complement.
AGCCCCCTTGGCAATCATGGCTAATCTGGTTACCCGGAGATGGCATAAAGTCTGGCCGATAAGGCATTAGAAGCTATACCCGGAGGTAAGAAGCCGCCCTCCGCTGGTTGCTTAGGGTTAAATAAGCTACACTCGGAGGTGGTAAGCCCCCTTGGCAACCATGGCTAATCTAGTTAGCCAGAGATGGCATAAAGCCTGGTCAATAAGGCATTAGAAGCTATACCCGAAGGTAAGAAGCCGCCCTCCGCCGGTTGTTTAGGGTTAGATACCCATCGGTAAAAAACTTCCTACAACTGCGACTAATCATGTTAGCCAGAAATTTGGCATGAAGCCGGTCGATAGGGTATTAGAAGCGATGCCCGTCGGTAAGAAGCCCCCTTCAGCAATATGGCATAAACGCCGACCGATAAAGTATTAGAAGCGATACCCGAAGGTAAGAAGCCACCCTCCGCCGTGGCTAATCATGTTAGCCGGAGATTTTGGCATAGAGCCGGGCCGATAAGCATTAGAAGCGATACCCAAAGGTAAGAAGCCGCCCTCCGTCGTAGTTGATCTATCAACTGGAATTTTTATGAACTCTTCTTGTATGAACAAAGATGCGTGTAACAAAAGAGGTCCCGTCTTGCGGGGATGTTATTTTATTTATATATGGTATGTACAATGATAGTGTACAATGGCGAGTCTCAACACCCTCATGTGTAATACGGCCGTAGATGTGCTATGTTCCATGGCCGGCGGGTTTCCTGACCCGCCGTCTCTGAGTCATCCCTGATATCGACGAGATAGTATGACCCATTGTTGAGATTTCTACTGACCACAAAAGGTCCTTCCCAAGGAGGAGATAACTTATGCATGCCTGTCTGGTCTTGAATCAACCGGAGCACTAAGTCGCCTTCCTGGAACGTCCGGGTCTTGATTCTATGACTGTGGTAGCGGCACAAGTCTTGCTAATAGATCGCCGATCGGGCAGCCGCCAGCTCCCGCGCTTCTTCCAAAGCATCCAACGTGTCTTGACATGCCGTCTCATTATCCGTCTCAACATAAGCCGCCACACGCGGCGAATCATTCCGGATGTCACTCGGCAATACTGCCTCAGCACCGTACACCATAAAGAAAGGTGTATAGCATGTAGATCTATTGGGGGCAGTCCTGATACTCCATAAGACGGAAGGCAATTCTTCTACCCAACACCCGGGCGTTCATTGTAAAGGAAACATAAGCCATGGCTTGATGCCCCTTAAAATCTCTTGATTAGCACGCTCCACCTGACCATTAGACTGTGGATGCGCAATTGCAATCCAACCGGATGTGCTCCTTGTCACAGAACTCTTTCATGGCCCCCTTAGATATATTTGTGCCATTGTCGGTGATAATGCTATGAGGGTAACCAAAATGGTAGATCAGCTTCTTAACAAATTGAACCGCCGTAGCCGCGTCACACTTGCTAACCGTCTCTGCCTCCACCCATTTGGTGAATTTATCAACCGCCACCAAGAGGTGCGTTTTCTTATCTTTGGATCTTTTGAAAGGTCCTACCATGTCTAGCCCCCAGACTGCAAACGGCCATGTAATTGGTATCATCCTTAACTCTTGAGCCGGAACATGAGCACGCCGGCCAAACTTTTGACAGCCGTCACATTTGCGGACCAAGTCTTCTGCATCCTTGTGAGCCATCAACCAGAAGAACCCGTGTCGGAAGGCCTTGGCTACTAGCGACCTCAAGCCGGCGTGATGTCCACAATCTCCAGCATGAATTTCATTTAAGATTTCCTAACCCTCATCAGGTGAGACACAGCGTTGAAAAACGCCAGTCACGCTGCATTTGTGCAACTCACCATTAACTATCGCCATTGATTTAGAACGCCAGGTGATCTGTCTGGCCAGGTCTTCATCATCAGGTAACTCGCCCTGGGTCAGATAGGCCAGGTAGGGGACAGTCCAATCTGGGATAACATGCAAAGCCGCCACTAACTCCCCCTCGGGTCAGGAATAGCCAAATCCTCTTCTGAAGGTAACTTAACAGTCGGATGATGTAAGACGTCCAGGAATACATTGGGTGGCACCGGCCTTCGTTGGGAGCCTAGCCATGACAGCGCATCTGCCGCCTCATTCTTTCGACGATCAATGTGATCCACCTAATACCCTTTGAAGTGGTCGGCAATAATATCAATCGTCTGTCGATAAGCCGCCATCTGTGGGTCTTTGGAGTCCCAAGTACCCGAAACCTGCTGAGCCACCAAATCTGAGTCGCCCAAACATCTTACCCGGCTTAAATTCATCTCCTTGGCTAATCTAAGCCCATGAAGCAGAGCCTCATACTCAGCCGCATTGTTAGTGCACGGGAACATCAACCGGAGCACATAACAAAACTTATCACCCTTAGGAGACGTCAAAACAACTCCTGTGCCTGACCCTTCTAGCTGCTTGGATCCATCAAAGTGTATAGTCCAGTATGTGTCATCCGGCTTTTCCTCAGGGGCTTGATATTCCGTCCAATCATTTATAAAACCACAAGATCTTGGGACTTGATGGCCGTACGAGGCACATATTTTAGATTAAGAGATCCCAACTCCAACGCCCACTTAGCAATCCTTTCAGTGGCTTCTCTGTTCTGGATTATGTCACCAACGGAGCAGAACTAACCACGGTTATCTAGTGCCCTAAAAATAGTGCTTTAATTTGCGGTTGGCCATAAAAACCCCATATACCAGCTTCTGCCAATGTGGATACCTTTGCTTGGACTCCGTCAGGACCTCACTGATATAATAAACTGGCCTTTGAACTGGATACTCCTTTCCAGATTCCTTGCGCTCGACCACGATCGCAGCGCTTACTACCCGATTATTAGCCGCCGCGTATAAAAGTAACGGTTCTTTCTCAGCCGGAGCAGCCAACACCGGTGGCTCAGTCAATTGTTTCTTGAGCACCTCAAGTGCTTCAGCTGCCGCCTTGCTCCAAACAAATTTGTCCATCTTCTTCATCATCTGATATAAAGGAATCGCCTTCTCTCCAAGGCGGCTTATGAAGCGGCTCAACGCGGTGATCCACCTCGCCAAGCGCTGGACATCGTTAATACAGGTTGGCTCTGCCAAAGAAGTGATAGCCTTGATTTTATCCGGGTTAGCCTCAATGCCACGTTCAGAAACCAGAAATCCTAGGAGCTTGCCAGCTGGAACACCAAAGACACATTTAGTTGGGTTAAGCATCATCTTATAGACCCAGAGATTATCAAAGGTTTCCTTTAAGTCACCCAAAAGAGTCTCCTCTTCCTGGATTTGATCATGATGTCATCTACGTAAGCATGGACGTTGCGGCCAATCTGACTGTGAAGGCAATTCTACACACATCGCTGATATGTCGCCTGGGCACTCTTGAGCCCGAAAGGCATAGACACATAACAGAAAGCCCCGAAAGGTGTAATAAAAGCCGTCTTCTCCTGGTCTTTAACCACCATCTTGATCTGATGATAACCTGAGTAAGCGTCCAAGAAACACAAGCTTTCACAACCCGCTGTAGCATCAATGATTTGATCAATACGAGGGAGGGCAAACGGATCAGTCGGGAAAGCCTTGTTAAGGTCCGTGTAGTCCACACACATACGCCACGTGCCGTTCTTCTTGAGCACCAGCACCGGGTTAGCCAACCACTCCGGGTGAAAAACCTCAACAATGAAACCCGCCGCCAAGAGCCGGGCAACTTCTTCCCCAATGGCCTTGCGTCTCTCCTCATTAAACCGCCGTAAAAACTGCTTAATTGGCTTAAACTTCGGATCTAGATTAAGGTTGTGCTCAGCGAACTCTCTCGGTACACCCGACATGTTAGAAGGTTTCCATGCGAAGATGTCCCGATTCTCACGGATGAATTCGATGAGCGGGCTTTCCTATTTGGGATCCATGTGAGCTCCAATGATGAACTGTTTGGATGAGTCGCCCGGAGTGAAATCTACCACCTTAGTATCATCCGCTGAAAACTTAAGGGGAGGCTCAACCTCCATGGTAGGCTTTTTCAGCGGGGTCATATCCTCCGGGTCAACATTCTCCTTGTAAAATTTAAGCTCCTCTTGAGCGCAACTGGACTCTGTGTAAGCCGCATCTCCTTCCTCACACTCAATGGCCGTCTTTCAGTCACCATGAACAGTAATAGTCCCTTTTAAGCCGGGCATCTTGAGCTGCAGGTATACATAGCAAGGCCTAGCCATGAACTTTGCATAAGCCGGACGTCCAAACAGTGCGTGGTAAGGACTCTTGATTTTTACCACCTCAAACCACAAGGACTCCACCCTGTAGTTATACTCGTCGCCAAAGGCCACTTCCAAAGAGATCCTGCCCACCGGATACGCCGACTTGCCTGGCACCACACCATGAAAAACGGTGGACGAGGGTTTTAAATCCTTATCTAGCAATTTCATCCGCCGAAAAGTATCGTAGTAGAGGATATTAATACTGTTGCCTCCATCCATTAACACTTTATTCACCATATACCCTCCCACTTGGGGGGCCACAACCAAAGCCAGCCGCCCTGGGTCATCGACACGTGGTGGGTGATCTTCCCGGCTCCATGTTATATCATACTCAAACCATCGTAAATACTGTGGTAGGGATGGTGCAACCGCATTGACTGCCCTCTTGCACAACTTATGGTCCCTTTTGTTGAGGCTGGTCGTGAAAACATGATACTGACCAGAGCTAAGCTGCTTTGGGTTACTCTGATAACCAGACTGATTACGCTGTTGCTGATTATTGTTACCAGAATGTTGCTGGTGTCCTCCTTGGTTACCTTGACCTGGGTGACCAGATCCTGAACCTCCGGACCCAAAACCGGCCCCTGACCCGCTGTGTCCAGAGCCGCCCGGCGGGCCACCGTCCTGATTGTTGGGATGTGTAAAGTGTTTCTTAAGTTTCTGCATGAAACGATACTCTCCCCATGTGTGGTTCGCCGGCTTATCGGGCTGGCTGTGATCCGGACAAGGACCCTTCAGCGCCTCCTCCAAATTAAAGGCAGGCATGTCCTTATTAAAAGGTGGCCTAAACCTCATGTTGCCCTTGGGGTGATTCTGATTGGTACTTGTATTGGCCACCAGTTCTGACCTGGCCTCAGGATTCTTACGTTTGCTTTGGCTACCATTGTTTGTCGTACCCTTGCTTTGATTGCCCTTCTTGCCTTGGCCGGCCTTCTCCTCGTCGGAGCCCGGATCCTTCGTGTTGTCAGAGTCGGCGTATTTTGTGAGAGCCGTCATGAGCTCTCCCATATCTTGACATGCGCGCTTGAGCCGGCCAAGCTTCTGCTTTAACGGGACAAAGTGGCAGTTCTTCTCTAGGATTAGGACTGCCTGAGCCGCCGTGATCTGCTCCGAAGAGTGGATGATGGTCAAGACCCGTCGTACCCAATGATGAGCTAACTCATTCTCCTATTAAACATAGTGATCAAGATCCACGATGGTCATGGGCTGTTTACACGTTCCTTGAAAGTTTTTAATGAATCTGGCTCTCAGCTCTGCCCATGAGTTGATGGTATTGGGTGGCAATCCCTTTAACCATGTGCGGGCCGGGCCTTCAATCATCATGATGAAGTATTTTGCACAAACCGCCTCACTGATGTCCAGCATCTCCATGGCTAGTTCATAACTTTCCACCCAAGCCTCTAGGGGTAAATCAACGGTGTAATTTGGAACCTTGCGGGGCCCTTTGAAATCCTTTGGTAGCCGCTCACTCCACAGAGCCGGTGATAAACATGGCACCCCCCACTCTGGTGGTTCCTCCAACTCCTACTGACACGGATGGCACGGGCTCCTAGCGAGCCGCCTCAGCTAAAGTTGTTACCTCTTGCTGACCTCTTCCACAATTTCCGAATGCTTGTGTATCCACAGCTGGCCGATGACCCGTTGGAATCTCTCGGTGCCGGTTGCTGCTGGAACCCACCGGTGACTCGTAGCGTCGGCTAAAACTCCGGCTAGGGAGAGGGGTTGAATGAACACGGCTCCGGCTGTAGGTGTACCTTTCCTGCTGGGCCATCGCCGTCTGCAAGTATCCAATGGTGTTTCGCACATCCTCCGCAAAGGGCGCCTCATCTGGAATAGGAATTGTTTCGAGCCGGGTGGCCGCTGCCACCATATTCTCAGCCAGGTTAGAATAATGACCCGCCGGTGTTGGAAAGGCCGCAGGCGAGGCCTGATCTCGCCGGGTCGGTTGAGTCACTCGCCGAGCCGCCGGGCGGCTTCTAGGTGCATCCGTTGTTCGCCCTGTCCCTGGCGTGTTGAAGAGGTTTCTTGCCTCATAACGTTCCGGCAAACGGTATTGATGCCTCATCCGATGAACCACGGCCTCCGATTGTTGCTCCAGTCCAAGACAGAAAGCGTCTATCTTGATGCGTTCTGCCTCTTGCTCCATCTGGGCCTTTAACTCAGCCATCCTCTGCTGCTCTTCCGCCATCCGGTCCTTGATCCTTGCAATCTCCAAGTTCCTAGCCGCTTGATTGTCCGGTGTAACGTCAGTAGCCATTAGGCCCACAAGCTCGTCCATCAGCTCCAAAAGAACTTGAGCCGGCGGCGGCGGGTTATCGCCTGAGGTGGCGGCCCTTGCGGGCGTACTATTTGTGCCTGGGACTGACCCCGCCATGAATACGGCAACATGAACCGGCGGCCCAAGACCGTCCGCCTCAGAGCGATCCGACTCAGGGCAGAGCTCATCGTAGCCCCCGAGCCCACCGTTGTGAAGCCTGTAGACCGACTCTGTTTCCCCACTTGAACATTCGTCCTCTGAGTAAACAAGAGTTTCCTGCGATCCAGAAGCTTCCAGATCCATCCCTTGAGTAAAGCCCACAAAGACGTGCTTCCTGTTCGGGCTAACGCGGGTGGGTTGCACACTACAAGCAGATTGCAGACGTCGAGCCAGCTCGACAAGGTTGGTGCAGACATCCGGCCTGTGTGTTGCTCCATCAACTTTTCCGATGAACACGTGGATCCCGCCGAATGGAACCCGAAAGCCATACTCCACCGAGCCGGCGTCAAGCCCCCAGCCGGCATCGTCGATGTAGAGCCGGCCGCGGCGACTCTTGCTCATCCTACCAACCACGTATCCTTTGAGCCCCGGGAGAGAGCCCTTTGAGAACTCAACACCACCGAGCATAAGCCCCACGGTGGGCGCAAACTGTCGTGGTTTTGTCACGGCAGATGTCCGGGTAAACGGACTTCGGTTCGAGGCCAGTGCTAACGTGATGGACTCAAAGGGGTTGATAGGGATGAGAGACACGGATTTATCCAGGTTCGGACCCTCAACTCGAGGTAATAGCCTACGTCCTGCTTGTGTTTGTATTGCTTGATGTATCGATTACAAGGGATCTGAAGCTTGACCTAGTATTCGATAACCTGATCTCTAAGTCTCCCCGGGTCTACCTTTATATAGGAGGTCTAGATCACGGGTCATACAATTGGTAACCGACTCTCATTGTTTATTCGAGTCTTCCTCTATCTTCTTGTCCAAGTTGTCCCCGGGCGGCTTATACACCCGGGTCTTCTGGTCCACTGTCCGGCCCATCTTATGAGCCGCCAAGCTTCCTGGGCTTTAGGACCACCGGCTCACCTTGGGCCAGTGTACGAGCCATCAAGCATAACCCGGAGCCCTTAGGGCGGGTCATACCGCGGGGTTATATCCCCAACACAGATTGTCTTGGTCTCGTCGAAACGATCGATTTTGATATAAAGATCATCTCAATCAGAGGTCGTATGCAACATGTGGAGCCAAAACAAGATCAGTTACAGAAGGTGTAGAGTCATTTCGGTTCCACCGAGTTTTTTGTCTCGGTGACACCGAGTTTACTCGGTAATTCCGGGAAAAATCACTTGGAAATTCCGAGTGAGATGTAGAAGATTACAGAAAGTTGGTAACGTTGACTCGGTGAGACCGAAAAAAACCACTTGGTGGCTCCGAGTTGGTCCGGAAAATTGCCAAAGTTTTCTATCCGAGTCAGGTTAGGGTTTTTGACGTTTTGGACCGACTCTTTAGTCATTTTCTTGTACGGGAAGTCCAGCCGCCTCATATATATGTTAGAGGTGACGGCCGATTGAACAACATACAATGGAACAAATCAATCTACACATTTTACCCTAGTTTTTACATCTCTCCCTTGTTCTTCTCTCTCGTTCTTTGTTCCTTCTTCATGTTGGAGAGCAGCGATCCACGAGGCTCTAGGGGTGGGCGAATCGACCTAGGGCAGCCCATAGCCGCTGTGCGTCCAGACGGGGTCCCTCCCGGGCGTGTGGGGTTTCAGGTCTGCAAAAGCACCCGTCGAGTGTCTTGCGTATCGTGTTGTCGGTCGGGTCTCCTTGGACGTGAATTGCGGTGCATCACCCCCGGCGTCGAGGGTACACGTGACGTGTTCGTGTGTCAACAATGTCTTCAGCCATTGACAAATAGGTCTCGTGAAGAAAACTTATGGTGCGTGCTTTTATGATGATTATGTGTTTGCATTTTGCATCGACAACCTTCATATTTAAATGAAGTGCACTCTATATGCATTATGAAGGCTGTCACTACATCAAATCCCTCAAAAGAAAAAAATGAAGGCCGTCGGTACGGCGACTTTTCTAGAGCATCAACAGGGCATGGTTGGCATTCATGCCCGAGATCTTACGGCTTTATTGTCTTTTCTTTATTTTTTATCATTGTTCTTTGGTTCTTTATGCTTTCATAAATAACTCTTCTACCGATTCTCCTATTTTTCTATCTTAACGAAATGTACAGAGCGTGTGCCTTTCCCATAAAGTGAAAGAAATAACTATTTTAAAGGATGTACAATTTCCTGTTTCAGTGTGCAGCTACTGCTATTTGTTAGTGGACTATCTTGACCTGCCTCCGAAAAGTTCGGCTTGATCTTTGATGAAGTAGCGCTTCAGAACCACAGTGCAATGCAAAGGGCAAGTACAATGGCCAGCTCTCTTGGATTCCTCTGTGTTGTAAGAACATGAAACCCAATCAGGCATGTCTCTGAATATAACAATGTGAGGTGAAGTGAAGCATCAATGCTCATTGTCATCGCAAGAACAAAAGAAAAAAATGACGTTGCAGTTCTTCCTGTGGAAGCAAAAATACATTTCCTATTGTAAATCGATGCATCAAGAGTTCAAGACCCAGTAGGCCAGCTGAAATGCAGAATCTTATATACTGTAACAAAAAAGACTAGTCGGCAGTTCAGTTAACGGGGCAAACCTTGTGTCCTCGGCTTGCTCTTGTGTGTCGAGCAATTTGCAGGCGCTTTCCCCTGCATGCCTCCGGAAGTTCGCCGTCATAAGCGTTGCAAATGTAGGCTTCGAAATTCGTGTAATCCTATCAGAATAACAGATAACGCTAGATCAGAGCGATACATTCAGGAAAGCGTAGAAGCACTGCGGTTTCTCCCATGAAAGTAAGCGGCAACTCACATCACCAAGGGGTCTCCCGTTCACGACCACCCAAGGCACAAACTTGTGAGGGGGCTGCAGAGCATTCGTCTCTGCCGCGTACCGGAGTTCGAGCTGCAAATTCAGTTGGTTTCTAATCAGATTTTGATTACAAAGGATCCACTACGATTGGCCAACGCCAACAATCAACTTACCTGCCTGCCGTATCCTGAGTTGTAGCAGTCTATGACAGGCTGAGAGGGCAGACCAGCTTCGTGGAAGCATGACTGCCACGCGCCCCATTTCTGAGTCAGAGCCAAATGCTCGATGCAGTATATGAAAGGGAAATGCCGTTCCTGTGTTCAGGAGAAAGCACACTAACACCGCTTAGTGCACTGCCATTCAATTGATCTGAGGGTTGCTGAATTATTACATGCTAAAACATGAATTGGATCATCAGAATCATTTTCGTTTGGGTAACAGAAAAAAAAAACAGAGGGTATATGCATGAAGAGACATTACCGCATCAGGCCAGACACTGATAACGCAAGCTTCAATCGCGTTGAGTCTGCATTCATCCTCCCCATGCTGCAAAATTAAGAAACCCAGCAGAGGTAAGTACTCCGAGGAGACAATGCATCAAACGAACTGGTTATGAACGACATGAGGCCCACGATGGAGGACAGACCTGGCAGGTCATGGATCCGTCGGGCGAGACGCGGCCATTGCCGAAAGGGACGAGGCGGAGGTCGACATTGGAGGAGAGGCCGTTCCGGAAGATCCTGGCAAGGTCGTTCACGACTAAGCCGGAGCAGAACGGGCACAGCGTCTCGTAGTAGACGGCCACCGAGACCCTCCGAGCAGCGCAGGCCGGAGAGAGGCAGAGCAGCAGGAGGAAGGGGACAAGGACCTGAGGAAGAAGAGGCAGGGAAGCCATGGCGTGGCGGCGGAGAAAGAAAACCCACGAGCCACTGTAGTTTAAGATCAAGGCTAGGTATGCGTGTGGATGAATCTATTCTGTGCTCGAGAGATGCTTTTCTTTGGCGGGGCTAGGAGAGGGAGGAGGAGATGCTCTTGATCTATTGGCACTGGCAGGCCAGCAGCCTTTGCTGGAGCGGGAGGGAGGTTTTTATGAAGTGGTGTGCTTCGGGTCAGGCGGGCGCATCAAATCAAGTGACCCGGCTTTGAAGCTTTTGCCACTTGCTAGTGTATTCTAGACTTCTAGTAGTACATTTTCTTTTCATGTTGTGGCATGTCATGTGGGGCTCAACGGTTCCAAGTTCCATATCCACTCTTGAAGCATATATCTCCGAGGGCTGCTAGGCCTGTGATTCACATGAATTTCATAGGATTTTTTAAGGATTATAATCCTTTAGAATTTTTCTGCAATGGTCGATTGATTCATGGCATTGAATCCTATAAGTTTTTCCCCAAGCAATCGGTGGTGGTTCGGCGCGGGTGGTAGCATACGGTTGCTCGGCTATTGTGCATGATGGTGGCGAACACGAAGTATGTGGTATCGGTTGCATGGTTTGAGCGTGGCACATGTTGAAAGTGCTGGAAGTTCGGCCTGCTAGGATGGACGGCCTTTTGGTGGCGGTGACCTTGTTGATGCTGGCAAGTGTGCCATGTTTTGCTCCTTGTATATGTGGTATGTATGGGTGTGTGGTGATGTCCACGTTAGGGTTGTGGGCATGTACGATTGTTGAAGCATAACGATCTGGCTTGCAGAGGTGACTTCTTCATTGAAAGTGGGGTGAAAATCACATTTGCTTATGTTTGGTGGTGCTTTTGAGCACAGGGCCTCGAGCTCTGAAATGAAAACTCTAGATCTAACATGCTCTGATCGTACATTGCAATGAAGATGTTCCACACCATACCCTAGTTGGAGACGTTGCCTGAACTTTGCTTGGACTTATTCTCAAGGTGAAAAAGAATCCAAGATGTAGCATCCATGAGTGGATGTGGCAACAACGGCATTTATATGCCGTATCCTTTCTGGAGGCGTCGTTGTTGAAGCACCTTTCACAAAGTTAGGATGATGCCATTGATGATGGTTGATTTTTTTTTTCGAAAAGAAGGATAATCTTTGACCTCTGCATCAGAACGATGCATGCAGCCATGATTGATGGTGGTTGATGTTGGTGGTCGTTGTATATTCGAGTTCGCTTCGACATGACTTTTGGAGATCGCGTTTTTTTCATTGTGTGTGTATTTGGTATTGGCCATATGCATCCTAATTGTGCAGAAGCTTATGTGCTCATGGTCCTTGTATTCTCTTAATGTCGTATTATAAGTCAACCCTTTATTGGAAAATAAACCACTCTTGTTTTGGAAAACATTCAACTCTAATAACACTTGCTAGTGTATTAGGGCTCAACCCCTTTGGAGAATTTTCAAATCGAAGGAATAGAAAGGAATTTTGCATGAGGTCTTACATAATAGTATTAATATAAACGTGGGCATGGGCAGCCCGGCCCGGTGACCCGGCCCGAGCCTGGCCCGAAAAACCCAGGCCGGGTTTTAGGTTTGGGCCGGGTTTGGGCTAAAAAACGAGGCCCGGTTGGTAGTTCAGGCCGGGGTCGGGCTTGGAAAATAGGGTGTTTTACACGGAGGCCCTGCCCGGCCCTGCCCGAACTTCACCGTTTTAATCTGTTCGGGCTGGGCTCGGGCCTGAAAGTTGGTGTTTTTGGCCGGGCCGGGCCGAGCTCGGGCCTGGGAATTTCAGTTAGGGCTTTACAAATCCCGGCCCGAAGCCTGGCCCGGCCCGGTGGATGCCCGGGTTTATATTAATCCTAAGGAATCAGGTCAATATGGACACGGTCCTAAAAAATCTAGTACCTCAATCAAACATAGGGAGGGGGGGGGGGCGTAGTTTATGAAGAGCATTCTTTCCCCGAAACAAAGAAAATAAATGTGAAGAACATTCAAAAACCACAGTCACTGATCGGCAACACTGGATGGCTTTGTTGAGACTAGGATAGTAGGATATCAACAAGTTGAAATCTTGGGGCCTCTTTATTCGTCTATTCAAAAATAATTTAATCTTCTGCCATTTTGAAATGTACGATTTTCATAGGAATTTTTCAGGGTTTCAATCCTTCGAGGTTTTTCCATTAGAAAACTTCAGGTTTCCGTGGGATGTGGTCAAATTTCTGTGGGATGTATTTCTATGCATCAGTTTCATTGGAACCTTTTGAAAGTCCAGTGCACATGCACTCTCTCTACTATCTCTCTTTAATCAACCAATAGATTACTATTTTTGTTTCATGTGCACCATCTGAAGACATCGGTAGCAAAATTCTTGTGTTTTGAGATCCTGTATGAATCCATATATAGTATACCATTTTGATTAAGTGTTTTCCTAATCAAAGTATAACATTTCAATCAGTTTCTGAACTTTGAACTAGAGGGTGATGATGCACATTAATTCTGTCAGGTTATCCAATCAAATAAAGTTAAGAAGATGCATGCCAAAGGGATGGAGCCCAAGAGAGATCAGATCTGAACCTCATTTCCCCTATTTCTTTTGCTTTGAACTTCTTTTTGTCGATACTTATTTCCTTTGTAGTACGATGCTACCCACTTCATATATTTTTAGCTTTTTCAGATGTTCCTTGTTGCTTTATGATGATGCTTGGTTCCTTCTTCACTTTACACACTTTCAGTTCAAGTAGGGAACTGTTGAAACATGAAATGGATAACATACATTATTGATCATGGTTACATGGACGGTGGCTGGTCACACAGCAGAAAAACTTTTCTGCAACAGTTTTCAAACCTGGCATACAGAAAATGTATATTTATTCAGAGTCACGGGCTAGATTTCCCCTTTGCTCCTTAAGCAATCCACCGTGTCTCTGACAGTTTTTTCGAATGGGGTGAAACGAACACCCAAATCGATCAATTTCTTGGACGGAGCCTTCGATCTCACCACCCAGCCCTGTTTGTCCTCCTGAATCCTGAAGTGAAAACAAAAAAAAAGTTGCAACATCAGAACACTGCATCTGATGGAGAGACCGTCGATGTTGCCAGTCAGTGGATGTATCACCTGTGAACCGGGAATTCGGGGTAAAGGTTAGCAAGTTCATGGTGGAAATCGACGAGGCGTGCGGCGGACTCCATGCACAGGTGGCGTCCCTGCGCCGACGGGTTCTCATAGAGCACCACCAGAGACTGTGCCACGTCTCTGACGTCGACGCAGCCGATGAAGAAGGGTTCCATGTCAATCTTCTGGCCTGGGTAATGCAGTATGCATTTTTCACTCTTAGAAACTACAGTAATAAAAATGAGCTTCGATGCGTTGCAACTCAGCAGCAGAATTGCTACAGAACAGAGCTGCAAGACTCTGTATGTTGTGCTTGACTGACCTTCAAGAAGCATCATCAGCAAACGGAGACTGGCAGTAGCTGCCGGGGTCAACGTTGGGCCGAGCACCAGCCCTGGATTCAGCACAACCAGCTGTAGTCCTTCCTCTCCGTCCAAGTCCCACGCCGCCTTCTCTGCCAGCGTCTTGGAGATGTTGTACCAAAGCTGCAATTCAAACAGAGGGATTGAGCATGACTTCTTTAACCCTAGACTAGAATTGGATCTTGCAAGCGTTGACTTGATGTACCTTGAGTTTCTTGAGGATCTCAAGGTCGGCCCAGGAGTCGTCGTCTATGACCTTGTCGGCGGGCCAGTCGGGATTCGGACACATGGCCGTCTGCGAGGACACCATCACGACACGCTTGACGCCGCCGTCTTTGGCGGCACGGAGGACGTTGAGCGTGCCGTTGACCGCCGGCAGCAGCAGCTCGTTCTGCGTCGATCGGTCAGAGAACCAGTTATTATAACTTACATATATATCCAGGCTATGCAGCACAACTCTGAAGTCCTAGGTCTGAACTGAACTATGGCGCGGCAATGCGAAGAGTTGTTATGGACAAAGAAAAGTTGCCTCGGGGTCTTGCGCGGGCTGCAGTATCACGGGGGAGGCCAGGTGGAAGACGCCGTGGATGCCCTCGACCGCCGGCCTGACGGACGCGGGGTCGAGGAGGTCCATCTGGAACAGCCGGAGGCGCGTGCCCGCGCCATCCAGAGCCTGCAGGTGCTTCGTCTCGCCCTCGTCCTCTGCAAAATCAGCAGGTCCGATCAAACGATCTTTCTTGCGTCGACTCGATTCAGTTACGGGGAGAGAGAGAGATGAGGAGAACTTGATACGTACGGAGGTTCTGGACGGTGGCGTGGACGGTGTAGCCGCGTTCGAGGAGGAGGCGGACGAGCCAGGAGCCGATGAAACCGCTGCCGCCGGTCACGCAGACGAGCTCGCCGCCGGCCAAAGCCATCTCGCCGGTGCTCGCTACGATCCTGCTCGACACAAAACAAACGGTCAACTCGGCACTCCCTGGCTCTAGCCTGTGAACGTACTGTACTACTTGCATCCTCATTCAACCTTAAAAAAAGCAGAGCGGCTTGGGGCGTTGACGCGAGGAGAGGGGAGGCGTGTCAGCCCGTGACGCGGCGCAACCAATGTGTCAATTTGTTATCTGCATTATTATCATCCCGGCTTCCCGGGGAAGAATCCACATGTACTACCCGCGTCGATAAGATGACGACCACCATTATTTCAGGTCTCTGTTGATCGTGCACGCCGTAACCACTGGCCCAGTTTGCAGCCATGTATGCTCTCGCAAGGACACCCAGGACAGGAGGCCACCAGGACACGATAGACACGTGACGCGACGCACACCACACCACGGAAGCTTCAGAGTCTTGTGGAAAAATGGCTGGAGTATGACCCGGAGAAATGCGTCACACATGATCGGTGGTGTATTTCTTCCTTAAAAACTGCGCCCATTACTTTATTTGCATGCGTGATTCCACACTAATTGCAATCAATTTGTTTCCAAACAACCACTCCTGTAAATCAGGGCATATCAAATTGATTAGGCGCCATGATAGGTGCTTCCATGCATACGATTTGCTTCCATACAATTTGGTTTCATTCGTTATTTCGAGTGTAAGTGTAACTGCCTCTAAAATAATATTTTCTTTTTTCAGTCAGCTTCAGAAATTGTTTCCGTGGCAAATACAAACTGATCCCATCTGGTTAGAATCGGTCTTCTAATGGATAATACTCCTTTCTTCGGCTTAGAAATTGTTCTTCTAATAGAGAAGATTCCTTCCTTCGGGTTAGAAATTGTTTGCTTTGATCGGCAGAATGTTTTTCTTCCACGGCAGCTAATGATGCTTCGATAATGATGCTTCGATCTAGTTCGAACATATTTGTGTCCAATGCAAGCACACAAAAATTTGTTTCAAACAACTAGAAAATTATTTGGATTGTAGCATAAAGAATTTGCCAACAAGATTAAAATCTGTTTACATTACGCACTTCCTTTTAAAGATTAGATTTGCTTCCAAAGCAACCGGAGATTACTTACATCTAGTTGAAAATTGTGCTTTGATCGATCGGACAAAGTGCTTTCATTGCAACCGTTGTTCACTTTGATCTAGTTAGAAATCGTTTATTTCAGTCATCCGTGAATATTGCTTCCATTGTAACCAGAGATTGTTTCGATCTATTTAGAATTTGATAGTTTCAACATGTCATGCAAATTGCTTATACGACAACAATAACCTGAATTGATTACAAAGGTAGGTTATGTGTGTCTAGCTAGGGCTGTAGGCACAATGCAGACAACATTATGGAATTAGGTATTTGCATCCATCAAATTAAAATGGGACTTTGCTTCCAAAGAATTTGGTATTTGCATACAAAGAAATGGGAATTTGCTCCCAAAGAATTTGGAACTTACATCTAAAAAATGCAGATTTGCTTTCATACAACAGTGACGCATATGATCAGGTTTTTGCATCGATCTGGCACAATGCAGACGTTGTGCTTCCAAACATATACATTTTGCTTTTAAATTATTACGATACTACAATGCATTCATACGGACAAAGATTTGTTTTCCATCAAAATGGAAAAAAAAACACATTTTAACCTATATGGGTTTATGTTTTGAAAATAATAAAATATTTGTCTCAGTTAAACAAAGAATTTGCTTCCATGGTGATCGCAAAGCACTACACCATCTACAACAGTGACATGAACTGCAGTCAAAAGTGTGAATACCATGTGGAAAGATATGCTGCATCCTACTACCTTCTTCCGTGCTTCGTGCAATCCGAGCCATAATCCCGTTAATATTATTCGATGAAATCAAAGAGCGTTGGACAAGAATTCTATAATGCTTAAAATAGTGAAAATGTCCCAATGGAATAAACAACAATACTAACCATGGTTCCTCCATTCATTAAGTTAATTGTCAATTAAGTAAAAAAAAGCATGATGCCCACAAGCATGTATGTTGCATGGAGATGAAGCAAAATTGAAAACAATGTCAAAGCATAAGTTTGATATGTGTGAAGCAAATTGAGCTTGGTGACGAAGCGTTACCATGGTACTATACATATGGACGATGAAAAGCAAGATGTATATGAAGCATGGAATGGATGCAATCTCAATATAACTATTTGTATCGGAAGCATGAAAAAATATAACCAGAAATTAGCGATGCTTGCATCCAAGGTGTGAGTGCATCTTGGTGTGATCTGCAAACCAGATCCACCTAATAAACGAATAAAGTATAGTCTGCCGGTGACAAAATCGTATTTCCAAATAAGAGTGTCTTTTGTTTACATTGTACAATTTTGAACTCTGAAATTGACAAGAAATAATATTAATCACTATCTGCAGCGATGGAGGATATAAGACAGGGTTACATACTATTGGCCACGTGAAATGTCGTCGCTATGGAGAAGGGACGCGCACAAGATGTAACCTACAGGGGAGGTCGCCCGGGGGCAGCATCGAGGAGTGGGATGCTGTGGGCAGATCCTGTCTGCCAACTGCGGTGGATGGCGAGTTGAATTGGGATCCTGGTGAACATGAGATCGATTCCAGCAGCGATGCAAGAGAAGGCATGGGGAGGCGTCGTGCAAGGTGAACTCGGAGGTGTGGTGCGTCAGTTGCAGCCAGGCATGTGAGAGGAACGTGGAATTCTTTTTTATACCTGAGGAACATGGAATTGGGGAGAGGTGCGATGCGTGATTAGGGGAGGAGTTATTATGTGAGAGTCCACCAAAACCGGGCAGTTGGCAACGACGCGAGGGGTCAACCTATGATTTCTCGTCCATCTGATTAAACAAAGATCAATGGCTGATGAGTAGTCTGACTAATGTTTTGCATCAGATTACTGGTAGGAAGTGTTTCCCTTGATAAAATATGCATGTTGAGAGGGGCCGATTAGAGCAAAAATAAATAAATCATGCATTGCTCATCTTCAAATTAGGAGGGAGGGCCAGGCCTCCTATTGCCCCCCCCCCCCACCAAAGCTCTGCCACTGGTGGTGTGGATCGGATGCTCGAGGACATGTTTGGCGTGCAGGAATGGACGATGATCGCGAATACACCCATGTCAAGATGGGCCCACATGAATTGCGGCTTGTTGCAGTATGCAACAAAGAGAGAGTGAGCGACCCATGGCCTTAGTACCCCGCGTACAGCAATATGGCTTGCTGCAGGTATGGACTTTGTTGTAAACTTAGGTGTGGCTGAAAAGCCCTCGTGAGCTTAATGGAGTTTTTTATTTACCGCCAAAAAAAGGGAGAGTAAGCGGCATTTACTATTTAACGCTTAGTACGTTAAGATGTCGTTTCACACAAGGAGCCGAGCGAGGAAAGTTCAGATGAGCCAACCCATTTATCCTATTAATACACATCCAGAGATAGCAGTTCTGGGACCCTTTCTTTCCTTTCTGATCTTTTTAGTTTTTTCACTTTAGTTGCTTTTGGATTTTTACTTTTTAAATTAAATGTAAGCGTTTAGAAAATTTCATTTTTTATAAAATATTCAATTTTTCTATTGAGGATTCTCAAGAAAATGTTCTTAAATTTAAATAATACCACTTTTAAAACTATATATATATATATATATATATATATATATTCATATTTCTAATAAAATATAAAAATCAATCGAAAGCTAGTAAAAAATAAAAATAAAATGTCTAACAATAGGAAATATGGCTGTCTACAAGACAATCAGACTCGCTCAGTCGCTATGGGCTGACCTAGTCAGGAAGGATGTTCTGTGTGAAATAATGACTATTTGAAGCTAAATGACAATTTGATGCAACTAACATCAAATAGGAGCTGTCGGGGGTGGGCGCTGTGGGTGAAAGGAGAGGCAATGAAGGGACAGGTTAAGCCTATGGGCATACTATCATGGTATGTACTCAGTACTTTCCCTGTCCCTTAATATAAGACGTTTTTTGTATTTGAACTGCAGAATATCTTATATTATAGAAGAGGTACTATATATTTGGGCCAATATTGACTAAATATTATTAGCCTCATCACCAAAACTAATGATATGATAGTATGTACTTTCTCTGTTTCTTTATATAAGGTGTATTTGTTTTTCAATAAATAAAATACCATAATGTAATGTGCATTTCTTCTAGTTCCTCATAATTCCGTCTCTAGCCCTCTAGAAAAAGGAAAATATCTCTCCCCATATTGCATGTATCTCTCATTATACAAAAAGGAGGAAAGTATCTCTCTTCTGATTGTGTGTATCTCTTATTTTCCAAGCCTAAATGATTTACTTCCCGCTAATCATTGATTTAGTCAAGGTTAATTTCATCCTAAATTATGTATAATCATGTGCATTGGTCACCCTACCGAAATTATACATCTTACATAAAGGAATGAGGCAAGTATTTAATTTCAATAATATCTTCCCGCCAAAGCGCATGACCAATGATATCTCTACAGGGAGCTACTATTCAGCACCCCATGCGGTGGAAAAGCGAGGAAGTGCGCACCCCCGCTCCTCTAGCGCGCTTTTGGGCCAGCCCATATGGGGGGCGGGGTGTCACCGTTTTCTTGTTTCTTCCAAAAAGAACCTACTTTTGTTTTTATTGCTTCTACAAAATCGTTTGAAATTTCAAACAAAAATAAAATTTCAAAAATGTACTCGACTTCAAACTATGTTTGTGAATTCAAAAAATGTTAGTGATTTTGAAAAATGTTCCCAAATTAAAAAATTGTTCATGAATTTGGAAATATAAGTCATCAATTAAAAAAGGTCATGAATTAAAAAAACGATCACAAAATAGGAAAAATATTCGTGAATACAAACCAATGTTCGCAGAGAGGAAAATGCCCAATAGACCATATTAAATAATGTATTGACGAAGCATAGGTCCATGTTTATTAAAGGAAACGTTGTTTGCACCTCAACGGTAAAAAAGTTTTTAGTACCCTTTCTTACTCTAAGCTTAGGGAGGTAAGCACTTTCCATACTCTCCTTTAGTAAACTGCACTTTCTCTTTTCATTTCATAATTTTCTTAAGATTAGTTCTTGCAAAGTTGTAAGCTTGGGGAAGTTTTTTTTTTGCATGTGAAGAGTCTTGTGCAATGATCTTCACCTAAAAATGTTATGAAATATGTGTCCCATTGTTTGCCATGCTTGCTTATGTATGATTGTTCTATAGTTGCATAAGGGAATCGCTTGCTCAATTTAGGCCCCATATTGTAAAATTAATATTTGTGTCCATTTTGTTCAAATTTTTTGCTTATGTTGGGAACCATCTTGCGATCCTCTAAAATACATTGCCGTGATCTCTAATTCTTTAAAATAACAGAAAAAATGATGGTTGAATAAAAAGTTTGACATTTGTTAGAATTGTTTTAGAGAAAAGGTTATGGAGTAGCTCAACCTCATAGTGTTTTAAACAATAGACTCGATAGTTCTTGCTTTGGGCGTTGTATATATGGAATCAGTACTCCATAGTATTTATGATTATGCCAAAATATATGTTGCAATACATGGCATTTCAGCTTCTTGCCGGTTCCATGGCCTTGTCACCCATGTTGCTTTATGTCGCATGGGTGTGACTTCATCACCTCTCTTGAGTTTATGTTGAGGACTTCGCTGGCCAATGAACAATCCACCATAGGTTTGTTTCGGACTTCGGCTATGAGTTTGTTAATGTTCGTAGTGGCAACACTACATAGAATATTATTTGGCTTTCTCTTGAGAGTGAGTGTATGGTAATAAAAGAATATTGATCGCTGCGCTCGAAAGAGACAATTCTTGGTCCATAATATTCAGACATAAGCCACAACGAACCCCCCTCATTTGTATATCACCTTTTGGCGTAATTTTGAGAACTTAGAGATACCTATTCTAGATGCGCCAAAACTTAAGTAAGTACTTAAGAGCCTTGACTTGATAATGTCACTGGGATTGAATGACAAGCTCTATATCTTAACTTTTTGACAACTCCGTGTGCTCATGTTTGGCTAAAACTAAAAATAACAAAAATAGACGAATAATCTAATAAGCAAGAGGATACAAGTATTTGTTTTCATGCAAAATTAAACTTTGATAAGAAGCATATCAATTTGCTGAAGCTCTAAGTGGATTGGATGTCAAAATAGATCATAAAACTGAGCATGCGCTACCTTGTACAAATATGTTCTATCTTGCTTATAGCTTGCAGAGAAGACAATGATACGCCTCTAGGTAACAATCTTTATTGATAAGCCAGTTGGGCAACTCTACTTTATCAACCTTCTTTCTAGAGGACGAGCAAGGTTTAAGCTTGGGGAGGTTGATGAGTAGATTTTATGCATACTAGTATATTTTAGTGCCAAAATCCCTTATTGCATATCCATTTAGGAATTATTCATTGAAAAGAATAATGGCACACGGACGCGTGCGTATTACATGTGGTAATAGCCAGAGAGATTACAGGAGGTTACGATCTGGGTAGTTGTTGCCTTGGACTCTACATAATATCTACAATAACATGACGACCACGAAGCTAGTTTACAACAACCATATGGCTAACTACCGGATCAGGTACAACTCGTACATGCACGCCTACACACCTGAACACATATTTCAACATACCCTCTCAATCACAACTTTTCTAAGTTGGGATTCGGCTCGAAAGCTTCTAGCTGTTTTACAAACAATGTCTTGATGAACCCATCTGAAACTTGGTCACCTGTAGGAATAAAATGAATATTAAGTAGCTAATTAGCTACTCTCTCTCGAACAAAATGATAATCCACTTCAATATGCTTTGTCCTTGCATGGAAGACTGGGTTGGCTGCCAAATATGTGACTCCAAGATTATCACACCACAATGATGCGGCCTTTGAATGTTCGACATTCAATTCCCTCAACAGAGTTTGTATCCATATCACCTCATATGTTGCATTTGCCAGTGCCTTGTTCTCAGTCTTAGTACTTTACCTATACACTGTAGCATGTTTATGAGAACTCCAGGAAATAGGATTACAACCAAAGAAAACTGCAAAACCACCTATTGGCCTTCTGTTATCTGGGTAACCTATCCAGTCAGTATCAGAAAAGGCACTTACAAGTATAGAGTTTGACTTAACCAATTTAAGCCCAAGACTTGACATGAACTTCAAATATCCGAGAATTCTTGTTACTGCAGTCCAATGAGCAAAAGTAGAAGCATGCCAAAACTGGGATACTTTATTTACAAAGAAAGATATATCTGGTCTAGTTAATGTGGCATACTGGAAAGCACCAAAAATACTTCTATACGTGGTAGAATCCTCATCTCCAAGTGACTCTCCCTCTGTTAATACAGTTTCTCAGATATAAACAAAGGTGTTGTAACATCATTGCAATTTTTCATACCTATCCTTGTTAATATCTCTCAAATATATTTCTCTTGTGTCAATAATATTCCATTATCTACCTTCTTTACCTCTATACTAAGGAAGTAATGGAGTTGATCCAAGTCCTTCAAAGCAAAATCTTTTCATAGATCACGAAGAAGTGCTTTAACAACCTCCGGTGAGAAACTGGTAACAATGATATCATCAACATAAATAAGCATGAACATAACCACACCATTCTTACTATAAAATGATAGTGATGTATCAACCCTTGGAGGAACAAAGCCAAGTCTTTGCAATTTTGTAGACAACCTAGAGTAACCATGCACGCGGAGCTTGCTTCAGACCATACAAGGCCTTGTCCAATCTACATAATTTTGGAATATGCCCTAGAGGCAATAATAAAGTGGTTATTATTATATTTCTTTGTTCATGATAATCGTTTATTATCCATGCTAGAATTGTATTGATCAGAAACTCAAATACATGTGTGGATATATAAACAAACACCATGACCCTAGTAAGCCTCTACTAGACTAGCTCGTTAATCAAAGATGGTCAAGGTTTCCTGACCATAGACATGGCTTGTCATTTCATAATGGGATCACATCATTAGGAGAATGATGAGATGGACAAGACCCAACCATAAGCATATCATTTGATCGTCTTAGTTTATTGCTACTGCTTTATCCATGTTAAGTATCTGTTCCTACGACCATGAGATCACGCAACTCACTGACACTAGAGAAATGCCTTGTGTGTATCAAACGTCACAATGTAACTGGGTGGCTATAAATGTCCTCTACAGGTATCTACCAGGGTGTCTGTTGGGTTGGCATTGATCGAGACTAAGATTTGACACTCCTTATGGCGGAAAGGTATCTCTGGGCCCACTCGGTAATACAACATCACGAGAAGCTTACAAGCAATGTGACTAAGGAGTTAGTTACGGGATCTTGTATTACGGAACGAGTAAAGAGACTTGCTAGTAATGAGATTGAACTAGTTATGGATATACCGATGATCGGATCTCGGGCAAGTAACATACCGATGGATAAAGGGAACTACATACGGGATTGTTTGAATCCTTGACATTGTGGTTCGGCCGATAAAGATCTTCATAGAATATGTAGGAACCAATATGGGCATCCAGGTCCCGCTATTGGTTATTGACCGTAGAGGTGTCTCGGTCATGCCTACATAGTTCTCGAACCCGTAGGGTCTGCACACTTAACGTTCGATGACGATATAATATTGTTTGAGTTGTATATGTTGGTGATAGAAGGTTGTTCAGAGTCCCGTATGAGATCCCGGACATCACGAGGAGTTACATAATGGTCCAGAGGTAAAGAATGATATATAGGAAGTTTCGTTTTGGTCACCAGAAAGAATTCACGCATCACCAAGGGTGTCGAAGGGTTTCGGGGGCCCACCGGAAGGGGCCCACATACCCCGGTAGGCCACATGGGTTGAGAGGGAGGCGTACCAGCCCCTGGTGGGCTGGTCACCCCTCCCACCAAGTTCCATGCAGCAAGGGAGCTAGTGGGGGCAAACCCTAAAGGGGCGGCCATCCAAACTTGGGGGCCAAGCCACCCTTGGGGCGCCGCCCCACCTTGGCTGTTGCACCCCCTAGGGGGGAAAACCTAGGGCACCACCCCTCCTTCCCCTATATATACTAGAGGAGAGGGAGGGCAGCCGCACCCAAGAGCCACGGTGCAGCCCTCCCTCTCTCTCTAGTAGATCTTCTCCCTCGTTCTTGTCTCGGTAGCGCTTGGCGAAGCCCTGTCGGGACAGCTCCACCACCACCACCACACCGTCGTGCTGTCGGAGAACTCATCTACTGCTCCGCCCTCGCTTGCTGGATCAAGGAGGCAGAGACGTCATCGAGTTGTACGTGTGTTGAACCCGGAGGTGCCGTCCGTTTGGCGCTAGATCGGGAAGGATCGTGATTGGATCGCGAAGATGTTTGACTGCATCATCTGCGTTTCTTAACGCTTCCCGCTCAGCGAACTACAAAGGTATGTAGATGCACTCCCCCTCTCGTAGCTGTTGATCTCCATAGATAGATCTTGGGTGTTCGTAGGATTTTTTTGTTTCCCATGCAACGTTCCCCAATAGTGGCATCATGAGCTAGGTCTAAGCGTAGATTGCATACACGAGTAGAACACAAAAGAGTTTGTGGGTGTTGATGTTCAGATTTCTTACCTCCTTAGTCTTATCTTGATTCGACGGTATTGTGGGATGAAGCGGCTCGAACCAACCTTACTCGTCCACGTACGAGAGACTGGTTCCATCGACTGACATGGAACTTTTTGCATAAAGATGGTTGGCGGGTGTTTGTCTCTCCTACTTTAGTTGAATCGGATTCAATCAAGGCGGTCCTTGTAGAAGGTTAAAAGACAACTTGATTATCACTATGGTGGTTTTGCGTAGGTAAGAGCGGTTCTTACTAGTTGCCCATAGCAGCCACGTAAAACTTGCAACAACAAAGTAGAGGACGTCTAACTTGTTTTTGCAGGGCATGTTGTGATGTGATATGGCCAAGACGTGATTTGATATATGTTGATGTATGAGATGATCATGTTTTGCAATAGTTATCATGACTTGCATGTCGATGAGTACGACAACCGACAGGAGCCATAGAGTTGTCTTTAATTATTTTCGCATTTTTTTGCTTTACTTTATCCCTATGAGTTAGCAATAGTTGAAGAAGCAATAGTTGGTGCGACAACCACGTGACGACACAATGATGGAGATCATGGTGTCATGCCGGTGACGATGAAGATCATGCCGGTGCTTTCGCGATGGAGATCAAAAGCACAAGATGATGATGGCCATATCATGTCACTTATATGATTTTCATGTGATGTTAATCCTTTTTATGCATCTTATTTTGCTTAGGACGACTGTAGAATTATAAGATGATCCCTCACTAAAATTTCAAGATACTATTGTGTTCTTCCCAAGTGTGCACTGTGGCGAAGGATCGTCGTTTCAAAGCACCATGTGATGATCGGGTGTGATAGACTCTACGTCCGCATACAACGGGTGTAAGACAATTTTGCACATGCAGAACACTTAGGTTAAAATTGATGAGCCTAGCATGTACATACATGGCCACGGAACACAGGAGACCGAAAGGTCGAACATGAGTCATATAGTAGATATGATCAACATTGAGATGTTCACCATTGGAACCACCTCATCTCACGTGATGATCGAACTTTGGTTGGTGGATTTGGATAATGTCACACTTAGACAACCTAAGGGATATTGATTTGACTGAGAGTTCTTAAGTAATATGATTAATTGAACTCATTATCATGAACATAGTCTAAGTTGTCTTTGCAAAATTATGTTGTAGATCAATGGATTGCGCAATAGCTCCCTTGAATTTTAATGCGTTCCTAGAAAAAGCTAAGATGAAAGATGATGGAAGTAACTATGTGGACTGGGTCCATAATCTGAGGATCATCCTCATGGCTTCGCAAAAGGCTTATGTCCTTGATGCACCGCTTGGTGCGCTGCCCCCCTCAAGTGTCGCCTGCAGAAGTTGTGAACGTCTGGCAGGCATGTTTTGATGACTACTCAATAGTTCAGTACGCCATGTTGCACGGCTTAGAATCAGGACTTAAAAAAGCGTTTTAAACGCTATGAAGCATATGAGATGTTCCAGAAGTTGTACTTAATATTTCAAGCAAATGCCCGAATTGAGAGGTATGAGGCCTCCGATAATCTCTTCGCATGCAAGATGGAAGAGAATAGTTCTGTCAGTGAGCACCTGCTCATAATGTATCGGTACTACAACCATTTGAATGATTTGGGAGTTACACTTCCGCTCAAAACGGTTATTGACAGAATTCTCCAGTCATTGCCACCTAGCTACAAAACCTTTGTGATAAACTATACTATGCAAGGGATGGACAAGTCTGTCTCCGAGCTTTTCGCGGTGCTAAAAGTTGCGAAACTAGAAATAAAAAAAGAACATCAAGTGTTGATGGTGAATAAAACCACTAGTTTCAAGAAAGGCAAGGGAAAGAAGACAAATTTACAGAAGGGTGCCAAGCAAGTTGTCGCTCCCGTAAAGAAACCCAAGGCTGGACCCAAGCCTGAGACCGAGTGCTTCTATTGCAAGGGTACTGACCACTAGAAGAGGAATTGCCCCAAGTACCTGGCTGATAAGAATGTTGCAATGTCAACAAAGGTATATTTGATATACATGTTATTGATGTGTACCTCACTAGCTCTCGTAGCAGTGCCTGGGTATTTGATACCAGTTCGGTTGCTTATATTTGTAACTCGAAACGGGAACTACGGAATAAAAGTTGGCTGGCGAGGGACGAAGTCATGATGCGTGTCGAAAATGGTTTCAAGGTTGATGTGATCGTTGTCGGCACGCTCACTCTCCAATTACATCGGGATTAGTTTTAAACCCGAATAATTTTTATTTGGTGCCTACGTTGAGCATGAACATTATATACTGATCTTGTTTATTGTGAGACGATTACTCATTTAAACCAGAAAATAATTGTTGTTCTATTTATATGAGTAATATCTTTTATGGTCATGCATCCAATGTGAATGGTTTATTCTTAATGAATCTCGATAGTGGTGATACACACATTTATAACATTGATGCCAAAAGATGCAAACTTGATAATGATAGTATCACTTTCTTGTGGTACTGTCACTTAGGTCATATTGGGTGTAAAACGCATGAAGAAGCTCCATGCTGATGGACTTTTAGAATCACTCGATTTTGAATCGCTTGGTACATGCGATCCATGCCTCTTAGGCAAGATGACTAAAACCCTGTTCTCGGTACAATGGAGCGGGCAAGTGACTTGTTAGAAATCATACATACTGATGTGTGCGGTCCGATGAGTGTTAAGGCGTGCGGTGGATATCGTTATTTTCTTACCTTCACTGATGATTTGAGTAGATATGGGTATATTTACTTGATGAAACACAGTCTGAAACGTTTGAAAAGTTTAAGCAATTTCAGAGTAAGATACACAATCATCGTAACAAGAAGATAAAGTTTCTGCGATCTGATCGTGGTGAAGAATATCTGAGTTATGAGTTTGGCATGCGTTTGAAACAGTGTGGAATTGTTTCACAACTTATGCCACCTGGAACACCATAGCGTAATGGTGTGTCCGAGCATCGTAATCGTATTTTATTGGATATGGTGCGATATATGACGTCTCTCAATGATCTGCCATTATCATTTTGGGGTTATGCATTAGAGACAGCCGCATTCACTTTAAATAGTGTACCATCAAAATCCGTTAAGATGACACCGTATAAATTATGGTTTGGCAAGAAAACTAACATGTCTTTTCTTAAAGTTTGGGGCTGCGACGCTTATGTAAAAAGGCTTCAACCTGATAAACTCGAACCCAAAGCAGGACAAATGCGTCTTCATAGGATACCTAAGAAACAATTGTGTATACCTTATATCTCAGATCCGAGGGTGAAGTGTTGGTTGCTAAAAACGAGTCCTTTCTGAGAAAGAGTTTCTCTCAAAATAATTGAGTGAGAGGAATATAGAACTTGATGAGGTTATTAAACCGTTCAAAAAATGTTTACAACTGTTTAAAAAATTGTTTAGAATTTTTTTTAAAAATTCCTGCTTTCAAAATTAGTTCACAATTTTTGAAAATATTCATGTTTCCCTTTTTGTCGGAGAAAAATGTTTGTGTTTTCAAATTTTGTTTGAGTGTTTGAAAAATTGCCCAGCAGGTTTTTTAAAATTATTTGGAACTTCGAAAAATGTTCCCGTTTCAAAAACATTAAAAGGTTCAAGTTTTGATTTTTTAGGAGTTTCAAAAAATGTTCCTGCTTCAAAAATTGGTCACAAATTTAAAAAACTGTTCGTGTTTTATAATTATCTTGGGGAATTTTAAAAAATGTTCTTGGTTTTCTAAAAAAATGTTTGTCTTTTCAAAAAATGTACATAAGTTCAAAAATGTTCTTGCTTTAAATTTTGTGCATAGACTTAGAAAATGTTTGCACTTTCGTAATTGTTTTTCAGAGTTTCAAAATTTGTTCACAGATGCAAAATTCTGTTTTTTCAAAAATAGTTCACTAATTAAAAAATCCCCGTTTCTATATTTTGTCACACGTTAAAAATGTTCATATCTTTGAAAATTTTGTTTGTGTTCGTAAAGAATTGTCCGAAATTTAATAAATGTTCCTGTTTTCAAAAAATTTCACAAATTCATACAAATCTTCCCATTTTTAAATTTTGGTTACAAATCCAATAATTGGCCATAATTTTTACAAAACTTGTTCCTTTTTTAACAATTTTTCAGAATTAAAAAATGCAGAAGTTTCATGAAATATTTGAAAAAAGTAAAATATTTGGAACTGCCAAAATAGTTAGTTATAAATACTTCGTGCTGCATATTCATCACAAGTTTTAAATACTTAGAACTAGCAAGATAGTTATTTATAAATACTTGGTGCTGCATATTCATCACATGTTAAGAATTTCCAAAAAATGTTCCCATTATAAACAATTGTTCACTAATTTTAAAAATAGTTCATGTCTCAACAATTGTTTGCAAAATGTCCATATTTCATGGTTTTAGAAAATGTTAGCTTTTCAGAAATTGTTCGAAACTTTCAAAATTGATTGTTTTTCCCATAAAAAATTGGCATCTTTCTCTTTAAAATGTTCACAACTGTTTATTGTTTTGCACTTTAATAAAATCCTGCTTTCAAAAGTATTTCACAGTTTTTGAAAATGTTCATGAGATAAATGTTTGTGTTTTCAATTTTTGTTTGAGTTTATGAAAAATTGTTCGGAAGATTATTTGGAACTTCGAAATATGTTTCCATTAAAAAATGCTAAATGTTCATGTTTCGATTTTTTAGGGAAAAATGTTCATGCTTCAAAAATTGTTCCCAAAGATAAAAAGATGTTCGTCTTTTATAATTTTCTTCGGGAGTTTAAAAAGGTGTTCTTCATTTGCCAAAAAATGTTCACCTTTTCAAAAAATGTTCATGCTTGAAATTTTGTCAAAAGACTAAGAAAATGTTTGCACTTTCCTAATTGTTGTTCAGAGTTTCAAAAATTGTTCACAGATGCAAAATTCTGTCTCTTCAAAAATTGTTCACTAATTAAAAAAGTTTCCATTTCTAAATCACATTCAAAGCATGTTCACATCTTTTAAAAACTTGTTTGTGCTTGTAAAAAATTGTTCAAAATTTAATAAATGTTCCTGTTTTCAAAATTGTTCACAAAGTCATACAAATCTTCCCATTTTTAAATTTTGTTACAAATCCAATAATTGGCCATAATTTTTCCAAAACTTGTTCAGTTTTTAATGATTTGTTCAGATTTTTTTTAAAACTATTCATAATTTTCATGAAATACTTGAAAAAAGTAGAATACTCATAACTGGCGAGATAGTTAGTTATAAATACTCGGCGTGCATATTCATCACAAGCACTAAGCAGCTCCACTCGGCGTGCATATTCGCGTGTTCGAAACTGCAGTAACGCGACGTATGTTTTGTTATTTTTACACTGCTCGTTTTTCTTTCATGGGCTGGCCCTGGTGGAGAATGCCCTGTGCGAAGCCCTGCCAATCTGTCGTAGGATGCGACAGATAGGAGGTCCCACTCATCGTGGCCGTAGCGGTGGAGCCGCTAGCTCCCGCTGCAACCCGTAGGCTGCTCACGCCTGACGATGGGGGACTGGGGGAGGCCCGCTCTGCTGGTTCGGACCATGAGGCGTTGCCATGCGCCGACAGGTGAGGCAGCCCCACACCCGAAGCATGGGAGGGACCGCTCGGGGCCCATCTCGCAGATCCAGGCACAGATTCGCGACTGCTGCACCCGTTTGTTGCCTCGGATTGCGCAGCTGATCACGCGCGGGATTCCACGCCTTACAGAGAGGGAGAGTCCTCCCCGGGTTCCACACTGGGATCTTCTTCATGATTATTTGATCCTTGCATGAAATTTTCTTCCTACACATTAGGTAGCCCCAAATTTTTGTCAGAAAAAAGCATATGATCACCAGGATGCAATTCATCGCCATGATCAGGGATATGAGGATTTAGAAGTGTAGGAGGAAGCAATTTTTTTCTGCATGAAGTTGGGCACCGACATTTTCACGAAGTTCAGAAAACGAAAAAGATAGACTCATCAAAAGCAACATCGCGTGAGAGATAAACACCTCGAGTAGATATGTCGAGACACTTGTAACTCTTGTGAGGAGGACTATACCCAATGAACACACACCAAGTAGAATGGAACTGAAGTTTGTGTTTATTAAAGGGACTAAGATTTGGCCGTATGACACACCAAAAAATACGAAGAAAGGAATAGTCTGGTGTAATGTGGAAAAGACGTTCCAATGGTGTTTGAGATTGAATAACCTTACTAGGAACATGACTGGTAAGATAAACAGTAGTAGTAAAGGCTTCGTCCCAAAATTTGAGTGGCGTGGATGCGTGAGCAAGTAAAGCAAGACCAATATCAAAAATGGGTCTATGTTTCCGTTCAGCGGAACCATTCTGTTAATGAGCATGTGGACATGAGACATGATGGGAAATGCCAATGCCCTCGAAAAAGGAATTTAATTTTTGATACTCGCCACCCGAGTCGGTTTGTGTGGCAAGAATTTTCCTATAACTCTCAACATGCTGCTGAAAATCATGAAACTTTTGAAACACTTTAGATCTATTTTTAATCAAGAATATCCAAGTAAACTTGCTAAAATCATCGATGAATGAAACATAGTACTGGAATCTGCCAATAGATTGTACACCGGGTCCCCATACATCCGAAAACACTAGCTCTAAAGGAGCACTAGAAATACTACCGAGGATATGGTAACTGATGACTTTTTGCTCTCTGACATGCATCACAAATCGACTCATGAATTTTATTGGATATAGGGAGACAATTTTTATTGACTACTTGATCAACGATGACAAAAGATGGATGACCTAGGTACCTATGCCACCGAGAGGACGATGGTTTTTTTCACACCAAGGACATGCCTCCATGGACACGGGAGATGAAGCTAGAGGATAGAGGCCACCCCTACTCCGAGCGCACACCAGTGTTTTCCCCATTCCCTGTTCCTTGATAGAAAGGAATTCGAGGTAAATATCTAAGCATGCATGATTGTCATGAGCAAGTTTATGAGCAGCAAGTAAACTTCTTTTGGATTCCAGAACATGGAGAATATCTGAAAGAGGAATAGGACGATCATGGGTATGAACATGTGCATGACCAAGATGTGCAATTTCCATACCTAATACACTTGCCATGTGGACTCATTTCGTGCCGGTGTAGCGAGCACGGACAACAAGCTTATCTAGCTCAGCGGTGATATAATCAGTCGCACTGGTGTCGATGTACGAGTTGGTGTCGACTCCATAGGAGGTGTCCGCGGTGTTTACGGCCTTTTCCTTCCTCTTGTAGTTCTTCTCTAAGCGCTTCTAGCCATGATAGGCGTCATGGCCGGCCTTCCCATGAATCTGACAAACGACCAAATCGAGGCAGGAATTGTTGTTGTAGTCCCCCGGCACCGTAGTCGCCGCCACCATAGCCAATGTTGTGTCCGCCTTGGTTGCTATTGTAGCCACCCCTATCGTATTTTTTGTAGCCACCGCCGCCATATCAACCACCGCTGTTGCCTTGGCGCTGGTTGGTGTGGTAGTTGCCACGCCCATCATTAGGACGCCCACCATGGTTGTTCCCACTATTGTTGCCGTGGCTGTTGGAGGAGCCGCCGCCATGACCTCCCCTGGAAGCAAGATTAGCGGAAAATTGATGATGCACCAGGTTTTGAGCCTCCAGACGGGACTCCTGCTGGGGAACGTTGCATGGGAAACAAAATTTTTCCTACGCACACGCAAGATCTATCCATGGTGATGAGCATCTACAAGAGGAAGAGTGGATCTACATACCCTTGTAGATCGCTAAGCGGGAAGCGTTAAGAAACGCGGTTGGTGTAGTCGAACGTCTTCGCGATCCAAATCGCCGAGCATCCCGCGATCTCATCACGATCCGTCCCGCGAACTCATCACGATCCGTCCCGTGATCTCATCACGATCCGTCCCGCGAACTCATCATAATCCATCCCGTGATCTCATCACGATCCGTCCCGCGATCTCATCACGATCCGTCTCACAATCTTGATCACGGTCCTTCCGATCTAGCGCCGAACGGACGACACCTCCGCGTTCAGCACACGTACAGCTTGATGACGATCTCCGCCTTCTTGATCCAGCAAGAGGGAGCGGAGAGGTAGAAGAGTTCTCCTGCAGTGTGACGGCGCTGTGGCGATGGTGGTGGAGCTATTCCGGCAGGGCTTTGCCTAAGCACTGCAGAAAACCGATCTAGAGGAGAAACTATGCACTAGAGGAACGGGTAGCACGTGGCTGAAAATTCTGTGCCAAAACCCTAAAATCCTCTAGTATATATAGGAGGAGAGGAGGAGGAGGCTTGGCTGCTAAAAATCCATCCCTTGGGTCAGCCAAAGTGGGGAGGAGAGGAGGACTCCTCCTCCAATCCTAGTAGGACTAGGATTCCTCCTTTTTTTGGCCTTTTTCCACCTTTTTCCCTTTGGGCTTTTTCTCCCAGACGCATGGGCCTTGTGTGGGACTTCCACCAGCCCAAAAAGGATGGTATTTACTCTCCCACAGCCCATGAAGCCTCTTGGGTCGAAATATCCCTCCCGGTGGTCTCCCGGTACACTACCGGCACTACCGGTACATTACCGATTAGCCCGAAACTTTTCCAGCGACCAAAATGGGACTTCCTATATATCAATCTTTACCTCCGGACCATTCCAGAGCTCCTCATGACGTCCGGGATCTCATCCGGGACTCCGAACAACCTTCGGTCACCACCATACATAACTCTATACTACCGAAACGTCACCGAACCTTAAGTGTGCAGACCCTGCGGGTTCGAGAACGATGTAGACATGACCGAGACACCTCTACGGTCAATAACCAATAAAGGGACCTGGATGCCCATATTGGTTCCTACATATTCTACGAAGATCTTTATCGGTCGAACCTCTATGTCAAGGATTCAGTTAATCCCGTATG
Organism: Hordeum marinum; assembly: GCA_022496015.1. Taxonomy (NCBI): domain Eukaryota; kingdom Viridiplantae; phylum Streptophyta; class Magnoliopsida; order Poales; family Poaceae; genus Hordeum; species Hordeum marinum. The sequence continues at coordinate 416,879,031 of CM039674.1, read as the reverse complement.
ATGTTCCCTTTGTTCTTCGGTATGTTACTTGCCCGAGATACGATCGTCGGTATCTCCATACCTAGTTCAACCTCATTTCCGGCAAGTTTCTTTACTCGTTCCGTAATACAATATCCCATGACTAACACTTAGTCACATTGCTTGCAAGGCTTGTTGTGATGTTGTATTACCGAGTGGGCCCTGAGATACCTCTCCGTCACACGGAGTAACAAATCCTAGTCTTGATCCATGCCAACCCAACAGACACCCTCGGAGATACCTGTAGAGTACCTTTATAGTCACCTAGTTACATTGCGACGTTTGATACACACAAGGCACTCCTTCGGTGTCATTGAGTTGCATGATCTCATGGTCATAGGAACAGATACTTGACATGCAGAAAATAGTAGCATTAAACTGACACGATCATATGCTACGTTTGTAGTTTGGGTCTTGTCTATCCCATCATTCTCCTAATGATGTGATCCCGTTATCAAATGACATCTCATGTCAATGGCTAGGAAACCTTAACCATCTTTGATCAACGAGCTAGTCTATTAGAGGCATACTAGGGACATGGTTTTGTCTATGTATCCACACATGCATCTATGTCTTCGATCAATACAATTATAGCATGGATAATAAACGATTATCATGAACAAGGAAATATGATAATAACTAATTTATTATTGCCTCTAGGGCATATTTCCAACAACTCCTCCACGGGCAGCCCGGAGAAGAGATCCACCAGGGAGATGACATGTTCATTGGTCTTGGAAGAAAGTGCAGAAACAAAGGGATTATAGTCTGCATCCAAACCTCACAGAATTTGTTTCACAAGATCACCATCTTCCATCTTTTTTCCCAACAGCCGCAAGTTCGTCAACGATCCCTTTCATCTTGGTGAAGTATGTTCTGGCCGAGGAGTCACCCTTACGCATGTTGGTGAGTTGTGTCCGTAGCTAGATGACCTTGGCCCGGGACTGTGAGGCAAACATCGTGAGTAGCGCCACCCATGGGTTTCTTGCGGTGGTGTGGTCCATCACCTGCAGGAGCACCTCCCAGCTAAGGGAGCCAAGAAGAAAGCCTGAGACTTTGTGATACTAGGCCACCCATGCGACATACATCGGGTTCTGGACCTTGATGACAGTCTTATTTGCCTTAGCTTCTTTGATCTCTTATGGTGGCGCAACAATGGATCCATCAAGGTATCCCATGAGGAGGGCACCTCTCACCAAAGGCAAGACCTGGCCCTTCCATGGTAGGAAGTTGTCTCGGTGAGCTTCTCTGCGATTTGCACATTGGAGAGGGAAACAAGCACTGGAGCGAAAGCGTGTGATATTTCTAGGTGCATTTTGTGTAAGATAAACTAGCTCTGATTACCATGAAAAGATTAATGGAAGCATATGTGTTTCCACAGGGACACGTGTGTGTTATATATGGCAATAGCCAGAGAGATTACAAGAGGTTACAATCTTGGAGTAGTTGTTACCTTGGACTCTACATAATATCTACAATAACGTGGTCACCACGAAGCTAGTTTACAACAATCATGTGGCTAACTACTAGATAAGGTACAACTCGTACATGCATGCCTACACACCTGAACACATATTTCAACATTCATGTCCTCAATGCATAGTTTTTGGTCTTTACTCGTTTATCAAGTTTATTACACAACATCTATGTTTATTTAGAATTTATTAGTTTTCATTTGTTTTGTGGTCTTTGTAGGTATGTTGGCATATACATGGACTAGGAACATCAAAAACACCAAGTTGAGAGTCAACCTAGAAAAGTTCCATGCACCAGATTAAGGCCCTAAGGGTTGTTTGATGTTTGACATTTATTAAAGTGTCCAAATTAAAAATCCAAGGCCACTGGTGCATCAGGCTTTTCACTAAATTCAACGAGACCAAGAACGTTAAAATTGGAGTATGTATGAATAAATGACGACCAAAATACGAAACTGCTCCTGAAGTCCAGAACGAACGACAACGCATGGTTCGAGCGTGCGACGTTCATAGCAGAGCCCGACGATGCACTAATTCGGCCATAACTTTCCCCATTTTGCTCCGATTTCTTTTTGGTTTGTTCTTTGTGATCCCTGACGACCAAGACTTGTTTTCGGAGAGGATTTGGCTCCCCTAGAGCCCTTGAATGAAAGGAGGAGAGAAAACATCAACGATGGAGACCCAAGGAGGCCTCCTATAAGTCGACCTCCCACCCTAGCCGATGTGAATCCTCATCTTCTTCCTCCACAAATTCCATCTGCTGATGCCACACCTTCATAGCAGCAACACCACCATAGAGAGTGCCTAGAAAAGAAGAAGAGGGATAGTAGGTGCCTCCCACATCCTCTGGCCGGTGCCATCTCCATCAACACCTCCATCATGCTCCTCTCCACCTACACAACCATGTTGCCTTGTAACTTGTCTCTATCGTGTATGTACTCCATGTACATGTTTGAGTAATTTATTAATTTTATTGAGCAATAGGATGAACTATAGTTTGTAGTAGCAGTCTAGCATCGAATGCCTTTCTGTGATATAAAGTCCTCTCTTTCATTTTATGTTAATATTCTTCGTGATGTTGGGTGAAGTGTACCATCCAATATTTGCCTATTTTGGACACAAGGATATTACTATCCGAATGAAGCAGAGAGCGGGACAAAGTGACATAAGCTATCTCTTGGGAAGTGGAATGTGAAATAGTTAAAGTAGTAACCTCCCTTTTCCTATCTCTGCCAATTCATAGGGGAATAACGAAGACTGTCCATTGGTCACGTCCATGGGGAAACCCTTAGTCATCGTTGCCACAACCTATTGGGGAAGGAATGACGGTGTCGTGTGTGATACGGTTAACTACGTGTAACCTCGTATACTATAACAGGCTCTACCCACAAAGAGCAACATGAGAAGTGGCTCAGGTATATATCAAGAGAAATTGCCGGTAGTGATGATTACGAACACCTCGAGAGCGCCCTTATTACTCAAGAGTCACCCCTTTATTTTACTCGATACTTTATTTATGTTTTTACATTTGCTTTGTTGTTACATAAAACCACCATTATTATCGTTCTGTCAGCAACTAACGAATAAACTATTTCCAGATAACGCCCTGGATGTGAACGTAGCCATGTGAGTGACAACATAGCTATGGGGTTGGTAGTTGCCTATGCAATTGCTCCCTGTGGGATCGATATACTGTACTTACCACAAATTAAAATAGCCATGTGCCCTTGCAGGTCCTCTGCCTCCTATCTAGTCATAAACCCTTGGTGGTAGATGTATTTGTAACCCATGACTTGTTCATGGCATGTTTGCCATGAATTATAAACCTGTGGAACCCTCCTTGTGTACATTACATACCACTTCACCTAACATGACAAAAAAGCAACAATTCAAGCATTAAGGAAAGCAACATAACATATGAAACTAAAAGAACTTAGGCATCATATACCCAAAAGCACAAGAAGTTCATCCTAACTACTATGGTCTCATTATACCACCATATCCAAAAGAGGGTGTAATCCTACCACCACAAGTTTTCCATTAGCTTGAGGGGTTACTATACACCACCTTACCAAAATATATGGACCATCAACAGTTTCCGAATCTAGCTATCACAAAATGTATGTCTTATTTGTCACTATTTGATCATCATGCAAGCTGTCACCATCACCGTAAACAACACTAATAGTAGTGTTTTCCCAGCCATGTCCTAAGCCAGAGCCATGAGTGTCCCTATGGAAATGAACCCAACACATTGCACCCTGTTGTCCAGTAGGTGGTTAAGAGCAGCCATCAGAGCCTCTGGAATGAAGCCACCTTACTCCATGACGGCAATGTACAGTTCAAGTGAAATTCGACCGACTGGTTCTACCCAATGGCGGTAGCCACCTCCTTAACTAAGTCATGATGCTAAATACACTAAGTTCCTCCTCCATAAAGTCACCCATCTTTATCTTCCTGTCAAGGACATGAACATGATCAACAGCCTTCTCAGGATCATCAAAGGTGATGTCTTTGACTCTTGGGTGTGTGGATACTTAGGCATAGGCGAACTGAGTGGCTCACTAAAGCTCATGACATGCGTGCCGGTAGCCAGCTCATAGGAAATGATATGTTGCATCTGCTAGTAGTTCTGGATGGGAGTTTTGACAAACACTGCGTCCTTGGGGTGGTCCAAAGAAAGAAACATAGAATGGTTAGTTTTGATTGGCATGTTAGAGAAGATTAAACAACTGGTATGTGAGCTAACGAAGGTGTGACCTTGGTAGTTCTCTGACTCCAACATAATCATGTACCTGTCCTGATCCAATTATCTGCCACTAAGGTCTCTAGTAGACCCCATATAATGGCCCGACCCACAAAATAACCGCCAAACTATGGGTCTGCGTGAAAAAATCTGCCCGATCAGACCCTGTATCGGGCCGCGGCCTATAAAAGTTTTTGCGGGGAGCGACACAAGTTTTCCTTCAACCTTTAGATTCATGGGGTGGGTGGCCGACCTGAGCTCGCCCCCTATCCGCAGCGTGATTTGGCGCGAGGGAAATTTTCACGCGGCCGTACCCGCTTCCCACCCCCTTCGCTGCCATTGCCTCGCCTCTACCCGCTCCACTCCATCTTCTCTGGCCATTCTTCGTCGCCATGTGTCGGGGCAGGATGCTCTCGATCACCTATGGGGCCATCGACCCCTTAGTGGTTTGACAGAAGCATGGGCGCAAGCACAAAGAGCAGAGGTAGCAAGACGGCATGGCGATTTACCCGGGTTCGGGCCGCTATGAAGTATAAAACTCTACTCCTACTTTGTGGATGGATTGATCAAAGGAACACGAACAACATGCAGCGCTCCAGCCCGGCAAGGATTGCCTTCGGGGGAGCTACTACGAGAGTACAAGTGTTCGAAAGTCCAAATCCTTAGCTAGGTTCCTTGGGTCTCCTTTTATAGCACAAGGGGCAACCACAGTGGCAAAAAAACAATTGTGTGATGATTAGATAGCTAACAGTGCTATCATACCTAACTCTGTCACTTAGGACAAAATGCCATAAATGCAGTCTAGGTGGCGTGCGGGGGTGCATCCCCGACAAGCTTATACTACTGCTCTAGCTAACTATCGCGCCACATCTTGACACGTCTATGGACGGGTGTCAAGGAGGTGCAATTTATCTTTCAGCGTGTCGCCACGTGCTTAGCGAGAGCCTCTTAGCCACATGGGGGCTCGACACCGCATCGACAAGTGATTGGTGTCGCGATGTGGTGGAGCATGGCTGTGACAGCCCAAGTGCTGTCCGTACCTTATTTGGCATGTAACCTATTGTATGAACCTTGTGCCATGAGTTTAATGAATCTTTGCAACTTGTCATCCATGTCTTGTTCATGCATCATGCATCATGCATCCATCATGTCATGCCATGTTGTGAAGTGACTATGTGTGTGAGTGTTGTGATGTGGTTTGAGGTGGATGGAGCTCATGTGTGCAATCTCCTCTTTCTTCCCCTCTCTTTTCTTTTCAACAAAAACCCCATCATAATGCCTTAATTCCCATGTTATTTAATAATCAGAATTAAGTTGCTATTTAAAATATTTTAAAATGTTCAAGAGGTAGCCCTATATGTTTTATGAATTGTGAGAATGGTTGTTTTGATGTTTGAAGTTTGTATGCTTGTGAGTTTTAAATAACAGAGGGGCTGCCTATTTTAAATATTTAAAATTACTTGTCCTAAAAATCAAATTAATATTTTTATTAAATGGAGCATATTATTTTCTTTACAAAGGTATTTTTGTTTGCCCAAAAACTCCTTTATTTTATCTCTGGGATTTTTCCTTGTGCTGTGTTGTTTTTAAAAGAGAAAACCTTCTCTGTTTTCTTTTCTGAGAGAGAGAGAGAGCAGAGTGGGCTTGCCTCCCAGCGCAGCCCAGCAGCTCCCGCAGGCCCAGCAGGAACAGACGACCACCTGCTCCCGTTCTCCTCCCTCGGGTTCAGAGAGTGGGAGCAGGGCAGGGAGGCGCGTCGTCGTGAGCTGTCGCCGTCGTCTCGCCATCTGGCCCCTCCTTTTTAAGCCCCTCGGTGTCCGTGCCTCCCCATCTAGGGTTCCGTGCGTCCTCCCGCACTGCCGCCAACCTCTCCATTCCTCTCCTCTCTTCTTTCCCATCTGGTAAGTCTCTGTAGTTCAGAGTTCAGAGAGAGCAGCGTCGTCGATCATCGTCGTCCTCGCCGCAGGAGTCGAGCCGTCCTCGTCGGAGATGTCACGGGGCTCAAGGACCTCTCTCACATCCCGTACCCGGCGCTAGGGTGCCATGGGAGGCTTCAAGCATCGTCTTCTTCCTCGGCGCCGCCGTGCTCCCAAAGCAGTCGTCGCCGGTCTTCTTCCTCGTCGTTGACGCCGCGTCTCCGCCTCTCCTTCCTCTCCACGTGTCAGGGTCGCTATCGTCCTCCCCTAGGTGAGCAGTCGACGCGCAACCTCCTTCCTTTGTAGCTAGTGCGTCACCGTCGTGCTCGTGTCGCCGCCGGCCAGAAAAGCTCGTGTTTGAGCTCGCCTCCGTCCCCCTCGTCGCAGGATGAGCAGAGGGATGGGTACTCGGTAGTGCCTGGGAGCCCCGCGTCCTTCCTATCGTGCGCTAGTGCCGGAGCCGCTCGCCGCCGTTGCCTGTCGCCACAGCTGCTCGTTCGGGTTCAGTTTTGTCACGCTTTTGTATCTGTATGTGTGTAATAGAGGGCAGGTGCCCCTCCTCTGTTACCAGCCGTGCTCGTAGCCAAGTGGTGTGGTGTGTGGGGAGGCAACCAGGAGGTTGCGGGTTTGAATCCGAACCCCTCCCCATTTTTTGCTGTTTTTCCTTTTTTTGTTTCTTTTGTTCTCTTCCTTTGCAATATATATGTCTGTGTAGATGTAAAAACCAGCAAGTTTGGTTTTCTTTTCTGTTATATTGGAGTGTATGTGTGTGTGCTTTGCATCCATATGGATGCATATGTATGTATGTATGTGCTTGTGTGTGTATGTGCCACATGGTGTGGTGCATACATATGCATGTGTGTAAGTGTGTTTGTGAGTGTGTGCATGTGCATATGTGTATGCACATAGGTGTATCTGTATGTGTGTGTATGTGTATGTGCATGTGACTGTGCACATATGCATGACCTTGTGTTGTGAGAGTTTATATGCATGTTTGTTTGTGGGAGTGTGTGTGTGTGTGTGTGTTACCATACACATATACATGTGCATATATGCATTGTGCATATATGTATGCATATGTGTGTGGATGACCACCCACACACATGAGCTAGTGTGTGTGTGTGAGTATATGCGCCTAGTGCACTTGTGAGGGTTAGAGTGTGTGTGCCATATGCTTATGCATATATAGGCTTATGAGTGTTGGTGCTCATATGCCTTGGGCATATATAGGGCATGTGTGTGTGCTTGCTTGTAGTGTGTGTGTGTAGAGTGTATGTGTTGGTGTGGGGACTAGTGGGTTTCCCCACTTGATATACCCCTTGTTGTATATATTCTTGTTTGTAATTTGTTAGCTCATTTCCATCTCTAACTAAGTTACAAATCTGGTTATGATCATATATGCCCATGTTCCATTGGAGCTATGTATCACTTATGAGAATAGGTGGTTGTTTTGCTATCTTGTTGGTGCCTTATTGTTTCACATGTACATATGAGTATGACACATGTTTTTGGGGTAGAAAGAGCCAATGAATCCATTGGTTATTTCAGATTTCACTTTTGAGCAAGTTTATAAAACTGCCATTTTAGCTGTGATGCTATTTTGTCATTTTGCATGATTTAATCCTTGCTTGCTTTGGGGCATGTGCCAACATGGAAGTGCTAGTGTTTTATATATATTATGCCATGGTATTTTTGTTTAACATGAGAATCTCCCATATAAGTGGGAACCATGCTGTTAAGTAGCCAACTTAATGTTTCTGTTTCAGCATGCTAAAAACTACTAAGTCTGAGAATCTGCTGTTATTTTTATGCCATGTAGAGTGGTTGATATCTTGTGATGTGTTGTGAATTTGAGCATGCTCAGTGCTAGTGTTTTGGAGTAGATGTTGTCTACTACCATCCTGTTAATTTTCATGCCAAGAGGTGGTCTCTAGTATATTTAACTACTGCTGTCAAATTGCTACTTTATCAACTCAGATTCCAGAAAACTGTTATTTTCACTAAGTCCCAGAAAACTGTTTCATCTTGTCAACTTGATAGCTTCATGCTTATTGATGTGGGCCTACTATGCAGATTGTGTAGTTGGATAAGTTGATGAATATGTTATGTAGTTTCTGTCAATATCTTGTTTGTGCCTGTAGGGTTCCTGTAGCTCAAGATGTGGGCTGTGTAAGTTACTATGTTGCTGTTTTGTGGCAGATTGTTTGTTTTATTGTTTTGTGACTTGTGGGATCTATACTCCATGGAATTGATTGATCTTTGAGTCTATGATGGTTGGTTTTTCATTGCCTAACCAGTGGCTACCTTGGAATGCCAAGAAGTAGCCCATGGCTTTGTTGTCTTGTGTTTTTGCCTTCGTACCTTGTCGTGAGCGTATCGTGAGAACCGTAACTCCGTTTCTTGCTTCCTTTATATGCATTTGTATCGATTTTGCATGCTGCATCCATATTTGCCATGTTTATGCATGTTTAAATAACTTAACATGAGGTTCAGTCCAGAATCATTAATAAACAAACTTTGCATGTGAAACATGACTAGTTTTGGATTGCCATGTTAAATTCTTCTAAATGGATCATGCATCATCTTGTTTGTGCATTGCACCTTGGTTGGATGTTTATTGTTGCTGTTTCTCTTGGGTAGACGCAAGTGCTGAAACTGAGTACGAGGACCCAGGAGAGTACTACTACGAGGATCCTGTTACTTGTTCCACTGAAGAACCAACAGGCAAGATGATCGTACCCGGATCCCGATACTATTTTCGCTTGCTAGTTTCTCACTCTTATTGTTACAATTGCGCTACCTACCACTTGAATATCAGCCTCCTAAATGCCATGAAAGCCTCTAACCCTCCACATCCTAGCAAACCTTTGATTGGCTAAGTTACCGCTGCTCAGCCACTCTTATAGCGTTCTTAGTTGCAGGTGCAGGTTGTTCCATGTGATAACATGGATTTGGATATCACAATATTATCTGTTATTTAATTTAATGCACATATATATCTTGGTATTTGTGGAAGGCTTGTCCTTATGCTAGGTGTTTTGTTTCGCTGTTACCGCCATAGTTCTTGTTACCGATGTTATGTTTTCCATATTTTGTGTTCCTAACATGCTCGGGGTTGTTATGGGACCCACTTGTTTATTCGGTTGAGATTAAAACTTGTCTGGCAAGACCCAACATTGGTACTACATTTTCTTAACAACTTAATAAAAATTTCTTAGGGCCTTGCAAACCCATGGATAATTAATCAACCCCCGGGCCAGTGCTCCTCATGAGTGTTGGTCCAAACTAGAGCACTGTGCAGGGCCAACCCAGGGCAACTTGGGAGATTTCTGTCAGGCCACTGTACACTAGCTTATCCATCGTGTCCTGAGAACGAGATACGCGGCTCTTATCGGGTTCGTCGACACGTCGGGCGGTCTTGTTGGATTTGTTTTACCTTTATCGAGTGTCTTGCGTGTGGAATCTGACTTTCTTCGGGTTTTTCTCGAGGTGTTGGAATTCCTTTGGAATTACCTATGATGACCACGAGGTTCGTGGTCGAGGCTATTCCCATGGAGTGTGGTTATTTGTGATGGACTAGTTGGAGCACCCCTGCAGGGTTAAATCTTTTCGAGAAGCCGTGCCCGTGGTTATGTGGCAACTTGGATATTTGTTTAACACCCGGTTATAGTAAACTTGATGTAAACTCTAATTAAAATACACCAACTGTGTGAGTAACTATGATCGTCTCTGCTCGTGAACATGATGTGAGAGAGAACACAGTGGGGTTATGATTGACGTAAGTATGTGTTCAGGATCTCATAGAGATCATACTAGATTTGATCGTTCGTCGTAGGCCACTCATATTTATTTTCATGTTCCGTAAGTTAGCCACCATATATGCTTAGTGCTGCTGCAAACTAAACACATACCCCATCCCAACCTTTAAGCTTGAATAGTCTCGGTACCCGGGCGCTTGATTGCTGAGTCCTTGTGGCTCACAGATTACTACAACCCTCCAGGTACAGGTACAGATGAGTATGTGCAGGATGATCTTACCTAGCTCCAGTGGGAATATGATGAGGAAAGAGGCAGGATGTACGTGACTTACCCGGATGAGTAGAGGACCATGGTCGTGATCTTTGGGATAGCGAGATAGTATCATTTGCACCTATTTCATCGTTTGATTTCATCCGTAGTCGGACCCTGTCTTCATCTTGATGATTTGAACTCTGTGTGGATTGTAATTTAGCATGTGGCGAGTGTAAGCCAACTTGTATACTCATCTCTTCTGTAATGTATGTTGCAATGTTACTATACTTGTGAATGGAAAGATGTGCCTATATCCCTTGCGAGGCCCTCGTGTCTTAAAATGGATAGGCGCGCATCTTGGGCGTGACAAGTTGGTATTCAGAGCCATACGACCATAGGAGCCTTTGCTTGATCGAACTTTACCGAGTCGAGTCTAGTAAAACTAATTTGAGTCTAGTTATATCGGAGAGTAGGATTCTTTTTACCCCTCTTCTATGCTCTAGTGAGGTATTCGACTTAGGAATTTTAATTCTACTCCTCTTCTCGCTCAAATTTTTTTAGGATCACGCGGGTATTTTGGAGTCTATATGATACCGATGTGACAGGTTTCTGTCTTGGTACCTCCTGTCTGACTTGATTTCTTCCGGGGAGTCGAGCTCCAGGGAATGTTGGCACATCATTATCATTCAGCTTCCTTGATATCTTAGGACGGAGAGTGTTCAAAATTACTTCAATACTTATCATGGTGAGATAAGGTCGGAGTCACCCGGTACTAGGGAGGCGTCTGGGGTACCACCATGGTTTAGTATCGCTGTGAGTTCGAGGATTCGAGTTAGATGAAGTTGTGAAAGCCTCTGGTTATGTGTTGAAGGATGGATACAGTTGGGGTGTAGGATTGCTAGTTGTGTGAGATATTTCCTCCTTGTATCCCCCACATCGGATTGCATAATCGGAAAGTTTTAGGAAGTTCTTAGGTGGGAAATCTTGTAGTTATCTAGAATCATATTCTTCAGATGTATGTGGGCATATACATTTGTTCCGAGCGCTTGGCTCAATACTTTTATGTTATTGCAAGTGGCTTCTAATTCTGATGATGTTATCATAAACCGAGAAGCATTCTTACTAATTTTCCAGTAGGAAGGCTGTGTTGTTTTGTTCAATTTCTTTTGAGCAGTTGATTCAGCTTTTGAATTCTTCTTATCAATGAGGTGCTGATGTGTTTTGTCCATCTCCAGGATGGCTCCACCAACTCACAACAATCCGGGTCGTGGTGAGGAGCAGACTGATGTTCCACCACCACCACCACCCCTACCGCCGCCTCCTCCGTCTCCTCCTCCAGAAGCTTGGCAAGCTGTGATGGCCGCAACCAATGCGAACACACAGATGTTGCTCGGGCTATTGCAAGAAAGGGAGTAGGGTCAACAAGGTTTTCAAGGGAATTTTCAGAATCAACTTCAGTTTGCGACAATCAATCAGTTCCTTGCCAACCAGCCCAAGTCTTTCACCTGTTGTGAGCAGCCTCTTGATGCTGATGATTGGCTTCGTGATATGAGTAAGCATTTCGAGTGCAGCAATGTGAGGCTAGAGGACTTTGTTAGATTTGCATCGTTCCAGCTCAAGGGTCAAGCAGCTGATTGGTGGCAGCAGTACAATGATTCCAGGGGCGATCGTGTTGTTACTTGGGACGATTTCCGTCATGACTTCAGGGCTCATTACATTCCGACAAGCTTTGTCGAGGAGATGCGTGAGAAGTTCAGGCACCTAAACCAGGGAAGCAAGTCTGTCTACCAGTACAACGTCGAGTTCCATAATCTAGCCCGTTATGCTAAGCAAGATGTTCCAGATGACAAGGCTATGATCTATCAGTTCAGAGGTGGTCTCAAGGATGAGCTTCTACCAGGCCTAGTTCTTCAAGAGCCTTGTGAGTTTGATCAGTTCTATAACATGGCTTTGAAGGTCGAGGCAACTCAACTCAAGTTGGAGAACTCAAAGAAGCATTCAAGGGATTCATATTCTTCTTCTTCCAGCTCTCAAATGGTTCCCAAGCAGCAGAAGTATTGGGTGCCAAACCCTCCTCCATTTCGTCCTCCTCAGCAGCAGAAGCAGTTTGGTGGTCGTGGTTCTTCCCACCCACCCAACCCAGGATTCCAGCAGAGACCCCAGGCGTCCAAGGGAGTTCTTGTTCTCCTCCAAGCAATGTTCGTCCGCTTTCTGAGGTGATTTGTCACAAGTGTGGTCAGAAGGGCCACTATGCAAACAAGTGCAACCAGCGGTGTCTTCCGCCTCCTCCTCCTGTCAAGCCTCCAGGCAATGCTTTGGTGAAGCATAACCCCAAGACCGCAAGAGTGAATATGGTGAATGCAGCAGAGACAGAGGATTCTTCTCAAGTGATCATGGGTAATCTCTCAGTTAATTCTATTCCTGCAAAAGTGTTATTTGATTCTGGAGCATCGCATTCATTCATGTCTAGACCTTTTGCTATGAAGAATGATTTCTATTCCGAGATGTTGAGTAGACCTTTGGGTGTTGTTTCTCCGGGTGTGGCCATGAAAACCACCTCCATTGTTCCGGATGTTTCTATAAAGATGGGCAATTATTCTTTCTTGGCTTCTCCTTATGTTCTCAGTAATTCCGACATTGATCTCATTTTGGGCATGGAATTCCTGGCTATGAACAAAGCTCATATTGATTGCAAAGCAAAAGAAGTCAAGCCGACTCATCCTTCAGAAGACGTGATTATTTTCTCGGCTCGCGATGACACAATCCGTCTCTTTGCTATTAATGAGAAGGGTGAAATCTCGGCGATTTCTCAAATTCCGGTGGTTTGTGAGTATGAAGATGTCTTTCCAGAAGAATTGCCAGGAATGCCTCCGCACCGACCAGTAGAGTTCGTGATTGATCTCGAGCCCGAAACTGAACCGGTCTACAAGCGCCCGTATAAACTTGGCCCCGAAGAGCTGAAAGAGTTGAAGAAGCAGCTAGACGAGCAAGAACGTCTAGGTCTGATCAGACCAAGTTCTTCTCCATGGGGCTGTGGTGTTTTGTTTGTGAAGAAGAAAGATGGCACAGACCGTCTTTGTGTTGACTACCGTCCATTGAACAAGAAGACAATCAGAAACAAGTACCCACTTCCCAACATCAACGAGTTGTTTGAGCAACTGAAAGGTGCCAAGGTTTTCTCGAAGCTTGATCTTCGCATGGGTTATCATCAGATTCGCATTCGCGAAGAAGACATTCCTAAGACCACTTTCAGGACGAGTTTTGGCTCTTATGAGTACACCATCATGTCATTTGGTCTTGCTAATGCTCCTCCAACCTTCTCAAGAATGATGAATTTCATTTTCTCTCCTTTCAAGAATGAGTTCGTCTTGGTCTATCTGGATGATATCCTTGTGTTCTCGGAGACAGAAGAAGAGCATGCAGAGCATCTCCGCCTTGTGCTTGACAAGTTAAGAGAGCATCGATTCTATGCCAAGTTTTCCAAGTGTGAGTTTTGGCTCAATGAAGTGGTGTACCTTGGGCATGTGATCTCTACCGAGGGGATTAAAGTGCACCCTGAGAAAGTTGAGGCAATCTTGAAGTGGGAACCTCCTCAGAATGTGAAGCAGCTTCGGAGTTTCCTCGGGCTTGCTAGCTATTGCAGAAGATTCATGGAGAACTTCTCTCAAATTGCTAAGCCTCTGTCCAATCTCCTTCAGAAGAGTGTCAAGTATGTTTGGTCTCGTGAGTGTGATGTGGCGTTCAATACGCTCAAGCAGAGACTGACTTCAACTCCAGTTCTTGTTCCTCCTGAGCAGTCTAAGCCTTTCCAAGTTTTCTGTGATGCTTCTCTTCAAGGTCTTGGTGGTGTTCTCATGCAAGATAAGAAGATTGTTGCTTATACCTCGCGTCAGTTGAAGCCTGCCGAGAAGAACTACCCCCCTCATGATCTTGAGTTGGCGGTAGTTGTGCATGCTCTAATGACTTGGAGGCATTTGTTGTTGGGTAGATCAGTTGAGGTGTACACCAATCACAAGAGCTTGAAGTACATTTTCACTCAACCCAATCTCAATCTTCGGCAGTCTCGTTGGGTGGAAATGCTTGAGGACTTCAATCCAAGCATTGAGTATACTCCTAGGAAAGAAAATGTCATTGCAGACATGCTCAGCCGTAAGGCATACTGCAATAGTCTCATCTTGAAGCCTCTTCAGCCCGAGCTTTGTGAAGCCTTCCGCAAGCTCAACCTTCAGATGATTCCGCAAGGATTTCTTGAAAATCTTCAAGTTTCTCTGACTCTGGAAGATCAGGTTCGCCAAGCGCAACTTCTTGATGCTATGGTGAAGAAAGTGAAGAAAGGTGTGGCCAAGAGCATTCCGAAGTATAAGTGCTTTCGTGTTGATGACAAAGATACCTTGTTCTTTGAGGACCATCTTGTGGTTCCAAAAGGTGATCTCAGAAAGGTTATCATGGACGAAGCACATAATTCTCTTCTATCCATTCATCCAGGCAGTTCAAAGATGTATCAAGATCTCAAGCAAACCTTCTGGTGGACTCGCATGAAACGTGAGATTGCTCAGTTTGTGAACGAGTGTGATGTTTGTCGCAGAGTGAAGGTGGAGCATCAACGTCCAGCAGGTCTTCTTCAGCCTTTGCCTATCCCAGAGTGGAAATTCGATCATGTGGAGATGGATTTCGTCACTGGGTTTCCCAAGTCCAAGAGAGGCAACGATGCCATCTTCGTGGTTATCGACAAGCTGTCAAAAGTTGCTCATTTCCTTCCAGTCAAAGAATCTATCTCGTCAGCTCAACTTGCAGAGTTGTATACGTCAAGGATAGTATCTTTGCATGGTATTCCTCAGCTCATCTCTTCTGACCGTGGAAGTCTCTTTACTTCTAAGTTTTGGGAGTCCTTCCAGACTGCTATGGGTACCAAGATCCGTTTCAGCATTGCGTTCTATCCGCAGACAAGTGATCAAGTTGAGAGAGTCAATCAGATCCTTGAAGATATGCTCAAAGCTTGTGTGATTTTGTTCGGCATGAAGTGGGAAGACTGCCTTCCATATGATGAATTCTCATACAACAATAGCTTTCAAGCTAGCTTAGGCAAGGCCCCTTTCGAGATTCTCTATGGCAGAAAGTGTCGTACCCTGCTTAACTGGTCTGAAACCGGTGAGCGTCAGATATTGGGCAATGACATGATCACTGAAGCGGAAGAAATGTGCCATGTCATTCGCGAGAACCTCAAAGCAGCTCAGTCCCAACAGAAGAGTTATTATGATAACAAACATCGGGATGTTTCCTTTCAAGTGAATGATCTAGTCTATCTCAGAGTCTCTCCCATGAAGGGCACTCAGCGGTTTGGAATTAAAGGGATGCTAGCACCTCGGTTTGTTGGTCCTTTCAAAGTTGTTGGCAATAGAGGTGGTCTTGCATATCAACTAGAGATTCCTCCAAATTTTGCGAACATGCACGATGTCTTCCATGTTTCTCAGCTCCGGAAATGCTTCAAGACTCCTGAGCGAACCATTGACCTCCAAGACATCGATCTCCAAGAAGACCTCTCTTATCGTGAGCATCCAGTTGCAATTCTTGAAGAAACTGAGCGTAAGACTTGCAACAAGTCTATCAAATTCCTCAAGGTGAAGTGGTCTCATCATTCTGACAAAGAAGCTACTTGGGAACGCGAGGACCTTCTCCGTTCGGAATTTCCAGACTTCTTTTGTTCCTAGATCTCGGGTCGAGATCCTCTTGTAGTGTGGGAGAGTTGTGACAGCCCAAGTGCTATCCCTACCTTATTTGGCATGTAACCTATTGTATGAACCTTGTGCCATGAGTTTAATGAATCTTTGCAACTTGTCATCCATGTCTTGTTCATGCATCATGCATCATGCATCCATCATGTCATGCCATGTTGTGAAGTGACTATGGTGTGAGTGTTGTGATGTGGTTTGAGGTGGATGGAGCTCATGTGTGCAATCTCCTCTTTCTTCCCCTCTCTTTTATTTTCAACAAAACCTCCATCATAAGGCCTTAATTCCCATGTTATTTAATAATCAGAATTAAGTTGCTATTTAAAATATTTTAAAATGTTCAAGAGGTGGCCCTATATGTTTTATGAATTGTGAGAATGGTTGTTTTGATGTTTGAAGTTTGTATGCTTGTGAGTTTTAAATAATAGAGGGGCTGCCTATTTTAAATATTTTAAATTACATGTCCTAAAAATCAACTTAATATTTTTATTAAATGGAGCATATTATTTTCTTTACAAAGGTATTTTTGTTTGCCCAAAAACTCCTTTATTTTATCTCTGGGATTTTTCCTTGTGTTGTGTTGTTTTTAAAAGAGAAAACCTTCTTTGTTTTCTTTTCTGAGAGAGAGAGAGATCAGAGTGGGCTTGCCTCCCAGGGCGGCCCAACAGCTCCCGCAGGCCCCGCAGGAATAGACGGCCACCTGCTCCCGTTCTCCTTCGTCAGGTTCAGAGAGTGGGAGCAGGGCAGGGAGGCGCGTCGCCGTGAGCTGTCGCCGTCGTCTCGCCGTCTGGCCCCTCCTTTTTTAGCCCCTTGGTGTCCGTGCCTCCTCATCTAGGGTTCCGCGCGTCCTCCCGCGCGGCCGCCAGCCTCTGCATTCCTCTCCTCTCTTCTTTCCCCTCCGGTAAGTCTCTGTAGTTCAGAGTTCAGAGACAGCAACATCGTCGATCACCGTCGTCCTCACCGTAGGAGTCGAGCCATCCTCGCCGGAGATGTCGCGGGGCTCGAGGACCTCTCCCGCATCCCGTTCTCGGCGCTAGGGTGCCATGAGAGGCTTCAAGCGTCGTCTTCTTCCTTGGCGCCGCCGTGCTCCCGAAGCGGTCGTCGCCGGTTTTCTTCCTCTGCGTCGACGCCGCGTCTCCGCCTCTCCTTCCTCTCCGCGCGTTAGGGTCGCCGTCGTCCTCCCCTAGGTGAGTAGTTGACGCACAACCTCCTTCCTTTGTAGCTAGTGCGTCGCCGTCGTGCTCGTGTCGCCGTCGGTCAGAAAAGCTCGTGTTTGAGCTCGCCTCCGCCCCCTAGTCGCAGGATGAGCAGAGGGATGGGTACCCCGTAGTGCCCGGGAGCCCCGCGTCCTTCCTATCGCGCGCTAGTGCCGTAGATCGCCGAAGCCACTCGTCGCCGTTGCCCGTCGCCGCAGCTGCTCGATCAGGTTCAGTTTCGTTAGGCTTTTTGTATCTGTATGTGTGTATTAGAGGGCAGGTGCCCCTCCTCTGTTACCAGCCGTGCTCGTAGCCCAGTGGTGTGGTGTGTGGGGAGGCAACCAGGAGGTTGCAGGTTTGAATCCGAACCCCTCCCCATTTTTTTTTCTGTTTTTCCTTTTTTTGTTTCTTTTGTTTTCTTCCTTTGCAATATATATGTCTGTGTGTAGATGTAAAAACCAGCAAGTTTGGTTTTTCTTTTCAGTTATATTGGAGTGTATGTGTGTGTGTGTGTGTGTGTGTGTGTGCTTTGCATCCATATGGATGTATATGTATGTATGTATGTGCTTGTGTGTGTATGTGCCACATGGTGTGGTGCATACATATGCATGTGTGTAACTATGTTTGTAAGTGTGTGCATGTGCATATGTGTATGCACATAGGTGTATCTGTATGTGTGTGTGACTTGTGGGAGCTATACTCCATGGAATTGATTGATATTTGAGTCTATGGTGGTTGGTTTTTCATTGCCTAACCAGTGGCTACCTTGGAATGTCAATAAGTAGCCCATGGCTTTGTTGTCTTGTGTTTTTGCCTTCGTACCTTGTCGTGAGCGTATCGTGAGAACCGTAACTCCGTTTCTTGCTTTCTTTATATGCATTTCTATCGATTTTGCATGCTGCATCCATATTTTCCATGTTCATGCTTGTTTAAATAACTTAACATGAGGTTCTGTCCAGAATCATTAATAAACAAACATTGCATGTGAAACATGACTAGTTTTGGATTGCCATGTTAAATTCTTCTAAATGGATCATGCATCATCTTGTTTGTGCATTGCACCTTGGTTGGATGTTTATTGTTGCTGTTTCTCTTGGGTAGACGTGAGTGTTGAAACTAAGTACGAGGACCCAGGAGAGTACTACTACGAGGATCCCGCTACTTGTTCCACTGAAGAACCAACAGGCAGGATGATCGTACCTGGATCCCGATACTATTTTCGCTTGCTAGTTTCTCGCTCTTATTGTTACAATTGCGCTACCTACCACTTCAATATCAGCCTCCTAAATGCCATGAAAGCCTCTAACCCTCCACATCCTAGCAAACCTTTGATTGGCTAAGTTACCGCTGCTCAGCCACTCTTATAGCATTCTTAGTTGCAGGTGCAGGTTGTTCCATGTGATAACATGGATTTGGATATCACAATATTATCTGTTATTTAATTTAATGCACATATATATCTTGGTATTGGTGGAAGGCTCGTCCTTATGCTAGGTGTTTTGTTTCGCTGTTACCGCCATAGTTCCTGTTACCGATGTTATGTTTTCCATATTTTGCGTTCCTAACACGCTCGGGGTTGTTGTGGGGACCCCCTTGTTTATTCGGTTGAAATTAAAACTTGTCTGGCAAGACCCAACATTGGTACTACATTTGCTTAACAACTTAACAAAATTTGCATAGGGCCGTGCAAACCCGTGGATAATTAATCAACCCCCGGGCCAGTGCTCCTCATGAGTGTTGGTCCAAACTAGAGCACTGTGCAGGGCCAACCCAGGGCAACTTGGGAGATTAAAATCAGGCCACCGTACACTAGCTTATACGTCATGTCCTGAGAACGAGATACGCGACTCTTATCGGGTTTGTCGACACGTCGAGTGGTCTTGCTGGATTTGTTTTACCTTTATCGAGTGTCTTGCGTGTGGAGTCTAACTTTCTTCGGGTTTTTCTCGAGGTGTTGGAATTGCTTTGGAATTACCTATGATGACCAGCTCGCGCCTGCTAGGGGATGTCTTGCCGAGTCTTCATGAAGGAGTGCGCGTCCTGGTCCCCGACAAGTTCCAGGGACGTGTCTGGCGCACTGCAGTCCAGGCTTGGGCAGCAGCGTCGAGCTTGTCGGAGTCTTTTCTTGATCGTTCGTCAGGTTTGTATCGATGTCGAAGGGTTCAATTACTACTTTGTGTGCATAAGTCAGGGGCACGGGGTACCCCTATCCTAGTGCACCGATAGGAGCCCCCGGGTCAGGCCCACACGTGCTCGCCAAGTGCCGTTGGGTCAAGCCCAAAATTTATGCACACACACGCAATGTGAGGGAGTAGCTACCAACTTACTGGTTAGCACTGACCCACTACCTCAGGTTGTGTTCGCCACGCGCGCCGCATGCATAGCAGGGATTTAGTGGCAGGCGTGCGTGACTTAAAGCTCTGGTCGTGGTAGAAACTGTGGCGCCATGGATTGGAGCAATGGGGCGGTTACCTGTTCGCCCGTGATCGTGGGTAGTGGAATTGGTGGAGACAGGCGGCGACCTTTGGAGCGGGGGAGAGCCAGCCCCAGCGCCCTCCCCTATAAACTGCGAGGTCTCTAGAGGCGATAATCATCCACCCTCTTCTCCTCCTCGAGTCTGAATCCACAGAGCTCGCTCCTATGTTTCCTTGTCTTGAGCCGCGCCTGTCCCCCTGATGATCAGGGGGAAAGGCTTGGCGAATGTGCTAGCCATTGTAAGGTCCTCCCCTTGTTTCCATGCTCGACCTCTACCTCGGTCCAATGGCCTTGGGTGGATGGTCGGCCAGAGGATCACATGATGTGGGAGCGGGCAGTGCAGCGGACGCGCCAGGGACAGTCGCGGAAGTGCCCTCGCCATTGTGCCACTCGCGGATCCATCCTTCAAGAGGTACCTTTCGGTCGACACCATGCATGTGTCCATGACAGAGGTGCAACACTGCGGTGGACCGTGGTACCCACGCTTCTTCTTCGAGGTGATGGAGATAGATCATCCGCTTGATCGTTGGTTATGTGCAAGCAGTTGCAGGAGTGGGTTTTCACGAATCACGGTGAAGTTCTCCACCCATGGCGTCGTGTATGGTGCACATGGGTGGGAACATTTCGCCTACGTGTACCTCTTTGCGGCAGGGGGAATTCCCCACCTTTGGCCACCAGGGGTGACCATGCTCTCGGGTAGGCTCCTCAAGAGGCTCGGCGCCCGCCTTTGCTGTTGCATATAAGGCTTGGATGGCGAAGGCTGGGGCGGCTACGGAGATGTCCCTTCGAGCGACGACGATGATGAAGATGATGGTGGGGCGGTGTGAGCACCGACAGCACCATCATCAACAGCTGTGCTCTAGCAGTGCCTCCGCCTACACTCGCCCTCCACCTTCTTCCTCCATGCCGTCTCCGTCCGCCCTGCCTAGGTGGAGGGTCCTTCGGCTCCTCCAGGGGACGCGTCTCTCTGGTCTAGTCTGGGAGGCATCGGGTCCCACCCAGGCGCTCCTTTTGCCCTCTGTTTCTCTTCCACCTAATCCCTAGGAGGAGAGGGATAAGAAAGGAATTACGGGGCACTTATCTTTTTTATGTCAAAAGATGTAGGCATTTTCCAAGTCTTAGCTAATCATAATGTAATTTCTATACACTTTGTATTGAAAATGAATGAGAAAATGATATTTTCCTTTCCAAAGTACTATCCCTTTCTTTCCTTGTTTATATTGTCTTGGTATGTTTGTCCTTGCCGCATGGAGCCGCTTGCCGGATCATCACTTAACCACGAGTGCCAAGAGGGGAAACAAGCCCCCGACAACAGGTTGGCGTTGTTCCCCGGCAGGGCTCTTTGCCGGTGTCGGTGCAACCCCCCTTAGTTGTTTAAACCAAAGCAAGGGTACGGCTCGTTCTGACAAGGGTTTTCACCACTTGGAGGACTTCACTACCCACAACAACGAAGATACTAAGGATTTCATCGAGGAATCGAAAGGCATTGAACTTGGGATATGTGATTATACTTATCTTTTCCAAGTAGTATCCTTCTTTGGAGTACGACAGACTTTTATCCTTGTTTCTTTGCTTCCCTTCCCTGTTTTCCCAACGATCAAACGTGTAGGGTGAGAGAAGTAAGAAAGATTACAGGTTCATCAGGTACTCTATCAAATCTTATAACTTAAAAGCGATAACACTGCAATCATAAAAATGCCAATGAGCATGTAAAGTGATGATATGATGCAATGCCTAGCTTTATTATTGTTGCACATGGTCTACGCCTGGCTTTGTACAAAGGGTTACATGCAACATCGGCAAGGCTTGTACAAAAGGTGGCTGCTGGGGACTGACAAAGATGCTCAATATTCCATGAGTTAAGCACTTTGGTGCCATCTTCGGTCTCCAGACCGACTGCGCCAGGTTTGGTGACTCATGCTACCCGGTAAGGGCATTCCCACTTCCGCATCAACTTGTTGGTACCCTTGGTGGACTGAACACGCCTAAGGACAAGGTCGCCTTCCTCAAGGCTCCGAGTGTGGACCCTATGGGTATGGTAGCGACGCAGGGCTTGCTGGTAGCATGCAACACACACAGCGGCCCGGAGACGATCTTCCTCGAGGAGCATGTCATCATCATGCCATAGCTGATGTTGCTCTACTTCATCGTAGGCAAGGACTCAAGATGACCCGTATATGAGTTCCCTGGGGAGCATTGCTTCTGCCCCGTATACTAGGGAGAAGGGTGTCTAGCGGGTAGCTCGATTTGGTGTCGTCCTAAGGGACCAAAGAAGCACTGGCAGTTCGTTTATCCAGCGCCTGCCGCTCTTCTGCAGCTTATTGAAAGTCCTTCTCTTGATCCCTTGCAGCACTTCAACATTCATCCTCTTGACTGTCCCGTTGCTTCTCGGATGGGCATCAGAGGCAAAGGAGACCTTGCTTCCACAGGCCACTAAAAGCAAACACCCCCATAGGCTTTTGCTTTGCACAAGAAAGAAAAACGAGCTGGAGCTCCATTGAAACGAGGGAAAGGTGGTGCAATGGAATAGATGTGTACGTGTTGATTCCACCCAAACCTTTCCGAAGGGGACCCCCTCTTAATAGTATGGCTTTCCTACGACTCAAATCCACCGAAAGGAGACGTAGAGAACAACCGTCTTTGATAGGCTCTGAGGGGCACTGAATCGTCTTGTGCCTAGACATGAGATATATGAAATGCTCAATGCACATGATTAGTCCGCAAAGGCATTGTCATCAATCACCAAAACCACTTAAGGAGAAATATGCCCTTACAATCTCCCCCTTTTTGGTGGATTGATGACAATACGAGATTTGCACATAAAGATATAAAATGAGCATATGCAAACCCAAGATCTACAAAATATAGACGAGCTCCTCCTAGATGTGTGCATTCTATAGATATGCTTTGGACTGCAAGGCACACACACTAGGATCAACACTCCCCCTATATTTTATAAACAATGCAATCCTTGAAACAGAATGAATAAAACTAGGTATGTAAACAAGGCATAGCATGTGAACATGAAGATAAGGGTACATATGAGATAGACTCACAAGCTAAGAATCATACTGGACAATAATAAGGTAGGAGTGATAGCATATGTCTCACACCATATGATAGAGGAAGTCTCCTCATCTCACACACAAACGACATAAACCAAAGTTCAACGAAAGCAAAGAGACGACGAAAAACAATGCAAATACTCGCAAATCCTACTCTCTCTCCCCCTTTGGCATCGAGACGCCAAAAGGCAGAGAGGACACCTAACACATAGGTGGTAGCTCCCATGCAGAAAGATCAGTCATCTGGCTCCTCCTATGATGCGTCTGGGATAGATTCCACATCTGAATCAGCCCACTGGAACTGCTGCTTCACCATCCAAGTAGCCTTAGGAGTGATGTCCTTCTCAGGCCCACTCGAGATGGTCTCGCCAAGCTTCCTCAGAATCCGCTTGTCACACCGGTGACTCTCCTTCTGAGCAACATGAGCCTGATACTGACCCTTGGCCTACATGCAGAACAAGGTCTTTATCTCGTGTGAGAGCTTCTTGGCCCAAGATGGCTCAGAATACGGTGGCACATACGACTCAGAACTGTCATCTTCCTCCTCTTCAGTCTCATCCTCATCAACCTCTATATGAGCAGGAGCTGGCAGAGTGGTGGTGTTGGCCCACTTGTCCTTCATACGCAGACGAATGGGCTCATGAAGAAACAAGTGCTCCTGCAAGTCCTCACCTAGAAGGGTCTTCTCCCAAGTAGTACGAATCAGGAGGAACAAGTAGGGCCCATAAATGGGGACCTTACGATGAAACACAGCAGTGCGAAGCTCAGTCCACATAATGTGAGACACATCAAGGGTTTTAAGTTCTTCAGTTCTTCCTTTCTCACATAGTAGCAACATGTCCACCAGATAGGAGTGCACCTTGTACTTGTCTCCCATGTGAGGAAACAAAGTGTCGCGGAAGATCCGGTGCATGACATCAAGAAATGGGTTGAGCACAGAAACTCGCTCACCAAAGGGTGAAGTCTTCATAATATAGTATGGCATGAGCTGCTCCTTACGTGCTGGGTGGGGGTTGCCGTGAGGGCGCAGACCAAGTGGCACATCAAGCCCTGAATCAGGAACATGCAACATATCCATGAAGTCCTTTCAGGTGGCAGACAACCTCTCTCCATTGGTCATCCAAGTCATGGTCCACTGCTCATAAGTGTGGAAGTGGACAGAGGAAAGAACTGACCCACAATCTCGGGATCAAAGTCAAGGTGGAACGAGATGATGTCCTCGATAGCAAACTTCTCCACCAAACTCAGAGCCTCACCAAAGTATGTCGGATGCTTCCTCATATGAGCCATATCAATGTATTGGACAGGAACATATAGATTCTTCTTGCCCTTGATCACATCAACGTGGATGAGAAACTGCTGCTTGGTCCAAAACAACTCATTGGCCCTGGACTATTCCCTTGGTTTGACATACGGTTCGATCAACCGTCTAGCCAGAAACTCAGCTTGAGGCATGTCCTCATAGTTGTCAACAGGTGCCTTGATCTTGGATGTGGTCCGCTTGAAGTGATGTGGCTGGACATTGGATCCCTTAGGAGCATCGGGATTGCAAAGACGCTCGGAGCTAGTGTCACGAGAGGGATTCGAGCGTCGTGGAACGAAGCTGGAACCAGAACCACCACATATGTCACACAACGCAAACACAAGAGACAAACGAAAAAAGGTAAGACAAAGATGAAAGCAGACACGAAAACCATTTAGAGGTGAGAATGAACAGTACAAAACGAGGTAGCTTCAGATCGAGCGGTAGTACCGGTGGTTCATGCGTAAGTAAAAATTTACTACCGCTCCATACACGGTAGTACTGTTGGGAGCGATAGTACCGTGGCTGGAGCGGAAGTAAAATTTTACAGACGCCCAGCGAGCGGAAGTAAAAAATTACTACCGCTCCGGACGCGGTAGTACCGCGGAGAGCGGTAGTACCGGGGCAGGAGCGGAGGTAAAATTTTACTTCCGCCAAACGAGCGGTAGTACCGCACGGGGTGGATTTCGCATAAACACAGATCAAGAGATCAAATCGGTACTACCGGAGATCAAAAGTTATCCCGTTGTATCCTATCAATACGCACTTCTACTGCACTAGCACACTCAAACCATCTCCTCATGCATAGATTGGATCAAAAAATACTAGACCATCTCATATTTCCCCTAAACCTAGATTCAAAAATAGATAAGCAAAACGAGAAGAGTTCAAGGAAATACCGAGGTCCATAGCAAGAGGCCGAGGTGGGGAATGATCCCACCGGAGGAAATGAGAAGAGGGTGGTCGGATTCGGAGATCCGGCGAGGTGCTCTGACACCGGTTGTGAGGAGGAGAGAGAGAAATGTGAGGGGAAGAGATAATGGGGTATGGGGGAGATTGAAACCCCCCGGCCGGCTCTTAACCCCCACGCCCACTCGACGACACGGTAGTACCGCGGTCATTGCGGTAGTACCGCTCGACGGGCGGAAGTATTTTTTTTACGTCCGCGCGATAAGTGGTAGTACCTCTCCTGAGCGGAACTAGTTTTTTACTTCCGTGTTTTGGGTGGTAGTACCGTGCTGGGAGCACACCTGTGCAAGCACAGGGGCAGTCCAACTCTAGCGGTAGTACCGTGAATTGTCACGGTAGTACCGTGCTTCCCACAAAGTGCAAGTTTTCAAAGAGAAAAGAGAAGAAAAGAAAGATTTTCTGTTCGCGCGAAAATGAGAGACACGATAAGACAAAGATACAAGTCATAACAAGAGCATGGTCCAACAGAGTAGAAAGATAAAATAGGACCAAACACTGAGCCTCTACTTCGCATGAAGAGAGGGCGGTGGCCCCAGAGCCACTAATGTTTGAGTCAGATGGTATGGCACCGCGAAGAATTATCCTTCGGCCCATGACCAAGACTCATCTTTTGAAGCGCAGCAACCATCAAAAATGGTGAATGTGAAAGACTTTGATTAGTTTATGCATAATAGGAGGAGGGATAGTTCATTGAGAGAACTAGACTCCCCCTAAATCCATGCCTACACCTAGACAAGACATAATGATGAGTGTGGTGAGGTGTGTACTAAGTCAATCCACATTGCTTGAATCAATGACATTTAGCTCATGCCTTAACTCGTGAAATCTTGCTTCATCCAATGGCTTCATAAATATATCAGCAAGTTGTTCGTTAGTGCTCAAATGGATATGATTGATGTCTCCTCGCTTGACGTGTTGCCGAAGGAAGTGATGACGAATATCAATATACTTCATCTTGCAATATTGAACTGGGTTGCTAGAGATCATAATGGCACTTTCATTATCACAGTAAAGAGGCTCTTTGTCACAATTGATAGCATAATCCTTTAAAGTTTGCCTCATCTATAGAATTAGTGCACAACAACTGGCAGCAGCTACATACTCGGCCTCGGTGGACGAGAGAGAAACACAATTTTGTTTCTTTGAAGACCAACTTACCAAAGACCGACCAAGAAATTGGCAGCCCCGGAAGTGTAGTTTCTATCCACACGGTCTCCCGCCCAATCTGAGTCAGTATATCCAACAAGATCAAACGAAGCCCCATTGGGATACCATAAGCCAAAGTTTGGGGTATGAGCCAAATACCGAAAGATTCGCTTGACAGCCACACGGTGACTCTCCTTAGGTGCGGATTGAAATCATGCACAAATACCCACACTTAACATGATATCCGGTCTAGATGCACAAAGGTAAAGCAAGGATCCAATCATGGAGTGTTATACCTTTTGATCCACAGCTTTACCATTAGGATTGCTGTCAAGCTGGCATTTGAGTGGCATGGGAGTGTTGGCCTTGGGAGGATTGAGCTCATCCATCTTGAACCTCTTGAGCGTGTCTTGAATGTATTTAGCTTGATTGATGAAGGTACATTGACTTTGTTTCTTGACTTCGAAACCAAGAAAGAACTTCAACTCTCCCATCATAGACATCTCAAACTTGTTTGTCATCAAAGTGTAAAAAATCTTCATTGAAAACTTTGTTAAGAGAACCAACAATAATATCATCAACATATAGTTGGCATATGAACAAGTTCCCGTTGACCCTCTTTGTAAAAAGAGTGGGATCGATTTTCCCAATTTCAAACCCACGGTCTTGCAACATCTCGGTAAGGTGCTCATACCACGTGCGCGGGGCTTGTTTAAGGCCATAGAGAGCCTTATCGAGAATGTATACATGATTGGGGAACTTGGGATCCTCGAACCCCGGGGGTTGCTTGACATATACCAACTCCTTAAGAGGACCATTAAGAAAAGCACTCTTGACATCCATTTGATATAATTTAAAGTTATGATGAGAGGCATATGCAAGCAACATGTGAATAGATTCAAGGCGATCAACAGGAGCAAAAGTTTCATTGTAGTTGATACCCTCGACTTGGGAGTATCCTTGTGCCACTATTCTTGCCTTGTTGCGAATGACAATACCGTTTGCATCTTGCTTGTTTTTGAAGATCCATTTAGTTCCAATAACATTGTGATTCTTCTTAGGTCTTGGCACCAGTCGCCACACTTGGTTGCGCTCGAAGTTGTTGAGTTCATCGTGCATAGCTTCCACCCACACCATATCCTCGAGCGCATCTTGAACCTTAAGGGGCTTAATGCAAGAAACAAACGCGTTATGTTCACATTAGTTTGCTAATTGTTTAAGAGTGGTTACCCCTTTTTGCAAGTCACCATAGACGTTCTCCAACAGATGTTGTTTAACTTTGAGCTTGGCAGCATTCTTGGCGGCTCGTTTCTATAAGATTTCCTCCATGGAAGGTTGAGGGACAACATTCTGAGAGTCATCACCTTGATGATCTTGAGCGCCTTCATGAGCTTGCTCTTGTTCTTGAATAAGATCTTGATCTTGAACTTGCTCGGAGACAGGAACTTGATCTTGGGCATCACTTGGTGAAACACCATCATCAGGAGATTGATCTTGCCCTTGATCTTGTCCATGTGGTGGAGGACCTTCATTTTGTTCTTCGGAAGCATGTGGGTCTTGCGCCGGTGATGGTTCCACTCGAGTGGAACATTGTCCTTCTCCTTCAGCCACAAGGGGTTCCTCAACGGGTAGGAAGTATCCCACACCCATTCTTATTATGGATTGGGGATGAATTTCATCATCTATATCACAAAGACCACTTTGCTCCACTTGGGAGCCATTATTTTCATCAAACTCTACTTTACTCGTCTCCTCAATGAGTCTCGTGGGCTTGTTGAGGACACGGTAAGCATGAGAGTCTGCAGCATAACCAACAAATATGCCCTCCTGGGCTCTAGATTCAAATTTCGACAAATGAGCACCTTTCTTGAGAATGAAACACTTACAACCGAGCACCCGGAAGTATTTGAGGTTGGGCTTGTTCCCGGTAATAATCTCATAAGGAGTCTTGTTCAAGCCTTTGTAGAGATAAAGCCGATTTGATGCATGACACGTTGTGTTTATGGCTTCGACCCAAAAGTTGCACGGAGATTTAAACTCCGCCACCATGGTTCTTTCCGCATCAATCAACGTCCGGTTCTTCCTCTCAGCAACACCATTTTGTTGAGGGGTGTAAGGTGTGGAATATTGGTGCTTTATCCCTTCATCATCGAGGAACTCATTCAGGGTGTCATTCTTGAACTCAGTGCCGTTGTCACTTCTAATCATCAAAATCTTTGCATCATGTTGACGTTGGACTTCGTTTTCGAAGTCAATGACGGTCTGTTGGGTCCCACTCTTCTTCCTGAAGAAATAAACCCAAGTATATCTCGAGTAATCATCCACAATCACCAAGCAATATTTTCTTCCACCAAGACTATCAAAAGATGGAGGGCCGAAGAGATCCATGTGAAGGAGATCTAAGGTCCTCTTTGAGTAGATTGTAGTGGTTGGACGATGAGCCTTTTCATGTAGCTTTCCTTCGATACAAGCACTGCAAGCACGTTCTTTGGCAAAACTCACGTTTGTTAGTCCAAGAATGTGATCCCCTTTGAGGAGGCTTTGCAAAGATCTCATATTGACATGGGCTAGCCGGCGATGCCAGAGCCATCCCACATCAACTTTAGCCATTAAGCAAGTCGCGGTCTTAGTGGGTTGCTCCGAGAAGTTCACCACATAGAGACCGTTCTCGACATTCCCAACAAAAGCTACTTTGAGAGTATTGATCCACAAAAGGGTCACAGAGTCAATACCAAAGAAGGTACTAAAACCCATGGTTGCGAGTTGATGAACTGAAAGTAAATTGTATGCGAGGGTCTCAACAAGCATAACATTCTCCATGGAGAGTTCCGGAGAGATTATCACCTTGCCAAGACCAAATACCTTTGAAATTGCATCATCACCAAATGAGACTTGGGTGGCCACAAATGTGTCAGGATGAACGTCCACCGCCAAGTCCTTGCTTCCGGTCATATGATTTGTCGTTCCACTATCGAGCAACCATGATGTTCCTCCAGAAGCAAACCCCTACAAGAGATCAATGTTTGTCTTTAGGTACCCATTCTTTAATGGGTCCTTTCATGTTAGCAACAAGGGTCTTAGGAAACCAAATACACCATTCAATGTACTCATAAGAAGAACCAACATATTTGGCATAAACATGCCCATCACTAGCACGACATAAAACATAAGAGGGGTTAAAGTCACCTATCTTGTTGGGGTGGGTGTTCTTGTTCTTGCCCTTCTTGGCATTCCCCAACATAACTTTGTCTTTGTTCTTCTCATGAGGACCTTCTCCTCCTCTTACAAAGATTTGCTTGAGCGGTGGAACTTCCTTGGTGTTCACCTTCTTCTTCTCATTATTTTTGGGTGCAAACCCCACTCCTTCTTTTGCCACAACTTCCTTCTGATTACTCATAAGGTCATTGAGTGTCTTATCACCTTGGATACACGTCACCAAGCCCTTTTCAAGCTGCTATTTTAGCTTAGCATTTTCCTCTACAAGATGTGCATGCTCACAACACAGGTTAGTAGCAGATGCATTATCAATTAGAACAAAAGGAGGACGCGTGGAAATTTCCTTAGTGAGTTTCACTTGGAGTTGATCATGCGACTCATTAAGAGAGGCATGAGCACACTTCAACGCCTTGTGAGCATTGTCAAGTGTGTCAAGCTCATCCTTGAGTCAATCATGGTCCACCCCAAGTGCAACCTTCTCAGACTTGAGTACACGGTTAAGAACAATAGCATGATCATAATCTTTACGTAATTTAGCAAGGTCATCATTTTGTGACTCCTCAAGAGTCATAAAAAGACCTCACTCTTCCTCAAGAGCAATAGATAAATCCGCCATCTCGTCGGCATAATCACGACTATGACCTCTCAATTCCTCAAGAAACTCTTTTTGAGACTCAGTAGTACCATGGGCCTCACCAAGTTGTTCCAAGAGAGCAACAAAGTGCTTCTTGGACTCTCCCTTGAGTTTACACATGAATTTGTCAAACTCATTTTTATCCTGTTTTGCCTCGTCATGTTCATCCACACAATCTAGAGATGGAGTGGAAGAAATAGAAGTCTTAATGTTTGAGGTTTTGGCGTTGGAGGTTACCTTAGTGATACCTTTAGCCATGAGGCACCTCGCAACGATGTTCTCACTGGGGGCATCGAAGAGTGACACCTTTGTTGGGGTGGAGAAAGCAATTGCCACGGATGCCATTGCCATTCCTTCACTGCTTGTGTCTTCTTCGTCAACATCATCATCCGAGGCATACTCTTCTTGAGCCACCAATACTTTGTGAGGGGCCTTCTTGATGAAGTTGGTTTTGTTGGGGAAGGACTTGGCCTTATCTTTGCGAATGAGCTTGCCATCATTGTCTTCCCTCTTCTCATATGGGCAATCCACCACAAAGTGACTCACGTTGCCACAATTGTAGCATGTCCTCACACGTGGCTTGCCCTTTGACCCATTTGAGTTGTTCTTGGAGAAGTTGGGCCTTGTGTTTCTCTTGTTGCCCCAAAATTGTCTGGACGCAAGAGCCATGTGCTCATGATAAGCATATTTGGTGTCCTCGGGGCAACCCTCTTCTTCTTCTTCTTCTTCTTCTTCTTCCTCTTGACTGACCTTGGCCGTCAATGCAAGATTGGGAGAGGACTTCTTTGACCGTTGAACACGAGCGAGAGCATTGTCAGCTGTCGTGTTCGGGATGTTCATTGCAATAAATTCATCCAACACATCACTAAAAGACAAGGTGTGAAAGTCCGGCCTTTGACGGATGACAGTGGACATGGCCTCGTTGTAGGACATGATGGCCTTTAGGAACTTACGCTTGATCCAAGTATCATCCACATCCTTGCTGCTATGATCCTTGAGGGAAACAGCGAGAGCGGTCACCCTTCTATAGAGCTCATGCAGTTCCTCATCGTCTATCATCACAAACTCATCTGACTAATCAAGGACAACTTCATAGTTTGACCGTTGAATGCTTGAGCTGCCCTTGTACATGGAGATGATGTGTTCCCAACACTCTTTAGCAACAGTGAAGGGCCATAGGTGAGGTAGGTCTTCAATAGGAATAACAGCTTGGAGTATGAACAAGGCGGGAGAATTTAGCTGTTTATCCGCTTGTTCTCTTGGAGTAAGATTGCGTGGATCATGAGGATAGTATCCTTCTTCAATGACTCTCATGATATTAATTGATTTGTGATCTAAATGAGACTTGATACTGAAAACCCAATTAGCAAAATCATTATTAACAAGTTTAGGAGGAGGACCAAGATTAACTATATGAGGTGGGTGCACCGGTCCTCCATAGACCACGGGAGGGGGAACTGAGGCAAAGCTCCCTGACCCATTAACTCCTTGAGAATGATTATCCTTGTCGGCACTAGCCCCCTCCTTACCGGAGTTGACATCCGATGTCGAGTTAGTGGGTTTGACCACTTGCACATCATTGGTAGACATTTTAAGAGTATTAAGGTAATCTTTGAACATGGATTGAACCTTGGTCACCATGGAGTATTTGAGTAAGGACAAGGCCTCATTCAAATCCTCGCGTGAGACCGTGATCACTCCCATGGCCTCGGGAAGTTCTCCCACATGCTCCCCTTCGCCAGCCATACTCTTCGGGTGGTGAAACCCTTAATAAAGAGACGTGGCTCTGATACCAATTGAAAGGATCGATATGGTTGACTAGAGGGGGGTGAATAGGCAACTAACACTTTTTAACTTTTCCTTAACAATTTAGGCATATCATCAAATAAGTTGGCTAGATGCAAATATATGAATAACCTATATGATGCTAACCACAACAAGTACACAAGCAAGCAAGGGATATAACACAATAAAAGCTTGCAAGAAGTAAAGGTGCGAGATGACCAAAAATGGAGCCGGTCGAGACAAGAATGTGTTACCGGAGTTCCTTCCCTTGTGAGGAAGCACGTCTCCATTGGAGCAGTGTGGAGGCACAATGCTCCCCAAGAAGTCACTAGGGCCACCGTATTCTCCTCATGCCCTCACACAATGCGAGATGCCATGATTCCACTATTGGTGCCCTTGAAGGCGGCGACCGAACCTTTACAAACAAGGTTGGGGAAATCTCCACAACTAAATTGGAGGCTCCCAACGACACCACGAAGCTTCACCACAATGGAATGTGGCTCCGAGGTGACCTCAGCCGTCTAGGGTGCTCAAACACCCAAGAGTAACAAGATCCGCAAGGGATTAGTGGGGGAATCAAATTTCTCTTGGTGGAAGTGTAGATCGAGGCCTTCTCAACCAATCCCTAGAAAATCAACAAGTTTGATTGGCTAGGGAGAGAGATCGGGCTAAAATGGAGCTTTGAGCAACAATGGAGTTTTGGGAAGGAAGAGGTAAGCTTGGAAGAAGACCTCCCTTTTATAGTGGAGCAAAATATCCAACCGTTATCCTCACCCTTAGCCCCGCGCGTGGCGGTACTACCACAACAACTACGGTACTACCGCAAGGGCTTGCGGTACTACCGCTGCCACTTGCGGTACTACCGCTTGCATGAAAGTAACAGGCTCAGGACGATTGCACTAGGAAACAAGCGGTAGAACCGCCGGAGCGGTACTACCGCGAGCCCATGCGGTACTACCGCACGGTCGACAAAGGCTAGCACTAGAGATGCACTGACATAAAAAATTACTTTCGTGCCTACCTCCGCAGAGGGCGAATCTACGAAAAAGTCTGGCATGGTAGTATCGGACATGGATCACGGTACTACCATAATAGGGCGGATGTAAAAAATTACATTTGTGCCTACTACCGCAAGCATATGTACCAGGGCAGGGGACAACGGTACTACCGCTCCACGGAGCGGTACTACCGTGGGCTCCTGCGGTACTACTGCTCCCTTGAGCGGTAATACCGCTGGCTACTAAAAGCAAACACCCCCGCAAGCTTTCACTTTGCATAGGAAAGAAAAACGAGCTGGAGCTCCATTGAAGCGAGGGAAAAGTGGTGCAATGGGATAGATGTGTATGTGTTGATTCCACCCAAACCTTTCCGAAGCGGACCCCCTCTTCATAGTACGGCTTTCCTACGACTCAAATCCACTGAAAGGAGACGTAGAGAACAACCGTCTTTGATTGGCTCTAAGGGGCACTGAATCGTCTTGTGCCTAGACATGAGATATCTGAAATGCTCAATGCACACGATTAGTCCGCAAAGGCATTGTCATCAATCACCAAAACCACTTAAGGAGAAATATACCCTTACACTTCCTACTGGGGAAAGTCCATTTGAACGACATACTTGAGGTGCTCTCTGGTGGGGGAAACGAGGAGCACACCTGCTCCAACACCCTGGAGTGAGAAAGCACAATCAAAGTACATGATCCAATCTTTGGGTGCTTCTTTTCCAGCGAGAATTGTCTCTGGAGCTTCTTCGTCTGGTGTGGGTGTCCATTCTACAATAAACTCCACCAACGCCCTACTTTGAATGGTGGAAGTGCTCTCATACTTCAATTCGAAACTTGACAACTCCAGTGCCCACTCAACTATCCTTCCAGTGGCTTCGGGGTTCCTCAATATACGATGTAGCGGGAAACAGGTAACAACCGTGATTTCATGGGCTTGGAAGTAGTGGCATAGATTCCTCGAGGCCATGATGAGGCCGAAGATCAACTTTTGTACTCCATAGTACCTTGACCTAGCCCCCTGTAACGGGGAACTGACAAGTACACGAGTCGCTGCACCATTTTCTTCTTCACCACCTCCTTGGATCCGTCGTTGTTCATTTGCTGAGGTTCCCCTTGAGCTGTATTGGGTCCTGCCACAGATATTTCTGTCTCGTCCCCGACAGCATTGGTCGCAATTGCTGAATCTTCATCCACTTCTCACCGCGCCACCAGCGTTGCACTAACCACTTGATTCATAGCTGCTAAGTACAACAAAATTAGCTCTTGCAGTTTAGGAGCGACCAAGGTGGGAGAAGAGGAAAGGTAATTTTTCAAGTCTTGCAGCGCTGCATCTGCCTCCGAGGTCCACTTCATCGGGCCAACCTTCTTCAAAATCTTGAATAATGGCAAGGCACGCTCAGTAGACTTGGAGATGAATCTACTCAATGCGGCAAAACATCCGGTCAAACGTCTGATATCCTTGATGGTCTTGGGTGCTTGTATCTGCTCAATTGCCTTGATCTTGTCGGGTTTGGCTTCTATTCCTCACTGAGTCACAAAGAACCCAAGCATCTTGCCGAATGGGACACCAAATACACACTTTTCAGGTTTGATCTTTAGGTTGATCTTGCGCAAGTTTGCAAAAGTTTCTTCCAATCCTGTATGAGAGTTGCTTTGTCTTTGGTCTTGAATACAATGTCATGCATGTAGGCTTCCATGTTTCGATGTAGTTGAGGTCCAAAACCAATCAGCACTGGTCTGGCGAAGGTTGAACCATCACTCTTTAACCCGAAGGGCATATGCACAAAAGAATACGTGCCACAGGGAGTTAGGAACACGGTCTTCTCCTCATCTTCTTTACTCATAAATATCTGGTGGTATCCAGAGTAGGCATCCAAAAAGGAGAGCTAGCCACATCCGGAGGTGGAATCAACAATCTGATCTATGCGTGGTAAGGGAAAAGGGTCCTTTGGGCAAGCCTTGTTCAAGTCAGTGAAATATATGCAAAGCCTCCATTTCCCATTCGCCTTGCGTACCACCACTCGGTTTGCTAACCAAGTTGGACGCAACACTCCTCTGACCAGACCAGCTGCTTAAAGTTTCTTGATTTCCTTGGCAATGAACTGTTGCCGCTCCAAGGCTTGCTTCCTAACCTTTTGCTTGACGGGTCGGGCATGAGGGCAGACAACAAGGTGGTGCTCAATTACCTCCCTGGGAACACCGGGGTTGTCAGATGGTTGCCAAGCAAACACATCAAAATTCTCCCGCAGGAAGGCAATGAGCGCGCTTTCCTATTTGTCAATAAGGGTAGCATTGATGATGAACGTACCACTAGTGCCTTCCAGCCTTGCCGGGACTTTCTTCATCTTAGGATAGGTGACCTTGGTATTCTTGCTAGTGGAACTCTCCGACAGGTCATCGTCAGGTGCTGCGCACTCCGGAGAGGTGCACTTCCTAGAGTCCTTGCCAACGTTCCTACTAGCCTTCTTCTATTTCTTTGATTCCTTGGCAGGAGCTGGGATTTCTGTGGCCTCAGGTGCTACCGCATCATGGTACATTTGGTCCACACGGATAACTACATTCTTCTTGTCGTATGGTATGGAAATGATTCCAATAGGCCCTGGCATATTTAAAGTATTGTAAGCATAATTAGATGCTGCCATGCATTTTGCCAAAGCTGCGCGACCAAGGATTCCATTGTAAGGCAGAGGAATCTCGGCTACGTCGAACACTATCCTCTATGTAAGGAAGTTCAATTCCTCGCCAAATGTCACATGCAAAGTGGTCTTTCCCTTGGGTCGTCTCTTGCCGGGGTTAATTCCTTGGAACGTACCCCTAGCTTCGAGATCTTCATCAAGGATCTACAGTTTCTCAGCCACTTTAGGGGAGATCAAGTTCAATCCCGTCCCTCTGTCAACTAACATCTTGGACACTTTGAGGTTGCGGATTGTCGGGGAAACCAACAATGGCAAGCATCCGACCGTGGTGGTACGGTCAGGTTGATCCTCTTTGTCAAAGATGGTAGGCGTGCAGGACCATTTGAGCAGCTTCCTAGATTCTGTAGTTGGTTCCACGACATTGACCTCGCGTGCCCACTGTTTGAGCTAGCGGTGAGAGGAATGCAAGGACGCACGCCCGTCAACACACATGACTTCGGTTGCTTTCTAAAACTCCCTGTCACTGGAATCCTCATCATCATCCTCATCCTCACTCACATCGTCTGTTTCTCTCTTCTCATGGCCTCTGGCGGGTTTTTCCTTTTTCTGTGGGGTTTTGCCGCGGTGGCCACCACTGCCATCACGACCCTTCTCGGAAGCATCGTCTTGGCCTCTTTCCTTGCCGCGTTTCTTGTATTCGGCCCTCTGCTTATCAACAAGTTGCTCGACTTGTTGGCATTCTTGGAGATCATGGCCCTTAGTGCGGTGAATTTTGCAGTATGGCCCATCGGACTTCCCGATCTTCGCAGCGGCAACAGCCTCCCAACAATCAGCGCACGTGGCAGCTCCCTTGCAGGGGTCTCAGCTTTTGCCTTCTTGCCCATACTGAGGTCTCCGGAACTCTCAACAGCCAACACTGCTTTTCCCTTACTATTCATGTTGCGCTTTCTGTTCCTTCCCTTCGGGTTGGGGACGTCGTCATCGTCATCAGAGTCAACTTTGACGCTTGCCTCCTCCCCGAGAAGTCGCCTTCCTTCTTCCACATGAGCACAATTGTCTGCCAAGGTGTAAAGCTCATTGATAGTCTTGGGGAGCTTGGCATTCATCTTGGCTTGTATCCTCCTATTGCGCATGTTCTAATGAAACATGGCAATTACTGTTGTGGGATGTATTTCTGGGATGTTGTGGTGTACTCGGATGAATCTCTGGATATACTTTCTCAAAGATTCTCCCTCCTTCTGCGGAAGGACCTGCAGATCATTGGGCTGGCCTGATTCTTGGTGACCACCCGTAAAGGCGCCAACAAACTCATTTCACAAATCAACCCATGATGAAATGGAATTCTCCGGCAGGTGCATCATCCACGATCTCACATTTGGCTTAAGTGCCAAAGGGAAATAATTGGCGAGCACCTTTTCATCTCTTCCTCATGCGTCTTGAACAACTATCGTGTATATGCCCAGGAACTCTGTCGGGTTTAGCTTTCCATCATATTTCTCGGGTAGCTCAGGCTTGAAAGCTCGGGCCAACGGCCAGCGGACCCGTCGTAGCTCACTAGTGAAGGCAGGGCAACCGACCTCATAAGGAAGGTACCCGCCAGCACTGGGTGCGGGGCCGCCAGTGTCTCGGCCATTGCGCCAGTCAGATTGATGGTGCACTTCCCGACGTCGCTCAATGGTGATGCACGTGTCTTATTTCCGCCGGTCTTCAAGGACACGCCTCTGATCCCGGTGGTCGCACGGGCCAGACGAGACTAGGGATGTCTCGTCGTGCTCGTCAGCATGTGAAGCTTGCTCCAGCTGCCTCTGGGTCTGTTGTCGTGGAGGGGATTGCACCATTGTTGTAGCCCCTTCGGCATGCTCGTCGGCTCGGGCTACTGCCGCCATTCGCGTACATCGCGATGGTTCCGCATGCCAGGATTTGTTGGATTCGATGAAGGAAATCAAACTCTAGATGATGGCTCTCCATTCATCCATCTTATCAGCTGTCAGCGGAAAGTTGAGCAGCATCTGGACTCGTGCCATGGCTTCCCCTGCCATGTCTGGCATGGCGAAAGAGGCGTACCGCGACGTCGCTCGACTCCTGGTGGGACCAAGAGGGGCGTCATCGCATTCTCGATGCCACGTGTCGCTTGCCAGGGGAGTCTGACGTGTAGGAGGACGAGCCCGCGAGTTTGCGGCCCTGCTCGGTGCTCCGTCTTGTTCTATACAAGGCGCACGCCCAGTAGCCTCTCCGACAATGGGCGTAGCTGAAGGGTCATGGCTTGCACCAGACTGGGCGCCGCCGAGGTGGCCGTGGTTGTCAGCGTGGCGGGGAGGTGAAGAATGGTCGTTTCCCTCGCCCACGGCGCTAGGGCCAAGCTCGCCAAGTTGTTGTTGCTGTGGTTGCTCCTCCCTGACGTCTCCTGCTCCATCTCCGGCTGTGAGGGACTGAACAGGGGTGCTGCCTGCACCGGCTGCATCGCCCATGATGCCTGCCTCACTTGCATCTACTGCGGTGCTGATGGCACCCGCGGCCACATGTGAGGGAGCCTTAGAAGTGGATGGATGCATGACTGCATTGGATTTCTTCTTGGGAGCCATTGTTGGAGAAGATGATGATGAAGATCGATGCACCGATCACAATCTTAGGTTCGCACCAACGCAATGCCCCCTACCTGGCACGTCAAAGATGTCAGGGAAGGATGCTCTCGATAACCTATGGGGCCATCGACCCCTTAGTGGTTCGGAAAGGTCGTGGATGCAAGCACAAAGAGCAGAGGTAGCGAGATGGCACAATGATCTACCGAGGTTCGGGACGCTGTGAAGCGTAAAACCTTACTCCTGCTTTGTGGGTGGATTGGTCAGGGGAACACGAAGAATGTGGAGCGCTCTAGCCCAGCAAGGATTGCCTTCCGGGGAGCTACTACATGAGTGCATGGGTTCAAAAGTACGAATCCTTAGCTAGGTTTCCTTGGGCCTCCTTTTATAGCACAAGGGGCAACCACAGTGATACAACAGACAATTGTCTGATGATTAGATAGCTAACTCTGGCACTTAGGACAAAATGACATAAATGCAGTCTAGGTGACGTGCGGGGGTGCATCCCCATCAAGCTTATACCACCGCTCTAGCTAACTATCGCACCACACCTTGACACGTGTATGGACGGGAGTGAAGGAGGCGTAATTCATCTTCCAGTGCGTCGCCACGTGCTTAGCGAGAGCCACTTAGCCACCTGGGGGCTCGACACCGCATTGATACGTCCATTTTGCATCATGTTTTATTGCTGTTATTTATAATGTTTTCATCCATAATAATGCTTTTTGGAGTAATTCTAATGCCTTTTCTCTCATAATTTTTAAGGAACACACCAAGAGGGAGAATTCTGGCAGCTAGAAATCTGGACCCGGAAAATCTACGTCAGGATACCTATTCTGCACAACTCCAAACAAGCTAAAACTTTAAGGAGATTTTTTATGGATTATTTAAGAATTATTGGAGCAAATAACTATCAGAGGGGGCCCACCAGGTGGGCACAATCCACCTGAGCACGCTAGGGAGCCCAGGCGCGCCCTGGTGGGTTGTGCCCTTCTCGGCCAACCTCCGGTGCCCATCTTCTGGTATATAAGTCATGTTGACCTAGAAAAAATAAGGAGTCTTTTAGGAAGAAGCGCCGCCGCCTCGAGGTGGAACTTCGGCAGGAGCATTTTTGCCCTTCGGCGGAGCGATTCCATCGGGGGAACTTCCCCCCTGGATGTCAAATCATC
Source organism: Hordeum marinum (assembly GCA_022496015.1). Taxonomy (NCBI): domain Eukaryota; kingdom Viridiplantae; phylum Streptophyta; class Magnoliopsida; order Poales; family Poaceae; genus Hordeum; species Hordeum marinum. The sequence goes on along the minus strand of CM039674.1, from coordinate 416,839,960 downwards.
GTCATCATCATCACCAACAACTCTCCCATCTTGGGGAGGGCAATCTTCATAAACATCTTCAACAACACCAACTCCTCTCAAACCCTAGTTCATCTCTTGAGTTCAATCTTGTTACTAGAACTATAGATTGGTGCTTGTTGGTGACTAGTAGTGTTGATTACGTCTTGTAGTTGATCACTATATGGTTTATTTGGTGGAAGGTTATATGTTCTGATCCATTATGCTATTGAATACCCCTCTGATCTTGAGCATGATTATTATTTGTGAGTAGTTACTTTTGTTCTTGAGGTCACGGGAGAAATCATGTTGCAAGTAATCATGTGAATTTGATATGTGTTCGATATTTTGATAGTATGTATGTTGTGATTCCCTTAGTGGTGTCATGTGAACGTCGACTACATGACACTTCACCATATTTGGGCCTAAGGGAATGCATTGTGGAGTAGCAATTAGATGATGGGTTGTGAGAGTGACAGAAGCTTAAACCCCAGTTTATGCGCTATTCCGTAAGGGACCGATTGGATCCAAAAGTTTAATGCTATGTTTAGAATTTATTCATAATACTTTTCTCATAGTTGCGGATGCTTGCGGGAGGGTTAATCATAAGTAGGAGGTTTTTCCAAGTAAGAGCAACACCTAAGCACCGGTCCACCCACATATCCAATTATCAAAGTACCAAACACGAATTAAACCAACATGATGAAAGTGACTAGATAAAATTCCCGTGTACCCTCAAGAACACTTTTCTTATTATAAGAGACCGCTTTGGCCTATCCTTTGCCTCAAAAGGATTGGGCTACATTTCTGCACTTCTTTTACTATATTCGTTACTTTCTCGTTACAAATTATCTTGCTATCAAACTACTTCGCTACTTACAATTTTAGCACTTCCAGACATTACCTTAGTGAAAACTACTTGTCGTTTCCTTCTGCTCCTCGTTGGGTTTGACACTCTTACTTATCGAAAAGAGCTACAATTGATCCCCTATACTTGTGGGTCATCAAGGCTATTTTCTAGCGCCGTTGCCGGGGAGTGAAGCACCTTTGGTAAGTGGAATTTGGTAAGGAAACATTTATATAGTGTGCTGAAATTTATTGTCACTTGTTACTATGGAAAACAATCCCTTGAGGAGTTTGTTCAGGGTATCTTCACCTCGTCCGGAACCACAATTAGCTACCCCTCAACCTACTGCACCTACTGAAAATATTGAATATGAAATTCCTTCGGGTATGATAGAACAACTGCTAGCTAATCCTTATGCAAGAGATGGAACTGAACATCCTGATATGCACTTGATATATGTGGAACAAATTTGTGGATTGTTTAAGATTGCAGGTTTACCCAGGGATCAAGTTATGAAAAAGGGTTTCCCTTTATATTTGAAGGGAAAAGCATTGGCATGGTATAGGCTATGCGATGATATTGGATCATGGAATTGAAATCGTTTGAAATTGGAGTTCCACCAGAAATTTTATCCTATGCATCTAGTTCATCGTGATCGGAATTATATATATAATTTTTGGCCTCGTGAAGGAGAAAGTATCGCTCTAGCTTGGGGGAGGCTTAAGTCAATGTTATATTCATGCCCCAATCATGAGCTCTCAAGAGAAATTATTATCCAGAATTTTTATGCTCGGCTTTCTCGTAATGATCAAACCATGCTTGATACTTCTTGTGCTGGTTCTTTTATGAAGAAGACTATTGAATTCTGGTGAGATCTTTTGGAAAGAATTAAACGCAACTCAGAAGATTGGGAACTCGATGAAGGTAAACAGGCAGTTATTAAACTTAAGTATGTTTGTGTTAAATCTTTTATGAATACCGATGCTTTTCAAAAGTTTAGCACTAAATATGGACTTGACTCTGAGATAGTAGCCTCCTTTTGTGAATCATTTGCTACTCATGTTGAACTCCCTAAGGAGAAGTGGTTTAAATATCACCCACCTGTTAAAGAAGAAATTAAAAAACCAGCACCAGTTAAAGAAGAAACTATACTCTATAATGTTGATCCAGTTGTTCCTTCTGCTTATATAGAGAAACCACCTTTCCTTGTTAGGATAAAGGAACATGCTAAAGTTTCAACTGTGGTTAACAAAAACTATATTAGAACACCTAAACCTAAAGAACAAATTAAAGTAGAACCTAGCATTGCTATGGTTAAAGATCTCTTGGAACAAGATATTGATGGGCATGTTATTTACTTCTGTGAAGAAGCTGCTAGAATTGCTAAACTTGATAGAAAAAATAACCATAGACCTGCTGTGGGCATGCCTGTTATTTCAGTTAAAATAGGAGATCACTGTTATCATGGTTTATGTGACATGGGTTCTAGTGTGAGTGCTATTCCTTACACTTTATATGAAGAGATTATGAAAGACATAGCACCTGCTGAGATAGAAGAAATAGATGTTACTATTAAACTTGCTAATAGAGACATTATATCTCCAATTGGGATTATTAGAGATGTTGAAGTCTTGTGTGGGAAAATAAAATACTCTACCGATTTTCTTGTTCTTGGTTCCCCACAAGATGACTTCTGTGCCATTGTCTTTGGTAGACCTTTCTTGAACACAGTTAATGCTAAGATAGATTGTAAGAAACAAACTCTAGGAGTTAGCTTTGGTGATGAGTCTCATGAGTTTAATTTTTCCAAGTTTAGTAGAAATCATCGGATGAATTAATTGGTCTTGCTTCTATTGCTGTACCACCTACTGATCCTTTAGAACAATATCTGCTAGATCATGAAGATAATTTACATATGCATGAAATAAATGAAATAGATAAAGTTTTCTTTGAACAACGACCTTTTCTTAAACACAATTTACCTATTGAAACTCTTGGAGGTCCTCCTCCACCTAAAGGTGATCCTGTGTTTGAATTAAAACAATTGCCAGGCACTTTAAAATTTGCTTATCTTGACAAAAAGAAGATATATCCTGTTATTATCAGTGCTAACCTTTCAGAACATGAAGAAGAAAGATTATTGAAAGTTCTAAGGAAGCACTGGGCTGCTATTGGATATACTCTTGATGATTTAAAGGGCATTAGCCCCACTCTATGTCAGCACAAAATCAATATGGAACCTGATGCTAAACCAGTTGTTGATCACCAACGTCGATTAAATTTGAAGATGAAAGAGGTGGTAAGAATAAAAATATTAAAACTTCTGGAAGCAGGTATAATCTATCCTATAGCTGATAGTAGATGGGTAAGTCCTGTTCATTGTGTTCCTAAGAAAGGAGGTATTACTGTTGTTCCTAATGATAAAATGAACTTATTCCACAAAGAATTGTTAGAGGCTATATAATGGTAATTGATTTTGGAAAATTAAACAAAAAAACTAGAAAAGATCATTACCCTTCGCCTTTTATTGATCAAATGCTTGAAAGATTATCTAAGCACACACACTTTTGCTTCCTTGATGGATATTCTGGATTTTTCACAAATACCTGTATCACAACCTGATCAAGAAAATACCACTTTTACTTGTCCTTTTGGAACCTATGCTTATAGACGTATGCCTTTTGGTTTATGTAATGCACCTGCTACCTTTCAAAGATGCATGATGGCTATATTCTCTGATTTTTGTGAAAAGATTGTTGAGGTTTTCATGGATGACTTCTCTGTTTATGGGAAGTCTTTTGATGATCGTTTAATCAATCTTGAGCGAGTTTTGCAGAGATGTGAATAAACAAATCTTGTCTTGAATTGGGAGAAGTGCCACTTTATGGTTAATGAAGGCATTGTCTTGGGTCATAAATTTTTTGAAAGAGGTATTGAAGTGGACCAAGCCAAGGTTGATGCAACTGAGAAAATGCCATGTCCTAAAGATATAAAAGGTATTCATAGTTTCTTAGGTCATGCTGGTTTCTACAAGAGATTTATCCAAAACTTTTCTAAAATTTCTAGGCCTCTTACTAATCTCTTGCAAAAGCATACCCCTTTTGTTTTTGATGATGATTGTCTTGAAGCCTTTGAAACACTAAAGAAAGCCTTAATTACTACACCTATTGTTCAACCACCTAATTGGAACTTGCCTTTTGAAATTATGTGTGATGCTAGTGATTATGCTGTTGGTGCTGTTCCAGGACAAAGAGTTGATAAGAAATTGAATGTTATTCATTATGCTAGTAAAACTCTAGACAGTGTTCAAAGAAATTACGCTACTACTGAAAAATAATTCTTAGCAGTTGTGTTTGCTTCTGATAAATTTAGACCTTACATTGTTGATTCCAAAGTAACTGTTCACACAGACCATGCTGCTATTCAATATCTTATGGAAAAGAAAGATGCTAAACCTAGACTTATTCATTGGGGTTTCTTGTTACAAGAATTTGATTTATATGTCATCGATAGAAAAGGAGCTGAGAACCCCATAGCTGATAACTTGTCTAGGCTTGAAAATGTGCTTGATGACCCACCACCTATTGATGATAGTTTTCCTGATGAGAAGTTAGCTGCAATAAATGTTGCTAATAGTACTCCTTGATATGCTGACTATGCTAATTACATTGTTGATAAATATTTACCACCCAACTTTACTTACCAACAAAAGAAAAAAAATTCTTCTATGATTTAAGACATTACTTTTGAGATGACCCACATCTTTATAAAGAAGGAGTAGCTGGTATTATTAGATGTTGTGTACCTGAGCATGAACAGGGACAAATCCTACCGAAATGTCACTCCGAGGCTTATGGAGGGCATCATGCTGGAGATAGAACTGCTCATAAGGTATTGCAATCTGGATTTTATTGGCCTACTCTCTTCAAGGATGCCCGTAAGTATGTCTCATCTTGCGATGAATGTCAAAGAATAGGTAATATCGTTAAGCGTCAGGAAATGCCTATGAATTATTCTCTTGCTGTTGAACCATTTGATGTTTCGGGATTTGATTACATGGGACCTTTTCCTTCCTCTAATGGGTATACACATATTTTGGTTGTTGTTGATTATGTTACTAAATGGGTAGAAGCTATTCCAACCAGTAGTGCTGATCACAACACCTCTATTAAAATGCTTAAGGAAGTTATTTTCCCAAGGTTTGGAGTCCCTAGATATCTAATGACTGATGGTGGTTCACACTTTATTCATGGTGCTTTCCGTAAAATGCTTGCCAAGTATGATGTTAACCATATAATTGCATCACCCTATCATCCTCAGTCTAGTGGTCAAGTTGGACTTAGCAATAGACAAATAAAATTAATTTTGCAAAAGACCGTCAATAGGTCCAGGAAGAATTGGTCTAAGAAATTAGATGATGCACTTTGGGCTTATAGAACAGCATATAAAAATCCTATGGTTATGTCTCCTTATAAAATGGTTTATGGAAAAGCTTGTCATTTGCCTCTTGAGTTAGAACATAAAGCATTTTGGGCAGTTAAAGAGCTCAATTATGATTTCAAACTTGCTGGTGAGAATAGGTTATTTGATATTAGCTCATTAGATGAATGGAGAACCCAAGCTTATGAAAATGCAACATTATTCAAAGAAAAAGTCAAAAGATGGCATGACAAAAGAATTCAAAAGCATGAGTTTAAAGTCGGAGAATATGTTGTTTTGTACAACTCTCGTTTTGGATTTTTGCAGGGAAGCTCCTCTCAAAATGGGAAGGCCCATATGTCATCGAGGAGGTCTACCGGTCTGGTGCCATCAAAATAAATAATTTCGAAGGTACTAAACCGAAGGTTGTCAATGGACAACGAATAAATCATTATATCTCATGTACGCCTATTAATGTTGAAAGTAATATTATCCAAACTTTGACACCGGAAGAACACATAAAAGAGTCCTTCCGAAACACTCTAGAATCGTGAAAAAAAGGAGGTACATGAGACGGTAAGTAAACGGACTCTGAAAAATCCGCAAAAATATTTTCTGTCAGTTTTGGAATATTTTAGAATTTTGGAAATAAATAAACTCCCAGGAAGCGCCCCTGGTGGGCACAAGACACCAGGGCGCGCCAGGCTTGCCTGGCGCACCCACGTGGGTTGTGCCCACCTGGGACACCTTCCATACTCCGTTTTTCTTCCATGTACTTGTCCTCCAAGATAAAAAATCTTTATATACTTCCTGAACCTGTTGATCACCGTATCGCAAAGAAATCCTCTGTTCTCTTTTTCCCTTGTTGTTTTCTGTCAGATCCCATCTACCATGGCTGCTTCAAGCTCCTCCAAGGACAAGTTCTTCAAGAATGTCATCAACCCATATCTTCGGGAGGTGGTGCAGCACCCTCATGTCATGGAGATGCATGAGGGGGTGCTGCACCTTCGCGATTTGCCCTATCCCAAGGGGACGGGAACCGTGGAGTCTAGGCTTGAAGCTATGGAGCAAGATGTCTTCTGGTGCAAGGGGAAGGTGGAGCGTGGACTCCATGCCAATCACCTCATGATCACGGACCTCTCCCGTGATCTCAAGGTGGATGGAAAGCCCATGAAGGACATCGTCTTCACCTTCAACGAGCAAATCAACTTCCTCCAAATCCAGATCTATGACCTCCATAACCAAGTCTTTGAATATGAGGCAAGGTTTAAAGGTATGAGTTTGGCTGCTAGTTGCAGGACCCGTGAGACTCACTCCTCCTCTCAGGATGGTGGACCACTGCCATGGAAATCCAAAGACAAGACTTCTACTTCACCACCATCATCTTCTTCACCACCAAAGGAGAACTGAGTATCGGGTATGGGCACTCCCCTTGGCTTCCGCCAAGCTTGGGGGAGGTGCTCCGATATCGTATCATCCCACTATCTTTTTGCTTCTACTTATCTTAGTTCAATCTTTTCCCTAGATGAAATAAAGTTCAGTTCGATCCTTTCTTATTTGAGAGTTTGCTTAGTGATCTATCATTGTAATCATGTGCAAGTTATATGATAAAGTTTAGTTTGAGTTTTTGCTTTCTTTACTTTCATGTTGCAAATAAAGAAAAGGAAATAAGAAAGAAATGAAAGAAAGAAAATTAATCAATAAGATCATATACTAATCCTATGGTAGGTGATGGCACCACATAAGGAAAAGTATAAGTAAGAAATTTTATTAGAGATTGACAAACATAGCATTAGTCAATGATGCAACTCATGAAAGAATTAATAAGGGAAGAGAAGATTCACATATAAATATACTATCCTAGAAATCTTTTGTGATTGTGATCCCTCATCAAAATATTATACGCCAAAATTGTTGACGTTGGACAAGGAAGACAACTTAATGGTTTATGTTTGTTTATATTCACATAGAAGTTATATTGTCATAGATCCTTTAACATGTGATGCTTGCCCCCTACCTTTGCTAGCCAAAAATTCCGCACTAAGTAGAGATACTACTTGTGCATCCAAAAATCCTTAAACCCAAATCCTATTTTCAAGAGTCCAACATACGTACCTATGGATTGAGCAAGATCCTTCAATATAGTTGTCATCGGTGCAATAAGGCAATAAAAATTGCTTCTAAAATTGTAAGATCATTTAGTGTAAGAGAAAATTAGAGCGTTGTACGAACTTGGATGACAAAGAATAAAAGCGACAGACTGCATAATAAAGGTTGTCATCTTAAGGGGCAATACAACGTGACGTTCTCTTGCACTAAGGGATTGAGCATACAAACAAATAAGTGCATGACAACCTCTGCTTCCCTCTGCGAAGGGCCTATCTTTTACTTTTATGCAAGAGTCAAAGTTTTTATCTATTCCTTTTATTTTTCTCCTTTGGCAAGCATCATGTGGTGAGGAAAGATCTAGGCACATATGTCTAGTTGAATATAGATAGCATGAGTTATTATTGTTGACATCACCCTTCAGGTGAGGATGTTGGGAGGCGAAACTATAAGCCCCTATATTTCTATGTGTCCGGTTGAAACGTTTTGCTCATGGGTATGAGGCGAGTGTTAGCAATCATAGAATACTATATGATGGTTGAGTATGTGGACCTTCTTAAAGGCTCCGATACGTGACCCTTCCTGAAAAGATGATGAATTGTAGTTGCAAAATTGACTGAGAACATAGTTTGTTAGTTTCTAATAGAGTTTTTTCTTTATACTTCGATTGTGTGATGAACTATTACTTATTCATGAGAAGTATATGATAAAAGTTCTATGATAAAAGTCCTATGTTTAATTTTGTTGATGTGATAATAATCAACATGATGCTTCTATGTCTGTATTTTGTTTTTATCGACACCTCTCTCTCAAAGCATGTGGACATGTTTTTCGATTTCGGTTTTCGCTTGAGGACAAGCGAGGTCTAAGCTTGGGGGAGTTGATACGTCCATTTTGCATCATGTTTTCTTGTTGTTATTTATAATGTTTTTATCCATAATAATGCTTTTTAGAGTAATTCTTATGCCTTTTATCTCATAATTTGCAAGGAACACACCAAGAGGGAGAATTCCGGCACCTGGAAATCTGGACGTGGAAAATCTATGTCAGGATACCTATTCTCCACAAATCCAAACCTGAAACTTCACAGAGATTTTTTATGGATTATTTAAGAATTATTGGCGCAAATAACTACCAGAGGGGGCCCACCAGATGGGCACAACCCACCTGGGCACGCTAGGGAGCCCAGGCGCGCCCTGGTGGTTTGTGCCCTCCTCGGCCCACCTCCGATGCCCATCTTTTGGTATATAAGTCATGTTGACCTAGAAAAAAATAAGAAGGAGGCTTTCGGGATGAAGCGCTGCCGCCTTGAGGCGGAACTTGGGAGGAGCACTTTTGCCCTCCCGCAAAGGGATTCCGCCAAGGGAACTTCCCTCCCGGTGGGGGAAATCATCATCATCATCATCACCAACAACTCTCCCATCTTGGGGAGGGCAATCTTCATCAACATCTTCAACATCACCAACTCCTCTCAAACCCTAGTTCATCTCTTTAGTTCAATCTTGTTACCGGAACTATAGATTGGTGCTTGTGGGTGACTAGTAGTGTTGATTACGTCTTGTAGTTGATCACTATATGGTTTATTTGGTGGAAGATTATATGTTCTGATCCATTATGCTATTTAATACCCCTCTGATCTTGAGCATGATTATTATTTGTGAGTAGTTACTTTTGTTCTTGAGGTCACGAGAGAAATCATGTTGCAAGTAATCATGTGGATTTGATATGTGTTCGATATTTTGATAGTATGTATGTTGTGATTCCCTTAGTGGTGTCATGTGAACATCGACTACATGACTCTTCACCATATTTGGGTCTAAGGGAATGCATTGTGGAGTAGCAATTAGATGATGGGTTGCGAGAGTGATAGAAGCTTAAACCCCAGTTTATGCGCTATTCCATAAGGGACCGATTGGATCCAAAAGTTTAATGCTATGGTTAGAATTTATTCTTAAAACTTTTCTTGTAGTTCCGGATGCTTGCAGGAGGGTTAATAATAAGCAGGAGGTTTGTTCAAGTAAGAGCAGCACCTAAGCACTGGTCCACCCACATATCAAATTATCAAAGTATCGAACACGAATTAAACCAACATGATGAAAGTGACTAGATGAAATTCCCGTGTACCTTCAAGAACGCTTTTCTTATCATAAGAGACCGCTTTGGCCTGTCCTTTGCCTCAAAAGGATTGGGCTACCTTGCTGCACTTTTTTTACTATATTCGTTACTTGTTCGTTACAAATTATCTTGCTATCAAACTACTTTGCTACTTACAATTTCAGCACTTGCAGACATTACCTTACTGAAAACTACTTGTCATTTCCTTCTGATCCTCATTGGGTTCGACACTCTTAGTTATCAAAAAGAGCTACAATTGATCCCCTATACTTGTGGGTCATCAGACATCGACAAGTGACTAGCATCGTGATGTGGTGGAGCGGTTTCTGATCATCTCGCGCCTGTCTGGGGATGTCCTGCCGGGTCTTCATGAAAGAGAGCGTGTCCTGGTCCCCGGCAAGCACCGGGGACGCGTCTGGCCGCTGCAGTCTAGACTTGCACGGCCACATCGAGCTTGTCGGAGTTTTGTCTTGAACGTTCGTCGGGTTTGTATCGATGTCGAAGGGTTCAACTACTACTGTCTGTGCATAAGTCAGGGGCACTGGGTACCGATACGTCTAGGACGTATCTATATTTTTTCTTGTTCCATGCTGTTATATTATCATTCTCGTATTTCTTCTTCAAATCTTTGGTTTAGTTAGGCCAACTAGATCAATTTTTCTTGCCATGGGCAGAGGTGCTTTGTGATGGGTTCGATCTTGCAGTGTTCTTTCCCAGTGACAGAAAGGGCAGCAAGACACGCATGTATCTTTGCGATGAAGGATAACAAGATGGGGTCTATTCCTACATGGATAGATCTTGTCTACACCATTTCATCGTTCTTATTGCATTACTCCATTTTTCCGTGAACTTAATACACTAGATGCATGCTGGATAGCGGTCGATGTGTGGAGTAATAATGGTAGATGCAGGCAGGAGTCGGTCTAATTATCTTGGACGTGATGCTTATATAATGATCATTGCCTTGGATATCGTACTGACTGTTCAATTTTCTATCAATTTCCCAACATTAATTTGTTCACCCACCATGCGCTATACTCATGAGAGAAGCCACTAGTGAACCCTACAGCCCCCGGGTGTACTTCTCCATCATCTTGCTTTCCGATCTACATTTTTGCACTCTTTGTTTTCCAATCTACAAAACCAAAAACCCAAAAATATATTGCTGCATATTTACTCTTTCTATTTTGTGTTCTTGAGAGATCTATCTCTCCTATATATCACTACCTAATCTATCTTATTACCGTAGAGAGATTGACAACCTCTCTTTCGCATTGGGTTGCAAGTATTTGTTTGTTTGTGTGCATGTGTTGCTTATTGGGTGTTGGTGATCCTCCTAATGGTTTGATAACCTTGGTTTCATAACTGAGAGAAATACTTACCGTCGTTGTGCTGCATCATCCCTTCCTCTTTGGGGGAAATACCGACGCAGTCTCAACCCACGTCCAAGGAATTTTTGGCACCGTTGCCGGGGAGGAAGCATCATCATCTACCAGGTTCCTAATCACAAATCTCATCTCCTTTCAATTACATTATTTGCCATTTGCCTCTCGTTTTCCTCTCCCGCACTTCACCAATATGATGTTTTATTCGCCCTCTTTTTCATTTGCCCTTTTTCTTGCCAGATCTCTTCCTTGTTTGCAATCTTGTTTGCGTAGTCACGATGACTCAAGAGAACACCAAGTTGTGTGATTTTTCCAACACTAATAACAATGATTTTATTAGTACGCCTATTGCTCCTCCCGCCACTAGTGCGGAGTCTTGTGATATTAATGCCGCTTTGTTGAATCTTGTCATGAAAGATCAATTTGCCGGTAGTCCTAATGAGGATGTCTAGTCCCATCTAAATACTTTTGTTGAATTGTGTGATATGAAAAATAAAAAAGATATGGACAATGATATTGTGAAGTTGAAACTATTTTCTTTTTCCTTGCGGGATCGTGCAAAAATTTGGTTTTCCTCTTTGCCTCGCAATAGTATCGATTCTTGGAAAAGTGCAAAGATGCTTTTATCACTAAGTATTTTCTGCCCGCAAAACTTATTTCCCTTAGGATGCAGATCATGAATTTTAAGCAACTTGAGCATGAACATGTTACCCAATCTTGGGAAAGAATGGAGTTGATGCTAAGAAATTGTCCACACATGGTTTAAATCTTTGGATGATCATACAATTTTTTTCTGCGGGATTGAATTTTGTCTCTAGAAATCTTTTAGATTCCACCATGGGTGGTACTTTTATGGAGATTACTTTGGGTTTTCTAGATAATATCATGGCTAATTATTCTCAATGGCATACCGAAAGGGCAGCTACTAGTAAAAAAGTTAATTCGATAGAGGAAATTAGTACATTGAGTGATAAAGTTGATGCTTTGATGAAATTGGTTGCTAGTAAAAATGCTCCTATTGATCTTAATGATGTACCTTTGTCTACTTTGATTGAGAAAAATAGTGAATCCGTAGATGTGAATTTTATCTCGCACGACAGTTTCAATAACAGTGCTTTACAGGTAATTTTAATCCTAGGCCTTTTCGTGGAAATTCCTCTAATAATTATGGTAATTCCTATGGTAATTCTTCTTACAATAATAATATAATCACCTCTGATCTTGAGAGTAATATTAAATAATTTATCAATGCGCAAAAGGCTTTCAGTACTAAGAAAACCTAATTAAGATTGATGATATGTCGACAAGCATTGATAGAATTTCTCATGATGTTGAAAATCTCAAGTTGAAAGCTTTTGTGCCTAATATTTATGAATCTATTAAAGCTTTATATGTCTCTATGGATAAAATTAAGAAAAATAACCGCTATGCTTAGAGCTGAAAGAGAAATCTTAGAAAAATCATCTTCTAATAATTGCCGTTATAAAAACGATGAAGATCTTACAGTGATTGGTGTTTCTTATATTGATTCTTTGCTTAGTAATATTAAAATTAATAATGAAGGGACTGAAGAAGAGTCAACTTTAGGTAGAAGGCGTCCCAATAATTTGGAGGGTCTTGTTGAAAATTTTGATAAAAGTGGGTTTGAAGAGGTCAAAACTTTAACTAGTGATGTGTCCACTATCTTGGATTGCAAGGAATTTAACTATGATAGTTTCTCTTTGATTGAGTGCATTTCTTTGCTGCAATCCATGTTGAATTCATCCCATTATTATGAGCAAAATAAAGCTTTTACTAAACATATCGTTGATGCCATGATGAAATCTTTTGAAGAAAAGTTGGAGTTGGAGATTTCTATTCCTAAAAAATTGCATGATGAGTGGGAACCTACCATTAAGGGCAAGATTAAAAATTATGAATTATTTGCTTTATGTGATTTGGGTTCTAGTGTTTCCACGATTCCAAAATCTTTATGTGATGTGCTTGGTCTTACCAACATTGAAGGACGCTCTCTGAATTTGCACTTGGAGGATTGTACTACTCAAAAGCCTTTAGGAAGAATTAATGAAGTTCTTATTCTTGCAAATAGGAACTATGTGCCCATTTATTTTATTGTTCTTGATATTGATTGCAATCCGTCTTGTCCTATCATACTTGGTAGACCATTTTTACACACTATAGGTGTCGTGATTGATATGAAAGAAGGCAATATTAAGTTTCAATTTCCCTTGAGAAAGGGTATGGAACAATTACCTATAAAAAGAATTAATCCATCATATGAATCAATCATTAGGGCATCCTATGGATCCAAAACCAAAGATGACAACACTTGAATCTATCTATTATGCCTAGCTAGGGGCGTTAAACGACATCGCTTATTTGTAGGCAACCCAATGAATAAATAAATTTTTGCTTTTTCCTTTATGTTTTTGAGTGTGGACACAATTATGCTTCTGTTATGATTGTGTTTTTATGATTTATTTTTTGTTTGTGCCAAGTAAAGCCTTTAGGATGATTCATAGGATGAGTACAAGTGATGTTGAATCTGAAACAGAAACTTTGTGTCTAGTATATGAATTTTCATTTATTTTTTCTGGAATGTGATATTGAGATGAAATTTTACCACAGTGTTTATATATAAATTATTTATGTTTTACATATTTTTTAATAATTTTTAGAGTTCCAAAAGTATGGGTAGAGTACAGATTACTACAGACTGTTCTGTCTGAAATAGATTCTGTTTTTGTTTCATTGTGTGCTTGTTTTGATGAATCTATGGTTTGTATTGGGGGTATAGGCCATGGTAAAGTTAAAATACAGTATTTATAATTCAATAACAAAATATCAATGGGTTTTTAATAGTACCTAAAGTAGTTATTTACTTTCTTATACTAACGGATCTCACGAAGATTTTGTTGAGTTTTGTGTGATTGAAGTTTTCAAGTTTTTGGTGAGATCACAATGGATGAAGGAATAAGGAGTAGCAAAAGCCTAAGCTTGGGGATGCTACCGCACCCCCAAGATATATCCAAGCGATACAATCAACTAAGCTTGGGTATGCCCCCGAGTGGCATCCCCTCTTTCTTCTAACAACCATCGGTATTTTACTTGGAGCTATATTTTTATTCGTCAAATATCATGTGTTTGCTTGGAGCGTCTTGCATCTTTGCTTGCTTTGTTTGTTAGTTTTTCCTTTGTATCCTTTCTGCACACACCTATTTGAGAGAGCCAAAATTTTGGTATCATTTGTTAGAATTTCTCTATGTACTTCACTTAAACCTTTTGAGCCATAGAAATTGCTCTAGTGCTTCAGTTATATCTTTTGAGCATGGTGTGCTTGGAGACTTTTGTAGAAATACTCTCATGCTTCTCTTAGATTAATTTGAGAGTTAGTAAATTTTGAAGAAATCCTCTCATGCTTCACCTATACCTTTTTGAGAGACGAAATCTTTATTCTCATGTGCTTCACTTAAATTTGTTTGAGCTTGCCAAAAAGCAATGGAAATATATGAAATTAGTCCCAAGGTGATAGATATCCAAGGAGGATATAATATAAACTTTCATGAAGATCATTGGACAAATTAAAACTTGATTCCTTGTAATCGTTTTGAAACATGATGATAGCAATATGTGAGTCATGTTGATGAGTAATTATGCTTAGTAGGAATATTGGTGTTAAGGTTTGTGATCCCCTATGCATACACGAAAGTCAATAGTTATGCAATGAAGTTACATCCTACTTGTGGTGCATTATTCGGTGTTAGTTATGTTCAATGCTCACTTATGTGAATTTTCATTTCTTGGTTTGGTTGCTTCCCAATCTATTTGCTAGCCTTCAATTGTACTAAGTAGAAATACTACTTGTGCATCCAAAATCCTTAAACCAAGTTTTTCCTTATGAATCCACCATACCTACCTATATGCGGTACTTCCATGCCATTCCAAGCAAATTTGTATGTGCCATCTCTAAATTTTCAAACTAAATTTTCTCTTTTGTGTGCTCGTATCGCTCATGAAACGGTGGGGAGTATGCAATATTTTTCCACGCTAGATGTGTTATTCTCAAGATGAGTGTTTATTCACTTGTCATTGCACGAGAGTGCGGCAGTAATACGGATTCTCATTCCCAAAATGAAAACAATTTTTTTACTTTATGTTGTCAAATAATAAATTCCTTGGAAAGTGTTGGTATGGAAGGCAACCGTGGATATGACCTGCCATGGAAAGTGAAAGTTTGGTGAAAAAAAGGAATAAACTTTGTTTTCTGTTTGGGAACCGCCTATGATATATCTAGCATGGAAAGTATTGTGATCTACTTTATCGTTTTCGTTGACAGGAAAAGCATGCCACCCAAAATATTTTTCTCTCTGAATTTAAACCTCGAGCTCTGGCACCTCTACAAATCCCTACTTCCCTCTGCGAAGGGCCGATCTATTTACTTTATGCAATTTTTATTTTTTGATTTGAGTCTCCATCTTCTCTTATAAGCACCAACTAGGGGGCACTATGATCGTACTTGAGCATTGGGCATAGCTATTATTTGAGCGTGTTTCATGAATGGATCAATGATTGAGCCTGATGGTCCAAGGATAACTTTCTTTAGTATTGATATTTTGAAATACATAGTTGTTTGTTGACATGCTTGAGTATTGAAGTCATTATGCTAAAACTAGACTATTGCTTTGAATCATTATAAGTCCAAATGTCGATGCTATACAAAAGAAAATAATATGATGAACATGTTAGGTAGCATTCCACATCAAAAATTCTGTTTTTATCATTCACCTACTCGAGGACGAGTAGGAATTAAGCTTGGGGATGTTGATACGTCTCCAACGTATCTATAATTTTTGCTTGTTCCATGCTGTTATATAATCATTCTTTGATGTTTTACCATAATTTTACTACCACTTTATATCATTTTTGGGACTAACCTATTGACATAGTGCCAAAGTGTCAGTTGCTGTTTTTTGCTTGTTTTTTACTTTGTAGAAAATCAATACCAAACGGAGTCCAATCGCGACGAAACTTTTTGGAGATTTTTTCTAGACCAGAAGACACCCAATGGACCAAAGAAGTGCCGAGAGAGTGGGCCGAGGAGACAACAACCAACCAGGCCGCACCAGGGGGGCCCCGGCGCGCCCTGGTGGGTTGTGCCCTCCTCGTGACCCCTCTCCACCGCCTCTGATGCCTATAAATTCCTAAATATTCCCAAAGCCCTAGGGGAGTCAACGAAACACAATTCCAGATGTCGCAATTTCCAGCACCTCGAGATCCAATCTAGACACCATTAGAGATGGGGTTCATCTTCATCATAGGTGCCTCTCCGATGATGTGTGAGTAGTCCATCATAGACCTACGGGTCCGTAGGCAGTAGCTAGATGGATTCCTCTCTCTCTTTTATGATTTTCAATACAATGGTCTCTTGGAGATCTATTTGATGTAAACTTTTGCGGTGTGTTTGTTATTATCCGATGAATTTTGAGTTCATGATCAGTTTCTATCCTCGAATATTATTAGAGTCTTACTTGATCTCTTATATGCATGATTACTTATAGCCTCGTATTTCTTCTTCGAATCTTTGGTTTAGTTAGGTGAACTAGATCGATTTTTCTTGTCATGGGAAGAGGTGCTTTGTGATGGGTTCGATCTTGCGGTGTTCTTTCCCAGTGACAGAAAGGGCAGCAAGATACACATGTATCGTTGCTATTAAGGATAACAAGATGGGGTATATTCCTACATGAAGAGATCTTGTCTACATCATGTCATCGTTCTTACTGCATTACTCCGTTTCCCATGAACTTAATATACTAGATGCATGCTGGATAGGGGTCGATGTGTGGAGTAATAGTGGTAGATGCAGGCATGAGTCGGTCTACTTATCTTGGACGTGATGCCTATATAATGATCATTGCCTTGGATATCGTCATGACTATTCGATTTTCTATCAATTTCCCAACAGTAATTTGTTCACCCACCGTGCGCTATACCCATGAGAGAAGCCACTAGTGAACCCTACGGCCCCCGGGTCTACTTTTCCATCATATTGCTTTTCGACCTATGTTTTTGCACTCTTTGTTTTTAGATCTACAAAACCAGAAACCCAAAAATATATTGTTGCATATTTACTCTTTCTATTTTGTGTTCTTGAGAGATCTATCTCTCCTATCTATCACTACCTAATCTATCTTATTACCGTAGAGAGATTGACAACCTCTCTTTCGCGTCGGGTTGCAAGTATTTGTTGTTTGTGTGCAGGTGCTGCTTATTGGGTGTTGGTGATCCTCCTACTAGTTCGATAACCTTGGTTTCATAACTGAGGGAAATACTTACCGTCACTGTGCTCCATCACCCCTTCCTCTTTGGGGAAATACCGACGCAGTCTCAAGCCACGTCAGGTACCCCTGTCCTAGTGCACCGATACCGTGGAAGCCTCCCAGCCATCCCCCGTCACCGTTGATGTTGCACACGTGCAATCCCCCCGACAGATCTCGTCATCGGCCAAGTCACCCATGTCATCGCTCCAGGTACCACCGCGCATGTTTGCAAGCGGCAGGGCAACGTCGTCGTGCAAAGTGGAAATTCAATGGGCTCCACCGGGAAGGCACGCGCGCCCAGTGCCGCCACCGCTGCGCGATCTTCCCGGCCTCCGCCAGAGAAGAAGGGCGTGAAGTGCAAGAATGTTCCTACCAAAAGGCCGGCCACTTAATCTTCTCATTCCGCCCCGGCTAGAGGTAACACGACGATGCCCTTCAACGGTGTTGCTTCCACCGCAAGCGAGATGTTCGATGAAATGGCCAGAAGGTATGCTTCTTTGATTTCTTCAGTAGCTCATGACTTGATGATACTCATTGTAGCTCCGGTTCAAGAGGTATTGGCGAAGGATTGAATATCAATTATTACGCATGGCGGCAAGGTATCGCAATAGGACTCCACGCACCTTTCGGTCACTCCAAGGTCACTGGGACATGATCAAGCCGATTTGTAGCTGTTGGGCAGCTTTCTTGGAACAAGTTCGCAATCCACCTCCAAGTGGAACCGTGGAATCCGACTATGTTAGTTCGTTTTCATGGCCCAAGTTGTGCAAATCATTTGTAGCATTTGAAGTGATTGCATCATTTGACGTTGTTTTAATTGTGTAGGAACAAATTTCCCTACAAAGATACAAAGACTTGGAAGCTTCTGAAGGATTTTTTTAAACTAGATCATTATTGGGAATTGCTAAAATAGTGTGAGAAGTGGGAGTTGATTGATAAATAATCCCCACCGAAGAGAGGTTCACTCACGAACATGGATGATGGTGAAGATGATGATGGCTCACGAAACTTGAACAAGCCTGATGGAGACAAGAAAACAAGGGAGAAGATCAAGAGGGAACACGAGGCATCGACCTTGCGGGAGAAGATAGGTGCCATCGTGCAATCAAATGAGTTGATGTTGGAGAAGACATTGGAGGCAAAGAAAGAGTTGGCGGAGAAGAAGGCACGAGAGAAGCAATAGAAGTGGCAATTGCTCAGAGATGACCTGACACCTTCGCACGCATGGATATATGAAAAACTTTTACATGCCGATAAACTTTGCCAAGCGGGACCGTGGTAGAGAGGAGGTGATGCATCAACGCATCGGTGGTTATGTGGACGACGGGGTCAAAGACATGATAGATGATGTCATTGCTACAGAGGCGACACATGCGACACCTTAAGACAATGATCTAGAAGAGCCGGAGGAGCCGGGGGAACCGGAGGAGCCGGAGGCAACCATAAAGTCTTTCTTGGAGATCTTGGCTTCGTCAAAGAAGCCTCTTTATGCGGGTGCCAAACTCTCTCAGCTAGATGCCATCTCGCGACTAATGGCAGTTAAGGCTGAGTACGGCTGTAGCCAAGCTTGCATCAAAGCATTTCTGGGAGTATGGGCTAACAGTCTTCCCGATGGTCATGAACTACCGGAAAGCATGTACGCCACAAAGAAAATCATGAAGACACTCTCTATGGATTATGAGAAAATACATGTCTATCCAAAGAATTGCCTTTTGTTTAGGCACGAGTATGTGGATGACAAGTATTGTAGGAAGTGTGGTTCCTCTCAGTACCTTGAGGTGGTCGGTAAGGATGGTCAAAAGAGGCAGCTACGCATCCCCTCAAAGGTTCTTTGATATCTTCATTTCATAAAAAGATTGCAATGCCTTTTCATCACGGAGGAGTCTGCCAAGATGATGAAGTGGCACAAGCAAGGGAAAAGGTACCATCCAAACAAAATCGTACATCCATCGGGAGGTGAAGCATGGAAGTCATTCAATAAAGAATACCTCGAGGAAGCAACGGAGGATGGGAATGTCAGAGTTGCAATAATAGGTGATTGGGTCAATCCATATGGTATGTCGTCCAATTCAGACAACTATTAGCCCGTGTTTTTTATTCTGCTCAATCTCCCTCCCGGTGTCCTAATGCAACGCGGCACCATGTTCTTGTCACTGATCATTCCAGGGCCTGAATACCCGGGGAAGAATTTGGGCGTGTTAATGCAGCCGCTAGTGGATGATTTGCACCATTCTTGGTACTTCCCAAGGTTGACATACGACCGACATTTGCAGAAAAATTTCTTGATGAAAGTTTGGTTGATGTATTGCGTTCATGACTTTCCCGGCTATGCCCTATTCTGCGGATGGTGTACAAGTGGTAAGGTGCCATGCCCAGTGTGCATGCAGGCTCTACGTTTTATTTGGCTGCAGAAGGGTCACAAGTATGTAGCCTTTGACCAGCACCACCAGTTCCTCCCTTCAGACCATCCAGACAGGGAAGACAAGAAGAACTTCACGAAAGGTCGGGTTTTCCATGAAGTAAACGAGATTCCAACATTTTTGGGGGCAGATGTTCTTGCTCAGCTGAAAGCTCTCAAGCCTGAAGTCAAAGGGAAAGGCAAAGGCAAACGCTTTGAGGGATATGGTGAGACACACAACTGGACTCACATTAGCCCCTTCACGAAGCTTCCCTATTTCAAGGACCTCAAATTTCCTTATGACATTGATGTGATGCACACCGAAAAGAATGTCGCAGAGTCCCTTTTTCGCACGATCCTCAACATTCCTGATAAGACAAAGGATAACGTTCAAGCTAGAGCCGATCAACAAAAAAATTGTGGTATACCACGTCTAAACATGCAACCTCCCACAGGCGGTCAAAAAAACTGGTTCAAGCCAAAGGCTGACTTCATCCTTAAACCGCCAAAAAGGAAGGAGGTACTTATGTGGCTCAAACACATTGTGAAGTTCACTGATGGTTATGCATTGAATATAAGTAATGGAGTCAATCTTACAACGGGCAAAGTCAACGGGCTCAAGAGTCATGACTATCATGTATGGATTGAGCGGTTAATGCCAGTGATGGTTCGAGGCTATGTCCCCAGGAGTGTCTGGCGAGTGCTTGCGGGGCTAAGCCATTTCTTTCGCACGCTTTGTGCTAAAGAATTATGTCCCGAGGTGATTGGACAATTGCGTAAGAAGGCACCAAAGTTGATATGCAAGCTAGAGAAGACCTTTCCGCCAGGCTTCTTTACTCCGATGACACATCTCATTTTACACCTCGCGAAAGAGGTATTGTTGGGGGGCCCTGTTCACAATCGTTGGCAGTACGGCCCTGAGAGACGGAACAAGCATCTCCGAAAGAAATGTGGAAACAAAGCTAAGATTGAAGCTTCCATAGCTGAGGCAGTTATCCTTGAGGAGGTGTCAAACCTCAGGACATCGTACTATCCAGACCACGTTCCCAGCCTGCATAATAAGGTGCCTCGATACAATACGGAAGAGCCCAAGTATAAACCCAAGCTTGATCTATTTAGCGGGCAAGGTGGCAGGGCCGGGTGCTCGAAATCTTATAACATGCCAGAACAAGAGTGGGAGGACATCATGTTCTATGTCTTGCACAACATCAAGGAAATTGAGGAGGAGTGGATGAGGTAATACCACCACACCATTCCTTTATGTCTTGCACAACATCATGTTCTATGTTCTCTTAGTCTAGGCCTAAACACCGCTTTTCTTCTTTCAGCCAATTCATTTATGAGGAGTGGAAGGGAATGATTGATCCTACTCAGGCGGAGGCACTTACTCTTCTTCGGCATGGAAACCCTAGAAGGCAAAATTTTGTTGCTTGGTTCATGGCTAAAGTAATTTTTCACATTCCCCTATTAAATACCTAGTTGAACATTTTATTAGTTAACCAAAAAAATTCAATTAAACTTGTAGGGAAAAGATCGGAACATATCTATGGATGACGAATTGAGATGGGTTTCCATGGGTTTTAACCCTTCGGTCATGACATGTGAAAAGTATGATGTGAATGGGCATCGATTCCATACAGAGGAGCACAAGAACAACCGGCCTGATCCCAAAACTATAAATATTGGAATGTACACCCCATGTCAAAATGGAGTTCAGTATTACGAAAGGGTAGGAAAAATATACGAGATTTCCTTCAGTCGTGGCCGCGAAACCCTAAGTCTCCCTGTGTTCAAATGTCGATGGTTCGACCCAGTAAAGGGGCTGAGACATATGCCTTCGTATGGTTTGGTCGAAGTTAAACCATCAACCGTCTATGCTGGAGCCGATCTCTTTATTGCGGCTACCCAAGCCACACAAGTTTATTATCTGCCTTACCCATGCCCGAAAGAATACCTAAAGGGTTGGGAAGTTGTGTTCAAGGTGTTGCCACATAGTAAGTTACCGGACCCGAACGATGACGATTATTACAACATAACCCCATGACGTACGAGGGAGTGTTCTTTCAAGAGAAATCTGATGCTGCTGCTGCTGATGTGGTCAGAAGCGATTATGATGACTCCTTGGGTGATGATGATGTGGATCCAAACGATGACGATGCACGGAATGATGGTGAGACCATTGTTAATGAAAAAGACATACTTATGC
The DNA here is from genome assembly GCA_022496015.1 of Hordeum marinum. NCBI lineage: Eukaryota > Viridiplantae > Streptophyta > Magnoliopsida > Poales > Poaceae > Hordeum > Hordeum marinum. Next base: position 416,818,170 of record CM039674.1, on the reverse strand, counting down.
TAGAAAAGTTGTTAAATGAAGACGATGGCAACGAGGAAGAGCCCCCACCTCCGTCCGACAATGAAGATGATATGTGTGATAGTGATACTGACAGTGATGATTCATATGGGTCCTAGCAGATGTACGTTTCATGTCTTTTTACTATGGTTTATTAATATGCTTATTTATCAATGTCTTTTTTATATGTTTTTTTCTTCCTTATTTTTATATTAATTGTTTATTCTCTTCTCAATGTAGGTTTGCTAAGCATGGGCAAGGGCAAGGCCAATGGCACGGGTTTACTAAGCAAACTCAAATCGATTACTAGTCAGAGTGGCCGAGCCCATAATATTCCGTCTCGACTACTTGAGGATGACTCCTCATAGGGAGGTAAAGTGAGAGGTGCCCCTAGAGGTGTAGGGGGTGCGGGGAGAGCCCCTAGAGGTGGAGGGGGTGCGGGGAGAGCCCCTAGAGGTGGAGGGGGTGGTCGGGGCCAGAAACAACGCTCCCTCACCGACTTAGGGGTGCCTTTTACAAGGCCCTCTTGTAGTGAGGTACCCTCCTCTAGTGACATACCCTCCTGTAGTGAGGTACCTCTACTGAGGAGGAGGAGTTTCGCGGGGAGGGGGAGGAGGTTGGTGGTGGCAGGGAGGAGGAGGAGGTTGGTGTTGGCAGGGAGGAGGAGGAGGTTTGTGGTGGCAGGGAGGGGGAGGAGGTTGGTGGTAGCAGGGAGGGGGAGGGGGTTGGCAACAACAAGGGGTGGCTGCGTGGTCGAGCAAGACCCCCCCCCCCCCGAACCTGATACGAGGAGCAGAAGTGGATCATTACGCCAAAGGGGAAAGAGTAAGTGCCTCTTAATCATATTTTAATTCTTTTGCTTGTAAACATGCTCATATTTTCTATCTTTTGTAGGGGATGGGAGGTTCCTCCAAAAGCCCGTGTTTCGAACGGTGTCATCACTATCTTGCTGAAGGAATATTGGTCGGGGTTGTTCATTCCGGACCCAGTCAAGCACCCGGAGTACCGGGTTTTGGCTATGACCTGGAACCACTACAAATTGGCTACCCATGCGGACTATCCGACACATGCTAAGGCCATGGAAACAAATTTTTGGGTAAGTTCTCTTCAGAAGCATGTGTCTTGATTTTCGTCCATAGTTTTCCATCGAATGGTTTGACTCATGGCTTCTTCCATTCTGTTTTCATCAATAACTTTAGAAATACTATCGAGCTCTTGAGGAGAACAAGCCCATTGCCAAGAAGCTGTTTCAGAGAGCTGCAAAGAAGCAGGCCTGCCAGATCCAGTACGAGGTGTGCTGGGTGGCCATCTTGCAATATTATTACAACTATCGTGACATGAAGATGCCCAAGGATTTCGCGCGAGAGGAGAAGCTTACCTTGACTAAGGAGCAATACATGTTGGTAAGTATAACAGACTTTTCATTCCGATGTTTGTGTTAAATTTCATTGTTTCGTGTCAACATGCCACTATGCTTTCATTATGTAGGCATGTTCTTGTTGGTGTTATGGAAAAAAGGAATCATGGGAGGCATTGGTTGATACATGGCTCGGTGATGATGAAAAGTGGGCTGCTAAAAGCATCCAAAACCGGGTTAATCGAGGAAATGACGGAACACATATTCAGGGACACCGGAACCATTGGGGCCACAAGAAAGTTCGGGTATATCTATGTACATGAAACATTTTTCTTCTTCTATGTATGACTAACCTCTGTTTGGTGCTTCTTGGTGGTGCAGGAGGAGAAACTGAAGCGGCCTCTCTCAGACATGGAGGCGTGGGAGCTATCCCATGTGCGCAAGGAAGGCAAGGGCAAGTACTACGGAAACTCCGGCGAGCACCTTGAGACCTACAAGAAGGTGTATGATCTGTACAATCCTGACACACCTGACCCCATAAAAGAGGCTACGGAAGACATGGCGGTGGACGGAATAGGGCCGAAGAGTCATGGTCGACAGCGAGTTCTAGATGCCGTGGTCACTCCTTCTATCTCCTACACATAGCTCCGAGTTACCAACCCGAGCCTGAGCCCGCAGCGGAGGACGACAAGTGCACACTCAATGTCCCTCCTAGCCCAGCAGCACTCTGTAAGAATTTTCCTTCTTATCTTCTTTTTTCTCATTTTATTTTCAACACCAAGATGTTCTTATGAGTTTCATCATGTTATATTGAAGGCCTACATGGAGTACCAACGTCAGGAGACCATGCCGTGGAACGCGAGACTTGCAGCAGTCTCGGACCACGCCAATCGCATGATGAAGGTTAGTTTAGCCCCTTTCATTTGACTTTCACATTTTCATTCTCATTTCTTCTAACCTTCATGTGTGCTTGGTCAACTAACATGCAACTTGTTTTTGAGTCCATGGCGGCCGGAACGGTTCCTGTAATAGAACCACCACCACCACCTGCTGGACAACAACCAATTCTAATTACGTTTGAAGACTTTGTGGCACAACATTGTTCGACTCCGGTTAGTACATCCCCAAACTATCCAACTACTTATCGTGCATTCAACACTATCATATATCTCTTTAACATATCTTTCAAACATGCAGGGAACTAATCGATCCTCCGTTGGTGGTGGTGCCAATTATGGCATCACCCCCGAGTCACGGAGCCCTGTCACTCCAATCCACCGAGGAGGTGGCGGTCACGGTCTTGCCGGAAGCGCTGCTGGTAGTAGTGACGACCTTGGCTTTGCTGGTCTTGGCGGTACCGAACTTGGTGGTAGACCTCCTGACGCTTAAGCCTCTTGGTGGTGGTGGTCATGACTTATCTTTCATGCATTCATATTATGCTGTTTAGACATATGTTGTGTTGTTTCGACGTATGTTTTATTGATTTCACGTACGTTGTGATGGTAATACTTATATTGTGGTGATAATGATGTGGATCTGTGATATATATATATATATATGATGTGTACTATTTGTGATATATTTTTGCTGTATATTATCGAGAAAAAAAACAAAAAAAACATCACCTATGCCGACGGTGTAACCGTCAGCGTAGCCCTGCCTTTGGTGCACCAGAATCTGCCACGTGGCAGGGCTACGCCGACGGTTACACCGTCGGCGTAGACCTGCCTTCAGGTGCGCCAGAGGCTGCCACGTGGCAGGGCTACGCCGACGGTTACACCGTCGGCGTAGCCCCGCCTTCGGGTGCGCCAGAGTTCACCACGTGGCAGGGCTATGCCGACGGTATAAGCGTCGGCATAAACACAGCAACGTGGTAGCTTCCTGTTGGTGGACGAACTCTGTCGTCGCCGTCAACCGCCATCACGTGAGAAAGGACGCTGATGGCCCATCTACGCCGACGGTCGTATGACCAGAGGTTGGCATAGGGGACCTACGTCGACGGTTTTTCTACGCCGACGAAAATGCCCAGGTACGCCGAAGTTCGAGATCCCGACGGACCTACACCGACGGGGGCCGTCGGCGTAGGTATACGTCGACGGGGCCAGGCCGTCGGTGTAGGGACCGATTCCGGTAGTGCGGTGAGACGAGGGATGACGCGACGGGAAGCTGATTACTGGAAACAAGCCAGGGTACATGGGAGACGGTGCCGCTCAACCACACTGTGCATCCTCAGTTAGACAGATATGCGCATGTCGTTCTAATTTGTACATGGCCGTAGCGTAAACGCCCCGCTACTTCTTCATCTGTCCATCATCGTCCCACTCCCACTCGGCTGCAGTTATAAGATCGTTTAGAACTTTACATGATGGATTACGTATTATCGAGCGCGCGCCATATTAATCTCAAAACCTAAAAGCAACTCCAACGCGGCAACCCATTTCGTCCGCCTGCATCCGTTTGGGTCGCCGCGATCGAAAACAGGCTTGCAACGTGCCGACCCATTCCCAAATCGCGTCCGCGTCGACTCATTTCAGGCCTAAATTTGGGTCGGATTTGCGTCACCACTGACACCGAGCGGACGCGCCGGTGTCCCCCTCGTGTCCGCCTCGGCCCCACTCGTCGGCCGACCAACTGCCCCCAGTCGTATTAAATGCGACCAGCTACCTACGGGTCCCTCCTGGCAGTGGGTGGAAGGTGGCTGTCAGTCGTCCTTTTTAATCCGAATTGTGCGGCGGGGCTGGCCTCATCACTTCCCTTTCCCGTCCACATCTGGCCACTCTTGCTCCCTCGACAGCGACCACAAAACCCTAGCCAGCCAGCCAGCACAACCATCTGCCATGGGCTTCTTCAGCAGGGGTAAGGGCAAGCTCACCCCGGGCGCAAGCTCGTCCCGGACATCGGCGCCACCTCGCCGCGGTATGCCGCCACCGTGGGAGCGCCTGTACATCCCAGTCCACCAAGCTCGGTGGCACTGGCAGTACAGGCAAGCTCTACCCTACCCAGATGTCAACCTCCCCCATGGTTGGCATCTGGACCCCGACCACATCCCCATCCCAGCAGTACCGCGGTCAGTGCGCGCGCATGCGGAGGAGGTCCGCCGGCAGCGCGAGCTCCTCACTCTGGAGCAGCGCCGCCACACCATGTACGCGTCTGGCTCCCCTAACTGGGAGGTTTGCTTCGCCCTGGAGGACGAGCGGGAGTGCCTCCACGGCGTCCAGTTCGATCCGGCCATCCCTCCACCGCCTCGTGAACTGAAGCCAGAGGAGTAGGAGGAGGAGGCCGCCCTCGAGGAGGCAACGGCCTACGCCATTGAGGAGAGCAGGCGCGAGGAGGAGGCGCGCTGGGTAGGCCTCGATGAAGCCCTCGCGCTGTCCGCGATGGGCGACTGCGTTGTGCGTCCTCCTCCTCCAGCTCCGCCGTCCGCTCTGGCGATCTACGAGCCCAAGGTTGAGGCCGAGGAACGCCAACCAGAGAGCTACAAGTGGACCGTCCAGCTCCGGGAGTGGGTGTCCGTGCCTCCCATCAGGCTTTTGTGCACGTCAGAGCAAGAGCAAACGTATCTGCTGCACCACATGTTGCTGGCTCTGGCGAGGGAGGGAGCCGAGGCCGCGGAGCGGATGGAGCGGGAGCGCAGGTGGGTGGCGGAGGAGGAGGCGGAGCGTCGGGAGCGGGAGGAGGAGGAGCGAGCCCGTCAGCATGCGCCGCCGGTGCTGCCGGGGCAGGACGCTGCGCGGGCGTGGGAGGCTGCGTTCCCTTGGGCTGGGTCGGCGCCGGAACTCATCGACCTCAACCCCGACGACGAGGACAAGGACGACGATGCGTAGGGCCGGTGCCAGACCAGGACCGGTCACATTTTTTTAATCTTTTAATTAAGTTTTATGTGGACTTGAACCGGCTTTTACCGGCCTTTAATGTTTAATTATGTTTTAATATCATTGTTCGGACATTATGTTTGTTTTTTAATCCGCGTTGACAAATTGGACAAGGCGGACACGATTTGCGTCCGAGCCTGTGTTAGGCGGACTAGCCAACCCATTAAAAAAGCGGACATTGACGTTCGCTTGACCGACCCAAATGGACGAAAAGCGAACAAAACGGACGTCCATCTAAGTGCCCGCGTTGGAGTTGCTCTAACTGATAAGACTGCGCGGGAATTGACGGCATCCACCAGTGGTATGATGCGTATTACTCGACAAGTGGTATAACGCGGGAAATGACGGAGTAGTAGCTAACAATGAACAATGGCGCTAGTAATAGTACACACTTAGGTATACGATGGAGCATTCATGAATTAACCACCATTTTGATGGACTACTACATACGTGGCCACCAATGAGAATGGGCAGTACAGTACGCAGTAAGTTGTTGCCGGCAAGCAACGTGCACCTGCAATTGATTCTTGCATGGAACATACCGATCTTGCAATGTGATCGCTCGTGCTCGCCACCACTATATAAGAACCAGCTGATCGCCATGGCTACCACCACCACACCACACGCAACCATCTCACAACATAAGCTAGCGACATACACTCCAGACTGCCTAGCTAGCATTGAAGGCTCCAATCCTCAATGGCGAGAGCGGTCGTGCTTGAGGCCACCGTGGCCGCGGCGGCGCTGTTCATGCTGCTGGCCTCTGAGCCGGCGCCGGCGAGCGCCATGGACTTCGGGGACCACGACCTGGCGTCGGAGGACTCTCTGTGGGCGCTGTACGAGCGCTGGCGGGAGCAGCACACGGTGGTGCGCGACCTCGCTGACAAGGTCCGCCGGTTCAACGTCTTCAGGGAGAACGTCCGCCTCATCCACGAATTCAACCGCGGCGACGCCCCCTACAAACTCCGCCTCAACCGCTTCGGCGACATGACCGCCGACGAGTTCCGCCGCGCCTACGCCTCCTCCAGAGTCTCTCACCACCGCATGTTCAGCCGTAAGGAGGGTGGTGGCGGTTTCATGCACGGCAACGCTGCCGCCGTCCGCGACGTGCCACCGTCGGTGGACTGGCGGCAGAAGGGCGCGGTGACAGCCGTCAAAGACCAGGGGCAGTGCGGCAGTTGCTGGGCTTTCTCGACGATCGCGGCCGTGGAGGGCATCAACGCGATCCGCACTAAGAACCTCACGTCTCTGTCGTAGCAGCAGCTCGTGGACTGCGACACGAAATCCAACGCTGGCTGCAACAGGGGCCTCATGGACTACGCCTTCCAGTACATCGCCAAGCACGGCGGGGTGGCCGCCGAGGACGCGTACCCCTACAAGGCGCGGCAGGTCTCCTCCTGCAACAAGAAGCCGTCCGCCGTGGTCACCATCGATGGGTATGAGGACGTGCCGGCCAATGACGAAGTGACGCTGAAGAAGGCGGTGGCCGCGCAGCCAGTGGCCGTGGCCATCGAGGCTAGCGGGTCGCACTTCCAGTTCTACTCGGAGGGGGTGTTCGCGGGCAAGTGCGGGACCGAGCGATGGCGTGACAGCGGTGGGGTACGGCGTCACCGTGGACGGCACCAAGTACTGGATCGTGAAGAACTCGTGGGGCCGGAGTGGGGGGAGAAGGGATACATCCGCATGAAGCGCGATGTGAAAGACAAGGAGGGGCTCTGCGGCATCGCCATGGAGGCGTCCTACCCCGTCAAGACCTCGGCCAATCCAAAGCAAGCCGGTGTCCATGACGAGCTCTGAATCTCTCATCAATTACCTAACTATAATTATTGGCCACCAATACGCATGACCAGGGCATTATCGCAAGGGAGAAACAAATAAACAATCAATTCGTTATGTACCAATCGTTGTAATACTTAATTGTCATACAAGTAATGCGGTTTCAACCGATTGTATCTGAACATTTTACATTATATATTCCTAACTGTAAAATTAGGTGATTTCCCTGGGGCGGTAGTTTAAAGATTATTTTCAGATGAATTATGTATGAAGAAACCGATCTAAATCAAAAGCTACTTTTTTAATGTAGACATGTTATATATTTTCATTGTGTGTGAACAAAGAGTATGTATGTGGTTTGCATTAGGATGAATAATAATGTTAGTGGATGCTTATGTATACACTTGGTGAGGTATAAGGCTGCATGTTAAGAGAATTAGAGGTAGTGAGGATCAACTATTTATGTATATAGGAGCAAAACATGCATGTGTCACAATGAGTACAACACGCATAATATGTAGTTATAATTCTAAATTTTTATTGAAGTACTCAAAACTACCACGTGTCATTCTTGAAAAACAAATCACATTTAGCCTAGGCTTAGGTCCTATACTCAGTCACGTCCTTGGTTGACCTTGGATGTCGTTCAGACAGCGCTGATTTCTCGTGCTCTTTGCTATTGGAAAAGTTGCCAGATTTGCCACAAGGCAATAGATAGCCGATCGCCAGTTTCAGTATTACAATCGATCATGGAAGATGAACCGTTCGAGCAGGCGGTGGACGACGTATGAGATGAGGGACGAAGATGTCTTATCCCAAGCCATCGGGCTTCCGGCTCTAATTGCTTTACCTCTGCCTTTCCAATCATTTCATCATCGAGTTCGTCTTTCTGTAGATCAAGGTGATGCAATATTTCTTCTAGATTCCCTTCAGTCCATGCACCTGTCGATGAAGATGAATCCTCGTTCGACGTTGCCATAGCTTACGCACTCTAAATTCTCCCAAGTGAACAGGGGCAGTATGTCGAATCCCAATTAGAAAACACGATCAACTCTCATCATTGGATTCGCTAGGTTAAACCCTAAGTAAGGTTTTCTTGCAAAAAAGTAAGAGGGTAGGTTTGGCGGGCTTGGGTACCTAGCTTACATGTTTTTGTTACTTCTTCATAGGAGTCTTGGCCAGACTACACACATAGGAGCAGGAAGCCCATACGGGAGTCACATCTCCATTGGATAGGCAGGATCGTGAAGCCCTTACTTCAATCGTTATATGCGTGGATGGTCCAAAAAAATCAGCATGGACGGACCAAAATCGTAGAAGCACATCATATTTTATTAGTAGATGTTAATCCTGCAGTTAACAAGCACTAAGGCTTAAGTCTCCTCAATCTAACAAGCTTAGGTTGAATTCAGGATGGCTTTGGTTTGTTTGTCTTTCGGGAAGAATAGTAATTGTGCATGCAGTTTTCTAGTAGGAAATAATTGATGTTTAGGGGACGCGGATTTTTGGGACATGCAGCCACGCGTTGTCAAAATTCAGCCCGTCCGCTCGTACGTCACGAATTGCTAATTAATATAGCCCATTCACAAATACCTAACTGTTTTATTACCAGCTCCGTGAATACGTCATGTTATACTACTAGTACACCGCGAGAGTGGCCTAGGAAGGCATTTACGTTCGTACTAATACTCCAGTCACGCTACGCCCGGGGCCGATGGAATAACTGCTCTCGGTGGCTGGGTGGAATGATTGAGCACGGGCCCCAGCTCGCTCCTCGCACTATGGAACTCCCTCCAAGTCGTCGCATGTTGAGGAATAGAGTGAGGGAGTGGAGATGGGTTCTGTGCAGACGGAGATCAGTTTAGGCCCTTAAAACCATTTGCCTGATCCGTTGTTTTCTTCTGCCTACGAGCGTGCGCGCCCACCTGTATTGATCTATCGTTTTGCCTGGATCCCGCAGCGTCACGACATCGTTGGGGCCAAGGTTTTGATCTGGGTCCTTCGGTGAGATTGGCGAGCTGCCATTCCCCCTTGATTCAGTGGTTTTTGAAAGCCATCCCGGGCGGCTCGGGACCGTGCGAGAGGTGGCTGCAGATGACCCAAGCAGCAGATTTGCAGATTTGTTAGATTCGGTTAAGGTTCATGAAGGAACGGACACGTTTCGAAAAAATGAAGGAACGGACACGACGGGTTCAGATGAGAAAAAGGTTGAGAGGATAGCGAACAAATACGTAGTGCTTGATGATACTTGATGATAAAGTTGGTTGGGTTAGGAGGTAAGATCTGGTTGTCGCTTCTTGTTTTTTGTTTGAACATCCATCTTGATGTTACAGACGTTTCGACACCAGCTGTTTCAGGAAAAGGAGAGCTGGGGTGTGAGAACGAGAGACCAACAAGCTCTGAAAGGGTGATCGCGTTGAAATCAGCACTCACAGGTTTTGCAGAGAAGGATTCAAAAACAGTTGTGATCCCATGTGTTGGATTGACATTTGATTCAATAATTGAGGCGTATGAGTTTTACGACCTGATGCAGAAACCAGAAGTTTAACCTACTTTTCTAAAAAAAATGAGTTTTACGACCTGGTTGGCGATGCGGTGTGGTGTGATGTAGAGTGGAACTAACCTGGGACTTGAATGTACACATGATTGTGGCCTTCAGCGAGATGAGAGAAATGAAGATGGATAACTGAGGAGAATGGTTCATCGGCAACTCGCCATGAGCATTTATAAAGCAACCCAGATGTTTTTTTTTTCTGATTGGGACTTGAATGAACACATGGTAGCAAGCCAGATGTTTGAAATTGCAGCGGGGAGCGTCCTGCAGCTTGACGTTGGGGCTGGGATGGTAGCGGCCCACAGCTCGATTCAATGCCGAGACCTGCCTTGCGGGCCATGTGCTGCACATGTCAGGTGAACAATACGCGTCTATATCAAATGCAATACGATGTGAGTGGAAACCATTATACGGCTTGCGCGAATTGGAGTTGCACGAATCGCGCGAGCGCGAGCGGTGTGGATACCGACCGCGCGTAGCCGCATGTCCACGATTATTCGATGTTCAGGGGGGCTTCATGTGGTTTATTCTGTTAGATGTACTGCTTATCTTCAGGAATGCTAAGGGATCTCTATGCGAGATTGTTGTATTGGGTTCCCATGTGCATTTCTTAGTGGATTTATACATTATCACTTTCATTTTCTTCAAATCATGAATAATTTTTGAAAATCATGAACATTTTTAAACTGGTGAGCATATTTGAAATCATGAACATTTTTCAAATTTATGAACATTTTCTAAAATCAGGAATATTTTTTGAATTCATGAACATTATAGAATATTTACAAATATGTTTTTAAAAAATGAGAACGGATTTTACAACGTTTTCTTGAATCGACAAACAAGTCTAGAGTCTACGATCATTTTTTCCGAAATTGGTGGTATAATTTTCGGAATTGATGTTTTATTTAAATGCAAGATCTTTTTTGATCAGTGAACATTATATGAATCAATAAACTATTTTTAATTTACGAACAGTTTCTGAACTTGTAGAAAAAATTCAATTCATGAACATTTTTTGAATTGGCAAATTTTTATTCAATTTCATTAATAATATTTGGCACATGCACTTTTTTTAAAATCATGCATTTTTTGATTTCCTGATTTAAAAAACAAATTATGAATATTTCTTAAATCTGCAACCATTTTTTTAAATCCCAAACATTTTCTGAATCCACAAATATTTATGAATTATTAATCGTCTTATTTCAAAATTATCTTTTTTTTACTTTTCAAAACTTTTTTCAATTTCCAAAATATTGAAATTAGAAAAAAAATACAATAATGGAAAATAAAAAGGAAATTTAAAAAACAGGTCGCTCGTACATCGGCCGGCCCAAAAATGTGTGTTCGGTCTTTTCCTAACGCGCAGAGCGCAGTATAGGAGGTTACGGCATGGACCGTTGTAGTCCGGAATATTTTCTGTGTGAAACGTTTTTTTTATCATTTATAGGTGACATTAGTGGTAATATTTTGCAACTTTATAGACAATTTCAATGACGTACTGACAGAAGCACTACATACTATATTAGTAGGTATAGATACATAATTGTATGTAACATTTATATCCTTAAATTTTGGTCGCTAATATCTAACATTAATGGTTAAAATTGTACAATCTGTTTTTCACAAAAAAAACATTTAATCTGTGAGGATGCCTTTTTTTCACTTTGTTGTAATAATATATACTCCCTTCACCCCGAAAAGTGTACGACTTGTGAGGAGTAAGGAAGCTAATAATTTTACATAAAATAAGAATGTTGTTGGGAATCGAGTGGGATTCACACTTTATTGTAATGAGATACATGAAGAGCTGACATGTTGGTACATTGATATTTGGTCATATAACATGACAAATGGGCTTTGAGATGACAGTAATGGTGTCTAATGACATTTTTTGATAATGCGCCTAACAAAGCGATGTCATTTTTGAGTAGTTGAAACTACTAGTGGCAAAACTCACTAGTCGAAACATAAATGATAATTTTTTTAAAAGAAACTCCATTTACTTGCAAGATAACCCGCAATCCCCCGTCCATTCCCCCTCACACCGGCATGTACCGTTGAGCTTCATTCTCGCTGAGGACTCCGCGTAGCTTGCTCCCCTCTAGTCCCCACTGCAGCTCCCCTGTTCACTCCTTCCAGACCTATTTTTTTGCCTATCAACAACAACTAGGAGACTCTCAATCTGGAGGGCATGTGGATGATAGCAGCGACGAGCGTGACTGTTGTTGTGTTGGACTTCTACGATGCCGCCACCTCTGCCTCCCCGAGCGTCGTGGCAGGCGATGCCTCCTCCTCCTCGCCGTCATCCCCCATAACTCCCTCAAGCGGCCCCAAGAAGAGCGGGACCTCGAGAAGGCGGGAGTCTCGAGCTTTGCTGCTGTGACATCTTAGTTTCTGTTGAGTAGGTGAAATCGTCGCACGCCATAGGGGCGCTCTAGAGCAATCTTTTAAAGGTATTATAGCCTAAATCTTGGACTACTTTTTGTTTAGATGCGGAATTGTGATCTCTAACTTTGTTGAAATCTTGGGCATGATCCATAGTAATAGGAGCAGCATCTTCGGAAAATATTGGGGACAATTTGATATTTTGCAATAGAAATAGAATCTTGGGGGAATCCTTGTGCTAATTCTTTCTTATGTCTACTGTGATACTTGTGTTGATGTGATATTTTGGCACACAATATTGTAGACAAATTAAATGCACCAGTTCTTAGTGTATAGGAGGAATCGTGGTAAAATATTGGGAGTAGGCGGGTCTTTTAGTTTGCTAGCAATACACACACATTGTTGGGAGTAGGCAGTGGATTTTAAAGTTAGTGGCTATCTTGGTGAAATTGTTGTCCGTAAAATCTGAGGACATCATGAGTATTGTCATCATTGTTGCAACATTTTGGTAACAAAGCCTGAAGTCAAATGTATGGGCTTCAAATGTAGTCCAAAGTATTGGCATGAGAAGAGGAGCAGAGCTGACCTGCTCTACTCATGATCACCTTTCTACAAGAATGTAAGCACTTTAACAATTAACTAGATTTTGCAGAAAACTTAACATTTGCATGAATCTATCATTAGAGTGAGTTGATGCCACTTGAACTAGGAGCACATGAGCATTCTTGATTTTTTTGTGATTAGAGTAATTAGATGCTTCGATTTGAACTTATCCATGAATATGTGTTTAGAGTGTGTAGATGCTAGCAATTACACTAATTCTGCTAATCTAGAGTTTCATGTTAAGAGGGATAATTCTAAACTTGAACTGTCATAGAGTTACATTAACTATTGTCATCATAATTGTCACTTCCAATTGTCATTGTAAACTACACCAATATATACTAATCATGGAGTATATACTGATGTTAGCCACTTAACATGATGCATACTACATAAATATACTGATGTTAGCCACTTAACATGATGCATACTACATAAATATATACTTATCATGGATCATATACTCGAGTATTTCAGATCACTATAATATGAATATTTTACTGAAAATTCCACTACGATTGCACTAATTTGTCAAACAGGTTCATGGAACCAACACCATCTTGCTAAATTGAACTCCGGCAACATTCAGCTAAACTCCACTAGGATTGACCTAATTGTCAAGCAGTTTCATGGAACAAGATATACAACACCTTATTATCTTTCTTTAGAGAGGAGCTCTGAATCTCGAAGCAGTAGGAATCTGTGCTCCACCAACGACACTTGGTTGGTGACGCCACCAGTTTTTGGTCATCCAAGGAGCTAAGTGAGGAGCTCTAGCGGCGACGAGCGACGAACCATGACGACTAGGCAGACCAACAACAACCATGAGGGGAGAAGTGACTTGGTGGACCAACAGATCACCCTGAAGCTCATGAACTCATCGGGGAAGCCAATGGAAGCGTGATAGCGTCGAGCTCATGCTGGGAAGTGATAGCCAGAGTGGGACGAGACTTCATCGATTCCGTTCATCCACGGTCCTAGCAAAAGTGGATCGAGGAGGGCTTGGCTCTAGGCGTGGTGGAGCTCCTTGTCTGCTTGGGGAGGACTAAGGAGTCACGGTGGCATCGAGATCCTATGCGTAAGCGACGACCAGAGTTGGAGGATATGGCCTCAATTTCATTGATCCACGAGCAACGACAAGGGATAACTTACACAAGACTTGCAGCAGGGGAATAGCAGCAGGCCAGCGGCAGGAGCTCCGCCGGCCTGGAGCCTGGCTGGTGGCAGGATCTTCACACGCCTAGAGCCCGCACCTGGCGTGCTTTGATTTTTGACAATTTGAAGTTAGAGAAGGTTTTTTTGTAAAAATTGTAGTACTTCAAAATTGACAATACCCCCCCCCCTCGCAACAATTTTTTGGGTGTGTTTGGTTGCCTTCTCCAATGGTACCTACATTTCATTAATGACTCAACCCAGCCTGGGTGAGAAAAAATAGCCAACAAGCCAACATCAGCATGTTTTTTGTTTGCGTGCATTGCATTAGTGACCACTTTAGGGATGACTGTTTGGCTGGCCACGTATGTGCTTAAGGGGCAAGCAGATGAAAACCATAACTGTTTGGATGCATACACGTTTGTGTTCTGCTCACCCCATTCAAATGTTGTGGCCTTACCACCGCATTAGCAGCACAATAACAGGCACATCTGACAGCAGATGATGAGGAAAACAATGGCAACAAACAATGTACATGAAGGTAAACATCCGATTAAGATATCAACTAATCGAATTACGACCATAGCTAAAGATAGTAGGGGCATCCCATGTCCCCTGCTTCACACGAGGGTGTTGATCCTGGCCAAAATATGAACAAGTTCACATCACAAGTTGAAACCATTGATACGTCTCCAAGTATCAATAAATTATGAAGTATTCATGCCATATTTATCTATGTTTACAATACTTTTATATGGTTTTGATGCATTTTATATGATTTAATTATAACTAACCCGGACTGACGCAGTTTTCATCCGAATTACCGTGTTGTTGTTTTTATGCAAAAAATAAAATTTCTCGCAATAGCCCGAAACTTTTTGACGATTTTTGTGGAAAATATGAGAATACCGGAGCGAAGAACCACCGGAGGGGGCGGTACCTGCTGGCCACAAGACAACAGGGCGCGTCCACCCTCCTGGGCAAACCCCGACAACTTGTGGGCCCCTCGTGGCTCCGGTTAGCGTGATTCCAATGCCGAAAATCCAATATATACAAAAACCCTCAGAAATAAACATAGAACTTCCACTCGGCCACCGCAAGCCTCTGTACCAAAGAAAACTCATTTGGAGCCCTGTTCTGGCACCCTGTCGGAGGGGGCAATCATCATTGGAGGCCATCTTTATCATACCGGCGATGTCCATGACAAGGAGGGAGTAGTTCACCCTCGGCACTGAGGGTATGTACCAGTAGCTATGTGATCTCTCTCCCTCTCCCTCTCTCTCTCCCTCCCTCTCTCTCTCTCTTGTGTTCTTGAGATGCCACGATCTTAATGTATCATGAGCTTTGTTAATATAGTTGGATCATATGGTGTTCTTCCCTTCCTATCCTGATGTGTTGAATTGAATCTTTCCCTTGAGTTTTTTACGCCGGATTGAATATTGGATTTGAAACCACTTTATGTATGTCTTGCATGTGGATACCCATGGTGACAATGGGGTATTATATTGATTCAATTGATATATGTTATGGCATCAACTTGCGGATTCCGGTGACCTTGGGGATCTCTGCACATGGGTTGATGCACGCTTTCATCCTACTTTCTTTGATAGAAATCTTGGGGTACTCTTTGAAGTTCTTTGTGTTGGATTGAATATGATGAATCTAAAATTGTTTGATGCATGGCGAATAATTAACCCACGGATACTTGATGTGACATTGGAGTATCTAGGCGACCTTAGTGTTGATTGATATGTATCAGAGGTGTTATTTTACTACGAACTCTAGGGCTGTTTGTGATACTTATAGGAATAGCTCAAAAGATTGATTGGAAGGAATAACTTTGAGGTGGTCCTACTACCTACACCAATTTCATCTTATGTTCTCCACTAGATATGAACTTTGGAGTGATTCTTTGTCGCACTTTGAGGGATGATCAGATGATTCTATTATGTTAGCATTGTTGAGAGATTGCACTAGTGAAAGTATGAACCCTAGGCCTTATTTCCAAGCATTGCTATACCATTTTGCTCGATGTTTACTACTTGTTACCTTGATGTCTTTATATTCTAAGATTATAAAAACCTATATCTACCATCCATATTGCACTTGTGTCACCATCTCTTTGCCGAACTAGTGCACCTATAGAATTTACCATTGTATTGGGTGTGTTAGGGACACAAGAGATTTATTGTATTTGATTGCAAGGTTGTTTGAGAGAATCCATCTTCATCCTACACCTCCCACAGATTGATAAACCTTAGGCCATCCACTTGAGGGAAAATTTCTACTCTCCTACAAAGCTCTGCGCTTGGAGGCCCAACATAGTCTACAAGAATAGAGTTGTGTACTAAACATCAAGCTATTTTCTGAGGCCATTGCAAGGGAGGTGAGTGATTGTAGGTATATCTTTAGATATTTCAATTAAATATTTTACTTTCCTGTTTTTCACTAGTTTCGTTTAGTAAAATAAAACTAGAAAAATGGAATTTAGGTTGCCTCAATTGCTTTGGCTTTACAATGTATTTCGTGAAAATGATGGTTCAGAAAATTGTGCTCAATTGTTAGAAAAGGAATTTATAAAAATGCTTAATGTGAAATCCTTGAATGATAAGCATGGTAGAAATATTGTTAGTATGAATTATTTGAATATCCATGATGCTAATGATATGCAAGCTACAAGCTTGGGATGCTATGCTTGATGAAGATGATATTTTTAGTCCCCCATGTTTTGATTAGCAAATTTATTATGATGATGCCATGCCTCCTAGATATGATGATTATGGTGAGGACATGTATGCTATAAATAGTAATGATAACCATGAAACTTGTCAACATGATTTTAATATTCATTGTGGTTATGTCAATCTGGTGTCTCATGATAGTTATTTTGTTGAGTTTGCTCCCACTATTATGTATGAAAAGTTTGCTTGTGGGGAGAGTAATAAATTTTCTATGCTTGAGGATCATGAAAAGAATGATTTATGTGATAGTTATATTGTTGAATTACTTCATGATGCTACTGAAAATTATTAGAAGGGAGGGACATATGCTTGTAGGAATTGCAATAATATCAAGTTTCCTCTCTATGTGTTGAAAATCTTGAAGATATGTTTGTTTTGCCTTCCTATGCAAGTTGATTCTTGATACAATAAATTTTTTTATTGCAAAATACCTATGAATATAAAGTGAGTTAGACTTAAATGTTCTTTCCATGTGATTCATGATGTTGTCTTGCATGTTTCAATTATTACTTTTTATGTGAGCATCATTGAAATCAGCATGCCTAGCTAAAAGGCTTTGAAGAAAAGCGCTTGTTGGGAGATAACCCAACACTTATACTTTCTGTTTTTGTGTGTCAAAATGATTAATATACTGTATTAAATATGTTTTGTGTATTTTATTTCAATAAAGTGCCAAGTAAAGCCTTTGGGATAGTGTGGATACTTGTTAATTTGATTCTGTGCAACAACAGAAACTTTTACATCCAGTGAAGAATTTCTCTGATTTTAACGGAGAGTCAAAAAATTCTGGAATTTTAACATTGTTTATCTAGGAAAATTTCCCGACTTTTCCTACTTTTCAGAATTTTCAGAGACAAGGAAGTGTGGTTTAAGTTCAGATCTTCACAAACTGTTCAGTTTTTGACAGATTCTATTTTGCATGCATAGTTTGCTTGTTTTAGTGTTTCCATAGCTTATATTTAGTGGTATAAATTATGAGAATTATAGAATACAGTAGGTATTATGTGAGAAAAATAATTAATCTTGTCTTGATAGTACCTAAGTGAATGATCTATCTTTATTACACTAACCCATCTCACGAAGTTCCGTTAAGTTTTGTGTGATTGAAGTTTTCAAGTTTTGTGTGAGATACCGATATGAGGAGAATAAGGAGTGGTAAGAATATAAGCTTGGGGATGCCCAAGGAACCCCCGAGGTAATATCCAAGGAAGTCTCAAGCATCTAAGCTTGGGGGATGCCCCGGAAGGCATCCCCTCTTTCGTCTTCAACACTATGGGTATATCTTACTTGAAGCTATATTTTTATTTGTCACATAATATCTGTTTTGCTTGGAGATTCATTTTATTTTTATTTTATATGTTAGATATTATTTATAATTATATTTATCAATAAAAGTACCAATAATATCCTTTTACGATGCTTGAATTGCATGTTTGATGTGTTTTGTGCAAAAACATTAACTTTTGTTGTAGTTTTTTAATTTTCATATTTATTAGAAGGTGGAAAGTTTCTGGAATTTTTATACAGTATTATCACATAAATGTTTTATTATTTCCTAAATGTTCATATTTTTTGAGTTACATAAATGCACTTTTAAATTAATTGCTACAAACTGTCATGTTTAGACATATTGTTGTCATAGTTTTGTTATCTACTTCTCCTATAGTTTTCATGACTTATATTGGTAGATGTAGATTGTGGAAATGTTAGTATACAATAGATAATGTTTTAAAATTATTATGCAACTTGTCCTGATAGTACATAAAGTGTTGATTTATTTATATGTGCACTAACCTATCTCACGAGTTCTTTCAAGTTTTGTGTGGATGAAGTTTTTGAGACCAAGGTGAAACCGTGATATGGAAGGAATTAACACGTCACAAGAGCTCAATCTTTGGGATTCCCAAGGCTACCCAAGTAAATATTACAAGAAGTATCAAGCATCTAATTTTGGGGATGTTAAACATCCCACCTCTCTTCATCAACAAATATCGGTTAGCCTATGTTGATCCTATGTTTTTACTCGTTCACATGATATGTACTATTCTTGGAGCGTATTTTGTTTTGTTTGTTGTTTGAATAAAATTCTTAGATCTGAAAATATTTATTGAGAGAGAGTCCTTACATAGTTACTTAATTGTTCTACTACTCATTGATCTCCACTTATATCTTATTGAGAGTAGTTTGATGTTCACCCTTGTGCTTCACTTATATCCTAAGAGAAAATGTTGAATGAATTGAATGTCATAATTTTGAAATTATGTATGCTTTATATGCTTGTACCATGGGGATTAGTGACTAAAGAGGATATGTACCTAGGGTAGGGTCCTAGGCCTGGCCTACATACCCTACCTAAGGACACTATATTGGAGGACTTAATGATTGCAAGAGAGTTTCCGACTGAAGTCATCATGGCGCAATAGTCACTCGACAATTATGTCACTCAGAGGTTTCTCCCTCCACTCGACAGTATCCTGTCACTCGGAAGATCCTACGACTAGTCGACACCAGAAGACCAGAAGGCACCCCAGGGAGGCCAACATGCAGGCGTTCGACTAGTCGTCATTAGTAGCATTTATTGTATACGTTACTAGTAACGTATACCTTTATTCCCATGATCGAACCCTTGGTTGCTTGACATTCATGAGGGGCAGTGTACTCTATATAAGCCGCCCCTCTTCACTAGCACAAGGGTTTGCACCCCCTGTAACACATACTATCCACACGACAAGAGCTCCCGAGCACTAAGACGTAGGGCTGTTACCTCCACGAGAGGGGTCTGAACTCATACATCCGTGTTTACATCCTCACCGTTACTAGGACTCTACCTTCTCCTTTCGTATACCTATCTTCTACTGTGAGACTCGTTCCCACAATAGTTGGCGCCCACCGTGGGGCAGGCGTCTAAGCCACTTCCCGCGAGGTTGCATTTTCCCCCTTTGTCATGTCTTCCAGCGGTGGTTTGTTCTTGGGCCACGAGATCCGTCTCAGAGCACTATCCTTCATCGCCGACGATTCGGCATGGCTCTAGGAGACACCTATAGATGTTGAGGTGCTCCCAATCCGCGGAGCGACGCACTTCCGTGCAAGCTCCTGCGGTGTTCTTCTGCGGCAGCCGTCGACTCCGTACCTGTCGGCCTTCCTCGCTGTTCATCGCCGCAAGCGATCCGGTCGTTCGCGGTTGCTGCGAGGGGTGAGACATGCGGTGGCTCGCCAAACTTTGTCCCAACAGATTGTGGCTATTGAGACCACCGAGTCACTTCACGGTGTGTTTGACTCGGCGTTAGATCAGTCCGACGTTCCCTCTGAGTGTGAGAGCTGCGATCCTGTGGCGGAGGTTCTTATAGCTGGTTCACATGAGAGCCCGCCACTTGGCTTCGGCCATGGTAGGCACGAGGCTGGTGGAGCATCGAATGACCAGCAACACCGGGATGAGGGGATCCTCCATACGCCCATCGTCGATGCGACTGTTGTGGCCTAGGCCTTGGAGGTCACACGCCTTCAGCTCGAAGAGACCCAGAAGGAACTCGACGAGCACACTCGCCAGGGTCTGCCACTTCCCAGTCGACATCAGCGACAACTATTTCCGAATGGTTCTCAGAACAACGTTGAGGTATACCGCACTCCAATTATAAATGTTGCAGCAGCGACTAGGATTGCCGATTCCATTCAACCGTCATGTTCAGAGGCTAGTAGAGTTTTGTTGCAGATTCAAGCATTGCTTGATGCAGCGCAGCGCCAGAAATTAGTTGTTTCTCAGTCGTGCAATAGATTGCATAGCAATTCACCAAAGGCAGACACAGTTTAGTCAGCACACAGTCCAGTGTCACCTCTACGTCGTAGGGGCAGAGGCTACCGAGATGATCAATATCGCGATCAGGGACGAGATCAGTTCGCTCCTCGTTCTCACTGTGATGACCACCGACGAGTGGCTACTCCTCCGCGGAGTGGTTCATATGTGCCCCGACACCATGATGAAAGGCGCCCGTTCGGTGACGAGCGGAGCCCAGGGTTTGATGCGAGAGATTACCTCGCCCAGAAGAGGATTGATAGAGATAGAGCCCACAGGGATGGCTATGATAGAGACTATCCGAGTGGAAGTGGCGCCGTTGTTTCTGGCCCCGAGTGTTTTAGCAGAGCCATTCGCTCTGTAGAGATTCCCGCCAATTTCAGGTTGGCGTTTGGAATAGGCAAGTTCTCCAGTGAGTCAAAGCCAGAAACATGGTTAGATGATTATCGAGTGGGTGTGCAGATTGGTGGAGGTAATGACAATATAGCCATGAAGCATTTGTCCTTGATGTTGGATGGTTCGGCCCGAGCGTGGTTGAATCGTTTGGCTCCTTATAGCATCTACTGTTGGGAGGATCTTGCCCGAGTGTTCATTAGAACCTTCGAGGGCACTTGCAAGCGTCCGACTGGTTTGATCGATTTGCAGCACTGCGTCCGGAAACCCAACGAGTCCTTGAGGGATTACATACAACGTTGGTCCACCTTGCATCACACAGTGGAGAACATATCCGAGCATCAAGCTGTTTGCACTTTCAAGGCTGGTGTGAAGTACAGGGATCTTCACCTGAAGTTTGGCGGACATGTGACATTTCCCTAAGCAAGATGATGGAGATAGCCACTCGGTACGCCAATGGCGAAGAGGAAGACCGCCTCCGTAGCGGCAAAGTAAAAGAAGTCGACAATGTTGCTGGCGGCAATTCCAGTCGGAAACAAAAGCGCAAGGCTAATGGCCCTGCTCGGGCAGAGGCAGCCGCTCTGGCAGCACAAGGAAAAAATAAGGGGAAGTCCAAAGGACAGTTCACCCCCAAGAAAGGAAAGAATCAGCCCGGTACTGATGTTTTCGATTTACCGTGTGCAATCCACACGAAGAAAGACGAAGAAGGCAATTTGATATTGCCGAAGCATACCACTCGATAGTGCCGTTTATTGATCTAGCAATTCAAGGAGGGCCAGTCGAGTGAAAAAACTCCTGAAAAGGAGGATGATGAAGACAAAGAAACTTTCCTCGAAGTCAACGCCACTCTGATGATTTTTGCTAATGTTGAAAGCAAGAGTCGACTGAAAGTTATAACAGAGATGTCAACATGGCCGTTCCCTGCAACCCCCACATACCTCAAGTGGTCTCAAACTGCTATCACGTTTGATTAGTCATATCATCTTGCTCATGTTGCTACCCCCGATCGGCAAGCTTTGGTGGTGGATCCTATTGTGGGAGGCACTCGACTCTGCAAGGTCCTCATGGACGGAGGGAGCGGTTTGAACATTCTGTATGTGAATACCCTCAAGGGAATGGGTATTCCGATGTCTAGACTCAGTGAGAGCAATATGTAGTTCCATGGAGTCATCCCTGGGAAGAAGGCCAAATCACTCGGCCAGATTTCTTTGGATGTGGTGTTTGTCACCGATAAATAAATTCGCAAAGAAAAATTGACATTTGAATTTGTGGACTTTGAGAGCGCATACCACACTATCCTTGGTCATCCTGCTTATGCTCGTTTCATGGCCCGTCCATGTTACGTGTATCTCAAGTTGAAGATGCCTGGGCCCAAGGGTGTGATCACAGTCACAGGGAATCAACAAAGGGCTGAGGAGTGCCTTCAACAGGGCTCCAAAATTGCTGATCATCAGATGGTTGTGGTCGAGTTGGAAGAGTACAAAAAGAGTGTTGACCGTGCTGATTTGCTGCGAGCCAAGAAGCCTACTTCTGAGTCAGCTTTACAGTCGGCAGGCGAGGTGAAGAAAGTACACATTGACCCGATGATACGTCTCCAACATATCTATAATTTTTGATGATGTCGTGATATTATATTATCTATTTTGGATGTTTTATATGCACTAATATGCTATTTTATATTATTTTTGGGACTAACCTATTAATCTAGAGCCAAGTGCCAGCTTATATTTTTTCCTTGTTTTTGAGTTTTGGAGATATGGAATATTAAACGGAGTCCAAAAGGAATAAAA
Source organism: Hordeum marinum (assembly GCA_022496015.1). NCBI lineage: Eukaryota > Viridiplantae > Streptophyta > Magnoliopsida > Poales > Poaceae > Hordeum > Hordeum marinum. The sequence continues at coordinate 416,795,754 of CM039674.1, read as the reverse complement.
TCTTCGGAAGGAATTTTTCTGGAAGGAAACAAGTCGATCGAGCTTGGAGTGCACATTAGGGGAGGTGCCAGGGCGCCACAAACCTGCTAGGCGTGGCCCCCTTGGCCGCGCCTAGCAGGCTTGTCGCTCCCTGGCAGGTCGCCTAACCCTAATTGTTGGCCTATAAATACCCAAATATTCCCCCAACATAAAAAATAGCCATGCAAATACTTTTCCGCCGTCGTAAGCCTCCGTTCCCAAGAGATACAATCTTGGAGCCTTTTCCGGTAATCTGCCAGAGGGGGTTTCGATCATGGAGGGCATCTACATCAACTCCATTGCCCCTCCGATGATGCGTGAGTAGTCCACCACAGACCTACAGGTCCATAGATAGTAGCTATATGGATTCTTTTCTCTCTTTGATCTTCAATACCATGTTCTTCATGATCTTCATGGAGATCTATCCGATGTAATCCTCTTTTGTGGTATGTTTGTCAAGATCCGATGAATTGTGAGTTTATGTTCAGATTATCCATGAATCTTATTTGAATCTCCTCTGATTTCTTATATGCATGATTTCATATCCTTGCAAGTCTCTTCGAGTTATTGGTTTGGTTTGGCCAACTAGATTGGTAATTCTTGCAATGGGAGAAGTGCTTGGTTTTGGGTTCAATCTTGCGGTGTCCTCACTCAGTGACATGGTAGGGGTAGCGAGGCACGTATTGTATTGTTGCCATCAAGGGTAAAAGATGGGGTTTTCATCACATTGCTTGAGTTCATCCCTCTATATCATGTCATCTTTTTTAATGCGTTACTCTGTTCTTCATGAACTTAATACTCTAGATGCAGGCATGAGTCGGTCGATGTGTGGAGTAATAGTAGTAGATGCAGAATCGTTTCGGTCTACTTGTCACGGACGTGATGCCTATATGCATGATCATTGCCTTGGATAATACATGATTATTCGCTTTTCTATCAATTGCTTGACAGTAATTTGTTTACCCACCATGGTATTTTCCTTCAAGAGAGAAGCCTCTAGTGAAATCTATGCCCCCCGGGTCTATTTTCCATCATATATTTTCAGATCTATACCTTGCTGCAATTTATTTATCTTTTACTTTCCGCACTCATTTACATCTATCTCTTTCAGATCTAATCCTTGCAAATAATCATGAAGGGATTGACAACCCCTTTATAGCATTGGGTGAAAGAGTTTGATTGTTTGTGTAGGTGCAACCATTGGTGACTTGCTTGTTCCTCCTACTTGATTGATACATTGGTTCTCAACAACTGAGGGAAATACTTATCTACTTTGCTGCATCACCCTTTCCTCTTCAAGGGAAAACCTATGCAAGCTCAAGAGGTAGCACCCGACGGACCCCAATGCTGCCCCGACTAACATCTTGATGACACTCGACGACAAGTAGGAAGCCGAGCTCATCCAGTTCCTCCGTGAGAACTGGGACATCTTCGTGTGGAAGCCTGCTGAGAAGCTGGGTGTACCCAAGGAACTAACTGAGCACCGACTGAGAGTCGATCTGAAGGCCAAGCCTATGAAAGAGCACTTGCATCGGTCGCAGCGGAGAAGTGGAAGGCAATCGGTGAGGAGGTGGCTCGTCTCTTGGTGGCTAAGTTCATACTTGAGATTTACCACTCCGATTGGCTCACGAACATCGTCATGGTCCGCAAGGACAACTCCGCATGTGTATTGTCTTCTCTCGATGCATACTCCGGTTACCATCAGATCCGTCTGTTTGGTCCGGATGAAATAAAGATAGCCTTCATCACCCCTTTCGGGTGTTTCTATTATATCACCATGCCTTTTGGTTTGAAGAATGCTGGTGCTACTTTCATGCGCATGATTCAAAAATGCCTACTTGATTAGATCCCTCGGAATGTTGAAGCTTACATGGATGATATTGTCATCAAGTCTCGCAAAGGTTCCAACCTGCTGACCGACTTGGCTGAGACATTCACCAACCTAAGGAGCTATGATATCAAGTTGAACCCATCTAAGTGCACTTTCAGCGTTCCTGGTGGCAAGTTGCTCATATTTCTCGTTTCTGAATGAGAAATCAACATCAATCTCGAGAAGATCAGTGCAATTACCCAAATGAAAAGCCCTGAGCATGTGCATGATGTCCAGAAGCTCACAGGTTGCCTGCCAGCGTTGAGTCGATTCATTTCTCATCTCGTTGAGAAGGCATTGCCTTTATACCGACTGATGAAGAAGTCTGATACATTTGAGTGGACTCCAGAAGCTGAAGCAGCATTTGTCGAGCTCAAAGCCCTGCTTTCCACCCAACCGGTGCTTGCTGCTCTGCACAGCAAAGAGCCCTTGCTCCTGTACATCGCAACCACTAATCAGGTCGTCAGTATAGTTCTCACTGTCTAGCGGGAAGAGGAAGGCAAGGCTACAAAGTCCAAGGTCCAGTTTATTACATTTCTAAAGTGTTGACTCCTTCAAAGCAAAGGTACCCACATTACTAGAAGCTCGTCTATGGTATATACCTGTCAGCGAAGAAGGTGGCACAGTACTTTCAAGATCGCTCGATTTTAGTCGTCAGCGATGCTCCATTATCTGAGATCCTCAACAATCGGGATGCAACTAGTCGAGTGGCCAAATGGGCTATTGAACTCCTTTACTTCGATATCAAGTTTGAAGCGAAAAAGGCGATCAAGTATCAAGAACTTGCCAATTTCCTAGCCGAATGGATAGAGCAACAACAACCGATTCAAATCCACTCGGTGCACTGGACCATGTTCTCTGATCGCTCGAAGATGCTGAATGGGTCTGGTGCTGGCGTGGTGTTGATATCCCCAATAGACGAAGAGTTCAGTTATGTTCTATAGATTCACTTTGATTCCTCCAATAATGAAGCTGAGTACGAAACACTCCTTTACGGGTTGCGTATGGACATCTCACTCGGTGTCAAGCGCCTGATGGTATACGACGAGTATGATTTGGTGGTTAATCAGGTGATGAAAGAGTGGGATGTCAAGAACCCTGCTATGACCGGATACCACAACGCGATAAGAAAGCTTGAAAAGAAGTTCGAAGGTTTAGAACTCCATCACGTTCCCCGAGTGAAGAATCAGGCAGCGGATGAGCTAGCAAAGATTGGATCCACTCGGAAGCCTGTCCCCATCAATGTGTTTCTGGAACACCTACATTCTCTTCGCTGCAGGAAGATCCCTTCACTGAAGAGCCCCCGCAAGTAATAAGCGCCTCCAATCCGATTGAAGTTGATGTCCCGGTAGTCATAGATCTTGTCATGGAAATTTTGGTCATCATGCCCGATTGGACAGTGCCATATATTGTGTATATCCTGAGGCAAGAACTCCCAGAGGATGAAGCCGAATCCTGACAGATTGTTCGCAGATCCAAGGCTTTCACTGTGATGGATGATCAACTTTACAGAGAAAGTGTAACTGGCATGACACAGCGGTGCATCTCTCCTGAAGAAGTCAAATGATCCTGGAGTAAATTCACTCGAGAACCTGTGGTCATCACGTGTCCTCCCGGACAATTGTCGCCAAAGCATACTGTCGTGGATTTATCACGGCAAATGTCCGGGTGAACGAACTTGGATTCGAGGCCATCGCTAATGGTGTGGACTCAAAGGGGTTGATCGGGACGAAAGACACGGATTTACCCAGGTTCGGCCCCTCAAGTCGAGGTAATAGCCTACGTCCTGCTTGTGTTTGTATTACTTGTGTATCGATTACAAGGAGCTAGAAGCTTGACCTAGTTCTCAATAACCTGTCCTCTAAGTCGCCCCGGGTCTGCCTTTATATAGGAGGTCAGGACCACCGGGTTGTTACAATTGTTAACCGAGTCTTATTGTATGTCTGAGTCTCTCTCTATCTTCTTGTCCAAACTGTCTTTGAGACGGCTTACACGCCCGGGTCTTCTCCGTTCGGGCCGTCGTACGGCCCACACCTTGAGCTGCCTATCTTCCTGGGCCACCAGTCTTATGGCTCACCCTTGGGCCGGCTCACGAGCCAGCAACATGACCCGGAGCCTCTAGGGTTGGTCATATTGCGGGGTTATATCCCCAACATTAGGCCCCAGGTTGAATTGAGCTTGCTCACTTCATCCTTCTCTTCTGATTTTGGCGAGCCGCCCAGAAATGACCCGGTGTGACGTCATGAGATCTGCTGACGTATCACCGAATCTTACATTAACTGTCATCCCGAGAATCAAGGCATCCGCCTCGGTCAAACGTTGTCGTTGCTTGGATTTTCGCGCCTTCCTCGTTCCTTATTTAAATATGACTCGTGCGGGTCGAAGCTTTTCACTCTTCCCGCTCACGCCTCTTCTTCTTCTTCCTGTCGCCGCCGCTCCAGCGTCCTCGTCGTCCGGCGCCGTCTTCGCAGCTACACCGACTGGGCCGTTGCATCACCCTGATTCATACCAGAGATCTTCCGCCTCCGCCGCGATATCTCCGGTGAGTTCTCCTTCTTATTAGATCGCCCACCACCGTAGTAGGGTTTCACCGGGGGCTTAGCCACCGCCGCTCGGGCTCCGACACCGCCACCGCGAGTATATATCGACGCCGTTGGCGCCTTTAGATTGTGCTCTCGCCTCGCCGCTGCGCGTGGGCCGGCCGCGCGTAATGCGCGGACCGCGATGGCTCCGGTCCATTTTCTTTTCTTCCGCTGTTCATCGCTAGGTCAGGATTAAAATCCTTTTCTCCGCTTTTGTAGATCCATAGCCATAGTAGTAGTTTGCGGAATCTGTTTTTTTAGGAATTAGCCAATTTTCAATCTTCCTTTCCTCTGTTGAGTCGCTAAGCTTCTCCGGCTCTCATCAACTGGGTCTTTCCACATTATCCGTAGAACCCTTAAACCTGTAAGCCGTCATAAATATTTGCTTGTGCTTGACTCATCACGCCCTTTACCTTGAACAGTATTTAAGCCGCCAATATGTCTCATGCGTCCAACTCATGCAACTGGGTTGGTTCTTGCGTTACGGAGGAGTACTTAGCAGATTATGTTGAAGCGGGTACTCTCCCTCCCAAAGAGGTCCTCAATTGGCGGGTTCCGGGTAAAGAGACCCGGCCTTCTCCCCAAAAAGGAGAGATAGCAGTCTTTACTGATCACATCGAGCGAGGGTTCGTGCCGCCCGGCTCTAAGTTTTTCCAGGATGTTCTTCATTTTTACAAGCTGCATCCTCAAGACTTGGCACCCAACTCCGTCTCAAACATCTGCAACTTCCAAGTTCTCTGCGAAGCTTATCTGCAAACTAAGTCGTCCGTGGGGTTCTTTCGAGAGTTCTTCTATGCCAACCGCCAAACTGAAATGAAGGGTGGTCCAAGTCTGGAGCTGGGCGCCATTTCTATTCAACGCCACCGAGACATCATCTTTCCTGCCACTCCAATGCCGAGTCACCCAAAGGATTGGAATAAGACGTGGTTCTACTGCCAAGAGACCTCTCCTGAGAAAGAGCACTCGTTGCGGGTTACCACCCCTCCCAGCTTAGGACAGACATAGAGCTTCCCGGCCGGCTCTCAGCCTCAGAGCGTGCCAGATACGAGCCGTTCCACGCCAAGATCAAAGCGCTCCTGGCCAACGGTTTAATAGGATTGGATTTGATCCGCTGCTGGATTTCCTGGCGGATCATGCCTTTAAGCCGCAAGGTCGGCTTATGTGCGAGTACGAAGGCAAATATGACAGCTTGTTGTGCTTCTGCAAGTCAACACTGACAGAGGATGATATTACCACTACCATCCGGAGCCTTGTCCACGAAGCCTCCGGCTCATGCAGTGCCATCGGCCTGGCGCCTTTCTGCGTCAATAATCCGGCTCCCGATGTAAGTTAATCTCTTCCCATCCGTCTCTTAGACGTTGCTTGTACTTTGTTGATTTGCAATTCATTCTCCGGGTCATTCGTGTAGGCCGACTCAGACTTCTAGAAGAAGGAATATTTTGCCCCTCCAAAGAAATCTAGGAAGAAGGGCACGACCAAGAGGGCTAAAAAAGATGCCCCGCAAGAGAATTTGTTTGACCCGCCACCATCATCCACCTCAGAGGTAATGCTTTAATTGCCTTGCTTGATCTTTTACCTTCCTGCTTTATTAATGCTTGTTTTACTCGCAGGATGAAGTGGAAACCAGCCGCGCCAATGCTCTTGAGGTAAATCATGCTTCTTCCGGCTCAGAATGTTTCATCCCCCGAAAGCCGCGGCGGGTTATCAGAAAAGTTCCTCTTTCTCACCCTCTTGCTTACTTAGCTCTTGATTTTCTCTTGAAAAAGCAACAGCAGGCCGAGCGTCGATAGACTCGAAACACCGGCTCTACTGAGCTTGTGTCTGGGTTACCAAATTCTCCGGCTCCAAAGAAACGCCCCGCAGAGGTTTATGTCTCTACTTTTCCTTTGACTTTCCTTTGTAAACTTGACACTTTCTCATCTATCTATTTTATTCTTTTTAGAAATCCCCTTCCTCTGGCGACTCTTCGGCGTCAGTTCTACCACTGCCCAAGATCAATCCGCTGTAAGCATTCCTTACTATGATATCCGGACATCCGGCTCTTAATATGATAGCCACATCTTTGACTGTTGATCCTTCTATTTTGCAGTGCTCAAGCCAAGCGTCGCAAGACCAACAAGCCCTCCCCCGGCCCTGTTATCCAAGAGCCGGAGCTCGAACAACCGGAGGAGGCTGAAGCAGAAGAAAATCCACCAGCTGCCTCCACAGAACCGACTGCTGTCGATGTCATCATGGAGAGCCCTTCAAGGGCTCCTTCAAAACCGGCGACTCCTGCCAAGACTCCTGCAACTCCAAATGTTGTTATCACCGGGTCTGGTCATCAAACTCCTCCGACTCATGTGCTGACCAAGCATACAGAGCCAACCGAGGCCTCGAAGAAGCTGAACTTTGACTCTTTGTACGAGAAGGTGACAACCGAGGAGTTCCACGCCGGGTATATAAACCGGGTTACCACCAGCCAGGATCTGGAACTTCGTCTGGTCTCTGTAATGAAGACAATATACGAGGTACTCTTCTTGTTGCCATACCCTTACTTAGCCCCGAAGGGCCGGTTCAATGTACTCAATCGTTGAACCGGGTCTTTGTTTAACTTTCTGTTAGAAAAAATTCATAGCCATTGTCCCCTAGAGTTGTCTTAATTTGCCAAAATTGAGTCGGGTCTTCCTTTAGATAACTTAAACCGCCGGTCGTAGCCCCCAAGGGCCGGCTCAAGCTTGATAAAGTTGAGTTGGATCTTTAGTGTGGATATCTTGATGCATCGCCTGCAGCCCCCAAGGGCCGACTCAAAACTTAACAAAGTTTGAGTCGGGGCTTCCATTAGAAGTAAAGTGAAGAGCCATAGTGTATCCCCCAAGGGCCGACTCAAAACTTAACAAAGTTTGAGCCGGGGCTTCCATTAGAAGTAAATTGAAGAGCCATAGTGTAGCCCCCAAGTTCCGGATTAACCTCAAAGAAGATGAACCGGAACTACATCGCATACTCAAAGATCAAACATACATTAGCCCCCAAGTGTCAAATATATTGCTTGCAATCTATTTGAGACTTGCATAATCTTTGCTGTCAACACTCATCATTTGATATGACCTTTCGTTCAGCGGCTTATCCTGTATTTTGACGTTTTGTAGGAAACTTTAAGCGAAGCCAGGTCTCAATTGGCGGATCTGAAGGCCAACTTGGCGGCTCAGCAAGAAGCCCGAAGCATTGCTAACGAGAAGTGCCGGCTTCTCTCTGAGGAGCTGGCCAATGCCACTGCTGAGCTTACCTCCTTGAAAGAAACGACAGAATCTGAAAAGGCCGCTCTGACCAAACGGGTGGACGACGCCGACCAGCGGCTTATAGCTGTGGCGGAGGAACTCCAAGGCCTGAAGCGGCACATAGCAAAGTATCAGCCACCCTATTTGGTAAGCTTCTGTTTTACTTTGTATTTTAACATTGCTATTGAAAAAACGGGCGACTCATTAGCTTTATCCGGCTTATCCAGGTCCCAGGAGCCGATAGTTGGCTTCTGATAGCCTTCTGCCACTGAAGGCCATCTACACCTTTGCGGAACAACTATATTGCGGCGCCATCTTCACGATCAAGAGTGTTCAATATAAGGAGAAGATCCCCGCCGCTTTGAAAGGGGTCTTGGAAATCTTCTCCACCATGCCAAAACAGATTGAAGAACTGAAGAAATCAGCTTTTCATCAAGGAGCAGTCGCCGGATTGAGCCGGGCTCTGGCCTTCACCCCTGAGCTGACGCTGGCTGAAATGATGGATGGCTATCCATCGAAGAAAGACGACGACTCAGAATTCACAGAGGCGGACTATATCCAGCGTGTCAAGGACTCCCGCATCTTGGCATTTGTACTTGTAGATGAAGCCAACTTAAATGTCTACCAGGCGGCTTATGATAGCGAGGATAAGAGGATCCGCGGGCCTCTCTACAAGTGGAAATCTCTAACACCCGCCCACAGTAAGGAACTCTTTCCTAATGATCTCGACACGTCTCCCTTTTTTGAGGAAGGGTCCTTCGCTGCGCTGGCTGACTGCAATTGGGATTTGGAAACTCTCCAGATGAAGCCAGTAGAAGAGCCGGAGCAGGATGATCCGGCCGTCTGACTTTGCATTTTGTAACCTTCTAAGCAATGGCTCATGCAATGACCCGCCGTGGGCGGTAGAACTTGGTAATGCCTTTGCTCCTTCTGAGAGCAATTTTTGTAATAGCTTAAGGATGACTCTGCCGTTCTAAAGATAGTGTCGGCTGTATATATTTCCATCTCTTTGTGTATACTTTCCGTCTCTCCGTGTTTCAATTTGATGTGTTGCCGGCTCTCCATTGATTGATCGCTCCTTTGCATAAATATACCTTGAAATTTTCTGATGAGGGGTGTTTGTCTTTGAAGATGTCATTCCTTCTCCAGAAGATTAGAGCCGGATAATATCTTTGTCAACTGGAGCAACATGGCTCCGGCTCTTGTCAGTTGAATCCATTAAGGAGTCGGTTGTCTTAGGATAATGTAAGCTATACCTGATGGTAAGAAGCCTCTATCGACAACTGCGGCTATTGATGAACTGGAAGCGGCCTAAAGCCGGCTGTATGAAGGGTAATGTAAGCTATACCTGACGGTAAGAAGCCTCCTTTTAACGGCAAATGTTGTATGCGCGAACGCCGGCTGTCGATGGGAGATGTAAGCTATACCCCAAGGCAAGAAGCCTCCATCGACAGCCGCGGCCAATAATTAGCCTGAGATGGCATAAAGCTAGCTGTTTGAAAGGAGATGTATGCTATACCCGAAGGCAATAAGCCTCTTTCAACAGCTACAGTTGATAAACAACTGAGTTTTGGCGTAAACGCTGGTTGTTAGGGTGAGATAAGCGACCTCGTCGGTAAGAAGCCCCCTTCGACAACCGTGGTTAATAAGTAACCGGAAGTGGCATAAAGCCGGCCATTAGGGTGAGATAAGCGAACCCATCGGTAAGAAGCCCCCTTCGATGGCCGTAGTTGATAAGCAACTGGAATTTGGTGTACACGCTGTTGTCTTAGGGTAATGTAAGCTATACCAAAGGTAAGAAGCCTCCAACAACAACAATGCTTAATGTAACCAAACTAGGCATAAAGCCAACTGTGCAAGGGAGATGTAAGCTATACCCGAAGGCAAGAAGCCTCCTTGTAACAGTTTAATAATAGCTAGCTGTGCAAAGGAGATGTAAGCTATACCCGAAGGCAAGAAGCCTCTTTGCAACAGTGCTTAATTGGGCATAACGTCGGCTGTGCAAGGGAGATGTAAGCTATACCCGAAGGCAAGAAGCCTCCTTGCAACAACATAAAAGCAGACTGTGCAGGGGAGATGTAAGCTATACCCGAAGGCAAGAAGCGTCCCTGCAACAGCGCTTGATAGGGCATAAAGCCGGATGATAGATCAGCGTTTTGACGGCGAACAAACCACTTCAACTCAAATTTTGAGCCGGATTTTTTTATCTTGATTGCACAAAGACATACATAAGAGCAGAGGCTCTAGTCTTTGTGGGGATGCTAGCTTTACTCATGTAAACATGATATATACAATGATAGCGGCTTTCAACGCCTGCTAAGTAAAGTATGGTCGCAGATGTGCGATATTCCATGGCCGCAACGTCTCTTGACCCACGGTTTCCGACTCATCTAGGATATCAATGAGGTAATATGACCCATTGTTAAGGTTTTTGTTGATCACAAAAGGCCCCTCCCATGGTGGAGATAACTTATGCATTCCAGATTGGTCTTGAATCAGCCGGAGCACCAGGTCACCTTCCTGGAACGTCCGGGTCTTCACCCTGCAGCTATAATAGCATCGCAGGTCTTGTTGATAAATTGCCGACCTGGCTGCTGCTAACTCTCGTGCTTCATCCAAGGCGTCCAACGCATCTTGGCGTGCTACCTCATTGTCCGTCTCAACATAAGGCGCCACCCTTGGTGAGTCGTGCCGGATATCGCTAGGTAGAACTGCCTCAGCACCATACACCATGAAGAAAGGCGTGAAACCTTTAGATCTGTTAGGGGTTGTTCTGATGCTCCATAAGACGGAAGGCAACTCCTCAACCCAACATCCAGGTGTACGCTTCAAAGGAACCATGAGCCGTGGTTTGACTCCTCTTAAAATTTCCTGATCGGCTCGCTCCGCCTGACCATTAGACTGTGGATGTGCCACAGCTGAAACATCAAGCCGGATATGCTCCTTCTCACAGAACGCTTTCATAGCTCCTTTGGATAGATTTGTTCCATTTTCCATAATGATACTGTGCAGGTAACCAAAGCGATATATCAGCTTCTTAATAAATTGAACTGCTGTAGCCGCATCACATTTGCTGACCGGCTCTGCCTCTACCCACTTAGTAAATTTATCAATCGCCACCAGAAGGTGTGTTTTCTTATCCTTGGATCTCTTGAAAGGTCCTACCATATCAAGCCCCCAGACCACAAACGGCCAAGTGATTGGTATCATCCTCAACTCGTGAGCCAGAACGTGAGCTCGCCGACCAAACTTCTGATAGCCGTCACACTTACGGACTAAGTCTTCCGCATCCTTGTGAGCCGTCAACTAGAAAAACCCATGTCGAAAAGCCTTGGCCACTAAAGATTTTGACCCGGCATGATGTCCACAGTCGCCGGCATGAATTTCACTCAAGATCTGCCGGCCCTCCTCCGGTGAGACGCAGCGCTGAAAGACACCCGTCGCACTACACTTATGTAACTCACCATTGATAATCGTCATAGACTTAGAATGCCGGGGTATCTTCCTGGCCAGATCCTCCTCCTGAGGCAACTCGCCGCGTGTCAGATACGCCAAATAAGGAATAGTCCAGTCAGGAATAGCATGCAGAGCCGCCACCAATTCCACCTCCGGGTCAGGAATAGCCAGATCCTCCTCAGAGGGTATCTTGACAGTCAGATGATGCAATACGTCCAGAAAAACATTAGGTGGTACTGGCTTTCGTTGAGAACCTAACCGTGATAAAGCATCAGCCGCCTCATTCCTGCGACGATAAATATGATTGACCTGGTACCCCTTGAAGTGAGCGGAAATGATATCAACCGCCTATCGATAAGCCGCCATCCGCGGATCCTTGGAGTCCCAAGTACCTGAAACTTGCTGAGCCACAAGATCAGAGTCGCCTAAACATCTGACCCGCCTTAAGTTCATCTCTTTAGCGACTCGGAGATCATGGAGCAGTGCCTCATACTCAGCTGCATTATTAGTACAAGGAAACATTAACTAGAGCACATAACAAAACTTGTCACCCTTGGGGAGGTGAGAACAACCCCTGCACCGGACCCCTCTAGCTGCTTGGACCCATCAAAGTTTATAGTCCAATATGTGTTATCCGGCTTCTCTTCGGGAGCTTGACACTCTGTCCAATCATTTATGAAATCCACCAAAGCTTGAGACTTTATTGTTGTACGAGGGACATATTTGATGTTAAGAGGACCCAGCTCTAAGGCCCACTTGGCAATCCTCCCTGTGGCTTCTCTATTCTGAATGATATCTCCCAACGGGGCAGAACTGACCACGGTTATCTGGTGCCCCCAAAAGTAGTGTTTTAACTTGCAGTTAGCCATGAAAACCCCGTATACCAGCTTCTGCCAATGTGGATACTTCTGCTTAGACTCTGCCAAAACTTCACTGATGTAATAAACCGGCCTTTGCATAGGATATTCCTTCCCTGCCTCCTTGCGCTCAAACACAATTGCTACACTGACCGCTCTGTTGTTAGCCGCCACATAAAGGAGTAACGGCTCTTTCTCAGCCGGAGCGGCTAACACTGGTGGCTCAGTCAACTGTTTTTAAGAGCTTCAAGTGCTTCAGCCGCTGCCTTGCTCCACTTAAACTTGTCTGTCTTCTTCATCATCTGGTATAAAGGAATGGCCTTCTCCCCAAGCCGGCTTATGAACCGGCTCAATGCAGCAATCCGTCCTGCAGGGCGCTGAATGTCATTAATGCATGTCGGCTCTCCTAAAGAAGTGATAGCCTTAATTTTATCTGGGTTAGCCTCGATGCCCCGCTCAGAGACCAAGAAACTGAAAAGCTTTCCTGCTGGAACACCAAAAACACACTTCGTCGGGTTAAGCATCATCTTATAGACCCGGAGATTGTCAAAAGTTTCCTTCAGATCCTCTAGGAGAGTTTCTTTCTTTCTGGATTTAACCACGATGTCGTCTATGTAAGCATGAACATTTCGGCCAATCTGACTGTGAAGGCAGTTCTGCACACATCGTTGGTAAGTCGCCTGGGCACTCTTGAGCCCGAAAGGGATGGAGACGTAGCAGAACGCCCCAGAGGGTGTAATAAACGCCGTCTTCTCCTGATCTTTCATTGCCATCTTGATCTGATGATAACCTGAATATGCATCCAGGAAGCATAAACTTTCACACCCGGCTGTGGCATCGATAATCTGATCGATACGAGGGAGTGCAAAAGGGTCAGCCGGGCAAGCCTTGTTAAGGTCCGTGTAATCTATACACATACGCCAGGTGCCGTTCTTTTTGAGCACTAGCACCGGGTTAGCCAACCACTCCGGGTGAAAAACTTCCACTATAAAGCCTGCAGCCAAGAGTCGGGCAACTTCCTCCCCAATAGCTTTACGTCTCTCTTTGTTGAACCATCGTAGAAACTGTTTAATCGACTTAAACTTCGGATCCACATTAAGGTTGTGCTCAGCGAACTCTCTCGGTACACCCGCCATGTCAGAAGGCTTCCATGCAAAGAACTCTCACGGATGAATTCGATGAGCGCGCTTTCCTATTTGGGATTCATATGAGACCCAATGATGAACTGCTTGGATGAGTCGCCCGGATTGAAATCTACTGCCTTGGTATCATCCGCCGAAAACTTGAGTGGCGGCTCAACTTCTGTAGTAGGCTTCTTCAATGGGGTCATATCTTCCGGGTCAACGTTTTCCTTGTAGAACTTCAGCTCCTCCTGGGCACAACTAGACTCTACATACGCCGCATCTCCTTCCTCACACTCGAGAGCCGCTTTCCAATTACCGTGAACGGTAATTGTACCATTTAAATCGGGCATTTTAAGTTGTAAATAAACATAGCAAGGCCTAGCCATAAATTTGGCATAAGCTGGCCTCCCAAACAGTGCATTATAGGGACTTTTGATTTTAACCACCTCAAACCACAAGGACTCCACCCTGTAATTATACTCATCGCCAAAAGCCACTTCCAAAGAAATCCGGCCCACCGGGTATGCCGACTTACCCGGGACCACACCATGAAAGATGATGGAGGAGGGTTTAAGGTCTTTGTCAAGCAACTTCATCCGCCGGAAAGTGTCATAATAAAGGATGTTGATACTGCTGCCTCCGTCCATGAGCACCTTGTTCACCATATAGCCATTCACCTGAGGGGCTACGACTAACGCCAGCCGGCCCGGGTCATCTACCCGCGGCGGGTGATCCTCCCGGCTCCACATTATGTCATACTCAGACCATGGTAAGTACCGCGGGAGAGCCGGAGCAACTGCATTAACCGCCCGCCTCCTCAACTTCTCGTCTCGTTATTGTCACCGGTCATGAACACGTACTGTCCAGAACTGAGCTGCTTCGGGTTACTCTGAAACCCAGATTGATTGCGCTGTTGCTGATTGTTGTTATTGCTGTTGTTGCCAGGATGCTGCTGGTTCCCCCCTTGGTTATTCTGACCCGGATGCCCGACTCCTGAACCGCGGGCGCTGAATCGAGCCCCTGATCCGCCGTGCCCTGAGCCGCCATGCGGGCCACCGCCCTGGTTATTGCGTGGTTGGGAATGCTGGTTTTTGAATCTCTGCATGATAAAGCAATCACCCCACGCATGTAACGCCGGCCTATCAAGCGTGCCGTGCTCCGGACAAGGCTTCTTAAGCACTTCTTCTAAATTGAAAGGACCTCTGTTCCTTTGGCGAAACGACCTGAATTTTCCGTTCCCCTTGGGATGGTTCTGTTCTGTGTTGGTGTTTGCCACTAGCTCTGACCCGCCATCAGCGTTCTTCCGTTTATTCTGATTCCCATTGTTCACAAAGCCTTTGCCTTGATTGTTCTTCTTCCCTTGATTGGCTTTCTTCGAGCCTGGATCCTTGGTGTTATCTGAGTCGACATACTTTGTCAGGGCCGTCATGAGCTCTCCCATATCCTGACACGTGCGCTTGAGCTGGCCAAGCTTCTGTTTCAATGGAAAAAAATGACAGTTCTTTTCCATAATAAGCACTGCTTGAGCCGACGTGATCTGCTCTGAAGAGTGAATGGTCGACACCCGCTGGACCCAATGATGGGCCGACTCATTCTCCTGTTGAACACAATGGTCCAAGTCTACAATGGTCATAGGCTGCTTACTGGTCCCCTGAAAATTCTTAATAAACTTTGCTCTCAGCTCCACCCATGAACTTATCGTGTTAGGTGGTAGACCTTTCAACCATGTGCGAGCCGGACCCTCAAGCATCCTGATGAAATATTTTTCACATACCGCTTCACTGACGTCCAGCATCTCCATGGCCAGCTCATAACTCTCAACCCAAGCCTCAGGGGGTAGATCATTTGTGTAATTCAGAACTTTTCGTGGCCCCTTAAAATCTTTCGGTAGTCGTTCACTTCTTAGAGCCGGAGTTAAACATGACACCCCTACGACTCTAGTACTAACTACTCCCATTGAGACGGAAAGCGCCGGCTCTGGACGGGTTGCCGCTATCTTCGCCTCTCGCCTGTTCCTCGCCCGGTCCGCAAGGGTTTGTGCATCTAGAGCCGCCTGCTCATCGTCCGGTGGTCCCCGACGTGGATGACTGCTGGAACACACCGACGACTCGTAGCGCCGACTGAAACTTCGGCTGGGGAGGGGGGTAGAGTGAACCCGGCTCCAGCTGTGAGCATATCTCTCTTGCTGGGCCATGGCCGTCTATAAATATCCAATGGCATTTCGCACGTCCTCCGCAAAGGGTGCTTAATTTGGGATGGGAATCGTCCCAAGCGGGGTGGCCGCCGCCACCATGTTCTTGGCCGGGTTAGAGTAATGACCCGCCGGTGTCGGAAAAGCTCTAGGTGAAGTTTGGTTATGCTAGGGTGGATGAGTTGTCGGGCGTTCCATCGGGCGGCTTTCCGGCACGCCCGCAACCCGCCCCGCACCAGGGGTATTAAACAGGTTCCTTGCTTCATAACGTTCTGGCATATGGGATTGATGCCTCCTCCGGTGCACCGCGGCTGCTGACCTTTGTTCCAGCTCCAGATGGAAAGCATCTGCCTTGATACGCTCCGCTTCTTCCTCCATCCGGATCTTCAGCTTAGCCATCCTTTGTCGTTCCTCTGCCATCCGGCCCTTGATCCGTGCCACCTCTAGATTCCGGGCTGCTTGATTAATCGGTATTACTTCCGTGGCCATGAGAGCTGTATGCTCGTCCATCAATTCCACTAGAACCTGAGCCGGCGGCGGCAGGCTATCACCCGCTGCGGCGGCTCCCGCAGCTGTGTCACCGGCGGCTGGAGCCGATACCGCCATGAACACCACTGCATGAACCAGGGGTCTTGGAGCACCCGACTCAAAGCCCTCTACCTCAGAATAGGTGTTGTAGTAGCCCCCAAGGCCACCATTACCGAGCCGATACACTGACTCTGTCTCCCCACTAGAGGACTCATTTTCCGACCACAGAGTTCCCTGTGACCCGGACGCTTCCAGGTCCATACCTTGAGTGAAGCCCACGAGAACATGCCTTTGACCTAGATGGGCACGGGCAGGCCACACACCACTCGCAGATTGAGACACCGAGCTGGCTCGACGATGTTGGTGCAGATGTCCGGCCCGGGTGTAGATCCATCAACCTTTCCAATGAAACCTGGATCCCGCCAAACGGAACCCGGAATCCATACTCCACAGAATCAGCATCAAGCCCCCAGCCGGTGTCGTCAATGTAGAGCCGGCCGTGGCGACTCTTGCTCATCCTTCCAATCACGTATCCCTCGAGCCCTGGGAGAGAGCCCTTTGAGAACTCAACACCACCAAGTGCTAGCCCCACGGTGGGCGCCAACTGTCGTGGATTTATCACGAGAGATGTCCGGGTGAACGGACTTGGATTCGAGGCCATCGCTAACGGGGTGGACTCAAAGGGGTTGGTCGGGACGAAAGACACGGATTTACCTAGGTTCGGCCCCTCAAGTCGAGGTAATAGCCTACGTCCTGCTTGTGTTTGTATTACTTGTGTATCGATTACAAGGAGCTAGAAGCTTGACCTAGTTCTCGGTAACCTGTCCTCTAAGTCGCCCCGGGTCTGCCTTTATATAGGAGGTCAGGACCACCGTGTCGTTACAATTGTTAACCGAGTCTTATTGTATGTCCGTGTCTCTCTCTATCCTCTTGTCCAAAATGTCTTTGAGACGGCTTACACGCCCGGGTCTTCTCCGTCCGGGCCGTCGTACAACACACACCTTGAGTCGCCTATCTTCCTGGGCCACCAGTCTTACGGCTCACCCTTGGGCCAGCTCACAAGCCAGCAACATGACCCAGAGCCTCCAGGGCGGGTCATATTGCGGTGTTATATCCCCAACACATACCGAGCTGGTTTCTTCTAGCCACGTGCTTATGAGATGGCTAAGGACATTGTTGATCACTACGAAGGGTGCCATTTCTACTCAAACTTGTCACACAAGCCTGCATCCGCCTTGAAGACTATTCCACTCGCATGGCCGTTTGCCGTTTGGGGTTTGGACATGGTTGGACCCTTTCGGACGTGTCAGAGTGGATTTACTCACTTGCTCATTGCAGTCGACACGTTCACTAAGTGGATTGAGGCCAAGCCTATAAAGAAGTTGAACTCACGCACTGCGATCAAATTCATGAGAGAGATAATGTACTGATATGGAGTACCCCACAGTATCATTATAGATAATGGCTCAAACTTTGACTCGAAAGAGTTAAGACACTTCTGTTTCTCTCAAGGCACTCGGGTGGACTACACATCTGTTGTGCACCCTCAAACTAAGGGTTAAGCTGGGCGAGCCAATGGCTTTAGCCTTCAAGGGCTGAAGCCTCGACTCATGCGAGATCAAGAACATGTAGCTAGAGCCTGGGTTATTGAACTGCCGTCTGTTCTGTGGGGCTTGAGAATGACTCCTAATCGGTTGACTGGGCGCACTCCTTTCTTCCTGGTGTACGAAGCCGAAGCTATTTTGCCGAGTGATCTCCTTCACAATTCCCCTCATGTAGATGTTTACTCCGAGGCTGAAGTGGAATAGGCACGACAGGATGGCGTAGATCTTCTAGAAGAGGAGCACGAGATGGCTTTCATTCGGTCGACTGTGTATCAGCGGGATCTGTGCCGCTTCCATGCAAAACATGTCAAGAGTCAGTCATTTCATGAAGGTGATCTGGTGCTCCGAGTGGATCAATAGCGACCTCACAAGCTCGCTCCGGCATGGGAAGGTCCTTTTGTCGTCACCAAGGAACTGAACTATGTAGCGTACCACCTCTACAACCTCAAGAAGCGGATTGACAAGCCGCGAGCCTGGAATACAGATTTACTCTGACGTTTCTATACTTGAAGACTGAGTTGTTGTAGTGTAATAAAAGTATTCCAGACAATATCGTTTCTGAAGGTTATGACTTCCGCAGTCTCTTGGTCGATTCCGATCGCACTATCCTACATTCAAAAACTTCTCCAAGTGGCGAGCGATCCTCTCACTCAGGGGCTTAGCTGCAAACCAGCTTTCGCCTAAGTTAAAAAAAACCTTCCGAGTGGATAGCAGTCCATTCACTCAGAAACTTAGCGATGAACCAGTCTTCGTCTAAGTTCAAAAACTTCTCCGAGTGGGAGCGATCCTCTCACTCAGGGGCTTAGCTGCAAACCAGCTTTCAAATAAGTTAAAAAACCCTCCCGAGTGGATAGGAGTCCATTCACTCGGAAGCTTAGCTACGAACCAGTCTTCGTCTAAGTTCAAAAACTTCTCCGAGTGGGAGCGGCCCTCTCACTCGGGGGCTTAGCCATGAACCAGCTTTTCCCTAACTTAAAAAACCATCCGAGTGGATAGCAGTCCATTCACTCAGAAACTTAGCTGCGAACCAGTTTTCGCCTAAGTTCAAAAAACTACACCGAGTGTCGAACGATCCTCTCACTAGGGGGCTTAGCTGTGAACCATCTTTCTCCTAAGTTCAAAAGCTTCTCCGAGTGGCGAGCGATCCTCTCACTCGAGGGCTTAGCTATGAACTAGCCTTCGCCTAAGCTAAAAACCCTTCCGAGTGGACAGTAGTCCATTCACTCGGGAACTTAGCTGCCAACCAGTTTTCGCCTAAGTACAAAAACCTACTACGAGTGGCGAGTGATCCTCTCACTCGGGGGCTTAGCTGCGAACTGATACATCTCCAACGTATCTACTTTTCCAAACTCTTTTGCCCTTGTTTTGGACTCTAATTTGCATGATTTTAATGGAACTAACCCGGAATGATGCTATTTTCAGTAGAATTGCCTTGGTGTTATTTTTGTGCAGAAATAAAAGTTCTCGGATCGTCCTGAAAATTTACGAAGAATATTTTTGGAATTAATAAAAAATACTGGCGCAAGAATTAACCAGAGGGGGGCCACCAGTAGGCCACAAGCCTGCTAGCTGTGGCCACCCCCCTGGTCGCATGGGGCAGACTTGTGGGCCCCTCGTGGCTCCTCCGACCTCCTCTCCAGCTTCATATAACCCTATTTGTCGAGAAAAAATCAGAGAGAAGAGTTCATCGCGTTTCACGACACGGAGCCGCCACCATCGCCAGTTCTTCCACAGGAGACCAGATCCGGAGTCCGTTTTGGGCTCCGGAGATGGGAAATCGATGCCTTCGTCATCACCAACCATCCTTCATCACCAATTCTGTCGTGGATTTGTCATGGCAGATGTCTGGGTGAACGGACTTAGGTTCGGGGCGGTCGCAACTATGTGGCGGCTTGAGAGGGGTTTGTCGGAATCAAGAGATGCGTGTTTTACCCAAGTTCGGCCCCTCCGATGGAGGTAAAAGCCTATGTCTTGCCTATCTTGTATTGATGATGAGGAAGATCTCTCGGTTACAAGGGTGATAATCTCTATCTCTAATCTTGAGAGCCTGTAATCTATCTATCTCTAATGACGTGTGTCTCTTTTGAGTTGAGAACTTATCCCTCTAGGGGTGCTCTACCCCTCCTTATATAAGTGGAGAGGGTAGGTTTGCAAATAGAGTCCTACTGGGAGTAGGATTAGGACTAGTCTCTCTTGAATCCTAATCCGGGTCTTGTTTATTTTGTGAGGAAATCCTTTCTCTTCTTTGTGCATTCTCTTGTGAGCCGCCTGGCACCGGCTTACACGTCGGGCCTTGGGCCTTGTTGCTTGTCTAACCTGCCCGCCGGGTTACGAAATGAATCATCGCGCCTCGACCAGGTCTCCAGTGAGTCGCCAAGTCCTGGCCGGGTCATACTTCCGGTCGGGTCATACCGCGGGGTATATCCCCGACATTAGCCCCCAACTTAGCTTGAATTTATTCATGGTAAGCTCCTAAAATAAGAACACTAAATATGTTAAGTGACCGGCTCACTCCCCTGGCCGGCTTATTTCACTGAAGCGGGTTTGCAAAAATCCGGGTTTCATCTTCATATGAATGAGCTGTCTTCTCAATTTTCTTGCTTGTCAGTGTTCTTTGAAGCAAAAAATATTGGGAATAAAACATCCATATTCCATTGAGTCGGCCTCCAAAACTTTGGCTTCATGAAATTACTTGACATAAGAAAACCATATGAAGTTGAGCCGGCTTCCATTGCTCCGGCTTGATAAAAACATTGAGAGTATAACTCCGTCCACTGTTACACCACTTCAACCTGTGAAGCCGGGTTGCTCATATAGAATTTGCCCGTTGATGATCTTTTGATAATGTCGGGTCATGATTGTTGTTGACGTCGGGTCAAACAACTGGACTCTAGTTGACTTGATAAAAATATTGGGACAAAAACCCATCTAATATAGAGTCGGTCTTTTAATGCTTTGGCTAAAAAATATGTTGAGCCGGGCTCACTCCCAATTGACATCTTGAAAACTCTCTTCAATTTTTTGATATATCCATATTACTTCTAGCCCCCAAGCTCCAAGTTTATCCATGATGACTTGGTGCTTTGCAATAATATCATTGATTGTGTAGCCCCCAAGTACCAGGTTGGCTTGCTTGCAGTAGCCTGGGACTTGTAATTGTCATATACCTTATAAAGCTTCAGCTGGTGTAGCCCCCAAGGTCCGGCTCATCAGTATGTAATGGGCCGGGTCTTTAATTTGAACCTCATAATCTATTAAACTGCTGAATACTATAGCCCCCAAGTGTCGGGTCGCATGCTTGCAGCGACTTGGGACTTTTAGAAAGTTTGATCTAAACGGTGTAGCCCCCAAGTGCCGGGTCAGTAAGAATTACTGGATTGGGACTTAGAAAAATATATAAAGGACGGCTCATCTCCTTGAGATAATAGGGTCTTGCTAACAATGTAATGATTTGAAAAGCAGCTTGCATTAGCCCCCAAGTGACGTGGTGCATGCTTGCAACGACATGGGACTTGCATATTTGATATAAACTAGACTTGAATAGTGTAGCCCCCAAGGGCCAAGCTGCACGCCTGCGGCGACTTGGGATTGTGTGATAATAACCCATCGTAATGCACCTCGGAAGTTCTCTTGAACTGATATTGATCTGATTTGAAAGAGTCCTTGATCTGATGAAATGAATATCGTAGAATAATTCCTTTGTCTTTAACATGAAATCCCTGCTCATGGTTGCAGTGCAACCTGGCAAATATATATTTGATAAATCCATGAGTGTTGTAGATTACTACAAGGCACAACTGAAAAATTCCGAGAAACGGTCAACTAGATGACACGGCATCATATCTGATAGGGCGGCTCTTCAAAAATAATCAACTTTCCAATATGGCTTGGAAAACCCCAATCACTTAATACTGGTTATGATAAACCATGATGATGATCCAGCCATTTTGGCTATCAAAGATCTATTTGTTCCTACAGAAGTTTTTTCATCATACTTAACGGCGGCTCATCTTAAGAGACAAGACCTGCAAAAATAAACAAGACGGAATATATTCTACATTGTTTGTAAGGGCGTCTTGAAAAAGCATGACCCAGAGATCTTAATATAGCCTTACTTCATCTTTGACAATCTTGCTCCTGTATGATGCAATGTATGATGCAATATGTATGATGCAATATGTAATGCATGATGGTCTTGATTTCCCCTTGTTTTTTGTTTTTTGAAAACTCATATTCTGGCTCGTCTGAGGGGGAACTTTTGCTTTGAACCATTTAATAGTGCAGGGTCTCTAACGAGAGTGACCACCAATCTTGCTCGGCTCAGGGTCTCTAGGCAAGATAAATTGTTAAGGGCAAAACAGACCAAAATTTATAACGGGGTGAGTGCCCTGGGGTCCATGAGCTACTTCTCACGTGACATAAATCCATCATTTGAACCTTAAACAATGTCACTTGTTAAGAGTATGACGGGCCACCTGGTGGAGAGTACGTAGAAGATGAGAGAGCTTCCCTCACCACTGTATGAGGCCCTTGGAGGGGGTGAGTGGACAGCTCGCTGCACCCCTGGACGAGCAACATCTACATACATGCATGTACAACCCTACCAGAGTGGGGGCGACCTTCACCCACTCTGGCGCCTTGCTCTGGTCCACGACCCGTCTTGCATCATGTTACCTATGTTTGAATGGCTCGCATCCTGGCGACTCATCCTCTTTGGCTCCCATGGCACCCATGTTTGAACGGCTTGCATCATGGCGGCTCGTCCTCTTGAGCGACTTGGCACCCATGTTTGAACGGCTCATCATGGCGGCTTGCCCTCTTGAGCGACTTGGCACCCATGTTTAAACGGCTCGCATCATGGCGGCTCGCCCTCTTGAGTGACTTGGCACCTATGTTTGAACGGCTCGCAACTAGGTGGCTCATCCTTTTGAGTAACCGTAAATCTTTCATCAATAAAAAAGTGCAACCATGTTTGAATGGCTCGCAACATGGCGGCTCATCCTCTTGAGTGACCTTAAACCGCCCGCCAATGAGGCGGGGCACCCATGTTTGAACGATTGCATCATGGTGGCTCGTCCTCTTGGGCAGCTTTTAATTCCTCCATGAATAATGTAGTAGCCCCCGGGATCGGGTTTAACTTTTCTTGTAATGTCTCGGGGTTGTTGTTGAAAATGGTCAAATGTGTTGAGCCATGTCTGTAGCCCCCGAGTCTTAAGTTGACTCGAAGAGGCGGCTTGAGAATATCCACTAAAGGTTGAGGTTTGACCGTGGTGGGCATAGACGATCTCGTATGAATTGTTTCAATGATCCAGTCGATGATTCGTTCCGGCTGGCTTTTGAAGTTAACTAAACTGCAGTGGCAGTGACTTTTGCGCCTGTCTGCCGGGCGGCTCGTACAGGCAACGTACCACACTGATATGTTGATGTAGATCGGATTGTGGGCGGTGTCTTACGCGCGTCCATTGGGCGGCTTGTACTTGTGTACACGGCCCCTGGCGTGGTTGTGAGAGACAGCCACAACATTGTAAACCGGTGCGGCCACGAGAGACGGCCATGGCGTTGTAGGCCGACGCAATTGGTGAGTCGCTCACGGCATTGGAAACTAGCATGGACGGTAAATCGCTGTGGTATTGTTAAGCCAACATGGTTGGTGAGTCGCCTGTGGTATTCATAAGCTGATGCTGACGCACGGGTCATTTCTGGCATGTTGATGTAACCTGGACCGTGGGGTGGCGGCTCAGGAATGTCCATTGGGGCGGTTGGTATAGGCGGCCATAGCATCGGCTTGCTGAGTTGAATGCGAGAGTTGTCCGGTGACTTGACACGAATGCGAGAGTCGGCCACAGCGTTGTAAGCCGTCTTGGTCACGCAGACGTGAGAGTTGGCCGCGGCGTTGGAAACCCGTGCAGTGCAACCCGGAGGAATGCCGGTCTAGGCTGATGTTGGTGCACCTCCATATCCATGGTACAACACCGCTTGAATAATATGTAATTGTCCTGTGTAGAAAAATAACCAATGGACAGAGTAGTTGTTTACGAAGGAAGTAATTGTTGGGAGACGTAGTAGTAAATCAAAATTTTCCTACGTTCACCAAGATCTATCTATGGAGAAACCAGCAACGAGAGGGGAGAGATTGCATCTTCATACCTTTGAAGATCGCTAAGCGGAAGCGTTACAAGAACGCGGTTGATGGAGTCGTACTCGCAGCGATTCAGATCGCGGTAGATCCGATCAAGTGCCGAACGGACGGCACCTCCGCGTTCAACACACGTGCAGCCCGGTGACGTCTCCAACACCTTGATCCAGAAAGGAGGAAGGAGAGGTTGGGGAAGGGCTCCAACAGCAGCACGACGGCGTGGTGGTGGTGGAGTAGCAAGGTAATCCGACAGGGCTTCGCCTAAGCGCTGCGGAGGAGGAAGAAGAGAGGTAGGGCTTCGCCGTGAGAGAGAGAGATCAAATCTTCTCTCAAAACATCCAAAACCTCAAGTATATATAGGAGGAGGGACGTGGAGGGCTGGCTTGGCCTCTACTCCAAAGAGGAGATGGCCGGCCGAATTAAAGGGAGAGTCCACCTCCCACAAGGGAGGTGGATCTCCTCCTTTTAAATCCTTTTTGCCTTATCTCCTTATCTCCAGCCACATGGGCCCACATAGATGGTCTTGGCCGACCCAATATGGGCTGGCACACCTCCTCTAAGGGCCCATGAGGTCCTTTGGTCGTCACACCCCTCTCGGGGGTCCTCCGGCACCCTCCCGGCACTCCCGGTACACTACCGATGAGCCCGAAAACTTTCCGGTGACCGAAACTGGACTTCCTATATATCAATCTTTACCTCCGGACCATTCCGGAGCTCCTTGTGACGTCCGGGATCTCATCCGGGACTCCGAACAACCTTCGGTAATCACGTATACCTTTTCCCTATAACCCTAGCGTCATCGAACCTTAAGTGTGTAGACCCTACGGGTTCGGGAGACACGTAGACATGACCGAGACACCTCTCCGGTCAATAACCAACAGCGGGATCTGGATACCCATGTTGGCTCCCACGTACTCCACGATGATCTCATCGGATGAACCACGATGTCAAGGATTCAATCAATCCCGTATACAATTCCCTTTGTCTATCGGTATGATACTTGCCCGAGATTCGATCGTCGGTATCCCCATACCTTGTTCAATCTCGTTACTGGCAAGCCTCTTTACTCGTTCCGTAATACATCATCCCGTGGCTAACTCCTTAGTCACATTGAGCTCATTATGATGATGTCTTACCGAGTGGGCCCAGAGATACCTCTCCGTCACACGGAGTGACAAATCCCAGTCTCGATTCGTGCCAACCCAACAGATACTTTAGGAGATACCCGTAGCGTACCTTTATAGCCACCCAGTTACGTTGTGACGTTTGGCACACCCAAAGTATTCCTACGGTATCCGGGAGTTACACAATCTCATGGTCTAAGGAAATGATACTTGACATTGAAAAGCTTTAGCAAACGAACTACACGATCTTTGTGCTATGCTTAGGATTGGGTCTTGTCCATCACATCATTCTCCTAATGATGCGATCCCGTTATCAACGACATCCAATGTCCATGGCCATGAAACCGTGACCATCTATTGATCAACGAGCTAGTCAACTAGAGGCTCACTAGGGACATGTTGTGGTCTATGTATTCACACATGTATTATGGTTTCCGGTTAACACAATTATAGCATGAACAATAGACAATTATCATGAACAAGGAAATACAATAATAACCATTTTATTATTGCCTCTAGGGCATATTTCCAATAGTCTCCCACTTGCACTAGAGTCAATAATCTAGTTCACATCACCATGTGATTAACACTTACATCACCATGTGATCATATCATCATGTGATTAACACCCAATAAGTTCCGGGGTTTGTTCATGTTCTGCTCGTGAAAGAGGTTTTTAGTCAATGGGTCTGCGACATTCAGATCCGTGTGTACCTTGCAAACTTTCCATGTCATATTTGTAGATACTACTCCCATGCTCCACTTGGAGCTATTCCAAATGGCTGCTCCACTATACGTAGCCAGACTTCTACTAAGAGTCATCCGGATTGGAGTTAAAGCTTGCATCATCGTAACCCTTTACGATGAACTCTTTATCACCTCCATAATCAAGAAATATTTCCTTAGTTCTCAAGTTACTAAGGATAACTTTGACCATTGTCCAGTGATCCACTCTTGGATTACTCTTGTACCCCTTGACAGACTCATGGCAAGGCACACACAGGTGCGGTACACAGCATGGCATACTATATAGAGCCTATGGCTAAAGCATAGGAGATGACACTCATCTCTTCTTTATCTTCTGCCGTGGTCGGGTATTGAGTCTTACTCAATTTCACACCTTACAATACAGTCAAGAACTCCTTCTTTGACCCATCTATTTTGAACTCCTTCAAAAACTTGTCAAGGTATGTCTTCGTCGAAAAAACTTATCAAGCGAATAGATCTATCCCTATAGATCTTGATGCTCAATAAAATAGTAGCTTTATCTGGGTCTTCCTTTGAAAAAAAACTTTTCAAACAACCCTTCATGCTCTTCCAGAAATTCTACATCATTTCCGATCAATAATATGTCAACTACATATTCTTATAAGAAATTCTATAGTGCTCCCACTCACTTTCTTGCAAATACAAGTTTCTCATAAACTTTGTATAAACTTAAACACTTTGATCACCTCATCAAAGCATATATTCCAACTCCGAGATTCTTGCTCCAGTCCATAGAAGGATCGCTGGAGTTTGCATATTATTAGCATCCTTAGGATTGAAAAAACCTTCTGGTTGTATCACATACAACTCTTCCTCACAAAAACCATTACGGAAACCTTGTTTTGTCATCCATCTGCCAGATTTCATAATCGAAAAATGCAGCAACTGCTAACAAAATTTTAATAGACTTTTAGCATCGCTACAGATGAGACAATCTCATCGCAGTCAACTCCTTGAACTTGGCGGAAACTTCTTTGCGACAAGTCGAGCTTTATAAACGGTGACATTTCACCATTAGCGTCTATGATTATCTCAAAGGTCCATTTGTACTCAATGACCCGCCATTCAACAGGCAAGTCTACCAAAGTCCATACTTGGTTTTCATACATGGATCCTTTCTCGGATTTCATGGCTCCTAGCCATTTGTTGGAATCCGGGCCCACCATCGCTTCTCCATAGTTCGTAGGTTCATCGTTGTCCAACAACATGATTTCCAAGACAGGGTTGTCGTACTACTCAGGAGCAGTACGCGTCCTTGTCGACCTACGAGGTTCAATAGTTACTTGATCCGAAGCTTCATGATCATCATCATTAACTTCCTTTTCAACTGAGTAGGCTCTACAGAAACATCTTTCTGTGTTGCGCTATTCTCTGGTTGAAACAAAGGTTCAACAATGTTATCAAGTTCTATCTTCCTCCCACTCAATTCTTTCGAGAGAGAAACTCTTTCTCAAGAAAGGACCCATTCTTAGCAACAAACACCTTTTGCGCTTGGATCTGAAATAGAAGGTATACCCAATGTCTCATTAGGGTATTCTATGAAGATGCATTTGTCTGCTTTGGGTTCGAGCTCGCTAGGTGAAAAACCCATTTTCACATAAGCGTCGCAGCCCCAAACATTAAGAAATGACAGCTTAGGCTTCTGTCAAACCATAATTCTCACGGTGTCATCTCAACAGACTTAGATGGTGCCCTGTTAA
Organism: Hordeum marinum; assembly: GCA_022496015.1. Lineage (NCBI taxonomy): Eukaryota > Viridiplantae > Streptophyta > Magnoliopsida > Poales > Poaceae > Hordeum > Hordeum marinum. The sequence continues at coordinate 416,768,542 of CM039674.1, read as the reverse complement.
AGTGAATGGATTTGTCTTTAATGCATAACCCCATAACGATAGTGGTAAAACGATAAGAGACATCATAGTACTCACTATCCAATAGAGCAGGACTACGACGTTCGAACACACCATCACACTATGGTGTTCCAGGAGGCGTGAGCTGTGAAACAATTTCCACATTGTCTAAAATTGCATACCAAACTCGTAACTTAGATATTCACCTCCATGATCATATCATAGACATTTATCTTCTTGTCGCGATGATCTTTAACTTCACTCTGAAACTCCTTGAACCTTTCAAACATTTCAGATTCGTGTTTCATTAAGTAAATATCCCCATATTTACTCAAATCATCAGTGAAGGTAAAGAAAAACAACGATATCCACTGTGTGTTTCAACACTCATTGGACCACATACATCAACATGTATTAATTCCAATAAGCCACTTGCCCGCTCCATCATATTGGATGACGGGGTCTCAGTCATCTTGCCCAAGAGGCATGGCTCGCATGTCTCAACCGATTCGAAATCGAGTGAGTCAAAAAAAAATCCATCATCATGGAGTTTCTTCATGCGATTTATACCAATATGACATTACGTGGCAGTGCCACAAGCATGTGGTACTATCATTATTAACTTTGTATCTTTTGGTACCAATGTTATGAATATGTGTACTACTACGATCATGATTCGATAAACCATTTCGAGTGGGTGCATGACCATTGAAGGCATTATCCATGTAAACAGAATAACCATTATTCTCTAACTTATATGAATAACCGTATCGCACTAATCATGATCTAATCATGTTCATGCTCAACGCAAACACCAAATAACATTTATTTAGGTTTATCACAAATCCTGAAGGTAGAGAGAGCGTGCGATGGTGATCACATCAATCTTGGAAATACTTCCAACACACATCGTCACCTTTCACCTAGCTAGTCTCCATTTACTCCATAGCTTTTATTTCGAGTTGCTAACACTTAGCAACCGAACCGGTATCCAATACCCAGGTGCTACTAGGAGTACCAGCAAGGTACACATCACTAACACGTATATCAAATATACTTCCATTGACATTCCCAGCCTTCTTATCTACCAAGCATCTAGGGGTTTTCCGCTTCAGCGAACATTCTCCTGATAACAGAAGCACTTAGTCTCGGGTTCAGGCTCAACCTTGGGTTTCTTCACTAGAGCAACAACTGGCTTGCCATTCCTGAAGTTTTCCATTCTTGCCCTTGCCCCTTTTGAAACTAGTGGTTTCACTTAACCATCAACACTTGATGCTCCTTCTTGATTTCTACCTTCGTGGTGTCAAACATCACGAACAACTCAGGGATCATCTTATCCATCCCTGGCATGTTATAGTTCATCACGAAGCTCTAGTAGCTTGGTGGCAGTGACTTGGAGAACTGCATTAATCACTATCTCATCTGGAAGATTAACTCCCACTTGATTCAAGTGATTGTAGCACCCAGACAATCTGAGCACACGCTCAGCGATTCAGCTATTCTCCTTTATCTTGTAGACAAAGAATCTTGTTGGAGGTCTCATACCTCTCAACATAGGCACGAGCCTGAGATCACAATCTCAGCTCCTAGAACATCTCATATGTTCCGCGATGTTCAAAACGTTTTGGAGCCTCAATTCTAAGCCGTAATGCATGACGCATTGAACTATCACGTAGTCACCAAAAAGTGCCTGTCATATGTTCACAACATCTACAGACAACGCTTGAGGGAGTGATGCAGTTAGCGGTACATCAAAAACATAAGCTTTCTGTGCAGCAATGAGGACAATCCTCAGATCACGGACCCAGTCCGCATTATTGCTACCATCAACTTTCAACTTACTTTTCTCTAGGATTGTATCAATAAAACTGGGGAGCTACAGCGCGAGCTATCTACGACATAATTTGCAAGGACATTTTTAGACTAAGTTCATGATAATTAAGTTCATTTAATCAAATTATTAATGAACTCCCACTTAGATAGACATCTCTCTAGTCTTCCAAGTGATACATGATCCATGTCAACTAGCCCGTGTCCGATCATCACGTGAGACGGACTAGTCATCCATGGTGAACATCTCTATGTTGATCGTATCTTCTATACGACTCATGTTCGACCTTTCGGTCTTCCGTGTTCCGAGGCCATGTCTGTACATGCTAGGCTCGTCAAGTCAACCTAAGTGTTTCGCATGTGTAAATCTGGCTTACACCCGTTGTATGCGAACGTTAGAACCTATCACACCCGATCATCACGTGGTGCTTCGGAACGACGATCCTTAGCAACGGTGCACAGTTAGGGTGAACACCTTTCTTGAAATTTTATTGAGAGATCATCTTATTTACTACCGTCGTTCTATGCAAATAAGATGTAAACATGATAAACATCACATGCAATCAATATAGTGACATGATATGGCCAATATCATTTTGCTCCTATGATCTCCATCTTCGGGGCACCATGATCATCACTGTCACCGGCACGACACCATGATCTCCATCATCATGATCTCCATCATTGTGTCTTCATGAAGTTGTCTCGCCAACTATTACTTCTACTACTATGGCTAACGCTTAGCAATAAAGTAAAGTAATTACATGGCGTTTATGATTGACACGCAGGTCATACAATAAATAAGACAACTCCTATGGCTCCTGCCGGTTGTCATAATCATCGACATGCAAGTCGTGAATCCTATTACAAGAACATGATCAATTCATACATCACAATGCATCACATCACATCCTTTGGCCATATCACATCACAAGGCACATGCTGCAAAAACAAGTTAGACGTCCTCTAATTTGTAGTTGCAAGTTTTTACGTGGCTGCTATAGGTTACTAGCAAGAACGTTTCTTACCTACGTCAACACCACAACGTGATTTGCCAATTGCTATTTACCCTTCATAAGGACCCTTTTCATCGAATCCGATCCGACTAAGGTAGGAGAGACAGACACCCGCTAGCCACCTTATGCATCTAGTGCATGTCAGGCGGTGGAACCGGTCTCACGTAAGCGTACGTGTAAAGTTGGTCCGGGCCGCTTCATCCCACAATACCGCCGAATCAAGATAAGACTAGTAGCGGCAAGCAAATTAACAAACTCGACGCCCACAACTGCTTTGTGTTCTACTCGTGCATAGATTCTACGCATAGACCTAGCTCATGATGCCACTGTTGGGAGACGTAGTAGTAAATCAAAATTTTCCTACGTTCACCAAGATCTATCTATGGAGAAACCAGCAACGAGAGGGGAGAGATTGCATCTTCATACCTTTGAAGATCGCCAAGCGGAAGCGTTACAAGAACGCGGTTGATGGAGTCGTACTCGCAGCGATTCAGATCGCGGTAGATCCGATCAAGTGCCGAACGGACGGCACCTCCGCGTTCAACACACGTGCAGCCCGGTGACGTCTCCAACACCTTGATCCAGCAAGGAGGAAGGAGAGGTTGGGGAAGGGCTCCAACAGCAGCACGACGGCGTGGTGGTGGTGGAGTAGCAAGGTAATCCGACAGGGCTTCGCCTAAGCGCTGCGGAGGAGGAAGAAGAGAGGTAGGGCTTCGCCGTGAGAGAGAGAGATCAAATCTTCTCTCAAAACATCCAAAACCTCAAGTATATATAGGAGGAGGGACGTGGAGGGCTGGCTTGGCCTCTACTCCAAAGAGGAGATGGCCGGCCGAATTAAAGGGAGAGTCCACCTCCCACAAGGGAGGTGGATCTCCTCCTTTTAAATCCTTTTGCCTTATCTCCTTATCTCCAGCCACATGGGCCCACATAGATGGTCTTGGCCGACCCAATATGGGCTGGCACACCTCCTCTAAGGGCCCATGAGGTCCTTTGGTCGTCACACCCCTCTCGGGGGTCCTCCGGCACCCTCCCGGCACTCCCGGTACACTACCGATGAGCCCGAAAACTTTCCGGTGACCGAAACTGGACTTCCTATATATCAATCTTTACCTCCGGACCATTCCGGAGCTCCTCGTGACGTCCGGGATCTCATCCGGGACTCCGAACAACCTTCGGTAATCACGTATACCTTTTCCCTATAACCCTAGCGTCATCGAACCTTAAGTGTGTAGACCCTACGGGTTCGGGAGACACGTAGACATGACCGAGACACCTCTCCGGTCAATAACCAACAGCGGGATCTGGATACCCATGTTGGCTCCCACGTACTCCACGATGATCTCATCGGATGAACCACGATGTCAAGGATTCAATCAATCCCGTATACAATTCCCTTTGTCTATCGGTATGATACTTGCCCGAGATTCGATCGTCGGTATCCCCATACCTTGTTCAATCTCGTTACTGGCAAGCCTCTTTACTCGTTCCGTAATACATCATCCCGTGGCTAACTCCTTAGTCACATTGAGCTCATTATGATGATGTCTTACCGAGTGGGCCCAGAGATACCTCTCCGTCACACGGAGTGACAAATCCCAGTCTCGATTCGTGCCAACCCAACAGATACTTTCGGAGATACCCGTAGCGTACCTTTATAGCCACCCAGTTACGTTGTGACGTTTGGCACACCCAAAGTATTCCTACGGTATCCGGGAGTTACACAATCTCATGGTCTAAGGAAATGATACTTGACATTGAAAAGCTTTAGCAAACGAACTACACGATCTTTGTGCTATGCTTAGGATTGGGTCTTGTCCATCACATCATTCTCCTAATGATGCGATCCCGTTATCAACGACATCCAATGTCCATGGCCATGAAACCGTGACCATCTATTGATCAACGAGCTAGTCAACTAGAGGCTCACTAGGGACATGTTGTGGTCTATGTATTCACACATGTATTATGGTTTCCGGTTAACACAATTATAGCATGAACAATAGACAATTATCATGAACAAGGAAATACAATAATAACCATTTTATTATTGCCTCTAGGGCATATTTCCAATAGTAATATATACCGATAAGATAAATAAGACAAGTAGGACCTGTATTTTTGCGGATGAACTCGGACGAGTTTTTCAGATAAACGCGGACGTAGAGTAGCAGATGCATCCTCGATCTCCATGTTTGTAGTAGCACTTTGGTCTTATTTTTCTTGTACGTGGAGATATGACACATATATATACTTGGAGTCTTCTCATCATTTTTTTATCCTCCCACCACCCGTACTACGCAGTGCTAGAGGCGAAAGCCAAGGCGGGGGTGGGTTCGACCGAGGTGGGGTGCAGCCGCGGCCGAGGGCAGACTTGGTGCAGTCGCGGGAGGCGCGAAGCGGCGACGGAAGCGGAGCGTGGCTGAGGCGGCTCAATAGCGCAGCGGGGAATCTACCGTACGCGCGCGATACCCGGAGGACATGGGAGAATCGATGGCGCGGAAGCTGGACTCCACTGAGGCGGATGCGGGCAAGCTAGAGGCACGACTCTGTGGTGGAGGCAGGGCGGAGTAGAAGCGGAGCGCGGAGCAGGCAGTAGGCACGGCGTCTTGCCGCGGCTTGCGACGGGGTGCAGCGGCGGGGGAGTATAGAGGCGAGCGCGGCGGCTCGTGATGTGAGCTGGCGGCCCGCGGGGGTGGCGGAGCCGGCCGGAGGCAGGGCAGAAGTGTAGTTACCCGGAGCAGCGACGGGTCGACGAGGTGGCTCCGGCAAGCCGCAATGGCGAGTGGCTAAGCCCGCGGCGGAGGCGGTGCTGCGGTTGAGGCAACTCAAGGTCGTGGCAGAGGTGCGGCTACAGGAGGAGGAGACTGCGTAGTGGTGAGGTGCAGTAGCTGCAGCGATGCGGAGTAGCACGGGCGAGCGGAGACGGGAGCCTGCCCGACGCGTGGTGGCCAGCCACCGCGTGGCCGAGCCGGCCGGAGGCACGATCGCAGGCGAGTGGAGCGGACGGCTGCTGCTGCAGAGGTGGAGACGAAGTCGGACGCACGTATAGGTGAGGCGAGGCGAAGTCAACTCGGAGCAAGACGAATCCGTTGGAGCCGGTAGTGTGGAGTCTGCGTCAATATCTTCTTACGGGTCGTGGCCCTAATTTTTCTTCTTTGTCTTAGACCTTCTAGCAGTTTTGTGAGGCAATCTATACTAGATGTAGTACTCTATGGATGAATTTGCTGCTATGCGGACATTTGTACTAGTTGATGTTTGTTGACTTTGCAAAATCGCTCCAATCGGTCACATCCCCGGGCGGGTCCTTTCTGTTTGGCGACAAGCGATAGCAGAGGCAAAATCGATCTCGTGTCGGTTTTGAGGGATCGCTGGCTCGCATAATCGACGCCTTGACGCGACCCTAACTATCGTAACCCAATCTCGCATAAGTTGTTCTGGCTGGTCGTTGCAGTGACGATGTAGATCCTTCCAAGCTTAATTTTCTTCATATGGCGCATAACAAGCTTCTTGATCCCTGTGGAGATCCCTTCAAGAACACAACACCATCGTGCGGGCCCCACGATGGACGCCAACTGTCGTGGATTTGTCACGGCAGATGTCCGGGTGAACGGACTTAGGTTTGGGGCGATCGCAACTATGTGGCGGCTTGAGAGGGGTTGGTCAGAATCGAGAGACGTGAGTTTTACCTAGGTCTGGTCCCTCTGATGGAGGTAAAAGCCTACGTCCTGCTTGCCTTGTATTGATGATGAGGAAGATCTCTCGGTTACAAGGGCGCTAATCGCTACCTCTAATCTCGAGAGCCTCTAATCTGTCTATCTCTAATGATGTGTGTCTCTCTTGACTTGAGAACCTGTCCCTCTAGGGGTGCTCTACACCTCCTTATATAAGTGGAGAGGGTAGGTTTACAAATAGAGTCCTACTAGGAGTAGGATTAGGACTAGTCTCTCTTGAATCCTAATCCGGGTCTTGTTTCCTTTGTGAGAAAATCATGTCTCTTGTTTGGGCCTTCTCTTATTAGCCGCCTGGCGCCGGCTTACACGTAAGGCCTTGGGCCTTGTCGCTCGTCTGATCCACCCGCCGGGTTACCAAATGAATCGTCACGTCTCGACCGGGTCTCCAGTGAGTCGCCAAGTCCTGGATGGGTCATACTTCCGGCCGGGTCATACTGCGGGGTATATCCCCGACAAATTCCATTTTGCTCCCCACCATTCGTGAGTAATCTCATATAGGCTTGCTGGACGGTGATGGGTTGTATGAGATTTATCATGTAATCGAGTTAGTTTGGTTAGGGTTTTATCCCTAGTATCCACTATGTTCTGAGATTGATGTTGCTATGACTTTGCTATGCTTAATGCTTGTCACTAGGGCCCGAGTGCCATGATTTCAGATCTGAACCTATTATGTTTTCATGAATATATGTGTGTTCTTGATCCTATGTTGCAAGTTGTAGACACCTATTATGAGTTATGATCTGCATCCCCTAGGGTGACAATAACTGGGATTCTTTCCGGTGATTACCGTAGTTTGAGGAGTTCCTTTATTCACTAAGTGCTAATGCTTTGGTCCGATTCTCCATTAAAAGCAGGCCTTAATATCCCTTAGTTTCCAATAGGACCCAATGCCATGGGAGGGTAGGACAAAAGATGTCATGCAAGTTCTTTTCCATAAGCACGTATGACTATATATGGAATACATGCCTACATTACATTGATGAATTGGAGCTAGTTCTGTGTCACCCTATGTTATCACTGTTGCACGATGAATGACATCCGACATAATTATCCATCATTGATCCATTGCCTAGGAGCTTTCCATATATTGATCTTCACTCAGTTACTTTTCCGTTGCTACTGTTACAATCACTACAAATCTGCTACTATCACTTTGCCACCGTTACCGTTACTACCATATTACTTTGCTACTGAATACTTTGCTGCAGATATTAAGTCTTTCAGGTGTGGTTGGATTGACAACTCAGCTGCTAATACTTGAGAATATTCTTTGGCTCTCCTTTTTCCGAATCAATAAATTTGGGTTGAATACTCTACCCTCAAAAATTGTTGCTATCCCCTATACTTGTGGGTTATCAAGACCTTTTTCTGGCACCGTTGCCGGGGAGCATATCTTTATTCTCTGAGTCACTTGGGATATATATCTATTGATCACTATGAAGAATCTGAAAGATCCAAAAACCACGATCTATCCCTCTATTACGAGGGGAGGTAAGAAACTGCCATCTAGCTCTGCACTTGATTCACCTTCTGTTATGAGTAAGTTTGTGAAACCACTACCTACTAGTAATTCTGATATGTCGCAAGTAATTGATGATGCTACTTCTATTATGCATGATGCTTATGACAATACTTTGTTTGATGATACTTTGCCACTGGGTGAATTTCTTGATAAACAAATTGCTAGGGCTAATGCTGAAACTGATAATATTTCTGAATCTGATGAAATTATTCAAACTGAACACTATGATTCACCTGCTAGACCAAGCTCTCCTAGATATGAATTGCCTGATATACCTGAGGTTTATGTTATGGAAGGAGAGGTAGCTAGGGACTTTCTTGCTTGTAAGGATAGTGTCGTGGTTTCGTCACGGTAGATGCCATAGGTAGGCTTATTGAGAGGGGTCGAAGGACGCCGGCGGGCTCCGGGAGCGGGATTAGGCACAAGCGGTGGCTGACACACGATGTACCCAGGTTCGGGTCCCTCCGTGGGAGGTAATACCCCTAGTCCTACTCGGTCTAGTTGAGACAATGGTCGGGTTACAATGGTGCTCCTTGACCTGTATGGGTCGAGGAGGAAGAAGGAGCTAGCCTGCTCCTCCACCTCTCTACGTGCGTGTGTGCATGGTGGATGTGGAGGAACCAATCCTCCCCTGCATGGGGGTGGCCCGGGGGGTTTTATAGGCCAACCCCCCGGAATACAATACAAATAGAAGGTCAAAGGGCCCCCCAGCCGGCAGCCTCTCTAGCCGGCTGTGGGGGCCCGGCTATGGGGTCTTGTCGCCGGTAGGTCCCGCCGGCTGAAGGGTCCCGTCAAGCACCGGTGGGGCCCGCGAGGCGGGTCCCGATGCCGGTCAAATCGCGGCACGGGCCGACCCTTGCGGCGTCGTCTTGCGGCGGCCGGGCGGGGTCAATGGTACGGCCGGCCACCCTGTAGCCACGCCGGGGCAGGTGACGAACTGGTTGAAGGCGTGACCGCACTATTGGAAGCCCGGTTGCCATCTGCCAGGGTCTGAGGCCCTGACGCCTTCGCTGTAGCCATACGGGCGCTGACCCTCGACGGGATGGGGGCCACTGTTGCCATGCACGCCCTGCAGACGGTATCCAATGTCGAGCCGGCTGGGGGCAACCGGCGGGCCACCTCTAACAGGGCGTAGCCGGCCTGCAGAGGGAGGCAGCCCGCCCTTTGGTCGCGTTTAGGAGGCGGGGGAAAAGAGGCGCTTGAGGCTACCCCGGGGTCATCCCCCCGTCAGTAGTTCCCGAAGCCGGGGAGGACCCGCCGACGGGCTGCGGCGGTCCTCGCCGGCTCGAAGATCGTTCCTGTGCTGCAGGCGGCCTTGAAAGTCAAACTAAATCGGAGAGCGATGGCCGGCTCCGCAACCGGCTGACGCTTCGCGCGCTGCCTCGGGCTCCCCGCCTGGCTGGGGAGACGTGCCACGCGGCGGAAGAGACTGGGCAGCGGGGCGGGGCCTCCCGCGGCTGCAGCCTCGGCCTGTGCGCAGGGATCCTTTCCGGTGCGGGGCGGGCGGTTGACATTCCCGAACGCCACGATGTCCACCCCGCGCACCGCGGTAATCGTGGGGGTCGTGCGCAATGAATCCGGCCCCCACGATCACCCGCGCGGGGTATAAATGTCGAGAAGGGGGAGGCAGAACGGCCCGTTCGCTCCTCCTCCTGCCGCCACATCACCTTCGTCGCCTCCCTCCCCCCGCCGCGCGAGAGAGGGAGAGACCAAAGCACGAGGACGAGCCACACCGTCGCGCGCCACCGACGAGGGCCCGCGCCGCCGCCGAACACCCACGCCCGTCGACGCGACCGCACGCCCCCTCGGTGCCATGGCGGGCAAGGCCACCTGGGACGGTAGTGATGTGGATGAGACCTTCATCGAGCACCTCTGCCACCGCTGCAAGCTCCCGGTGGAGGAGCACCTGGTGGCGCGCCCGGCCGGGCCAGAGAACTCCCCGGCCCCGCGGGAGGGCGAAGTGGTCGTCTTCGCCGACCACTTCCTCCGCGGGCTCGGGCTGTCGGTGAGCGCATTCTTCTGCCGGTTCCTGACGCGGTTTGGCCTACAGCCGCACCACCTCGCTCCCAACACCGTCCTGCAGCTGGCGACGTTCGTCACCCTCTGCGAGGGATACTTGGGAGTCGCACCAAGGCTTGACCTCTGGTGCCGGCTCTTCTTCCTTAAAAGGCAGACGACGAAGGACCCGACGACGAAGCAGATGGTGATGACCGCCTGCGGGGGCGCCCTGATCCACATTCGCAAGGGAACCGACTTCTCGAAGCTCCCGCTTCACGAGTCAGTGAAGCGATGGCAACGGGGGTCCTTTTACGTGAAGAACGCGAAGCCGGAGGAGGACTACATCAACCTCCGCGACTTCGCCAACCATCCGCCGACCGCGATGCTGAACTGGCGAGCGGCCGCGTCTCCGACGCCCGAGACGATGGACCGGCTTTGCAAGCGCCTGCTCGTGATGACCGGGTTGGAGGGGCTGAAGGCCACGGACCTGCTGGCCACGATGTTGGCGCGCCGGGTGCAGCTGCTGCAGAGCCGGCCACACCTCATCTGCCAGATGGGAGGACGTCATGACCCCTGCCGGCTCTCCACCAAGTAGATGAAGCCGGCCTACGTGGCGAGGAGGGTGAATGCCATTTCGACGGCGAAGATGGCGGAGGGAGAGTGGCAATGGGGGAAAACCCCGTACAGCCGTAGCTGCACGGCACCACAGGTAAGTGACAAGCCGGTTCCCCCCTCCATCTTTGTTAGATGTGATATCCCTCCCCTTGGTCTAACCGTGAGCCGCTCGGCCCGCCCGCAGCTCTTCCCTCTGCTGCAGACCTATGGGGAGCCGGCCCCCGACACGGCAGAGTCGGATCCCGACGAGGTCGAGGACACTGACGACGTGGAGCCGCCCGACTCCGAGCGAGCCGGAGCATCTGGTGCCGGCGACGCAGAGACGGAGATGGAGGGGGCCGAAGAGGCCGAGTCGACAGGAGAGTCCCCTCCCCCGACGAGCGTAGTCGAGGCCCCGAAGAAGCCCGAGGCTTCAGAGGACGAGGTCACGGCGCCGCAGAGGCGCCAACCTCAAGCTGGCGGCGGCTCCAGCCGGGGAGGCCCGGGCGCGGGCGACAAGGGGAAGGGGCCGGCTGCCACCAAGCCGGTGCTCAAGCGTGTGGCGACCGCGCAGCCGGGCGGCAGCCGCGGAGGCGGCGACAAGAAACAGAATGTCGCCCAGGCGGGACCTGTGAGGAGGGCGATCCCCGTCGTCGCCGGGTAAGTCCGTCCTCTCCTCCATCTTGGTTTTCCGGTTTGCCTCCCCCCAGTCTCTTATTTCTTCGTGACCAGGGATGCGCGTGCCTTGGGGAAGACACCGTGTGGCGAGACGGAGAGGGCGGCACCACCGACGGCGACCGAGGAGAGGGAGCGCCAGGCATGGCTTGACTTCGAGGCGGTCAAGCGGGAGCGGCGTGCCCAGGAGCTCCGCCACTGGGAGGAGGCGGCGAAAAGGCAAGGGGGAGCCAGCGGGAAGGCCGCTGGCGGAGCGTGGGAGTCGTTCCCCCTCCTCCAAGGAAGCGGCGGGAAGACCGTGGGCTGATCTTGGGAGCCCTTCCCCCGCAGCCGGGAGAAGAGGTCGAAGAGCCACCATGGCTCCGAGCGAAGGGCGTAGGCGAGCGCGACGGCCGCGGGGGTGAGGTGGCAATGGGCCGCGACGCCGCCCGGACGATCGCGGGCGACGTGCGGCCGAGGCCGGAGCTACTGGCTCCGGAGGCGCCACCACCGGACATGCCGGCTTCAGAGGCGCCGGCTCCAGAGGTGCCGATGTCGAAGGAGAGTCAGTCCGGAGCAGCCGGCGGTGGGGTGCCGTAGGGGGGAGCCGTGATGGCCGTGAAAACGGCCGCCGCAAGTGCGTCGAGGGCGGCCCCCTGCATGGCGGAGACAAGAGGGGCCGGTCGCGTCGAGGTCTCTGATAAGGAAGAACCCGCAGATGGGGGCCGGCCGCAGCAGACCTGGGCAGCGGCCGGGAGCCCGTCGTCCGGCAGGCCATCGAGCTCCCTCGAAGCAGCGGTGGCCGCCGCCGTGGAAGCGTTTGCGACGGCCCGTGCCCAGGCGACGCAAGACGCTCGGGCTGCCAGCGACCGGCTGGTGAGTTTGGAGCGAGCGGTCGCGGTGACTCTTCTTTACTTCTTCCCTTTATTTGCATTCTTCCGTCTTCTCTAGTGGGGATGCGCTGGCGCACCCACTGGGGGTAGCCCCCGAGGCTCGAGCTGGCTGAGGCACAGGCGGGTCGGGCCTAAAGCTCTTGTTTTGCAGGCGGCGCACGACCATCGGGTGGCAGCGTACAACACCCTGCTGGGGTTGTACCGGGGAGCTGAGAACCGGCTCGCCATCGTGTCCACGGACCTGCGAGGTATGTTGCCCTTGCGAGTGTCTTGATCTTCTAGTGAGAGCGCGCAAGCGCACCCACTGGGTGTAGCCCCCGGGAGTCAGGCCGGCTGCCCTGGAGGCGGGCTGAATCCTTTCTGACTCCCGTGTCTTATGCAGCCACCCATGCCGAGACGGTCTGCCTCCGGTGCCAGGTGGTGAGTCTTTACGAGGAGCGGGAACTCCTGACGACGAAGGGTGACCGGCTCCGCGGGGAGGCGGACCGGGCGAAGGCAGAGCGGGAGGGCCGCTAGGCGGCTCATCATCAAGCGCTGGCGGACCAAGAGGCGTCCCTCCGTCGGGAGGCGGAGGGGCGGGAGAAGGCGCTCCACGAGGAGCTGGAAGCCAAGGACGCCGCCTTGGCCAAGGCGGCCGAGGATGCGCAGGCGGCCCGGGTCGAGCACGAGCGTCGGCGCCAGGAGTGGTTCGCCAAGGAGGAGTAGTTGCAGGAGCAGGGGCACGAGGTGGACAAAATGTTGCACAGTAAGTTTCCGCCACCCTGTTCTTCCTTCTTGGTTTTCTGGTTCCCCCCGCTCATCCCCGAGGCTCTTCTTTGGGCTCTTCCCTGGCACGCGGGAGGTCGCGGAGGCGGCTGTGGAAGCCGACCGTGAGCCCCGGCGGGCGTAGGGAGAGGCCGTTGGGCCGCTGGCCCCTGGACCCTGGACGAGGTGGGGATCGCCGCCGAGGCGCATCTGTCGGAGGTGGTCCATGCCCTGAAGCGGCTCTAAGAGGACTACATGACGCTGGTCCGCACGCTCTGGCCTGACGTAGTGGAGCCGATCTCCATGAACCGGCTGTCGAGGTGGTTGGAGTTTGGGACGGCGCGGGTGAACGCCTGGAGGGCCTCCGCGGCACGAGCTGGTGCGGGCATAGCGCTCCACATCGCCAAATCGTGGTACCCAGAGCTGGACTTGGGCTTGCTCACGGCCCAGCGCGCTGGCGCTAACCCGGAGCTGGAGGCGGTGGACGACGAGATGCTGGTGAGGGCAAGCGATCTTGTGTCCTTTGCCGCGTGGGACTAGTACGTCCAGGAGCACGGGGCGGACGGCGTGGTGGTCCTGGAGGACCAGTACGGGCTCGCCCTGGACGACCCGGATGGGAGCGCCGTTGAGACGGCCAATGAAGGCTCCGACACCGACGAATACGCCGAGTCCGGGCCGACTCCGACTGCGGGGGCTTCTACCTCGGCCGCCCCGGAGGTGCCGGCCTCGAAGGCGCCAGCACCGCCGGCTCCCAAGGCGTGAGCACCACCGGCTCCCAAGGCGTGAGCACCGCCGCCTCCAGCGGCGTTAGGACTTGGAGGAGTGCCGGCCCGATGCTGCCATAGCTTAGGATTTTTCTTTCCTGCATTTCTGTTTTTAGACTGGAATTCCACCCACTGGGGGTGTATATGTAATGAACTCGTGGCCGTGGGCCTTTTATATGTAATGAACTTGTGCCATTTATTTTGGAAAAAACGTGCGTGCCAGCTCTTCTTTCACCCTTTGCCTTTTGACTTGTGTTTGCGCGCCAGGATTCCTTCCGGCTTCCACCTCGCCTGCCGGCCAGCCAGGAGCCGGTCTGGGGCAGGGATGGGGCTTCACCCTTAGAAAAAATAGCAGGCTCCTAGAGTCAACCGGCTAGGGCTAGGTTGAGCCGGCAGATGCCGGTGGTGCTAGGATTAACATAGTTCGGCTGGGCCGGTCCTGCTGCCACGTGTGTCGGCTAACCTTTGTGTGAGAAGTTCCTTCGTACCCCGTGGTCCCTTCAGCCGGACATCCAGGAGCCGGACTATAGCTGGTTAGGGGAGGGGAGGCGAAGGGTTGCTTGCTCACATCATTTGTCCGCCTCGGTGGGGAGCCGGGCGAGCCCCTAGGCCTGGGAGCCGGACCCGGTTGACATGCCTTCAGACAACAGAACTTTGTAGGAATCGAAAAGGGCGTGCCCCCGGCGTCAGCTTGGGGGCCACCGTTGCGTTTATAAGCCCAAAAGAGGGAGGATACATAGAATGGTTTTCAGCAATAGAACGGACGGAGGAGCGCCGCGTTCCACGGGCGCTCCGTCTCCTCGCCGGAGGCGTCTCTCTTGCGTTTCTGCGGCTTCTAGGCGTCTATTAGATAGTACGCGTTGTTGCGCAGCACCCGACTGACGATGAACGGGCCCTCCCATGTGGAGGATAGCTTGTACTGGCCGGCGGTTCGCTGTATCCGCCTGAGCACCAAGTCTCCTTCGTGGAAGGAGAGCGGTTGGATCCGCTTGCTGTGATAATGCCGGAGCTTCTGCTGGTAGATGGCCGTCCAGCTCAAAGCCAACTCGCGGGCCTCCTCGAGGAGGTCGACGCCATCTTCCCTTGCCTCCTTTGCGTCCTTTTCGGTGTACAGGGTGACCCGGGGTGAATCGAATTCGATATCGGTGGGGATGATCGCCTCGAACCCGTAGACGAGAAAGAACAGAGTGTAGTCGGTCGACCGATTGGGCGTGGTCCGGAGGCTCCAAAGGATAGCCAGCAGCTCCTCGACCCAACAGCCGGCCGACCGGACCAGTGATGTCATGAGCCGGGGCTTGATGCCGGATAGGAGTAGGCCGTTCGCCCTCTCAACCTGGCCGTTCGACTGCGGGTGGGCGACGGACGCCAGATCGAGCCGGATGCCCCGCCTCGAGCAGAAATGTGCTAGCGCGCCCTTGGCGAAGTTCGTGCCGTTGTCGGTGATGATGTTGTTGGGGACACCGTAGCGTATCATGATGTCTTCGATGAACCGGACGGCCGTGGGGCCGTCTAGTTTCTTGATTGGCCAGGCCTCGATCCACTTGGTGAATTTGTCGACGGCTACCAGCAAATGTATCATGCCGCCTCGTGCGGTTTTGAAGGGTCCCACCATATCCAGCCCCCAGACGGCCAAGGGCCACGAAAGGGGGATGGTCTGGAGGGCGCTAGCCGAAAGATGGCTCTGCATGCTGAAGTGTTGGCAGCCCTCACACTTGTCAACCAGCTCCTTGGCCGCCTCCAGAGCAGTCGACCAGTAAAAACCATGACGGAATGCTTCAGCCACCAAGGATCTGGAGGCGGCATGATGCCCGCACTCGCCCTGGTGGATGTCGAGGAGGATTTCTTGCCCTTTCTCCGGCTCGACGCAGCGTTGGAAGACGTCGATGGTGCTGCGATGAACCAACTCGTGGTTGATGATGCTGTAGGCCGGGGCCCAGCGCTGAATTTGCCTTGCGGTGGCCTCATCGGAGGGGAGCTCGCCGCGCTGGAGGAATGCCAAGATGGGCTGGGCCCACGAGGGAGCCGAGACAGGGGCCGGCCCAGCCCCCGAGACCGGCTCGCCTGTCCCCGGGACCGGCTCGCCTGTCCCCGGGACCGGCTTGCCAGCCCCCGGGAGCGAGACGGCGGTGGGAGCATTGAATGTCGTCGTGACGGCGATGAGGCCGGTGACGGCGCACGTAGGCGTGGCCGGCTCGATTGCTATGGCGGATGGCATCGGACCGGCGGCTAGTGGTGGCGGAGCCGGTAGAGCTACCGCAGCCGGCGGGGCCGGTTGGGCGGCTGGTTCCGCTGGGGTGCCGGCCGTGTTTGCCGGCATGAAGATGGACTCCGATTCGGGAGAAGGCTTGATCGAAGGCTTTATCGGCCGCTCGAGGGAGACGCCGGTTGGGATGGCCTGCCGGGTGGAGCCGATCTTGGCCAGCGCGTCGGCCGCCTCGTTGTTCGCACGAGGGATGTGGTGGAACTCGCAGCCCTCGAAGGAGCCGGTGAGCTGCTGGACAAGGAAATGATAGCTGGCCATGTTGGCGTCCCTGGCGTCCCATTCGCCAGAGACCTGTTACACCACGAGGTCAGAGTCGCCGAAGCAAATGATGCGCTGGATGCCGATCTCCTTCGCGAGCCGGAGGCCATTGACGAGGGCCTCGTATTCGGCCACGTTGTTGGAGGCGGCGAAGTGGATCTGGAGGGCGTAGCGGAGCTGGCCTCCTCTGGGGGATGACAGGACGATGCCGGCCCCCAGGCCGGCTCGCATCTTCGAGCCATCGAAGTGCATGCACCAATGCGTGGAGTCGGGCGGAGGCGGCATGAACTGGGTTTCGGCCCAATCGACGAGGAAGTCGGCCATTGCCTTAGACTTGATGGCGATGCGTGGCTCGTACCGTATTTCGTAGTCAACCAGGGCGATGGCCCATTTGGCGATCTGGCCGGTGGCGTCCCGACCGGCCATGATTTCGCCCAGCGGCGTTGTGCTTACGATGGTGATGACGTGCTCGTAGAAGTACTGCTTCAGCTTCTAGGCGGTGAAGTATACGCCGTAGCACATCTTCTGGTAGTGGGGGTAGTTTTGCTTGACGAAGAGGGCCTCGCTGAGGTAGTAGACGGGGCGCTGCGTTGGCAGTGCCTTGCCTTCCTCCGGCCGCTCCACCACCAGGACAACGCTGACGACGCGCGTGGTCACCGCAATGTAGGCGAGCAGAGGCTCCTTGTCAACCGGCGCGGCCAGGATGGGCGCGCTGGTGAGAGCTCGCTTAAGGTCGTGGAACGCCGCGTCCGCCTCGTCGGGCCAGTCGAACAGGGCTGGCTTCTTTGAGGGGTCTCGGTCCGGCTCGACCAGGGCCGACTTGCGTAGGAGCCCGTAGAGGGGCAAGGCCTTCTCGCCCAGCCGGTTGATGAACGGGTTGAGGGTAGCGAGGTAACCGGTGAACTTCTAGATGTCGCGGAGCCGGACCGGCTTGGGCATGCGCTCAATCGCCCGGATCTTCTCGGGGTTAGCTTCGATGCCGCGGGCGGACATGAAGAAACCCAGGAGCTGGCCAACTGGGACTCCGAAGACACACTTCTCTAGGTTAAGCTTGATCTTGTATTCGTGCAAGTTGGCGAACGTCTCCCGGAGGTCGTCGAGGAGGCTGAAGTGCTTCTTGGATTTGACGACGATGTTGTCCATGTAGACGTGGACGTTCCTGCCTATCTGAGGCAGGAGGCACTTCTGCATGCAGTGCTGGAAAGTAGCGCCTGCGTTCTTCAGGCCAAAGGACATGGTGATGTAGCAGTAAACCCTGTATGGGGTGATGAAGGAGGTCTTGAGCCGGTCGGCTGGGTCCAGCTTTATTTGGTGGTAGCCGGAGTAGACGTCCAGGAAAGACAGCATATCGCAGCCGGCCGTGGAGTTGATGACATGGTTTTTCCGTCGATACACATGCGCCAGGTCTTGTTTTTCTTCAGCACCAGGACTGGGTTGGCCAGCCAGTCCGGGTGAAACACCTCCATGATGAAGCCGGCTGCAAGCAGTCGGGCAATTTCTTCTCCTATAGTACGCCGCTTCTCCTCGGAGACACGGCGCAGGGGTTGCTTGACCGGCTTCGCATCCGGCCGAACGTGTAGCTTGTGCTCGGTGAACTTCCTCGGAACACCCGGCATGTCCTTGGGGGACCATGCAAATATGTCCCGATTCTCATGGAGGAAGTCGACAAGCTCGCTTTCGTATTTACTGTGGAGGCGGGAGCCGATGGTCACACACTAGGTGGGGTCGGCCGGATGAAGTGGCACTTGCCTGGTATCCTTGGACGGCTGGAACAAGCCTTCACCAACCGACTGGGACGGAGGTACCGGTACGGCCGGCTAGGCGGAGGCGAGGGCCACCAGCCGGTCGAGCTGCCGCTTCTCTTTGGCTATCTCCAGGGCCTCGGCCAGCTGGCTACCATCTCGCGTGCACGCCATCGACATTTGGTACTTGCCGGCGATGGTGATGATGCCCTTGGGTCCCGGCATCTTGAGCTTGAGGTAGGCGTAGTGGGGGATCACCATGAACTTGACGAGAGTGGGCCTGCCGAGCAATGCATGGTAGGGACTGTCGAGGTCCACTACCTCGAACAAAACCGGCTCGCGGCAGAAATGACCGGCATCGCCGAAGAGGACGTCGAGCTTGATCTTGTCGACGGGGGTACAGGACTTTCCCGACACGATGCCGTGGAAAACGGTCCAACTTGTATTCAGGTCCTCCACCTTGAGCCCTAGCTTGAGCAGGGTGTCGAGGTAGAGGATGTTGATGCTGCTACCTCCATCGATCAAAACCCGCAAGAAGCGACACGAGCGCTTCTCGGAGGCGATGGTGGGATCGAGGATGAGGGCTTAGCTGCCGGGGTTCGGCATCAGAGTCGAGTGGTCCGCCCGGCTCTAGGTGATCGGCTTCTCGGACCAATGCATGAACTAGGGAGTTGCGGGTATAGTGCCATTCACCTCGCGGTGGAGCCGGCGCTGGGCGTGCTTGTCCGTCTCTTCGCTGGTGAAGACGATGTAGAAGTCGTCGTGTTCGAGGAACCGGTCGTGTAGCCAGCCGTCGCCCCGAGCCGGAGCCGGGTTCGCCTGAGCCGACCGGGGGCTGGGGCCCGAGCCGGGGCCAGCACCAGTGCGGGGGCTGGCTGCGCGGGGGGAGCCGGGAGGCCATCCCCCCGGGCCAATCGCTGCGAGAAGTTGCACTACCGGAGTGTGTGCGTGGCCGGCTTGGCGCTAGAGTGGTTTTTGCAGGGGAGGTCAAGCATTTGCTCGAAAGTCAGCTGGGCTACCAGGCGGCCTTGCCGGTGCGCTAGCACTGACCGGAGGCCTGGCCATCCGGCTGCTCCCCCTCGATGGAGGCGACCTGCCGGCTCCCGTAGCGGGAATCGGGCTGGTCGTTCTTGCGCTTGCCGTTCTGCGGCTGCCGGTTGTCGACCGCCGCCCGCGGCACGGCGGGGGGCGTAGCCGGCTTGGCTGGTGCCTTAGCCTTCATCCTCATCGAGGAGTCAGCCGTGGCGTATTTGTCCGCTTTGGACATCAGGTCCGCCAGGGAGGTTGGCTTAGAGCACAGGAGCTTGTGCTTGAGGGGGGTGCCATTGTAGCAGCCCTCGATGAAGTACCGGATGGACTGTACCTTGTGTACTCGTTCGCAGGAGTTGCGGAGCTCGGTCCAGCGCACGAGGTAATCGCGGAGGGGTTCGTCCGGCCCTTGGACGCACATAGCCAGCTCGCGGGGCCGGCCAGGCCGTTTGTAGGTGCCGGTGAAGTTGCGGACGAAGGCCTCCTCGAAGTCCGTCCAGGTGTTGACGCTGCCGGGGGCCAGGCTGTTCAGCCAGGTGCGGGCTGAGCCGATTAGCATGAGGGGGACGTAGCAGATGGCTACGCGCTTGTTCCCGCTGGCGATGCCGATGGCGGTGGTGTAGTCGATCAGCCAGTCCTCCGGCTTGGCGGCCCCAGTGTACTTCGGGGTGTCGCGGGGGAGCGTAAAGCCAGGTGGAAAAGGCTCATTGCGGATTCGTGGGCCGAAACAGGCCGGACCAATCAAGCCCTCCTCCTCGAGGACAGCCGACTACGTCAACCGGTCAAGACGGAGCCGCGCATCGTCGTCGCTGTGGGGGACGCGGGGCCCGAGCCGGGCGGCGAGCTCGGGGCGGACGGCCAGCGGGATGGACCGCGCGGTTTCCGTCCGCGGGTGTGTCGGCGGCCGCCAGTCGGCGCCTCGTCGCGGCGGTGGCTGCCAGCCGGATTGTTGCTGCGCCGGCTGTTCATGGCCGGCTGCTCATTTCCGCATGATGGGGCGCATTGGGCGTTGCTCCCTTGGGCGTTTTGGACGGAGGGACGAGGGCTGCTGGAGTGCTGAGCCGGCCGGTAGTCAGCGGCCCCGGTGTCCTCGCCCTCGGGACGGGAAACTCGGAGACGACCCTGCTGGGGGTGAGAGCGACCTGTTGTGCGTTGGCGGTGTCGATGAGGTCCTTTATGTGCCGCTCACGTGCAGCCCGCTCCTCGCCCTCCAAGGTTGCGAAATCCTCGTAGGCAACCTTGGCGGCGTGCAGGTTGGCCGTCGGGGTGTGATAGACGGGGAAACGGCCGCCGAGGATTTCTGCAACCACGCGGCCGCGTTCCCGCATAGCACCACGCCGGCTGGGCTCAGGGCCAGCCGGGGTGAGACCGTACGCGGAGTTGTACTCCCGCTGCGCGGCCTGCATCCAGCGACGCTCAGCAACGAGGGTGCTGGCGTCTTCGAACAGCAGGTGACGGGCCGCCTCCAGCTCGGCCCTGGCTGCGACCGGGTCCGCCGTTGTAGCGATAGGAGTGCCCAGACCACGGAGGGTGGCGGCGAGTGGGTCGGAGGTGCCGGCACGAGTGGTGGCGGCGTTGGCCTCGGCCACTCGCACACGGCCCGAAGTGGTGGAGGAGACGGCGACGATCACTCCCATGCGGGTGTGGGTGCCGATGGCCTCGCCTGTGGCGAGCGTGCCCACGGACGAGGGAGGGTCGATGCAGTCGAACACCCAACTAGGGTACTCGCCGGCCTCCGATCCTTCAGTGAGGCTCAGCTTGCCGAACTGTTCGGCAAGCGCGGCGACGTCGAGCGCTAGGTCGCGGCCGAGGCGCTCGTCAGAGATGCCGGCCGCGCCGCCCGCAAGGCTCGCTGGAGTGAGCCCCACGAGCACACGGTTCTGCCCGGACGCGAGGCGGTCGGGGGAGGTGGTGAAGGGTCCCGCCCGGAGCGTGACTCCGGTCAGCGCCGCGGACGGCCCCATGGTGGGCGCCAACTGTCGTGGTTTCATCACGGCAGATGCCATAGGTAGGTTTATTGAGAGGGGTTGAAGGACGCCGGCGGGCTCCGGGAGCGGGATTAGGCACAAGCGGTGGCTGACACACGATGTACCCAGGTTCGGGGCCCTCCGTGGGAGGTAATACCCCTAGTCCTGCTCGGTCTAGTTGAGACAATGGTTGGGTTACAATGGTGCTCCTTGAGCTGTATGGGTCGAGGAGGAAGAAGGAGCTAGCCTGCTCTTCCGCCTCTCTATGTGCGTGTGTGCGTGGTGGATGTGGAGGAACCGATCGTCCCCTACATGGGGGTGGCCCCGGGGGTTTTATAGGCCACCCCCCGGAATACAATACAAATAGAAGGTCAAAGGGGGCCCCAACCAGCAGCCTCTCTAGCCGGCTACGGGGGCCCGGACGTGGGGTCTTGTCGCCTGTAGGTCCCACCGGCTGAAGGGTCCCGTCAGGCACCGGTGGGGCCCGCGAGGCGGGTCCCGATGCCGGTCACATCGTGGCACGGGCCGCCCCTTGCGGCGTCATCTTTCGGCAGCCGGCCGGGGTCAGCGGTATGGCCGACCACCCTATAGCCACGCCGGGGCAGGTGACGGAGTGGTTGAAGGCGTGACGGCACTGTTGGAAGCCCGGTCGCCATCCACCAGGGTCAGAGGCCCTGATGCCTTCGCTGTAGCCATACCGGCGCTGACCCTCGACGGGATGGGGGCCACTGTTGCCACGCACGCCCTGCAGACGGTATCCAATGCCCAGCCGGCTGGGGGGCAGCCAACA
Organism: Hordeum marinum; assembly: GCA_022496015.1. Lineage (NCBI taxonomy): Eukaryota > Viridiplantae > Streptophyta > Magnoliopsida > Poales > Poaceae > Hordeum > Hordeum marinum. The sequence goes on along the minus strand of CM039674.1, from coordinate 416,746,750 downwards.
GGCCACCTCCGACAGGGCAAAGCCGGCCTGTAGAGGGAGGCGGCCTGCCCTTTGGTCGTGTTTAGGAGGCGGGGGAAAAGGGGCGCTTGAGGCTACCCCGGGGTCATCCCCCCATCAGATAGAGATGATCTTAAGAAATTGCTTCGCAAGTGGAAGGAAAACTCTCTGAATGGTAGAATGCAATATGATCCTAAGTTTGCTACTTCACCTATCATTGTTATTGATAAGATTATGAATTCTTTGTCGATCCTGAGTTAATTACTCTGGTTGGATCTGATCCTTTCCATGGTTATGAATCTGAAACTGTTGTGGCACATCTTACCAAATTGAATGATATAGCCACCCTATTTACTCCTGAGGAAATTTTTTGCTATTACTATATTCTTAAGTTGTTTCCTTTCTCATTAAAGGGTGATGCTAAGAAATGGTTTAATTCTCTTGCTCCTGGTTGTGTGCGTAGTCCCTAGGACATGGTTTATTAATTCTCTGAAAAATATTTTCCTCCCCATAAGAAACAAGTTGCCTTGCAAGAAATATTTAACTTTGTGAAAATTGAAGAAGAGAGTCTCCCACAAGCTTGGGGAGGCTTCTCCAATTACTTAATGCTTTGCCTGATCATCCTCTCAAGAAAAATGAAATACTTGATATCTTTTATAATGGACTAACTGATGCTTCTAGGGACTACCTAGATAGTTGTGTTGGTTGTCTTTTCAGGGAACAAACTGTTGAACAAGCTGAATTACTATTGAATAATATATTGAGCAATGATAATGATTGGACTATTCCCGAACCACCTCCAAAGCCAACTCCGAAGAAAAGAGGTATTCTATTCCTTAGTCCTGAAGATATGCAAGAGGCAAAGAAATCTATGAAAGAAAAGGGTATTAAGGCTGAAGATGTTAAGAATCTACCACCTATTGAAGAAATACATGGTCTTGATAACCCGACACAGGTAGTAGAGGTAAATTCTCTCAGAAGATTTGATGAAAGAGATATCCCTTATAATAAGCCTGCTAGCCAATGCTTGGATGAATTTGATAATTTTATTATGAAGCAAGAGAATTTCAATGCCTATGTTAGTAGACAATTGAAACATAATGCTTATATGCTTGACCGCTTGGGTGATTATTTGAGTAGAACTGTCAATGATCTTAAGCTTATTAGTAAACATGCTTCCATGGTAACCACTCAAGTAGAACAAGTACTTAAGGCTCAAAATGATTTGCTTAATGAGATGAATAGTGAAGACAATGATCGTACTGTTAAAGTTGTGACTAGAGGTGGTAGAATGACTCGGGAACCTTTGTATCCCGAGGGCCATCCTAGGAGAATTGAGCAAGATTATCAAAGAGTTAATACTGATGCACCTATTCCTTCCAATAAGAGTAGGAAAAAGAATTATGATAATACTTTGCATGTTGCTACTAAACCTGTTATAGATACATCTGAGTATCCAAATGATATTTCTATTTCTGATGTTGATACACAATCTGGTGATGAACATGAACCTAGTGATAACATTAATAATGATGTTCATGTTGATGTACAACCTAGTAATGATAATGATGTGGAGATTGAGCCTGCTGATGATCTTGATAACCCACAACCTAAGAATAAAAGATATGATAAAAGATACTTCATTGCTAGGAAGCATGGTAGAGAAAGAGAACCATGGGTTCAGAAACCCATGCCCTTTCCTCCTAAACCATCCAAGAAAAAGTATGATGAGGACTTTGAGCGCTTTGCTGAAATGATTAGACCTATCTTTTTACGTATGCGCTTGACTAATATTTTGAAAATGTCTCCTTATGTTAAGTATATGAAATATATTGTGACAAATAAAAGAAAGATACCGAAAGCTGAGATTTCCGCCATGCTTGCTAATTATACTTTTAAAGGTGGAATACCTAAGAAACTAGGAGATCCAGGAGTACCTACTATACCATGCTCTATTAAGGAAATTATGTTAAAATTACTTATGTGATCTTGGAGCTGGTGTTAGTGTTATGCCTTTCTCTTCATACCTAGACTTGATTTGAATAAGTTGACACCTACCGAAATCTCTTTGCAAATGGCTGATAAATCAACTGCTCTACCTATCGGTATTTGTGAGGATGTACCTGTCCTAGTTGCAAATGCTACTATCTTGACAAACTTTGTTATTCTTGATATTCCCGAGGACGACAGTATGTCGATCATCCTTGGTAGACCCTTTTTGAATACTACAAGGGCTATTATTGATTGCAACAAGGGCAATGTCACTTTTCATATTAATGGTAAATGAGCATACGGTACACTTTTCGAAGAAACAACCTCAAGTTCATAGTATCAACTCTATTGAAAAAATTCCAACAATTATTATTGCAGACTTAGAGTTCCCTCTTCCTACCATCAATAAGAAATATGATATACTTATTGTTAGGTAAATGCATTTCCCCATTGAGGTAACTTAGTGTTATTCGAAAATTCCTCGGTTTCATGTCATTCGAAAGAAGTTCGTTAATAAGACTTGATCCACCTTATTGATGGATTCCTTTTGAGGAGCATGAGATGGATGAATTTAGAAAGCACAACTTCCTGCACCTAACTTTTACTTTCTGTTACCTAGATAAAATTAAGTAAAAATTCTATTATTTTTCTTTTTCTGAGTTTTCCATGCAATAGAAAAATGAACTGAAAATAAAAGTTCCCAGAATCCCCTGAAAATTTAGTATGATTTTTCTAGAGTATTTAAGAATTTTTGGCACTAAGAATGCATTAGGGGGCTACACTAGTGGGCCACAAGCCTGCAGGGCACGGCCACCCCCTGGCCATGCCTAGCAAGCTTGTGGGTCCCACGTGGCCCCCCTGCACCTATTCCAGCACCCATTCACTTCATCTTCCTCCAAAAAAATCCCACCATTGCTCAAACCCGTGTTCTAGCTCATCTTGCTGCCATTTTCGATCTCCTTGCTCAAAGCTCCATTTGCAAAACTGTTTTAGGGGATTACTTACCGAAATGTTGAGAAGGTTGCTAAGAGGATCTTCAAGGCGGGATTCTAAGGAAGATGAAAATCAAAATGAAGGAGAAACCCAAATACAATCTTCCTCGCGTCGCAGAAATCGGACCATGCGAATGGCCGTGTGACACATTCTTGAGGGCGGCTAGAATATATGAAGATTTCTATTATTTGGCCGAGAATGCAGGCCTCACTGACTTCCTCAACAATAAGTGTGACCAGTACCTCTTTCTCACTAATACCTTTGTGCAAAATTTTCACGTTCATCCTAGGGAAGTCCCTCCTACAGTAGAATTTCATTTATATGATGTGCCTAAGAAAATGAATCTTTATGATTTTTGCAAAGTTTGAAAGATACCCTATGAGGGCAGCATCAGGGAACCACGTCCTCGAGACATGGAAGATTTTATTGCCTCAGTCACTGTAGGAGAAGAGAGAGGCGTGTCAAAGGCAAGAGCAGCTAGTTTACATTTTCCTGTGCTACACTATTACTCATTATTTGCGGGAAGATGTTTAGTTGGTCGCTGGGAGAGTGGAAGCCTTAGCGCCCCTAACCTTGCTATTTTGCGCCATGCTTTACTTGCTGATAGAACTTTTAGTCTGGGCGCTATGGTGGCCCAACGGTTGAACACCAACCATTCAAAGAGGCCCATATTCAGAGGTATCTATGCATCTGGTTTAGCTAAACATTTTGAGATACCCATTAGGCTTCACAAGAAAGATGAGAGGCTGATACCCATGACGTTTTTAGATTATGACCGTATGGTAGCCCATGATTTTATTAAACAGAACGATGATAGGAGTCTGCTTTACAACTTAGTGTTTAGTCAAGGTACTTGTGAGATTATTACCCTACCTACTTCTTCTCGATTCAATATTCATTCAGTCAGGTACACTGTTATGCCCGATGACATCTACCAATATTTGGGTTTGGAGCAACCCCCAGCACCTAAGCCAGCACCAGCTCTGGATCCATATCACACCACAGTTTTTCAGTGGGAGCCACAAGAGATCGCTAATCAGTGGAACCCTTAGTGTCCTCCGGAGTACCCCGGAGAAGGTTATTTCCAGCCATGGCCCTAGACCAACTTAGGCCAAAAGCCTAAGCTTGGGGGAGTACGTATTTCTCACCGACATTACATTCATGTTCACACACTTATTTCAGTTGTCGGTGTTCATTCTTTTTCATTGTACTATCCATGGTAGTTTATATTCTTGCTTTGCTTTCTTCTTGTTTGTTTGATTAATCTTTAAAAAATCCAAAAAAAATTAGTTCTAGCTTTACCTTCTAGTTTGTTTTAGGTAGCATTAAAAGAAAACCCAAAAAGATTTCTCGTTCTTCTTTTTGCTTGTTGGAAGCTTTCCCGTGTAAATAATTTTCCTTTCTGGTCTTTGGGTCGTAAGGAGAAGACCACGATGACGTGTTGAGTGGCTCTCATATGCACTATTGTTTATCTTACAAAGAGACCATATTGCCTTGTCTTCTCCTTTGGTTTATTGTTTGCAGATTCCAGCTTAGTCCAATGCACATGCACTCTTATTATTATTCACATCGTTCAGTCGTGCAAGTGAAAGGCAATAATGACGATATTTGATGAAAAGATTGAGATGGAGAAAAGATGGTATGAACTCGACTTATCTTGCTTTTGTAAATATGATTAGCTCATCGTTCCATCATGTTTGCAATAACAATTAGAGATTATAGTTATTCATGCTATGCTTAATTAGCTAAGAGTGGATAATGGTTCGTCTTGAGTGCCAACATGCGCATTAAAATGGTTGTGATGTAGTATGATAGAATGGTATCCTCCTCTGGATGATTCAAGTGGGTTGACTTGGCACATGTTCATGCATGTAGTTGAAACAAATCAACATAGCCTCCACGATATTTATGTTCATAGTGAATTATATTCTACTCATGCTTGCATTCAATGTTGGTTAATCTCAAGGCATGTTGATGAATGTGTCTCTCTCTAGTTGGTCGCTCCCTAGTCTTTTGCTAGCCTTCACTTGTACTAAGAGGGAATACTGCTTGTGCATCCATCTCAATAAACCCAAAGTTGTTCCATATGAGTCCACCATATCTACCTATATGCGGTATTTACCTGCCATTCCAAGTAAATTTGCATGTGCTAAACTTTATACCGTCAAATAAACCTTCTGTTTTATATGCCCAAATCGCTCATGTGACGACTGGGGGCTGTCAGTAGCTTCCATGCTAGGTGGGTTATTCACATGATATGTGTTGATTCACTATCATTCAGGAGAATGTGGCTGGTAATCGGAATGCCCGTTTCCGTGCTCAAAATAAGAAGCAAAATATAATTAAACAAAACTCCCCTAGGAATGTGTTTGTATGGACGGTACCCGTGAATTCGGCCTGCCGTGGAGTGTGACTGATTGGTGGAGGGGGAGTAAAAACTTTACTATTCTGTTTGGGAACCGCCTATAATGTATCTAGCATGGAAGATATTGAAAACCTCTAGGTCGTTATGTGAGAAACGAAAGCATACCGCTCCAAAATCATTACCTCTCTCTGTTTTAAAAGCTTGAGCTCTGGCACCTCTGCAAATCAATGCTTCCCTCTGCGAAGGGCTTATCTATTTACTTTATCGTTGAGTCATCATCCTCTTATAAAAGGCACCAGTTAGAGAGCACCATTGTCATTTGTATGCCTTGCTATTAATTTACGTTGAGTGTGAGCATGAATGGATCTCTCTCACCATGAATTACAATGTTTAGTCAGTCCTTGCTCTCTAGAGGTGCTCTGCATTTATGTTTTGCGGTCTCAGAAAGGGCTAGCAAGACATCATTATGTCATATTGTATCATGATTGTTTTGATAAATTTTTGTCGTCCGAGACTTTTTATTATTACCCGCTAGTTGCTTATGCCATTGACACGAGTAAATGTGAGACCTAAATATTATTGTGAATGTGGTTAGGTTATAATCTTTGCTGAAAATATGAACATAAGTTAGACATATTTACAACAGCAAGATCCAACTGAGTTTCTAAAAGTTTTTCTTTATCACTTTCAGTTTATCATCTGAATTGCTTGAGGACAAGCAAAGGTTTAAGCTTGGGGGAGTTGATACGTCTCCAAAATATCAACTTTTCCAAACTCTTTTGCCCTTGTTTTGGACTCTAATTTGCATGATTTCAATGGAACTAACCCAGACTGACGATGTTTTTAACAGAATTACCTTGGTGTTATTTTTGTGCAAAAATAAAAGTTCTCGGATTGTCCTGAAAATTTACGGAGAATATTTTTGGAATTAATAAAAAATATTGGCGCAAGAATTAACCAGAGTGGGGCCACCAGCAGGCCACAAGCCTGCTAGCCGCGGCCACCCCCTCGCCACGTGGGGCAGGCTTGTGGGGCCCTCGTGGCTCCTCCAACCTCCTCTCCGGCTCCATATACCCCTATTTGTCGAGAAAAAAAGTCAGAGAGAAGAGTTCATCGCGTTTCACGATACGGAGCCACCGCCATCACCAGTTCTTCCTCGGGAGACCAGATCTAGAGTCCGTTTTTGGCTCCGGAGAGGGAAAATCGACACCTTCATCATCACCAACCATCCTTCACCACCAAATCCATGATGCTCCCCACCATTCGTGAGTAATCTCATCATAGGCTTGCTATACGGTGATGGGTTGGATGAGATTTATCATGTAATCGAGTTAGTTTAGTTAGGGTTTGATCCCTAGTATCCACTATTTTCTGAGATTGATGTTGCTATGACTTTGCTATGCTTAATGCTTGTCAGTAGGGCATGAGTGCCATGATTTTAGATCTGAACCTATTATGTTTTCATGAATATATGTGTGTTCTTGATCCTATCTTGCAAGTTGTAGACACATATTGCAAGTTATGATCCGCATCCCCCAGGGTGACAATAACTTGGATTCTTTCCGGTGATTACCGTAGTTTGAGGAGTTCATGTGTTCACTAAGTGCTAATGCTTTGGTCCGGTTCTCCATTAAAAGGAGGCCTTAATATCCCTTAGTTTCCAATAGGACCCCGCTGCCACGGGAGGGTAGGACAAAAGATGTCATGCAAGTTCTTTTCCATAAGCATGTATGACTATATATGGAATACATGCCTATATTACATTGATGAATTGGAGCTAGTTCTGTGTCACCCTATGTTATAACTGTTGCATGATGAATGACATCCGACATAATTATCCATCATTGATCCATTGCCTACGAGCTTTTCCATATATTGATCTTCGCTCAGTTACTTTTCCGTTGCTACTGTTACAATCACTACTAATCTGCTCTATCACTTTGCCACCGTTACCGTTACTACCATATTACTTTCCTACTGAATACTTTGCTGCAGATATTAAGTCTTTCAGGTGTGGTTGGATTGACAACTCAGCTGCTAATACTCGAGAATATTCTTTGGCTCCCCTTGTGTCGAATCAATAAATTTGGGTTGAATACTCTACCCTCGAAAACTGTTGCGATCCCCTATAGTTGTGGGTTATCACGAACCAGCTTTCGCCTAAGTTCAAAAAACTACTCTGAGTGGTAAGTGATCCTCTCACTTGGGGGCTTAGCTGCGAACCAGCTTTCGCCTAAGTTAAAATCTCTAGCCGAGTGACGAATATTCTTCTCACTCGGCAACCTAGCCGCGAATTAACTTCTCGCCTAGGTTCGAGATTATTCCGAATGCTGAACATTCATTCCATTCGAGAAAAAAACAAATTTAGCCAAACAAAGGATTGAAAGCAAAGTGCAGATAAATCCAAAGTTTCTACCACAGATAAAAGTTGTTCACGCAAACGAAAGTGCTCAAGCCTAAGGACTGAATGAAGTTTTAATACAGTTACATTTCCACTCGGCATACCGAGGCAAATAAAATCTTAATAGCAGTCAAAGTTTTATCAAGCACCCGTGGGACTCGCAGGCTCGACAAAGGTGTCCAAGTCAATCCCGGTAGCGATCCGAGTGGTCGCTTCAATGAAAGTCTCCATGACATCCTTGAATTGAAGCTTCTTCGTGTTGATCACCTGGAGAGTCTTAAGCTTGTCCTCTCTTGCCTCCTTGCAATGGACTCTGACGAGTGAAAGAGCCACGTCGGCTCCACAACGAGCAGCAGATTTCTTCCATGCTTGCACTCAACCGGGAATCTCATTGAGACGAGTCATCATTGATTCAAGGTCAGTCTGGAGGGTGTCTTCGGGCCACAGTTCCTTGTCAACCTTCTCCAATGCAGCCTTCAGTCTAGTGATATATTCTTGGACACTCTTGAGACGGACGTCAAGACGAAACATGTTCATGGCCACAGCGGCCCCAATGGGCGACTTGGTGGGATCCAAATTTGGTTCAAACTCCTCAGTTTCCTTTTCAAATTCTTGGCAGAATTCTATATGAAGAGGGAATGGAAAGGTAGTCATTCTTCTATCTTACAAGAATTAAGGAAAGTCATTCGGTGAAAGAAAGTTATCGTCGAGCATGCTGGACATCTTCTTCGCAAAGTCCCCCAAGTACTTTTCAAGACCTTTTCTCCTTTTGTTCAACAGTTCAGTCCTCTTGATCTAGTCAGCATGCTCCTGCTTGAGTTTCATGTTCTCTTCTTCTAGCTCCTTAGCTGCTGCAAGTTTCCTCTTGGCAGCCTCAGTTTTGTCCTTCGCCACCTTTTGAGCTTTAGCAAGTGTCTTGTCCTTGTCCTCCAGCGCCTTCTTCATGGTATCTAAAGAAACAACGTTGTTGAGTCGCGCTTGGAGTCAGCGATTCTCATCACGCACGTCTATTTGAGCGAGAGCACTTAGTTCAAAGGATGGAAGAAAAAAGCAACAGTGCAATTGGTCAACAAAGATTACCTCCCAGAGTCCTCAGTTCAGCATGTGCACGGTCCAGATTGTTCTTAGAGACTTCCAGGTCCAGTTGAAGCTGATTCTTCTCTTTTTCAAGTTCGATGTACCGAGTCCCAAGTTCACAAGCTGTTTGAGATCAACAAAGAAGTGGTTCAGTTGACATTAAAATTCCTCCGCACCCGAATGGAAAGGAACTAGTTCAGTAAACTGGTGGGCGGCCCGCCGCTCCACCCCACACCCCTGAAAAAGCGTCATATCATGGTTGATGGAAATGATGTCTATGAAACCTGCATTATATCATGGTTAATGGAAATGATGTCCATGAAACCTGCATCATATCATGGTTGATGGAAATGATGTCCATGAAACCTGCAGAGTAGGATCGTACCTCTAATTACCTCAGACAAGTATTCAGAAGTGGAAATACTAAAACAAATAATTCACTCGACGAACCGAGTGACAAGCGTACTCCGTGTATGACAAAGGACCCTGAGTCCAAGTTCTTAAGACTACTGCTCATCGTCAACAATCAACAGTAGTCTTGGGGACTACACCCAGTGGGTGCACTTAGCGTACCCCCATCGGATTCGAAACTACTTGACTAGGTCCAACCCGTCCGAGCAAAAGATTGTCTCTATCAAACCCCCACCGATGCAAGCACCCGACGGCGGTCTTGGGGACTACACCCAATGGGTGCACTTAGCATGCCCCCACTGGACATGCTATCAATCGACATGTCGAGTGATGAGCAACCTAAAAAAAGTGCGCAAGTCCGCAAACATCATCTCTATTAGACCCCCGTCGGTGCAAGCACTCGACGGCGGTCTCGGGGACTACACCCGGTGGGTGCACTCAGCGTGCCCCCACTAGACCTGTTATCACTCGACCTGTCGAGCGATTATCAAAACAATTCTAAGACCTCTGCCGATGTTGTCATCATTCGATAGCGGTCTCGGGGACTACGCCTGGTGGGTGCACTCAGAGTGCCCCCACTAGACCAGGAACCACTCGACTAAGACCTGATCTACTCGAGATGAAAATAAGAAAAATTGCTTCATAAGGAAAACACCCAGTGGGTGTGCAATCAAGAAAAACAGGAATTCAATTGGAAATGAACTTACAATCGCACTTACTCGGACATTGGCGCGAAGCGCCGAGCTGGCATCATAAGCCAACTTGCTAGCTTCGTATGCCTCCTTTGTGAGCAGCATGATCTGCTTTGCTTAGATCATGGCCTCCTTGCCAGCTCCAATCTGATTCTTCAGGATGCGATATAGAGGAAAGGCAGTTGTCGGGTGAGTTGTTGTTATGGTGAGAGTAGCTGAAGTTGCTTGAGGTTGTCCGATTGGCGTTGAGGCTAGATTGGTCAAAGTGGCTGGCGAAGCACTCGATAGTGGAACAACAAGCTCAGTTCTAGCTCGAGACGAGTCGCCAAGCCCTTAAGATGACGCGGCAGTCGACTTGCGAGGAATTTTCCTCGATGAAGTTCTCCGAGCGCGTACGCAAGGAGTGTTTGAGGTCACACCTTCGCCCCCCATGCCTCGTTGTGGCTCTTCATCGTCCTCTAGCTAGATGATTTCTATGGTTACCAATCGACAATGTCAGTTTATTCAATCGGTGAATTATTTCCAAGAAACAGAACAAAGTGAGGGTTCGCTATACCTCGTTGGGAGGTGGCCACGTGAACATTGTCTACTTCCATATGCTCCTTTCTTCTCGTGAAGGAGACGTCACCGAGGTAGCAGCTCTGGTGGACAGATCGCACTTGGTTAGCAAAGGTTTGAAAATCCACAACAACAAAAGGAAAATAAAGTGGACACTCACGTTGAATTAATAGGTACAAGAATCTTCATACGGGGCAGAGCTTTCGGAGGCTTCGGCATGTTAGACTTGAGCTGTTTTGTGGCCCACTCACTCGACTCAACTGTCGAGGCTTGGTCACGCTTTGGGTTCCTTCTACTCAATGCTAAGGTCTTTCTTGGGACAGCCACGGGGTCTTGACATTGCTTTGAACGATGCTCGGTGCGCGGAGGAGACTCAACTTCCTCTTTGTTCTCACCCGATTCCTCGTAGTCGTCCTCACTATCCTCAGCATAATCAACATCTACGCTGCCGCCCTCGCTCTTCCCTCCATCCTTGGGCTGATTTCCATTCAGCATGGGCGAGTACATGTTCGTCAGCTCCTGCAAGATTCAAATAGTAAAGTCAGACGACTGATGCTACCAATCACTCGACGAAACCTCAAAGCATTCGACAAAGATATAACTTACCAGATTTGGTGGTGGGTTCTTAGCAGAGAAAGGTTTGATCTGCTTGGCTTCTAGTGGATTGTCGGAGGATCCGGTGATGCTCCGAAGCCACTATGCAATGGTCTCCTCTGAGACCTCCTCTGGGTGTGTCTGACTGGTGTCCTCAGGGCCTGAGTAGTGCCACATAGCATGGTCCCTTGCTTGAAGAGGCTGGACTCATCGCTGAGGAATGTTTCCAGCAGATCCATGCTAGTCACTCCACGACGAACCAGAGCCACTACAACATTAACTAAGATTCCCACTTGGACTTTCTCCCCTTCTAGCACTGACAATGATTTGGGAGTAGTGGGTTAATCTGGTGTGAAGGGGGAAAGACCAGTCGACATATTTGGAGATGCAACGTCCTTACGGTAGAACCAAGTTGACTGGCAGCCCCTAACTTACTGAGGAAAAGTCATTGATGGAAAGGAGCTTCTAGCTCTCTTTTGGATCCCCAAGCCACCACATAGCTAGATGACATGGGTCTTATCATCCTCTGGATTGGCCTTCTTTACTGACGGAGATCGGACAATAAAGATGTGTTTGAATAAACCCCAATGGGGATGACAACCCAAGAAGCATTCATAGAAGGTGATGAAGGCAGCAAGGTATGAAATGGCATTCGGAGGAAAGTGGTGAAGTTGAGCCCCCATAAAGTTCAAAAACCCTCGAATGAAAGGATGGGGAGGCATAGAAAAACCTCGCTCAACGTGGGTGAGGAGGAGGACCCGCTCTCCTTCGCGAGGCTCCAGCTTGATATCCCCCTCCGACAGCCTCCATGAGTCGTTGGCCACGAGCACGTCGGCGACGAGGTTCTCGACATCCCTCGCCATAACTATCGACATGAGGAAGTCTCCTTGGATCTACCCCGCCGACACCATGAATCAGGTACTAGATGGCTTCTTGGCCTTGGCGGCTCCCTTCTTGGCGCTCTCAAGATTCTCTATCTTGCCCTTCGTCATCGCGGCTGCGGTTGTCGAGGCGGAGCTAGGCGGCATGCGCGGAGCAGAGGGAGCGGAGGAAAAGAGGGCATTTGGGGGAGAAGTGATGTGCCAGCCACCGCACAGTCTATTTTATATTCGCCCGAGTGGGTCACTAACCTGCTGGCTCACTGGATCCTTGTAAATCCCGGCCGAAGAGGAGGAATCGTACATGGCGTAAAAGGCGGCGTAGAGATGGAGGCATCATGCCACAACTTACTTTAGTCGTTGCACTATCTGCATGCAGCGCGCGCTTCCCAATTTTTTTTGTATCCCACGGAATACGGGTTTGACAGAGCAACCCGTGGAATCCAAAGATCCTCTCGAGTCACTCAGAGTGGAACCCGTCCTTAAATTCACTCGGACATCTATCAAAGATAAATCGATTAGGGCAAATGATAAAGATTCCAATCGACGCAGATATGTCTGAAGCCCTAAAGTGCATTTGGAATTTCGGTGCCTTATCAAAACCAGCATCGTTCCCTTTTTCACTCGAACCCCGATCCATTCGGGGGGTAATGACGAGGATATGTACCTAGGGTAGAGTCCTAGGTCTGACCTACATACCCTACCTAAGGACACTATATTGGAGGACCTAATGATTGCAAGAGAGTTTCCGATTGAAGTCATCATGGCGCAATAGTCACTAGACAATTAAGTCACTTGAAGGTTTCTCCCTCCACTCGACAGTCTCCTGTTACTCAGAATATCCTATGACCAGTCGACACCAGAAGACCAGAAGGCACCCCAGGGAGGCCAACAGGCAGGCGTTTGACCAGTCGTCATTAGTAGCATTTATTGTGTACGTTACCAGTAACGTATGCCTTTATTCCCACTATCGAACCCTTGGTTGCCTGACATTCATGAGGGGTAGTGTACTCTATATAAGCCGCCCCTCTCCACTGGCACAAGGGTTCGCACCCCCTGTAACACATACTATCCACACGACAAGATCTCCCGAGCACTGACATGTAGGGCTATTACCTCCACGAGAGGGGTCTAAACTCATACATCCGTGTGTACATCCTCGCCGTAGCTAGGACTCTGCCCTCTCCTTTCATACCCCTATCTTCTACTGTTAGACTCGTTCCCACGACAGTGACTTCACATTCAAGAAGTATAAGTGGTAAAATTTATTGGAAGTTAACAAACATAACATTGGTCACATGAACAAATCATGATTTAATATTAAAGGAAGAAAGATTTCACATTTAAATATACTATCTTGAACATCTTCTATGAATGTGGGCCCCCATTAATTATTTTCAAACTTGATTAGGTAGTTGATGTTTGACAAGGAAGACAACGTAATGGTTATGTTTGTTTATATTCACATCGAAGTTATATTGTCATGGATCCTCTAACATGTGGTGCTTTCTTATGATCTTTTGCTAGCCAAAAACTCATACTGAGTAGAGATAATACTTGTGCATCCAAAAGCCCTTAAACCCAGTTTCTTGCCATGAGAGTCCACCATATCTACCCATGGATTGAATAAGATCCTTCAAATAAGTTGTCATCGATGCAAAAAGCAATAAAAATTGCTCCTATATATGTATGATCTTTTATTGGAAGGGAAAATAAGCTCTGTATCACCTTGTGATGGTGAAGAAATACAAGCATCAAACTGCATAATAAAGGTTGCTATAACAAGGGGCAATATGAAGTGACGTTCCTTTTCATTAAGAGCTTGCACATCCAAAAAACTAAAAAGCGCACGACAACCCCTGCTTCCCTCTTCGAAGGGCCTATTTTACTCTTATGCAAGAGTGAATAATGTTCATCCCTATTCCAATCTATTAATTCTGTAGTTGGAAAGCATCACGTGTTGGGGAAAGACCCAGGCACACATATCGAGTTGAATATAGGTGATCATGATTCATTATTGTTGACATTATCCCTGAGATAAATAAGTTGGGAGGCAAAACACTAAGCCCCTATCGTACTATTTGTTCTCAAAATATGCTTGCAGTGTCAGTAAGCATGGAAGACTAAATGTTAGTCGACTTTGTGGAATTTTCTAAATCAAACTCTTACATAGAAACTTCCTGAAAATAAGATGAATTGTAATTGCTTGATGACTCAAAACATAGTTTGTTGGTTTCCAAGAAAGTTTATGGTCTATACTTTAACATGTGAATAGCTTGCTACTTGATCATGAGAAGTTTTATGAGAAAAGAGTTTTTGTTTATGATGCTAGAAAAAGTGATTGGAATTATCATTGATCAAACTTATATACTATCCTAGCATTCGCACTTCATAAACTATTTTTTATCATTTACCTACTCGGGGACGAGAAGGAATTAAGCTTGGGGATGCTGATATGTCTCCAATGTATCGATAATTTGTCAAGTATTCATGCCATATTTACCTATGTTTACAATATTTTATATAGTAATGATGCATTTTATATGATTTAATTAGAACTAACTCGGACTGATGCTGTTTTCAGCAGAATTACCGTGGTGTTGTTTTTATGCAGGAAATAAAAGTTCTCGGAACCGCCCAAAACTTTTTGATCGTTTTTTCTGGACAATATAAGAAATACAGGTGCGAAGATCCATCGAAGGGGGCACCTGCTGGCCACAAGCCAATAGGGCGCGCCCACCCCCTAGGTGTGCCCTAATATCTTGTGGACCCCTCGTGTCTTCAGTCAGCGTGATTCCAGCGCCGAAATATCCTATATATACACAAACCCTCAGAAATAAACCTTGAACTTCCGCTCCGTTACCGCAAGCCTCTGTACCGAAGAAACCTCGTATGGAGCCCTGTTTCGGCACCCTGTTGGAGGGGGCAATCATCACCGAAGGCTATCTTCCTCATCTGACGGTGTCCATCATGAGGCGGGAGTAGTTCACCCTAGGGGCTGAGGGTATGTACCGGTAGCTATGTGATTGATCTCTCTCTCACTCTTGTGTTCTTGAGATGTCACGATCTTGATGTATCATGAGATTTGTTAAGATAGTTGGAACATATGGTGTTCTTCCCTTGCTATCGTGATGTGATGAATTGAATCTCGAAGAAGTAGAAACATGTGATCCACTGATGAAACTTGGGTGGTGGCGCCTCCAGATTTTGGTTATCCGAGGAGCTACGTGAGCAGCTTTAGCAGTGGCGAGTGGTGGACCATGACGGCCAGGCGAACCAGCAACAATCATTAGGGGAGAAGTGACCTGGTGGACAAACAGATCACCCTAAAGCTATTGAACTGATTAGGGAAGCCAATGGAGGCACGACAGCGTCGATCTCATGTTGGGAAGTGATAGCTAGCGTGGGACGAGACTTTGTCGATTCTGTTGATCCATGGTCCCAGCAAGAGTGGATCGAGGAGGGCTTGGCTCTAGGTGAGGCGGAGCTCCTGGTCTGCTCGGGGAGGACTGAGGAGGCACGGTGGCGTCGAGTTCCTATGCGGAAGCAGCGATCGGAGTTGGAGGATATGGCCTCAACTTCGTTGATCCACGAACGAAAACATTGGAGAAGTTACACGGGACTTGCAGCAGGGGAGTAGGAGCAAGCCAGCGGGAAGTGCTCCATTGACATAGAGCCTGGCCGATGACATGATCTTCATGCGCCTGGAGCCCACACTTGGCATGTTTTGAATTTTGACAATTTGAAGTTAGAGATGTTTTTTTATAAAAACTGTAGTACTCCTAAATTAACACCATCCGCTCCCTCCCCCCCCAATAATTTTGTTGGGCGTGTTTGGTTGCCTTCTCCAAGAGTACCTGCATTTCATACATGGCTCAACCCATCCTGGGTGAGCAAAAACAGGCAACAAGCCAACATTATCACGTCTTTTGTTTGCCTGCATTGCATTAGTGACCACTTTAGGGACGATTCTTTGGTTGACCGCATATGTGCTTAAGGGGCGAGCGGACGGAAACCATAACTGTTTGGATGCGTACACATTTGTGTTCTTCTCACCCATTCAAATGTGGCGGTCTTACCACCACATTAGCAGAACAACAACAAGCACATCAGACAGCAGATGATGAGGCAAAGAATGGCAACAAACAATGCACATGAAGGTAAACATTAGATTAAGATACCAACTAATACAATTTACGACCATAGTTAAAGATAGTAGGGGTATCCCATGGCCCTTGCTTCACACGAGGGTGTTGATCGTGGCCAAAATATGAACAAGTTCAAAACACAAGTTGAAACCATTGATACGTCTCCAATATATCGATAATTTATGAACTATTCATGCCATATTTATCTATGTTTACAACAATTTTATATGGTTTTGATGCATATTATATGATTTTGTTAGAACTAACAGGACTGATGTTGTTTTCAACAGAATTATTGTGGTGTTGTTTTTATGCAGAAAATAAAAGTTCTCGGAATCGCCCAAAACTTTTTGACGATTTTTTGTGGACAATATGAGAAATACCAAATCAAGGAACTATCGGAGGGGGACACCTGCTGGCCACAAGCACACAAGGCGCGCCCAACCCCTGCACGCGCCCTGATAGCTTGTGGGCCCCTCATGGCTCCGATTAGCGTGATTCCAACACCAAAAATCCTATATATACACAAACCCTTAGAAATAAACATAGAACTTCTGCTCGGCCACCGCAAGCCTCTATGCCAAAGAAAACTCATTTGGAGCCCTGTTCCGGCATCCTGCAGGAGGGGCAATCATCGTCGGAGGCCATCTTCATCATCCCGGCGGTGTCCATGACAAGGAGGGAGTATTTCACTTCCGTGGTTGAGGGTATGTACCAATAGCTATGTGATCTCTCTCTCTCTCTCTCTCGTGTTCTTGAGATGTGTCACACCCTGTGTTTTGTATCACTTGATATACTTGGATTTATAAAATTTGGAACCAATTAAAACTTTTTCAATGCTTGTGCTTGTTTGAATTCTTGCTTGTTTGCTTGTTGATTGTGGTATGTGGCACTCTTAGATTCTATCCCTCTTCATATTCATCTTCCTTGACCCAGACTTCTTGCCCAATGATCATGCCATGTGAATAGTGCCCAAAACTATTTTTATCAAATTTTATGTTGACCAAAAAAGGATTTATCCAAATTAAAGTTTTCAAAAAACCCTGAAATGAGGTTTGCACTGCAAGCCCTCAAACTGGGTGGAACCTTCTTCCCAAAAGGCTTTATTTCAAACCTACTACATATATGACTTCCCAAAACCACCAAATATTAATTTTAAATGTTATTTTTATATTTTATTTAAAGGCTTTTTCTTAAGACCAGAAATGGTTTTTCATAGGGAAAAATTATTTAAATGCTTTCAAAATATTTGAGGAAATTTAGGGAGACTCACTGGACATATATTTTCCATATATAAGAGTTTCACACATGGTCATGTTCAAATTCATGGGCAAAACCCCTCAAAACCCTTTCTGTCCAAATCAAACTTTTGGAATATTTCTATAAGAAATATTCTCAATAAATTCCAGGGACATTCCAGCAAGTCAACACTATCATAGGTGATGATCTTGAAAAGTTTCATCTCAATCCAAGTTGATTTGATTCATCAAACCATTCCAAAACCCTCCCTGTCCAGATTCAAATTTGAACAACTTTGCATTGTGAAGTTTCTCCCCTTGACCCAAACTTGGTGGACATGCTCTAATGACCAAATAATGATGCTACACTAAGTGGTGCATCAAGGGTAAAAGCTTAGCATAACTAGATCTACACAAACCTGATTCTGTTAGTTTCTAGGGTTCACAAAGTTCCCATTGTCAGCTTTGCTCATTTGAGCTATAACTTAGTGATCCAGCCTATTTCTAACCACCATTTGATCCTATGAAATCTCATGGCAAGAAAGGTCCATTTGCTTCCCCTAAATCCCATCAAAAACCTTCCGGTCATTTCAAAAACCTGTTGTTTTCACCACTTTCACTCTCCCCCTTTCTCTTAAATTTTTACCAAAACCTCTCAGGATTAATAGCTGCCTCCAGTAATTATTGTGTGCCCTCAGCTCAATTATAGATGGGGTAAAACCCCCATTTTTACCTCTATTTCACCATGGCAGGAGCTTCCTCCCTCCTATTTCTTTTCTTCCTAGCTCCATAACATCCAAGGGGCATCTCTAGACCCCCCAGGAGCTACTGGACAAGCTAGGACACCCCAGAGCGCGCGGGCAACGGCCATGCCAGCCATTCGGGCGCTCTGGAGCGCGCTACAGTGCGCCTCCACACTATAGTAGGGGCACCCCGAGCCCCCCCGACCGCCTTGGGATGAGGGATCTTGTCCCCCGGGTCGGCCTTGACGTCCGCAACACGGCAGGCAGTCGGCCCCCTCTCCCTCCTTTCTCCTCCTCCCTCCTTCGCGCGTGCCCGACGCCGCTCGCTTCGGCCACTCCTCGCCCGAGCTGCGGGGCCCTCTCTGAGCTCGCCCCGCTCCCCCTTTCGCCCCCCGGCTTCCTACGCCTCCCCCACAAACACCGCACAAAGGCTCCGGAGCCCTCCCGTAGCCACCAGAGCCTCTCCGACGGCCGCCCGTGAGCTCAGTCCATGGCATGCCCTGACCCCCTATAAAAAGAACCTCCCTGAGCCCCGCTCTCCTCTCCGGACCCCTCCTCATCATCCCACTCACCCTCCAGAGGCCCAGCTCGACCTCCCCGTGCTCGAGCACTCGGGGTCGACCGGAGATTGTGGCGGCATCGCCATCGTTGATCTCCTGGTAGTGACCTCCTCCAGCCCTCCTTCTTCTCCAGCTAGTCCTCCCTTGCCACGCTGACGCAAATCCCCCTCATTTCTGTCCTCCTTGCAGCTCGAGTCGGCCCCGATGACCCCCTCCCGAAGCTTCTCCACCGCGCTCTCTCACCGCCGGCGACTCCGGCCGACTCCGAACACCTCCGGTTTTTGTGTGTTGCTTATTTTTTCCGTTATCTATCATGATGATAGATTGCGCTATTTACGAGGGAGTTGGACCCGAAGACTTTGAAGACCCCTAAGACTTTGTTGAGCCAGGCAAGCAGCCCTTTGACAAGAAACTTTTTCATTGATGACATATAGCACTTGTTGTTTCGATGATTGATCATGATGTGGTGCTCCCCCTCCTTCGTTGTGTTTACTCCGATACTTTTAACATTGACACTTGCCTCATGCATGATCCTACCACCTTATGAGGGTTATGCGGGTGGGTGTAGATAGGATGCTAATATATGGTACGCAAGTGGGATGGGATTTATGCATAGTGATGGAAAGGACAAATGGTTTCAAAGACTTTTCGAAAACCCCGTCAGGTGCCACTAATGCCCGAGGGAGATGATGATGAGTTGGGTGACCACTTGAGAAAGAAGTGGTGTACCAGAGCCAGTGGGTGTGTGTGGTTTTCGAAAACGGATTGGTGTAAGTTGTGACCGTTATTCCAACCTTACATGTACGACCACGATACCCCTTATGGGATGGGGCTCTATTGAGTACTTTGGTGGGTACTGGCAAGGATCCCACATTACTAGTGGTGCGAGTGGCGTGGTCACTC
Organism: Hordeum marinum; assembly: GCA_022496015.1. Lineage (NCBI taxonomy): Eukaryota > Viridiplantae > Streptophyta > Magnoliopsida > Poales > Poaceae > Hordeum > Hordeum marinum. Next base: position 416,727,200 of record CM039674.1, on the reverse strand, counting down.
CCGATACGGGGTCGTGCGGGTATGGACGATCATGCGCTGTCTTCACAGGCACCGGGCACACCATTGGTCCCTACATGGATGCTACAAGTGATGTACATCATGTGGGCTGGGTACCAATCGAGTGGACTCTTTGTTTAGTATCGCTAGGGGAAAAGCATTGTTCGGGTGCTTACCTCAGGTATGTTATATACCGTGAGTCGTGGATGACACAGCAGTTCCCCGAGTCTTGTGGGTAAAGTGTGCAACCTCTGCAGAGTGTAAAACTATTCGAATAGCCGTGTCCACAGTCAAGGACAGTTGGATGACCGCTCTTGTGCTACGTCCAAATGTTTTTACAAACTGGTGTGTGTGTGTGTGTTGGAGACAAAGATGGTACTTGAGCTAAAGTCTGATGATTTAGCATGACACTTGAGATAAGCCCAATAACCTAGCCTGGCAATTGAACTAAGTCTGATGACTTAGCATGATGAATGAACATGAGATGTTCAACCCCTACTTATGATGATATCTATAACTTGTTCATATGGGTATCTGCCAACTGTTAATGCATGCTTACCTAGTTACTTGATCATGTCATTGCATTAAAAATTATCTTTCCCCAAATTACCTACTTAGTGCTATATCATGCATCATTATTACCTTGTTCCACAACTTGGGTTGCTTGCAAGTACATTCAAAGTACTCATTGGCTTGCCACCAGTTATTTCATTGGCTAGGCATGGAAGAATAGAAGTATGTTGAAGAGTTCGTTGGAGACGAACATGCGAACTAGGATGCTTCCCAGACAGAATGCTTGCAGGTTAAGGCAGATGGCATGGGTTCACGCTTTCGATCAAGATTTCCGATGTTTGTTCTGTTTAAGTGTTTGGCCCTTGTGGCCCTATCTATGTAAGACTAGACCTTCATGGTCTTTGTTTGTGTAAGACACTAAATGTGGATGTAAGACTCTTGATATTCAGCTTCTGTGTGTTCAATGAGCATTGATCGCTGGGATCACTATACACGTGCATTCGATGATTATGACTTCTGAGTCGGGGTCCCCACAAGATGTCACGATCTTGATGTATCATGAGCTTTGTTAATATGGTTGGATCATATGGTGTTCTTCCCTTGCTATGTTGATGTGATGAATTGAATCTTTCCCTTGAGATTTTGGTATGTCAGATTGAATATTGGATTTGAAATCACTTGATGTATGTCTTGCATGTGGATACTCGTGGTGACAATGGGGTATTCTATTGATTCACTTGATATATGTTATGGCATCAACTTGCGGATTCCGATGACCTGGGGGATCTATGCACATGGGTTGATTGCACGTTTCATCCTACTTTCCCCGATATAAATTTTGGGGAACTCTTTAAAGTTCTTTGTGTTGGATTGAATAGGATGAATCTGAAATTGTTTGATGCATGTCGAATAAGTAACCTACGGATACTTGAGGTGACATTGGAGTATCTAGGTGACATTCGGATTGATTGATATGTATCATAGGTGTAATTTTACTATGAACTCTACGGATGTTTGTGACACTCTCAAACAACCCTGCAATCAAATACAAGAAATCTGTTGTGTCCCCAACACACCCAATACAATGGCAAATTGTATAGGTGCACTAGTTCGGCAAAGAGATGGTGATACAAGTGTAATATGGGTGGTAGATATATGTTTTTGTAATCTGAAAATGTAAAAACATCAAGGTAGCAAGTGACAAAAGTGAGCACAAACGGTATTGCAATGCTTAGAAACAAGGCCTAGGGTTCATACTTTCACTAGTGCAAGTTCTCTCAACAATACTGACATAGTTGAATCATATGTAAATACCTCTCGTGCGACAAAGAGTTCACTCCAAAGTCACAAATAGCGGAGAACTAACAAAGTAATTATTGTAGGGTACAAACCACCTCAAATTTATCTTTTCCGATCATTCTATTTGAGCTATCCCTATAAGTGTCACAAACAGCCCTAGAGTTCATACTAAAATAACACCTTAAGATACACATCAACCAAAACCCTAATTTCACCTAGATACTCCAATGTCACCACAAGTACCCATGGGCTTGATTATATGATATGCATCACACAATTTCAGATTCATCATGTTCAATCCAACACAAAGAACTTCAAAGAGTGCCCCAAAGTTTCTACCAGAGATTCAAGACGAAAACATGTGCCAACCCCTATGCATAGATTCCCAAGGTCACGGAAAGCGCAAGTTGATCACCAAAACATACATCAAGTGGATCAATAGAACATCACATTGTCAACATGGAGATCCCATCGCAAGACATACATCAATTGTTCTCAAATCCTTAAAGACTCAATTATATAAGAAAACTTCAAAGGGAAAACTCAATTCATCATAAGAACATAGAGAGGGGAAAACTCCATATGATTCATCTATATCAATAAAGCTCGCGGTACATCAAGATCGTGCCATCTCAAGAACATGAGAGAGAGAGAGATCAAATACATAGCTACTAGTACATACCCTCAGCCCCGAGGGTGAACTACTCCCTCCTCATCATGGAGACCACCGGGATGATGAAGATGACCTCTAGTGATGGTTTTCCCCTCCGACAGTGTGCCGCAATGGCCTCCCAATTGGCTTTTCGTGGCTCTTGAGGCTTGTGGCAGCGGAAATCCCAATCTAGGTTTCTTTTCGGAGGTTTTGGTATTTATAGGAGTATTTGGCATTGGTCCCACTTCTAGAAGGTTCCTGAGGAGGTCACAAGCCATCTAGGCGCGACCAGGGGGTGGCCACGCCCTGGTGGCTTGTGACTCCTTCGGGACTCTTCTCCGGTATCTTTTCTCTCCAGTATTTTTTATATTTTCCAAAAATATTCTCAGTAAATTTTCAGCCCATTACGAGAACTTCTATTTCTACACAAAACCGACACCATGGTAGTTCTTCTGAAAACAGCGTCAGTCCGGGTTAGTTCTAATAAAATCATACCAAAATCATACAGAATTATTGTAAACATGGCATGAATACTTCATAAATTATAGATACGTTGGAGACGTATCATCATCCCCAAGCTTAATTCCTGGTCGTCCTCGAGTAGGTAAATGATAAAAGAAATAATTTATGAAGTGTGAATGCTAGCATGCATAGTCCATATTTGATCAATGATAGTTCCAAACACTCTTTCTAGCATCATTATATATCATAATCAGTAGATCATCTCATAAAACTTCTCATGATAAAGTAATTCACAAGTTAAAGTATAGAATATAAAGTTTCTTGAAAACTAACAAACTATGCTCTCAGTCACCAAACAATTACAATTCATCTTATTTTTAGGAAGGGTCTTTGTAAGAGCTTTGATTTAGCAAATTCCACATACTCAACCATCATATAATCTTCCATGATCGCTAAAACTCAGAGCATAGTTTGGGCATACAGATAAAGTTAGGGGCTTAAAGTTTTGCCTCCCAACTTATTTATCATATAGATAATTGTCAACAACAATAATTCATGATAAAATATATTTGAATGGCCATATATGCTTGGATCTTTCCCCACCACATGATGCTTGCCAAGAGAAAAAGGCAAAATATAGGAAGTGGTGAAGATCACCATGACTCTTGTATAAAGGTAAGTACTGGAAAGTAAAAGATAGGCCCTTCACAGAGGGAAGCATTGATTTGCAGAGGTGCCAGAGCTCGAGCTTTTGAAACAAAGATGAATAATAATTTTGAGCCTTATGCTTTCATTGTTAACATAACAACTAGGAGATCTCGGTATCTTCCATGCAAGATACATTATAGGCGGTTCCCAAAGAGAAAGGTAAAGTTTTTACTCCCCCTCCACCAATCAATCACACTCCATGGTGATACGAATCCACGGGTACCGTCCATACAAACAACAATCCTGGGGGAGTTTTGTTTCATTATATTCTGATTTGATTTTTGAGCATGGAACTGGGCATCCTGAATACCAGCCACTTTCTCGTGAATGGTAGTGAATCAACACATATCGTGAGAATAACCCACCTAGCATGGAGTATACTGACACCCCCTAGTCACTATATTAGCGATTTGGGCATACAAAACAGAATATTATTTAAAGGTTTAGACTTTGGCAGATGCAAATTTACTTGGAACGGTAGGTAAATACCACATATAGGTAGGTATGGTGGACTCATATGGAACAACTTTGGGTTTAAGGGTGTTTGGATGCACAAGTAGTATTTCTACTTGGTGCAGAAGTTTTGGCTAGTTCCATAACAATATAGCTTCTACACAAATATACACAAACATAACTCATTACGTTGTCTTCCTTGTCCAACTTCAACTAATTTGCTCAAGTTTGAAAATAATTAATGGGTATTTACAGTGATAGAAGATGTCCAAGATAGTATATTTATATGTGAAATCTCTCTTCCTTCAATATACTTTCATGAATTCTTCAAGTGACAAATGTGGTGTATGCTAACTTTCAATAAATCTTACCACCTATACTTCTTATACGTGAAGTCATTACTCCCCATGGGATAAGCATATAAAACATATATAATTTGATATTTATGATATTAAATTCATTCAACCATTTACTCATAGGATATAAGTGAAGCACGAGAGTGAATGACAAAACTACTCCAAAACATATAAGTGAAGATCAATGAGTAGTTAAACAATTAAGTAGCTATGTGAGGACTTTATCTCTCTCTATCTATCTCTCTCAATAAGTATTTTCAGATCTGAGTATTTTATTTAAACATAAATCAAAAGAAAACTATCACTACAAGAATAGGACACATCATGTGAACGAATAAAAATTTAGGCTCAACATAGGTTAACCGATAATTGTTGATGAAGAGAGGTGGGAAGCGTAGCATCCCCAAGCTTAGATGCTTGAGACTTCTTGAAATATTTAATTGGGGTGCCTTGTTCATCCCAAAGATTGAAATTTTTTATCTTGTTCAATCCTCTCATATCCCAGTTTCACCTATTCTCAAAAACTTCATCCACACAAACTCAAAAAGAACTAGTGAGATAGGTTAGTACACATAAGAACAAATCAAAACTTCATGCATTGCCAAGATAAGTGGCACAATAATTTTAAAACATTAGGTACTGTATGCTATCATTTCCACAATTTATATCTACCAATATAGGCTATGGAAACTATAGGATAAGTAGATAACAAAACTATGCAGCAATCTATCCAAACAAAACAATCTGTAGAAATGTATGAAAATAGTGTACTTCACTAACTCAAAAAATATAAAAATTAGGAAATGCTATAAAATTTATGTTATAACATTGTGTAAAAATTTCAGAAAATTTCCACGTTCCAGTAAAATATGAAAATTCAAACACTACAACAGAAGTTTCTGTTTTTACCCAGCACATATCAAAACATGCAATGCAAGCATCCTAAAGGAAATTCTTGGAAGTTTTATTGAAAAGGAAGGTTATAAATAACACATAAAAGAGAACAAAAAAATAAAATGATACTCCAATAAAAACTCACATTATGTGACGAATAAAAATATAGCTCCAAGTGAGATATACCGATAGTGTTGAAGACGAAAGAGGGGATGCCTTCCGGGGCATCCCCAAGCTTAGGCGCTTGAGTATTCCTTGGATATTACCTTGGGATGCCTTTTGCATCCCCAATCATAGGTTTTTGTCACTCCTCATTCTCCTCATATCAGTATCTCGCCTAAAACTTGAAAACTTCAATCACAGAAAACTTAAAAGAACTTCTTGAGAAGGGTTAGTGTAATAAAGATAGATCATTCACTTAGGTACTACCAAGACAATATTAATAATTATTATCACATAATAACTACTGTATTACATCATTCCCACAATTTATATTACCGAATATAACCTATGACAACACTAAAACAAGCAAACTATGCATGCAAAACAGAATCTATCAAAAACAGAACAGTCTATAAAGATCTGAACGATCACCATACTTCCCCGACTCTAATAATTCTTAAAAAAATATTAAAACTCAAGTAATTTGCATATAAATGTTGTGTACAAATTTCAGAATTTTTTGATGCTCTAGTAAAATAAGATAATTCATATACTGGAGACAAAACTTTCTGTTTTTGCACAGAATCAGACAAGCAAGTATCCACACTATCCCAAAGGCTTTACTTGGCACTTTACTTAAATAAAAGACACAAAACATGATTAATACAGTATATTAATCATGTGAACACATAATAACATAAGGTAAAAGTTTTGGGTTGTCTCCCAATAAGCGCTTTTCTTTATTGCCTTTTAGCTAGGCATGATGATTTCAGTGATGCTCGTATAGGAATAATAATTGAAACATGCAAAAGAGCATGATGAATCTCATGAAAAGGACATTTAAGTCTAACCCACTTCCTATGCATGGGGATTTTGTGAGGAAACAATTTATGGAAGCAAGAATCAACTAGCATAGGAAGGCAAAACAAGCATAACTTCAAAACTTTGAACACATAGAGAGGAAACTTGATATTATTGCAATTCCTACAAGCATATGTTCCTCCCTCATAATAATTTTCATTAGCATCATGAAGGAATTACACAATATAATTATCACATAAAAATTACTTTCATGATCTACATCCATCGAAAATTTATTACTCTCCACATAAGCAAATTTCTTCTCATTCATAATAGTGGGAGCAAATTCAACAAAATAACTATCATGAGACACTTGGTTGACATGCCCACATTCAATATTAAAATCATGATAACAAGTTTAATTGTTGTCATTAATATTTATAGCATACAAGTCATCACAATAATCATCATATATAGGAGGCATTCCATCATCACAATAGTTTTGCTCATCAAAACTTGGGGCACTAAAAATATCATCTTCATCAAACATAGCATCCCCAATCTTGTGGCTTTGCATATCATTAGAATCATGTATATTCAGAGAATTTATACTAACAACATTTCAATCATGCTCATCACTCAAAGATTTATTGCCAAACATTTTAATAACTTCTTCTAACACTTGAGCACAATTTTCCTTTCCATCATTTTCACGAAAGACATTAAAAAGATGAAGCATATGAGGCAACCTCAATTCAATTTTTTGTAGTTTTATTTTATAAAACCAAACTAGTGAAAACACAATAAACTAAAATATTTAATTGCAACATCTAAAGATATACCTTCAAGCACTCACCTCCCTGGCAACGGCGCCAGAAAAGAGCTTGATGTCTACTACACAACCTTCTTCTTGTAGACTCCTGTTGGGCCTACAAGCGTACAGTTTTGTTGGACAGTGGCAATTTTCCCTCAAGTGGATGACCTAAGGTTTATCAATACGTGGGAGCTGTAGGATGAATATGGTCTCTCTCAAACAACCCTGCAATCAAATACAAGAAATCTCTTGTGTCCCCAACACACCCAATACAATGGCAAATTGTATAGGTGCACTAGTTCGGCAAAGAGATGGTGATACAAGTGTAATATGGATGGTAGATATATGTTTTTTTAATCTGAAAATATAAAAACATCAAGGTAGCAAGTGACAAAAGTGAGCACAAATGGTATTTCAATGGTTAGAAACAAGGCCTAGGGTTCATACTTTCACTAGTGCAATTTCTCTCAACAATACTGACATAGTTGAATCATATGTAAATACCTCTCGTGCAACAAAGAGTTCACTCCAAAGTCACAAATAGCGTAGAACTAACGAAGAAATTATTGTAGGGTACGAAACAACCTCAAAGTTATCTTTTCCGATCAATCTTATGAGCTATCCCTATAAGTGTCACGAACAGCCCTAGAGTTCGTACTAAAATAACACCTTAAGATACACATCAACCAAAACCCTAATGTCACCTAGATACTCCAATATCACCAGAAATACCCATGGGTTTGATTATACGATATGCATCACACAATTTCAGATTCATCATGTTCAATCCAACACAAAGAACTTCAAAGAGTGCCCCAAAGTTTCTACCGGAGATTCAAGACGAAAACGTGTGCCAACCCCTATGCATAGATTCCCAAGGTCACGGAACCCGCAAGTTGATCAGCAAAACATACATCAAGTGGATCGATAGAACGTCCCATTGTCACCACGGACATCCCATCCGAAGACATACATCAAGTGTTCTCAAATCCTTAAACACTCATTCTGATAAGAAAACTTCAAAGGCAAAACTCAATTCATCAGAAGAAGATAGAGACGGGAAAACTCCATATGATTCATCTATATCAATAAAGCTCGCGATACATCAAGATCGTGCCATCTCAAGAACACAACCGAGAGATCAAACGCATAGCTACTGGTACATACCCTTAGCCCCGAGGGTGAACTACTCCCTCCTCTTCATGGAGACTGCCAGATTGATGAAGATGGCCTCTGGTGATGGTTTCCCCCTTTGGTAGGGTGCTGGAACAGGCTCCCAATTGGCTTTTCGTGGCTCTGGAGGCTTGCGACGGTGGAACTCACGACCTTGGTTTCTTTGTGGAGGTTTGGGTATTTATAGGAGTATTTAGAATTGGTCCCACGTCCAGAAGGTTCCCGAGGAGGTCACAAGTCAGCTAGGCGTGGACGGGGGGTGTGGCCGCACCCTGGTGGCTTGTGACTCCCTCAGGACTCTTCTCCGGTATATTTTTGCTGCAGTATTTTTTACATTTTCCAAAAATATTCTCCATAAATTTTCAGCCCATTCCGAGAACTTTTATTTCTTCACAAAAATGACACCATGGTAGTTCTGCTGAAAACAACGTCAGTCCGGGTTAGTTCTAATAAAATCATACCAAAATAAAATAGAGTTATTGTGAACATGGCATGAATACTTCATAAATTATAGATACGTTGGAGACATGTCATTTACAATTTGTTACCTTGTTATCTTTATATTTTAGGATTACAAAAACCTATATCTACCATCCATATTGCACTTGTATCACCATCTCTTGGCCGAACCATTGCACCTATACAATTTACCATTGTATTGGGTGTGTTGGGGACACAAAAGATTTCTTGTATTTGATTGCAGGTTTGTTTGAGAGAGATCATCTTCATCCTACACCTCCCACGGATTGATAAACCTTGGGTTATCCACTTGAGAGAAAATTGGTACTATCCGACAAAACTTTGACTTGGAGGCCCAATAGAGTCTACAATAATAAAGTTGTGTAGTACAAATCAACCATCACCATACCACCACCACAAACTACTAAGGAGTTTCATACTACGACGGGGTACTAAACTGACGATCTAAAGATCACGATGAATGTCACTGATGCAGTTGTGCCTGGTGCAACACACCCTCCACATGACTGAGCTATCATGGTTATATATCTCAGGCCAAGGCTGAAAATCAGTGGGACGAGGAGGTCACCAGGGAAGATCATGTGGCAGCGGTAGAAGTACTGCTAGCCCCGGCCAAGGACCATCTTCCCCTCGAAGTTATGTACCTTAACCCAGAAGTTGCACCACTTGTTGGTTGACAAGTTGACGATGCGCAGGAGCTTGACCACCAGCCACTCCTTCATCACCTCCATGGACTTGGGAGGGATGACGTGCATGGAAAGATCCTCCACTCAAAGGGGGAAATGAAACTTATCTAGAGGCAATAATAAATTGGTTATTATCATATTTACTTGTTCATGATAATCGTTTATTATCCATGCTATCAGATACATGTGTGGATACCTAGACAACACCATGTCCCTAGTGAGCCTCTACTAGACTAGATTGTTGATGAGAGATGGTCAAGGTTTCCTAACCATAGACATGAGTTGTCATCTGATAACGGGATCACATCATTAGGAGAATGATGTGATGGACAAAGACCCAACCATAAGCATAGCATTTGATCGTGTTAGTTCATTACTATGGCTTTATCCATGTCAAGTATCTCTTCCTATGACCATGAGATCACGCAACTCCCTGACACCGGAGGGATGCCTTGTGTGTATCAAACGTCACAACATATCTGGGTGGCTATAAAGGTGCTCTACAGGTATCTTTGAGGGTGTCTATTGGGTTGGCGTCGATCGAGACTTGGATTTGTCACTCCGTATGACGGAGAGGTATGTTTGGGCCCACTCGGTAATGCAACATCACAAGAAGCCTGCAAGCAATGTGACTAAGGAGTTAGTCACGAAATCTTGTATTACGGAATGAGTAAAGAGACTTGCCGATAACGATATTGAACTAGGTATTTAGATACCGATGATCGAATCTCGAGCAAGTACCATACCACTGAACAAAGAGAACTATATACGGGATTGTCTAAATCCTTGACATTGTGGTTCGACCGATAAAGATCTTCATGGAATATGTAGGAACCAATATGGGCATCCAGGTCCCGCTATTGGTTATTGACCGGAGAGTGTCTCGATCATGTCTACATCATTCTCAAACCCGCAGGGTCTGCACACTTAATGTTCGGTGACGATATAGTATTTTTGAGTTATATATGTTGTTTACTGAAGGTTGTTTGGAGTCATGGATGAGATCTTGGACGTCACGAGGAGTTCCGGAATGGTCTGGAGGTAAATATTTATATATAGGAAAGTGGTATTCGGGTTTCAAAAAAGTTTCAGGTGTTTTTGGTATTGTATCGGGAGTGCAGAAAGGGTTCTGAGGGTCCATCGGGAGGGGTCCACCCATACCGAGGGCCCACATGGGATGAAGAGTGAGGCACACCAACCTTGATGGGCTAGGAACCACACCCAACAAGGCACATGCGCTCAAGTGGTAGGTGGGGAGGTGCCTTGAGGAGGAGGGACTCCTCCCCTAGGGCACCCACCTCCCTTGTGGGAGGTGGACTCCTCCCCATCTGGCCGGCTGGCCCTCCCTTGGAGGAGGGGCTAGGGTTGCATCCTACCTAACCCCTTTATCCTATAAATAGAGAGGGACAGGGAGGTCATTCACACCCCAAGCCATAGGTGCAACCCTCCCTCTCTCCCTAGATATGTTTCTCCTCCACATGCATCTGCGGTAGCGCTTGGCGAAGCCTTGCTAAGATTGCTCCACCGCCACCACCACCACGCCGTTGTGCTATTGGAGAACTCATCTACTACTCTGCCCTCGCTCGGTGGATCAAGGAGGTGCAGACGTCGTCGAGCTATAAATGTGTTGAACACGGAGGTGCCGTTCATTCAGCGCCAGATAGAGACGGATCATGATTGGATCATGAGACAGATCATGATTGAATCACAAAGAATGTTCAACTACATCAGCTGCGTTTCTTAACGCTTCCCGCTTTGCTATCTACAATGGTATGTGGATCTACTCTCCTCTCGTAGCCATGCATATCCATAGATAGATCTTGGGTGTTCGTAAGAATTTTTTGTTTCCCATGCAACGTTCCCCAACGGTGGCATCATGAGATAGGTCTATGTGAAGATGATATGCATGAGTAGAATACAAAAGAGTTTGTGGGTGTTAATGTTCAGATTGCTTACCTCCTTAGTGTTATCTTAATTTGGCGGTATTGTGGGATGAAGCGGCTTGAACAAACCTTACTCGTCCACATACGAGAGACTGATTCCATCGACTGACATGCAACTTGTTGCATAAAGATGGCTGGCAGGTGTCTGTCTCTCCAACTTTCGTTGAATCGGATTCCATCGAATCGGTCATTGTAAAAGGTTAAAAGGCAACTTGATTATCATTGTTATGGATTTGCGTAGGTAAGAACGGTTCTTATTAGTTGCCCATATCATCCACGTAAAACTTGCAACAACAAAGTAGATGACCTCTAACTTGTTTTTGCAGGGCATGTTGTGATGTGATATGGCCAAAACGAGATTTGATATATGTTGATGTATGAGATGATCATGTTTGTTAATAGTTATCATGACTTGCATGTCGATGAGTACGACAACCGGCAGGATCCATTGGGTTGTCTTCAATTTATTGCATGATCCGCGTGTCAATTACTAAACGCCATGTAATTGCTTTTACTTTACCCTATGCGTTAGAAATAGTTGTAGAAGCAATAGTTGGCGCGACAACCATGTGACGACACGATGATGGAGATCATGGTGTCATGCCGGTGACGATGGAGATCATGCCCATGATTTGGAGATGGAGATCAAAAGCCCAAGATGATGATGGCCGTGTCATGTCACTTATATGATTTCCATGTGATGTTAATCCTTTTATGCATCTTATTTTGCTTAGAATGACGAAAGCATTATAAGATGACCCCTCACTAAAATCTCAAGATAAAATTGTGTTCTCCCCAATGTGCACCATTGTGAAGGATCGTCGTTTCGAAGCACCACGTGATGATTGGGTGTGATAGACTCTATGTTCGGATAAAGCGGGTGTAAGCCAGTTTTGCACATGCAGAACACTTGGGTTAATTAAACTTGACAAGCCTAGCATGTACAGACATGGCCTCGAAACATAGGAGACCGAAAGGTCGAACATGAGTCATATAGTAGATATGATCAACATGGAGATGCTCACCATTGAAGCCACCTCATCTCAAGTGATGGTCGGACTTGGGTTGGTGGATTTGGATCATGTTACACTCGGACAACCTGAGGGATGTTGATTTGAGGGGGACTTCTTTAGTAATATGATTAAATGAACTCATTATCATGAACATTGTCAAAATATCTTTGCAAATTATGTTGTATATCAATAGCTCACGCTGTACCTCCCCTATATTTTGATACGTTCCTAGAGAAAAACTAACTTGAAAGATGGTAGTAGCAATTATGCGGGTTAGGTCCGTAAACTGAGGATTGTCCTCGTTGCTGCATAGAAGACTTATGTCCTTGATGCACAAATCGGTGTGCCAACCCCTCAAGCGTTGTTTGTGGGTGTTGAGTACATCATATAGGCACATTTTTGATGATTACTTGATAGTTCAGTGCCATGCTTTACGGCTTAGAATTAAGGCTCCGAAGACATTTTGAACATCACGGAGCATATGAGATGTTCTAAGAGCTGAAATTGGGATTTCAAGCTCATGCCCATCTTGAGAGGTATGAGACCTTCAACAAGATTCTTTGTCTGCAAGATGAAGGAGAATAGCTCAATCTGTGAGTATGTGCTCAAAATGTCTAGGTGCTACAATCGCTCGAATCAAGTGGGAGTTGATATTCTAGATAAGATAGTGATTGACATAGTTCTCCAAGTCAATGCCACCAAGCTGCTAGAGCTTTGTGATGAACTATAACATGCTAGGAATGAACAAGACGATTCCTGAGCTATTTGCGATGTTTTACACCATGAAAGGAAGAAATCAAGAAGCAGCATCAAGTGTTGATGGTTAGTAAAACCACTAGTTTTGTGAAGGGTAGGGGCAAGAAGGGAAACTTCGGGAATGGCAAAACAGTTGCCGCTCCAGTGAAAAAACCCAAGGTTGAATCCAAACCCGAGACTAAGCACTTCTATTTTAAGGGGAATGGTCACTGATAGCGGAACTGCCCCAAATACTTGGTAGATAAGAAGGATGGCAACGTCAACATAATTATATTTGATATATGTGTTATTGATGTGTACCTTACTAGTACTCCTAGTAGCACTTGGGTATTAGATACCGGTTTAGTTGCTAATATTGGTAACTCAAAATAAAAGCAACAGAATAAACAGAGACTAGCTATAAGGGCAAGGTGATGATGTGTGTTCGAAGTGTTTCCAAGGTTGATGTGATCACCATCGCACGCTCCCTCTACCTTTGAGATTAGTGTTGAACCTAAATAAATGTTATTTGGTGTTTGCGGTTGAGCATAAACATGAATAGATCATGTTTATTGCAATATGGCTATTCATTTAAGTCAGAGATTAATGGTTATTCTATTTACATGAATAATACCTTCAATGGTCATGCATCCAATGTGAATGGTTTACTGAATCTCGATCGTAGTCATACACATGTTCACAATATTGATGCCAAAAGATGCAACGTTAATAATGATAGTACCACATACTTGTGGCACTGCCGCTGAGGTCATATTGGTGTAAAGCGCATGAAGAATCTCCATGCAGATGGATCTTTGGACGCATTCGATTTCGAATCAGTTGAGACATGTGGACCATGCCTCATGGGAAAGATGACCGAAACCCTATTTTTCGGTATGATGGAGTGGGCAAGTGACTTATTGGAAATGGTACATGTTGATCTGTGTGGTCCAATGAGTGTTGAAACATGCGGTGGATATCGTTATTTTCTTACCTTTGCTGATGATTTGAGTAGATATGGGTATATTTACTTAATGAAACACAAGTCTGAAATGTTCGAAAAGTTCAAGCAAATTCAGAGTGAAGTTTAACATCATTGTGGCAAGAAGATAAAATGTCTATGATATGATCGTGGAGGTGAATATCTGAGTTATGAGTTTGGTATGCAACTTAAGACAATGTGGAAATTGTTTCACAACTCACGCCACCTGGAACACCATAGTTTAATGGTGTGTCTCGACATCATAGTCATGCTCTACTGGATATGGTGCATACTATGATGCCTCTTACCGATTTGCCACTATAGTTTTGGGGTTATGCATTAGAGACAAGTACATTCACTTTAAATAGGGCATCATCTAAATCCGTTGAGATGACAACTTACGAATTATGGTTTGGCATTGGCATAAACCTAAGCTATCATTTCTTAGAGTTTGGGAATGCAACACTTATGTCTGATAAGCTCGAACCCAAAGTGGAAAAGTGCATCTTCATAAGATGCCCTAAAGCAACAATTGGGTATACCTTCTATAACATATCCAAAGGCAAGGTCTTTGTTACCAAGAATGGATCCTTTACAAAGAAGGATGTTCTCTTGAATGAAGTGAGTGGGAGTGAGGGAGTCCTGGATTAGGGGGTCCTCGGATGGCCGACCTACTATTATGGGCCGGACTGTGAGGGCAACTTACCAAACACCAGAAGATTCAAAGGCCCGATCACTAGGATGGAAGCTTTGGGAAGCATGGCTTGTGCTCCATGTCTGATGTATTAATTAGGCATGTTTATCTCTTCCTCATGCAACCGACCTTGTGTAAACCCTAGGCATCCTCGGCATCTATATAAGCCGGAGGGTTTTAGGGTATAGAGACGGAACAACTCATCTAGGGTTAGCAGTACGATCTCGAGGTAGATCAACTCTGTAACCCCTTACATCATCAATACAACCAAGCAAGACGTAGGGTATTACCTCCATAGGTGGGCCCGAACCAGGGTAAACTCGTGTCCCCTTCGTCTTCTATTACCGTCGATCCTAGTCTCATAGTTCGGGACTCCCTACCCGAGATCCGTCGGTTTTGACACTAACATTGGTGTTTTCATTGAGAGTTCCTCTGTGAGCAAGATGGAATCGAGGCCTCGCCTTGTCATCAACGAAGAGGTCCACGGTATGTATGTTTTTGTCCCCGGACAGATCATCGCCTTTAGCAGTGTTGTGTTGTATGCTGATTCCGCTGGCCATCTAGGCCACGTTTAGAGCTTCGCCCCTGATCGAGAGGTCAGATTCAGAAGCTTAGAGTTCTCCCTCGATTCTCAGGGTGAATTGTCACTAATGGGGCTCACAGCTTTGCCTGTAGCCTCCGAGGACTTTGAGGCCTTAACCTCGAGCCCCTTCTTCGTGCATGCCGATGGGGTCACCCATGACGATGAACCGATCTCTTATCCCGGTCCGGCCATTAAGCCAGGTGACTGGACGCATGTTCTTTCCGAACACTCCCCATGTTTGGACATCAGGGAGGTTAACTCCACAAGTTCCGAGCAGCTAGTTCCGATCAGGCCCTCGGTGGTCGATGAGGCCCTAGAGCAATTTCCGTCGATGAGGATCACCGGTGATCCAGCCCCGATCTACGCTCGGTTCGGTTACGGTGTGGGTAGGGACAAATTTTTCGACCCAGCCACCGTTGAGGATTTAACCGACGTGCTGGACTATGCCTCCAAGGAGGCAGAATACATGGATGAAGAGGATCGTGCTCCCACCCCCATTAACACTGGGAGTTGGACCATCAAGGCGCCAAAAATTGGATAAGCAGTCCAAAAGCAAGAAGGGAAGAAGAATCATTATGAGCAATGGGGATGGTAATGCCCCCACTGATCATGACAATCTTGATATCCCCGAGCACCCGTTAAAGGGTCCGGAAGGGCCCGAGGACCAAAACAACCCCGATAACGTCAACGACCTTGAAGGCGATGAGTACCTTCCTACCGTCGAGGAGGAAGATAAACCAGAAGCCGCTAACTTGTATATCCCTGATAACCTCAAAGATCGGGAATAAATCAGGCAGCAGCTCATAGCAACAGCTCGCAGCCTAAAGGCTAAAGAATGGCAACTCAAAGCCGAACAAGCCGACCTCAATGATCTATGGACGAAAGTACTCTCAGCCGAGGAAGTTGTTGGGGAAATTTGCATGGGAAACAAAAAAATTCCTATGCACACGCAAGATCTATCCATGGTGATGAGCATCTATGAGAGGGGGAGTGGATCTACATACCCTTGTAGATCGCTAAGCAGGAAGCGTTAAGAAACGTGGTTGGTGTAGTCGAACATCTTTGCGATCCAGATCGCCGAGCATCCCATGATCTCATCATGATCCGTCCCGCGATCCAATCACGATCCATCCCGCGAACTCATCATGATTCGTCCCGTGATCTTATCATGATCCATCTCGCGATCTTGATCACGGTCCTTCCGATCTAGCACCAAACGGACGTCACCTCCGCGTTTAGCACACGTACAGCTTGATGACGATCTCCGCCTTCTTGATCCAGCAAGAGAGAGCGGAGAGGTAGACGAGTTCTCCAGGAGCGTGATGGTGCCATGATGATGGTGGTGGAGCAATTCCTATAGGGCTTCACCTAAGCACTGCAGAAAACCGATCTATAGGAGAAATTATGCACTAGAGGAACGGGTAGCACGTGGCTGAAAATCTAGTGCCAAAAACCCTAAAATCTCTAGTATATATAGGAGGAAGAGAGGAGGAGGCTTGAACCTCAAGGGACCAGCCCTTGGTTCGGACGAATCAAGGAGGAGAGGAGGACACCTCCTCCAATCCTAGTAGGACTAGGATTCCTCCCTATTTTGCCTTTTTCCCACCTTTTCTCTTTGGGTTTTCTCTCCCAGCCACATGGGCCTTCTGTGGGACTTCCACCAGCCCACTAAGGGCTGGTATTCACTCTCCCACAGACCATGTAGCCTCTTGGGTCGAAATACCCCTCCCGATGGTCTCCCAGTACACTACCGGCACTGCCGGTACACTACCGATGAGCCCAAAACTTTTCCGACAAATAAATAGGACTTCCTATATATCAATCTTTACCTCCGGACCATTCCGGAGCTCCTCGTGACATCCGGGATATCATTCGGGACTCCGAACAACCTTCGGTCACCACCATGCATAACTCTACACTACCGAAACGTCACCAAACCTTAAGTGTGCGAACCCCGCGGGTTTGAGAACTATGTAGACATGACTGAGACACCTCTACGGTCAATAACCAATAGCAGGACCTGTACGCCCATATTGGTTCCTACATATTCTACGAAGATCTTTATCGGTCGAACATCTATGTCAAGGATTCAGTTAATCCCGTATGATGTTCCCTTTGTTCTTCGGTATGTTACTTGCCCGAGATTCGGTCGTTGGTATCTCCATAGCTAGTTCAACCTCATTACTTGCAAGTCTCTTTACTCGTTCCATAATACAAGATCCCATGACTAACACTTAGTCGCATTTCTTGCAAGGCTTATTGTGATGTTGTATTACCGAGTGGGCCCCTAGATACCACTTTGTCACATGGAGTAATAAATCCCAGTCTTGATCCATGCCAACCCAACAGACACCCTCGGAGATACCTATAGAGTACCTTTATAGTTGCCCAGTTACGTTGCGACGTTTGATACACACAAGGCACTCCTCCGGTGTTAGTGAGTTGCATGATCTCATGGTCATAGGAACAGATACTTGACATGCAGAAAACAGTAGCAATAAACTGACATGATCATGTGCTACATTTGTAGTTTGGGTCTTGTGCATCACATCATTCTCCTATTGGCGTGATCCCGTTATCAAATGACATCTCATGTCCATGACTAGGAAACTATAGCCATCTTTGATCAACGAGCTAGTCTATTAGAGGCATACTAGGGACATGGTGTTGTCTATGTATCCACACATGTATCTGAGTTTCCAATCAACACAATTATAGCGTGGATAATAAACGATTATCATGAACAAGGAAATATGATAATAACCAATTTATTATTACCTCTAGGGCATATTTCCAACAGAATCCCACTTGCACTAGAGTCAATAATCTAGTTCACATCACCATGTGATTCGCATTGTTATGAATCTAACACCCAATGAGTTCTGGGGCTCGATCATGCTTTTCATGTGAGAGAGGTCTTATAGTCAACGGTTTTGCGACATTTAGATCCGTGTGTACTTTACAAATCTCTATGTCAAACTATAAAGACTGCTACCACACTCCACTTGGAGCTATTCCAAATGGCTGCTCTACTATACGTATCCGGATTGCTACTAAGAGTCATCCGGATTGGTGTCAAAGCTTGCATCGACGTAACTCTTTACGACAAACTCTTTCTTACCTACATAATCGAGAAACATTTCCTTAGTCTTTTAGTTACTAAGGATGATCTTGACCACCGTCCACTGATCCACTCCTGGATCGCTCTTGTACCCCTTGACGGACTCATGGCAAGGCACACACAGGTGCGGTACACAGCATGGCATACTATACAAAGCCTATGGCTAAGGCATAGGGGACGACGTTCGTCCTTTCTCTTCTTCTGCCGTTGTCGAGCTTTGAGTCTCACTCAACTTCACACCTTACAAATCAGGCGAGAACTCTTTCTCTGATTGATCCATTTTGAACTCTTTCAAAATCTTGTCAAGGTATGTACTCATTGAAAGTCTCATCAAACATCTTGATCTATCTCTATAGATCTTGATGCTCAACAATTAGGTAGCTTTATCTTGGTCTTCCTTTGAAAATCACTTTTCAAACAACCATTTATGCTTTCTAGAAATTCTACATTATTTCTGATCAACAATATGTCATCCACATATACTTATCAGAAATTCTATAGTGCTCCCACTCACTTTATTGTAAATACAAGTTTCTCATAAGCTTTTGTATAGACTCAAAAACTTTGTTCACCTCATCAAAGTGTATATTCCAACTCTGAGATGCTTGCTTCAGTTCATAGAAGGATCACTAAAGCTTGCACACCTTTTAGCATCCTTAGGAGTGACAAAACCTTTTGGTTGTATCTCATACAACCTTTCCTTAAGGAAAGAAACGATGTTTTGACATCCATCTGCCAGATTTCATAATTGAAAAATGCAGCAACTGCTAACATAATTCCAACAGACTTTAGCATCGCTACGAGTGAGAAAGTCTCATCACAGTCAACTCCTTGAACTTGTTGGAAACTTCTTTGCGACAAGTCGAGCTCTATAAATGGTGACATTTACCATCAGCGTCTGTCATCATCTCAAAGGTCCATTTGTACTTGATGACCTGTCGTCCAACGAGCAAGTCTACCAAAGTCTATACTTGGTTTTCATACATGGATCCTTTCTTGGATTTCATGGCCTCTAACCATTTGTCAGAATCTAGGCCCATCACTACTTCTCCACAGCTCGTAGGTTTATCGTTGTCCAACAACATGACCTCCAAGATAGGGTTGTCATACCGCTCAGAACAAGTACACATCCTTGTCGACCTACAAGGTTTGATAGTAACTTGATCCGAAACTTCATGATCATCATCATTAACTTCCTATTCAACTAACATAGGTTCCACAGAAACATCTTTCTATGATGTGCTACTCTCTAGTTGAAGCAAAGGTTCAACAACCTCATCAAGTTCTATCTTCCTCCCACTAAATTCTTTCGAGAGAAACTTTTCTCGAGAAAGGACCCAGTTTTAGCAACAAACACTTTATGCTTGAGTATGAGATAGAAGGTTCACCCAACTGTTCTTAGGGTATTCTATGAAGATGCATTTGTCCGCTTTGGGTTCAAGCTCATTAGGTGAAAACATTTTCCACACAAGCATCGCAGCCCCAAACATTAAGAAATGACAGCTTAGGTTTCTGTCAAACCATAATTCACACGGAGTCATATTAACGGATTTAGATGGTTCCCTATTTAAAGTGAATGTAGTTGTCTCTAATGCATAACCCCAAAATTATAGTCAAAACAATAAGAGACATCATAGCACGCACCATATCCAATAGAGCATGACTATGACGTTCGGACACACCATCAGACTATGGTGTTCCAGGTGGCGTGAGTTGTGAAACGACTTTCACATTGTATAAAGTTATATGCCAAACTCGTAACTCAGATATTCATCTCCACGATCATATCGCAGACATTTTTATCTTCTTGTCATGATGATCTTAAACTTCACTCTGAATTTGCTTGAACCTTTCAAACGATTCAGACTTGTGTTTCATTAAGTAAATATACACTATATCTACTCAAATCATCAGTGAAGGTAAGAAAATAACGATATCCACCGCACACTACAAGACTCATTGGATTGCATACATCAACATGTATCATTTCCAATAAATCACTTGCCCGCTCCATCAATCCGGAAAACGGGGTCCTTAGTCATCTTGCCCAAGAGGCATGGTTCGCATGTCTCAACTAATTCAAAATCGAATGAGTCCAAAGATCCATCAGCATGGAGTTTCTTCATGTGCTTTATACCAATATGACATTTAGCGGCAGTGCCACAAGTATGTGGTACTATCATTATTAACTTTGCATCTTTTGGCATCAATGTTGTGAACATGTGTATTACTACGATCAAGATTCAACAAACTATTCTCACTGGGTGCATGACCATTGAAGGTATTATTCATGTAAACAGAATAACCATTATTCTCTAACTTAAACGAATAACCGTGTTGCAATAAACACGATCTAATCACGTTCATGCTCAACGCAAAACACCAAATAACATTTATTTAGGTTCGTCACTAATCCCGAAGGTAGAGAGAGCGTGCGATGTTGATCACATCAACCTTGGAAACATTTCCAACACACATCGTCACCTCATCCTTAGCTAGTTCTCTGTTTATTCTGTAGCTTTTATTTCGAGTTACTAACATTTAGCAGCCGAACCGGTATCCAATACCCAAGTGCTACTAGGAGTACTCGCAAGGTACACATCATTAACATGTATATTAAATGTACTTCTGACGACGTTGCCAGCCTTCTTATCTACCAAGTATCTAGGGTTGTTCCGCTTCAGCGACCGCTCTCCTCATAATTGAAGCACTTAGTCTCGGGTTTGGGTTCAACTTTGGGTTGCTTCACTGGAGCAACAACTTACTTGCCATCCATGAAGTTTCCCTCCTTCCCCTTGCCCTTCTCGAAACTAGTGGTTTTACTAACCATCAACACTTGACGCTCCTTCTTGATTTCTACCTTCGGGGTGTCAAACATCGCGAACAGCTCAGGGATCATTATTTCTATCCCTGGCATTTTATAGTTCATCACCAAGTTCTAGTAGCTTAGTGACAGTGACTTGGAGAACTATATCAATCACTATCTAATCTGGAAGATCAACTCCCACTCGATACAAGCGATTGTAGCACCCAGACAATCGGAGCATATGCTTAACGATTGAGCTATTCTCCCTCATCTTCCAGGCAAAGAATCTTGTTGGAGATCTCATATCTCGCAACACGGGCACGAGCCTGAGATCCTAATTTCAGCTCTTAGAACATCTCATATGTTCCGTGACGTTCAAAACGTTTTGGAGCCAGAATTCTAAGCCGTAATGCATGACGCACTAATTTGCAAAGACACTTTGACTATGTTCATGATAATGAGTTCAATTAATCATATTACTTAAGAACTCCCACTCAAATTGACATCCCTCGGGTCATTCGAGTGATACATGATCCAAATTCACCAACTCAAGTCCGATCATCACGTGAGTTACGGTGGCTGCAATGGTGAACATCATTATGTTGATCATATCTACTATATGACTCATGTTCGACCTTTCGGTCTTCTTGTGTTCCGAGGCCATGTCTGTACATGCTAGGCTCGTCAAGTTTAACCCGAGTGTTCTGCGCGTGCAAATCTGGCTTGCACCCGTTGTATGTGAACGTAGAGTCTATCACACCCGATCATCACGTGGTGTCTCAACAAGACGAACTTTCGCAACGGTGCACACTCGGGGAGAACACAATTTATCTTGAAATTAAGTGAGGTATCACCTTATAATGCTACCGTCGTCCTAAGCAAAACAAGGTGCATAAAAAGGATTAACATCACATGCAAATCATAAGTGACATGATATGGCCATGAACTTGTGCTTTTGATCTCCATCTAGAAAGCACCGGCATGATCTCCATCGTCACCGGCATGACACCATGATCTCCATCATCTTGATCTCCATCAACGTGTCGCCATCGGGGTTGTCATGCCCTGCATGCTTCTACTACTATTGCTACCGTAGCGATAAAGTAAAGCATTACATAGCGCTTAATGATTGACACGCAGGTCATACAATAATTAAAGACAACCCTATGGCTCCTACCGGTTGCCGTACTCATCGACATGCAAGTCGTGATATTCTATACAACACATGATCATCTCATACATCACACATATCACATCATGTAATTGGCCATATCACATCACAACATACCCTACAAAAACAAGTTAGACATCCTCTAATTGTTGTTGCATGTTTTACGTGGCTGCTACGGGTATCTAGCAAGCACAATTCTCACCTACGCATAAACCACAACGGTGATACATTAGTTGCTTTTCAACCTTCTCAAGGACCGCCTTTATCGAATCCGATCCAACTAAAGTAGGAGAAACTGCCACCCGCCAGCCAAATTTTGCAACAAGTTGCAGTTGAGGGAACCGGCCTCTCATAAGCTTACGATTAATGTTGCTCCGGGCCGCTTCATCCCACAATACCGCTGAACCAAAACACGACCAAGGGAGGAAGCAATCTAAGCATCAATGCCCACAAACTCTTTGTGTTCTACTCGAGATATCATCTACACATAGACCTAGCTATGATACCACTATTGGGGAACGTTGCATGGGAAACAAAAAATTTCCTACGCACATGCAAGATCTATCCATGGTTATGAGCATCTATGAGAGGGGGAGTGGATCTACATACCCTTGTAGATCGCTAAGCGGGAAGCGTTAAGAAACGCGGTTGGTGTAGTCGAACGTCTTTGCGATCCAAATCGTCGAGCATCCCGCGATTTCATCACGATCCGTCCCGCGATCCAATCATGATCCGTCCCGTGAACTCATCCCGATCCGTCCCGTGATCTCATCACAATCCGTCTCGCGATCTTGATCACGGTCCTTCCGATCTAGCGCCAAACGGACGGCACCTCCGCGTTCAGCACACGTACAACTTGATGACGATCTCCGCCTTCTTGATCCAAAAAGAGGGAGCGGAGAGGTAGACGAGTTCTCCGAAAATGTGACGGTGCCACAGCGATGGTGCTGGAGCAATTCCGGCAGGGCTTCGCCTAAGCACTGCAGAAAACCGATCTAGAGGAGAAACTATGCACTAGAGGAACGGGCAGCACGTGTCTGAAAATCTAGTGCCAAAAACCCGAAAACCTCCAGTGTATATAGGAGGAACAGAGGAGGAGGCTTGGCTCTCAAGGGACCAGCCCTTGGTTCGGCCGAATGAAGGAGGAGAGGAGGACTCCTCCTCCAATCCTAGTAGGACTAGGATTCCTCCCTATTTTTCCTTTTTCCACCTTTTCTCTTTGAGTTTTCTCTCCCAGCCGCATGGGCCTTGTGTGGGACTTCCACCAGCCCACTAATGGCTGGTATTCACTCTCCCACAGCCCATGTAGCCTCTTGGGTCGAAATACCACTCCCGATGGTCTCCCTGTACACTATCGGCACTCCCGGTACACTACCGATGAGCCCGAAACTTTTCCGGCGACCAAAATAAGACTTCCTATATATCAATATTTACCTCCGAACCATTCTGGAGCTCCTCGTGACGTCCGGGATCTCATCCAGGACTATGAACAACCTTCGGTCACCACCATGCATAACTCTATACTACCGAAACGTCACCAAACCTTAAGTGTGCAGATCCTGCGGGTTCGAGAACTATGTAGACATGACCGAGATACCTCTACGGTCAATAACCAATAGCGGGTCCTGGATGCCCATATTGGTTCCTAAATATTCTACGTAGATCTTTGTCGGTCGAACCTCTATGTCAAGGATTTAGTTAATCCCGTATGATGTTCCCTTTGTTCTTCGGTATGTTACTTGCCTAAGATTCGATCGTTGGTATCTCCATACCAAGTTCAACCTCGTTACTAGCAAGTCTCTTTACTCATTTCATAATACAAGATCCCGTGAATAACACTTAGTCACATTGCTTGCAAGGCTTATTGTGATGTTGTATTACCGAGTGGGCCCTGAGATACCTCTCCGTCACACGGAGTAACAAATCCCAGTCTTCATCCATGCCAACCGAACAGACACCCTCGGAGATACCTGTAGAGTACCTTTATAGTCACCCAGTTACGTTGCGACGTTTGATACACACAAGGCACTCCTCCGGTGTCAGTGAATTGCATGATCTCATGGTCATAGGAACAGATACTTGACATGCAGAAAACAGTAGCAATAAACTGACACGATCATATGCTATGTTTGTAGTTTGGGTCTTGTCCATCACATCATTCTCCTAATGACGTGATCCCGTTATCAAATGACATCTCATGTCCATGACTAGGAAACCATAGCCATCTTTGATCAATGAGCTAGTCTATTAGAGGCATACTAGGGACATGGCTTTGTATCAACTCAAAGGCAAAGCACAATAAAAATAAGCGCTAGCACAAGACTAGCGATGCCGATGACACGGCCGTTAATGCCGTATTCCGCAACTCCCGACCTGGGCAGTGGAAGAAGCCCCCTAAAGCAATCGTGATAGACCCACTCAGCTCGAGAAGATAATGGAAAGGCCCTGCCAAATCCACCGGACTTTGGAAAAACCCGCCAACCATACACACCACAACTACTAGGTGTTTAAACAGGCCGGCAAGATACCACCCGAAGACCAAGGCAAAAGCTCTCGCAGCAAGGATGAAGATGAGCCTCGGGGGTCCAATTGGTGGAGGACAGAAGAAATTCCCTCCCGAAGTCAAAACAGTGAACATGATATACGCCACCCACATACCGAAGAAGGAGAGGAAGCGCACCTTCCAGGAAGTCTACGCGGTGGAACCCGTAGCCCCGAAGTATAACCTATGGTCGGCATACCCGATCACCTTTGATTGGTGTGATCATCCGACTAGTATCCACCATGGGGGCTCGACGGTCCTCGTCCTAGACCCCATCATAGATGGGTATCACCTCACCAAGGTCCTAATGGATGGAGGAAGTAGCCTTAACCTGATTTACTCATACACGGAGAAAAAGATGGGCATAGATCCGTCAAGGATCAAACCCAGCAGCATTACCTTCAAAAGAGTGACCCCAGGCCTTGAGGCTCGATGCACGGGCTCTATAACTCAGGAAGTTGTGTTCGGCTCGCCCGATAACTTTCGCAGTGAGTACTTGATCCTCGACATTGTGCCCTTTTGCAGCAGCTATCACGTGCTACTTGGTCAGACAACGTTCACTCGTTTCAATGCAGTCCCACGTTATGCATATCTCAAGCTCAAGATGCCAGGCACAAAGGGGGTCATTACTGTCAAAGGCAATACCGAGCACTCCCTTAGAACTGAGGAACATGCACTAGCCCTAGCGGCTGAATTCAGTTATAAAGAAGATTGGCAAGTTCCGGTATCCTCCATAAAGGCACAAAAGGCTGGGAAGCGAGTTCGGCTATGGATCGAAAACTCAGATCCTCCCTCCTCCCCTCTATGGGGACTCTCCCCCCACCACACAACCTCAGGACCAGCAAAGTATGTGTCGAGGAGGCACAACTTTGCACTTAAGATTCCATGGGTAGAGGTGGGGACATTAAAATGGGTGTTCGGTTGCCCCAAACTGTTACCATCAACACGTCTTTGACCAGATGCAGGCGCTCCTAAAAGAGCCTGCCCACGGTGTAAAACTTACCTACAATTCGGCGGCCTCTCAAGATCTTGTTAGCAAAATCCGCCCGCCGAACTCTAACACCCATCAAGGTGAATCTAAGAGAAGGAGTCAACTAGCAAGGGGGCATATCAAGGACGTCAGGTTACCAACTGAGGACCCCGGTACAACAACTCCTGTATGATTTTATTTCTTATATTCTTTCACACACCTGTAAATAGATGCTTCGGCAAATGTGAGTTATAAGAGTTGTTGAGAAAATGCAAAATTGCGTGGTGCCAGTTCACCTCATTTGCCCTGTTTTCGGTGCATGTTTTTCCTTTCTCCCTCTACTCGTGAACCTGTTCGGTATGATGCGAGGTAACCAGCTGTTAGACCGGGGGCTCGTGTTCAAACACAAATCGCCCCATTTATCATGTGTTCGGCGTCTTGGAGTTCGCTTTATCTTCATCGGTTCCGAACTATGTCTTTGGTCAATAAGTTGGGTTGCCCGGCTCCTGTGCTTGCCCCTTTAAGTTGTGCAAGTTCGGCTAAAAGGGCAAAGGGAGCACCCCTGCGATTGTGCTTCCGGATAATTCGAATGAGCACCTCAGGGGATAAAGCCGAAAACGGACTGTCATAGTATGCGCGACCCGATCTGTGAACACCGAGCTAGAAGTGTTATACTTCAATCCTCGTACGCGGTTATTCCATGTTATACGAGGAACTTGCCATTTGTGCAGAAACTATGATGTCGGCTTTGGCCACAGTTCATTCGAACATCACAACACTCCGGTAGCTAATCGTACGCTTCGCGTAATCCTTTTCGCGCCCCTCCGGCTAAGTGAAAGAAATAAAGCACTATATTCTGATTGCCTAGTCTGCCACACTATACCGCCTTTGGGTTCTGATAATATGGCTAAGGGACATAGTGCATTGGCATAGACACCCCATGTAGTATCTATGTGGGGCTGAAGCCGGCGACTCGCATCTTTCAATATTAAGCAGCCACATAGGAGTAATAAAGGAATGAAAAACCACATAAGAGCAAATATTAATATCATTAAAAGTTAACGCAAGTCTTCGGGCATGTTACAAGCTCACTAAAATATTATTTCACCCGAACACTGCGACGCTATTACCCGAGCACTCTCCATCACTGCATCAAGGTATAGCTCGGGGTGTTGGTATTCCTTTCCGGGTGGCGGTGGGTCGGTGGCAACCTTCATCGGATTTAGCCCCAGCTAGCGCACTTTGGCCTTGGCAAGTGCCATCCGGACTCCTTCGATGCAGGAGGAGCGCTTGACAGTGTTGAGGCGGGGCGTAGCAACGATCACTCTCTGCACCAGGCCGAAGTAGCTTCTTGGTAGCGGCTCGTCGGGCCATAAACGGATGTAGAGGTCCTTCATGGCTGGCTCCGCCATCTGGCGCAGCTCCATGAGCTATTTCAGCTGCTCCACCAAAAGAGGAGGACGCTCGGGCTGGGCTCCAAACTGTGCCCAGAACACGCGAGCTCCATCTTCCTCTCCCCGCGAGGCGAACAACTGATTGGCGTCCGCCACACTCTTCTGGAGACCGTCGAATGCGACTGAGGATCACCACACCGGGGTCAGCAATTCAAATCTGCTATCCTCGAATACGCACTCTAGGGAGTACGGCTTACCATCTGCTATTTCCTTTGCTTGGCGCACTTGCTCCTTGAAGAACTGTATGTCCATCCGCTCCTTCTAGAGTTCAGTTTTCATGGTGGACGGTTCGCCTGAGCTCGCCTTATTCTTTTTCTACATGGCCTCGCACTTTTTGCTGGCCTCCTTGAGCTCATTCTGTATCTCCGCCACACGAGTCTGATGCTTATCGCTGGTGGCTCATATGGCGGAGAGTGCGGTGGCCGCCTCCTTCTCAAAGGCCGCTTCGTCCTTGTCACGTTGAAACTCGGCCTTGAGTTTTTCTATCTCTTTCGATGAGGCTGCAAAACGATAAATTTTATATAAAAGGAATCTGCATTGATAGTATTTGGGGGGAAAGTATTCTGATTTAGTTTGGACTTACCCTATGCCTCGTCGAACCTCTTCTTGAGGGCTTCAACCTCATCCTCGGAGCGCTTGAGCTTCTGATGAAGCTCGTCCAACTCGGCACCATTTTTGGCCGCTGTTGATGACGAAGCCTGTATTACATGCACAATTAATACATTACATGGACTCTCAGTTCCCAAATTATAGACAAATCGATCACCTAACGAGCATCTAGTTCGGTATTGGGTTCAGATGTGATCCCTAGGTGAGCCTTTTCACCTCACCTAGGGCTCGGGGGCTGCCATGTATACAATACAAATAAAAAAAAATCTTTGCAGAACAAAACATTGGGTGACTTAATTTGAAGAACGTAAGGAGAACGTTGAAGGTCTCATTCAGTCTGTGGTCAACGGACTGGACGCTTTGTAGTACCGCACCCATAAGGGTGCGGTGATCCTCGGGGTTGGAGGCGCTCGACAGAGCCTCCTCCATGACCGACATCCATTGGTCGGTGGTGCCGGGGATGATCAGATTTCCCGATCACCCGCCAGGGATGGGACCGGTGCCTCTGGAGGCATAGTGCGCTCTGGAGATGTTCCTAGAGGGGACTGAGCGCCCGCTCGTCCAGCCTCCTCGGTGTCCGGTCAGGGCGTTGTCCCCCGGTCTTCGGTGGCCGAAGCGTTAGCCTCAGCCACGTTATGATCTCCCTCGCCCTATGTCCGACACCTCCACGGCATCCTTCATGGCGCCGAGAGTGGTGGGGTGCGAGACATCCCCGTTCTCTGCCAGTTAGGCAGGCGGGGTGTCCCCATCCGATATCACCTCGGTGGGGATAATGCGCTGGGGGCTACAAGGCCAATAACCTGCATGTTAGCACACTATAAATCTACTCATAATGAACATGAGGGTCTTTGGATCCTAACATTTTTGTGGGGGGGGCTTGACCCTTAGGCTCCTTCGCGGAACCTCCTCGGGGTCTTCGGACGCGGAGCTCAAGTCCAAACTATCATCGGACAGAACCACCCGCGTCTGCCGCGCCCTCTTCGGGGCAGGAGAAGCGACCTGCTCCGGGGCGTCCAAAGATGCCGCTCTCTTTATGGCACGGGGGGAATCACCTCTCCCCGCGCCCTCGACCTCGGCCTCCTCGTCCTCTTCTTCTTCCTCCTCCTCAGCCTCCTCCTGATTTGAGGAGGCGGGGGTATCTTCAGAAGAGGCATCAGGCTGGTCCCTGATGCGGAGGCCTACCTGGCCAGGTTTCTTATTCTTCTCTTTCTTCGTGGGAGCCTCGTAGGGCTTCACCACAAGCATCTTGGCTAACAACCCGGTCCTCTTGTCTTCGGGCTGAGGCGCTGGACTGTTAATCTTGATGGCTTTCTTCAGCCATCTCTACATAAATAGATCGGACAAGGGGTTATGGATCTTCTGTGTAATGAAGCTCACCAGGCTAGGGTGTATCGTACCTCGGAACCCGGCTTGGTAGCGTGCAGGCCCTTGTCCTCCTCCTTGGCTGGCCAACTCTTCATTGATTTGAAGAGCGCCTTCCACAACTTCTCCTACATAGTACGGAAGAGGTTCCGGACTGTGGGATTGGCTTCGAGTTCTCGAGCCCATAGGGGAGTGTCCCGACGCTGGTAGGGGAGGATGCCTCTTCGGAGCATCACCTGGACCACACCGGTCAACTTGATGCCCTCCTCGGCCAAGGAGTGGATACGCTTCTGTAGATTGGTCACCTCCTTGCTCGATCCCCAAACGAGGCCCTTTTCGAGCAATGAAGTCAGTCTGGTCGGGGGACCGGATCTGAATGCGGCGGCAGGTTACTGACCATCTTCTTGTGGTCCGGTGACGTAGAACTACTCCTTTTGCCACCCCTTGATGGTGTCGATGAGGGTTCCCGACGGACACCCGACGCGGGTGAGTTTGCCGAGGATGGCCCCGTTGTAGTTCACGTGCTTGCTGCCGATGCACTTTGGCTTGATGTTGAAAACCTGTAGCCAGAGCCCGAAGTGTGGCTCGATGTGCAGGAAGGCCTCGCAAACGAGGATGAAGGCCGACAGGTGCATGATGGAGTTCAGCGGGAGGTCGTGGATGTCGAGGCTGTAGAAGAACATCAGCCCCCTGATGAAGGGGTGGAGTGGGAAGCTCAACCCCCTGATGAAGTGGGGGATGAACACCACCCTCTCGCCTCGCTTAGGGGTGGGGATCACTTGGCCCTCCTCTGCCGCATGGTGAGGGATGTCGACGGGGAGGTAGCCGACCTTTTTGAGGTCGATGATGTCACGATTGGTGACCGTGGAAGCCTCCCATTGGTCGTTGGAGCCCTCCATTGGTAAGCTCGGAGGTGGGGGCGAGAGATTTTGATCTGGGTGTCGGAGGCTCAGAGGAATGGAAAGCAGTGGAAGCAGAGAGGGAGCATGAATAGCCGCGAGGGTTTTCTCCCCTTTTATGAGGCTTCTTGTTTGCATCCTTCTGCCGCGTCGTGGATCCCTCCGCTTCCTGAGATGCGTTCATAGTTGCACATGCCTCATTAAACATATCCTATGTAAAACGGGCCACGATCTGTGCATTGGTAGATTGTGTTGATGAAACGGCCTCAAACTGCGCATCGAGTGCCTGTAACTGGCCTA
This sequence comes from Hordeum marinum, assembly GCA_022496015.1. Classification (NCBI taxonomy): domain Eukaryota; kingdom Viridiplantae; phylum Streptophyta; class Magnoliopsida; order Poales; family Poaceae; genus Hordeum; species Hordeum marinum. Next base: position 416,696,566 of record CM039674.1, on the reverse strand, counting down.
TCTTTTCCCCCAACATTTGGCCTTCAAAGCTAGTTAATTTATAGTATTCGGACGTGCCACTATACGGGAGACTACTTCTCATTGGAGGCCGAACTATGGTTCAGCGGGAAGGAACTCACCTCGCAAGCCGAAGACTCTGTTCGCGAAGCAATTGGAGCTGAAGAAACTTGGCATTGGAGGTAAGTTTGGGGGCTACTGAGAGAGTCCTGGATTAGGGGTTCCTCGGATGGCCGACCTACTATTATGGGCCGGACTATGAGGGCAACTTACCGAACACCAGAAGATTCAAAGGACCAGTCACTAGGATGGAAGCTTTGGGAAGCATGGCTTGTGCTCCATGTGTGATGTATTAATTAGGCATGTTTATCTCTTCGGCATGCAACCGACCTTGTGTAAAGCCTAGGCATCCTTGACATCTATATTATACGGAGGGTTTCAGGGTATAGAGACAGAACAACTCATCTAGGGTTAGTTATACGATCTTGAGGTAGATCAACTCTATAACCCCTTACATCATCAATACAACCAAGCAAGACGTAGGGTATTACCTCCTGTTACCGTCGATCCTAGTCTCATAGTTCGGGACCCCCTGCTCGAGATCTGTCAGTTTTGACACCGACAGGGAGGAAGGTAGAACTTGATAAGGTTATCGAACCTTCACTTGAATTGGAAAGTAGCACAATAAGAAAGGTGTTCCTGTAATGCATACAACAATTTAAGAGGAAGCTAATGATGGTGATCATGAAGCTTGAGATCATGTTACTACCAAGCCTCGTTGTTGATAAGGACTCGTACTGCCCCTAAGATGTAAACTGATCCTGTCTTGGAGGTCATGTTGTTAAACAAGTGAACCTACGAGCTTTGAAGAAGCGATGGCGGGTCCGGATTCCACCAAATGGCTAGGAGCCTTGAAATCCGAGATAGGATCCATGTATGAGAACCAAGTATGGACTTTGGTAGACTTTCCCGATGAATGACATGCCGTTAAGTACAAATGGATATTTAAGAAGAAGACAAACGCTGATACTAAATGTCACCATTTATAAAGCTCAACTTGTCGCAAAGAGGTTTCCGACAAGTTCAAAGAGTTGACTACAATGAGACTTTCTCACCCATAGCGATGCTAAAGTCTGTTGGAATTATGTTAGTAGTTACTGCATTTTTCGATTATGAAATCTATCAGATGGATGTCAAAACATCGTTTCCTTAATGGTTTTCCTTGAGGAAAGGTTGTATGTGATACAACCAGAAGGTTTTGTCGATCCTGTGGATGCTAAAAGGTATGCAAGCTCCAGTGATCCTTCTATGGACTAGAGCAAGCATCTCGGAGTTGGAATATACGTTTTGATGAGGTGATCAAAGCTTTTGGGTTTATGCAAAGTTTGTAAGAAACTTGTATTTACAAGAAAGTGAGTCGGAGCACTATAGAATTTCTGATAAGTATATGTGGTTGACATATTGTTGATCGAAAATGATGTAGAATTTCTAGAAAGCATAAAGGGTTGTTTGAAAGGAGTTTTTCAAAGGAAAACCTGGATTGTAGCTACTTAAATATTGGGCATCAAGATCTATAGAGATAGATCAAGACGCTTGATAAAAATTTCAAAGAACACATACCTTGACAAGATTTTGAAGGAGCTCAAAATAGATCAGACAAAGAAGGAGTTCTTGGCTGTATTCTAAGGTATGAATTTGAGTAAGACTCAATTCTTGACCACGGCAGAAGAAAGAGAAAGGACGGATGTCATCCCCTATGCCTTAGCCATAGGTTCTATATAGTATGTCATGTTGTGTACTGCACCTGGTGTGTGCCTTGCCATGAGTCTGTCAAGGGGTACAAGAGTGATCCAGGAGTGGATCACTGGACATCGGTCGAAATTATCCTTAGTAACTGAAGGACTAAGGAAATGTTTCTCGGTTATGGAGTTGATAAAGAGTTTGTCGTAAAGGGTTGCGTCGATGCATGCTTTGACACTGATACGGATGACTCCGAGTAGCGAACTCGATACGTATAGTGGAGCGGACAATTGGAATAGCTCCAAGTGGGGCGTCGTAGAAGCATCTACAGTATGATAGATATTTGCAAAGTATACACGAATCTGAATGTTGCACACCCGCTGACTATAACCTCTCTCACAAGCAAAACATGATCAAACCCCAGAACTTATTGGGTGTTAATCACATGGTGATGTGAACTAGATTATTGACTCTAGTGCAAGTGGGAGACTGTTTGAAATATGCCCTAGAGGTAATTATAATTTTTTTATTATCATATTTCCTTTTACATGATAATTGTTTATTATCCATTCTAGAATTATATTGATCAGAAACTCAGATACATGTGTGGATACATAGACAACACCATGTCCCTAGTGAGCCTCTACTAGACTAGCTTGTTGATCAGAGATGGTCAAGGTTTCCTGACCATAGACATGAGTTGTCATTTGATAATAGGATCGCACCATTAGGAGAATGATGTGATGGACAAAGACCCAACCGTAAGCATACCATTTAATCGTGGTAGTTTATTGCTACTGCTTTATCCATGTCAAGTATCTCTTCCTACGACCGTGAGATCACGCAACTCCCTGACACCGGAGGAATACCTTGTGTGTATCAAATGTCACAACGAAACTGGTGGCTATAAAGGTTCTCTACAAGTATCTCTGAGGGTTTCTGTTGGGTTGGCGTGGATCGAGACTAGGATTTGTCACTCTTTATGACGGAGAGGTATCTCTGGGCCCACTCGGTAATGCAACATCACAAGAAGCTTGCAAGCAATGTGACTAAGGAGTTAGTCACAGGATCTTGTATTATAGAATGAGTAAAGAGACTTGGCGGTAACGAGATTGAACTAGGTATGTTGATATCGACGATCGAATCTAGGGCAAGTAACATACTGCTTGACAAAGGGAACTGCATATGGGATTGTTTGAATCAATGACATAGTGGTTTGACCGATAAAGATCTTCATGGAATATGTTGGAACCAATATGGCCATCTAGGTCCCGCTAATGGTTATTGAACGGAGAGTGTCTCGTTCATGTCTACATCATGCTCGAACCCGCAGGGTCTGCACACTTAATGTTCGGTGACGATATAGTATTGTTGAGTTATATACGTTGGTGACCGAAGGTTATTAGGAGTTCCGGATGAGATCCCTAACGTCACGAGGAGTTTCAGAATGGTATGGAGGTAAATATTTATATATAAGAAAGTGGTATTCGGGTTCCAGAAAAGTTTTGGTTGTTTTCGGTATTATACCGGGAGTGTCGAAATGGTTTTAGGGGTCCACCGGGAGGAGCCCACCCATCCCTAGGGCCCACATGGGCTCAAGAGTAAGGCACACTAGCCCTTATGGGCTGGACGCAACACCCAACTAGGCCCATGTGCCCAAGTGGTAGGTGGGGAGTTTCCTTGAGGAGGAGAGACTCCTCCCCAAGGGCGCCCACCTCCCTTGTGGGAGGTGGACTCGTTCCCATCTGTCTGGCCGTCCCTCCCTTGGAGGAGGGGCTAGGGCTGCACCCTACCGACCCCTTCCTCCTATAAATAGAGAGGGAGAGGGAGGGCATCTGCACCCCCAAGCCATAGGTGCAGCCCTCCCTCTGCCTAGATCTGTTTCTCCTCCACACGCATCTGCAATAGCGCTTGGCGAAGCCCTGCTGAGATTGCTCCACCACCACCGCCACCATTCCGTTGTGCTGCCCAAGAAATCATATACTACTTCGCCCTCGCTCGCTAGATCGAGGAGGCGGAGACGTCATCGAACTGTATGTGTGCTGAACGAGGAGGTGTCGTCCGTTTGGCGCTAGATTGGGACTGGTCGTGATTGGATCACGGGATGGATCATTATTGGATCGCGTAGACGTTTGACTACATCAACCGTGTTTCTTAATGCTTCCCACTTAGAGATCTACAAGGGTATGTGGATCTACTCGTTTCTCATAGCTATGCATCTCCATAGATAGATCTTGGGTGTTCGTAGGAATTTTTTTGTTTCCCATGCAACATTCCCCAACAATTTTTTTGTCGCCGAGGAGAAAACCCCAGCAGGAAGGAGATGGCGGGTGAAGAGGAGGACGATCCATCAATGGCGATGACCATCAGCATTCCCTCGATGCTCATGGCCAGGCGGGAGGTCCAGGAAGAGGGTGTTGTCGTCCATGGCGCTGTTGCGCTTCCTGGAGAAAACCCTCGAATGGGGGTAAAAAAGAACCCCACCCACACGGGTACTGAGAAGTGGTGCGATCGATGTCCCCTACGGTGGCGCCACTGAACCCAGGACCATGAGGTCTAGATATGGCATTGGAGCTAGAGCAGCCGACACCACATTGGCCAGACGAGGGGGCTAGTGCAAAACGGCGATGGCTCACTTAGGGCCGCCTCAACTGTGGATCAACTAATAGCTAGACTTACCTGACTTATACCTCCTCCTATTTTTTTGGTGTTTGTTAGACATCAATTCTACACACCCCCTCCCCCCTCATCCATGTAATTGCTTTGTAAATTTGTGGCTCCTTTAATATAGAGTGAGTGGGGGTGCCCCACTATCCAAAGTTCCTCAAAAAAACTTAGGGCCACCATCAGTTCGATGCCTGAGTTCATGAGGCCGAAAAGCCAATGCTCTTGGATGTAGTTTTTATCGGTGTTGATGGGGGTCAAGGGATGACAGGGCGGCGGGCGAGCCATCAGAGGAGAGGACAGCAAGTGGCATTGAGGAGAGTGAGAGAGAGTGGTGTGAATGAAGGCATGAACGTGAAAAGATAGAGAGGGAAGTTATGAGATGTTTCGTCCGTCTCCCGTGCTCCTCGAGGCATGCAACCAAGAGCCACGCGTGGCCGCAGCGAGCCTAGCTATCAAGAACCTGCCTATTCAGTCGTCGCATGCAAGCCTGACCCGAGACTGCTTTATGTTCCATGTGTCCTGAGAAGTAGATGTAGGGAGGTAACCAAACAGACGTTTTCCTTCCCACGCGGGACTAGTTAGACCTAATGCGTGCTACCAAACACACCCTTTGGGAAGGAGGGACTATTAGATTGCAGCCATCTATGCTACAAGGATGGCACTTGTAATTCCCAAGATGCGATCCTATCCTTATTTTGGATTGAGGGCCTCAACAGGGATAGAAGCGCATCTCGTCGTTTCGCAAGAATGGATACCATTACAAGTACACGTAAAGAAGAGATGAGTATATGAAATTGTCTTACACTCACCACAAGCTAATTCAAAACCACATCAATACAATAACATATTCAAACATCAGACATAAGAGCAAGGTCCGACTACGGACAGAACCAAATGATAAAATGACATCCATCCTTGCTATCCCAGGCTGCCGGCTTGGAACCCTTCCTATGATAGAGCAAGCTTCACCCTCACGTCAAAGCATCGCATTACCTATACCTGCAAATGTTGTTTTCGTAATCTTTGAGCCACATGGACTCAGCAATCTCATTTCCAAGGGTATCAAGACTAGCAAAGCTAAATGGGTGAGTTATGGTTAAGTGGTGAGGCTGCAACAAGCACTAAGCATTTATTTGAGTGGCTAACTTACGAGTGCAAAAAATAAGAAAGATGGCCTGCACATAATGAGACGTGAACTAGTAATGATCACTAAGTGATCCTTAACACCTACTTACGGTCAAACATCACCCCATTGTGTTCTCTCTCGGTTCAGAATTCACTAGTAGAGGTAGTCATGGTAACGCACACAGTTGGTGTATTTATTTTAGTTTACTTCAAGTTTTCTATGTCCGGATGTTAAACAAATCTCCAAGTTGCCACATAATCGCGGGCACGGCTTCTCGAAAAGATTTAACCCTGCAGGGGGTGCTCCAACTCATCTATCAAAAAATAGCCACACGCTGCGTGGAACACCTCAACCACGGGATATCCCACAACATCCTCAGATTTCCGGTGGAAAACCTCAACCTCGAGATAGCCCAAAGTATCCTCGAAAACCCATACACAAGACATTCGTTAAAAGTGAAACAAATCAAACAAGACCGCCCGACGTGTAGACGAACCTGATAGGAGCCGCGTATCTCATTCTCAGGACACGACGGATGAGCGATGGTTACCGCACCAATCACCGAGTTACCCTGGGCGACTTTAATAAGCTTCTCTAGGTTGGACCAACACTCATGAGGAGCACTGGCCTGGGGGTGATTAATTATCCACGGGGCGATCATACCCTATGCATATTTTATTAGTTGTTAAGCAAATATAGTACCAATGTTAGGCCTTGTCGGAAGATCTTTATCCCAAAATGAAAATCAAGGGGTTCCCCATAACAACCCCAAGCATGTTAGGAGCGCTCAATATGGAACATAACACCGGTACACAAGTAACTAGGGCGACAAAAGTGGAATAAATCACCGGGCAAAAGGCCAAGCCTTCCACCTTTACCAAGTATAAATGTGCATTAAATTGAATAGCAATAATATTTTGATATCTCAAGATATCCATGTTGTCACATGGAAACAACCTGCATCTGCAACTAGCACACTATAAGAAGGGCTGAGCAAGCGGTAACATAGCCAAACAATGGTTTGCTGGGATGTGGAGGAGTTAGAGGCTTTTCATGGCAATGTTGGGAGGCTTTACATACAAGTGGTAGGTAACGAGACATAACAATAGAAGCGAGACAACTAGCATATCACTAGTAGTAGTGGTATCCAGGGAAATGATCATCTTGCCTGAGATCCCGCTTGGAAGAAGAACGAGTCCGTGAAGTAGCCGAACAGGGCGTAGTCGAACGAATCCTCACCCTCCAAATGTTTTTGGAACTCTATCGAGAAGAAGCAATCCGAAACAACAATCAACAGATGATAAACACCACAACATGCATATGCATGACATGATGCACAAACAAATATGATGCATGTCTATCTGATTATGCATGGCATGGCGAGCACATCAAACACATACTACACATTAAGTGCAATTCAATATGCAATGAGTTGCATATTGATGAAACTCCATATTTGAATTACCTAGGTCACTCATGTTTATTTACATGTCAAGGTTAAATGTTGGTTAACATGGCAAGACGTGAAGCACAATTAAACTATCTATCTAGCCATTTTAAATGAGGTCGGAAACAACATATAGTATTTTCGAAATGATCCCATATGTTGATTTTGAAATTGGTCCAGATCTGATCTAATCATATTTTATATTTATTAAACAGGAAAACAAGATGTTCCATGTGATTCTACACGTCACTCTATGCGACTTACATATATATATCATTTACAATGAAGCTACAGTCTAAAAGATATGACCAACACTAGATGAATATGTCATGAATGCAAAATGCATGCAAATGACAATGACAAACATCTCAAATCATGGATGCAACTATATATTATGAAACTACATGAGATTCTAAGCAAGTTTCATATAGGACATGTTCAAAACGGAGCAACAAGTCAATAATGACAATCAAGACAAGTTTTAGTTCAAATCTGTCCAAAACAGCAACATGTCATTTTGCACACCTCAAATCAATAGCCTACAAGAATCTAAAATGCACAAACAATACATGGGGTAGTAGCTTGCATGATGCACAACAATTCATTTCATAGAAGCAAGTACAATAGAAGCATGTATCAATAGCAAATGAGCTCACAAGATGGCATATTGGAACAACAGTTAAGGACTTGGTGAAAAAGACCAGTTTCTGACAATCTAAGTTATCAGGTTGGCATATTGACAACAGTAAATCTATATGCTACAGATACCTTCATGGCATGAAATTTAACATCATGATAGAGCATAACATGCACTTCAAATAACTCCATTACAGCAACATCAAAATATCTACAGAATCTTGGCTAGCATCCTCTCAACATGGCATATTGAACTAAGCAGTTCTCCAGACTTGGAAAAATTATCAAGGTCTACGGTAGACAAGTTTTATCAGGTTGACATGTTTGAAAACAAAACTAACTAGGATTAAACACCTATACTTGCAAACTATTGGCACATACTAACAAATTATAACATTCCCAACAATTCATTCCATTGTGCCAACCACAAAGGACCTACAGATTCATGGAAATCATCATGGAAACGTAGCAATAAAATAACTAGATTCCCGACTTGGTGAAATTTCACTATCTCCCAAAACAACAGTTTGACTGGGCATGTTAACATAGAAATAGCAATATCATAACAATACTCTATGTGTATGACAAGGACAATAGCAGCAACTAGACATGTCACACTACCAATTACTCTATTGGCACAAATTCAAAAGAGGCATGGGTTGCTTAATATGATGCTCGCAAAACTAAACATAACATTAACAAATTCACAGTTTCGACGATTACAATGGGATGCACTTTTGCAATGGAGTTTTGAGCACTTAGATGAATTCCAATGTGGATGCAAATGTTGCCATGTTGTAAAGCACAAAACATAGATGCATTTACATAATTGAATCGTTCTCATACGATGCACATGCTAAGAGCTACAAGCAATTAAATCTGCAATGATGATGAATTTGAACACACGCAAAAACTTAGCAAAATCTAGACTGCACAGAATCAGGATGTGATGGACTGGTACAGTGGGGAATGGGCGGCTGCTTGGATCGCGGGGCACGGCCGTACTAGGATGGGGCTGTCCTGGCAACGGGCAAGATTAGGCCGGTCGGCATGGGTGCATCTCCAGCAAGCTTGGGATGGCATGGCGGTGCAAGGGAAGGGGCCAGCGAGGCCATGGCGAGGTGGATCCGCTCGGATCTCATCGGATCTGGCGGATAGGGGCGCCTAGCGACGAAGGGCGACTAAGCCATGGCAAGGCGGCGGGGTTCCGGCTGCGCTGGCGACTGGCGATGGCGAGGGCGCACTCGAGCGGCGAGGTAGGGCGCATGCAGTGGCGCGGTTTGTGGGGCTCGGGGGCAGCGGCCGATGGCGTGCGGGGGCGCAGGCGAGGTGCGGCGTGACGGTGCTCCTATGGCTTGGAGCACGAAGGGAACCGACAGCTAGGGATCCGGCAAGCTCCCTGGCGGCGGAGCTGCGATCTGACCCGAATGGTGGTGTATGGGTGACAACAGGCTCCGAGGGGGCGTGTCGGGCTGCGGCCGCGAGCTGGTGTGGGGTGGGCAAGGTGGCCATTGGATCATGATCCAACGGATCGGATTGCGGCGGTAGCTCGTGGATCTAGTGCTGCGAGGTGACGCGCGGTGGCTGGGGCGGCATGGAAAACAAGGAGCTGGCGGCTCGAGAACGGCTAGGGGTTAGGGTTTCCTATCCAAAACTTGCAGGTTGGGTGTCTATTTATAGACAAGGGGCTAGGGTTAGTGGATTTGCTCTGATTTTTGACTGTTTGATCACGACCGAACGGTCCGGAAGCAGAGGGGGGCTAGGTGGCTAGGTGGGTTGTGTAGAGTGGTTGGGCTGAGAGGAGAGAAGGAAAAGAGCAGCCCATGACAGATTTAAAAATACCGAACGTCTCACTTTTGCACTACTAGGGTTTTAGCGCTCGAAATATGCATAGTAGTAGCGCTGGGTCCAGCGCTACTGCTACCGCGCTACAGCTAAGTTTGTAGCGCTACAGCTAAGTTTTAGCAGTAGCGCTGGCCTGGCAAGTGCTACTACTATGTGCTGTTAACAGTAGTAGTTGCCAGGCCAGCGCTACTGCTAACTATCTGTAGCGCTTGGACGAATGAAGCGCTGCTGCTAATCCAGCGCTGCTATTAGATGATTTCCAGCGCTAGTGCTAGTATTCCTGCTTTCGCAGATTTACACCCTCTATGTATTTGTGATGTATTTATACAGGATCTATACAGTAGTTTCATCAGATCATACTAAACATACACTATTATCATCATATCATAGACATACAATACTCTCGTCATACCATCATCATCATTCAACACAAATATCATCACATCTCTAAAATAGCGATACACAAGAGTGATCATGTCATTTTTCGAATAAGTGCAAATGCATGGTCGTGGCACAAACACAAGTTTTCATCATCTCTATCTAAACCATGATGTAGAGGAGAAGAGCGATCAGCATGAGCAAGAGCGCGACTATGTAGTACTTGAGGCACCAGCAGTCCCGCCCCCACTCATGCCGGAGTGTCCTCCTCAAGTAACTACTTTCTGCTTCGGCTCTGCTGTCAAACCCTCTATGGCTAGCACCCGAGTACCTATACACCTGGGCCTTAGCGTGTGGCCAGTGGTCGTAGACTCCTGGAACTCTCCCAACGAACACGATGTGCCAATCCTTCGCCATCTCTGATCTATGCACCTACATCGACAGTTGATCAACTGAACGATAATATGCAACATAATGTACTTAAAAAACAAAGAGGCATAATTAGCAAAATACAAGAAACTTATAGTAAACATAAGTGACGAAGTTCCTCATATATACCCAAACTAATTAACTATCTAGAGCGATCACTCCTCCATGTCGGTGGTCCAATCTTCATAGTCAGGGATGAAGCACCCGAGCTTCGTGAAAGGCTTAAGGTCCAGACGTTGAGCGAGTAGCAGTGCTCGGACATCATCTCGCGTCATTGTTGGCCCATGGTAGAACATCCCTGTTGGTTCGAGGACCTGCTTCATCATCACTTGGGCAAGTTCACACTGTACGTGATAAAACTCAGCTTGGAGTCGATGATCCGATGTCTGTCCTATGCTTGTGGCCCAGCTGACAATCTTGGCATCTTCGGTACTAGGTGACATGCGAAGGCGTTGATTATCCCTTCTGTACTCAGCAGGTGATGCATGAGGTAGAATCCATCAACCTGACTAGTGTGCGGTTGCTAGATGCAGCAGAAGTCGGTCTTATGGCAGAAAACCAGCCCGTCCTTCCTGTTCCTTTTCACCTTTATATATCCACCAGACATGCTGAAGGTAAACAGGGCACTATTGAGAACTCTCTTTACGTGCGTGTAATCCTTTTTCTTGATGTTCTTCGATGAGTCCAAGTATATAGCATGGGAGTATTCCGGGTATAGAACGATGAGCATGGCGCCGCCCCCGCTGCGCAAATGAAGTACTCACCTCTAATTAGCCTCCATGCTTGCAAAGGAATGATTAACACTTACGAAAGGATATGCGTGGATGACTTACGTGGGATGATAAGGCAGGAGAATCGTTTCCTTGTCCTATTAGCGATCATGAATCTACCGAGGTACTTGCTCGCATAGTCACGGTGCTCTTTGCAAACTGCCACGTAGCTCTCGTGCATATAGAACGGGTCTGCGACGCAGATGTATCATATGTTCTCGATCCTGATGAAGTAGTTGAGATATATCGCATACATGCGGATGAACTGGAAATCCAACTTGGTCATGTGAAACATGTTGTAGATGTAGTCAAATCGCAGGATGAACTGATTTGCGGGCCAGGTGTCGACGTACAACTTCCCACCCGGCACCTGAGCCGCGTAAAGCGGGTATCCTAGTTTTTCCACGATCAGAAGGCTTTTCTCTCTGGCCAGCACATCTTCATGGAGTCTCCTTATATCATTGTTCAGTATGTTATCTAGCTCTTTGGGGGTAGGATCGGCTCGCTGGCAACATGGAAACGATTCTTACCTTCGACAAGTATTCTGTCTACCACCCGGGGCTTCAGAGGCGGCTGGCTGCTTGAAGTAGCTCTGGCGCCTTTAGGGCCTTTCTTTTCCGGTCTCCTCCTTGGCTTCTTGGTGGGTGGCAGCGGTAGTGAGCCCAACATACCTTCCCTAACCACCCCCCAAGTGTCGTCGGGCTAAACATTGGACGGGCCTCGAGGGGTTGCTGGGTAGAGGTGGCATCTGGAGGCGTCTCCTGTGAGGATTGCTTGAAGAGAGACTTTTTGCATTTCGCCTTAGGATGTTTCGGCTCCGGCAAATCAGGCAGCATCAAGTCATCATCTCCACACTCATAGCCCGAGTCTTCGTCGTCCTGAGCCATCAACCTTCCATCATTGTAGGCGGTATTGAAATACTTGTCTGGGTCATCCTCCTCCTCCTCCATGTCATCAACATTTGCTTCTTTGACAGCGGAGAACATGATCTGGCACTAATGGAGGCTCTCCCTCGCGTCGTCCGCTACCACCCGCCACGACAGGTGCTAGTAATGTGGTAGGTGGGGTGGTGTTCATACCTTCTTGAGAAGGTGGCGTTGGCGTGATACTGGGCACCTCGAGAAGAAGAAGAGACTTCGGCCAAGGCAAGAACCATCTCTTGCATGCGCCAATCCTCGGGGGGGGGGGGGTCTCATCGTCATCGGCTGGTACTGGAGGAGGCAAATCCTCGAAGCCCGCTAAGACACTGGCCACGTTAACCTTGAAGACGCCATCGGGCATCTCTCGGTTGTGGAACAGGCGGTCCTTCGGCTTCACGATCATTGCCTTTCCCACGGCCACCTTCTGGCCCTTGATGTCGTACAGTAGGGTGCACGGGGTATCGTCGGCCTACGAAGAAGACATGTCTGTGATGTCAAACATCAGAAAGGCAACTGAAATGGAAGACTATTGACATGCTAGTGAAAATGGTATGACGTGTAATTACCTTGAGGGCGTCAAGCTCAGCCAGCGATGAAGGCCCGCCGAGCATGCAAGAGATGGAGGTCGGGCTGCTATGAACAGGAGCGGGACCTTTTGCAGTTGCTTGAGCAGGTGCCAGTGTTGTGGTGTTCGCCGAATTGCTCCCAACAAATCCGGGAAGGGGAAAGTCCTCCCGCCATGCATTTGGATAGTTCTTCGTGAAATCAAAAAGTGTCGGAATCAAGTTGATCACCGCGTCAGTGACCGTTGCATTGACGGCCCCGCGCAACTCTTCTTTGGTCTCGGCTTTGGTCTTATTGACCGCAATCACGATCTTCTCGTCGATGGTCTACTGAGTGACGACCGGCCGTCTCTTCCTTCTTTCCTCTGGCACCTCGCCGTAGCACGTCTTCCACGAGGCGCCATCTCCGATGCTGTGCACACATCCATAGGACGGCGACTTGTACATCAGGACCTTTTTCAGTATGTTCAGGGCCCGGTTGAATGGGGTGTCCCACTTGGGACTCGCTGACGACTGTGATGACTCGTCACTTTCGGCTGCCTTTTGGTGCTGCTCTTTCTGTAAAACGGACATGGATGGTTTACTAATGTGACAAAACTTGTAGTCGAACTGACTGGAAGCTAATATGATAATGTGTTAATATAACAATTACCAGAAGTCTCATGAACTCCCTTGTGTTCGGGTCCGTGTAAAAGATCTTGTTGACTTTGTCCCACTTGTACCGGGCCCTAATCCAGTCATGCTCCAGCGGGTAGGTGAACTCCGCCAAGGGGTCTAGAATTCCGTGACTTTCACGTTTGGTGTCCTCCTTGGCCCATACGTGCCTCTTCCCCTCGTAACCACCGCTTCCGAGGCGATGGGGAGGCGTGTTCCTGGCCTGGAGCGCCTTCATTTTCTCCGACCTTGCCTTGACTTCTTCTTTACCGCAATTCTCCTTGAATTTTTCACAATCCTCTTCCGTTATTAATGGATTATCAGCATGAATCTTGGAACACGGTTCATTCTTCGCAATCGCTTTTTTCACCCGAACTTTCCAGGAGGACAAGTTGTTGGTGAGCGTCACCATCGCCTTGGCGTTTATCTTTGTCATGGCGACATCGTCCCACATGTCTTTTAATGTGCTTTCATCCCGGCCGGGGAACAGGAACCTATTGTGCAACTTCTTTAGGAGCATGTGCTCCATATGTGGTATCTTCTTCAACAGAACATCATTGATGATCACAGTTTCCCTAAGGATGCATCCTAGTTGATTTCCCCAGCACGAGCGCGCTTCCTCCGGCGCCGTTGGCTCTAACTTCTTGGGGTGCATCTCCATGACCATAATTTGTCCGATGTCGAGCTCGTTTGGTTTTCGTGACCTCTTCTTCTTCAGTGCTTTACCGGCTACAACAGCATCATTGCCGGTCTCGGGGGTGGTGTCGGTGCTGGAGCCAGTGTCGGTGTCGGTGTCAGGGTTGGTGCCACTGCTGCCACCACGAAACTGCATCTGGTGTTCGTCCAGGTAAATGAAATAGTGATTTGCTGCCTTGTGGGGGTCTACTACGAGGCGAACAGAACCCTCGGCTTCGGCGTCGGTAGCCATGTTTCCTATTAAACAATTGTAAATAAAAGATATAATGAAGATAAAAAAGGGGCTTATATATATTTGGTTGGAATGTTGATTCATTCCCCTTCTAGCAAATCCTGGGTACTCCATATGTCCTAGTTTCTAGCACAAGTTGTGCCTGATATTTTCGGCATGACCTTTGCTAAAAAGTGGACATATGGAGCACCTGAAATTTGTCGGAACAGAAATGAATCAACATTCCGGCAAAACATAGGCCACTTGGATATTTTTCCAAAACATGGCTGCCTCATTAGTACAATGATTTACATGCTTGAACTTAAAAGATAAAAACAAGATACCATGGCTTCATTGATAGTGAGTTTCTGTTCACTCTATTTTTTATGGGAAAACTCCTAAAAGGGACAAAACTATTGGGGAACGTCGCATGGGAAACAAAAAATTTCCTACGCACACGCAAACCTATCCATGGTGATGAGCATCTACGAGAGGGAGAGTGGATCTACGTACCCTTGTAGATCGCTAAGCGGGAAGCATTAAGAAACGCGCTTGGTGTAGTCGAACGTCTTCGTGATCCAAATTGCCGAGCGTCCCGCGATCTAATCATGAATAGTCCCGCGATCTCGTCACGATCCATCCCGCGATCCAATCACGAACGTCCTGTGGCCTTGATCACGATCCTTCCGATCTAGTACCGAACGAACAGCACCTCCGCGTTCAGCACACGTGCAGCTTGATGATGATCTCCACCGTCTTGATCCAGCAAGAGGAGGTGGAGAGGAGGAAGAGTTCACCGGCAGCATGACGGCGCTCCGGCGATGGTAGTGGAGTGATTCCGGCAGGGCTTCGCCTAAGCACTGCGGAAAACCGATCTAGAGGAGCACCGGTGGAACGGGTAGCACGAGGCCGTAAATTCTGTGCAAAACCCTTCTATTCCACCAGTATATATAGGAGGAGAGGAGGAGGAGGGCTGGCGCAGGGCTGAGCCCCTCTTGGAGTCGGCCGAAGCCAAGGGGGAGGAGTCCTACTCCTCCTCCACTCCTAGTAGGAGTAGGACTCTCCCTTTTTGCCTTTTTTCCACTCTTTTTCCTCTGGGACTCTTCCCCCAGCCGCATGGGCCTGTTGTGGCTATTCCACCAGCCCACTAAGGGCTGGTTAATACTCTCCCACAGCCCATGAAGCCTCTTGGGTCGAAATACCCCTCCCGGAGGTCTCCCGGTACACTACCGGTACTCCCGGTACACTACCGATGAGCCCGAAACTTTTTGACGACCAAATTGGGACTTCCTATATATGAATATTTACCTCCGGACCATTCCGGAGCTCCTCATGACGTCCGGGATCTCATCCGGGACACCGAACAAACTTCGGTCACCACCATACATAACTCTACACTACCGAAACGTCACCAAACCTTAAGTGTGCAGACCCTACGGGTTCGAGAACTATGTAGACATGACCGAGACACCTCTACGGTCAATAACCAATGGTGGGACATGGATTTCCACATTGGTTCCTACATATTCTACGAAGATCTTTATCGGCCGAACCTCTATGTCAAGGATTCAGTTAATCCCGTGTGATGTTCCCTTTGTTCTTCGGTATGTTACTTGCCCGAGATTCGATCGTCGGTATCTCCATACCTAGTTCAATCTCGTTACCGGCAAGTCTCTTTACTCGTTTTGTAATACAAGATCCCGCAACTAACAATTAGTCACATTGCTTGCAAGGCTCATTGTGATGTTGTATTACCGAGTGGGCCCTGAGATACCTCTCCGTCACACGGAGTAACAAATCCCAGTCTCGATCCATGCCAACTCAACAGACACCCTCGGACACACCTGTAGAGCACCTTTATAGTCACCCAGTTACGTTGCGACGTTTGATACACATAAGGTACTCCTCCGATATATGTGAGTTGCATGATCTCATGGTCATAGGAACATATACTTGACATGCAAAAAACAGTAGCAATAAACTGACACGATCATAAGCTACGTTTTTAGTTTGGGTCTTGTCCATCACATCATTCTCCTAATGATGTGATCCCGTTATCAAATGACATCTCATGTCCATGGCTAGGAAACCTTAACCATCTTTCAATCAACGATCTAGTTCACTAGAGGCATACTAGGGACATTGTGTTTGTATATGTATCCACACATGTATCCATGTTTCCAATTAATACAATTATAGCATGGATAATAAACGATTATCATGAAAAAGGAAATACAATAATAAACACTTTATTTATTGCCTCTAGGGCATATTTCCAACAGTCTCCCACTTGCACTAGAGTCAATAATCTAGTTCACATCACTATGTGATTTACATTGTAATGAATCGAACGCCCATGCAGTTCTGGTGTTGATCATGTTTAGCCCTTGGAAGAGGTTTAGTCAACGGGTCTGCAACATTCAGATCCGTGTGCACGTTGCAAATATTTATATCTTTCTCCAAGATGTAATCGCGGATGGAGTTGAAGCGTCGCTTTATGTGTCTGGTCCTCTTGTGAAACCTTGGTTCCTTGGCCAGAGCAATGGCACCAGTGTTGTCACAGAACAGGTTCATTGGATTCAGTGTGCTGGGCACTACTCCAAGATCTATCATGAACTGCTTCATCCAGACACCTTCCTTTGCCGCCTCCAAGGCTGCGATGTATTCTGCTTCGCACGTAGAATCAGCTACCATGCTTTGCTTGGAACTGCACCAGCTTACTGCTCCCCCGTTAAGAATAAATACGTATCCGGTTTGCGACTTAGAGTCGTCTGGATCAGTGTCAAAGCTTGCATCAACGTAACCCTTTACGATGAGCTCTTCATCACCTCCATAAACAAGAAACATTTCCTTAGTCCTTTTCAGGTACTTAAGGATATTCTTGACCGCTTGCTAGTGCTCCATTCCAGGATCGCTTTGAAACCTTCCGGCCATACTTATGGCAAGGCTAACATCGGGTCTTGTGCATAGCATTGCATACATGATAGAGCCTATGGCTGAAGCATAGGGGATGACACTCATCTTTTCTCTATCTTCTGCAGTTACTGGGCATTAAGTCTTACTCAACTTCACACCTTGTAATACAGGCAAGAACCCCTTCTTGGACTGTTCCATTTTGAACTTCTTCAAAACTTCATCAAGGTATGTGCTCTGTGAAAGTGCTATTAAGCGTCTCGATCTATCTCTATAGATCTTAATGCCTAATATGAAAGCAGCTTCTCCTAGGTCCTTCATTGAAAAACTCTTGTTCAAATATTCCTTCACGATTTCCAGCATTTCTATATTGTTTCCAATCAACAATATGTCATCCACATATAATACTAGAAACGCTATAGAGCTCCCACTCACTTTCTTGTAAATACAAGCTTCTCCGTAAACTTGTATAAACTCAAACACTTTGATCACCTCATCAAAGCGCTTATTCCAACTCCGAGATGCTTGCACCAGTCCATAAATGGATCGTTGGAGTTTGCAAACTTTGTCAGCATTCTCTGGATCGACAAAACCTTCGGGTTGCATCATATACAACTCTTCCTCAAGGAAACCGTTGAGGACCGCTGTTTTTACATCCATCTGCCAAATTTCATAGTCGAAATAGGCAGCTATTGCTAACATGATTCTGACAGACTTAAGCATCGCTACGGGTGAGAAAGTCTCATCATAGTCAACTCCTTGAACTTGTGAAAAACCCTTTGCCACAAGTCAAGCTTTATAGACGGTGACATTACCATCCGCGTATGTTTTCTTCTTAAAAATCCATTTGTTCTGAATGGCCTTTCGCCCTTCAGGTAATACTTCCAAAGTCCATACTTTGTTTTCATACATGGATCCCATCTCGGACTTCATGGCCTCTAACCATTTCTCGGAATCCGGGCCCATCACTGCTCCTCCATAGCTCGTAGGTTCATTGTTGTCAAACATCATGACCTCCAAGACAGGGTTGCCGTACCACTCAGGGGTAGTACGCGGCCTTGTCGACCTACGAGGTTCAATAGCTGCTTGATCCGAAGCTTCATGATCATCATCATTAACTTCCTCTTCTACTGTCGTAGGTTCCACAGAAACATCTTTCTGCGCTGCGCTACTTTCTGGTTGAAGTAAAGGTTCAATAACCTCATCAAGCTCTATTTTCCTCCCACTCAATTCTTTCGAGAGAAACTCTTTCTCAAGAAATGATCCGTTTTTAGCGACAAACACTTTTCCTTCGGATCTAAGATAGAAGGTATACCCGACTGTCTCTTTCGGGTATCCTATGAAGACGCATTTCTCCGCTTTGGGTTCCAGCTTTTCAGGCTGAAGCTTTTTGACATAAGCATCACATCCCCAAATTTTAAGAAATGACAACTTTGGGTTCTTGCCAAACCACAGTTCATATGGCGTCGTCTCAACGGATTTTGATGGTGCCCTATTTAAAGTGAATGCAGCTGTCTCTAATGCATAACCCCAAAACGATAGTGGCAAATCAGCAAGAGACATCATAGAACGCACCATATCTAATAAGGTTCGATTACGACGTTCGGACACACCATTACGCTGTGGTGTTCCGGGCGGTGTCAACTGTGAAACAATTCCACATTGTCTTAAGTGACTGCCAAACTCATAACTCAGTTATTCACCTCCTCGATCAGATCGTAGGAACTTAATCTTCTTGTTACAATGATTCTCAACTTCACTCTGAAATTGCTTGAACTTTTCAAACGTTTCAGACTTGTGTTTCATTAAGTAAATATACCCATATCTACTTAAGTCATCAATGAAGGTGAGAAAATAACGATATCCACCACGCGCTGTAACATTCATTGGACCACACACATCAGTGTGTATGATTTCTAATAAGTCACTCGCCCGTTCCATTGTTCCAGAGAACGGCGTTTTAGTCATGTTGCCCATGAGGCATGGTTCACATGTGTCAAGTGATTCAAAATCAAGTGACTCCAAAAGTCCATCAGCATGGAGCTTCCTCATGCGTTTTACACCAATATGACCTAAACGGCGGTGCCACAAGAAAGTGGTACTATCATTATCAATTTTACATCTTTTGGCATCAATTTTATGAACATGTGTGTCATCACTATCAAGATTCAATATGAATAAACCCCTAACATTGGGTGCATGACCATAAAAGATATTACTCATATAAATAGAACAACCTTTATTCTCTGATTTAAATGAGTAACCGTCTCGCAATAAACAAGATCCAAATATAATGTTCATGCTTAACGCAGGCACTAAATAACAATTATTCAGGTTCATCACTAATCCCGATGGTAATCGAAGAGAGAGCGTGCCGACGGCGATCACATCAACCTTGGAACCATTTCCCACGCGCATCGTCAATTCGTCCTTTGCCAGCCTTCGTTTATTCCGTATTTCCTACTTTGAGTTGCAAATGTGAGCAACCAAACCGGTATCAAATACCCAGGCACTACTACGAGAGCTAGTAAGGTACACATCAATAACATGTATATCATATATACCTTGTTTGTCATTGGCCGCCTTCTTGTCAGCCAGGTACTTGGGGCAGTTCCGCTTCCAGTGACCAGTTCCTTTGTAATGAAAGCACTCAGTTTCTGGCTTGGGTCCATGCTTGGGCTTCTTTGCAGGAGTAGCAACTGCTTTGCCATCCTTCTTGGTTTTACCCTTCTTGCCCTTGCCCTTGACTTTGCCATTTTTCTTGAAACTAGTGGTTTTATTGACCATCAACACTTGATGTTCTTTCTGGATTTCGGACTCAGCAACTTTTAGCATCGCAAACAGCTCGGCGACTGACTTGTTCATCCCATGCATGTTATAGTTCATCACAAAGCCCTTGTAACTAGGTGGCAGTGATTGAAGAACTCTGTTAGTGATCGCCTCTGGCGGAAGGGCAATTCCCAACTCTGCTAGACGAGTTGAATACCCAGACATTCTGAGTATATGTTCACTGATAGACCCGTTCTCCTCCATCTTGCAAGCATAGAACTTATCGGAGGTTTCATACCTCTCGATCCGGGCGTTCTTCTGAAAGATAAACTTCAACTCCTGGAACATCTCATATGCTCCATGACGTTCAAAACGTCTTTGAAGTCCCGGTTCTAAGCCATACAATATTTCACACAGAACTATTGAGTAATCTCCAGTACATGCCTCCCAAGCGTTCTTAATGTCTTCGGAGGTCATGTCTTCTGGTTGGTCACCAAGCGGTGCATCAAGGACATATGATTTCTGGGAAGCCGTGAGGATAATCCTCAGATTACGGGCCCAGTCAACAAAGTTACCTCCATCATCTTTCAGTTTAGCTTTCTCTAGGAACGCATTAAAATTCAGGGGTGCTACTGCGCGAGCCATTGATCTACAACATAAATATGCAAAGGTTACTTAGACTATTGTTCAAAATAATGAGTTTAGTTAATCAAATTACTAAAGCTCCCACTCAAATTGACATCCCTCAGGTCATCTGAGTGTCACATGATCCAAGTCCACCAACTCAAGTCCGATCATCACGTGAGTTGAGGTGGCTTCAATGGTGAACATCATTATGTTGATCATATCTACTATATGACTCATGTTCGACCTTTCGGTCTCTTGTGTTCCGAGGCCATGTCTGTACATGCTAGGATCGTCAAGTTTAACCCGAGTGTTCTGCGTGTGCAACACTGGCTTGCACCCATTGTATGTGAACGTAGAGTCTATCACACCCGATCATCATGTGGTGTCTCAACACGACGAACTTTCGCAATGGTGCACACTCGGGGAGAACACAATTTTATCTTGAAATTTAAGTGAGGGATCACCTTATAATGCTATCGTCGTACTAAGCATAACAAGGTGCATAAAAGGATTAACATCAAATGCAATTCATAAGTGACATGATATGGCCATGAACTCGTGCTTTAGATCTCCATCTTGAAAGCACCGACATGATCTTCATCGTCACCGGCACGACACCATGATCTCCATCATCTTGATCTCCATCAACATGTCGCCATCGAGGTTGTCACGCCCTGCATGCTTCTACTACTATTGCTACCATTTAGTGATAAAGTAAAGCATTACATAGCGCTTAATGATTGACACGCAGGTCATACAATAATTAAAGACAACCCTATGGCTCCTGCCGGTTGCCGTACTCATCGACATGCAAGTCGTGAAATTCTATACATCACATGATCATCTCATACATCACATATATCACATCATGTAATTGGCCATATCACATCACAACATACCCTGCAAAAACAAGTTAGACGTCCTCTAGTTGTTGTTGCATGTTTTACGTGGCTGCTACGGGTTACTAGCAAGAACGATTCTCACCTACGCATAAACCACAACGGTGATACATAATTTTCTTTTCAACCTTCTCAAGGACCGCCTTTATCGAATCCGATCCAACTAAAGTGAGAGAAACTGCCACCCGCAAGCCATCTAGGCAACAAGTTGCGTCGAGGGAACCGGTCTCTCGTAAGCGTACGAGTAATGTTGGTCCGGGCCGCTTCATCTCACAATACCGCTGAACCAAAATCCGACCAAGGAAGGAAGCAATCGAAGCATCAACGCCCACAAACCTTTTGTGTTCTACTCGAGATCTCATCGAACCATCAACGTAGCTCATGATGCCACTGTTGGGGAACGTCGCATGGGAAATAAAAAAATTCCTACGCACACGCAAACCTATCCATGGTGATGAGCATCTACGAGAGGGAGAGTGGATCTACGTACCCTTGTAGATCGCTAAGCAGGAAGCATTAAGAAACGTGGTTGGTGTAGTCGAACGTCTTCGCGATCCAAATCGCCGAGCATCCTGTGATCTAATCATGAACCATCCCGCGATCTCGTCACGATCTGTCCCACGATCCAATCACGAACGTCCCGTGGCCTTGATCACGGTCCTTCCGATCTAGTACCGAACGGACGTCACCTCCGCGTTCAGCACACGTGCAGCTTGATGACGATCTCCGCCGTCTTGATCCAGCAAGAGGAGGTGGAGAGGAGGAAGAGTTCACCGGCAGCGTGACGGCGCTCCGGCGATGGTGGTGGAGTGATTCCGGCAGGGCTTCGCCTAAGCACTGCGGAAAACCGATCTAGAGGAGCACCGGTGGAACGGGTAGCACGAGGCCATAAATTCTGTGCAAAACCCTTCTATTCCACAAGTATATATAGGAGGAGAGGAGGAGGAGGGCTGGCGCAGGACTGAGCCCCTCTTGGAGTCGGCCGAAGCCAAGGGGGAGGAGTCCTACTCCTCCTCCACTCCTAGTAGGAGTAGGACTCTCCCTTTTTGCCTTTTTCCACTCTTTTTCCTTTGGGACTCTTCCCCCAGCCGCATGGGCCTGTTGTGGCTATTCCACCAGCCCAATGAGGGCTGGTTAATACTCTCCCACAGCCCATGAAGCCTCTTAGGTCGAAATACCCCTCCCGGAGGTCTCCTGGTACACTACCGGCACTCCCGGTACAATACCGATGAGCCCGAAACTTTTCCGGCGAACAAACTGGGACTTCCTATATATGAATATTTACCTCCGGACCATTCCGGAGCTCCTCATGACATCCGGGATCTCATATGGGACACCGAACAAACTTCGGTCACCACCATACATAACTCTACACTACCGAAACGACCAAACCTTAAGTGTGCAGACCCTGCGGGTTCGAGAACTATGTAGACATGACCGAGACACCTCTACGGTCAATAACCAATGGCGGGACCTGGATGTTCACATTGGTTCCTACATATTCTACGAAGATCTTTATCGGTCGAACCTCTATGTCAGGGATTGAGTTAATCCCGTATGATGTTCCCTTTGTTCTTCGGTATGTTACTTGCCCGAGATTCGATCGTCGGTATCTCCATACCTAGTTCAATCTCATTACCGGCAAGTCTCTTTACTCGTTCTGTAATACAAGATCCCGCAACTAACAATTAGTCACATTGCTTGCAAGGCTCATTGTGATGCTGTATTACCGAGTGGGCCCTGAGATACCTCTCCGTCACACGGAGTAACAAATCCCAGTCTCGATCCATGCCAACTCAACAGACACCCTCGGAGACACCTGTAGAGCACCTTTGTAGTCACCCAGTTACGTTGCGATGTTTGATACACACAAGGTACTCCTCCGATATCTGTGAGTTGCATGATCTCATGGTCATAGGAACATATACTTGACATGCAGAAAACAGTAGCAATAAACTGACACGATCATAAGCTACGTTTGTAGTTTGGGTCTTGTCCATCACATCATTATCCTAATGATGTGATCCCGTTATCAAATGACATCTCATGTCCATGGATAGGAAACCTTAACCATCTTTCAATCAACGAGCCAGTTCACTAGAGGCATACTAGGGACATTGTGTTTGTCTATGTATCCACACATGTATCCATGTTTCCAATTAATACAATTATAGCATGGATAATAAACGATTATCATGAACAAGGAAATACAATAATAAACACTTTATTTATTTCCTCTAGGGCATATTTCCAACAAATACACATCTAGGAGAAAAGCCTAATCTATAGCAACAAGTTTGATTCCAAGAAAAAATATCATAAAAAGGTGAAAGCGCATAAGAGCATACACATGCTTGTTATCGTAAGCCCGTTCCTGCACCTGTCTTCATGTGTTTGTTTATGAACGGAAAACTAGATAATGCAAATTTTGACCTCCTAATTCATGTGAATTGCTGGGTTGGTCTCACCCCCATCTACTTAAGTTATCCTGCACTTACTAGTACAAGAAAAACCATTGTGCGTTGCTCTAGTTAACAACTATACTAATGCATCTAAATAAATAAAGCGTAGCCCCGTATTGATCAAGCAAATATATATCTAAGTCAACTGACAAATTAAGTTCCCTGACCGCGAGCATTGATTAAGAAATTCTCACTTCTAAGTTAGAAGTAAGAATCGGATCTTTTGATATCGCATAGCTTGATCAAAGGGACTCGGGCTACTTAGCCCCCCTTTTTGTTGTTGCTTTGCTTTCAAATGGAAGAGCTAGAAAACACAACCATCCCCACCTAAGCAGAAGGTTACGAGTAATCAAACAGATGAGCATACGGGTGCCCTAGCCCTGGCCCTAGAAATCAACCAATTCGTGTCACTAGCAGCAAACAGATATACAACGGTGACACCTAGTCAAAGAAATTTTGGCACCACAGCCCAAACAAAACCCTAGAACTGAACTCTTGATGACCAGACATTTGGCATCACACGGCATCTATCATCACCAAATGCCCAAACACAGCAAAATCTAGAAATTGAAATGGCTCGATGGGCATGGGGATGAGAGGAAGTAGAGGAGAGGGGAGGGATGGGATGGGGTTTTACCTTGGACGGAGTGGAAGAAGAAGCGGCCACCTTTGGTGTAGGAGCAGCACGCCGGGGAGAAAAGGAGCAAGCTCGGGGTCGGGGGAGAGGAGACGAGCATGTGCAGGTCATCTGGCGACGCCGTCACCCTAGATACGGCCGGGATGCTTCACCGTCGCAGGCTAGGGGAGGTGGATAGGTGGAGGAGGGAGAGTCAGTTCCGGCCAACTAGGCCTGGGCTGGAAGATAGAAGTAAGGTCGGAGCGGCGACGGCGTGGACGAGGAGGAGGTCGGAGCGGCACGGACGAGGAGGAGGCCGGCATCAAGGCCGAGGGCGGGCAGGAGCTCGGTCCGGCGTCGAGGTCCAAGACGGGGAGGAGGCCGGAGGAGGCCGACATCGAGGCCGACGATGGTGCGGGCAACGACAGCATAGGGAGAGGAGGGGTGGGAGTGGGGGAGAGAACGGGAACTGGCGAAATTTTGAGCCCGCGTGGGGGTTAACCCCAAATAGCAGTAGAGCTGGTTTAGGAACCAATGCTATAGCTAAGGTAGCTATAGCGCTGGTTCCTAAACCAACGCTATTGCTAACTATTCCAATTTTAATTTTTTTAGCCCGCGTGGGGGTTAACCCCAAATAGCAGTAGCGCTGGTTTAGGAACCAGCGCTATAGCTAAGGTAGCTATAGCGTTCGTTCCTAAACCAGTGCTACTACGAAATATTCCATTTTTTCCTTTTCTAGTTTTAGTTGTCTTTATTATTATTATTTTCCTTTTCTTTTCTGTTTACTTTTCTTTTCTTTTGTATTGCTTTCTCCCATTTGTTTTTTGTTTTTTGTTTTTTGTTTTTCTCCTGACGACGGCGTCTCCCTCGCACACTGTGCGAATATTATCACCGGAACCATTCATGTGGTGGTAACATATCAGTTGACTGATAACGGTTACTTAAGTGCGCACACAAAATAGATAAATGATGGTTTCTCATCAGCTGCGTCGACGACATTTCACATTGAGCTTCTTCCCTTTCTTGTTCGTTGCCGAGTAATTGAGCCCCTCCTTGTGACTTTTCTGGAGCCATGGAGTATGATCTTTCTTAGGTCATGTAGTATTTATTCTTCTTTTCACATATGCTTCATCGTCATCGTCATCTTCCCTCATTGGGTTGTCGTATTGGTTGTAGTCTTCCTCGTTGGCGACTCCATCCATTCCGATGATGCTCCTTTTGGATCTCCTCATGACAACACGGCTGGGATTGGCCGGGTCGGTTATGAAGAAGCATTGTGTCACGTGCTTAGCATGTACCCATGGCTCATTTTTGGCAATGACATTAACGTTCACGGGAGTGCTCTTCGCGTCGGGCATAGACATGGTGGTGAAATACTTGTTTTCTCTTACGACGTCCTTGGCCCATCTGACACGGAACATCGTCGCATCGTGCACTCCAGCATAGTCAAGCTCCCAGATCTCTTCGACCCTTCCGTAGAATCTTTCAGTTTTGCCAACCTTGGCGTCGATCACACATTGAATTGTCACCCCGGAGTTCTGCTAATCACTATCCATGTCTTTGGCCTCCGTGTAGAGCGTGTACCCATTGATATCATAGGACTGATAGGTCGCGAGCTTGGGCACGGGGCCATGTGCTAAGGCGTGTATTAGCAATCCGTTCGAACTGCCCCTTCCGGGAGATTTTCAAGAACTTGCTCTTTGAACCAACACAAGAAAGTGGCGTTGTGATCTATAGTAACTTCGTCGTTCGTCTTGAGCATCCCCTTATCATGGTACTTCTTTGTGATGCTTTCTTTGTGCCGTGCCACATAATCATCTACCACATCTAGGTGTTGTAGCACTACTAAGTTAGCCATGTCAAAGTCGTTCCGTCGATCCGAGTAGTCCACGTGTAATTCCCTCCGGCCATTGTTATGACCATCTCCTTCAAGCTTCCCATCGTGCTTCTTGACGGGCAAACCAACAACAGGGTCTTCGACGCCTATATAATTCTCACAAAAGGAGACACACTCATGCGTCAGATACCCCTAGACGATGCTCCCTTCGGGACGGGACATGTTATGAACGAATCCTTTGATGACCCCATCCATCCTCTCGAACGGCATCATGCTGTGAAGGAATGTCGGCCCGAGGTCGATGATGTCGTCCACAATGTGCACACATAGATGCACCATGATGTCAAAGAACGCGGGCGCGAAGTACATCTCAAGCTCACATAGTATGACAACGATCTCTTCCTGTAGCCTTCA
This sequence comes from Hordeum marinum, assembly GCA_022496015.1. NCBI lineage: Eukaryota > Viridiplantae > Streptophyta > Magnoliopsida > Poales > Poaceae > Hordeum > Hordeum marinum. The sequence goes on along the minus strand of CM039674.1, from coordinate 416,669,950 downwards.
GAGCTGCTCCACACTTATGGACTTTCGAGAGATAACGTCGAAGAAGTTGCAGAGACCAGTAAGCGTGTCACAGACATGCTTCTCCATGATCCCTCTAATGGCAGCCGGGAGTATCTGCGTCGTCATCACGTGACAGTCATGAGACTTCATCCCGCTGAACCTTTTCTTCTTGGGGTCTACAAATCTGCTTATTTTCCCACAGTAACCGGAACTGACTTTGATTCCCTTAAGGCACTTGATGAATTGATCGATCTCCTTCGCACTTAAGGTGAAGCAAGAAGGGGGTCAATAATTCTCCTCCTTCTTGTTGACTTTTTTTTGCCCCTTTCCCCCTCCTCCGTCTCTGTCATCTCCTCCGTTGACTTTTTACGGTGGAGATCATTCCTGATCTTCAAATCTTCCAAGTCTTTCCTTGCCTTCGGCCCATCCTTGATCTTCTCCGGCATGTTCATCAGTGTGCCAAGCAAGCTCTCGAGGGCATTCTTCGTGATATGCATTTGATCAAGGCAATGAGGCGTGACGTGATTGGGCCAGTACTCCAAGTCCCAGAAAACATACCTCGTTTTCCATACCTTCAGCAGCGGCTCCGGCGCCTTTTTGATCTTTCCTTGCGCGGGGCATTGTTCCTAGTTTCTCAATAGCTTGTCAATTTCTGCGTCGCTCCTCTTACGTGGAGGTACTCGAAGCTCATCCAACCCATTGAATAGATCTCCACGCTTTCTCCACGGGTTATCCTTCTCGAGCCATCTACAATGCCCCGTGTACACGATTTTTCCGGACCCACCATCTTTCGTTGATGTAAGCTGCTGAAATGTTGTATTATCCACCTCGTGCATCCGCAGTATCCGTGGCACACCCGGCCTGAGGTGTACCCGTAACCGAGATAGTCGTGCACCATCGTTATCAGCGTGGCTCTCATATGGAAATACTCTCCTTTGCTGGCGTCCCATGTCCATGCCGGTGTTTTCCATAACGTGTCTAGCTCCTCTTGCAGAAGCCCCATATACAGGTTAATACTATTTCCAGGTTGTTTCGGCCCTTGAATCATGCACTTCCATGGGGGGAGGTTGCACATACATACAAACACGGGCCATGTGCTGTGGTTGGTGTTCTGGTTTCCAAACGGATTCATGCCATCAGTACTCGCACCAAGCACGATGTTCCTTCGATCTTCTACAGCAAATCCATATACGGTGTTGAATGCTCTCCACTGGCTACCATCTACGAGGTGTCTCAGCTTCGGATCATCTCCATTGTCGCTCTTCTTCCTCTCCGCGTGCTAGCGCATGAGCTTTGCTTCCTTAAGATCTACGAAATACTACTCTAGACGGGGAGTGATCGGAAAGTACCATACAACTTTTTGAGGAGCTTTCTTTCCTGCCTTCTTGTATCGAGAAGCATTGCACACTGGACAGCTGGTTTTTTCTGCGTGCTCCCCCCGATAAATGATGCAATCGTTGATGCATGTGTGGTAACTAATGCGCGGCAAATCAAAAGGGCAAACGATTTTCTTGGCCTCCTCGACACTAGTAGGACACAGGTTCCCCGCGGGAAGAACTTTATTATGTAGATACTTCAAATGCTCATCGAGGCTTTTGCCTGTCCATTTGTTTTTGGCCTTCGTCTTCAGAAGTTCGAGCGTGAAACTCAAGCAGGTCGCCTCGAGATCGCAACCGTCATACAATGGAGTCTTCGAGTCTACTTCAAGTTGTGTCAGCTTGGCCTCCTCTCTAGAAGCAGCTCTCTTGCTAGTCGTACTGTGGTGAAGGAGGTCTCGAACATGAGGGTCCTGCATGATTGTACTTAGTAGCATCGAAGACTGCGGCGTGACTCTTCTCTGCCATGTCCAGACTCTTCTTCGCCGTGTCCGGAATCTTCTTCGATGCCGTCATTTCCAGACTCTTCCCCAGCGCCATCGTCGTGTCGATCGGTCATCTCTTCATCGAGCCCCATGTCGTTATTCCCTGCCATGTGGACGTCCTCATCATTATCAGCTTCTTCACTTATCCACTGAGTATAGCCATCCATGAAACCATTCTTCAACAGGTGTGCCTTCAAAGTGCCACGATCAAAAGGGTCCAAAAGGACTCCTTCCTTGCATCTTGCACACGGACATCTAATCCTAGTCCGATTATTCGTGTACATGTCCATCACCGCAGATTGCATGTACCGCTCCACGTTCCATCCACTCACCTTCATGACCGACTGCACGGTATAACAAGCAAAAGGGTTATAAAATGAATAATGCATGCATGCTTCAAAGTCATATAAAATTTTGGCATGACCTTGCCTAAAAATAGGACATATTGAGTTTGCTCGAAATTCACCGAAACAGAAATAAATTGACATCTCGGCGAAACATAAGCAACTCGAGGGCATGTCACTCACACATATCTCTTCATATATCCCAAACACACATATTCGCATTCACACACATATTCCCATTCTTGAAATTAACAACTTTTTACTCACCTATATATCTTCCGAAAGCAATACCGATCGAGAGAGCACGCCGTTAATTAGATGATGAGAGAGACCGATCGAGACGTGTGGATGGCTAAATAGCTAGCTAGATCTAGTTCTTGGGGAGGAGAGGTGAATCTAGCTAGCTAACTAATGGAGAGGGAGTTATGTTGGAGGGGGACATTAATGGGGGGAGAGGAAGAGAGGTAGGAGAAAGAGATATAATGTGAGAGAGGCCATTTATGGAGGAGAGTTATGGTGGAGGGGGACATTAATGAGGAGAAAATTAGAGAGGTAGGAGGAAAAGAGAAGAAGAGCAACAATGGTGGAGAGTGGAGAGGGGAAAGGAGGGGAGAGAGGGCAAAGTGGGGGAGAGGGAGGGGGTGAAAAGGTGGCAGCAACCGCAACTAGCAGTAGCGTTGCTTACGAAAAAGTGCTGCTACTATGTGTGGCACATTAGCAGTAGCGTTTGCATGTCAGAAAACGCTACTGGCAGTGGCCTTAGCAGTAGTGCTTCCTCCCATCCAGCGCTGTTACTATAAATAGTGTCGTCGGGGTCGTCGGGGCCACCTTATCAGTAGCGCTTTCTTAGCGCCCAGCGCTACTGCTAAGCCCTTAGTTGTAGCGCTGCAGGAATACAACGCTACTGGTAATTAGCAGCAGCGGTTTTATTTTTCTAGCGCTACTAGTAGGCTCTTGTCTATAAGGTTTCTCCTACTAGTGTTGACCGCTTATATTTCTGCTATATGTTTAACGGTTCAGATATCAAACGAATTCTGAACGCGACGAAATTTGGCAGGCGGTGTGCCTACAATATAATAACACCGCATGTCAACTCTCGACCCATTCTGAGGAAGTTTTTAACACACATTTGAAAGCAATATTTTATCGATGTTGTGGGCACGTACGTGTGTGGTTGGTCTTGAAATGATCGTCGACGAAAACAAAGAGAGCTGGCAACAACGAACGGATGCACGTTTTGAAAAAATGACGGCAACAAAGCGCCGATGCTATGCAGATGATGCGACGATGAATGCGACAACCAAACAAATCACACAATGACATAGAACGGGAATCTTTTAGAACGTCAGTGGATTCCCTTCGATGCACACCCACAACAGGAGGCCACTAGATAAACCGTTAGATTCCCTCCGATGCACACCCACAACAGGAGGCCACTAGGACAAGATAGACACGTGACAGGACCATACCACTAAGATAGAGTCTTGCAGCAAGTGGCAGGAGTACAACCCAAAAAAATGTGTCACAAATGAATCATGGCGTAACAGTGGCGGAGACAAGATTTCATAAATATGCTTGTTGAGGCGGGCTGTTTAGAGGGAAAAATAATTCATTGTTCATCTACAATTAGAAGCAAATTAGTGGTCTAAGGGGCACGTAGGAAACCAACGGTGATCCAACGGGGAGCTCCTATGTGACGCTAGTTGCGTAGAAGTGTATGTTTCGCATAGACTTGACAAACCTGGGCCGGTCCATTTGGCATTCGCGAGACAAAAAAACATGAAAAAGAAATACGCTCGTGCTTGGATTCAAACCGGTGACCTCACAGTCTTGCAACTGCGGCCAACTAGCTCTTGTGCTAAATGTGCAGCGCAACAATAAAAGAAACAACAACGACATAGATAAAATTTGAAGTTTGCTAAAAAAAATCCCAAATTTACAAACGAGAACATTTTTCAAAATTACGAACAATTTTGTAACAAATTCAATTTTTCTTTGGAAAACTGAAACAAACATTGAAAACAAGAAACATTTCTCAAAATTGCGAACAATTATCTCAAAACACAAACATTTTATGAATTTACAAACAAACTTTTAAAATCTGAACATATATTGAATTTCTGATCAAATTTGCAAGGCTAGAAAATTATTTCAAACCCTAAACGTATTTTAAACTTGTGAACAAAAATAAAAATGTGAACATTTTTTTTAATTCCATAATAAAATTTCCAAACAAGAAGAAATTTCAAATTCGTTAAGAAAATTATAAAATTGCGAATATTTTCTGAAATTCCTGAACTTTTTTTTGAATATGCAAGCGAATTTTCAGAACATGAAAATTTCAAAATTTTGTGAATAAAAAATAGAAAATAGGAAATTTTAATTTCCCAAAAAATTTCAGAATTTGTGAACAAAATTACAAATATGAACATTTGAAACATTTCTCGAAATTTGTTCACAAGAAAAATAAAATGAAAAATTAAAGGAAAGAAAATGTCAGTCTTTTGAAACTCAAACATTTCATAAATTTGCGAGATTTTTTGTAAAATATAAACATATGCTGAATTTCGGAACAAATTTGTAAGGCTAGAAAATTATTTCAAACCACAAACATATTTTAAATTTCCGAACAAAAATAAAAATGCGATTTTTTTCAATTGCAGAATAAATTTTCAAAACATGAAAAAATCGAATTCGTGAACAAAATAATAAAGTTGTGAATATTTTCGGAAGTTCTCTGACAGTTTTTGAATATGCAATCAAAATTTCAAAACATGATTTTTTTATAAAAAATAAACAATTTTTTTTAATTGAGAACATTTTGAAATTCCCCAAAATTTTCAGAATTTGTGAACGAAAATTTGTAACGTGAACATTTTAACATTTCTGGAAATTTGTTGAAAAGAAAATAAACTTGAATACAAAATAAAATAGTAGAAACATATAAGGAAGCAGAAAAAATAAAAGAAAAAAAGGAAAAATGAAAGCCAAGTGAAAACAGAATACACAGAAAAAGAGACAGCATAGGAAAAAAACTCGGTCGCAGCTGGAAGTGGGACGTCCCATGTCGCGTTGCTTGCATCCTTGCCCCTGTGCGAATCCTTGACAAATCGTCACAACAAGCGGCGAATATGATTTTCCGATCCGGAGTGCTAGTGCGTATACCTATGTCAAGATCGGTCCACATAATTTCCGGCTTGTTGTAGTCTACTCCCTACATTTCTAAATATAATTTTTTTTATTAAAGGTTTTACTAGAGTACTACATAAGGATGTATATAGACATATTTTAGAGTATAGATTCACTCATTTGGTTTTGTATGTAGTCTCGTAATGAAATCTCTAAAAAGACATATATTTAGAAACGAAGGGAGTAGTAAAGAGAGAGTGAGCGACATTTCCTATTTGACACTTACTACATTAAGGTGTCGTTGTTTCGCACAAGGAGACGAATGAGGGAAGTACAGATGATCCAACCCATTTAAGCTATTATTATACATCCACAAATACCGGTTTCGGGAACCTTTCTTTCTCTTCTGATTTTTTTCTTTACTTGTTTTTTTAGTTTTATTACAAATTGTAAGGATTTCAAATATGTTCAAGTATTTTTTAGAAAACGTTCAACATGTCAAAATATTCTCAAATTTAAATATATATATATATATATATATATATATATTCACATTTTTAATGAAATATTTACCAAAATCATTCTGAAGCTAGTGAAGTAGAAGAAGAAATTGTCTCCCAACACGAAGAACGACTCGCTACAGAACAATCAGGCTCACTCGATTGCTATTGACCGACTAAGCTAGGGAGGATGTTCTGTGCGAAACAATGACTATTTTCACGCTTGATTGCTATTTGACGCAACTAGCATCAAAATGAACATTCAGAGTGGGCTGTGTGGGAGAAAGGTGAGGCAACGAAGGGGTGGGTTAAGCCTCTGGGCATACTATCATGGCATATACTCCATGTGCTCTCAAAATGTAAGACTTTTTGCATTTAAACCGCAAAAACGTCTTATATTATGAAACATATAGTATATTTCTGGCTAATATTGATTAAATATTATTAGGCTCAGCTCCAAATCATATGATATCATAGTATGCATTTAATTTATACTAACATCTTTCCGCAAATGTGCATGGCCAGCAATGTCTTTTGAAGGAGCTCCTAGTCAGCGACCCATGCGGTGGAAAGCGAGCAAGCACCCCCCCCCCGCTCCCCCACGCTTTTGGGCCGGCCCATAAGGGGGCGGGGCTCCACTGTTTTTATTACATTACATGTTTTTTCTACTTTCATTTTTCTATTCTATAAAGTTCTTTGATTTCAAACATAAATTGAATTAAAAAATGTTCTTCATTACAAAAACAATATTGATTTCATTTTTTTCAAAATTTAGTTTTTTGCAAATCCAAAACTTGCTCATCAATTTAGAAAAAAAATGATTCAAGAAAAAGTTCATGAATTCAAAAACAATCGCCAATTAATAAAATGGTAATGAAATTTAGAAAATGTTCATATATACTAAACAAAATCTCAGATAGAAACAATATTCACGAATTTAAAATATTTACGAATTTCAAAAATATTCATGAAGTCAAAAGAGTTCACCGATTTGGAAAAATGTTAGAGTTCAAAATATATTTTTTGTAGAATTCGAGTGGCATCGGAATAAATTTTCATCCATTTTGATATTAATTTTTTATTTTTACAATAATTCAAGAAAAGTAAAATGAAAATGAAAAAATCATAACAAACCGAAAGAAAAAAAAACACTAGAGAACAAGAAACTAGGAAGAAGGAGTTTGTGCTACTTGGGTTGTCCCAAAATCACGGAACGACCATAGGAGGTACGCGTTTGGTCCGTAAATATCGAGCTGCGCCCTAAATAGGATTCGACATATGTCCAGATAATCTACTACAAATTTCCTATTTCGCGTGTTTAGGGTGAGCAAACGGGCACCTAGCCACATGGTCTGGCCCATAACACGTTGTTTCGTCCATTTTTCGCGAAGCTTTCAATCAGTTTTTTTTCTGACATTTCCTATATGACGTTAGGTGCGTAGGTTGTAAGTGTTGACAATATGCCCTAGAGGCAATAATAAAATAGTTATTAGCATATTTCCTTGTTCATGATAATCGTTTATTATCCATGGTAGAATTGTATTAATCGGAAATTCAGATAAATGTGTGGATACATAGACAACACCATGTCCTTAGTATGCCTCTGATGGACTAGCTCGTTGATCAAAGATGGTTAAGGTTTTCTAGCCATGGACATGAGATGTCATTTGATAACGAGATCACATCATTAGGAGAATGATGTGATGCACAAGACCCAAACTATGAATGTATCATATGATCGTGTCAGTTTATTGCTATAATTTTCTGCATGTCAAGTATCTGTTCCTATGACCATGAGATCATGCAATGCACTGACACCGGAGGAGTACCTTGTGTGTATCAAACGTCGCAACGTAACTGTGTGACTATAAAGATGCTCTACAAGTATCTCTGAGGGTGTCTGTTGGGTTGGCATGGATCAAGACTAGGATTTTTTACTCCGTGTGATGGAGAGGTATCTCAGGCCCCACTCGGTAATACAACATCACAATAAGCCTTGCAAGCAATGTGACTAAGTGTTAGCCACAAGATCTTGTATTACGGAACGAGTAAAGAGACTTGCCGGTAACGAGATTGAACTAGGTATAGAGATACTGACGATCGAATCTCGGGCAAGTAACATACCGAAGAACAAAGGGAACAACATACGGGATTAACTGAATCCTTGACATAGAGGTTCAACCGATAAAGATCCTCATAGAATATGCAGGAACCAATATGGGCATCCAGGTCCCGCTATTGGTTATTGACCGTAGAGGTGTCTCGGTCATGTCTACATAGTTCTCGAACCCGCAGGGTCTGCACACTTAAGGTTCGGTGATGTTTCGGTAGTATAGAGTTATGTATGGTGGTGACCGAAGGTTGGTTGGAGTCCCGGATGAGATCTCGGACATCACGAGAAGCCCCGGAATGGTCCGGAGGTAAAGATTGATATATAGGAAGTCCTATTTTCGTCGCCGGAAAAGTTTCGGGCTCATCGTTAGTGTACCAGGAGTGCCGGGAGGGTACAAGGGGACCATCGGGAGGGGTGTCTCGGCCCGAGAGGCTACATGGGCTGTGAGAGGAGGTAAACCATCCCCCGATGGGCTGGCCGAAGCCTTCTCTAAGGGCCCATGCGGCTAGGAAAGAGTGGGAAAGGAAAAACCCCAAAGAAGGGAAGGAAAATCCAAATTAGGAAGGAGTCCTAATAGGATCCCACCTCCCTTGTGGGAGGTGGATTCCCTCCCTTGTTTGGTTCGGCTGAACCTACTTGGAGTAGGGGCCAAGGCTGCCTCCTCTCCCCTTCCTCCTATATATATTGAGGGATTTTGTGGGCAGACCCTAACCCTAATTGCCACGTGCTGCCCTCTTCTTTCTCTAGATCTATTTCTCCTCTAGATTGATTCCGTAGTGCTTGGCGAAGCCCTGCCAGATCAGCTCCACCACCGCCGCCGTCGCGCTGCTGGGGAACTCATCTACCTCTCTGCTCCCTCTTGCTGGATCAAGAAGGCGGAGATTGTCATCGAGTTGTACGTGTGCTGAACGCGGAGGTGCCGTCCGTTCGGTACTAGATTAGAAGGACCACGATGGGATCGCGGGACGGCTCGTGATCAGATCGCGGGATGGATCGTTATTGGATCGTGAAGACGTTCGACTACATCAACCGCGTTTCTTAATGCTTTCTCTTAGCGATCTACAAGGGTATGTATATCCACTCTCCCTCTCGTAGATGCTCATCACCATGGATAGATCTTGCGTGTGCGTTGGAAAAATTTTGTTTCCCGTGCAACGTTCCCCAACAATGGCCTCATGAGCTAGGTCTATGTGTAGATGAGATCTCAAGTAGAACACAAAGGAGTTTGTGGGCGTTGATGCTTAGATTTCTTCCTTCCTTGGTCGTGTTTTGGTTCAGAAGTATTGTGGGATGAAGCATCCCGGACCAACCTTACTCGTATGCTTACGAGAGACCGGTTCCATCGAGTGACGTGTAACTTTGTTGCACAAAGATGGCTGGTGGGTGTCTGTTTCTCCTACTTTAGTTGGATCGGATTCGACAAAGGCGGTCCTTGAGAAGGTTGAAAAGAAACTTATGTATCACCGTTGTTGTTTTTGTGTAGGTGAGAATTGTTCTTGCTAGATACCCGTAGCAGCCACGTAGAACTTGCAACAACAATTAGAGGACATCTAACTTGTTTTTGCAGGGTATGTTATGATGTGATATGGCCAATTACATGATGAGATATATGTGATGTATGAGATGATCATGTGTTGTATAGAATATCATGACTTGCATGTCGATGAGTACGGCAACCGGCAGGAGCCATAGGGTTGTCTTTAATTATTGTATGGCCTACGTGTCAATCATTAAGCACTATGTAATGCTTTACTTTATCGCTAAGTAGTAGCAATAGTAGTAGAAGCATGGTGGGCGTGACAACCCCGATGGTGACACGTTGATGGAGATCAAGATGATGGAGATCATGGTGTCATGCCGGTGATGATGGATATCATGTCGGTGCTTTCAAGATGGAGATCAAAAAGCACAAGTTCATGGCCATATCATGTCACTTATGATTTGCATGTGATGTTAATCCTTTTATGCACCTTATTTTGCTTAGGACGACGGTAGCATTATAAGGTGATCCCTCACTTAATTTTCAAGGTGAATTATGTTCTCCCCGAGTGTGCACCGTTGCGAAAGTTTGTCATGACGAGACACCACGTGATGATCGGGTGTGATAGACTCTACGTTCACATACAACGGGTGCAAGCTAGAGTTGCACATGCAAAACACTCGGGTTAAACTTGACGAGCCTAGCATGTACAGACATGGCCTCAGAACACAAGAGACCAAAAGGTCAAACATGAGTCATATAGTATATATGATCAACATGATGATGTTCACCACTGAAACCACCTCAACTCACGTGATGATCGGACTTGAGTTGGTGAATTTGGATCATGTGTCACTCGAATGGCCGGAGGGATGTCAATTTGAGTGGGAGTTCTTAGGTAATATGATTAATTGAACTCATTATCATAAACATAGTCAAAGTGTCTTTGCAAATTATGTTGTAGATTACTAGATCACGTTGTAGCTCCCTTGAATTTTTATTTGTTCCTAGATAAATAGAGTTGAAAAATGATGGTAGCAATATTGCGGACTGGGTCCGTGATCTGAGGATTGTCCTCATTCCTGCAGAGAAGCATTATATCCTTAATGCACCACTCGGTGCGCCACCCCCTCTAACGTCGTATGTAGATGTTGTGAACATCTGACAGTCATGTTCCGATGACTACTTGATAGTTTATTGCGTCATGATTTACGGCTTAGAAATGAGGCTCCAAAAACATTTTGAACATCACGGAACATATGAGATGTTCTAAGAGCTGAAATTGGGATCTCAGGCTCGTGCACGTGTTGTGAGATATGAGATCTCCAACAAGATTCTTTGCCTGCAAGATGAAGGAGAATAGCTCAATCGTTGAGCATGTGCTCAGATTGTCTGGGTGCTACAATCGCTTGAATCAAGTGGGATTTGATCTTCCAGATAAGAAAGTGATTGATATAGGTTTCCAAGTCACTGTCACTAAGCTACTAGAGCTTATTGATGAACTATAAAATGCCAGGGATGGAAATAATGACCCCTGAGCTGTTCGCGATGTTTGACACTATGAAGGTAGAAATCAAGAAAGAGCATCAAGTGTTGATGGTTAGTAAAACCACTAGTTTCGAGAAGGGCAAGGGCAAGGAGGGAAACTTCATGTATGGCAAGTCAGTTACTACTCTAGTGAAGCAACCCAAAGTTGAACCCAAACCCGAGACTAAGTGCTTCTATTATGAGGAGAGTGGTCGCTGAAGCGGCACAACCCTAGATACTTGCTAGATAAGAAGGCTGGCAATGTCGACAGAAGTATATTTGATATACGTGTTATTAATGTGTACCTTGCTAGTATTCCTAGTAGCACCTAGGTATTGGATACTGGTTCGGTTGCTAAAAGTTAGTAACTCGAAATAAAAGCTATGGAATAAACGGAGACTAGCTAAGGGTGAGGTGACGATGTGTGTTGGAAATGTTTCCAAGGTTGATGTGATCAACATCGCACACTCTCTCTACCTTCGGGATTAGTGACGAACCTAAATAAATGTTATTTGGTGTTTGCGTTAAGCATGAACATGATTAGATCGTGTGTATTGCAACACGGTTATTCATTTAAGTTAGAGAATAATGGTTATTCTGTTTACATGGATAATACGTTCAATGGTCATGCACCCAATGAGAATGGTTTGTTGAATCTTGATCGTAGTAATGCACATGTTCATAACATTGATGCCAAAAGATACAAAGTTAATATGATAGTACCACATACTTGTGACACTGCCGCTAAATGTCATATTGGTATAAATCGCATGAAGAAACTTCATGTTGACGGATCTTTGGACTCACTCGATTTCGAATCGGTTGAGACATGCGGACCATGCCTCATGGGCAAGATGACTGAAGACCCCGTTTTCGGTATGATGGAGTGGGCTAGTAACTTATTGGAAATGATACATGTTGATGTATGCGGTCCAATGAGTGTTGTAGCATGAAGTGGATATCGTTATTTTGTTACCTTCACTGATGATTTGAGCATATAAGAGTATATTTACTTAATGGAACACAAGTCTGAAATGTTTTACAAGTTCAAACAAATTCAGAGTGAAGTTTAAGATCATTGTGACAAGAAGATAAAAATGTCTACGATATGATCGTGGAGGTGAATGTCTGAGTTACGAGTTTGGCATACAACTTTAGATAATGTGAAAGTTTTTTTCACAACTCACGCCACCTGGAACACCATAGTGTGATAGTGTGTCCGAACGTCGTAGTCGTGCTCTATTGGATATGGTACGAACTATGATGTCTCTTATCGATTTGCCACTATCGTTTTGGGGTTATGCATTACAGACAACTAGATTCACTTTAAAAGGGGCACCATCTAAGTCCGTTGAGATGACACCATATGAATTTTGGTTTGGAGGAAACTTAAGCTATCATTTCTTAATGTTTGGGGCTGCGACGCTCATGTGAAAAAGGTTCTAACCTAATGAGCTTGAACCCAAAGCGGACAAATGCATCTTCATAGAATACCCTAAGAACTGTTGGGTATACCTTCTATCTCAGATCCAAGTGCAAAGTGTTTTTTGCTAAAACGGGTCCTTTCTCGAGAAAGAGTTTCTCTCGAATGAATTGAGTGAGAGGAAGATAGAACTTGATGAGGTTGTTGAACCTTTGTTTCAACCAGAGAGTAGCGCAACACAGAAAAATGTTTCTGTGGAGTCTACGTTACTTGAAGAAGAAGTTAATGACGATGATCATGAAACTTCGGATCAAGTTACTACCGAACCTCATAGGTCGACAAGGACGTGTACTGCTCCTGAGTGGTATGACAACCCTGTCTTAGAGGTCATGTTGTTGGACAATGATGAACCTACGAGCTATGGAGAAGCGATGATGGGACCGGATTCCGAGAAATGGTTAGAGGCCATGAAATCCGAGAAAGGATCCATGTATGAAAACCAACTATAGACTTTGGTAGACTTGCTCGTTGGACGGCAGTTCGTTGAGTACAAATGGACCTTTAAAGATGAAGACAGACGTTGATGGTAAATGTCGCCATTTATAAAGCTCGACTTGTCGCAAACAAGTTTCCGACAAGTTCAAGGAGTTGATTGCGATGAGACTTTCTTACTCGAAATGATGCTAAAATCTGTTGGTATTATGTTGGCAGTTGCTGCATTTTTCAGTTATGAAATCTGGCAGATGGATGTCAAAACATCGTTTCCTTAACGGTTTACTTGAGGAAAGGTTGTATGTGATACAACCAGAAGGTTTTGTCAGTCCTAAGGATGCTAAAAGGTGTGCAAGCTCCAGCAATCCTTCTATGGGCTAGAGCAAGCATCTCGGAGTTGGAATATACGATTTGATGAGGTGATCAAAGTCTTTGAGCCTATACAAAGTTTATGAGAAACTTGTATTTACAAGAAAGTGAGTGGGAGCACTATAGAATTTCTGATAAGTATATGTGGTTGACATATTGTTGACCGAAAATGATGTAGAATTTCTGGAAAGCAAAAACGGTTGTTTGAAAAGAGTTTTTCAAAGGAAGACCTGGATAAAGCCACTTAATTGTTGGGCATCGAGATCTATAGAGATAGATCAAGACGCTTGATGAGACTTTCAATGACTACATACCTTGACAAGATTTTGAAAGAGTTCAAAATGGATCAATCAAAGAAACAGTTCTTGCCTAATTTGTAAGGTGTGAAGTTGAGTGAGACTCAAAGCTCGACCAGGCAGAAGAAAGAGAAAGGACAAAGGTCGTCCCCTATGCCTTAGCAATAGGCTCTATATTATGCCATGATGTGTACCGCACCTGGTGTGTGCCTTGCCATGAGTCTGTCAAGGGGTACAAGAGTGATCCAGGAGTGGATCACTGGACAGCGGTCAAAATTATCCTTAGTAACTACAAGACTAAGGAGATGTTTCTCGATAATGGAGGTGATAAACAGTTCGTCGTGAAGAGTTACGTCGATGCAAGCTTTAACACCAATCAGCATGACTCTTAGTCACAATCCGGATAAGTATAGTGGAGCAGCCATTTGGAATAGTTCCAAGTGCAGTGTGGTAGCAGTTTTTACAATATGACATAGAGGTTTGCAAAGTACACACGAATCTGAATATCGCAGACCCGTTGACTAAAAGACCTCTCTCACATGCAAAGCAAGATCGAGCCCCAGAACGCATTGGGTGTTAGATTCATAACAATGTGAATCACATGGTGATGTGGACTAGATTATTGACTCTAGTGCAAGTGGAAGATTGTTGGAAATATGCCCTAGAGGCAATAATAAATTAGTTATTATCATATTTCCTTGTTCATGATAATCGTTTATTATCCATGCTAGAATTCTACTGATCAGAAACTCAGATACATGTGTGGATACATAGACACCACCATGTCCCTAGTATGCCTCTGATGGACTAGCTCGTTGATCAAAGATGGTTAAGGTTTCCTAGCCATGGACATGAGATGTCATTTGATAACGTGATCACATCATTAGGAGAATGATGTGATGGACAAGACCCAAACTATAAATGTAGCATATGATCGTGTCAGTTTATTGCTACAGTTTTCTGCATGTCAAGTATCTGTTCCGATGACCATGAGATCATGTAACTCACTGACACTAGAGGAGTACCTTGTGTGTATCAAACATCGCAACGTAACTGGGTGACTATAAAGGTGCTCTACAGGTATCTCTGAGGGTGTCTGTTGGGTTGGCATGGATCAAGACTGGGATTTGTTACTCTGTGTGACGGAGAGGTATCTCAGGGCCCACTCGGTAATACAACATCACAATAAGCCTTGCAAGCAATGTGACTAAGTGTTAGCCACGGGATCTTGTATTACGGAACGAGTAAAGAGACTTTTCGGTAACGAGATTGAACTAGGTATAGAGATACCGACGATCGAATCTCGGGCAAGTAACATACCGAAGAACAAAGGGAACAACATACGGGATTAACTGAATCCTTGACATAGAGGTTCAGCCGATAAATATCTTCGTAAATATGTAGGAACCAATATGGCATCCAGATCCCGCTATTGGTTATTGACCGTAGAGGTGTCTCGGTCATGTCTACATAGTTCTCGAACTCGCAGGGTCTGCACACTTAAGGTTCAGTGGCGTTTCGGTAGTATAGAGTTATGTATGGTGGTGACCGAAGGTTGTTCGGAGTCCCGGATGAGATCTCAGACATCATGAGGAGCTCCGGAATGGTCTGGAAGTAAAGATTGATATATAGGAAGTCCTGTTTTGGTCGCCAAAAAAGTTTCGGGCTCATCGGTAGTATACCGGGAGTGCCGGGAGGGTACCGGGGGACCATCAGGAGGGGTGTCTCGACACAAGAGGCTACATGGGCTATGGGAGAAGGTAAACTAGCCCCTGATGGGCTGGACGAAGCCTCCTCTAAGGGCCCATGCGGCTAGGAAAGAGTGGGAAAGGAAAAAGCCCAAAGAAGGGAAGGAAATCCAAATTAGGAAGGAGTCCTAATAAGATCCCACCTCCATTTGTGGGAGGTGGATTCCCTCCCTTGTTTGGTTCGGCCGAACGTACTTGGAGTAGGGGCCAAGGCTACCTCCTCTCCCCTTCCTCCTATATATATTGAGGGATTTTGAGGGCAGCCCCTAACCCTAATTGCCACGTGTTGTCCTCTTCTTTCTCTAGATCTGTTTCTCCTCTAGATTGATTTCGTAGTGCTTGGCGAAGACCTGTCGGATAAGCTCCATCACCACCGCCGCCGCGCCGTCACGCTGTCAGAGAACTCATCTACCTCTCCGCTCCCTCTTGCTGGATCAAGAAGGCGGAGATCGTCATCGAGCTGTACGTGTGCTGAACGCGGAGGTGTCATCCGTTCGGCACTAGATCGGAAGGACCACGATGGGATCGCGGGATGGCTCTTTTACCTTCTTTCTATTTTTCTATGAAATTTTACAAAAAAGGTGGACATGGTCTATGAGAGAGAACCCCAGTAATCACATGTGGAGGACGAATTTTTTTCAAGGTGTGGCCACATGCAGCACCGTTGCCTGCCGGTCGTGAGCCCGTGACCCGTAAAGGAGGCAGAGCTGGGCATCTGACTACTGGCGAGCCGTTGCCACGCTAGGAAACAAAGAACAAAACATGAAGGTTTTGCCAGGGTTGTTGCGTGTGCCGAAGTGCGTCTTATATCGCTGGCTGGCTTCGTGTGGTCTGGTCGTCCGGGGCGATCAATCAATAGTGGATCAGTGGTTAAAGGGCCCATGGGCTTGCGTCTGCGTGGCCCATTCCAACAAATGATGACCTTCCCAACCACACAACAAGTCAATGAAGCAATGAGCGTAGCCACCTAGCTAGCATGTTATGCATAGCTATACAATATTATTTGCCCCGCATCAAGATATGGCGGCTGCCATCCCTCGCCCACTGGAGTGCTCCTCCAGTGCCAGTAACCACTAGGATAACTAACAATTTGTGCCTACTTTCATCATTTCTGCCTTTTATTCTTACTTGAGTTCGCACGAAGCCCTCGTTTCCTAGCCGATTGTTTTCTTTGATTCAACTTGTATTTTCTTCTGGACTGGTTTTATATGGTCTTTTCTTTCCTTTTCTATTCTTTTCTTTTTAATTTTTTTAATTTTTTCTTTCCTTTCTTATTTTTTCCAAAGTGCACAAAAAGTTTTCATTATAGATGACCTGTTTCAAAATTGATTAACTTCTCAAAATTGGTGAAGTTTTTCCAAATTTAAGAAACATGTTTTCAAATCCAACGGACTTTTGTCAAATGTGTGAACATTTAAAAAAATGATTTCTTTTTTGAAATCACTGAACATTTTTCCACATTGTGAACTTTTAAAAGTTTAAGATATTTTTATCAAAATCCATGAACATTTTTTAATCACGTTTTTGTTCAAAAAAAGTTGGGCTCTTTAAAAAAACATATATTTTGTAAAGTCAATGGTTCACCGTCAACTGTTCAGCTGTTGACCGGTCAACCGTTGAACAAAGACACGAAAATGAAAAAGAAAACTGATGCGTGGCGGGAAGCCGAACATGTGATCAAGGGAGCAAAGCCGAGGGGCTGGGGATCAAACTCTTCTGGGCCATGGTCCGCAAGGAGGTGTACATGCGCATCGCCTCATGTTTCTCGAGCTGAAGGCGCCCTTCTTTTCTTCCCCTAAAAATATCAGTTTATTTTCTTCATGTTTTTCCCAATTTGTTTCACCAGGTTTAGTTTTTGGGAGTTTCATTTTCATTTTAGTTCTTCTTTTTATTTTTTTATTTTTTCTATTATAACCACTTTTTAACTCATGAATACATTTTAAAAGTTCATGAACGTTCTTGGAACTTATGGAAGGATTTTAAAATTTTGGTATGTTTTTAAAATTCATGGACAAATTTAATATTTTCGAAGTATTTTCTAAATTCTTGATGATTTTATTAAATTTGTTAACATTTATATTTAAAATTGTTATTTAGGATTCATGAACAATTTTATTTATTTATTTGAAATATTTATAAATCGTCTCTATTTTTTCATCTTCTCTTCCTCTCGTTTTTTCCCTTCTCGTCACTAGATTAAGTGAGTGTTTGTCCTCCTTCTACACCTACATATGTGTTTGCTTGCCATCCCGCACGTACCACATATAATAGGAGTTCTCATTCTCGTGTGAAATCACTAGTTAAGGAGTACATTTTTTAAGGATTATCCTCAAACTCGGTACATAATAGGAGTTTTCATTCTCGTGTAAAATCACTAGTTAAGAAGTACATTTTTTAAGGATTATCGTCAAACTCCTCTGGTGGTGTGCGTCAGTTGTCGCTACCAAAGAGTTGATTGGTTGTTTGCGTTGTTTTTTGCATAGATTTGTTTTCTCAAAAATGAAATATCCCATGAATCGTGCGTCCAAATTATATATCGTTTTTATCGTTGCATTCTTGCGTCAAAATCTTTAAAACAAGATTCCATGTTTATAGGTTTCGATGAACTTCTTTTTGCAGATAAAGTGTATGCTCCCAAAGTGAACTAACATATGCTCCTAAACTATGGTTACATATGCTCTGAAGTGAAATAACTTCTGCTCTTGTACTAACTTGTGCTCTTGTGATGGCGGTGGAGGATGTCCCCCCGTCAGATGTGTTGTGGATGCCCCCGAGCCCATTGTCTCCTCTTCCGTCCTCCAAATGTTGTGTTGGTGGACTCAGTGATACGACGAAGTTGGTTCGGTGAACGTTGTGGCACATGCGGGTGGGAGACATGGTGGGCAGTGCACTACGGAGCGTCCGGAGTGGTCGTGGGTGTTTGGGTCGAAAGAAATCCCTGACGGCTTTTCCGGAATTTTTTTCAAAACTAGCACCAAAAATACACCAAATTCGAATATAGTATGCCCATTTTAAAACAATCAAATCTAACACCCCGTCGGCCAGCATAAGGCCGAAGAGGGGCCCGTCGGCCTCCACTAGGCCGAAGAGCCACCTGTCGGCCAACACCAGGCCGAAAAGCCCCCTGTCGGCCAATCAGAGGCTGGAGAGAGGCCTGTCGGCCAGAGGGAGGCCGAAGAGCCCCCTGTCGGCCAGTGGGAGGCCGATGGCCCCCTGGATAAGGCCTCTGACCACTCCTTTCACCCTCCCCGTCCTCTACGCTACCCATCTCCACCTCTCACTCCCATTGCTCTCCGGTGCTTCCACCGCCGCGCCGATCTCTTCGCTCGACCACCCATTTTGTTATCCAACCCGCATAAACAATAGATCAGGGCGCTCTCCACCGGCCTACGGTATTTTTTTTGGCTTCCAACTCAATCGAATGTGAACTTTCAACTCGGTTATGGATTTAGTTCTTATTGGTCATCGTCCGTCTGCAGGTAAATGGCTTGCCCATTTTGCCGAGCTCCAGGTGGCCCTTGTTCTGCCGTTGATTCCGGTGCGTCTGTATTTACTATGGTGCTGGATCGTCGATGTTCAAGACGTGTTGTAAGATTCTATGTCTTGTTTATCTGACCGTGGCATATTCGAATGCCTTTGTTTATATGATTATGATGTTTGCTTCCATTCTTGTTGTAGTATGTTCCGTGCAGTGTTAGATCACATCTTGCTCGTTACATTGAGGAGTGCAGAGCTTTAGCTATTCAGAGAGGTGACATAGATATTGATCTTGCTCTTCACAACAGCGAGGGTACCTTATACCATGTTTTGTTTAGACATGGTAGGATGAGCAGTAAATTCCATGGTCCTTCGTGAGAGGAACTTGTGAATGATTATGGTCTCCGCCATCGTGACATGATGACTATTATGCTTGAGCACTATGGAACTTATATTAGTGTCGAATTTCATCGGGATGGTGTGTTGTTTCCTTTACTCCGTGTTGGTAAGTTATTTGTTTGACTACTTTTTAGTATTGTTTCAGCATATACGTTAGGCTGTTCTGCTCAGTTTGTGAAATCATTTTTTTGTAGCTCTTGAGGATCTGAGTGAAACTCAGAGGGAACTTGTTGACAGCAGTTTTTACAGTCGTGGTGTCACTCTGAATTATCATCAAATGTATGTCATGTCACGGCAGCTCTGTGATGACAACTACATACTGTGTACTCCTTTTGTTCATAGGATGGATCGCATGAATGTTATTTGTCAACATATGGTGAGCTTTGGTTTCGGGTATTGTTTATTTATTTGTTCTTTGTTGTGTCCTAATGTTTAAAATTTGTAAGCTGAATATCATATAACTTGCTAGTTTTTGTCAGGTTATTCCTACCATGGTTATGAGGAGTGTGAAGGAATTTGTGTCAATTCCTAGGACTGGTTCTTTAACTCTTGAAATTACTTTGGATTCTGAAGATGATGATATATTTGTGAGCATTCCTTGTTCCTACTTCATTGGCTTGGGTGACACAATGGTGTTGAAGAAGGAAGGTTTCGGTAATTTTCTGCTGGCATCATCTATTGAAGTCAACAATTTGGTGCTCATAACCTTCAAATAGTGTGAACATGAGCTAGCTGTTGTTTTTAGCCATCTGCCATAGTGATTGTATTGTCTCGCCATACTATCCCCCTTTTTATTTTCCCGCCCTACTATCCCGCCATTTTATCTCTGTCGCCACTGTTTTTCGCGCCATTCTCTCCCGCCACTTTCTTTCCCCCCATTCTCTCCTGCCTTTATCTTTCCCGCCTTTCTTTCCCGCCATTCTCTCCCGTCATTATGTTTGCCGCTTTCTCTCCTGCCAATTTCTTTCCCGCCTTTCCCTCCCGCCATCTTCTCTTGTGAACCTATATAACCACATCCACAGTAAGGAGGGTCAGCAGGCCCTTCCTTTCCCTTTTGCTCCGCCATCCTTCCGCTCCTGCCATCCTTTCATGGAGATGTCTCATCCTCCTCATCCTCACTATCCTTTTGATCGTAGTTTTCACTCTGGTATGTCCGATCGTCTTCTTCGTCTAGCTGCCAATTTCAAGACGAATGATAGAGTAGTTCCATGGGAGGAAATCATTAGTAGTGACTTCATAATAGCTAGGAGTGGGTGGCCTCCCCGGACTTTTGAGGAGATACGGAAAGAACTTCTCAGGTTACACACCAGATAGCAAAAGCAACTACACAAGGGTGAAGCTTACCTCAGGATTGCTGTGAATAATTCAGGTTTATGGTCAGCAAAAAGTGAGGATGAAGACAACCTCTTCATGCCGAGCACCAAGGTGAAGAGTTCTGCATCGACGAAGGGCAAGAGTTCTGCATCGACGAAGGGAAAGAGTTCTGCATCGACGAAGGGGAAGAGTTCTGCATCGATAGAGGATGAAGACGACATCTTCATGCCGAGTACCAAGGTGAAGACGACCACATCATCGAAGGACAAGAGTTCTGCATCGACAAAGGGCAAGAGATCTGCATCGACAGAGGATGATGATGATGCATTCCTATAGTACGTTTTTCATGTAGTACTGTTTTCTGTAGTGGTGTTTTCTGTAGTGTTGTTTAATTAAGTTGTAACGTTTAATTCAGTTGTACTATTTAATTCAGTTGTAACGTTTAATTCAGTCGTAACATTTAATTCAGCTGTACTGTCTAATTCATTTGGATGCATTTAGTTTGCAGTACTAGTGTTGTCTCTCTAAACCAAATAAGTCTCAACCATGAATATGTCACATACATGAATATGTCCGATACATAGAGGCTACATATGTCTCATACATAAATAGATAGTCATGTCTGATACGTAGATAACCATATCACTGCTGGGGACGGCGATGAATCTTGGGCTTCCTCGGACGTGGACCAAAAGGCGATAAGCGCTGAGGCGGTGGATGAGTTTCACGATGACCACGACCATAGACCACCTCGTCCGTCGGTGTCTGTGTCTCCTGCATCGATGATGGTGGTGGAGTGGCAAGAACTGTCTCTGAGATACCGTAGGTGCATGCACCATGGTCATCGTCCTCACCGTCGCCAGGTATGTACGAACCAGGACTAGTAAACACAGGTGACTAAACTGAAGTCATGAACGGTTGCGACTGGCTGCCGCCTGCTGTAAAGTAAAACATGTAAAGAATGACTTACGAGGCTACAAATTTTTAAAATAATGTACAAAGTTAAGTTACCTAGGTCCATCTGCTGAAGCCAAGAAGAGTCCCTGGGTTGTGAAGGAGGTGGCTGCTGGTAGAAATAGCCCCCGGGTTGTGAAGGAGGTGTCTGCTGCCAGGAGGAGCCCCCAGGTTGTGAAGGAGGTGTATGCTGCCAGGAGGAGCCCCCGGGTTGTGAAGGAGGTGCCTGCTGCCAGGAAGAGATACCTGGCTGCGAAGGAGGTGCCTGCTGCCAGGAGGAGCTCCCTGGTTGTGAAGGTCGAGGTTCCGAACGCTACAGAGAGGGGCGTGGCAGACGATGTGCTCCACAAGTGTTAACAACATCCGAAGATCGTCTACATGTAACAGTTGCAACGATCCCGTGTATCTTTGCTTGAAGACTCTTCAACCTTGTTACTACATCTCGCTGTGGGATATTTTCTCCTCTCTCAAAGCGGTAACCTCCTCTAGCGCCTGAGTTGACAATTCACCCTGTACACAGAAAGTTAACCAATTGTACATGTTCAGGTTAAGGGAAAACATAGCATGTGAGAAAAACTGAGGACATACCGCGCGGTGTCTGGTTCCCACAACTGAGGCAGTTGGGAACAGATCGTTGGCGAGAGGAACTAGAATATGATCCGGAGCAGATGATGGAACCAAGTAGATCCTTGTGCTCTGCCTGTAATGCTACAGATACAACTCGAACTTGTCCCAGTCGAAGGCATGAACTTCATCCTAGACATTTGTTGGCGCAGTAGTCCATTCGTCGAGGTAAGGCCTGATGTTGCGAAACCAAGATTGCTAGGACTTGTTTCCTCCTATGCGACTATACCTGTGATTGAAATGGACGTTACATGATTAGCTATAGGCCGAATGCAGAGATGAGAACTAAAGTGGTATTACTTACTTGTGCACGTGATCTGGTAAGTGTGAAATAACATGAATGTCAGGCTCTTGGCATAGACCGAACTATCTCATCACCCTATTAATAGCCATCTCCTCAACCGTCACGTCGAACACCAACTTGGCCTTGGTCATCCAATAATGCCGATCTCTAGTGCACAATCCAGAAATCCCACCTGGGTACCTATCTTAAATAGCCTTATGGGTGTATGGCTCCCATATAACTTGATCCTCGTGCAAACTATCAAACTGCACCGTGAAGGAGGGGTAGCAGCCCCTCACCTGGCTAGGTGCAAACTGTCTATGTGCATGACAACAAACATTAGTACATAATATTGAATAGCGAGAAATAAACATTAGTAATTATGAAAATACCTCTCTTCGTGCCCAAATAGCTCCCATAGTAGGCAAGTCGCCGATAGTAGGCACGTAATGTCCAGCCATGTCCTCATTACCAAAGGTTTGTCAACGCTGACGTAGGGTCGACCAATAGGGAATCTCTCATATGACCAAAGCTGCAATAATAGTGGACATCCGACAAGACCAGATTTACTAGACTTCAACTGGCAAGCTTTGCACAGGCCTCTATACGTAGCCGCTAACACAGCAGAATCGAAACTCCTCTGCACAATGTTCTCCAGGCAACGTGCGTTAGTTATCTCTCGTGCAACACCGATGAGTCATGCATCGATAGTGGTCACGTGGTTCTCCGTGAACATCGTCTTGCCGAACAACCACATAATATATGCCTCTAGGGACCGGTCAATCTGTGCCTCTGATAACTAAATAGTGGGATATCCTAAGGTGACAATCTAAAACTAACTCAACCACCTGAAAAGAGGCCCGTGACGATCGTTGTCTAGCGCCGTCGTAGTTGGCACCGCAGCCAGAAAACGGGCATGCATAGATGCTAGCCAACCATTTTCTACCTCTAAAGGTCCTATGGCAGCACCGACCAGAGGTAATCCCTACAAGTAAGACTCTGTAAAGTAGGCACCATCTCTCCCTAGGGAAAGTGAAACGTATGTGTCTCTGGTCTCCATCTATCCACTAAGTAGGTAAGGAGTGACCTGTCGTAAGAGAAATGTGATACTTGCCTCTTGTGCAACTACATTGGTTCCCCTGCATCATCCAAGTCCGGGTGATCAACCCCCTCATCCAATGTACCCTCAACTAGTCATGCCAAGGGTAGAAGTCCAGCCCAACTTAACCCATAGATTAATACAATGTAGCATACAATTAGCGCCTATCAAAACGATGTCAAACATAGTAACTGATTATACCGACACATACCTATCAACCCATGAAGGGTGTATCATCCAGTTAGACTTTGGGGTGCGAGTGATCAATATGTCTAAGTTCGTGCCCGATTCCGTAGGTGCGCCTCGGTGCCCTCTATCGATATTACCATTAAGCAACGGCTATGAAGCCATATCCGCAATTAGAACATAGCCCAGACATATTAAAGAATAAAACATGGTCCATAATATTATAGGTTAAAACATAGTCCAAACTTAATACAAAATAAAACTTAGGTGTTTGCATATTACAAATAAAAACATAGTCTCACATATTACAAATAAAAACATAGTCTCACATATTACACATTAAAACATAGTGCACACACAAATAAAAACATAGTCTCACATATTAAAAATTAAAACATTGTCCCACACATTATGTAGCAACCGAGTTGTTCATTCCTCGTCCGCCCCTTCGGCCTCGACTGCCACGTCCACCACGACTGGTAGGACCTCCTCTAGCAACTGTTGTTGCAGTCGTCGATGTGGAAGCACTCGTCAAAGTGGAAGCACCGTCTTTCTTCAGATCGGGGCAATATTTCATCTATGCCCATATGCCGCGTAGAGCAAACATTGTCTGATTGCTCCGCCAGCTTTAGATTGGTCCATATAGTTTTGGATGCGCTTTACCTTACGCTAGCCCCTGCTAGTTCGCCGAAGTCCAGGATCCGGGATGTATACTCTTTCACCATCGTTAACCTTGTTGAAATTGCCGACGACTCTAAACCCTGTCATCTCACCTGTCAAGACATTTAGTACTGCCTCTTTTCAATAGTACGGAGCCACGAAGGAGATAGTGTCCAACTGAATCTGGCCACAGGCAGCCAACACATCTGAGCAAGGCAGGTGCAATAACTGCGGTTTGTTGCATGTACACTCACAAGTTGGATAAAATTCATTTCCAATTTTAACCTCATGCGTCTTCACCTCATTTGCAGAACCAAAACCATGAGTAGGAAGCTGAATCTCGTACCTCCTTTCCTGATTACCTATGAGTGTGACAGTGTGCTTTTTTGCTTTCTTTATCTTCTCAGCCATGTACTCCATGACATGGCTACAATAAGGAGTGTTCTGATTATCTGCAATATGCTTCTTTGCTAACTCGTGCCTTTCTCTGAAATATCTCAAAGTGCCATGGAATACACCCTCCACAATAGCTGTCAGTGGCAATGCTCTATTCCCTCTGAGTACAAAGTTATAGATCTCTGCAAGATTGGTTGTCATGTGGTCATACCTAGCTCCATGGGTGTCATGCAGCAAAGAACAATTCATTGGAGGCTCTTTCTCTATCCACTCAGAAAAATTCTTTATTGCCCTGCCCTTCTTTCTCTTCGTATTAGGAGGGTCAATTGCTGGCAAGTCACAAAGACCAACTGGCTCCTCAAGCTCCGCAATGAGTGCTGTTAATTTAACCTGGTCTTTTTCCATTTTCTTCCTAGCAACGACCCGCTTCTTAGTGAACTCATATACTTTTGACCAAATAAATTCGTATTTGCGCCGCTGGTTCTGCTTGCATAACTTTTTAAACAAGTTCATCAACCGTTTGTTCTTGAACTTAGAGAAATTTTTTGCACCCAGATGGCGCATGCACCATCGGCTTTGCAAGTCCTTCCAAGGTGTTGGCTCGTTAGCAGTTGGATTACTCAATGTCTTCACGGCCTTCAATATACGAGGATGTCTGTCATGAATGAGACACACATTTGTTCGGTCCTTCACGATCGCAATTTTAACTTGCCGGAAGAACCATACCCATCTCAAAAAGTTCTCACCCTCCACAAATGCCATGGCAAGTGGGATGATTTGCTTGTTCCCGTCCACACCAATAGCAGTCAGGATTTGCCCTTTGTACTGACCAGTCAAGAATGTACCATCCACAAACATCATAGGAGGACAATGCCGGAAAGCTTTGATGCACATACCGAAAGATAAGAATACTCGTTTCAACACCTTGTAATCTGGTATACTATCCAGCCTCGTGTGTTGTATGTTAACATAAGTGTCGGGATTCCTCTCCTTCAGTATGTCAAGGAGACAGACAACATTATCATATGAGTCGAAGAACGTCCCAAACCTTTCCTCCATAGACTTCTGCTTAGCCCTCCAAGCCTTCCCATATGGAATGTCATAATTCCATCTGACCTTCACTGCTCTCTGGATATGTTTTGCTTCCATATGTTTCTTCTTCACTATCTCAGTATACATGAGTTGTGCTATGAGAGTTGAAGTAAGGTTTGGATGACGAACCAACATGTTTTTGCTCACCAATTATGCGGGACAACATTTGTGACAACCCAGTGGATGTTATACTTTGGCATGTGTCCGTGCACCTTCGCAGGACAACCTGATTCAACACACTTCATGGTATATTTTGTTGGACTAGATATTTGTGTCCGGAAAACCCTCTTCATAGACATAGCCCACTTTATCACCGCATACTTCATTTTTTCTTTGTGTCAAACATAGCCCCGATCTGGACTTGGTTCAGATTATATTGCCATGGAGTCTCATGGCCATCGTTGATAGTAATGCCGACGGATATGTCTTGCTCCCATGCAGCAGGAATAGGTACCTCCTCCTCATCCTAGGAATTTTCAGAATCTAGATCCTCTGCAATCCCATCCTCGTCCTCTTCCTCCATCACCCTCTGCATTTCATCGCCTTCCTCATCCCCATCGGCAACACCAGAGACAGCTAATACTATAGACTGAATACTTTGCCCAGTAGAATGACCACTAACATTGTGTGGCACATAATCTGACTCTTTCTCGGCTTGGCTAGCATTCACATCCGGTGCCTGTGACCCAGATACATAAATCTCGTTAGCCAATTGACTACTCTGTCCTGGTTCATACCCCACGTTGGGTGGTACGATATTCTCCTCCTTCGCCACTGGTTGCGCTAGGGCATACAGATGGATTCTTTGGTCTGTGGAACGACTTAACAGGGACAACCAATGATGGCTCCTCTCTATCGGAATCTACTCCCACTTGACATTTTTACAGGATTTGGTCCACAATGCATGAATACTGATGGAACAAACTTCAGGATCCAGGCCAAAACTAGTAGTCAACCAGTGCTTCAACTGCCTAATGTCCAGTCTGTCCAGGTCTGACAGTGTCATCTCGCCTTTTTAAACTCGCTAAGATGAACCCCCAACTCATTATATCGAACATTACTAGGGCCGTAATACACAGTGAAATTTACGGATGCAGACATTTTCACCTGTCAGACATTGTCAGCTTCTCATTATTCGCAACAAACAAATCTACACGTAAATAAACATACAGTACAATATACCTACGTACACTAAAATGAACCTACACTAAAATAAACCTACACTAAAATAGCAAGCTTCCACTAAAAATGACTACACTAGCTAAACTAAATAAACCTACACTATTAACACATACATTAAAATCACTACACAAATAAAACTAACCTAAACTAATTTTACGTACATTAAAAAACTAACAAAAACTAACAGAAAAAATGTATACCTTCGACGCGTGCATGTGACCTTCTTCTTCCTCTCCACCTTCTTCTTCCTCACCACTCCACCTTCACACCATTCACACCTCCACCACCCCACCATGTCTCCTCCAAACGAACAACACACTAACCCACTGCGAAAAATGAGACTGTACGACGGGGGAGAGGGGCACAATCTATTGATTCAGTGGATTGAAATGGAAAATGGGTGGAGGATGAAGGAGATCAAGGGGGGGATTTTGGTGCAAGAAAACAAGAGAGAGAGAGAGAGAGGGGATGAGCGACCAGGCAGGAGGAGGAAGAAGGGAGCCGGCGTTGGGCCTTACCCAGGGGCTCTTTGGCCTCCTGGCGCCCGACGGGCCCTCTTTGGCTTGGCGTGGGCCGACGGCGGCCTCTTCGGCCCGCCTTAGGCCGATGGGCCCTCTTCGGCCTGGATAGAGCCGATCGGTTCCCGTTCGGCCGAGCAGAGGCCGACGGGGTGTTAGATTTGATTTTTTAAACTGGGCATACTTTATTCGAATTTGGTGCATTTTTTGTGCTAGTTTTGAAAAAAAATCGTTTTTCCGGCTCTGACGCGACGACGCTTGCGGGCGCCATCGGGCCTTCCCTAAGGGCGTCAGGTGTGCCCCTCCCCTACTACCCTCCACCTACCAAGGAAAACCCTAGGACTAGTCCGGGCAGCATCAGCGTCGCTGTCGCATTCCTTGTTGAAGGTGTTGCTCGGTACGGGACACCCTGGAATGCTAGGAGCAAGGTGGTACTTCTTTGGACGGTGCAACGATTGCCGGTATTCTCCGCTTCGTTGATCTGCCAGTGACGACATTTATTTCTCTTTCTTTCTTCTCTCCTTTTCTCATGTGGTTTTTTTTGTGCTATGGCCCCATCGTGTTGGATGTATCTGTTGGCTGCTTTATAAAGCTGGTGTAAGGCCTTTATTGTCAAACTGTACTAACATATGCTCACAAAATGTAATAACATGTGTTCCCAAAATTGTACCGTTATGTCCTTTCAAATGTACTAACTCGTGCTACTAAACTATACTAACTTGTGCCTCCCAAGTAACTAATATCTACGAGCAAAACATCTAACCCAAAACGAGAGAGGAAGCGCTCTCAATCTCGCCCCCATGCTCTCCTGCTAGCACGCACCGACGGCGCCCACTCCGGCCCTGTCAGCCACCCCATCGCTGGTCGCAGCCCAGCCGCCATGCTGCCACCGCCTCCCCCCTCACTGCCAGCGGGCTTCAAGCCGGTCGTCGTCCCTCTGCCATCCATGTCCTTTTCCCGGCCAGATCTAGATCAGGACCTCCTGCTTCCAACGCCGCCGCCGTTGCCAGACCTATCCTCCCAGGTTTGTGTCATGCCCATGGCGGTGCTAGTGATGCCTTCGTGCGAGTGCCCAGCTCCGCGATGAATCTCCCCATGTCCGCGGCTACTAGCAGCTGCCCAGCTCCGGCGTCGGTTGCTACGACACCGACGCTCCCCATGCCTGTGGTTGCTGGTGGCTGCCACACTCCGGTGACGTTGTCTGTTGCTGTCGACACTCTCGTCCCCATGGCGGCTCCGTCCCTCCTCCAACCGACTGCATCTCGGAAATCGCGTCTTTTGCCAGCAAGCTTTCTCCCCTCTGAGCCCGCGCCCATGGACCCTCCGGCACCGCCGCTTTCTGCCGCTACAATGGCTGCAGCTGCCCTTGCTTGCCGTAGGTTGGACTCGACCATAGGAGGGCGGAAGGTTCTTTCCCAAACGGACCTGGATCCCATTGCTTCGCCGCTTGCTGGACGCCCCTGCCTACCCGCCGACCAACCTCATGCACTCACTGCTCCTGCGCCGCCTGATGTTGCTGTAGGCGATCGGTCCATCCCGCCCGTGCTTCTAGATTGGGGGATTGGCATGGATGCTTTCATCGTGATGTGGCAGTTCTTGAGTCTGAGCTTGGGGGAAGGCACACCATCTCAAAGAGGCACTGCTCGCCGCCTCCTATAGCTTTCTGATGCCCTTCTATCAATCTACGGCGTTCCCCTCCGGCATGGTTGAGAGACAGGTGTTTTCGGTGCCTTTGTCGAGGTCACCATGCACGCTCTTGCAGGGATTCAATTAGATGCACATACCGTCTTTGTTTCGGACACATTGTCCACTTCTATCATGCTAAGAAGCCTGTCAACCCAGCTTCGCCGCTCCAATGTCATGCTCCACCTCCTGCATCCATGGGTGATGTCTCCACGGTAGATGTGTAGTTCCAATCTGTCTTGGCTCAGCAAGTCGGGGTGGTGAAGGAGATCGAGATGCTTCACACCGAGATTCGCGACTGCTTTGCGCGTGTAGGGAGTGTTTTCGGGAGGGCGAAAGCCACTCTTGCCAAACTAGAGGTGGTTCCGAATGTGTCTTTGCTTCCTGAGCTTTAAATTGGGGTTGTGTCTGATGTGTCCCTGCTACTTGGGATTCAGGTTGGTTCTGTCAATGAGGAAGCTAGCATGTATGGAGATTTCTCCCCTCATGCTAAATCCTGTCGGTTACCGCCGCCTGTCGTGTCGATTGCTTCTAGGAGTGAAGCCGTTGTCGAGGTCATGGCTCCAGTGCTGCAGATTATGCCTTAGTTGTAGAAGTTTTTTGGGGAGCCCACTTCACCTATTTTGACGATGCTTCCTGAGGAGATGGGGTTGCTTGGATGGGACTTGGCGATGCCGATTGTGACCTCATCGTCGTCATCGGAGCCGAGTCAGTCACTCGCCTTTGTGGACCATGGAGATTTGGCTGCTACTTTTGATCCCTCACGTGAGATTGTTGGCCAGGAGGCGTCTGTGGGTGTGAAGGTTGATGTGGTAGGTGCTTTGGCACCAAACTCTGAGGCATCGAAGCCCATGCGGTCTCCCATATTTGATCGTGACACTATCTTGGCACGTATTGACGAGGTGGTGTTCGCCAAAAAGCTTTGCCATTTGCTCGCCAGCTTGGATGCAGCTTCTCCCGGGTCTGCCAAGACGATGGCCTGCCTCCTAGCGGAGGAGGTTTCTACTGGCAAAATCAAGAAGGCGAAGAAGGCTCTCACGAGCATAGGCAAGAATAGTGGCATCATTGCTAAGGCTTCCGCAACTGCTTAATGGAGGATACTCAGTATCTTTGTCATCCATCTCTTATTGGCTCACACCTATGGATTTCGTGGCATCCGGTGTATTCAAACTTGGTTTCGTTGAGGGTTTCTTTGTGACATTGAACTGCGAGGGTTTGTGGTTGTTGCATGTTATGCATGTTTATTGCGTTGATCGTGGCGTCATGGTGTTTCCTTTTTAGCGAGTAGTCCGCATATGGTCGATATGTATTTGTTTTCGCCCGGTTTTCCATTAATTAACTAGGCAATTCTCTTATTCTTAATTAATCAATGAGGAAAACCTTTTGCCTCCGTTTCAAAAAAAGAAAAGTAACTAATATCTCATCCTCTTCTCCTCGGGCACACCTAGAGGGATGAATAGTGGCTAGTATATCGTTTCATTGGGGTGGGGGGACTTAGCAATGTTCGCTAAGCTTTTTCGTCAAATTAAAATATAAAAACATTCCTAAAAAATATTCTTCAATCTTGCAAAATTTCATCTTTTGAAAATCACGTTAAAAATATTCACAAATTCTTTATATAAATTCCAAATGTTCGTTAAGTACAATTGAAGTGTTCATGATATTTTCAGAAAAAAATCATAAATTTAAAAGGTTCTCTTGATTTTTTAGAAACGTTCACAATCTTGGAGACTATTAGCGATTTTCTAAAATGTTAACAATTTTTAAATATGTTCATGCATTAGACAGAAGGAAAAAAAGCAAACAATATAATAGAAAAGCCCGCAATTCCTGCACCCCAACATCAGGAGGTACCTAGACTTGTTTAGCTAAAGTCAATTTTGCATGACGAGTAGCTCCGACAAGACCTCGACGGAGCCTCCACTATGGTTGGCTTCCGTTTATATTGGCGTCCACGCGCCCTTGCGGTAGAGCATCTATAGCAGGATCCCTCATACTTTTCTTAAACATCTAGGCAGGCCGCCCGGTCACTCATCGGTCATAAAAATCAACCCAGTCGCCCACCTCAAACGGTCCTCAAACGCCCGGGCTAAACGGCATCCCTTAAACTGGCCCAAATATGGGGCAGATATGGGGAGTCCGGGCGCACCCACCACATCGGCCTGACGGCGTGGCCCCACGCGGAATTGCCCAGAAATTCGAAGGTCTGACGAGCGCCTCGATCATCACTGCGGTGTGAACGTCGCGTGGCGCTGCTCCGTCTCGCCGCCCGGGGCCATAGTCAGCTATGTAAGCTGGCCGGCGTCCCCTAGCCCTAGCACATCCACGTCCTCCCTCCCTCCGCCACCACCCGATCCCATACACCTTCTCTCCCCCACTCTCCTGCCTTAGTATGGTCCGCCAGAGGATCACCACCTACGCTCAGCTCATGCTGGAGCACCGTATGCAGATCGAGGCGGCGATCCAGGCTTGGTCTCCCACCCGCATCGCTGCGGGTCTCCCTGTGGATTCACCAAAAACGAAAGAGGAGGAGGTGTCGGAGGCCATGGAGGAGGACGACGCTTTGGGCTTGAACATGGAGGAGGTTCACACTGTTGGATTTCGGGCTCCGCAAAACCCAAAGAGGTTTGAGCTTAGGGCCGTGTGTGAAGATCCCCACTAGCTCCGGCCTCAAATTCACTAGCGATTGACTCTGCCCAGCAAACTCACACAATCGTGGGAAGACAACCAGCACGCAAGGATTTACCCAGGTTCGGGCCGCTGCGAAGCGTAAAACCCTACTCCTGCCGTTTGGTGGATTGCCTCATGAGGAGGTTTGTGGATGAACTAGTATAGTGGTGTGCAGCCTCGCGAGGGTGCTTGAGTTGTGTCGATCTGATACCCCTCTGCTGAATGGCCTACCCTCTATTTATAGTAGCCCAGGTCCTCTTCCCTTATCGCAATGGCGGGAAGGGATCCCACAACAGCCAAATTCGAAGGGGGACAAGGAGTACATCCTTAACCTGACTAAAGGTGGTCTTCGCCTGCAAAGTAGCCGGTGGTGATGCAGAGGTGGGCTCGGCAATGACATCCTTACCGCCGAGCCCGTTGACCTAGTCTTGTTGCACTGGAATGGAAACCTTTGGGGGTGCTTTGGGAACTTGCGTTCATCCTTGCCTCCTTTGCACCAAAAAGGAAAATGTCTTCTCTGCATGTGTTGATGCCCGCTTGGGTCATCTTGCGTCATCCTTGCCCTCTCGAGGCTGAGTGTTGTATAGAGATCTCCGCCCCTTGGGAGGCGACCTGGGGAGACCTCTTCCCTGCCAGGGTCTTGGCGGTGTCCTCCTCGCAAGGGCCTTGTCTTGAGTGAGGCCGTGCCGGGCCATACCTATCCGTCGAATTGGGCCGCGCCCTGGGCCGCAGGCTAGTAGGTCTGGGTACTCCCGTTCCCAGAACACTGACAACAGCCCCTGGGCCCAAGGAACGCTCGGGTTGGCTTCTGGCCGAAGCCACTAAAGACGGCCCTGCGGGCCCCAACCGCCTACAGGCCAGGCCTGACATGCGACACCTTCCGAGACACTGATGCCTCTAATGTCTACTACACAACCTTCTTCTTGTAGACTCGTGTTGGGCCTCCAAGCGTAGTGTTTTGTAGGACAGCGGCAATTTTCCCTCAAGTGGATGACCTAAGGTTTATCACTTCATGGGAGGTGTAGGATGAAGATGGTCTCTCTCAAACAACCCTGCAATCAAATAGCAAAGAGTCTCTTCTGTCCCCAACACACCCAATACAATGGTAAATTGTATAGGTGCACTAGTTCGGTGAAGAGATGGTGATACAAGTGCAATATGGATGGTAGATATAATTTTTTGCAATATGAAAATATAAAAACAGCAAGGTAACAAATAGTAAACAACGAGCAAAATGTTGTATAAATGCTTGGAAACAAGGCCTAGGGTCCATACTTTCACTAGTGCAATTTCTCTCAACAATATTGGCATAGTTGAATCATATGTAAATACCTCTCGTGCGACAAAGAGTTCACTCCAAAGTCACAAATAGCGAAGAACTAATGAAGAAATTATTGTAGGGTATTAAACCACCTCAAAGTTATCTTTTCCGATCAATCTTATGAGCTATCCCTATAAGTGTCACAAACAACCCTAGAGTTCGTACTAAAATAACACATTAAGATACACATCAACCAAAATCCTAATGTCACCTAGATACTCCATTGTCACCACAAGTACCCATGGGCTTGATTATACGATATGCATCATATAATTTAAGATTCATCATGTTCAATCCAACACAAAGAACTTGAAAGAGTGCCCCAAAGTTTGTATCGGAAAGTCAAGACAAAAACGTGTGCCAACCCCTATGCATAGATTTCCAAGGTCACGGAACCCACAAGTTGATCACCAAAACATAAATCAAGTAGATCAATAGAACATCCCATTATCACCACAGATATCCCATCGCAAGACATACATCAAGTGTTCTTAAATCCTTAAAGACTCAATCCGATAAGAAAACTTCAAAGGGAAAACTTAATTCATCACAACAATATAGAGAGGGGAAAACTCCATATGATTCAATCTATATCAACAAAGATCGCGGTACATCAAGATTGTGCCATCTCAAGAACGTGAGAGAGAGATCAAACACATAGCTACTGGTACATACCCTCAGCCCCGAGGGTGAACTACTCCCTCCTCGTCATGGAGAGCATCGGGATGACGAAGATGGCCTCCGGTGATGGTTTCCCCCTCCGACAGGGTGCCGGAACAGGCTCCCGATTGGTTTTTCGTGGCTTTGGAGGTTTGCGGTGGCAGAACTCCTGATCTAGGTTCTTCGTCATCACTGAGGCTTGTGGCTGCCTCATGGGTCTTCTGGCCCAACTCTGATGCTTTGTGGGTCTCTTCTGGTAAAAAAAATCACCGTAAATTTTCATTCTGTTTGGACTCCGTTTGATTTCATTTTCTGTAAAACTCAAAAACACAGAAAAAACAGGAACTGGCACCGGGCTCTAGGTTAATAGGTTAGTCCCAAAATAATATAAAGTTGTGGTAAAATGATTGTAAAACATCCAAGAATGATAATATAGCAGCATGAAACAAGCAAAAATTATAGATACGTTGAAGACGTATCAGCATCCCCAAGCTTAATTCCTGCTCGTCCTCGAGTAGGTAAATGATAAAAACAGGATTTTTGATGTGGAATGCTGCCTAACATATTCGTCCATGTAATATTCTTTATTGTGGCATGAATATTCATTCCGTAAGATTCAAAACAATAGTCTAATATTGACATAAAAATAGTAATACTTCGAGCACACCAACAAGGCAATCGTGTCCTTTCGAAATAACATGGCCTTAGAAAGTTATCCCTACAAAATCATATGGTCTGGCTATGCTCCATCTTCACTACACAAAGTATCTAAATCATGCACAACCCCGATGAACAAGTCAAGAAATTGTTTCACACTTTTGGTGTTCTCAAACCTTTTCAACTCTCACGCAATACATGAGCGTGAGCCAGGGATATAGCATTATAGGTGGAATAGAATATGAAGGAGGTGCAAGGGAAAAAAGAGAAGATAGTCTCACACCAACTAGGCATATCAACGGGCTATGAATATGCCCCTCAAAAGATATCAATGTGAGTGAGTAGGGATTTCCATGCAACAAATGCACTTAGAGCTATAAGTTTATGAAAGGTCAAAAAGAAAACTAAGTGGTCGTGAAAAATGAATATCCACTAGTTATATGAAAGTGACAAAATAGGAGACTCTCTATCATGAAGGTCATGGTGCTACTTTGAAGCAGAAGTGTGGAAAAAGGTAGTAAAAATTGTCCCTTCTCTCTTTCTCTCATTTTTCCCTTTTTTTATTTTGGTGGGCTTCTTTGGCCTCTTTTTTTTGTTTGAGGTTCGCTGGCCTCTTTTATTTTTTTGTAAAGTCCGAATGCTCATCCCAACTTGTGAGGGAGTCATAGCCTCCATCATCCTTTTCTATCATGGGACAATGCTCTATTAATGAAAAATCATCACACTTTTATTTACTTATAACTCAAAAGAAAAAGAAATTACAACTAGATTCCTATAACAAAATATGACTATATGCAATATGAAGTGATGTTGCAAGTCATAGAAAAACTACATGGTGGAAGTTGCATGGCAATATATCTCGAAATGGCTATGGAAATGCCATAATAGGTAGGTATGGTGGCTGTTTTGAGGAATATATGGTGGCTGTTATGAGGAATATATGGTGGCTTTTTTGAGGAAGGAGGGTTTGGTGTACCGGTGAAAGTTGCGTGGTACTAGAGAGGCTAGCAAAGGTGGAAGGGTGAGAGTGTGTATAATCCATGGACTCGACATTAGTCATAAAGAACTCACATAATTATTGCAAAAGTCTATTATTTATCAAACAAAGCATTAGACACATGCTCCTAGGGGAGAGGTTGGTAGGATTTAACCATCGCGCGCTCCCGACCCTCACACAAAGGTTGACAATCATTAAACAAATCATGCTCCGACTTCGTTACATAACGGTTCACCATACGTGCATGCTACGGGAATCACAAGCTTTAACACAAGTATCTCTTACAATTCACAACTACTCACTAGCATGACTCTCATATTACCATCTCTATTATCTCAAAACTACATGCAAGGAATCAAACTTCTCATAGTTTTAAATGCACTTAATATGAATTTTATTTCATCCCTCTTGGATGCCCATTATATTAGGACTAAATTCATAACCTAAACAAATTACCATGCTGTTTTAAGAAACTCTCAAAATAATATAAGTGAGGAACGAGATTTCAATAATTTCTATAAAATATAACACCACCATGATCTATAAAGATATAAGTGAAGCACTAGAGCAACATTGCCTAGCTCAAAAGATATAAGTGAAGATCAATGAGTAGTCAAATAATTAAGTAGCTATGTGAAGACTCTCTCACCCTCAATAAATATTTTCAGATCTTAAATACTTTATTCCAACAACAAGCAAAAGAAAAATAGCACTCCAAGAATAGCACGCATCATGTGAACGAATAAAAATTTAGGCTCAACATAGGCTAACCGATAATTGTTGATGAAGAGAGGTGGGATGCATAGCATACCCAAGCTTAGATGCTTTAGAGTTCTTTAAAGATTTACTTGGTGTTCCTTGGGCATCCCCAAGCTTGAGATATTGTATCTTGTTCAATCCTCTCATACCACGGTTTCACCTACTCCCAAAAACTTCATCCACACAAAACTCAAAAAGAACTCGTGAGATAGGTTAGTACACATAAGAATAAATGAACACTTCATATACTTCCAAGACAGGTTGCACATTTTGTTTTCAAATATTAGGTACTGTATATTATCATTTACACAATTTATATCTAACAATAAAGGCTATGGAAACTATAGGATAAGTAGATAACAAAACTATGGCAGCAATCTGCCGAAACAGAATAGTCTGTAGTGTAGAAATTTATGAAAAAAGTGTACTTATCTAACTCAAAAAATTATTAAAAAAAATAAATGCTATAAAAATTATATTACAATACTGTGTAAAAATTTCATAAACTTTCCGCATTCCAGTAAAATATGAAAATTCAAACACTATAGCGAAAGTTTCTGTTTTTTACACAGCACACATCAAAACATGCAATGCAAGCATCCTAAGGAAATTGTTGGAACTTTTTATTGAAAATCAATATTATAAATAACACCTAAAATAATGTAAAAAAATATAATGACGATCCAAGCAAAGCACATATTGTGTGACGAATAAAAATATAGCTCCAAGTAAGATATACGGATAGTGTTGAAGACGAAAGAGGGGAGGCCTTCCGGGGCATCCCCAAGCTTAGGCACTTGATTATTCCTTGTATATTACCTTGGGTGTGCCTTGGGAATCCCCAAGCTTAGGTTATTGTCACTTATTATTCTTCTCATATCGGTGTCTCACCCAAAACTTGAAAACTTCAATCACACAAAATTTAACGGAACTTCGTGAGATGGGTTAGTGTAGTAAATATAGATCATTCACTTAGGTACTGTCAAGATAAGATTCATAATTGCACCCACATGATAACTACTGTATTACATCATTATCACAATTTATATTACTTAATATAAGCTATAGGAACACTTGAAACAAGCAAACTATGCATGCAAAACAGAATCTGTCAAAAACAGAACAATCTGTAAAGATCTGAATTATCACCGTACTTGCCTAAAACTAAAAATTATGAAACATTAGGTAATATCAAGGAATTTGTATATAATTTTTTTGTAGAAATTTCATAATTTTTCGACACTCAAGTAAAATCATATAATTCATATACTGGGCGCAAGACTTTCTGTTTTTGCACAGAATCAAACAAGCAAGTATCCACACTATCCCAAAGGCTTTACTTGGCACTTTATTGAAATAAAAGGCACAAAACATGATTAATACAGTAGCTTAATCATGTGAAAACATGAAAATAGAAATTAAAAGTGTTGGATTCTCTCCCAACAAGCGCTTTTCTTTAATGCCTTTTAGCTAGGCATAATGATTTCAATGATGCTCGTATAGGAATAATAGTTGAAACATGCAAAAGAGCATCATGAATCTTATGACAAGCAAATTTAAGTCTAACCCACTTCCTATGCATAGGGATTTTGTGAGA
The DNA here is from genome assembly GCA_022496015.1 of Hordeum marinum. Classification (NCBI taxonomy): domain Eukaryota; kingdom Viridiplantae; phylum Streptophyta; class Magnoliopsida; order Poales; family Poaceae; genus Hordeum; species Hordeum marinum. The sequence continues at coordinate 416,632,140 of CM039674.1, read as the reverse complement.
AAACAATTTATGGGAGCAAGAATCATCTAGCATAGGAAGGGAAAACAAGCATATCTTCAAGAATTTGAACACATAGAGAGGAAACTTGATATTATTGCAATTCCTATAAGCATATGTTCCTCCCTCATAATAATTTTCATTAGCATCATGAAGGAATTCCACAATATAACATGCACATTAAGCATTCTTTTCATGATCTACAAGCATAGAAATTTTACTACTCTCCTCATAAGCATATTTCTTCTCATGACTAATAGTGGGAGTATCATAAAAGACTTGAATACTACAAATTGGTTCCACACTAAAAGAGTAATATTTAGTAAAAGGATATTCATAATTATGACAAGTATCATAATAGTAATCATCACTCTTTTTAATTGCATAAGTATCATCACAATAATCATCATAAGTAGGAGGCATGCAATCATTATAACAAATTTGATCATTCAAAGTAGGGGGAATAAAAAGATCATCTTGTTTGAAATGTGCCCTAGAGGCAATAAATAAAGTGTTTATTATTGTATTTCCTTGTTCATGATAATCGTTTATTATCCATGCTATAATTGTATTAATTAGAAACATGGATACATGTGTGGATACATAGACAAACACAATGTCCCTAGTATGCCTCTAGTGAACTAGCTCATTGATCGAAAGATGGTTAAGGTTTTCTAGCCATGGACATGAGATGTCATTTGATAACGTGATCACATCATTAGAAGAATGATGTGATGGACAAGACCCAAACTACAAACGTAGCTTATGATCGTGTCAGTTTATTGCTACTGTTTTCTGCATGCCAAGTATATGTTCCTATGACCATGAGATCATGCAACTCACAGATATTGGAGGAGTGCCTTGTGTGTATCAAACGTCGCAACGTAACTGGGTGACTATAAAGGTGCTCTACAGGTGTCTCCGAGGGTGTCTGTTGAGTTGGCATGGATCAAGACTGGGATTTGTTACTCCGTGTGACGGAGAGGTATCTCAGGGCCCACTCGATAATACAACATCACAATAAACCTTGCAAGCAATGTGACTAAGTGTTAGTTGCGAGATCTTGTATTACAGAACGAGTAAAGAGACTTGCCCGTAACGAGGTTGAACTAGGTATGGAGATACCAATGATCGAATCTCGGGCAAGTAACATACCGAAGAGCAAAGGGAACATCATACGGGATTAACTGAATCCTTGACATAGAGGTTCGACCAATAAAGCTCTTCGTAGAATATGTAGGAACCAATGTGGACATCCAGATCCCTCCATTGGTTATTGACCATAGAGGTGTCTCGGTCATGTCTACATAGTTCTCGAACCCGTAGGGTCTACACACTTAAGGTTTGGTGACGTTTCGATAGTATAGAGTTATGTATGGTGGTGATCGAAGGTTGTTAGGAGTCCTGGATGAGATCCCAAATGTCACGAGGAGCTCCGGAATGGTCCGAAGGTAAAGATTCATATATAGGAAGTCCTGTTTTGGTCGCCGGAAAAGTTCTGGGCTTATCAGTAGTGTACCGGGAGTTTCGGTAGTGTATCGGGAGACCTCCGGGAGGGGTATTTCGACCGAAGAGGCTTCATGGGCTGTGGGAAAGTAATAAACATCCCTTAGTGGGCTGGTGGAACAACCACAATAGGCCCATGTGGCTGGAAGAAAGAAACCCAAAGGAAAAACGTGGAAAAAAGGCAAAAAGGAGGAATCCTAGTCCTACTAGGAGTGGAGGAGGAGAGTCCTCCTCCACCTCCCACTTGGGCCGAAGCCTCCAAGGCTTGGAGGCAAGGCTGCCTCTCCTCCTCCCTCCCTCCTATATATACTAGTGGATTTCTAGGGTTTTGCACTAGTTTTTTCAGCCACGTGCAACCCTTATCTCTAGTGCATAGTTTCTCCTCTAGATTGGATTTCTGAAGTGCTTAGGCGAAGCCCTGCCGGAATTGTTCCACCACCATCGCTGGAGCGCCGTCAGGCTACCGGAGAACTCTTATTCCTATCCACTCCATCTTGCTGGATCAAGACGGTGGAGATCGTCATCAAGCTGTACGTGTGTTGAACGCGGAGGTGCCGTCCGTTCGGTACTAGATCGGAAGGATCATGATCAAGTTCGTGGGACGGATCGTGATCAAGTTCGTGAGACGGATCGTGATCGGATCGCGGGACGGATCGTGATTGGATCGCGGGACGGATCGTGATTGGATCGCGGGACGCACGGCGATTTGGATCGCGAAGATGTTTGACTACACCAACTACGTTTCTTAACGCTTCCCGCTTAGCAATCTACAAGGGTATGTAGATCCACTCTCCCTCTCGTAGATGCTCATCACCATGGATAGATCTGCATGTGCATAGGATTTTTTTTCCCATGCAACGTTCCCCAACAGTGGCATCATGAGATAGGTCTATGTGTAGATGAGATCTCAGTAGAACACAAAAGGTTTGTGGGCGTTGATGCTTAGATTGCTTCCTCCCTTGGTCGGATTTTGGTTCAGCGGTATTGTGAGATGAAGCAGCCCGGACCAACATTACTCGTACGCTTATGAGAGACCGGTTCCCTCGACACAACTTGTTGCCTAGATGGCTTGCGGGTGGCAGTTTCTCTCACTTTAGTTGGATCGGATTCGACAAAGGCGGTCCTTGTGAAGGTTGAAAAGCAAATTATGTATCACCGTTTTGGTTTATGCGTAGGTGAGAATCATTCTGCTAGAAACCCGTAGCAGCCACGTAAAACATGCAACAACAATTAGAGGACGTCTAACTTGTTTTTGCAGGGTATGTTGTGATGTGATATGGCCAATTACATGATGTGATATATGTGATGTATGAGATGATCATGTGATGTATAAAATTTCATGACTTGCATGTCGATGAGTATGGCAACCGGCAGGAGCCATAGGGTTGTCTTTAATTATTGTATGACCTGCGTGTCAATCATTAAGCGCTATGTAATGCTTTACTTTATCACTAAACGATAGCAATAGTAGTAGAAGCATGTTGGGCGCGACAACCCCATTGGCGACACGTTGATGGAGATCAAGATGATGGAGATCATGGTGTTTTGCCGGTGACGATGGAGATCATGCCGGTGCTTTCAAGATGGAGATCTAAAGCACAAGTTCATGGCCATATCATGTCACTTATGAATTGCATGTGATGTTAATACTTTTATGCACCTTGTTTTGCTTAGTACGACAGTAGCATTATAAGGTTATCCCTCACTTAAATTTCAAGATAAAATTGTGTTCTCCCCGAGTGTGCACCGTTGCGAAAGTTCGTCGTGTTGAGACACCACGTGATGATTGGGTGTGATAGACTCTACGTTCACATACAATGGGTGCAAGCCAGTGTTGCACACACAGAACACTCGAGTTAAACTTGACGAGCCTAGCATGTACAAACATGGCCTCGGAACACAAGAGACCGAAAGGTCAAACATGAGTCATATAGTAGATATGATCAACATAATGATGTTCACCATTGAAGCCACCTTAACTCACATGATGATCGGACTTGAGTTGGTGGATTTGGATCATGTGACACTCAGATGACCCGAGGGATGTCAATTTGAGTGGGAGCTTTAGTAATTTGATTAACTAAACTCATTATCTTGAACAATAGTCTAAGTAAACTTTGCATATTTATGTTGTAGATCAATGGCTCACACAGTAGCACCCCTGAATTTTAATGCGTTCCTAGAGAAAGCTAAACTGAAAGATGATGGAAGTAACTTTGTTGACTGGGCCCGTAATCTGAGGATTATCCTCACGACTTCCCAGAAATCACATGTCCTTGATGCACCGCTTGGTGACCAACCAGAAGACATGACCTCCGAAGACGTTAAGAACGCTTGGGAGGCACATACTGGAGATTACTCAATAGTTCAGTGTGCAATATTGTATGGCTTAGAACCAGGACTTCAAAGACGTTTTGAACGTCATGGAGCATATGAGATGTTCCAGGAGTTGAAGTTTATCTTTCAGAAGAACACCTGCATCGAGGGGTATGAAACCTCCGATAAGTTCTATGCTTGCAAGATGGAGGAGAACGGGTCTATCAGTGAACATATACTCAGAATGTCTGGGTATTCAACTCGTCTAGCGGAGTTGGGAATTGCCCTTCCGCTAGAGGCGATCAGTGATAGACTTCTTCAATCACTGCCACCTAGTTACAAGAGCTTTGTGATGAACTATAACATGCACGGGATGAACAAGTCAGTCGCCGAGCTGTTTGTGATACTAAAAGTCGCTGAGTCTGAAATCCAGAAAGAACATCAAGTGTTGATGGTCAATAAAACCACTAGTTTCAAGAAAAATGGCAAAGTCAAGGGCAAGGGCAAGAAGGGTAAAACCAAGAAGGATGGCAAAGCAATTGCTACTCCTGTAAAGAAGCCCAAGCATGGACCCAAGCCAGAAACTGAGTGCTTTCATTGCAAGGGAACTGGTCATTGGAAGCAGAACTGCCCCAAGTACCTGGCTGACAAGAAGGCGGCCAATGACAAACAAGGTATATATGATATACATGTTATTGATGTGTACCTTACTAGCTCTCGTAGTAGTGCCTGGGTATTTGATACCGGTTCGGTTGCTCACATTTGCAACTCAAAGTAGGAACTACGGAATAAACGAAGGCTGGCAAAGGACGAAGTGACGGTGCGCGTGGGAAATGGTTCCAAGGTTGATGTGATCGCTGTCGGCATGCTCTCTCTTCGATTACCATCAGGATTAGTGATGAACCTGAATAATTGTTATTTAGTGCCTGCGTTAAGCATGCACATTATATCTGGATCTTGTTTATTGCGAGACGGTTACTCATTTAAATCAGAGAATAAAGGTTGTTCTATTTATATGAGTAATATCTTTTATGGTCATGCACCCAATGTTAGGGGTTTATTCATATTGAATCTTGATAGTGATGACACACATGTTCATAGCATTGATACCAAAAGATGTAGAGTTGATAATGATAGTACCACTTTCTTGTGGCACTGCCGTTTAGGTCATATTGGTGTAAAACGCATGAGGAAGCTCCATTCTGATGGACTTTTGGAGTCACTAGATTTTGAATCACTTGACACATGTGAACCATGCCTCATGGGCAAGATGACTAAAATGCCGTTCTCTGGAACAATGGAACGGGCAAGTGACTTATTGAAAATCATACATACTGATGTGTGCGGTCCGATGAATGTTACAACGCGTGGTGGATATCATTATTTTCTCACCTTCACTGATAACTTAAGTAGATATGGGTATATTTACTTAATGAAACACAAGTCTGAAATGTTTGAAAAGTTCAAGCAATTTCAGAGTGAAGTTGAGAATCATCATAACAAGAAGATTAAATTCCTGCGATCTAATCGAGGAGGTGAATATCTAAGTTATGAGTTTGGCAGTCACTTAAGACAGTGTGGAATTGTTTCACAGTTGACACCGCCCGGAACACCACAGCATAATGGTGTGTCCGAACGTCGTAATCGAACCTTATTAGATATGGTGCGTTCTATGATGTCTCTTGCTGATTTGCCACTATCTTTTTGGGGTTATGCATTAGAGACAGCTGCATTCACTTTAAATAGGGCACCATCAAAATCCGTTGAGACGACGCCATATGAACTGTGGTTTGGCAAGAAGCCAAAGTTGTCGTTTCTTAAAGTTTGGGGATGTGATGCTTATGTCAAAAAGCTTCAACCTGAAAAGCTGGAACCCAAAGCAGAGAAATGCGTCTTCACAGGATACCCGAAAGAGACAGTCGGGTATACCTTCTATCTCAGATCCAAAGGCAAAGTGTTTGTCGCTAAGAACGGAACATTTCTTGAGAAAGAGTTTCTCTTGAAAGAATTGAGTGGGAGGAAAATAGAGCTTGATGAGGTTATTGAACCTTTACTTCAACCAGAAAGTAGCGCAATGCAGAAAGATGTTTTTGTGGAACCTGCAACGGTAGAAGAGGAAGTTAATGATGATGATCATGAAGCTTCAGATCAAGCTGTTATTGAACCTCGTAGGTCGACAAGGCCGAGTACTACCCCTGAGTGGTACGACAACCTTGTCTTGGAGGTTATGTTGTTGGATAACAATGAACCTACGAGCTATGGAGGAGCAGTGATGGGCCCGGATTCCGAGAAATGGTTAGAGTCCATGAAATCCGAGATGGGATCCATGTATGAAATAAAAGTATGGACTTTGGAAGTACTACCTGAAGGGCGAAAGACCATTCAGAACAAATGGATCTTTAAGAAGAAGACAGACGCGGACGGTAATATCACCGTCTATAAAGCTCGACTTGTGGCAAAGGGTTTTTCACAAGTTCAAGGAGTTGACTATGATGAGACTTTCTCACCCGTAGCGATGCTTAAGTCTGTGAGAATCATGTTAGCAATAGCTGCTTATTTCGACTATGAAATTTGGCAGATGGATGTAAAAACAGCGTTCCTCAATGGTTTCCTTGAGGAAGAGTTGTATATGATGCAACCTGAAGGTTTTGTCGATCCAGAGAATGCTGACAAAGTTTGCAAACTCCAGCGATCCATTTATGGACTGCTGCAAGCATCTCGGAGTTGGAATAAGCGCTTTGATGAGGTTATCAAAGCATTTGAGTTTATACAAGTTTACGGAGAAGCTTGTATTTACAAGAAAGTGAGTGGGAGCTCTGTAGTGTTTCTAGTATTATATGTGGATGACATATTGGTGATTGGAAACAATACAGAAATGCTGAAAAGCGTGAAGGAATATTTGAACAAGAGTTTTTCAATGAAGGACCTAGGAGAAGCTACTTTCATATTAGGCATTAAGATCTATAGAGATAGATCGAGAAGCTTAATAGCACTTTCACAGAGCACATACCTTGATAAAGTTTTGAAGGAGTTCAAAATGGAACAATCCAAGAAGGGGTTCTTGCCTGTGTTACAAGGTGTGAAGTTGAGTAAGACTCAATGCCTAGTAACTGCAGAAGATAGAGAAAAGATGAGTGTCATCCCCTATGCTTCAGCCATAGGCTCTATCATGTATGCAATGCTGTGCACAAGACCCGATGTCAGCCTTGCCATAAGTATGGTCGGAAGGTTTCAAAGTGATCCTGGAATGGAGCACTGGCAAGCGGTCAAGAATATCCTTAAGTACCTGAAAAGGACTAAGGATATGTTTCTCATTTATGGAGGTGATGAAGAGCTCGTCGTAAAGGGTTACGTCGATGCAAGCTTTGACACTGATCCGAACGACTCTAAGTCGCAAACCGGATACATATTTATTCTTAACGGGGGAGAGGTAAGTTGGTGCAGTTCCAAGCAAAGCGTGGTAGCTGATTCTACGTGCGAAGGGGAATACATCGCCGCCTCGGAGGCGGCGAAGGAAGGTGTCTGGATGAAGCAGTTCATGACAGATCTTGGAGTAGTGCCCAGTGCACTGAATCCAATGAACCTGTTCTGTGACAACACTGGTGCCATTGCTCTGGCCAAGGAACCAAGGTTTCACAAGAGGACCAGACACATAAAGCGACGCTTCAACTCCATCCGCGATTATATCATGGAGAAAGACATAAATATTTGCAAAGTGCACACGGATCTGAATGTTGCAGACCCGTTAACTAAACCTCTTCCAAGGGCTAAACATGATCAACACCAGAACTGCATGGGTGTTCGATTCATTACAATGTAAATCACATAGTGATGTGAACTAGATTATTGACTCTAGTGCAAGTGGGAGACTGATGGAAATATGCCCTAGAGGCAATAAATAAAGTGTTTATTATTGTATTTCCTTGTTCATGATAATCGTTTATTATCCATGCTATAATTGTATTAATTGGAAACATGGATACATGTGTGGATACATAGACAAACACAATGTCCCTAGTATGCCTCTAGTGAACTAGCTCGTTGATCGAAAGATGGTTAAGGTTTCCTAGCCATGGACATGAGATGTCATTTGATAACAGGATCACATCATTAGAAGAATGATGTGATGGACAAGACCCAAACTACAAACGTAGCTTATGATCATGTCAGTTTATTGCTACTGTTTTCTGCATGTCAAGTATATGTTCCTATGACCATGAGATCATGCAACTCACAGATATCGGAGGAGTGCCTTGTGTGTATCAAACGTCGCAACGTAACTAGGTGACTATAAAGGTGCTCTACAGGTGTCTCTGAGGGTGTCTGTTGAGTTGGCATGGATCAAGACTGGGATTTGGTACTCCGTGTGACGGAGAGGTATCTCAGGGCCCACTCGGTAATACAACATCACAATAAGCCTTGCAAGCAATTTGACTAAGTGTTAGTTGTGAGATCTTGTATTACAGAATGAGTAAAGAGACTTTCCAGTAACGAGTTTGAACTAGGTATGGAGATACCGACGATCGAATCTCGGGCAAGTAACATACCGAAGAGCAAAGGGAACATCATACGGGATTAACTGAATCCTTGACGTAGAGGTTCGACCGATAAAGATCTTCGTAGAATATGTAGGAACCAATGTGGACATACAGGTCCCACCATTGTTTATTGACCGTAGAGGTGTCTCGGTCATGTCTACATAGTTCTCGAACCCGCTTGGTCTGCACACTTAAGGTTTGGTGACGTCTCGGTAGTATAGAGTTATGTATGGTGGTGACCGAAGGTTGTTCGGAGTCCCAGATGAGATCCCGAATGTCACGAGGAGCTCCAGAATGATCCGGAGGTAAACATATATAGGAAGTCCTGTTTTGGTCGCCGGAAAAGTTCCGGGCTTATCGGTAGTGTATCGGGAGTGCCGATAGTGTACCGGGAGACCTCCAGGAGGGGTATTTCGACCCAAGAGGCTTCATGGGATGTGGGAAAGTAATTGGAACAACCACAATAGGCTCATGTGGCTGTAAGAAAGAAACCCAAAGGAAAAAGGTGGAAAAAAGGCAAAAAGGAGGAATCCTAGTCCTACTAGGAGTGGAGGAGGAGAGTCCTCCTCCACCTCCCACTTCGGCCGAAGCCTCCAAGGCTTGGAGGCAAGGCTGCCTCTCCTCCTCCCTCCCTCCTATATATACTAGTGGATTTCTAGGTTTTTTCACTAGTTTTTCAGCCACGTGCAACCCTAATCTGTAGTGCATAGTTCCTCTAGATTGGATTTCTGAAGTGCTTAGGCGAAGCCCTGCCGGAATTGCTCCACCACCATCGTCGGAGCGCCGTTAGGCTGCCGCAAAACTCTTCTTCCTCTCCACTCCCTCTTGCTGGATCAAGACGGTGGAGATCGTCATCAAGCTGTACGTGTGCTGAACGTGGAGGTGTCGTCCGTTCGGTACTAGATTAGAAGGATCGTGATCAAGTTCGTGGGACGGATCGTGATCAAGTTCGTGGGACGGATCGTGATCGGATCGCGGGATGGATCATGATTGGATCGCGGGACAGGTCGTGATTGGATCGCGGGACGCACGGAGATTTGGATCGTGAAGACGTTTGACTACACCAACCGCATTTCTTAACGCTTTCCGCTTAGCGATCTACAAGGGTATGTAGATCCACTCTCCCTCTCGTAGATGCTCATCACCATGGATATATATGCATGTGCGTAGGAATTTTTTTGTTTCCCATGCAACATTCCCCAACACATCTTCATTAAGAATAGCATCCCCAAGCTTGGGACAAACATTAATTGCAGCAAATAAATTCTCAAACATTTCATTTTCATCAAACATAGCATCCCCAAGCTTGTGGCTTTGTATATCATAAACATAGTCACTCTCATCATTAATGGTATGAATAGCACCAATAGTATAGCAATTATTATCATCATCCTCCAAGTTGGTGCCATAAATATTTTCAACATTATAAGAAGTATCATCATCTTCCCAATCATAATTATCACAACAAGAAGTAGGCATAACAAAACCATCCTCAAGTGTATCATCTTCCACAACTATTTTTGATTCATTCTCATGAGGCCTATCAATAATGGGAGCAACATTATTTGGGAGATATACCTCTTTAACTTTACTTTTACTTCTTTTCTTCTTCTTCACCACTTTATGTGTGGCTTTATTTAATTCCTCCAAACTTCTTTTTGAAGAGGTTGGTTGAATAAAAAGCTCCTCCTTGTTACCTGATTCATCATAAGAACCAATAGGAGGATATTGGGAAACCTCTCCCCCTTTATTAGTATTCTCTTCATCTTCTAGTTGTTTCCTTGTCTTTAAGTAATTGGCAATATAAGGATTCTCAATGCAATTTACCATGCAATACATATAAATTTCCTTTAGATCAAAATCAAGAAATCTCTTAAGATTATATTCTCGGATACCCCTAGTTATACGTTTCATTTCTTCATATCCCAGAAGCAAACTAAGTTCATTATGATGCGCAAGGTAAATCAAGTTATCATAATTTTTGGACATGATTCGGTCATGAAACAATTTGCATTGGAGATTTAAATGACCACATTCATTGCAAAGTTCACAAGGACGGCGATAAATATTAAATCCTTCAGCACAAACATCTAGCCTCTCTTGCAACCATTTAGTTTCTAAACACTTATGCCTCTTACAAAATCTATCTTCCCTTTTAGGCATGTCTTGACAAACCATATGCACTCCATAAAAATTGACATGCTTATAAGAAATATTTTTATCGTGACTAGTGCAATCATCATTAGTACTATGGATATTCAAAGAATTCATACTGACAACATTGCAATCATGCCCATCACTCAAAGATTTACTGCCAAACATTTTAATAACTTCTTCTTCTTCTAACACTTGAGTACAATTTTCCTTTCCATCATTTTCACGAAAGACATTAAAAAGATGAAGCATATGAGACAACCTCAATTCCATTTTTTTGTAGTTTTATTTTATAAAACCAAACTAGTGAAAAGCAAGAAACTAAAAGAATTTATTGCAAGATCTAAAGATATACCTTCAAGCACTCACCTCCCCGGCAATGGCGCTAGAAAAGAGCTTGATGTCTACTACACAACATTATTCTTGTAGACTCGTGTTGGGACTCCAAGCACAGAGTTTTGTAGGACAACGACAATTTTCCCACAAGTGGATGACCTAAGGTTTATCAATCCATGTGAGGTGTAGGATGAAGATGGTGTCTCTCAAACAACCCTGCAATCAAATAGCAAAGAGTCTCTTGTGTCCCCAACACACCCAACACAATGGTAAATTGTATAGGTGCACTAGTTCGGCGAAGAGATGGTGATACAAGTGCAATATGGATGGTAGATATAGTTTTTTGTAATCTGAAAATATAAAAACAGCAAGGTAACAAATAGTAAACAACAAGCAAAACATTGTATAAATGCTCGGAAACAAGGCCTAGGGTCCATACTTTCACTAGTGCAATTTCTCTCAACAATAGTGGCATAGTTCAATCATATGTAAATACCTCTCGTGCGACAAAGAGTTTACTCCAAAGTCACAAATAGCGAGAACTAATGAAGAAATTATTGTAGGGTATGAAACCACCTCAAAGTTATCTTTTCCGATCAATCTTATGAGCTATCCCTATAAGTGTCACAAACAGCCCTAGAGTTCGTACTAAAATAACACCTTAAGATACACATCAACCAAAACCCGTATGTCACCTAGATACTCCATTGTCACCACAAGTACCCATGGGCTTGATTATACGATATGCATCACATAATTTCAGATTCATCATGTTCAATCCAACACAACGAACTTCAAAGAGTGCCCCAAAGTTTCTACCAAAAAGTCAAGACAAAAACGTGTGCCAACCCCTATGCATATATTCCCAAGGTCACGGAACCCACAAGTTGATCACCAAAGCATACATCAAGTAGATCAATGGAACATACCATTGTCACCATAGATATCCCAACGCAAGACATACATCAAGTGTTCTTAAATCCTTAAAGACTCAATCCGATAAGAAAACTTCAAAGGGAAAACTTAATTCATCACAACAAGATAGAGAGGGGAAAACTCCATATGATTCAATCTATATCAACAATGCTCGCGGTACATCAAGATCATGCCATCTCAAGAACACGAGATAGAGAGATCAAACACATAGCTACTGGTACATACCCTCAGCCCCGAAGGTGAACTACTCCCTCCTCGTCATGGAGAGCGTTGAGATGATGAACATGGCCTCCGGTGATGGTTTCTCCCTCCAGCAGGGTGCCGGAACAGGCTCTCGATTGGTTTTTCGTGGCTCTGGAGGTTTGCACCGGCGGAACTCCCGATCTAGGTTCTGCATTGGGTTTTTTGGTATTTATAGGAATTTCTGGCGGTGGAAATAAGTCAGGATGGGCCACGAGGGAGTCACAAGCCTGCAGGGCGCGGCTAGGGGGGGTGGCCGTGCCCCGGAGGCTTGTGACTGCCTCGTGGGTCTTCTAGCCCAACTCCGATGCTCCGTGGGTCTCTTCTGGTCCAAAAAAATCACCATAATTTTTATTCTGTTTGGACTCCGTTTGATATTCCTTTTCTGTAAAACTCAAAAACATGGAAAAAACAGGAACTGGCACTGGGTTCTAGGTTAATAGGTTAGTCCCAAAAATAATATAAAGTTGTGTTAAAATGATTCTAAAACATCCAAGAATGATAATATAGCAGCATGAAACAAGCAAAAATTATAGATACGTTGGAGACGTATCAGCCTCCACTTCTCCATGCTGCCTCAGCAACTGCCTAGGCTGTCAAATAGCCTGGCGCACGCCACCAAGCTGTCTTTGTTCCCCATTGACCCCGCCTTCTATTTCCCCCCTCCCGCGGCTTTCGCCTTCTCCGCTAAATCTGGCGCCCACCTCGACCTGGCCGCCTGCCATGGCCCCAAGAAGAGAGAGGGCAAGGGTCCGAAGACACCGGGGACTTCATCGGTGCCGGAGCCTGTGTTGGGCCGATCCTCGATGGTGAATCTCGAGGGGTTGGAGAAGGTTTTTCTGGTGGTCGCCGCCAGCGCCAATGAGTGGGGGGCGACCAAGATTCAGCTAGGCTCGCATCCTCTGAGCGAGTTGGAGGCCACCGTCACCCCCTTCACCTCCATGCCCTCCTCTCAGGCTTGCTTCCATCGTTCTCAGACTTCCTTTACGCCGTGCTCTCGCATTATCAGGTCCATGCTCTCAATCTTGAACCCGAATCCATCGTCCTCCTTTCCACCTTCACGTTTCTGTGTGAAGCCTTTGTCGGTGTCCCCCCTTCCGTAGCTCTGCTTATCCACTTATTCTCCTCTAGTTGAACCCTAAGGGACAATGCTCTGGATGTGTGTCCCTGAGAGCGGTGGATGTGTCGGCTGACGAGGCCCTCGATGCCCGACTCTCCCCAAATGCATAAGGATTCCGGAGGCAATGGGTGTATGTTGATGCTGCTGAGGTCGGCCCCCTGCTTCAACCCCCGTCGGTTCCTACAGTGCCAAATCCTAGGTGGGAGCATGAGGAGCTTGTCGACCCGTGGCTTGCCCAGGTCTTGGTCAGGCTGGCGGAACTGAAGAAGGCGGGCTTGAGAATGGCGATGCTGGTGCGGGAGTTCTCCCGCCGGTGAATTGCTCCTCTTCAGCATCATTCCTGCTCGATTTGGGCATTCGCTGGCCCTCACGACCCCATGAGGCTCCAGGTCCCTTATCTTTCTCCCAGTGTTTTGTGCGAACTACTTCGTCGCTTGGCCGGCAGGGAACCGCATGAGCTCCCTCGGGACATCCTCCCCTTGTACAACCACAAAGACGTGGAAGCCCTTGCCCGGAAGATGACGCTCTTCGACGAGTGAGGGTCTCTTCCTCCGAAGGGAGTGCGTCCCCAGGGCGATCCCCTCATGAGGGTCTCGTGTCCTGGGGGTCCTAAGGCCGTGGCTCCTCCCTTGGCTGAGGTTGGGCGTCCTACGTCTCCCATTCCCCAGGGTCTTGCTATGGCCTAGCCCGTGGATGGGGGTGACACCCCGTCGATGAAGGAGGCCGCCGCCTCCATTGCAAGGTGCCATGCGTCGATTGCCCACATGCCGTCCTCTAGCCCCCGCGCTTACCGGAAGAGGAAGGTGCCCAGGGGCATCCGCTCCCCAGCGCCATGGGTGTCGATGAAGAGGAAATGGGTCGCCGCAGATGAGTAAGCAGTTGCGCCCCTCGGCCTTTTCTTGCTCCACTCCTTCTGAATTTCTGTTCTGCAGGTTCCCCAATGATGAGGAGGGGGGTCATGCCACCGCCGCCACCTCCTGAGGCCATCGGGCCCATCGTGTCCCTCTCTTCTATGGGCTGCGGAACTCCGTGCGGAGGGGCGCCCATACCTGAGCTCCTGCTGTCCTCAGGAGGCCTAGAGCACGAGCTTCCTATGATCTTCTTCATGCGTGGCATCCAACTCGCTAGGGAGGGGCTACGCCCCCTACTGACGGCCTTCCCCGAGGACATGTCTTGTCATGCCCTTGGGCCCTCCTCGAGCGAAGACACAGGGCCTAGGGAGACGCGACCTCCACCTAGGGAGGAAAGGTGGGAGCCCTGCTACCTCTTGAGCTTGCGTTGGTTTTCCCTTGAAGAGGAAAGGGTGATGCAGCGAAGTAGATAAGTATTTTCCTCAGTTGTTTAGAACCAAGGTATCAATCCAGTAGGAGGAACAAGCAAGTCGCCAATAGATGCACCTACACAAACAATCAAACTCTTGCACCCAATGCTATAAAGGGGTTGTCAATCCATTCATGGTCATTTGCAAGGATTAGATCTGATAGAGATAGATGTAATAGATTGTAGAAACTAAAAAAGGTAACTAAATTGCAACAAGGTATTTTTGGTATTTTTGGTTTATAGATATGAAAAAATAATATAGAAAGTAGACCCGGGGGCCATAGCTTTCACTAGAGGCTTCTCTCTTGAAGGAAACTATCACGGTGGGTGAACAAATTACTGTCGAGCTATTGATAGAAAAGCAAATAATTATGAAGATATCCAAGTCAATGATTATGCATATAGGTATCACGTCCGTGTCAAGTAGACTAAAACGATTCTGCATCTTCTACTATTACTCCACACATCGACCGACTCCTGCCTGCATCTAGAGTATTAAGTTCATGAAGAACAGAGTAATGCATTAGGTAAGATGACATGATGTAGAGGGATAAACTCAAGCAATATGATGAAAATCCCATCTTGTTACCCTTGATGGCAACAATATAATACGTGCCTCGCTACCCCTACTTTGTCAATGGGTGATGACACCGCAAGATTGAACCCAAAACTAAGCACTTCTCCCATTGCAAGAATTACCAATCTAGTTGGCCAAACCAAACCAATAACTCAAAGAGACTAGAAAAGATATGAAATCATTCATAAAAGAATTCAGAAAAGACTCAAATAATATTCATGGATAATCCGGAAATAAACCCACAATTCTTCGGATCTTGACAAACACACCGCAAAAGAGTATTACATCGGATAGATCTCCATGAAGATCATGAAGAACATGGTATTGAAGCACAAAGAGAGAGAATAAGCCATCTAGATACTAGCTATGGACCCATAGGTCTATGGTGAACTATTCACACATCATCGGAGGGGCAATGGAGTTGATGTAGATGCCCTCCATGACCGGATCCCCCTCTAGCAGATTACCGGAAAAGGCTCCAAGATTGGATCTCTCGGGAACAAAGGCTTCTAGCGACGGAAAAGTATTTGCATGTCTCTTTTTGCTATTGGGGGAATATTTGGGCATTTATAGGACAAAGATTAGGGCTAGGAGACCTGCTAGGAGGTGGCAAGCCTGCGAGGCGCGGCCAGGGGGTGGCCTCGCCCCCTGGCTTGTGACCTCCTAGCAGCCTCCCTGCCATGCACTTCAAGCTTGGTAGATCTTTTTCGTTCCATAAAAAATCATCACAAAGATTTTATTCCGTTTGGACTCCGTTTAATATTCCATATCTGCAATACTCAAAAGCAAGGAAAAAACAGAAACTAGCACTAGGCTCTAGATTAATAGGTTAGTCCCAAAAATAATATAAAATAGCATATTAATGCATATAGAACATCCAAAAGAGGTAATATAATAGGATGACACAATCAAAAATTATATATACGTTGGAGACGTATCAGCATCCCCAAGCTTAATTCCTGGTCGTCCTCGAGTAGGTAAGTGATAAAAACAGAATTTTTGATGTGGAGTGCTACCTAACATATTTATCCATGTAATATTCTTTACTGTGGCATGAATATTCAGATCGGTAAGACTCAAAACAAAAGCTTAATGTAGACATAAAACAATAATATTTCAAGCATAGTAGCAAAGCAATTGTATCTCTTCAAAATATAATGGCAAAAGAAAGTAATCCCTACAATATCATATAGTCGTTATGCTCCATCTTCCCCACACAAAGTATTTATATCATGCACAACCCCGATGAAAAGTCAAGCAATTGTTTCACACTTTTACTTTCTCAAACCTTTTCAACTCTCACGCAATACATGAGCGTGAGCCATGGATATAGCACTGTAGGTGGAATAGAATATGGTGGAGGTTGTGAAGGAAAAGGAGAAGATAGTTTCACATCAACTAGGCATATCAACGGTCTATGGAGATGACCATTAATAGATATCGATGTGACTGAGTAGGGATTTCCATGCAACGGATGCACTAGAGCTATAAGTGTATGAAAGCTCAAAAAGGAAACTAAGTGGGTGTGCATCCAACTTGCTTGCTCATGAAGACCTAGGGCAATTTGAGGAAGCCCATCAATGGAATATACAAGCCAAGTTATATAATGAAAACTTCCCACTAGTATATGAAATTGACAAAATAGGAGACTCTCTATCATGAACATCATGGTGCTACTTTGGATCACAAGTGTGGAAAAAGATAGTAGCATTGTCCCTTCTCTCTTTTCTCTCATTTTTTTTTCATTTGATGGGCATCTAAGGCCTCTTTTGTTTTTATTTGGGCTTCGCCGGCCTCTTTTATTTTTCATAAAGTCCGAAGTCTCATCCCCATCAGGGAATCATAGCTTCCATCATCCTTTCCTCACACGGGATAATACTCTAATAATGATGGTCATCACACTTTTATTTACTTGCAACTCAAGAATTACAACTCGATAACTAGAAAAAATTATGACTCTATATGAATGCCTCCGGTGGTGTACCAGGATGTGCAATGATCGAGCATAGAAAATGACATAAAAAAAAGGGACAATCCATGAAAACATCATGCTAGATATCTTACGATCATGCAAAGCAATATGAAAATGATGGTGTGTGTCATAATAAACGAAACAGTGGAAGTTGCATGGCAATATATCCCTAAATGGCTATGGAAATGCCATAATAGGTAGGTATGGTGGCTGTTTTGAGGAAAGATATATGGTGGCTGTTTTGAGGAAGGTGGGTTTATCGCACTGACGAAAGTTGCGCGGTACTAGAGAGGCTAGCAAAGGTGGAAGGGTGAGAGTGCGTATAATCTATGGACTCACATTAGTCATAAAGAACTCACATACTTACTGCGAAAGTCTATTAGTCATTGAAGCAAAGCATTAGACGCATGCCCCTAGGGGAGAGGTTGGTAGGAGTAAACCATCGCGCGCTTCTGACCCTCACACAAAGGTCGACAATCTATAAACAAATCATGCTCTATCTTCCTTACATAACGTTTCACCATACGTGCATGCTACGGGAATCACAAACCTTTACACAAGTATTTTTACCAATTCACAATTATTTCCTAATGTGACTCTTAACATTACCATCTTTATATCTCAAAACTTTATGCAAGGAATCAAACTTCTCATAATACTCAATGCACTTAATATGGAACTTTTTATTATATCCCTCTTGGATGCCTCTCATATTAGGACTAAATTCATAACCTAAACCAATTACCATGCTTTTTAGAGACTGTCAAAATAATATAAGTGAGGTACGAGAGTTCAGTTATTTCTATGAAACCAAAAACCACCGTGCTCTAAAAAGGTATAAGGCACTAGTAGAAAACAGACCTTTCGTTCGACGCATTAGTCCCGGCCTGGTTACGAGCTGGTTCTAAAGAGGCTATTAGTCCCGGTTCGTGCCGGCTCCAACGGCTAGGAGTAGGGCGACCTTTAGTACTGGCTCGTAAGGGACCTTTAGTACCGGTTCATTTCACGAACCGGTACTAAAGGGGGAATGGCAGGCTTTTGGTCAGACTTGGGCCCCGCGTGCCTCTTTAATACCGGTTCGTGGCATGAACCGGTACTAAAGGTTGCCCTTTAGTACCGGTTGGTGACACCAAACGGTACTAAAGACTTCCTATATATGTGCTTCATCCGCAGCCGATCGAAGGGGCTCTCATTTCTCTGTTTTCTCCCCTGTTCTTCTTCTTGCTCGAAGCTCATCCTCCATTTTGCAAAGGATTTGTCAAGATTTGAAGGCACCCCATCTATCCAAGTGTTCACAAAGGTTAGAAACTTTGCCCCTTCATCTCTCATTGCTAGATTAGCGTGTGGTATGCTCAAAGATATGTGATTTGTGGGTTTTAGCTAGGTTTTGGGGGGAGTGATCATTATGTGGGAGTTTATTTGATTTATATGCAATCTGAGCTCAAATTGAAAATAACTGAAGATGAGAAGATGGTATTGGAGTTGCATGTTGTCGATATCGTCGATGATCACAAGAACAAGATGGCTGGAATGCGCTTGAAGCTTAGAAAGATTAGAAAATATGCCAGTGATAAAGAGGCTTGGTATCATTATGTCGTTGGCTCAATTGTTACCTTAGTTGCGATTATGATCGCATTTGTTGTTGCATTTAAATGTTTTAGATAGTTGTATGTTGTTTTATGAGATGTATGTATGAACTATAAGTATCTATTACTTGCAGTAATAACATTTGGTCACTACTAGCTCTACTTTGGTTGTAATGTGATGATGAAGTTGTATTAATTTGGTCACTTTGATGTTGTGTAGTGAACATGAGCCGGCAATGGATGTACGATGACCGACTAAGTCTAGGGTTCCTTAATGGCCTTCATGATTTTGTTCGTGTGGCTGAGGCAAACAAGCAGAACGGTTTCATGTGTTGTCCATGCCGTGACAGTAAGAATGATAGGAATTACTCTACCTCAAAAACCCTTCACTACCACCTGCTGAAGTCCAGTTTCATGTCCGGCTATAGCTATTGGACCAAGCATGGAGAAACAGGGGTTATAATGGAAGACAATGAAGAAGAAGAGGATGATGACAACTATCCTTTCGCTAATACAACAATGGGGGAAGCTGAAGAAGAGGAATCAATGGGGGAAGCTGAAGAAGAGGCATCAGATGAGCCCGCTGATGATTTTGATCGGGTCATTGCTGATGCAAAGAGAAACTGCAAAAGTGACAAGGAGAGGTTGAAGTTGAAGCGCATGTTAGAGGATCACAAGAAATTCTTGTATCCAAATTGTGAAGATGACCAGAAAAAGCTGGGTACCACGCTGGAATTGCTGCAATGGAAGGCGAAGAATGGTGTAACTGACAAGGTATTTCAAGAATTGCTGATAATGATAAAGAAGATGCTTCCAAAGGATAGCGAATTGCCTGAAAGTACGTACGAAGCAAAGAATGTTGTCTACCCTCTAGGATTAGAGGTGCAGAAGATACATGCATGCCCTAATGACTGTATCCTTTACCGCGGTGAGGAGTACGAGAATTTGGATGCATGCCCAGTATGCGGTGCACTGCGCTATAAGATCCCCCGTGATGACCCTGGTGATGTGGAGGGCGAACACCCCAGGAAGAGGGTTCCTGCCAAGGTGATGTGGTATGCTCCTATAATACCACGGTTGAAACGTTTGTTCAAAAACAAAGAGCATGCCAAGTTGTTACGATGGCACAAAGAAGAACGTAAGAATGATGGGATGTTGAGAGCACCCGCTGATGGGTCGCAGTGGAGAAAAATCGAGAGGGAGTTCGAGGACTTTGCACCTGACACAACGAACTTATGGTTTGGTCTTAGTACAGATGACATGAATCCTTTTGGGGAGCAGAGCTCCAGTCACAACACCTGGCCCGTGACTCTATGCATCTACAACCTTCCTCCTTGGTTGTGCATGAAGCGGAAGTTCATTATGATGCCAGTGCTCATCCAAGGCCCTAAGCAACACGGCAATGACATTGATGTATACCTAAGGCCACTAGTTGATAAACTTCTACAGTTGTGGAAAAAACTAGGTGTACGTGTGTGGGATGCGCACACACAGAAGGAAATTGACCTACGAGCGTTGCTGTTTGTAATCATCAATGATTGGTCTGCTCTTAGTAACCTTTCAGGACATACAAACAAGGGATACAATGCATGCACACACTTTTTAGATGATACTGGAAGTATATATTTGGATAAATGTAAGAAGAATGTGTACCTGGGACATCGTCGATTTCTATCGATCAAGCATATCTTAAGAAAGGCAGGCAACCATTCCAAAGGTGAGCCAGATAACCAGAAGAAGCCTAGCCTCCATACTAGTGAATATATATTTGATATGGTCAAGGATTTACAAGTAATATTTGGAAAGGGTCCTGGCGGACAATCTGTTCCGAATGACACCAACGGACACGCATCCATGTGGAAGAAGAAATCTATATTTTGGGAACTTGAATATTGGAAAGCCCCAGAGGTCCACAATGCAATCGACGTGATGCATGTGACAAAGAATCTTTGGGTGAACCTGCTACGCTTCTTGGGCGTGTATGGAAAGACAAAAGATACACCGGGGGCATAGGAGGACAAGCAAAGAGTTAACGAAAAAGATGGCACGCCTCCAAAGCAGTATCAAGGTCCTGCCAGCTACGCTCTTACCAAAGAAGAGAAGGAAATATTTTTCGAATGCTTGCTCAGTATCAAGGTCCCGTATGGCTTCTCGTCGAATATAAAGGGAATAATAAATATGGCATAGAAAAAATTCAAAATCTAAAGTCTCATGACTGCCACGTGATTATGACGCAATTACTTCCGGTTGCACTTAGGGGGCTTCTACCGGAAAATGTTCGATTAGCCATTGTGAAGCTATGCACATTGCTCAATGCAATTTCTCAGATGGTAATCGATCCAGAAATCCTACCAAGGTTACAGAATGACCTGGTCCATTGTCTTGTCTATTTTGAGTTGGTGTTCCCTCCATCCTTCTTCAATATTATGACGCATGTCCTAGTTCACCTAGTCGAAGAGATTAACATTCTGGGTCCTGTATTTCTACACAATATGTTCCCCTTAGAGAGGTTCATGGGAGTCTTAAAGAAATATGTTCATAACCGTGCTAGGCCAGATGGAAGCATCGCCAAGGGATATGGAACAGAGGAGGTTATTGAGTTTTGTGTTGACTTTGTTCCTGACATTAAGCCGATTGGTCTTCCTGAATCGCGGCATAAGGGGAGACTGGGTGGAAAAGGCACACTAGGAAAGAAAGAAGCAATAAATATGGACGAGCATTCTTTCGCTCAAGTACACTACACGGTTCTACAAAATTCCACCTTGGTGACTCCATATATCGAGGAACACAAGGATATTGTATGGTCCAAGAACCCGGAGCAGTCTGACCCCTGGATTGAACATAAACACATGGAGACTTTCGCCGGTTGGTGGCAAACAAAGCTCATCAATGAAAACGATGTTCTAGATGAACTGTACTGGTTGGCCAAGGCACCAAGTTCGACTGTAACGACTTTCAAAGGGTACGAGATAAATGGGAATACATTTTACACGATCTCCCAAGATAAAAAGAGCACCAACCAAAACAGTGGTGTCCGCTATGATGCAACCAACTTTCAAGACACATATTATGGTTACATAGAGGAGATATGGGAACTTGACTATGAACATGATCTTAAGGTCCCTTTGTTTTGGCGCAAATGGGTCAAATATACTGGAGGCAGGGTACAGGTAGACCCGCAGTATGGAATGACAACAATGGATCTCAACAATCTTGGGTACATAGACAACTCATTTGTCCTAGCCAATGATGTGGCTTAGGTTTTCTATGTGAAGGACATGTCTAGCAAACCAAGGAGAAAACAATGTAAGGAAGCGAATACATCATACGATGATCCAAAGCACCACATAGTTCTTTCAGGGAAAAGAAGCATTGTGGGAGTGGAGGACAAGACAGACATGTCAGAAGATTATGAAAAGTTTCATGAAATCCCTCCCTTTAGAGTGAAGACTGACCCAAGCATCCTGTTAAATGATGAAGATTCTCCATGGCTACGGTGCAATCATAAGCAAGGGACAAACACGCAAAAAAAAAGTCTTACACCGCGAGATCCCACTCTGGGATGTGACCGGCTTCACCGTCATCACTTTCTATGTGAAGGACATGCATGCAGTTTCTAGCATGGTATCTTTGTAACAGTTTGTACACAAAGTGCATCCAGTTTTTGCCGTAACCCTCTCAACTCTTTAGAAGTTGCTATGTGGGTGAAATTATGATTTCATGCCAAGTTTCAACCTTTTCAGAGATCATTTGTAGTGCTTTTCAATTTCAGGGTCATTTAGCTCAATAAATCATTAAATGCATGAAAAATATCAAATGAAGTCAGAAAGGGTTGAAAATTGATGATGTGCCTTTGAATGGTGCATATTGAACACACAAAAAGTATGGAGTTAAAATAATTTATTAGAAATGAAATCCCTTTGTCACATATGAGTTTTCGTCCGAAACCCTCATACTTCGAAAGAGATTGTCCAGTTTGTACATGAAGTGCATCCAGTTTTTCCCGTAACCCTCTCAAATCTTTAGAAGTTTCTATGTAGGTGAAATTATGATGTCATGCCAAGTTTCAACCTTTTCAGAGTTCATTTGTAGTGCTTTTCAATTTCAGGGTCATTTAGCTCAAAATAAATCATTAAATGCATGAAAAATATCAAATGAAGTCAGAAAGGGTTGAAAATTGATGATGTGCCTTCGAATGGTGCATATTGAACACACAAAAAGTATGGAGTTAAAATAAGTTATTAAAAATGAAATCCCTTTGTAATAGATGAGTTTTCGTCCGAAACCCTCATACTTCGAAAGAGATTGTCCAGTTTGTACACGAAGTGCATCCAGTTTTTACCGTAA
The DNA here is from genome assembly GCA_022496015.1 of Hordeum marinum. Taxonomy (NCBI): domain Eukaryota; kingdom Viridiplantae; phylum Streptophyta; class Magnoliopsida; order Poales; family Poaceae; genus Hordeum; species Hordeum marinum. The sequence goes on along the minus strand of CM039674.1, from coordinate 416,609,195 downwards.
CCCTCTCAACTCTTTAGAAGTTTCTATTTGGGTGAAATTATGATTTCATGCCAAGTTTCAACCTTTCCAGAGCTCATTTGTAGTGCTTTTCAATTTGAGGGTCATTTAGCTCAAAATAAATCATTAAATGCATGAAAAAAATCAAATGAAGTCAGAAAGGGTTGAAAATTCATGATGTGCCTTTGAATGGTGCATATTGAACACACAAAAAGTATGGAGTTAAAATAAGTTATTAAAAATGAATTCCCTTTGTAATAGATGAGTTTTCGTCCGAAACCCACGTACTTCGAAGGAGATTGTCCAGTTTATACACGAAGTGCATCCAGTTTTTGTCATAACCCTCTCAACTCTTTAGAAGTTGCAATGTGGGTGAAATTATCATGTCATGCCAAGTTTCAACCTTTTCAGAGATCATTTGTAGTGCTTTTCAATTTCAGGGCCATTTAGCTCAAAATAAATCATTAAATGCATGAAAAATATCAAATGAAGTCAGAAAGGGTTGAAAATTTATGATGTGCCTTTGAATGGTGCATATTGAACACACAAAAAGTATGGAGTTAAACTGAGTTATTAAAGATGATATCCCTTTTTAATAGATGAGTTTTCGTCCGAAACCCTCATACTTCGAAAGAGATTGTCCAGTTTGTACACGAAGTGCATCTAGTTTTTGCCGTAACCCTCACAACTCTTTAGAAGTTGCTATGTGGGTGAAATTATGATGTCATGCCAAGTTTCAACCTTTTCATAATTCATTTGTAGTGCTTTTCAATTTCAGGGTCATTTAGCTCAAAATAAATCATTAAATGCATGAAAAATATCAAATGAAGTCAGAAAGGGTTTAAAATTGATGATGTGCCTTTGAATGGTGCATATTGAACACACAAAAAGTATGGAGTTAAAATAATTTATTAAAAATGAAATCCCTTTGTAATAGATGAGTTTTCGTCCAAAACCCCCATAGTTCGAAAGAGATTGTCCAGTTTGTACATGAAGTGCATCCAGTTTTTGCCGTAACCCTCTCAACTCTTTAGAAGTTGCTATGTGGGTGAAATTATGATGTCATGCCAAGTTACAACCTTTTTAGAGTTCATTTGTACTACTTTTCAAACTCCAGATATGACATTTCAAATGCCATTTAATCAAATTGTCTTATACAATAGTTTAAGTTGTTCAAACATGCATGGAAATGCCATAAACATATTGTTTATATTTTTCTGATATTTTTCATATATTATATATTTCCATTGGAGTCATAATTTTTTTCTATGATTTTTTAAAGTTTAGGGTTTTTTCTAAAAATAATAACTAATAATGAATTAAAAAACCTTTAGTACCGGTGCAAGCCACGCACCGGAACTAAAGGTCCACCGCCTCGCTCATTTTTTGGGGAGGACCTTTAGTACCGGTGCGTGGCTCGCACCGGTAGTAAAGGATCTTTAGTACCGGTGCGAGCCACACACCGGTACTAAAGGCTTGTTAGGTATAAATAGAAATGCCCTCGTCCTGGGCTGAGCCACGCACCGGGAGAAGCTCAGATTTGCGCCGACAGGTTGCCGAAATTAGCCGTCGCCGTCGTGCGCCGCCCCGAGCCTACCGCCCTGACCCCGCTGCCCTGACGCCGCACCCCGCTCGAGTAGCTTTGCATGGCTACACCCTCGGTGAGCCTCTCCCCTCCCCCTTTCCCACCGCCCCGACCCCCGCACGCTTGCCGGAGCTCACCGGCCCCCACCACGCGCCACTCCGCTCATCCCGGCCACCGTTCGATGCTGCGTGCACTGGCCGTTCAACGCGGTGTGCATTGGCTGTTCGACGCGGCGTGCACTGGCCGTCCAACGCGGAGTCGCTCCACCACGTTTGTGGCTCACGAGGGCAACTCCAGCGCGGCCTACTAACGTGGCCGGCCAGCCCCACCCCTAGGGTAGCTGGCTAGTGGGCCCGCGGGCCCTAGTTAACCAGTTGACCCAGTCAACTGTGCTGACTGGGCAGGCCCCAGTCAATGACAAGTGGGGCCGCCCCCCTAATCCACTGATTAATTAGTTTAAATAATATGTCTATGACAGGTGGGACCCCCTAGCTAATTAGTTTTAGTTTAATTTAACTCTAGATTAACCCTAGCTAATTAGTTTTAGTTTAATTTAACTCTAGATTAACCCAATGCTAATTTTGCTAAGTGTTATTTAATTTGTTAGATGCTAAGTGTTGTTTAATTTGTTTTCATAATTAAGTATTTCTTCTCGATGTCAACGATGCCGATCCCGCATCCTCGTCGTCAAGTCGGTGGAGGAGGTCTGTTGATTGAGCCGAGGGGCCCTGTCCGGGACTGGGCTCCGCCGGGCTGGTACTGGGAGGTGCTGCCTTCCGGGCGGCACAACTTAGTGAGGAGCCAGCCCGTTGTCGCCCCGGAGGTTCTGTGGTGGCGGCCCCATGGGCCATGGACGATTCGGAGGCTTGAGTCCCCCGTGGAGGTGGTACAATACCATGTCAGCGAGGAGAACGAGTACGTCCGTCGCTAGATGGCAGCTTTGGAGGCCAGGTCCAACAATACCTGACAGATTCTTCGGGGATCTCACTGGATATATGCTCCTATGATGGTTCCTTCTCTTTGGGTGTCCACCACCCGCCCCGATATCCGTCGGGCGCTAGGGTTCTAGCTAGATTGATATATTAGCTACTATATATGTATTATTATGATGTATTAGCTAGATCGATGGATTAGCCGATGCATTAACTATTATCTGAGATTATGATGAGATCTTTTCTAAGAACTACTATATATGTATTCGTTGATGCATTATTAATTAACTATCAGTTATTTTCTTCTTGAATGCATGCTAATTTGAATACTAATTTGTTTTATCTATATTATTGTGGATTAGTTATTAAGCTATGGACAATACCGATAGAGCTCATGAAGAGGTCATCTTTGACATGATACGCTCCTCCAAAAACCCAGCGGACCTTCTGGGTGAATCACATGATGACGACGGCTCATAATATCTGAACGATTACGGTGATGGATGTGAGGCCGAGGAAGAACAACTTATGTTCCAAAATCCAGAACTACTAACAATGTCCGGCGAGGTATATACATATTAGCCTCTGGTGATCATTACAGGTGTATTAATTGATTTGTATATATATATATATATATATTAACAAATCTTTCTTCTTTTAATTATCAGCCCTCCGGATCAAGCCAATCTAGTAGAAAGGTACGAGGCGCTGCCAAAATTTTGGACGACAACGTAAAGCTCAATCTTGATGCTTTCAAACATGATGGCGAACTGACTCACCCTGAAGCCAATGCCAAGACATATGTGCGTCAATGCAGAGTGGTTGTTAGGGATGGAGTCCCGATCACAATGCAAGAATGAATTCAACCAAAAAAAAACTAGGAGTGATTTATGTCGATAAAATAATTAAAGATGCCCTTTGGCGAGAGCTCATGGAGCATTTCATCCTACCAGATTCTCTCTCGGAGTGCCAAAGGGACAAAGTCAAGGATTTTGCTCTCCATAAGATGGCCGGCGCGTTCTAGACTGGGAAGAAAATATTATGGAACGAGTACAACGCTAGAGGCAAGAATGCGCCCGAATTCACAGGAATATACGAGAAGGTAAGGAATCAATGGGACACATTTATCAAGTACAAGACATCGAAAGCTGCTATGGAGAAGTCGGCAAAGAATAAGATAAATGCGGAGAAAAAAAGTATCACCATAAACTAGGGATAGGTGGATACAAGTTATCCATTCCTAAGTGGGATGCATTAGAGAATAAGATGCATGATGAAGGGATCACTCTAGTAACCTTCCACTGGCCCCGGAGGTACAAGAATTGGTTTTTTGCGCATGGGCGAAAGTTGGACCCAGCAACAGGGAAGATTATTGCCCTGGCCAGTCTGAAGCATGCATCAGATGAGTTGATTGAAGCAATAAAAGCTTCCCAAGAAGGATGGTTTCACCCCGACAGAGAGAACGACGATCTTACACGCGCCCTTGGGAATCCCGAACATGGAGGATGAACACGAGGCGTGGGCGTTGTTCCGTGGTATGAGGGGTTTGCGGGCTGGAAAGACAGTTATAAAAGCCGTTCAAGAAAAAAGAAGGTGGAAGCAGACTGACTTTTAAAGTTGGAACATAAGTACGAGCAGCGGCAATTGCAAATATAGGTACTGACCCAACAAAGGGCAACTCCGCGACAGGAGGCATCGAAACCCGTCCCATCTACACAGTCGAAAAGCAATGTGGGTTCCATGGGGGCACCACTGGGTCACACCCCCATGGATGATATCACCGAGAAGACATCTTGTGAGATAATCCGGAAAATGAAGAACATACCCGTGCGGCTCGCAACGGGCTATGCTTTACCAAATACACCTGATGTTCTCTGGCATTTCAATCCGGTTCCAGCTGGGTATGCTCGTGTCGCAGTGGACGCAATAGAGCCAGGATATGATGGACTAGAGCTTGACATCAGTGGAGGTGAGGGGGAGTCCACACTGGTAGAAGCTGGCCTTGGTCTCATTCTATGGAGAAAGGACTGCATCATTTTTCTACACTCGGCGCTAAGGCCACTGGCTCCTCCGAGAATTGATGTCCAGTGCGAGGGATCTCAGCCAGAGGCATCACAGTGCCAACAGTCCTCCCCACCTCGAGAGGCATCCCACTTCGATAGGGATCCAAGCGCGAGTGCACCCAACCTCGGGACGGAGCACGACGCGAGTCCATATCACCGATATCGATCTCCACCGCATGAGATGACTCTAACCCGGCAGTGGTCCCGCCAGCAGGGCTCCCAAAAGAGGAAGGCCATCGGCAGTCCTCTTCAGAAGAAAGCAAAGAAGAAACCCGAGCCTCCGGCCAAAAAGAAGCTGCCTTATGACATGACACCAGAGGAAACAAAAATTGACAGTGATCGCCAAGTGAAAGCCTTTTTTGCGAAGAAGACCCTGCCGCCAAAGGAGGAAATACCCAAGGAAGTCCAAGAGCACTTTAGGGAACCCTTTATTGATCAACCCCTAGCATATGTGGAGCATATGCCGACAGACTATGAGCGACAGATTCAGAAGGCAAGTGAGCAGAGAAGTTGCCCAGCCCAAGGAAGAAGTTAGGAAGTACGACATCAATGACGGGTGGTACTACTAGCGGGAAAACAGTTCCCCATCTCGGAGAACAATCCAAGAAATCGATCTCTCCACTCAAGGTGAGTACCGATAAGTTCATTGACGTTGCTGGCAACCCAATCAACCTCGAACAAGTAGAGGCTGTAGGTCTCACTCTTGGCCAAATCCTTGGCACCGAGAAAATCCGTGGGTACAGTGAAGCTGAGTACGCAATGAAATATGTCGCTGGAAAACCACTTGTCACACCCGAGCAGTACAAGGAACTACCAACTACGATGCGATAGTTGCATGATTGGTACCTGCGTGAAGCAAAGCGAGGGGATACGGCGGTCATGGTCAAAGTAATGAAAGAGCATTACTTCAATGGATGTGAAATATGTCTTGAATTCTCAAAACTTTTCTAGTTATACCACATGGACTCTATCGACAAATCTCTCATCAGTTTCTATTGTCTGTAAGTGATTTATATCTTTAATAATTTAAGTCTCTAGCTCAGATATCATTCATTGTATTATCCTCACTATATATGTTCTTTTCTATGCTATTATGCAGACTGAAGATATGGGAATTGAAACAAGAGAGAATCGATGACATTGGGTTCATCGACCCAAATACCATTCATGGTCATGTGGTAAAACATTATGCCAAGAACACAGAAGAGCTCTTGGAAAAATATCTAGAGGCACTAATGAATACCAAATCTACTATAATATTTCCTTACAACATGGGGTGAGTGTTTACGATCTCTTGTATACTACAAATTCTATTTTTGCTTACTAGCTCGCTGTCAAGTGTAGCTGATGAGTTATATGCATGCTTGCTTAATAATATAAACTTGTGCGCAGAGACCACTATATCCTCCTAAATATTATCCTCGCGGATGGACTTGTTCAAGTGTACGACTCACTAGATACACTTGAACAATCATATGTGGATTTGTATTTTATGATAGACCGGTAATTTCAATCTTTATCGACCTTGCTTTCTTTCATTATTTCCTAATATCAAAAGTAATTATAATAACTCTTTCGTTCTTTTTCTTTGTTGCGTAGTGTTTGGAAAAAGATCATAGAAGAAAACCATCACGGTCGTCAATGGAAACCAAAGCTGAAGTGGAAAAGGATCCAGGTAATTAAGTAGTACTACTAGGTCCGTGCATCTCTTTAATTATAGTTTCAATACCATTATCATACTTGATTATAAATTATCTTATTGAATTCTATTGTTTTGCAAACTACGCGAAGCAGCCACAGGGACAAATTTATATGGATACTTCCTCTGCGAGAACATTCGCATAAAGACCGAATGTCGTATACGTCGCAGAAGAGTACGTGAAAACAACTCGAGGTTTGGCAGATGATGTCGAAGCTCTCACCATAGAAATGCTTTGTAGCACTTCAAGAGGAATTTGCGGCATTTCTTCTTCTACATGTCATTGATGTAAACGGAGAGCACTATTCCTTACCGCCGCCTAAAAAATGCTAGCAAATCAGTAGTAAAAAACTAAGATTTCATCCAGAGCACTAGCTAGCTAGTCTAGACCGGGTTTTGGGCCTTAATTTATAAGTCCGGAATATATTTGGATGTGTAATTCCATTTGTATATATACTGTGTATGAGATATTGTATATTATATTACATATATATATATGCATCAACTTGTGTACTGTTTATAGTATGTAGCACCATAAAATAAATTTAAAATGAATGGAAAACACAAAAAATAGAGAGGAAAATTAAAAGCTAAAAGCTAAAACAAAAAAAACACTTAGTACCGGTTGGTATCACCAACCGGTACTAAAGGTCCTCCACCACTAGCCCACGCAGGCAGCCACGTGGTGGGCCTTTAGTACCGGTCCATGGGCCAACCGGTACTAAAGGTCTGGACCTTTAGTCCTGACCCTTTAGTACTGGTTGGGGAACCGGTACTAAAGGCCCATCCCGACAGGGACTACAGACAGACATTTTACTAGTGAGGGAAGCACTAGAGCAAAATTGCCTATCTCAAAAGATATAAGTGAAGCACATAGAGTATTCTAATAAATTCATGATTAATGTGTGTCTCTATCAAAAGATGTGTGCAGCAAGGATAATTATGGCAAACTAAAACTCAAAGACTCTTATCATACAAGACGCTCCAAGCAAACACATACCACGTGGTGAATAAAAATATAGCCTCAAGTAAATTTACCGATGGATTGAAGATGAAAGAGGGGATGCCTTCCGGGGCATCCCCAATCTTAGGATCTTTGAAATCCTTGAATATGAATTGGGGTGCCTTGGACATCCCCAATCTTAGGCTATTTCCACTCCTTATTACATAGTCCATCAAATCTTTACCCAAAACTTGAAAACTTCACAACACAAAACTTAACAGAAAACTCGTGAGATCCGTTAGTATAAGAAAATAAATCACCACTTTAGGTACTGTTGTAAACTCATTATTTATTTATATTGGTGTAATACCTACTGTATTCTCACTTCTCCATGATCCATACCCCCCGATACAACCCATAGATACATCAAAATAGGTACACAACATAAAGAAAACAGAATCTGTCAAAAACAGAACAGTCTGTAGAAATCTGAAAACTTCGTCTACCTATGTAACTCAAAATATTCTGAAAAATTGGTTAAGGCTGGGAAAATTGTATATAAATCTTGTGTAAAAAGTTCAGACTCATTAGACACTTTGAACAATCTATAAAATTCTTTTACTAGGCGCAAAAGTTTCTGTTTTTCAGCAAGATCAAATCAACAACCACCCTAGACCATTGCAAAGGTCTTACTTGGCTCAAACACTAATTAAAACACCAAAACACAATTACTACGGAAGTATTAATGTGGGGAAAACTGAACAACATAAGCAAAACAGAACATAAAAATAAAATTGGGTTGCGTCCCAACAAGCACTATTTTCTTAACGCCCCTACCTAGGCAAAACAAAATAGATCTAGGTGTTGTCATCTTTGGTATGCAATCCAAAAGTATCTATCATAATAGATTCATAAGGAAATATTATTTTATTTCTAGTAAAGTGTTCCATGCCTTTCCTTAATGGAAATTGGAATCTAATGTTTCCTTCTTTCAAATCAATAATTGCACCAATCGTTCTAAGTAAAGGTCTACCAAGAATAATAGGACATGTAGGATTGCAATATATATAAAGAACAATGAAATCCACGGGCACATAATTCCTATTTGCAACAATAAGAACATCATTAATCCTTCCCATAGGGTTCTCAATAGTGGAATCTGCAAGATGCAAATTTAAAGAGCAATCATCAAGATCATGGAAACCTGGCACATCACATAATGTGTTCGGAATCGTGGAAACACTAGTACCCGAATCACACAAAGCATGGCACTCGTAATCTTTAATTTTAATCGATAATAGTAGGTTCCCAGTCATCATGGAGTTTTCTAGGGATAAAAACTTCCAACTCAAGTTTTTCTTCAAAAGATTTCATCATAGTATCAACGATATATTTAGTAAAAGCCTTATTTTGATTATAAGCATGCGGAGAATTCATCATAGATTGGAACAAGGAAATACAGTCAATCAAACATCAGCTATCATAATTAAAGTCCTTGAAATCCAAAAGAGTGGGTTGATTGCTATTAAAAGTTTTGACCTCTTCAATCCCACTTTTATCAATTTTAGCATTAAGATCTATAAACTCTGAATCATTGGAGTGACTTTTAAGTAAAGTTGACTTATCTCTAGTACCATATTTATCAAGATTTATATTGGAAAACAAAGGTTCAATAGGAGTCACATCAATCACTTTGAGATCGTCATCATTATTATCACGAGAACACACTTTTTCAAGCCATTCACGCTTAGCACGTATTCTAGCGGTCCTTTCCTTACACTCATCAATAGAGATTCTCATAGCTTTTAAAGACTCATTAATATCATGCTTGGGTGGAGTAGATCTAACTTTCAAAGAATCAATCTCAAGCGAAATTCTATAACGTTCCTAGCCAAATCATCAATCTTGAGCAATTTTTGTTCAGTCGAAGCATTGAAAGTATTTTGAGAATTAATAAATTCTTTAATATTGTGTTCAAAATCAGAGGGCATCTTATTATAATTTCCATAAGAATTGCTGTAGGAATTACCATAATTATTAGAGGAATTACTAGGAAATGTCCTAGGATTGAAATTACCTCTATACGCGTTATTACCAAAATTGTTCCTACCAACAAAATTCACAGCCATAGATTCATTATTATTTACAATCAAACAAGACAAAGGCGTATTATTAGGATCCATAGGAGCACTCTTACTAGCAAACAATTTCATCAATTCATCCATCTTTTCACTCAAAGTATTTATTTCTTCAATAGCATGCACCTTTTTACTAGTAGGAGATCTTTCGGTATGCCATCGAGAGTAATTTGCCATAATATTATCTAGGAGTTTAGTAGCTTCTCCTAACTTTATTTACATAAATATACCACCCGTGGCGAAATCTAAAAGATTCCTAGATGCAAAATTCAATCCCGCATAATTTTTTTTGTATAATCATCCATAAACTCAAACCATGTGCGGGGCAATTTCTAATCATTAATTTCATCCTCTCCCAAGATTGTGCAACATGCTCATGATCAAGTTGCTTAAAATTCATTATATCATTCCTAAGGGAGATGATCTTAGCGGGCGGAAAGTACTTGGAAATAAAAGCATCTTTACACTTATTCCATGAATCAATACTATTTTTAGGCAAAGACGAAAACCAAGTTTTAGCACGATCTCGTACCGAGAACGGAAATAGCTTCAATTTAACAATATCATTATCCACATATTTCTTATTTTGCATATCACACAACTCAATGAAAGTATTTAGATGGGATGGGACATCTTCACTAGGAAGGCCAGAAAAGTGTTCTTTCATAACAAGATTAAGCAAAGTAGCATTAATTTCATAAGATTCCGCACTAGTGGCAGGAGCAATCGGATTACTAATAAAATAATTATTATTAGTATTGGAAAAGTCACACAACTTGGTATTCTAAGACATCATGACAAAGCAAGCAATCAAGCACACAAGCAAACAAAAGGCAAACAAAAAAGCGAATGGAAGAAGGGCGAATAAAAAAGCAAATCTTTTTGGTATTTCCTGAAAATCGTTTTAGAAGTTGGGGAGAGGAAAACTAGAGGCAAATGGCACATAAAGTAAATGCAATATATGAGTTTGTGATGGGTACTTGGTGGGCTTGATGTATATCTTCCCCGGCAACGACGCCAGAAATCCTTCGCTACCTCTTGAGCTTGCATTGGTTTTCCCTTGAAGAGGAAAGGGTGATGCACCAAAGTAGATAAGTATTTTCCTCAGTTGTTGAGAACCAAGGTATCAATTTAGTAGGAGGAACAAGCAAGTCACCAATAGATGCACCTACACAAACAAGCAAACTCTTGCACCCAATGCTATAAAGGGGTAGCCAATCCCTTCACGGTTATTTGCAAGGATTAGATCTGATAGAGATAGATGTAATAGATTGCAGAAAGTAAAAAGGTAAATAAATTATAGCAAGGTATTTTTTTATAGATCTTAAAATATAATATGGAAAGTAGACCCGGGGGCCATAGGTCTCACTAGAGGCTTCTCTCTTGAAGGAAATTTTCGCAGTGGGTGAACAAATTACTGTCGAGCAATTGATAGAAAAGCGAATAATTATGAAGATATCCAAGGCAATGATTATGCATATAGGCATCACGTCCTTGTCAAGTACACCGAAACAATTCTGCATCTACTACTATTACTCCACACATCAACCGACTCCTGCCTGCATCTAGAGTATTAAGTTCACGAAGAACAGAGTAACGCATTAGGTAAAATGACATGATGTAGAGGGATAAACTCAAGCAATATGATGAACACCCCATGTTGTTACCCTTGATGTAAACAATACAATGCGTGCCTCGCTACCCCTACTTTGTCACTGGGTGAGGACACCACAAGATTGAAGCCAAAACTAAGCACTCCTCCCATTGCAAGAATTAGCAATCTAGTTGGCCAAACCAAACCAATAACTTGAAGAGACTTGCAAAGATATGAAATCATGCATATAAGAATTTAGAAAAGACTCAAATAATATTCATGGATAATCTGAACATAAACCCACAATTCATCGGATCTCGACAAACACACCGCAAAAGAGTATTACATCGGATAAATCTCCATGCAGATCAAGAAGAACAAGGTATTGAAGCACAAAGAGATAGAAGAAGCCGTCTAGCTACTAGCTATGGACCCGTAGGTCTACGGTGAACTATTCACGCATCATCGTAGGGGCAATGAAGTTCATGTAGATGCCCTCCGTGATCGGATCCCCCTCCGGCAGATTACCAGAAAAGGCTCCAAGATTGGATCTCTTGGGAACGGAGGCTTCTAGCGGCGGAAAAGTATTTGCGTGGCTCTTTTTGGTATTGGGGGAATATTTGGACATTTATACGATGAAGATTAGGGCCAGGAGGCCTGCCAGGAGGTGGAAAGCCTGCCATGCGCGGCCAGGGGGATGGCCGCGCCCCTTGGCTTGTGACCTCCTGGCAGCTTCCCCGCCATGCACTCCAAGCGAGGTAGGTCTCTTTCATTCCAAAAAAAGTTATCGCGAAGATTTTACTCAAAAACTGGCACTATGCTCTAGATTAATAGGTTAGTCCCAAAAATAATATAAAATAGCATATTAATGCATATAAAACATCCAAAACAGATAATATAATAGCATGACACAATCAAAAATTATAGATACGTTGGAGACGTATCAAGCCCCCAGCCCTCGGGTGCACATCGGGGTCGTGCGGCACCTCGCATGCCTTCCCCACCCGTCCAGGGGAACGCAGTGATCCTGGTTGGGTCCTCGAACATATCTATAATTTATGAAGTATTCATGCCATGTTTACAATAATTCTCTATGATTTTGGTATGATTTTAGTAGAACTAACCCAGACAAACGCTGTATTCAGCAGAACTACCATGGTGTCATTTTTTGTGTAGAAATAAAAGTTCTCGGAATGGGCTGAAAATTTAGTATGAATTTTTGTGGACCAAAAGAGACCCCAAAGCATTGGAGTTGGCCCAAAAGATCCACGAGGAGGTCACAAGCCTACCAGGTGCGGCCACCCCCTGGTCGTGCCTAGCAGGCTTGTCACCGCCTCGTGGCACCCCTTGACGTGAGACCGACACCAAAAATTCCTATAAATACCCAAACCTCCGAAAAGAAACCTAGATCGGGAGTTCCACCGCCGCAAACCTCCATAGCCACGAAAAACCAATCGGGAGCCCGCTCCTGCACCCTGTCAGAGGGGGAAACCATCACCGGAGGCCATCTTCATCATCCCGGTGGTCTCCATGACGAGGAGGGAGTAGTTCACTCTCGGGGCTGAGGGTATGTACAAGTAGCTATGTGTTTGATCTCTCTCGTGTTCTTGAGATGGCACGATCTTGATGTACCGCGAGCTTCATTGATATAGATGAATCATATGGAGTTTTCCCCTCTCAATCTTGTTGTGATGAATTGAGTTTTCCCTTTGAAGTTTTCTTATATAATTGAGTCTTTAAGGATTTGAGAACAATTGATGTATGTCTTGCAATGGGATCTCCATGTTGACAATGTGATGTTCTATCGATCCACTTGATGTATGTTTTGGTGAACAACTTGCGGGTTCCGTGACCTTGGGAAACTATGCATAAGGGTTGGCACACGCTTTTGTCTTGAGTTTCCGGTAGAAACTTTGGGGCAATCTTTGAAGTTCTTTGTGTTGGATTGAACATGATGAATCTGAAATTATGTGATGAATATCATATAATCAAGCCCATGGGTACTTGTGGTGACATTAGAGTATCTAGGTGACATTAGGGTTTTGGTTGATGTGTATCTTAAGGTGTTATTTTAGTATGAACTCTAGGGCTGTCCGTGACAGTTATAGGGATAGCTCATAAGATTGATCAGAAAAGATAACTTTGAGGTGGTTTCATACTCTACAATAATTTCTTTGTTAGTTCTCCGCTATTTGTGACTTTGGAGTGAACTCTTTGCTGCACGAGAAGTACTTATATATGATTCAAGTATGATAATATTGTTGAGAGAAATTGCACTAGTGAAAGTATGAACCCTAGGCCTTGTTTCCAAGCATTTATACAAAGTTTTGCTCGTTGTTTACTATTTCTTACCTTGCTGCTTTTATATATTCTGATTACAAAAACCTATATCTACCATCCATATTACACTTGTATCACCATATCTTCGCCGAACTAGTGCACCTATACAATTTACCATTGTATTGGGTGAGTTGGGGATACAAGATACTCTTTGTTATTTGGTTGAGAGACCATCTTCATCCTATGCCTCCCACGGATTGATAAACCTTAGGTCATCCACTTGAGGGAAATTTGCTACTGTCCTTGCTTGGAGGCCCAATACGAGTCTACAAGAAGAAGGTTGTGTAGTAGACATCAAGCACTATGTGGCGTTGTCTGCTCCAAGCTGCGGCGAACGCGCTGGGGGTGCCTGGAGGTGGAGCTTGCCGACACCGACACCCGCCTGGAGGCGGAGTGCCAGCGCCATGCTCGAGAATGGCACCATCTTGGGGTCGCTGTAAATCTCAGCCGCCTGCAACGCGAGCGCGCCCGCGCAGATGCTGAGGGGTCCCTTGCCGCAGCGGTGAAGGATCACGAACGCACCCTTGTCAAGTCCCAAGTTGTCGACAGCCGACGCAAGGCCTCCGAGGAGCGCTTGGAGGAGCTTCAAGCCTTTAATGCCGCCCTTGAAAGGCCAATCCAGGCGCGGAGGGCTACACTTGATGACCTGGTGATCGAGTTCCCCACTGGCGGTGCGGACCCCCGTGTGCCCGAAGATGCATTGGTGATGGAGGCGATGGAGCAGAGCCTGGAGTGTGATAGACTGGAGGTGAGGGAGCACCAAGTGTCGCTTGCCTAGGAATCCCTCGTCACCCATGAGGCATAGGTTCAGGAGGAGATCGACGACAAGGTGGCGGAGGTTCGGCGCTCCCTTCTCCAGGATTATCGCGCCAAGTTGGAGCTTCAGGAATCTCGTTTCTGCAGGCTACACGACCACCTGAGGAGAGAGTCCGACGACCCTAAGAGAAGGTTAGAGCAGGCAGAGCGACGCCAAAAATCTATGATGGATGCCCAAGCGACTGCCGCGGCCGAGTTGTATTTCCTCTACAAGCAGGTGAAGGGCGTTACTTCCCTTGTGGAGAAGGCTTCAGACGAGGCAAATCGTGCCCACGGCCTTCGGGCCTTGAGCAACATCTACAGCGAGAGCATTGCGACCCCCTCATCCCTGACGATGCCGGGAACCTGAGCTTCTTTTCCAGGGTCGTGGAGTGCCTTGAAGGGGGTGCGGAGAAGATTAGGGAGCTCGTGGAGGAGAAGCGCCATGACTTCCTCTCGCAGGCAGCCTCGTGCATCTTCAGCCATCTCCTTCGCCTTGACCCACACTTCAACTTCGAGCAATGCTCGCCCCCGTGCCCGAAGTGATTCGAGATGCCCTTGCCGAGTGGGTGAAGGACCACGTGGAGGACTTGATAGCAGAGTTTTCTTCTCATGATCCAGAGGACCATGCTAGAGCCGAGGAGCGCAAGGTCGGCGGTGGTGGTGATGACGAGAGCAACGACGATGGCATGTCTCCATGAGTAGTCTTCTGGTTTACTTGCCAGGGTTATGAATGTGGCCTAGTGGCAACTCTAATATATTTTGAAAAGGCCTTTGAGGGTGCTCCCGTATGACGTGATGTATAGTGCCATGCTCCCTTTTGCCAGGAGTTCCTGCTGATCCGAACGATCGTGCTGCTCAAGCATCCGGGTGCCTAGGCCTTGGTAGGGTGTGCACGGTAGCGCATCCCCCATGTCATGCCTCTGCTTACCGGTCACTCGAGGGAGAGGGCGGAGTCTTCCATCGCCAAACTTCCCAAGGAAAGTGAGCTGCAAAATGGAAGTTGCTACCAAAAAGAGTGACACCCCTTCTTTCCAAAAGAAAAACGCAAGAACACCAAATTTCATTCCAAAAAACTGCAAATTCGAATACAAAAAGGAAAAAGCAACAGCCGATGTGGCACCTAGGCTAGTCTTTGTCTTTGTCTTCATCTTCCCCCAGCGCGAAGCATAGGGCATCCACATTGCATGGGCATAGCCATTGGAGGGCAGTGTTGTCCGCAAGTGCAGAGTTGGGGCTTCCACTTGGGCATGAGATGGAACCCCTCCGCGTCCTCGGGGGGCTCCGGGCGTATACAACCCACTCATTATTACATGAGTGTGTCACGGGTTGGTCCTGGGGGTGTACAGGGATCTCCATGCCTCTCAGACATGAAGCCCACTTCCCGCCCCCAATCTTGGCGTGGTGATATGGGGTTGGTTCTGGACGGGCCCTAGATCATGGGGGGAGCCCCTCATGTTCTCTACGGGGAAGGCCTGCCTCGGAAAAGGGCCTCGAGCATTCCAGAGCCCGAGGTCAGATGTCGCAGTTGTAGTATCACCGGAGCCCCCTGTGTCACGGGAGGGGCCCGGTAGGGCCCTTCCACTAAGCGCGAGGCTGATGCCCAAGGTGGTGCCCCAGCGCGCCTCACTGGGGTGCCTGTGGGCCTCACACAGGTACCTGATACCCCATCCCCATGTGGACTAATCCAGACCCAGAGACATGGGCGAGTACGTGATCCCTCACTAGTGGCCGAACGAAGCCTGACCCGAAGACATGGGTGTGTGTTCCACCCTTCGTCTCCAAGCAGGCGATGCATGCCCTAGAGACATGGGTGTGTGTTCCACCCTCCGTCTCCAGGTTGGGATCACCTGGCCTGGGGACATGGGCGTGTGTTCCACCCTCCGTCTCCAGGCTGGGGTCGCCTGACCCGGGGACATGGGCGTGTGTTCCACCCTCCGTCCCCAGGCAAGTGACCCCCGGACCACAGACCCAGGTGCCTACTCAGGGAAGCTCCCTACCAGTAGGTGTGCCTCATGAGGCTACCAGTGTCGGGCACCCTCGCGAGACCAACCCCACAAGCCGTCCTCGTGAGGCTGTGCATACCAGCCCGGACGAGAGCTGCTCGCGAGGTCGAACACGCTCCTATGTTGTCGTGGTAGCCGGCGATGCTCCCTTCGCAGCCCGGGCGTTCGTCAACATGGTAGTTGTAGAGTTGCTCGAGCCCCCGGGTGCCGGCGTAGAAGTGTTGTAAATACGCCCTAGAGGCAATAATAAATTCGCTACTATCATATTTCCTTGTTCGTGATAATCGTTTATTATCCATGCTATAATTGTATTGATCGGAGACTTAGATACATGTGTGGATACATAGACAACACCGTGTCCCTAGTATGCCTCTAATAGACCAGCTTGTTAATCAAAGAAGGCTATGGTTTCCTAGTCATGGACATGAGATGTCATTTGATAACGGGATCATATCATTAGGAGAATGATGGGATGGACAAGACCCAAACTATAAACATAGCATATGATCGTGTCAGTTTATTGCTACAGTTTTCTACATGTCAAGTATATGTTCCTACGACCATAAGATCATGCAACTCACGGACACCGTAGAAATGCCTTGTGTGTATCAAACCTCATAACGTAACCGGGTGACTATAAAGGTGCTCTACAGGTATCTCCGAGGGTGTCTATTGGGTTGGCATGGATCAACACTGGGATTTGTTACTCAGTGTGACGGAGAGGTATCTTAGGGCCCACTCGATAATACAACATCACAACAAGCCTTGCAAGCAATGTGACTAAGTGTTAGTCACGGGATCTTGTATTACGGAACAAGTAAAGAGACTTGCCGGTAACGAGATTTTACTAGGTATAGAGATACCGACGATCGAATCTCGGGCAAGCAACATACCGAAGAACAAAGGGAACAACATACGGGATTAACTGAATCCTTGACATAGAGGTTCAACCGATAAAGATCTTTGTAGAATATGTAGGAGCCAATATGGGTATCCAGGTCCTGCTATTGGTTATTGACCATAGAGGTGTCTCGGTCATGTCTACATAGTTCTCGAACCCGCAGGGTCTGCACACTTAAGGTTCGGTGACGTTTCGGTAGTATTGAGTTATGTATGTTGGCGGCCAAAGGTTGTTCGGAGTCCCGGATGAGATCCCAGATATCACGAGGAGCTTCGGAATGGTTCGGAGGTAAAGATTGATATGTAGGAAAGTGGTGTTTGAACTCCGGAAAAGTTTCACGCATTTCCGGAAGTGTATCGGGAGTGACGAATGGGTTCCGGGGGACCACCAAGTGGGGCCATCACACCCAAAGGGGCCACATGGGACTTAGTGGTGGCGCACCATCCCTGGTGTGCTGGGAGGCCAGCCCAAGAAGGCCCATGCGCAGGAGGAAGAGTAGGGGCCAAGTAGGAGAGAGTCCTACTAGGAGTCCACCTCCCTTGCGGGAGGTGGACTCCTCCCTTATGGTTCGGCTGAAGCACTCCTTGTTGGAGGGGCAAGGCTGCCTCCTCTCCTCTCCCTCCTATATATACTAGAGGATTTTGAGGGCAGCCCTAAACCTAATTGCCACGTGCCGCCCTCTTCTTCCTCTAGATCGTTTTCTCATCTAGATTGGTTTTCAATGGTGCTTAGGCGAAGCCCTGCTAGAATTGCTGCACCACCATCACCGCAACACCGCCATGCTGCCGGAGAACTCGTCTACCTCACCACTCCCTATTGCTGGATCAAGAAGGCGGAAATCATCATTGATTTGTACGTGTGCTGAACGCGGAGGTGTCGTCCATTCGACAATAGATCGGAAGGACCATGATGAGATCGTAGGATGAATCGTGATTGGATAGTGAAGACGTTCGACTACATCAACCGCATTTCTTAACGCTTCCTCTTAGTGATCTACAAGGGTATGCAGATTCACTCTCCCTCTCATAGATGCTCATCCCCTAGATTGATCTTGGTGAAGCGTAGGAATTTTTTTGTTTCCCAGGCAACGTTCCCCAACAAGATGAGACTCCAGGCGTCCGCCCTGAGCTCGATGGGCGTGCTGGGAGGCATGAGGCAGCTCCCACCCCGCGTGGCCAGCACCCCCACCGGTCCTCGTACACACTTGGGGCCAACTCCTGCATTCCCGACGAACCGGGCCACACCCCCAGCCGGTGCGGGTCGCAACACACTTCCCAAGTGCGTCCACGTGACCCCAACGCTGTGCCGGTCAGCTGAGCAAGTCCACGGGCACGAGCCCCCAGCCCCGTCCCGTAGGGATGTGCCTGGATTCCACAGGTGGTGGTGGCACGCTTGGGTGCGCGACGTGCCCAATTGTTGCAGCAACTGCGTACAGTGTGGAGATGTTGTAGTTCATGGGCCACAAGGATCATGACACGCCTGTGCGTCAGGTCGTGGCGGACTCGGGAGGACGACGACGTGACCCGGACGCAGGGGAGGGCCAGGACAACGAGAACATGCCATGTGGTTGGTGAAGGTAGCAGCCCCTGGCATATGTCAAGGGACGGGTTGGCGATGGTGCTCGCCAACGTGGGAGCAAGGAGACGCGGGATGCCGAGGCCCGCTGGCGTTGCCCGTGCAACGCGAGCAACCCGCCGTTCAGCACGGGCTTGGTGTCCTTTGGCCATGGAGACGGTAAGCGGAGGCGAGGCAAGGCTTGTGCAAGGATTCCGACACGCCCCCTACCTAGCATGCCGAATGTTGGATTTTAGGATCCGCAAAACCCAAAGAGGTTCAAACTCAGGGGTGTGTGCGAAGATCCCCACCAGCTCCAGCCTCAAACTCACCGATGAATGACTCAGCCCGACAAACTCACACAATCACGGGAAGAGAACCAACACGCAAGGATTTACCCAGGTTTGGGCCGCTACGAAGCGTAAAGCCCTACTCCTGCCTTTTAGTGGATTGCCTCGCGAGGAAATTTGTGGATGAACTAGTACAGTGGTGTGCAGCCTCGCGAGGGTGCTTGAGTTGTGTCGATCTGATCGCCCTCTTCTGAATGCCCTACCCTCTATTTATAGTGGCCTAGGTCCTCTTCCATTATCGCAATGGCGGGAAGGTATCTAACAATAGCCAAATTTGAAGGGGGACAAGGAGTACATCCTTATCCTGACTAAAGGTGGTCTTCGCTTGCAAAGTAGGCGATGGTGATGTAGAAGTGGGCTCGGCGATGACATCCGTCCTGCCGAGCCCGCTCGCCTGGTCTTGTTGTACCGGAATGGAAACCTTTAGGGTTTTTTGGGAACTCGCGTTCCTCCTTGCCTCCTTTGCACCAAAAAGGAAACTGTCTTCTCTGCACGCGCGATGCCCGTCTGGCCCATCTTGCGTCATCCTTGCCCTCTCGAGGCGGAGTGCTGTATAGAGATCTCTGCCCCTCGGGAGGCAACGTGGGGAGTCCTCTTCCCTGTAAGGGGTCTTGCCGTTGTCCTCCTCGTGAGGGAGGGGCTCTCGCGAGGGCCTTGTCTTGAGTGAGGCCGCACCGGGCCATACCTGTCCCTTGAAGTGGGTCGTGCCCTGGGCCGCAAGTTGGCAGGTCTAGGTACCCCTATTCCCAGAATGCCGACAGAGGCGGAGTTCACCGTCGCCCAAGCCGACGAGATGGGGGAGTAGTAGGCCATCCTAGATTCCATCTGCGATGAGGCCGAGGTGGAGGCCAACCGCTTGCTCGTCTAGCAGGGGCAGGCGAAGGCTAACATCCTATTTGACGAGATGGAGGAGGAGATAGCGGTGGAGGAAGCCGCATCGGAGCAGCCAGAGGCGCTGGATGGGGCCACAACAGAGGCGGCGGAGGGGGCGAAGATGCAACTGCCGCACATCTGTCCGCCAAAGGGCATAGAGATCGTCGAAATCTCGGACGAAGAGTATATAGTTTGTGGGTAGTACGCAGGTTTATATGTTGCATGTTTTTATATGGATTTGAGGAATCCAATATGAGATGTCCGGATGCAGTGTTATGAGGGATCGAGGCGGCCGATGAGTAGGGCAACTCGAGGGGCATTGATGGGATTTTGGTAGGCCCAAGACATCGCACTGGGCTAGGTCACGCGGAGAATTGTGATGCATAAGGTTGGTTAAGGAAAATAATAAGGAGAGAGAATCTGTTAAATTGTTTGCCACTTATGAGTACCATTGGTGGTAACATAGTGCAACTATGGCTCTTCTAATTTTGGAGAAATGCAAATCACCATCTTCCCCAACTCCTCTAAAAATGTACTATGTAGCCAACCAACTTTTATAGGAAATATGCCCTAGAGGTAATAATAAATTGCTTATTATCATATTTCCTTATCATGATAAACTTTTATTATCCATGCTAGAATCGTATTACTCGGAAACTAAATACGTGTGTGGATACATAAACAACAACGTGTCCCTAGTGAGCCTCTATTAGACTATCTCATTGATCAAAGATGGCTAAGATTTCCTAATCATAGACATGAGTTGTCATTTGATAACGGATCACATCATTATAAGAATGATGTGATGACAAGACCCAACCGTAAGCTTAGCATATGATCGTATCACTTAAGTTTATTGCTACAAATTTCTTCATGTCATGTATCTATTCCTTACACCATGAGATCATGTAACTCCCTGGCATCGGAGGAATACTTAATGTGTATCCAAACGTCACTTCGTCACTGGGTGATCATAAAGGTGCTCTACAGGTATCTCCGATGGTGTCTGTTGGGTGTCAGGACCGGTTTTTCGGGATATACGATTCCCAGCAAATGACCCTTGTGCTCACGAGCCCTAGGATTACTGTTAGCAGGGGGACACTTTCTTGACACAGAATTTTGAAGAAAATTACAATATTTGGAGTACAAGACCATTAAGGTCCATGGACTACAACAAAATATTATAGTGGTTGATGGTAGAAGCGACTCGTGGATTTCCAACGTCTATGGGACTCCATTCCCACCGGAACAGCTGACCTGGATAACTCCTATATCATGTGGTTGCTATCTTTGATGCCCAGGTTCCAATGTTGTCGTCATGATGATCCTCTCCAAATACGTGATCTGGCCAAGACAATAGCCAGGGACAAGCCAGTGAGTACATTTGAATGTACTCACAAACATCAAGAAAATAGACATGATAAAGCAGGTGAGTTGCATGCACTAGAACTTTAATAATATTTGACATGCCATGAGATCGAATTTATGAATGCAATTATGTAGATAATTTATTCCTACTGATAGTAAATAATCATTGAGAGAAAGAGAATAAGAATAAAACAACATGTGACAATCAGGCGTCTGGAGCGACACCTCAAAAGGAAAATTAAAACAAGCCATGGTCGGACGTTTGAGGGACGCCTCATAAGGGGCTGTAAATTGAAGGTAATAATAGGAATTTCGCAGTCGGGTGTGTGAAGTGACGTCGCAAAAAGGTCTTTTAACAAATTCAATAACAGAAGGGCCATAGTCAGGCATCTGGAGCGACGCCACATAAAGGGCTTAAAAATAATAATAACAGTAATGCTGCGATCGGGCGTCTAGAGCGACGTTGCATAAAGGGATTATATAAGAGTTATGAACATGAATATACAGATGCCAGGACCTTGCCTGAGGTACTCAGCCATTTCATTAAGAGACAGAGGTTAGTCCAGAACAAAATTTATAATAATAATGATCATCCATCACGGTTTATGATGTAATATCATGGTTTAATTAATTCCTCCGAAGACCGATATTAAGACTGACACTTGACCTATTCCAGACTGTAATCCTTAACCGTGGACACTGATGTCTACTACACTACCTTCTTCTTGTAAACTCGTGTTGGACCTCCAAGCGTAGAGTTTTGTAGGACAATGGCAATTTTCCCTCAAGTGGATGACATAAGGTTTATCAATCCGCGGGAGGTGTAGGATGAAGATGGACTCTCTCAACCAACCATGCAATCAAATAGCAAAGAGTCTCTTGTGTCGCCAACACACCCAATACAATGGTAAATTATATAGGTGCACTAGTTCGGCGAAGAGATGGTGATACAAGTGCAATATGGATGGTAGATATAGTTTTTTGTAATCTAAAAATATAAAATAGCAAGGTAACGAATAGTAAACAGCGAGCAAAATGTTATATAAATGCTTGGAAATAAGGTCTAGGGTCCATACTTTCACTACTGCAATTTCTCTCAACAATATTGGCATAGTTGAATCATATGTAAATACCTCTCGTGCGACAAAGAGTTCACTCCAAAGTCACAAATAGCAGAGAACTAATGGAAAAAATTATTGTAGGGTACAAAACCACCTCAAAGTTATCTTTTCTGATCAATCTTATGAGATATCCCTATAAGTGTCATGAACAGCCCTAGAGTTCGTACTAAGATAACACCTTAAGATACACATCCACCAAAACCCTAATGTCACCTAGATATACTCCAATGTCACATAATTTCACATTCATCATGTTCAATCCAACACAAATAACTTCAAAGAGTGCCCCAAAGTTTCTACCGGAAAGTCTAGACAAAAACGTATGTCAACCCCCATGCATAGATTCCCAAGGTCACGGAACCCGCAAGTTGATCACCAAAACATACATCAAGTGGATCAATAGAACATCCCATTGTCACCACGGATATCCCATCGCAAGACATACATCAAGTATTCCCAAATCCTGAAAGACTCAATCCGATAAGAAAACTTCAAAGGGAAAACTCAATTCACCACAACAAGATAGAGAGGGGAAAACTCCATATGATTCATCTATATCAATAAAGCTCGCTGTACATCAAGATCGTGTCATCTCAGGAACACGAGAGAGAGAGAGAGAGATCAAACACATAGCTACTGGTACATACCCTCAGCACCGAGGGTGAACTACTCCCTCCTCGTCATGGAGAGCGCCGGGATGATGAAGAGGGCCTCTGGTGATGGTTTCCCCCTCCGACAGGGTGTCGGAACGGGCTCCCGATTGGTTTTTCGTGGCTCTAGAGGTTTGCGGTGGCAGAACTCCCGATCTAGGTTCTGTGTTGCGGTTTTTGGTATTTATAGGAATTTATGGCGGTGGAAATAAGTCAGGATGGGCCACGAGGGAGTCACAAGCCTGCAGGGCGCGCCCAGGGGGTGTGGCCGCACCCCTGAGGCTGGTGACTGCCTCGTGGGTCTTCTGGCCCAACTCCGATGCTCCGTGGGTCTCTTCTGGTCCAAAAAAATCACCATAAATTTTTATTCCGTTTGGACTCCGTTTGATATTCCTTTTCTGTAAAACCCCAAAACACGAAGAAAACAGAAACTGACACTAGGCTCTAGGTTAATAGGTTAGTCCCAAAAATAATATAAAGTTGTGGTAAAATGATTGTAAAACATCCAAGAATGATAATAAAGCACCATGAAACAAGCAAAAATTATAGATACGTTGGAGACGTATCAGACACGACTATTAGAATAGGTATTATAATCTGTAGAGGGTCTACTCTTTACCCACGAGTAACAGATTTCCTTAGTCAACACGAGACGTTGGCTAATTCCGCTTACGGCCTTTGGGTTGAAAACACACATGCCCCACACACACGAGGTTAACTTGATAATAATCCTCTACATAACTACTACGTTGTTTTAAACGTTGTAATTCATTCAGTTTGTCACGAGCATAATATGAAGAAACATAACATTGTCACATAGTTCGTTTTAAAAGCACCCCAAGTAGTAGGTATATTATTCACATTAACGCAACAATATTCACTCCACCAAATAGAAGCAAAGTGTGTAATTCACTAGTGGCTGCACTAACTCTTTGGTTCTCGGGAATATCATGACATGTAAATTTTTGTTCAACTGAAAGTTCCCAATCAAGATAAACATCTGGATCATATTTACCATTGAAAACATGCATAGTAAATTTAATTTTAGCACTAGAATGTCCGTGATCTCTAACATCATACCTGTGTGGCCCTCGTTCCATACCTTGAAGGTTGAAACGTAGTTGTCGATGAGCACGGTCATTGTGGTGGCTGACCATTTGGTCGTCTTCGGTGTCATCATAATAATCCCCATAGTTGTCTCCATGTTCCTCGTCGGTGCATGGACGGGGTTGTTGGTGCTGGCTTATAGTTGCAGCATCTATGGCACTAGCAGAGTGTTGTGGATGACCCATGGGCACACGTCGAGCTCGCGAAATAGCGGCACCACCCGTGGAGTTGTGAGGAGCAGTGTTGTTGTTTATTTGATGAGGGGTGCACTCTGCAACCCCGTCCAAACGTGACAAGATGTCATGTAGATGTGTGTTGGCAACACCTTGTGCATCCCTATGGCCTTGAGCCTCTTTTCTGCCTCAATTTGAGCACCCTCAAGTTGGGCGAGACACTCGTTGGTAACTTTCACATTCACGCTTAGGCCCTCAAGCATGGGTTGAATCCCTGTCATTGTTAGTGTTAGAGAGAGAAAATACACAGTGTATAATTCCTATCAACTAGTAGGACGTGGTGGGACAAAAAAACTCGCTCACACTCAAGCTTAGTATGAAATTCTTACTTGTTCTTACCAATGCAACAGGTGGTGATCGGCACGTTGGTGTTGGCTTAAAACAACCAATGAAGATTGGATGGAGCGATAACCAAGAATCGGTAGAGCCGGGACCTGTACTTATTGGTAGAAAAAGGTGTAGCTTGGCAAAGTCTTCTCAACTCACAATATTAGTGGCACCGTTTAGCAAAAAGCAATGCAAATTGAATAATTGCTCAAACTCCTAACTACTGTTGACAGTTGACTAGTAAAAGACAAAATAATCTAAACCCAGATAATGAATCAAGCGAGTGGAATTGGTGGCGGAAAAATGCGTGGTAGCTATAATAAGCTAGATATAAGTGAGGTATAAATGAGAATATCAATGCTCCAAAGTATATGATAGATGTAGTGACGATCAAGTAGCAGCAACAAAACAGTCTAAATAGATGCTAGTCGGCTGGATTTTTTTTCCAACTTTCTTTCCTTTTCCTTTTTCCTTTTCTTTTTTCTCTCTCTTTTTTGTTGCTTTTTCTATTTTCTCTCTCTCTCTCTCTTGTGCTCTTTTTGTTTCTTTTTTTGCAAGCCGGTAACTGGCAAGAATTCATGTAAACCCAAAGATGAGATTGTAATACAGAAACGCGAGAACAAGCTGATTGGAACTTGTGTGCTGCCACCGATGGAAGTAATCAAGTTATGATATTGCGAATGGAGACCGGATGCTCAGTGGCTAGCTGCAAAAAGCTGGGACGTGTATGTAGGAACATGCAGTACAGGCGGTGCAAAAGACTAGATTAGACACGTGAGTTGGAAACAAAGAAATAAAAAACTAGGAAACTGAACACACGCCAAAAGCGGCAGGCGACGTATTTTTTTTTGACGTAATTGAATACTCTTTCCATCTGAAATTACTTGTCACACAAATGTATAAAAATGGATGTATTTAAAATTAAAATACATCTAGATACAGCATTTTTATGACAAGTATTTTTTGACGAAGAAAGCAAATGACTTGCGCGAAGATTAGGAAAGTGTACAAAAATAGATTGATCTAGTAGATTGTTTTCGCCCCAACTAATCTAAACCAGCACTAGAATTAGATGAATGCAATCAAAAATTTAACTACACAAATAATAAATGCAAAAATTGCTAGAGGCTAAGAAGATAGGTGCAACCCATGAACTAATCAAATTTGTTTTGCCTTTTTTATGGGTTGTAGGACGGAAAAGAATCTAACCTAATGAAACTGTAAATCTCTTACCGATAAAACTGAAACCTGATACCAATTGATGTGAACCGGGGTCCGATCTTTCGATAAGAGTGAAGATAACTACGATTTTGATGGGACTTGACCCTCACGATCCGGCTACCAACCGTATAGGAAGAACCGT
This sequence comes from Hordeum marinum, assembly GCA_022496015.1. NCBI lineage: Eukaryota > Viridiplantae > Streptophyta > Magnoliopsida > Poales > Poaceae > Hordeum > Hordeum marinum. The sequence continues at coordinate 416,583,256 of CM039674.1, read as the reverse complement.
ACACGACTGATATCCTCAGCAATCGCTGAACCAACTCCACTGTGTTATCGACCGAGCCAACGACGCGATCGACCTATCCACGAAGGATTTTTCCTGTAAGAAAATCGAAGAACATGCAAGAAAATAATAGCCAAGCAATCTAAAATTGTGGATATGCTAGATGAATAAATCTCACAAGATGAAATATTTAAGGTTGTGATAAGATGTCTCGACGGAAGCACTAGCCTCTACGAGCGAAGACAAATAGAAATAACAATAGGTAGACTTTCTTTAAACAAAAACCAAACTTAAACCCTAATAGATGACATCTATCTATTAAGAGTTGATGTGGCCGAGTACGTCGCCAGAACGATCCGGCGGCGGAGTACGTAAGTATTCCAGGCCTTGTACGCTTGAAGAAAAACACTTGGTGCAGCCCAAAATTCTATGACCTACGTGGCTGATCTTGATCCATTAAGTCAAAAGTAATTCCCTTGGTCTATGTGCACGTGGCATGGTATTCGGGGAACACATGTAGGAGTTTCTTCTGGAGTCTATCAATGGTTGCATATACTTCTCAGCTTCACACGTGCCTTATAAAAATATTGTATGATTCTGCATATAATAAAACAAAGTGTTGTACTTTCTTATTCAATAACAAAACAATATAAATTATTATTATTATTATTATTATTATTATTATTTGAAATCACCTGGATAATAAATATTCTTGAAATATTTTGGGTCGAATTTGAGGTAGTTATGTCCATATTATGGTAGGATTCTAATTAATCCTAATTTTATTAGATAGCGTTGTAAGGAAGGAAATCAACTCCTTGTGGAGGGGGGAGGGGTGCTCTCAATTGCCCAAATCACGCGAGCAACATCGTCGTATGATGAAGAAATGAGAAAGATAGAAGAGACAGTGAAATCACATTGTCAATCACAATCCAAGAAGAATCCGAATGGAGAATGAAGTCCATTCATCGTCCGTCGTACGGTCAAGATGTGAACAACCAATATAGAGATGTCGACTTCAAAGAAACTTAGTTTTATTAGGGATTTTTGTTCTTTATGTTTGTTGGGTCATTCCAATCTAGTGTACTATTTTACTCAATCAATAAAAGCATATCAATGTTGTATAGTAATATGATCTCACCACCAAAAATATCCAGCATCATTGCGGTTTAAATTCCAAAGAAAAGAAAGATGAATTGGTCATAATTCATCACGAGAACGGCAATTGCTCTTGGCTTCGACTTCCAGTGAACCCTCTATCTTGAAAAAGAAATACACCTGCAAGTTTCGGTAAATCCAATAAATATCCATGTGTTGATGTGACTACACGAGAATACACTACCGATGAGCAATATATCATGGAAAGCTCATTTTACTTGTTAGGTCCACATGGAAAAACAGAAGTTTTGACAATGTTTTATCTATTGTGCAGGGCCGGAATGTTTTAGGAAGTTTTTCCCTCGTGAAATCTAGCATACTATTAGTAATAGTATTGGGGAACGTTGCATGAGAAACAAAATATTTTCTACGCACCCGCAAGATCTATTCATGGTGATGAGCATTTATGAGAGGGAGAGTGGATCTACATACCCTTATAGATCGCTAAGTGGAAAACGTTAAGGAAAGCGAATGATGTAGTCGAACGTCTTCGCGATCCAAATCGCCGAGCGTCCCGCGATCCAATCACGACCCGTCCCGATCTAGCCCCGAATAGACGGCACCTCTGCGTTCAGCACACGTACAGCTCGATGACGATCTCCGCCTTCTTGATCCAGCAAGAGGGAGCGGAGAGGTAGATGAGTTCTTCGGCAGCGCGACGGCACGGCGGCGGCGGTGGTGGAACTATTCCGGCAGGGCTTCGCCTAAGCACCACCGAAAACATGAGGGAACGATCTATTGGGGAGAGAGGGTTGCACCGTGGATTAGGGTTTTCTGGTGCGGCTGCCCTCTCTCCACTCCAGTATATATAGGAGGAAGGGGAGGGAGGTCGGTGCCCCTAGGGTTTCCCCTAGGCTGCGACCTAAGCGGGGAGGTGGAGGAGCACTAGTAGAAAACAGGGCATTGGTCCGGGCCTCCTAATCCCATTAATCCTGGTTCGCTCACGAACCGGGACCAAAGGTGACAACCGTCTCGGTTCATGAGCCCAGGGGGCTGGCCTGGCCACGTGGGCCATTGGTCCCGGTTCGTCTGCCCCTTTGGTCCCGGTTCCAGGCACGAACCGGGACCAATGCACCTCGCTCCTGGCCCACGACCATTGGTCCCGGTTCGTGGATGGAACCGGGACCAAAGGGAGACCTATTGTCTCGGTTCCAGCCACAAATCGGGACCAATTGTCTGCCTATATAAACCCTCGCCCGCCGCTAGCAGAGCCGTGGAGTGCTCTGTTTTTCTAGGACAACAGTGTTAGAGCTTTGTGGTGATCTAGCTCACCTCCTATGCACACGAGGTGTTTGATGAAATGCCTGAGCCACACTTAAGCTTTCTCCTCTCGAAGCTCCTTGTCCAAACTCCATTTTCATCAAGATTTGTCTAGGTTTGGCGGTCCGTCCTGTCCCATCCCCATCCTGAAACCGCCGTCGATCGCACACGCGTGGTGAGCCTCTTGGTCTTATCTTCTTTCTAAAAGAAAATATACTTACTCGTATGATTTTTTTACTTTTATTATTGTTTGTTATTATATAGTGCCATGGTTATGCTATCCGCCCACGTCGGCCCTCGTCCAGTCTATGATTCAGATGTGGTATATTATCTTTTATAACTATTTCACACATCTAATGTCTATGACAATTAATTATACCACCAACTTGACGTAGATGTTTTAATTTATAGGAAGTAGTTGAACCAGAAATGGATACTGACTATGCAATTCTTCTCGACAAGTTAACTAAAGCTGAAAAAGAAATCGATCATTTGAAAGAAAAATTGAAAAGAACTGAAGATGAGAAGATAGGATTGGAGTTGCATGTTGCCGATATCGTCGATGATCACATGACCAAGATGACTGCAATGCGCTTGAAGCTTAGAAAGATTAGAAAATATGCCATTGATAAAGAGGCTTGGTATCATTATGCCGTTGGATCAATTGTTACCTTAGTTCTGATTATGATCGCATTTGTTGTTGCATTGACATGTTTTAAATAGTTTCAATCTAAGGTTTAATTAGATGCTCTGGAGAGCTATATGTTGGTCAACGAGAACTATGTATCAACTTTGGTTTTAATGTGATGATGAACTTCTATTAATTTGTTCACTTCTGTATTCCTGATGTTCTGTAATGGTTTTTGACACACTTAATTATATATAATGCACGCAGATGAACCGACAATGGATGTACCGTAACAGACGCACCGACGAGTACATTAAGGGGGTGCATCATTTTCTTGAAGTGACCGAGGCAAACAAGCAGAATGGTTTTATGTGTTGTCCATGCCCTACATGTGGGAATTTGAAGTCTTACTTGTTGGGAGACGTAGTAGTAAATCAAAATTTTCCTACGTTCACCAAGATCTATCTATGGAGAAACCAGCAACGAGAGGGGAGAGATTGCATCTTCATACCTTTGAAGATCGCTAAGCGGAAGCGTTACAAGAACGCGGTTGATGGAGTCGTACTCGCAGCGATTCAGATCGCGGTAGATCCGATCAAGTGCCGAACGGACGGCACCTCCGCGTTCAACACACGTGCAGCCCGGTGACGTCTCCAACACCTTGATCCAGCAAGGAGGAAGGAGAGGTTGGGGAAGGGCTCCAACAGCAGCACGACGGCGTGGTGGTGGTGGAGTAGCAAGGTATTCCGACAGGGCTTCGCCTAAGCGCTGCGGAGGAGGAAGAAGAGAGGTAGGGCTTCGCCGTGAGAGAGAGAGATCAAATCTTATCTCAAAACATCCAAAACCTCAAGTATATATAGGAGGAGGGACGTGGAGGGCTGGCTTGGCCTCTACTCCAAAGAGGAGATGGCCGGCCGAATTAAAGGGAGAGTCCACCTCCCACAAGGGAGGTGGATCTCCTCCTTTTAAATCCTTTTTGCCTTATCTCCTTATCTCCAGCCGCATGGGCCTTTAGCAAAAGTCTTTCCCAGCCCAATAAGGGCTGACACACTTTATCTAACAGCCCATGAAGTCCACTGGTCGTCACACCCCTCCCGGGGGTCCTCCGGCACCCTCCCGGCACTCCCGGTACAATACCGATGAGCCCGAAAACTTTCCGGTGACCGAAACTGGACTTCCTATATATCAATCTTTACCTCCGGACCATTCCGGAGCTCCTCGTGACGTCCGGGATCTCATCTGGGACTCCGAACAACCTTCGGTAATCACGTATACCTTTTCCCTATAACCCTAGCGTCATCGAACCTTAAGTGTGTAGACCCTACGGGTTCGGGAGACACGTAGACATGACCGAGACACCTCTCCGGCCAATAACCAACAGCGGGATCTGGATACCCATGTTGGCTCCCACGTACTCCACGATGATCTCATCGGATGAACCACGATGTCGGGGATTCAATTAATCCCGTATACAATTCCCTTTGTCTATCGGTATGATACTTGCCCGAGATTCGATCGTCGGTATCCCCATACCTTGTTCAATCTCGTTACTGGCAAGTCTCTTTAATCGTTCCGTAATACATCATCCCGTGACTAACTCCTTAGTCACATTGAGCTCATAATGATGATGTCTTACCGAGTGGGCCCAGAGATACCTCTCCGTCACACGGAGTGACAAATCCCAGTCTCGATTCATGCCAACCCAACAGATACTTTCGGAGATACCCGTAGTGCACCTTTATAGCCACCCAGTTACGTTGTGACGTTTGGCACACCCAACGCATTCCTACGGTATCCGGGAGTTGCACAATCTCATGGTCTAAGGAAACGATACTTGACATTGAAAAGCTTTAGCAAACGAACTACACGATCTTGTGCTATGCTTAGAATTGGGTCTTGTCCATCACATCATTCTCCTAATGATGTGATCCCGTTATCAATGACATCCAATGTCCATGGCCATGAAACCGTGACCATCTATTGATCAACGAGCTAGTCAACTAGAGGCTCACTAGGGACATGTTGTGGTCTATGTATTCACACATGTATTATGGTTTCCGGTTAACACAATTATAGCATGAACAATAGACAATTATCATGAACAAGGAAATACAATAATAACCATTTTATTATTGCCTCTAGGGCATATTTCCAACAGTCTCCCACTTGCACTAGAGTCAATAATCTAGTTCACATCACCATGTGATTAACACTTACATCACCATGTGATCATATCATCATGTGATTAACACCCAATAAGTTCTGGGGTTTGTTCATGTTCTGCTCGTGAAAGAGGTTTTAGTCAGCGGGTCTGCGACATTCAGATCCGTGTGTACCTTTGCAAACTTTCCATTTCATATTTGTAGATACTGCTCCCACGCTCCACTTGGAGCTATTCCAAATGGCTGCTCCACTATACGTAGCTGGATTTCTACTAAGAGTCATCCGGATTGGTTTTAAAGCTTGCATCATCGTAACACTTTACGATGAACTCTTTATCACCTCCATAATCGAGAAATATTTCCTTAGTTCTCAAGTTACTAAGGCTAACTTTGACCGCTGTCTAGTGATCCACTCTTGGATTACTCTTGTACCCCTTGACAGACTCATGGCAAGGCACACACAGGTGCGGTACACAGCATGGCATACTATATAGAGCCTATGGCTAAAGCATAGGAGATGACACTCATCTTTTCTTTATCTTCTGCCGTGGTCGGGTATTGAGTCTTACTCAATTTCACACCTTACAATACAGTCAAGAACTCCTTCTTTGACCCATCTATTTTGAACTCCTTCAAAAACTTGTCAAGGTATGTCTTCGTCGAAAAAACTTATCAAGCGAATAGATCTATCCCTATAGATCTTGATGCTTAATAAAATAGTAGCTTTATCTGGGTCTTCCTTTGGAAAAAAACTCTTTTCAAACAACCCTTCATGCTCTTCCAGAAATTCTACATCATTTCCGATCAATAATATGTCAACTACATATTCTTATAAGAAATTCCATAGTGCTCCCACTCACTTTCTTGCAAATACAAGTTTCTCATAAACTTTGTATAAACTTAAACACTTTGATCACCTCATCAAAGCATATATTCCAACTCCGAGATGCTTGCTCCAGTCCATAGAAGGATCGCTGGAGTTTGCATATTATCAGCATCCTTAGGATTGACAAAACCTTCTGGTTGTATCACATACAACTCTTCCTCACAAAAACCATTACGGAAACCTTGTTTTGTCATCCATCTGCCAGATTTCATAATCGAAAAATGCAGCAACTGCTAACAAAATTTAATAGACTTTTAGCATCGCTACAGATGAGACAATCTCATCACAGTCAACTCTTTGAACTTGGCGGAAACTTCTTTGCGACAAGTCGAGCTTTATAAACGGTGACATTTCACCATTAGCGTCTATGTTTATTTCAAAGGTCCATTTGTACTCAATGACCCGCCATTCAACAGGCAAGTCTACCAAAGTCCATACTTGGTTTTCATACATGGATCCTTTCTCGGATTTCATGGCTCCTAGCCATTTGTTGGAATCCGGGCCCACCATCGCTTCTCCATAGTTCATAGGTTCATCGTTGTCCAACAACATGATTTCCAAGACAGGGTTATCGTACTACTCAGGAGCAGTACGCGTCCTTGTCGACCTACGAGGTTCGATAGTGACTTGATCCGAAGCTTCATGATCATCATCATTAACTTCCTTTTCAACTGAGTAGGCTCTACAGAAACATCTTTCTGTGTTGCGCTATTCTCTGGTTGAAACAAAGGTTCAACAACCTTATCAAGTTCTATCTTCCTCCCACTCAATTCTTTCGAGAGAAACTCTTTCTCAAAAAGGACCCGTTCTTAGCAACAAACACCTTTTGCGCTTGGATCTGAGATAGAAGGTATACCCAATGTCTCATTAGGGTATTCTATGAAGATGCATTTGTCTGCTTTGAGTTCGAGCTCGCTAGGTGAAAAACCCATTTTCACATAAGCGTCGCAGCCCCAAACATTAAGAAATGACAGCTTAGGCTTCTGTCAAACCATAATTCTCACGGTGTCATCTCAACAGACTTAGATGGTGCCCTGTTAAAGTGAATGGATTTGTCTTTAATGCATAACCCCATAACGATAGTGGTAAAACGATAAGAGACATCATAGTACTCACTATATCCAATAGAGCACGACTACGACGTTCGAACACACCATCACACTATGGTGTTCCAGGAGGCGTGAGCTGTGAAACAATTTCCACATTGTCTAAAATTGCATACCAAACTCGTAACTTAGATATTCACCTCCATGATCATATGATAGACATTTATCTTCTTGTCACGATGATCTTTAACTTCACTCTGAAACTCCTTGAACCTTTCAAACATTTCAGATTCGTGTTTCATTAAGTAAATATCCCCATATTTACTCAAATCATCAGTGAAGGTAAAGAAAAACAACGATATCCACTGTGTGTTTCAACACTCATTGGACCACATACATCAACATGTATTAATTCCAATAAGCCACTTGCCCGCTCCATCATATTGGATGACGGGGTCTCAGTCATCTTGCCCAAGAGGCATGGCTCGCATGTCTCAACCGATTCGAAATCGAGTGAGTCAAAAATCCATCATCATGGAGTTTCTTCATGCGATTTATACCAATATGACATTACGTGGCAGTCCCACAAGCATGTGGTACTATCATTATTAACTTTGTATCTTTTGGTACCAATGTTATGAATATGTGTACTACTACGATCATGATTCGATAAACCATTTCGAGTGGGTGCATGACCATTGAAGGCATTATCCATGTAAACAGAATAACCATTATTCTCTAACTTATATGAATAACCGTATCGCACTAATCATGATCTAATCACGTTTATGCTCAACGCAAACACCAAATAACATTTATTTAGGTTTATCACAAATCCTGAAGGTAGAGAGAGCGTGCGATGGTGATCACATCAATCTTGGAAATACTTCCAACACACATCGTCACCTTTCACCTAGCTAGTCTCCATTTACTCCGTAGCTTTTATTTCGAGTTGCTAACACTTAGCAACCGAACCGGTATCTAATACCCAGGTGCTACTAGGAGTACCAGCAAGGTACACATCACTAACACGTATATCAAATATACTTCCATTGACATTACCAGCCTTCTTATCTACCAATCATCTAGGGTTTTTCCGCTTCAGCGAACATTCTCCTCATAACAGAAGCACTTAGTCTCGGGTTCGGGCTCAACCTTGGGTTTCTTCACTAGAGCAACAACTGGCTTGTCATTCCTGAAGTTTTTCCCTTCTTGCCCTTGCCCCTTTTGAAACTAGTGGTTTTCACTTAACCATCAACACTTGATGCTCCTTATTGATTTCTACCTTCGTGGTGTCAAACATCACGAACAACTCAGGGATCATCTTATCCATCCCTGGCATGTTATAGTTCATCACGAAGCTCTAGTAGCTTGGTGGCAGTGACTTGGAGAACTGCATTAATCACTATCTCATCTGGAAGATTAACTCCCACTTGATTCAAGTGATTGTAGCACCCAGACAATCTGAGAACACGCTCACCGATTAAGCTATTCTCCTTTATCTTGCAGGCAAAGAATCTTGTTGGAGGTCTCATACCTCTCAACATAGGCACGAGCTTGAGATCACAATCTCAGCTCCTAGAACATCTCATATGTTCTGTGACGTTCAAAACATTTTGAAGCCTCAATTCTAAGCCGTAATGCATGACGCACTGAACTATCACGTAGTCATCAAAAAGTGCCTGTCATATGTTCACAACATCTACAGACAACGCTTGAGGGAGTGATGCAGTTAGCGGTACATCAAAAACATAAGCTTTCTGTGCAGCAATGAGGACAATCCTCAGATCACGGACCCAGTCCGCATTATTGCTACCATCAACTTTCAACTTACTTTTCTCTAGGATTGTATCAATAAAACTGGGGAGCTACAGCGCGAGCTATCTACGACATAATTTGCAAGGACATTTTTAGACTAAGTTCATGATAATTAAGTTCATTTAATCAAATTATTAATGAACTCCCACTTAGATAGACATCTCTCTAGTCTTCCAAGTGATACATGATCCATGTCAACTAGCCCGTGTCCGATCATCACGTGAGACGGACTAGTCATCCATGGTGAACATCTCTATGTTGATCGTATCTTCTATACGACTCATGTTCGACCTTTCGGTCTTCCGTGTTCCGAGGCCATGTCTGTACATGCTAGGCTCGTCAAGTCAACCTAAGTGTTTCGCATGTGTAAATCTGGCTTACACCCGTTGTATGCGAACGTTAGAACCTATCACACCCGATCATCACGTGGTGCTTCGGAACGACGATCCTTAGCAACGGTGCACAGTTAGGGTGAACACCTTTCTTGAAATTTTATTGAGAGATCATCTTATTTACTACCGTCGTTCTATGCAAATAAGATGTAAACATGATAAACATCACATGCAATCAATATAGTGACATGATATGGCCAATATCATTTTGCTCCTATGATCTCCATCTTCGGGGCACCATGATCATCACTGTCACCGGCACGACACCATGATCTCCATCATCATGATCTCCATCATTGTGTCTTCATGAAGTTGTCTCGCCAACTATTACTTCTACTACTATGGCTAACGCTTAGCAATAAAGTAAAGTAATTACATGGCGTTTATGATTGACACGCAGGTCATACAATAAATAAGACAACTCCTATGGCTCCTGCCGGTTGTCATAATCATCGACATGCAAGTCGTGAATCCTATTACAAGAACATGATCAATTCATACATCACAATGCATCACATCACATCCTTTGGCCATATCACATCACAAGGCACATGCTGCAAAAACAAGTTAGACGTCCTCTAATTTGTAGTTGCAAGTTTTTACGTGGCTGCTATAGGTTACTAGCAAGAACGTTTCTTACCTACGTCAACACCACAACGTGATTTGCCAATTGCTATTTACCCTTCATAAGGACCCTTTTCATCGAATCCGATCCGACTAAGGTAGGAGAGACAGACACCCGCTAGCCACCTTATGCATCTAGTGCATGTCAGGCGGTGGAACCGGTCTCACGTAAGCGTACGTGTAAAGTTGGTCCGGGCCGCTTCATCCCACAATACCGCCGAATCAAGATAAGACTAGTAGCGGCAAGCAAATTAACAAACTCGACGCCCACAACTGCTTTGTGTTCTACTCGTGCATAGATTCTACGCATAGACCTAGCTCTGATACCACTGTTGGGAGACGTAGTAGTAAATCAAAATTTTCCTACGTTCACCAAGATCTATCTATGGAGAAACCAGCAACGAGAGGGGAGAGATTGCATCTTCATACCTTTGAAGATCGCTAAGCGGAAGCGTTACAAGAACGCGGTTGATGGAGTCGTACTCGCAGCGATTCAGATCGCGGTAGATCCGATCAAGTGCCGAACGGACGGCACCTCCGCGTTCAACACACGTGCAGCCCGGTGACGTCTCCAACACCTTGATCCAGCAAGGAGGAAGGAGAGGTTGGGGAAGGGCTCCAACAGCAGCACGACGGCGTGGTGGTGGTGGAGTAGCAAGGTATTCCGACAGGGCTTCGCCTAAGCGCTGCGGAGGAGGAAGAAGAGAGGTAGGGCTTCGCCGTGAGAGAGAGAGATCAAATCTTATCTCAAAACATCCAAAACCTCAAGTATATATAGGAGGAGGGACGTGGAGGGCTGGCTTGGCCTCTACTCCAAAGAGGAGATGGCCGGCCGAATTAAAGGGAGAGTCCACCTCCCACAAGGGAGGTGGATCTCCTCCTTTTAAATCCTTTTTGCCTTATCTCCTTATCTCCAGCCGCATGGGCCTTTAGCAAAAGTCTTGCCCAGCCCAATAAGGGCTGACACACTTTATCTAACAGCCCATGAAGTCCTCTGGTCGTCACACCCCTCCCGGGGGTCCTCCGGCACCCTCCCGGCACTCCCGGTACAATACCGATGAGCCCGAAAACTTTCCGGTGACAGAAACTGGACTTCCTATATATCAATATTTACCTCCGGACCATTCCGGAGCTCCTCGTGACGTCCGGGATCTCATCCGGGACTCCGAACAACCTTCGGTAATCACGTATACCTTTTCCCTATAACCCTAGCGTCATCGAACCTTAAGTGTGTAGACCCTACGGGTTCGGGAGACACGTAGACATGACCGAGACACCTCTCCGGCCAATAACCAACAGCGGGATCTGGATACCCATGTTGGCTCCCACGTACTCCACGATGATCTCATCGGATGAACCACGATGTCGGGGATTCAATTAATCCCGTATACAATTCCCTTTGTCTATCGGTATGATACTTGCCCGAGATTCGATCGTCGGTATCCCCATACCTTGTTCAATCTCGTTACTGGCAAGTCTCTTTACTCGTTCCGTAATACATCATCCCGTGACTAACTCCTTAGTCACATTGAGCTCATAATGATGATGTCTTACCGAGTGGGCCCAGAGATACCTCTCCGTCACACGGAGTGACAAATCCCAGTCTCGATTCATGCCAACCCAACAGATACTTTCGGAGATACCCGTAGTGCACCTTTATAGACACCCAGTTACGTTGTGACGTTTGGCACACCCAAAGCATTCCTACGGTATCCGGGAGTTGCACAATCTCATGGTCTAAGGAAACGATACTTGACATTGAAAAGCTTTAGCAAACGAACTACACGATCTTGTGCTATGCTTAGAATTGGGTCTTGTCCATCACATCATTCTCCTAATGATGTGATCCCGTTATCAATGACATCCAATGTCCATGGCCATGAAACCGTGACCATCTATTGATCAACGAGCTAGTCAACTAGAGGCTCACTAGGGACATGTTGTGGTCTATGTATTCACACATGTATTATGGTTTCCGGTTAACACAATTATAGCATGAACAATAGACAATTATCATGAACAAGGAAATACAATAATAACCATTTTATTATTGCCTCTAGGGCATATTTCCAACATTACTCTGACCAAAAAATCCTTCACAACCATCTGTTTGTGAAGGGTTTCATGCCGCACTATAATGTTTGGACCAAGCACGGAGAAATAGGGGTTATGATGGAAGACGGCGAAGAAGAAGAGGATGATGACAACTATGTGCCCCCTGAATATGGTGATGCTGCAACCGGGGAAGCTGAAGATCAAGAGGAACCAAACGATGTGCCCGATGATGATCTTCACCGGGTCATTGTTGATGCGAAGAGACAATGCGAAAGTGAAAAGGAGAAGCTGAAGTTCGATCGCATGTTAGAGGATCACAAAAAAGAGTTGTACCCAAATTGCGAAGATGGCAACACAAAGCTCGGTACCACACTGGAATTGCTACAGTGGAAGGCAGAGAATGGTGTACCTGAAAAAGGATTTGAGAAGCTACTGAAAATATTGAAGAAGAAGCTTCCAAAGGATAACGAATTGCCCGACAGTACGTACGCAGCAAAGAAGGTTGTATGCCCTCTAGGATTGGAGGTGCAGAAGATACATACATGCCCTAATGACTGCATCCTATACCGCGGTGAGTACGAGGAACGGAACGCATGCCCGGTATGCGGTGCACTGCGCTATAAGATCAGACGCGATGACCCTGGTGATGTTGAGGGCGAGCGCCCCAGGAAGAGGATTGCTGCCAAGGTGATGTGGTATGCTCCTATAATACCACGGTTGAAACGTCTGTTCAGAAACAAAGAGCATGCCAAGAATATGCGATTGCACAGAGAGGACCGTAAGAAAGACGGGAAGTTGAGAGCACCAGCTGACGGGTAGCAGTGGAGAAAAATCGAGAGAAAGTACTGGAAGGACTTTGCAGGTGACGCAACGAATGTATGGTTTGGTTTAAGTGCGGATGACATTAATCCTTTTGGGGAGCAGAGCAGCAATCACAACACCTGGCCCATGATTCTATGTATCTATAACCTTCCTCCTTGGCTGTGCATGAAGCAAAAGTTCATTATGATGCGAGTTCTCATCCAAGGCCCTAAGCGACCCGGCAACGGCATTGATGTGTACCTAAGGCCATTAGTTGAATAAATTTTACAGTTGCGGAATGGAAACGGTGTACTCGTGTGGGATGAGCACAAACAGGAGGATTTTGACCTACATGCGTTGCTGTTTGTAACCATCAATGATTGGCCTGCTCTCAGTAACCTTTCAGGACAGACAAACAAGGGATACCACACATGCACGCATTGTGTAGATGACACTAAAAGTATATACCTGGACAATTGCAGGAAGAATGTGTACCTGGAGCATTGTCGATTTCTTCTGACCAACCATCAATGTCGAAAGAAAGGCAAGCATTTCAAAGGCGAGGCAGATCACCGAAATAAGCCCGCCCATCTGTACCGGTGATCACATACTTGCTATGGTCAATGATTTACAAGTAATCTTTGGAAAGGGTCCCGGTGGACTATCTGTTTCGAATGACGCTGAGGGACGCGCACCCATGTGGAAGAAGAAATCTATATTTTGGGACCTACCCTACTGGAAAGACCTAGAGGTCAGCTCTACAATCGACGTGATGCACGTGATGAAGAATCTTTGCGTGAACTTGCTAGGCTTCTTGGGCGTGTATGGGAAGACAAAAGATACACTAGAGGCACGGGAGGACAAGCAACGTGTTCACGAAAAAGACGACATGCCTCCAAAGCAGTATGAAGGTCCTGCCAGCTATGCTCTTACCAAAGAAGAGAAGGAAATCTTCTTTGAATGCCTTCTTAGTATGAAGGTCCCGTCTGGCTTCTCATCGAATATAAAGGGAATAATAAATATGGCAGAGAAAAAGTTCCAGAACCTAAAGTCTCATGACTGCCACGTGATTATGATGCAACTGCTTCCGGTTGCATTGAGGGGGCTTCTACCGAAAAACGTTCAATTAGCCATTGTGAAGCTATGTGCATTCCTCAATGCAATCTCTCAGAAGGTGATGTGGTGCAATGTCTTGTTAATTTCGAGCTTGTGTTCCCACCATCCTTCTTCAATATCATGATGCACGTCCTACTTCATCTAGTCGACGAGATTGTCGTTTTGGGCCCTGTATTTCTACACAATATGTTCCCCTTTTAGAGGTTCATGGGAGTCCTAAAGAAATATGTATATAACCACGCTAGGCCAGAAGGAAGCATCTCCATGGGCCATCAAATGGAGGATGTCATTGGTTTTTGTGTTGACGTCATTCCTGACCTTAAGAAGATTGGTCTCCCTCAATCGCGGTATGAGGGAGACTGACTGGAAAAGGCACGCTAGGAGCAAAGTCAATAATATGTGGGGACGGGCATTCTTGGTCTCAAGCACACTACATAGTTCTACAGAATTCTACCTCGGTGACCCCGTATGTCGATGAACACAAGAACATTCTGCGCTCCAAACACCCAAAGCAGTGTGACGACTGGATTACATGTGAACACATCAAGACTTTTGGTAGTTGGTTGCAAACACGTGTCACTTGTGGCAACACTATTTCTGATGAGTTGTACTTGTTGGCCAGGAGACCATCTTTGACTGTATTGACTTACAAAGGGTACGAGATAAATGAGAATACATTTTACACGATTGCCAAAGATCAAAGGAGCACCAACCAAAACAGTGGTGTCCACTTTGATGCAGCAACGACCAATGGGAAGGTCGACACATATTATGGTTACATAGAGGAGATATGGGAACTTGACCATGGACATGATTTGAAGGTCCCTTTGTTTCGATGCAAAAGGGTCAATCTTACAAGAGGTGGGGTATAGGTAGACCCGCATTATGGAATGACAATAGTGGATCTCAACAATCTTGGATACACAGACAAACCATTCGTCCTAGCCAATGATGTGGTGCAGGTTTTCTAAGTTAAGGACATGTCTACCAAACCGAGAAAAAGAAAATATAAGGAAGCGAATACATCATACGATGAGCCAAAGCGTCCATAGTTCTTTCAGGCAAAAGAGACATTGTGGGATTGGAGGGCAGGATAGACATGTCTGAAGATTATGAAAAGTTTTAGGAAATTCCTCTCTTCAAAGTCAAGGCTGACCCAAGCACCCTATTAAACAATAAAGATTATCCATGGTTACGGTGCAATAAGAAAAGGACACAAGCGAAGAAAAAGTGAAGACTTTCTCTCCACAACTATTATGATGATGCCTTCGATCTAGAATATCACTGCATTTACATGTGAACAAATGAAATGCCTTTTGTAACAGATGAGTTTCCGTTCGAAACTCTGATACTTCGAAAGAAATTGTCCGTTTTGTACACGAAGTGCATCCACTTTTTGTCGTAACCCTCTCAACTTTTTATAACATGCTATTTCAGTGAAATAATGTTACCATGCCAAATTTCAACCTTTTCAGAGTTTATTTGAAGTGCTTTTCAATTTCAGGGTTATTTAGCTCAAAAAAATCAGTAAGTGCATGAAAAATACCAAATGAAGTCAGAAAGGGTTAAAAATTGATGGTGTGGCTTTGAATGGTGCGTTTTGAACACACAAAAAGTATGGAGTTCAAATAAGTTCAAAAAAATAAAATCCCATTGTAACAGATGAGTTTTCGTCCGAAACCGTGATACTTCGAAAGAGATTGTCCATTTTGTACACGAAATGCATCCAATTTTTGTCGTAACCCTCTCAACTTTTTAACACATGCTATGTGGGTGAAATGATGATACCATGCCAACTTTCAACCTTTTCAGAGTTCATTTCAAGTGCTTTTCAATTAGGGTCATTTTAGCTCAAAATAAATGATGAAATGCATGAAAAATAGCAAATGAAGTCAGAAAAGGGTTGAAAAGGGACGGTGTGGCTTCGAATGGTGCATATTGAATGAAGAAAAAGTCTTGAGTTCAAATATGTTTTGAAAATTGAAATCCTTTTGTAATAGATGTGTTTTAGTGCGAAACCCTGATATTTCGAAAGAGATTCCCCATTTTGTACACGAAGTGCATCCAGTTTTTGCCATAACCCTCTCCACTTTTTAGCAAATGCTATGTGGGTGAAATGATGGTACCATGCCAAGTTTCAACCATTTCAGAGTTTATTTGCAGTGCTTTTTAATTCAGGGGCATTTCAGCTCAAAATAAATGCTGAAATGCATGAAAAAACAAATGAAGTCAGAAAAGTGTTGAAAAGGGATAATGTGGCTTCGAATGGTGCATATTGAATGCAGAAAAATTCTTGACTTCAAATATTTATAAATAAAAAATTGAAATCATCTTGTAACACACATGTTTTCGTTCGATAAAAGTTATATGACTAAACTTGATATTATATACAATTCATGCAACTAAAATTATCAAAGTTATTTTTGTTAAAAAAATTAAAAGCAAAAAGAATATTCATAAAGTATTTCTTGTTAACAACTTTTAATATGCAAAAAAATAACATAAAAAGTGAAAATAGATGCGCTTTTAGGGAAATTCAACCTAAATTCATAGTGCTAGTTAGGCACCTAACTACCATTTTCAATTTAGGTCAATTTCCTGTATAAGGGCATCTATTTTCACTATGAGAGGAGCTCAACGTAGCAGCCGCGGCGGGGCTTATAAACAGGTTCGGGCAACCTTCACTTGGCGAGGTGGGACTAAACTCCCACCACACCGCTGTGCAAGGCCATTGGTCTTGGTTGGTGCCACCAACCGGGACCAAAGGTCCCTATTTCCCGCCCTTTGGGCTGACGAAAAGGGACCATTGGTCCCGGTTCGTGGCACCAACCAGGACCAATGCCACCCTTTGGTCCCGATTCGTGGCACCAACCGGGACCAAAGGCCTCTGCTTCCGACCCTATGGGCTGCTGAAAACAGGGCTTTGGTCCCGGTTGGTGGCACGAACCGGGACCAAAGGGGGCCCTATAAAAAATCCCACACTTAGCAGTCTTCGACCCATATCGCTCCCCCGAAGGCCAGATCCCACACATGCCGTCAGGCTGCCCGAATCTCGCACGCTCTCTATCGTCGTTGCTGCTGCCGGCCGCCGTCCCCGACCTCCCCGATCTCGCTCTGGCCGCCCCGCCCCGCGCCACCCTGCTCCGGCCGCCCCGCCCTGCGCCGGCTGCCCTGCCCCGCTCTGACCGCCCCGCGCCGGCCGCCCCGCCCTACTCCGGCCACTGCTCCGCCCCGCTCTGGCCACATCCCCCTCCCCTATACTCCAGGATGATTTTTTGTTTTTTTGCTCATATATATATGTGTGTATGATGTTTTTTGTTCATATATATATGTGTGTGTGTATGATGTTTTTTGTTCATATACATGTGTGTATGATGTTTTTTGTTCATATATATGTGTGTATGATGATATATGATGATATATATGTGTGTATGAAAATAGTCGGCATTTATTTAAAAAACAGAAAAAGTTGTTACCGCCGCCGCGTGATGATATGCATCAGGTTTTGTTACCGCTGCCGCATGATGATATGTCCGACCGGCATTTTTTTTGTTCCTATAGAAAACTCCGGTAATTTCGACATGAGGGGGGACATCGATCAACCCCCTCTCGCCCGACCAACTCTCGAGCTGCCTAAACCGGGACTGAAAAAGCGTTGTCGATCTCCTACCCCCTCTCGCCCCTACCCGACAAACTCTCGAGGCCACCCAAACCACTAGAAGAAAACTCCGGTAACTTCGATCAACCCCCTCTCGCCCGACAAAACCCTAGAAGCATTGTCGAGGCCACCCAAACCCTAGAAGCGTCGAGGCCACCCAATCCCTAGAAGTGCTGTCGAGGCCACCCCAAACCGTAGAAGCGTCGAGGCCAGTAATATGATCCCTTGTTTATGTTTGCCACAAATTAATATATCCATCTCTCATGTTTGTATATTAATTGCCATGTTGTAATATTTGCAGAAACCATGGATCCAACCATGGATCCAACCATGAACAGAGACTTTGAAGGAGAAGAGTTATTGGGGGACATGATCCGCGACGATGGTGTTATCTTCTCGTTAATCAATTTTGACACAGAAGAGCTAGGACATGATGATGATGGCTCCAGTCACCGAATGCTGGAGGAAGAAGGAGACCATGATGACGGCTCTGGTGACCGAGAGCCAGAGGAAGAAGGAGACCATGATGACGGCTCCGATGACCGAACGGAGGGAGCTGTTGCAAAGTTGTCCGGCAAGGTATATATATTAATTAAGCCTGTGCTCACTAATTGATGCATTAATTGTTTTGGTATGTACATATATTAACTCTTATTTCTTATTTTATATAGCCCTCCGGATCGAGCCAAACTTTGGTAACGAGACGAGGCCCTAAGAAAAGGTTGGGAAAGGAAGAAAGGTTCACGATCACCTTAATCGCGAACGATGGCCAATTGATTGAACCGAAGAAGAACAAGTATGCATTTTCTACTCAGTGTGGAGCTATTGTCAGGGACAGCACCCCGATCAGCATCCAGCAATGGAATGAGATGGCTAAGAATGCTAAGAACTATGATCCTCAAGTTTCTTATGTCACTGATAGACAGAAAGATGATCTTTGGAAGGCCTTGAAGGAAAATTTCACCCTACCGCCAGAGGAGGATGAGAGTAATCCAGTTATAGAGCCACTGGTCAGGTCGTGTGCTCTTAAGAAGATGGCAGATCTTTTTAGGAGGTGGAAGAATGAGTTGAAAGCTAAGTTTGTCGACCAAGAGAAGACTCCAGTATTCGTCGGCCAATATGCGGGGATAAGAGATCAATGGGACGCGTTCATGGCCTACAAGACTTCTGAAAAGAGTAACAAAATGTGAGCGATAGACAAGAAAAATGCTGAGAAGAAGCAGTATCACCATCGCACAGGGTCAGGTGGCTATCTCAGAGCCCGACCGTTGTGGTCCAAATGGGAGGATGACCTGCGAGCTAAAGATGTTGAACCAGGGACAGGGAACTGGCCAGACCGTTCAAGGACTTGGTTCTTCGGGGTTGGGGGAACTTTGGAACCTGAAATAGGGAAGTGCATTTGGACGGACGAGAAACTTGCAATACCCATAAGGAAGCTTAAGCAAGTTATCAAGGAAGCGCTGGAAGGGAGGTTCATTCCCAACAGAGAGAAGGACGGGCTGACTGAGGCCCTCGGGAATCCTGAGCACCCTGGACGAACACGAGGCACGCCAGCCTCCGTTTCGTGGAAGCTTGGGTTTCCCGGCCCAGGTGGTTACAAAAGACGGGAGAGGAAGAGGAAACAGGAGCTGAGCGTTGTGAGGAGCTCAATGCAAGAGTACGATGGCTAGAGGAAGAAGTTATGAGCCAGCGAGCTCCCGACCAGCAGCTTGTTCAGGGGCATGAAGCTACCCCAGAAGTTACCCCGCCATCTCAACAGAGAAGCAACATGGCTTCCATGGAGCTCCTTCAGCAGCCTGACTTCACGGCTCCTAGCTACCCCGTCGATGCTATCACAGATGGCCAACATTGCGAGCTTATGACGAAATGCGTTAACCTCACCTTCAAGGCGGGTGACGGCTTTGTTGCACCTCCTCGAACCAACGGAACTTTTCACCACGGTCAGATCCCACATGACTATGTTGTTGTGCAAGTGGATGAAATAATGGGGGGATTTGAGGAGCTCGAGCTTGACCACCCCACAGGTGAAGGGGAGACTTAGCTATTCCTCTAAGGAGTACATGTTTATTGAGGAAGGAGCACATCAAGCTTCCGAACTGGACGCCTCCGCCTCCTCCGGCGAGTGATGAAGGCACTCATCCTCCTCCTCCTCCTCTGGCGAGGGATCAAGGCACTCCGCCTCCTCCTCCTCTGGCGAGTGATGAAGGCACTCATCCTCCTCCTCCTCCTCCGGCGAGGGATCAAGGCACTCCGCCTCCTCCTTTGCCTCATCCGGCGCGTGACGTCGACGATCAAGGCACTTTGCCTCCTCCTCCACCTCCTCCGTTGCGTTCGAGCAGTCCACCTCCTCCTCTGCCTCCTCAGCAATGGCGGAAGACAGCCACCGCCACTCCTCCTCCTCCTCTACCTCCTCCCCCGGCGCGTCGGAGCACTCTGCGTCCTCTTCCGCCTCGTAAGCAACGATGGAAGAGAGACGTCGTCGCTCCGGCTGCTAGCAGTACAACCAGTGGAGGGAGGCCATACGAATATGGTCCTAAGTCTCTCCAGCCATTGGAAAAGTTGCCATACGAGAGGACCGCGGAGGAAACCGCGAAGATCTCTCAAGACCAAGTGAGGGCCCATTTTGCAAAGAAAGCTCCACCTCTGAAGCACGCGATAGATCCGGTGGCAGCGAAGCGCACTGTCGAGGCCCTGAAGTGACCACCATCGCCTCGCTGGATACCACCTATGTCCGCGCTACTAAAAAGGCGTATCACAATGCGGTGTGGACGGGAACTGCTTCCAGTGATGAGAGGTTAGCAAAACGAACAAGTGGGAAAACAATTCCCCAGCTCAGCGAACAGGCTAACCAATTGTGCCCCCCGCTGAAGGTGTCTACCGATATTGCCACTGATCATTCGGGGATGGTGCCTGGTACCAATCCTATTGATTACATGAGCGATGGTGTACTGTTTGAGCCGTTGGAGCTGGACGATTTCAAATACCGGTATAGGAAGCCTCTCGTCAAAGATGGAAGTCCTCCTCTAAGAACGATGATGAGACAATTGTATAATTGGTACATGAAAACCTGCAGCGAGTTTGGGATGGATTGGTTGATGATGAGTATTAAAGAGAAGCACGACTTCTTTGGCCAGGAGGTGCTTCATGTTGAATTTGACGAGCTTTCCCAGTTTTACAATCAAAAGGACATCGACATAAAAATCATGACTTGCTAGTGTCTGTAAGTACTTCTGTAATTAAGTCTCTATATATTGCTCACCTCTTTCATTGCATGTATATATATAATTATCCTCATCACTATATTATGCAGATTGAAGATCGTCGAATGGAGAAAAGAAGAAATGTATGACATTGGGTTCATTAACCCAAATATCATACTTGAAGTGACGGTTCAAATGTATCCCAAACAAACCAAGGAGAACTTGCTAGAATCGATGCTTAAAAATCAAAACAAAGACAAAATACTCCTTCCTTACAACTTCAAGTGAGTGTTACTGTCTTGTGCATATTCGGTTTCTCCCTTATTACTCGAGGGTATAGTAATGTAATTGATGAGCTATGCATGTGTGCACAACCACCACTTTATTCTACTAGAGATTAAGCTTGACCGGGGAGTAGTAACCGTCTTAGACTCGAGACGAAATAAACCCGAGTTGTATGCGAACCTGACTGAAATGCTCGAGAGGTAAGTTCAATCGATCATTATCGCACCATATCGGCAACTTTATTCATTTCCTGATATATATGAAGTAATTATTTTCTTTGTCTATCAGGGTTTGGAAAGATTTCACCAAAATTGCTTTGGGACTGCCTACCGAGCTGCAATTTAGACACCCGAAAGTAAGTAATATATACTACCTAGTTCCGCCCATCTCCCATTGATTCTAGCTAGTTTCATCAATATATACCATTTAGAATGCTTGCTTATCAGTTTGATTGACCTCTATTTCTCGTATAGTGCTTGTTTCAGGAACAAGGGACTAATTTTTGTGGATACTATGTTTGCGAGTTCATCTACAACGCGATGAATCCTAATAAGCGAGGCTACATTGAAAAAGAATATGAAGTGCGTAAGCAAAAATATTCACAATTTTATTTTATTACCATCATTTTTGTTGAGTTTCATTCATATACATGTATTGACCCTCTTCTTCAATTTAGATGTGGCGGATGCAAGATGAACTCCTACCACAAGATCGCATACGAGCAGTTCAAGAGGAATTGGTGGGATTCTTTATTGACCACGTCATCAATAAAGCCGGAGAATACCATATGGAACTTGAAATTAGATGTTAGGGATTGTAACATATGAGAGATATACGAAAACTTGTTGTTTGACCAATCTCTCGGAGAAGGAGGAGGTCGATCACTTTTCTCTCTATATGTTCATGACGATCTTGTGTACTTAATGGTTTCCTTCATTTGCTTACTAACTAGCGTGTCACGAGTTCTCTCTATACGTATAGTACATAGCGTCGCGACCAAGCACGGAGATAAGAGAGGTCACTTCTCTCTATTACCTAGCTAACAAAATATATGAAACCCCTAAATTAACCCTCCAAAACCCTCAAACCCCCCCTCTTAAAAAACACAGCTCCTAAGCTGCTAACGCATGGACGCTCTTTGGTCCTGGTTGGTGTTACCAACCAGGACGAAAGGCCCTCCTGCCTGGGCTCGATGGAGCGGCCACGTGTAGCCCCATCTATCCCAGTTCATAAGCAAACTGAGACTAAAGGTCATGGTATTTAGTTCCGACACTTTAGTCTCGGGTCCAGAACCGGAACAAATGGACCTCTGGAACCGGGACAAATGGGCCTTTTTCTACTAGTGGAGTCCAACTCCAGTCCTACTAGGAGTAGGATTCCTCCCCCCACTTGGAAATCCTTTCCTACTCTTGGGTTTTCCCACCCCTAGCCGCATGGGCCTTAGTGGGGGGTTAGGCCAGCCCACCAGGGGCTGGTTTTCCTCCTCCCACAGCCCATGAGGCCCTTTGGGGTGAGAGGCCCCTCCCGATGGTCCCCCGATACCCTCCCGGCACTCCCCGTACACTACCGAAGTACCCGAAACTTTTCCGGTGACCAAACCGGGACTTCCTATATATCAATCTTTACCTCCGGTCCATTCCGGAGCTCCTCGTGACATCCGGGATCTCATCCAAGACTCCAAAAAACCTTCAGTCACCATCATACATAACTCTATGCTACCGAAACGTCACCGAACGTTAAGTGTGCAGACCCTATGGGTTCGAGAACTATGTAGACACGACCGAGACACCTCTACGGTAAATAACTAATAGCGGGACATGGATGCCCATTAGTTCCTACATATTCTATGAATATCTTTATTGGTTGAACCTCTATGTCAAGGATTCAGTTAATCATGTATGTTGTTCCCTTTGTTCTTCGGTATGTTACTTGCCCGAGATTCGATCGTCGGTATCTCTATACCTAGTTCAATCTCGTTACCGGCAAGTCTCTTTACTCATTTTGTAGTACAAGATCCCATGGCTAACACTTTAATCACATTGCTTGCAAGGCTTGTTGTGATGTTGTACTACCGAGTAGGCCCTGAGATACCTCTTCGTCACACGGAGTAACAAATCCCAGTCTTGATCAATGCCCACTCAACAAACACCCTCGGAGACACTTGTAGAGCATCTTTATAGTCACCCAGTAACGTTGCGACATTTGATACACACAAGGTACTCCTCTGGTATTAGTGAGTTGCATGATCTCATTGTCATAGGAACAGATACTTGACATGTAGAAAACTATAGCAATAAACTGACACGATCTTTTGCTGTGGTGTTTTAAAAAGAAAAAGGCTTTCTGTTTTGTTGGATTAGAGAGAGTGTGTGCGTGTGGGCTGTGCCCTCCCGGCCCACGCAGCCCAGCAGGTAGCTAACGGCTACCTGTCTCGTCCTCCTTCGTTAGCAGGTTCAGAGAGAGTGAGAGCGCAGGGAGCCGACGCCGTCGCCGTCAGGGGCACACGCACGTCGAGGCCGGCCCCCCTTTATAAGAGCGCGTAGCCCTAGGGTTCTTCTTCCTCCTCGCCGTTGCTGCTCCCCTTCTCCCCTCCTTCTTCTCCCTCCTCCTCTGCTCTTCTTCCCCTTCAGGTAAGGTTCCAGAGAGCAGGGGATTTCAGAGAGCGAGAGGTCGCCGTCGTCTTTGCACCTCCGGCGGGCCTTGTCATCGGAGGATGGCGTGGAGCAAGATGCCATCGCCCTCGATCCATTCCCGGCGCTAGGAGGGTCCAAGAGGTCGTCTTCTTCCTCCTCGCCGCCAGGTTGGCGTCGGGTCTTCTTCCTCTTCGTCGCCACCGCGTCCTCGCCTCTCCTTCCTCTCTGCACGTCAGGGTCGTCGTTGTCCTGCCCTAGGTGAGCACTCGACGCGCAGCCTCCTCCCCTTGTAGCTAGAGTTGTCGCCGTCGTGCTCGTGTCGCTGCCGGTCCGAAAAGCTCATGCTTGAGCTCGCTTCTGTCCCCCTCGTCGCAAGATGAGCAGAGGGATGGGTTCCCTGTTGTGTCCATAATCCCCACAGTAGCTCCCTCTCGCCGCTAGTGTCGTAGTTCGCCGAAGCCGCCCGCCGCCGTTGCTGTGTCACCGCAAGCCGTTCGGGTTCAGTTTCGTCACGCATTTGTGGCATGTGTGTATAAGAGGGCAGGTGCCCCTCCTCTGTTACCAGTCGCGCTCGTAGCCCAGTGGTGTGGTGCGTGGGAGGCAACCAGGAGGTTGAGGTTTCGAATCCAAACCCCTCCCCATTTTTATTCTGTTTTCCTTTTTTGTTATTTTCTTTTGTTTTTCTTCCTTTGCATATATATGTGTGTGTAGATGCAACCAACATTAGTTGGTTTTCTTTTCTGTTATAATTGAGGTGTGTGTGCGTGCTTTGCACATGTATGGATGTGCTTGTGTGTCTATGTGTCACATAGTGTGATGCATTCATTTGCATGTGTGTAAATGTGGTTTGTGAGTGTATGCATTGTGCATATATGTATGCATACGTGTATGGATGACCACCCACACACATGAGCTTGTGTGTGAGAGTGTATGTGCCTAGTGCACTTGTGAGAGTGAGTGTGTGTATGCCTATGTGCATTATGCATATATGGGCATGTGAGTGTGTGTGGGGGGGGGACACCCCCTTCTTGGGTGGTATGCTCATGAGTGTTGGTGCTCATATGCCTTGGGCATATATAGAGCATGTGTGAGTGCTTGCTTGTTGTGTGTGTGTAGGGTGTATGTGTGTGTGGGGACTAGTGGGTTTTCCCACTTGATAAACCCCTTTGTTATATATATATATATATATATATATATATATATATATATATTCATGCTTGTAGTTTCTTAGCTCATTTCAATCTCTATCTAAGTTAAAAATCTGGTTATGATCATTTATGCTCATGTTCAAATTAGAGTTATGATTCACTTATGAGAATATCTGGTAGTTTTGCTATCTTGTTTGTGCCTTGTTGTTTCACATGAACATATGAGTATGACACATGTTTTTGGGGTAGAAAGAGCCAACGAATCCATTGGTGCCTTCAGATTTCACTTTTGAGTAAGTTTATAAAACTGTCATTTTCAGCTGAGATGCTACTTTGTCATGTTTGCATGATTTAATCCTTGCTTGCTTTGGGGCATGTGCCAACATGGAAGTGCTAGTGTTTTATATCTATTATGCCATGGTATTTGTGTTTAACATAAGAATCACCCATATAAGTGGGAACCATGTTGTTAAGTAGCCAACTTAATGTTTCTGTTTCAGCATGCTAAAAACTACTAAGTCTGAGAATCTGTTGTTATTTTTATGCCATGTAGAGTGGATGGTATCTTGTGATTTGTTATGAATTTGAGCATGCTCACTGATAGTGTTTTGGATTAGATGTTGTCTACTACCATCCTGTTAATTTTCATTTCAATAGGTGCTCTCTAACATATTTAAGTACTGCTGTCAACTTGCTACTTTATTAACTCAGATTCCAGAAAACTGTTAATTTCAGTAAGTCCCAGAAAACTGTTTCATCTTATCAACTTGATAGCTTCAAGCTTATTGATGTGGGCCTCCTATGTAGATTGTGTAGTTGGATAAGTTGATGCATTTTTTATGTAGTTTATGTAAATATCTTGTTAGTGGCTGTAGGGTTCCTCTAGCTCAAGATGTGGGATGTGTAAGTTACTATGTTGCTGTTTTGTGGCAGATTGTTTGTTTTATTGTTTTGTGACTTGTGGGAGCTATACTCCATGGAATTGATTGATCTTTGAGTCTATTTTGGTTGGTTTTTCATGGCATAACCAGTGGCTACCTTGGAATGCCAAGAATTAGCCCATGGTATTGGTTGTCTTGTGTTTTGCATTCGTACCTTGTCGTTAGCGTATCGTGGGAACCGTAACTCCGTTTCTTGCGTTCTTTATATGAATTTCTATCGATTTTGCATTTTGAATCCATATTTTCCATGTTCATGCATGTTTAAATAACTTAACATGAGGTTCTGTCCAGATTCATTAATAAACAAACTTTGCATGTGAAACATGACTAGTTTTGGACTGCCATGTTAAATTCTTTGTAAATGAATCATGCATCATATTGGTTGTGCATTGCACCTTGGTTGGATGTTTATGGTTGCTGTTTCTCTTGGGTAGACACGAGTGTTGATACTGAGTACGAGGACACAGGAGAGTACTACTATGAGGATCCCGCTACTTGTTCCACTAAAGAACTAACAGGCAAGATGATCGTACCTGGATCCCGATACTATTTTCGCTTGCTAGTTTCTCGCTCTTATCATTACCATTGAGCTACCTACCACTTGAGTAACAGCCTCCTAAATGCCATGAAAGCCTCTAACCCTCCACATCCTAGCAAACCTTTGATTGGCTAAGTTATCGCTGCTCAGCCCCTCTTATAGCGATCTTAGTTGCCGGTGTAGGTTGTTCCATGTGATAACATGGATTTGGATATCACAGTATTATCTGTTATCTAATTTAATGCACATATATATCTTGGTATTGGTGGAAGGCTTGGCCTTATGCTAGGTGTTTTGTTCCGCTGTTACCGCCATAGTTCTTGTTACCGGTGTTATGTTTTCCATATTTTGCACTCCTAACACGCTCGGGGTTGTTATGGGGACCCCCTTATTTATTCGGTTGAGATTAAAATTTGTTTGGAAATACCCAACATTGGTACTACATTTGCTTAACAACTTAATAAAATTTGCATAGGGCCTTGCAAACCCGTGGATAATTAATCAACCCCCGGGCCAGTGCTCCTCATAAGTGTTGGTCCAAACTAGAGCACTGTGTGGGGCCAACCCAGGGCAACTTGGGAGATTTCTATCAGGCCATCGTACACTAGCTTATCCGTCGTGTCCTGAGAACGAGATGCGCGGCTCTTATCGGGTTCGTCGACACGTTGGGCGGTCTTGCTGGATTTGTTTTACCTTTATCGAGTGTCTTGCGTGTGGAGTCTGACTTTCTTCAGGTTTTTCTCGAGGTGTTGGAATTCCTTTGGAATTACCTATGATGACCACGAGGTCCGTGGTCAAGGCTATTCCCGTGGAGTGTGGTTATTTGTGATGGACTAGTTGGAGCACCCCTACGGGGTTAAATCTTTTCGAGAAGCCATGCCCGCGGTTACGTGGAAACTTGGATATTTGTTTAACACCCAATTATAGTAAACTTGAAGTAAACTCTAATTAAAAATACACCAACTGTGTGAGTAACCGTGATCGTCTCTGCTCGTGAACATGATCCGAGAGAGAACACGGTGGGGTTATGATTGACGTAAGTAGGTGTTCAGGATCTCATAGAGATCATACTAGACCCGATCGTTCATCGTAGGCCACTCATATTTATTTTCATGTTGCGTAAGTTAGACACCATAAATGCTTAGTGCTGCTGCAAACTAAACGCACACACCCCATCCCAACCTTTAAGCTTGAATAGTCTCGATACCCGGACGCTTGATTGCTGAGTCCTTGTGGCTCATAGATTACTACAACCCTCCAGGTACAAGTACAGATCAGTATGTGCAGGATGATCTTACCCGGCTCCAGTGGGAATATGACGAGGAAAGAGGCAGGATGTACGTGACTTACCCGGATGAGTAGAGGACCATGGTCGTGATCTTTGGGATAGCGAGATAGTATCATTTGCATCTGTTTTATCGTTTGATTTCATCCGTAGTCGGACACTGTCTTCATCTTGATGATTTGAACTCTGTGTGGATTGTAATTTAGCATGTGGCGAGTGTAAGCCAACTTGTATAATCATCCCTTCTGTAATGTATGATGCAATGATTCTATACTTGCGAACAGCAAGATGCGCCTCTATCCCTTGCAAGGCCCTCGTGTCTTAAAATGGATAGGCGCGCATCTTGGGCGTGACAACTAGGGACATAGTGTTGTCTATGTATCCACACATGCAATGTATTTCCAATCAATACAATTATAGCATGGATAATAAACGATTATCATGAACTAGGAAATATAATAATAACCATTTATTATTGCCTCTAGGGCATATTTCCAACATCTACCACTTGCACTAGACTCAATAATCTAGCTCACATCACTATGTGATTTACATTGTAATGAATCTAACACCCATACAGTTTTGATGTTGATCATGTTTAGCCCTTGGAAGAGGTTTAGTCAACGGGTCTGCAACATTCAGATCCGTGTGCACTTTGCAAATATTTATGTCCTCCTCCTTGATGTAATCGCGGATGGAACTAAAGCGTCGCTTTATGTGTCTGGTCCTCTTGTGAAACCTTGGTTCCTTGGCCAGAGCAATGGCACCAGTAGTTTTCATAGAACAGAGCCATTCGATGCAGTGCACTGAGCACTACTCCAAGATCTGTCATGAACTCCTTCATCCAGACACCTTCCTTTGCCACTTCTGAGTCTGGGATGTACTTCACTTAGCATGTAGAATCGGCTACCACGCTCTGCTTGGAACCGCATCAGCTTACCACTCCCCCATTGAGAATAAATACGTATCCGGTTTGCGACTTAGAGTCATCCGGATTAGTGTCAAAGCTTGCATCGACGTAACCCTTTACGACGATCTCTTGATCACCTCCATAAACGAGAAATATTTCCTTAGTCCTTTTCAAGTACTTAAGGATATTCTTGACCGCCGTCCAGTGCTCCATTCCTGGATCACTTTGAAACATTTCGTCCATACTTATGGCAAGGCTGACATCGGGTCTTGTGCACAACATTGCATACATATAATTCTACCGTCGTCCTAAGAAAAATAAGATGCATAAAAGGATTAACATCACATGCAAATCATAAGTTACATGATATGGCCATGAACTTGTGCTTTTCATCTCCATCTCCAAAGCACCGACATGATCTCCATCGTCACTGGCATGACACCATGATCTCCATCAATGTGTCTCCATGAAGTTGTTGCGCCAACTGTTGCTTCTACGACTATTGCTAACTCACAGCGATAAAGTAAAGCAAAAACAGCCAAAATAATTAAAGACAACCCTATGGCTCCTGCCGGTTGTTGTACTCATCGACATGCAACTCGTGATATTCTATACAAAACATGATCATCTCATACATCAAATATATCTCATCATGTAATTGACCATATCATCACAACATACCCTGCAAAAACAAGTTAGACGTCCTCTAATTGTTGTTGCATGTTTTATGTGGCTGCTAGGGGTATCTAGCAAGAACAATTCTCACTTACGCAAAAACCACAATGGTCATACACAAATTGCAATTCAACCTTCTCAAGGACCGCCTTTGTCGAATCCGATCCAACTAGAGTAGGAGAGACAGACACCCGCTAGCCATCTTTATGCAACAAAGTCACATGTTAGTCGATGGAACCGATCTCTCATAAGCGTACGAGTAAGGTTGGTCCGGGCCGCTTCATCCCACAGTACCGTTGAATCAAAAAACGACCAAGGGAGGAAGAAATCTGAGCATCAACGCCCACAAACTCCTTTGTGTTCTACTCATGATCTCATCTACACATAGACCTAGCTCATGATGCCACTGTTGAGGAACGTTGCATGGGAAACAAAAAATTTCCTACGCACACGCAAGATCTATCCATGGTGATGAGCATCTATGAGAGGGAGGGTGGATCTACATACCCTTGTAGATTGCTAAGCAGGAAGCATTAAGTAACGTGGTTGATGTAGTCGAACGTCTTTGCGATCCAAATCACTGAGCGTCCCGCGATCAAATCACGACCCGTCTCGATCTAGCGTCGAATGGACGGCACCTCCGCGTTCAGCACACGTACAACTCGATGACGATCTTCGCCTTCTTGGTCCAGCAAGAGGGAGTGGAGAGGTAGATGAGTTCTCCGACAGCGCGACGGCGCGGCGGAATTGGTGGTGGAACTATTCTGGCAGGGCTTCGCCTAAGCACCGTCGAAAACTAGAGGGAACGATCTATCAGGGAGAGAGGGCTGCACTATGGCTTAGGGTTTTCTGGTGCGTCTTCCCTCTCTTCCCGCCAGTATATATAGGAGGAAGGGGAGGGAGGCCGGTGCCCCTAGGGTTCCCCCTAGGCTGCGGCCGAAGTGGGGAGGTGGAGGAGTCCAACTCCAATCCTACTAGGAGTAGGATCCCCCCCCCACTTGGAAACCCTTTCCTCGTTTTGGGTTTTTCCAGCCCTAGATGCATGGGCCTTATTCGGGGGTTCGGCCAGCCCATCAGGGGATGGTTTGCTTCCTCCCACAGCCCATGACGCCCTTTGGGGCGAGAGGCCCCTCCCGATGGTCCCCCGATACCCTCCCAACACTCCCGGTACACTACCGAAGTACCCGGAACTTTTCCAATGACCAAAACGGGACTTCCTATATATCATTATTTACCTTCGGACCATTCCAGAGCTCCTCGTGATGTCCGGGATCTCATCCAGGACTCCTAACAACCTTCAGTCACCACCATACATAACTCTATAGTACCGAAATGTCATCGAACGTTAAGTGTGCAGACCCTGCAGGTTTGAGAACTATGTAGACATGACCGAGACACCTCTATGGTCAACAACCAATCGGGACCTGAATGCCCAAATTGGCTCCTACATATTCTACGAAGATCTTTATCAGTTGAACCTCTATGTCAAGGATTCAATTAATCACCTATGCAGTCCGCTTTGTTCTTCGGTATGTTACTTGCCCGAGATTCGATCGTTGGTATCTCTATACCTAGTTCAATCTTGTTACCGACAAGTCTCTTTACTCATTACGTAATACAAGATCCCATGGCTAACACATTAATCACATTGCTTGCAAGGCTTGTTGTGATGTTGTATTATCGAGTGGGCCCTGAGATACCTCTCCGTCACACGGAGTAACAAATCCCAGCCTTGATGCATGCCCACTCAACAGACACCCTCGAAGATACCTGTAGAGCATCTTTATAGTCACCCAGTTACGTTGCGACCTTTGATACACACAAGATACTCCTCCGGTGTCAGTGAGTTGCATGATCTCATGGTCATAAGAGCAGATACTTGACATGTAGAAAAATATAGCAATAAATAGACATGATCATATGCTATATTTATAGTTTGGGTCTTGTCCATCACATAATGCTCTCAATGATGTGATCCCGCTATCAAATGACATCTTATGTCTATGGCTAGGAAACCTTGACCATCTTTGATCAACGAGCTAGTCTACTAGAGGCATACTAGGGACACGGTGTTGTCTATGTATCCACACATGCACTGTGTTTCCAATCAATACAATTATAGCATGGATAATAAACGATTATGATGAACAAGGAAATATAATAATAACCATTTATTATTGTCTCTAGTGTATATTTCCAACAAATAGTTGCTAGAATGTATATACTTTTCTTCCAAAAATTTCATGAAAACTATAAACTTCTTTTTAAAGAGCTCACGACACGTCAGGAAAATAATAATAATCCCACACTCGCAACTGAAAACACCATAAGTTAGAATTTCGTGCGGACTCCTATTCGACACATACACCGCCTCCTATTCCAAAAAAAGGGTTAGGTTTGCCTCCCATCAATGCCGCCTCAGGTCCGCCTCCTCTCTGTCGAACTAGTGCCAAAGAGGCGTGGTGGATCCCGGCTCTTGCTTGTAGGAGAGATCATGCTGCATTTATGTGTGTTTTCGAATTCGGATAGTGTTTTGCTCGAGGAGGCAACATATGGTGTCTCCTTGAAGATGGAATAAGTTTTTCCGCACCTAGACCCCATCTTGGCGATGTGTCTAGTGTCGTCAGGGGTGTTGAAATATATTGCCCGCCTCTCTCTATTAGTTCAGACTTTTGAATGAGTTGACTGGAGTGTGGATTCAATATGGTATCCGAGCCAAGAGGTCGTGAGTTCAAGACCCTGTAAACACAGTATTAAAAACGATTTTGTGGCCTACATCGATCCCACGTCTAGGGACTAGTATACTAGATGCGAGGGGGTGTTGAAATATATTGCTTGCATCTCTGCAACAGTTCGGACTTTCGGAGTTGCCTGGAATATAAATTCAACTAGATCATCGATGGCGCACGTTGTTGCGCCCGTCTATTGTAGTGTTATGTTAGTGCTTTGTACAAATATGTGGAGGCATCAAGTATTTTTGTGATGGTGATTGTGTGTTGCCTGCAGATTAGATAGAATGGAAGAGCAAGTCTGACCTCATAGAGATAAACATGAGGGCTGAATGATTGACGATGTTTCCTCATGTGTACTTTGTAGCTAAGAAAGAGACATCATGAAACAAAAAATATATCATTTTGCTTTATTGTATATAATTAACTATGATGACATACCTTAAGTATTGATTCAATATTACATTCGTGTGCTGGCACATTTTTCTGTGTGTAAACTTGTTACTATGTGTGGAATTTAGGAATATAAATATTTCTAATTTTTGCGTTCTCTTCCATCTAGGTTAGTTTGACATTCATGTGCATTACTCTTAACACACAAATATATGGTCTGAATCATTACACTTTTATTGAGTTAAAATAATATGCAAATTACTTGGAGAAATAAAAAGAATGTGTAGTCTTTCATGTATGAAAATATTGAAGGATCTCATTAGTCATATGTTGGACAAGATCTTGAATATCAGTTAACAGAGCTCTAAATGGCCACAGTTATATTGTTCTTGGAAAAGTTTCCAACTGAAGTTGCTAGTAGTGTGAAAACTGATTCACAAAGCTATTTAGTATGGTGTTGTGCACTTGCATGTTCTGGTTTGGTCGACAAAATACCAGCAATAAGTTCCATTGATGCTAAATCTGCAAGTGCAACAGCAAGCTCTAATTTTTGTTCTGTAGCTAGAACAAGTCCATTGTACTGCATTTTAATGTTGCGTTATTGTTTTTTCGAGCTATATAACCCATGCCAAGTCCATCGTTTTCTTTTAATATGTTCTCAAAGGTTGTTGGTCCATGTAATTTTCTTTGGGGAGCAGTAACTTGACTGTAATTTGTGTCAACAACCTCAACATTACATTTTGTCATCAGGTGTGTGATAGCATCTTGGCATTACAATTGCATGATTTGGGGTACACACAGTCTCTCCATAGAACCTCTATTTTCTGCGTATAGATTACCCTTACTTGGAAGTACGTCTATGACAATGCAACATCTTATATCTGAGTCTGACACATGAACAACACCAGTAGAGTAGAGAGTCAATCAAAGTGTTCATGTGATTTGTGTTAACAACAAATGTCTAGAAACAAAGGCTTTTGCTGCTACCAAATTATGGAATCAAAAGTTGCATGTTGTTAGGAAAGAATGACTTAAAATATGGGTACATGAGCGAGATTGTAGTAGTTAGTAAGTATGCAATTTAGAATTGGCAACTACAAAATGCACGTACATTAATATGTGGCGATATATGGAGTAGATTTCTTGGAAGTGATCGCTTACTCTTTCCAAGCGAAGAACTTGCAGGCACTTTGCAAAAGAAATGGGACGTAGAAGGATCCTCGTACCCGCGCCCCTAAATTAATTTTTCATCAGTTTCGGGATTTCTGGCTTGAAGGGCCCTTGCAAAAGTATTATAATAATACATGAAGGTCCAGCAGGAGATTGGATTTTTCTACTCTAAGGTTTAAAAAACGAAAAAAAACAATATCAAACTTGATCCAAAAATTCTGAAATTTCCGGACATGAAACATGGTCAAAAAATTTAGGTTGTTGCAAAATTCCATCCACAAATAACATTCGAGCAGCTCTCAACAAAAAAGACAAATTTATGTACTAAAAATGTAGAAAACTTTGACCGGTGATTTTGTTATTTCTGGTAAGAGCTCCTTTGATGTTATTTGTGGTTGAAATTTTACAAGTCCCTAAAACATTTGATCATGTTTGATGCCATAAAAAAACAGAATTTTTGGATCATGTTTGATGCGTGTTTTTGCCGTTTTTTAAAAATTTGGGTGTACAACACTCGAGTGTAGCCACACCTTTTCCACATAAGAGATTGTAAAGCGAAGTATTTCCCAAATCAAATACGAAGACAGGTCTCCACGATTTGCCAAATCAAATCGACGACGGACACTATGAATACCACCTGGGAAAAAAGAGATTAAGAGGATATTAGCACAATCTAATCGTTGGGGCGGAAGATTTTTTTATTTTTTTTTGAAGGC
The DNA here is from genome assembly GCA_022496015.1 of Hordeum marinum. Taxonomy (NCBI): domain Eukaryota; kingdom Viridiplantae; phylum Streptophyta; class Magnoliopsida; order Poales; family Poaceae; genus Hordeum; species Hordeum marinum. The sequence goes on along the minus strand of CM039674.1, from coordinate 416,549,032 downwards.
GGGGCAGAAGAATTACTTGTCAGACGACGGAACCTCCAGCCTCCAGCTACAGGGGTGCTGCGAGACTGTCGATCGATGAAACATACACACACACAGATGGATAGGAAAACTGAAAGGCACATCATTCACCATGAATACCCACAGAAACAGAAGATTGACCGTTTCCTTCAAACGACAGCGGATCAGTTTCACTCGTCCAATAACCGAACGCCGATTTAGGAGTGCGGTCCATGAAGCCTGAAGAAGGGACCGCGTCGCTCGCATCACTTGCCCGGCTCACCTCTCCGCCTGCAACAACATGGACTCGAATGCGTCGTGTGGAGGCTAAATTTCGTGTTTTGACCTTTTTTAAGAAGTTATTCAAAATCTAATCTTAGTTTGCAAAAAATTGAGAATATGATCCTTTTTCTACAGCCAAGGATATGTCGGAAGGGTATAACAACCTACCGCTAAGGCCTCTTGCGGTAGGAAACTTGGCCACGTCAGAGCAGCGCACCCCTACCGTCAGTCGCTAGCGGTAGCATGTGCAACCCTACCGTCAAGGCGCCCGGCGGTAGGTGCACATGCACACTATGTTTGAAATTTAGAAAAAAAATACGGTAGGTGTACAATCCTATCGCCATGGACCTTGACAGTATGTTCCTATACCCTATCGTCGTACCCACGGCGATAGAGAAAGGATCATATTCCAATTTTTTTGCAAACTAGGATCAAATTCTTGAAAACCTTCTAAAAAAACTAAAACACGAAATTTAGCCTCGTGTGGATGAATGGATCCCTCGAGAAGACTGATCGCCCACACCGCACACGTCGGCGGATCGCCCGCGTCGCCCCGCATCATGCGCAGCTAGATCCTCTGTAAACAAGTAACGAACTTCCCCTCAAAAAAAAGAAAACAAGTAGCAAACGATCCGTTCCTTTAATGTCCAGCAAATAGTTTTGTTTTTCTGGTACGGGAGCGCAGCGATAGGTTGGACCGTGGTCGGTAGCTAACTGGGCTGGCAAAAGCGGTCCCATTTACTAGAGGGCTCACTTTTTCTTTTGGAGCAGCAGGCACAGTTGCGCCAGAAATTTGACAGCGTGGTGAAAATCGATAAAACATCAGATCTGACGGTCAAAACTCTCTCCGATCAGAAAAATGGACGGCCAAAATCAAGAGGGCGTGAGAGTGCTGGGTTTAATCTCAGTTTTACTGTCCTAAATAAACAGGGGGTATGAAGATGTATCTTCGACGGATCTCGGGGGATTTGATCGGTCCTGATCTTTAATGGATCTGTTTGGATCCGATCTTCATACATGTGTCTACATGTTGAATCCTTCTGATTATAGTTTTTTTATTAACGACGGTTGTTATCCTAAAATGCTGGTCCAGTAAAATCATGACGAATTTCCTACTGTCTATTATAAAAAAATGCCCGACTTCAATGAGAAAGGGGCAGTGACGGTAGCACGTCTTCGACCCGCTTTAGTGCTTATGTCGTCGTTAGGTGGCCTAAGTTCTATTATTGTTGATGCTCTGTGCTGTCATGATATATGAAGAATAAATCTGGAATTTTTCTAGAAAAAACAACTTCAAATCAAAGCACATATCTTCTAGTGTGTATTTATTCCCTCCATCTCATAATATAAGACTTTTTTAACATTAATATAGTATTATAAAACGTCTTATGAAACGGAGGGAGTACATTTTATCCCGCTAGCCATGCATGCCAATGATCAATAGGTCGGCGTGCATATGCATCTCCATCACGCAATCACCAGGCCCCATGGCAGTCGGCAACATGTCCATCTTTATCCTTGCCTTTTCTGTTTCTAACAAAGGCGTTTGGAAATTGTGCATCCATTCATTAACCGCACGCTATAAAAATGGCCGACAGAGCATCACGTCAAAACGGCGATCCTCCCCTTGGTTTCCACGCTTCTGGCGCGTTCTTTTCCCATTCTTTTTTCCCCTCCACGCTTCACCGATGCGACTTCTGTAAAGTCATGTCGACCAAGGAATGCTTGCAGCCGACATATCAAGAGAATCTTCATTCGTTAGCCCAGGGGTCAAAATAGCGCCTTCTGAGCGTTAAAATCGGTCTTAAAGACTTATTTTCCGGGCCGTCGTCCCACGGTCGCCTCTCAGCCGGCGTTTTTGGTTCAGTATGGACGTAGATTCGGCTCAAATTCGGCCCAGATTCGACGCTATTTCGACATTAATTTGACAAGCTCGACGCTTTTTTGGCTTAAATCAAAAAAATCGACGCTCTTTCCGTATAAATTCCACAAAACACTAAATATTCCATGTCAAAGTTCATCATAGATATTAATACAAAATCAAATAGTTCAATGATGCAAGTTCCAACATAAATTAAAACAAATCGAGCTAGGCATTGCCCTTGAGTCTTCATAGGTGCTCCATCAGATTGTCCTGCAGTTCTTGATGCACTTGTGGGTCTCGGATCTCCTGGCGCATATTGAGTTAGGCAGTCCATGTTGTTGGTACCTGGTGATCAACAACTGCAAGAGGTCCCATCCTGTGATATGGTTCAGTGTCAAACACTGGCTCTTCCCGCTCGTTCTTAATGATCATGTTATGCAAGCAGACACAACAATTCATGATCTCCCACATCAGCGTTTTCGACCAGGTCATAGCGGGGTACCGGACAACAGCAAATCGCGATTGGAGCACACCAAATGCTCCCTCGACATCTTTCCTGCAAACCTCATGACACTTAGCAAAGTGTGCCTTCTTTGGCGCCACAGGTTTTGAGATAGTCTTCACAAATGTGGACCATGTCGGATAGATACCACCTGCTAGATAGTATCCCTTGTTGTAGTGGCTCTCATTGACCTCAAAGTTCACCGGAGAAGCATGACCTTCAACAAACTTGATGAAGACATTCCAGCACTACAAGACGTTGATGTCATTGTGAGTTCCTGGCATACCAAAGAAGGAGTGCCAAATCCATAGGTCATGTGTGGCTACTGCCTCAAGTACCACACTGCAACCACCTTTGGCGCCTTTGTACATCCCCTGCCAAGCAAATGGACAGTTTTTCCATGACCAATGCATGCATTCGATGGTTCAAAGCATCCCTAGAAATCCTCTTGCTACATTCCATGCTAGGATTCAAGCAGTGTCTTTAGCATTGGGTGATCGTAAATATTGTGGTCCAAACACTGCCACCACTGACCTGCAGAACTTGTATAGACACTCAATGGTGGTGGACTCGGCCATTCACCCATAGTCTTCTTGTATGTCCACGGGAGCTCCGTATGCAAGCATCCTCATAGCTTGGGTGCATTTCTGGAGTGAGGAGAATCCAACGGTGCCGGTGCAATCCTTCTTGCAAACGAAATAGCTGTCGAACTCCCAGACGGAATTAACAATCCTGAGGACGAGCTTCCGATTCATCCGGTAACGACGTCGAAATACTTTCTCACTGTGCAATGGAGAGTTGGCGAAGTAGTCGGTGTAGAGCATGTAATACCCCTCCATCGGATGCCTCTGCTTGCTCTTGCGTCGGCCCAGCGCAGAGCCACCTCGCCGAGGCTTGTCATTGTTGACGATCAGGCCGGCCCGCGAGGAGAGTATCATGAGGTGCTCCTCGTCGGCGGTGTTGGCCTCGGCTTCTTCCTCTAACAGGGCCGCGAACGCCTCCTCATCGTCTGACTCCATGGCCGAGCAGGAAAAATGACGAACACCTTGTCGGTGTGACGGGCGAGCAACCGCCGGCGCCCTGCCGGCGTGGTGTGGGCCGGAGGACGTTTCTACCTCTTGAGCATGCGTTGGTTTTTCCTTGAAGAGGAAAGGGTGATGCAACGAAGTAGATAAATATTTCCCTCAGTTGTTGAGAACCAAGGTATCAATCCAGTAGGATGAACAAGCAAGTCACCAATGGATGCACCTACACAAACAATCAAATTCTTGCACCCAACGCTATAAAGGGGTTGTCAATCCCTTCACGGTTATTTGCAAGGATTAGATCTGAAAGAGATAGATGTAAACGAGTGCGAAAAGTAAAAGGTAAATAAATTACAGCAAGGTATAGATCTGAAAATATATGATGGAAGATAGACCCGGGGGCATCGGTTTCACTAGAGGCTTCTCTCTTGAAGGCAAATATCATGGCGGGTAAACAAATTACTGTCAAGCAATTGATAGAAAAGTGAATAATCATGTAGTTATCCAAGGCAATGATCATGCATATAGGCATCACGTATGTGACAAGTAGACCGAAATGATTCTGCATCTACTATTATTACTCCACACATCAACCGACTCCTGCATGAATCTGGAGTATTAAGTTCATGACGAACATAGTAACGTATTAAGAAAGATGACATGATGTAAAAGGATAAACTCAAGCAATATGATGAAAAACCCATCTTCTTACTCTTGATGGCAACAGTACAATACGTGCCTCGCTACCCCTACTATGTCACTGGGTGAGGACACCGCAAGATTGAACCCAAAACCAAGCACTTCTCCCATTGCAAGAATTACCAATCTAGATGGCCAAACCAAACCAATAACTCGAAGAGACTCGCAAGGATATGAAATCATATGTTGGAAATATGCCCTAGAGGCAATAATAAATTGGTTATTATCATATTTCCTTGTTCATGATAATCGTTTATTATCCATGCTATAATTGTATTGATCAGAAACTCGGATACATGTGTAGATACATAGACAACACGATGTCCCTAGTATGCTTCTAATAGACTAGCTCGTTGATCAAAGATGGCTATGGTTTCCTAGTCATGGATATGAGATGTCATTTGATAACGGGATCACATCATTAGGAGAATGATGTGATGGATAAGACCCAAACTACAAACATAGCATATGATCGTGTCAGTTTATTGGTACTGTTTTCTACATGTCAAGTATCTGTTCCTATGACCATGAGATCATGCAACTCACTGACACCGGAGGAGTACCTTGTGTGTATCAAACGTGGCAACGTAACTGGGTGACTATAAAAGTGCTCTACAGGTATCTCCGAGGGTGTCTGTTGGGTTGGCATGGATCAAGACTGGGATTTGTTGCTCTGTGTGACGGAAAGGTATCTTAGGGCCCATTCGGTAATACAACATCACAATAAGCCTGTCAAGCAATGTGACTAAGTGTTAGCCACGAGATCTTGTATTATGGAACGAGTAAAGAGACTTGCCGGTAACGTGGTTGAACTAGGTATGGAGATGCCGACGATCGAATCTCGGGCAAGTAACATACTGAAGAACAAAGGGAACATCATACGGGATTAACTGAATCCTTGACATAAAGGTTCGACCGATAAAGATCTTCGTAGAATACGTAGGAACCAATATGGGCATCCAGGTCCTGCTATTGGTTATTGACCATAGAGGTGTCTCGGTCATGTCTACCTAGTTCTCGAACTCGTAGGGTCTGCACACTTAAGGTTCAGTGACGTTTTGGTAGTATAGAGTTATGTATGGTGGTGACCGAAGGTTGTTCGGAGTCCCAGATGAGATCCGAGACGTCACGAGGAGCTCCGGAATGGTTCGGAGGTAAATATTGATATATAGGAAGTCCTATTTTGTCATTGAAAAAGTTTCGGGCTCATCGGTAGTGTACCGGGAGTGTCAGGAGGGTGCTGGGGGACCATCGGGAGGGGTGTCTCGACCCAAAGGACCTCATGGGCTGTGGGAGGAGTCAAACCAGCCCCTGGTGGGCTGGACTAATCCCCCGCTAAGGCCCATGCAGCTAGGGGTGGAAAAAACCCAAAAGGTGGAGAGGTGGAAAGAGTTTCCAAGTGGAAAGGAGGAATCCTACTCTTAATAGGATTGGAGTAGGACTCCTCCTCCTCCAATTTCGACCAAACCTTGAGGGTTTGAGGCTGCCTCCTCCCCTCCCTCCCTCCTATATAAACTAGAGGATATAGAGGGAAGAGCTAACCCTAATTGCCATGTGCTGACCTCTTCTTCTCTAGATCGTAGTTTCTCCTCTAGATTGGTTTCCGCGGTGCTTAGGCGAAGCCCTACTGGAATAGCTCCACCACCATTGCCGCAACGCTGTCGTGCTGCCGGAGAACTCATCTACCTCTTCGCTCCCTCTTGTTGGATCAAGAAGGCGGAGATCGTCATCGAGTTGTACGTGTGCTGAACGCGGAGGTGCCGTCCGTTCGGTACTAGATCGGAAGGAACGTGATCAAAATCGCGAGGCGATTTGTGATGGGATTGTGGGACAGATCGTGATGGGCTCGCGGGACAGATCTGTTGGGAGACGTAGTAGTAAATCAAAAAAATTCTTACGATCACCAAAATCTATCTATGGAGAAACCAGCAACGAGTAAGGGGAGAATGCGTATTCATACCTTTGAAGATCGCAAAGCGGAAGCATTACAAGAAAGCGGTTGGTGGAGTCGTACTCGCAGCGATTCAGATCGCGGTGGATTCCGATCTTAGCGCCGAACAACGGCGCCTCTGCGTTCAACACACGTGCAACCCGGTGACATCTCCTACACCTTGATCCATCAAGGAGGAAGGAGAGGTTGAGGGAGAGCTCCGGCAGCATGATGGCGTGGTGACGGTGGAGCTGCATGGTCTCCGGCAGGGATTCGCCAAGCACTACGGAGAACGAGGAAGAGGAAGGGTAGGGCTGCGCCGAGAGAGAGAGAGAGAACTTGTGTGTCTTGCAGCCCCAAAACCCTCCACTATATATAGGAGGAGGGGGAGGGAGGGCACAGCCCTAGGTGGGCCTTAGGCCCATTTGGGCCTAGGGTTTCCCCCCTTCTCTCCTTTGCTGCACCTTGGGCTAGGGTGGAGGTCGCACCAGCCCACTCTGGGGCTGGTCCCTCCCACTCTCGGCCCACGTAGGCCTCTGGTGCCCATGGCCCCACTTGGTGGACCCCCGGAACCCTTTCGGTGGTCCCGGTATGCTAGCGGTGATGCCCGAAACTCTTCCGGTGACCAAAACCTCACTTCCTATATATCAATCTTTACCTCCAGACCATTCCGGAACTCCTCGTGACATCCGCCATCTCATCCAGGACTCCTAACTACCTTCGATAACCACGTACACTATTTCCCTATAACCCTAGCATCATCGAACCTTAAGTGTGTAGACCCTACGGGTTCGGGAGACACGTAGACATGACCGAGACACCTCTCCGGTCAATAACCAACAGCGGGATCTGGATACCCATGTTGGCTCCCATATGCTCCACGATGATCTCATCGGATGAACCACGATGTCGGGGATTCAATCAACCCCGTATACAATTCCCTTTGTCTACCGGTACGGTACTTGCCCGAGATTCGATCGTCGGTATCCCTATACCTTTTTCAATCTCGTTACCAGCAAGTCTCTTTACTAGTTCCGTAATACATCATCCTGTGGCTAACTCCTTAGTCACATTGAGCTCATTATGATGATGTCTTACTGAGTGGGCCCAGAGATACCTCTCTGTCCCACGGAGTGATAAATCCCAGTCTCGATTCGTGCCAACCCAACAGACACTTTCAAAGATACCCGTAGTGTACCTTTATAGCCACCCAGTTACGTTGTGACGTTTGCCACACCCAAAGTACTTCTATGGTATCCGGGAGTTGCACAATCTCATGGTCTAAGGAAACGATACTTGACATTGGAAAAGCTTTAGCAAACGAACTACACGATCTTCTGCTATGCTTAGGATTGGGTCTTGTCCATCACATCATTCTCCTAATGATGTGATCCCTTTATCAATGACATCCAATGTCCATGGTCATGGAACCGTGACCATCTATTGATAACGAGCCAACCAACTAGAGGCTCACTAGGGACATGTTGTGGTCTATGTATTCACACATGCATTACAGTTTCGAGTTAATACAATTATAGCATGAACAATAGACAATTATCATGAACAAGGAACTACAATAATAACCATTTTATTATTGCCTCTTGGGCATATTTCCAACAGTCTCCCACTTGCACTAGAGTCAATAATCTAGTTACATTGTGATGAATCGAACACCCATAGAGTTCTGGTGTTGATCATGGTTCACTCGTGAGAGAGGTTTAGTCAACGGATCTGTGACATTCAGATCCGTATGTACTTTACAAATATCTATATCTCCCTCCTGGATGTAATCACGGATGGAGTTGAAGCGCCGCTTGATGTGTCTTGTGTTCTTGCGAAACCTGGGCTCCTTGACAAGGGCAATTGCTCCAGTGTTGTCAAAGAATAGAGTCATCGGGACCGATGCATTGGGAATTACTCCTAGGTCAGTGATGAACTCCTTCATCCAGACTCCTTCCTTTGCTACTTCCGAAGCAGCTATGTACTCCGCTTCACATGTAGATGCCGCCACGATGCTTTGCTTGCTGCTGCACCAGCTGACTGCCCCTCCGTTCAAAATATACACGTATCCGGTTTGTGACTTCGAGTCATCCGGATCTATGTCGAAGCTAGCATCGATGTAACCCTTTACGACGAGCTCTTCGACACCTCCATAACGAGAAACATGTCCTTGGTCCTTTTCAGGTACTTCAGGATATTCTTGATCGCTGTCTAGTGTTCCGCTCTGGGATCACTTCGGTACCTCCCTACCATACTTATGGCAAGGTTCACATCAGGTCTGGTACACAACATGGCATACATGATAGAGCCTATGGCTAAAGCATAGGGGATGACACTCATCTCTTCTCTATCCTTTGCCGTGGTCGGGCATTGAGTCATACTCAATCTCACACCCTGTAACACAGGCAAGAACCCCTTATTGGACTGATCCATATTGAACTTCTTCAATATCTTGTCAAGGTATGTGCTTTGTGAAAGACCTATGAGGCATCTCGATCTATCTCTATAGATCTTGATGCCTAATATGTAAGCAACTTCTCCAAGGTCCTTCATTAAAAAAGATTTATTCAAGTAGGCCTTTACACTTTCCAAGATTTCTATGTCATTTCCCATCAACAATATGTCGTCTACATATAATATGAGGAATGCTACAGAACTCCCACTCACTTTCTTGTAAATACAGGGTTCTCCATAAACCTGTATAAATCCAAACGTTGTAATCACCTCATTAAAGCGAATGTTCCAACTCCGATATGCTTGCACTAGCTCATAGATGGAGCATTGGAGCTTGCTTACCTTGTTAGCATCTTTAGGATCGACAAAACCTTCCAGCTACATCATATACAGTTCTTCCTTAAGGAAGCCATTAAGGAATGCCGTTTTGACATCCATTTGCCAGATTTCATAATCATGAAATGCGGCAATTGCTAACATGATTTGAACGGACTTCCACATCGCTACGAGTGAGAAAGTCTCATCATAGTCAACTCCTTGAACTTGTCGATAACCCTTAGCGACAAGCCGAGCCTTATAGACGGTCACATTACCATCCGCGTCAGTCTTCTTCTTAAAGATCCGTTTATTTTCTATGGCTCGCTTATCATCAGGCAAGTCCACCAAAGTCCATACTTTGTTCTCATACATGGATCATATCTTGGATTTCATGGCTTCAAGCCATTTTTTGGAATCCGAGCCCGCCATTGCTTCTTCATAGTTTGAAGGTTCACCATTGTCCAACAACATGATCTCCAGGACAGGGTTACCGTACCACTTTGGTGCGGAACGTGTCCTAGTGGACCTTCGACGTTCAATAGTAACTTGATCTGAAGTTTCATGATCATCATCATTAACTTCCTCTCCAGCCGGTGCAGGCTCCACAGAAACAACTTCCTGTGCTGCGCTACTCTCCGGTTCGAGTGGAGGTACAATTACCTCATCAAGTTCTATTTTCCTCCCACTTACTTCTTTCGAGAGAAACTCTTTCTCTAGAAAGGATCCATTCTTGGCAACAAAGACTTTGCCTTCGGATCTGAGGTAGAAGGTATACCCAATAGTTTCCTTGGGGTATCCTATGAAGTCGTACTTTTCCGCTTTGGGTTCGAACTTCTCAGGTTGAAGTTTCTTCACATAAGCATCGCATCCCCAAACTTTTAGAAATGACAGCCTAGGTTTCTTCCCAAACCATAATTCATACGGTGTCGTCCCAACGGACTTTGATGGTGCCCTATTTAAAGTGAATGCGGCAGTCGCTAATGCATATCCCCAAAATGATAGCGGTAAGTCGGTAAGAGACATCATAGGTCGCAACATATCCAATAGAGTGCGATTATGATGTTCAGACACACCATTTCGCTGAGGTGTGCCAGGCGGCGTGAGTTGTGAAACAATTCCACATTTCCTTAGGTGCGTGCCAAACTCGTGACTCAAATATTCTCCGCCACGATCAGATCGTAGGCACTTTATTTCACTATCACGTTGATTCTCTACCTCACTCTAAAATTCCTTGATCTTTTCAAAGGTTTCAGACTTGTGTTTAATTAAGTAGACATACCCATATCTGCTCAAGTCATCAGTGAGGGTGAGAACATAACGGTAGCCACCACGAGCCTCGATGCTCATTGGACCGCATACATTGGTATGTATTATCTCCAACAAGTTAGTTGCTCGCTCCATTGTTTCGAAGGACGGAGTCTTGGTCATCTTGCCCATGAGGCATGGTTCGCACATGTCAAATGATTCAAAATCAAGAGACCCCAAAAGTCCATCAACATGGAGCTTCTTCATGCGTTTGACACCAATATGACCAAGGCAGCAGTGCCACATGTAAGTGGGACTATCATTATCAACCTTACACTTTTTGGTACCCACACTATGAACATGTGTAACATCACGTTTGAGATTCCTCAAAAATAAACCATTGACCAGCGGGGCATGACCATAAAACATTTCTCTCATATAAATAGAACAACCATTATTCTCCGATTTAAATGAGTAGCCATCTCGAATCAAATGAGATCCAGATACAATGTTCATGCTCAAAGCTCGTACTAAATAACAATTATTGAGGTTTAAAACTAATCCCGAAGGTACATGTAGAGGTAGCGTGGCGACGGCGATCACATCGACCTTGGAACCATTCCCGACGCGCATCGTCACATCGTCCTTTCCGAGTCTCCGCTTATTCCGCAGCTCCTGCTTGGAGTTACAAATGTGAGCAACGGCACCGGTATAAAATACCCAGGAGCTACTACGAGCGCTGGTAAGGTACACATCAATAACAAGTATATCACATATACCTTTAATGTTGTCGGCCTTCTTATCCGCTAAGTACTTGGGGCAGTTTCGCTTCCAGTGACCGGTACCCTTGCAATAAAAGCACCCAGTCTCAGGCTTGGGTCCATGCTTGTTCTTCTTCCCGGCAACTTTCTTACCGGGTGCAGCAACAGCTTTGCCGTCCTTCTTGAAGTTCTTAATACCCTTGGCTTTCTTGAAACTAGTGGTCTTATTCACCATCAACACTTGATGCTCCTTTTTGATCTCGAGCTCCGCTGATTTTAGCATCGAGTACAACTCAGGAATGGACTTCTCCATACCCTGCATGTTGTAGTTCATCACAAAGCTCTTGTAGCTAGGTGGAAGCGACTGGAGGATTCTGTCAATGACCGAGTCATTCGGGAGATTAAGTCCTAGCTGAGTCAAGCAGTTGTGCAACCCAGACATTTTGAGTATGTGCTCACTGACAGAACTATTCTCCTCCATCTTACAGCTGAAGAACTTGTCAGAGACGTCATATCTCTCGACCCCGGCATGAGTTTGGAAAACCAGTTTCAGCTCTTGGAACATCTCATATGCACCGTGTTGCTCAAAACGTTTTTGGAGCCCCGGTTCTAAACTGTAAAGCATGCCGCACTGAACCAGGGAGTAAGCATCACAGCATGACTGCCAAGCGTTTGTAACGTCTTGGTCTGCTGGGAAAATGGGTGGGTCACCTAGTGGTGCATCAAGGACATACAATCTCTTGGAAGCTATGAGGATGATCCTCAAGCTACGGACCCAGTCCGCATAGTTGCTTCCATCATCTTTCAGCTTGGTTTTTCTCTAGGAACGCATTGAAGTTGAGGGTGACATTAGCGTTGGCCATTGGATCTACAATATAGATTGTAAAGACAATTTTAGACTAAGTTCATGATAATTAAGTTCACATAATCAAATTATTTAATGAACTCCCACCTAGATAGACATCTCTCTAGTCATCCAAGTGACACATGATCCATGTCGACTAGCCCGTGCCTGATCATCACGTGAGATGGACTAGTCATCTATGGTGAACATCTCCATGTTGATCGTATCTTCTATACGACTCATGTTTGACCTTTCGGTCTTCCGTGTTCTGAGGCCATGTCTGTACATGCTAGGCTCGTCAAGTCAACCTAAGTGTATCGTGTGTGTAAATCTGGCTTACACCCGTTGTATGCCAATGTTAGAACCTATCACACCCGTCATCACGTGGTGCTTCGGAACAACGATCCTTAGCAATGGTGCACAGTTAGGCTGAACATATTTCTTGAGATTTATTGAGAGATCATCTTATTTACTACCGTCGTTCTAGGAAAATAAGATGTAAACATGATAAACATCACATGCAATCAATATAGTGACATGATATGGCCAATATCATCTTGCTCCTTTGATCTCCATCTTCGGGGCACCATGATCATCACTGTCACTGGCACGACACCATGATCTCCATCATCGTGTGTTCATGAAGTTGTCTCGCCAACTATTACTTATACTACTATGGCTAACGTTTAGCAATAAAGTAAAGTAATTACATGGCAATCTTGATTGACATGCAGGTCATACAATAAAATAAGACAACTCCTATGGCTCCTGCCGGTTGTCATACTCATCGACATGAAAGTCATGAACCCTATTACAAGAGCATGATCAATATCATACATCACAATGCATCACATCACATCCTTTGGCCATATCACATCACAAGGCATATGCTGCAAAAACAAGTTAGATGTCCTCTAATTTGTAGTTGCAAGTTTTTACGTGGCTGCTATAGGTTTCTTGCAAGAACGTTTCTTACCTACACCAAAAACAAACGTGATATGCAAATTGCTATTTACCCTTCATAAGGACCCTTTTCATCGAACCCAATCCGACTAAGGTGGGAGAGATAGACATCCGCTAGCCACCTTATGCAACAAGTGCATGTTAGGCAGTGGAATCGGTCTCACGTAAGTGTACGTGTAAAATTGGTCTGGGCCACTTCACCCCACAATACCGTCGAATCAAGATAAGACTAGTAACGACAAGAAAATTAACAAGATCGACGCCCACAACAACTTGTTACTCGAGCATAGATTCTACGCATAGACCTAGCTCATGATGCCACTGTTGGGAGACGTAGTAGTAAATCAAAAAAATTCCTACGATCACCAAGATCTATCTATGGAGAAACCAGCAATGAGTAAGGGAAGAGTGCATCTTCATACATTTGAAGATCGCAAAGCGGAAGCGTTACAAGAACGCAGTTGGTGGACTCGTACTCGCAATGATTCAGATCGCTATGGATTCCGATCTTAGCGCCGAAGAACGGCGCCTCCGCGTTCAACACACGTGCAACCTGGTGACGTCTCCTACACCTTGATCCAGCAAGGAGGAAGGAGAGATTGAGGAGAGCTCCGGCAGCATGACGGCATGGAGACGGTGGAGCTGCGTGGTCTCTGACAGGGCTTCGCCAAGCACTACGGAGAACGAGGAAGAGGAAGGGTAGGGTTGCGCCAAGAGAGAGAGAACTCGTGTGTCTGGCAGCACCAAAACCCGCCACTATATATAGGAGGAGGGGGAGGGAGGGCGCAGCCCTAGGATTCCCACCCTAGGGGCTGCGGCCGGCCCTAGATTGGCCATCTAGCCGGCGGCCAAAGAGGGAGAGGAGAGGGCGCTGCCCTAGGTGGGCCTTAGGCCCATCTGGGCCTAGGGTTTCCCCCCTTCCCTCCTTTGTTGTGCCTTGGGCTAGGGTGGAGGTCGCACCAGCCCACTCTGGGGTTGGTCCCTCCCACTCTCGGCCCATGCAGCCCTTTGGTGCCCGTGGCCCCACTTGGTGGACCCCCAAAACCCTTCAGATGGTCCCGGTACACTCCCGATGCTGCCCGAAACTCTTCCGGTGACCAAAAGGAAACTTCCTATATATCAATATTTACCTCTAGACCATTCCGGGACTTCGAACTTCCTTCGGTAACCACGTACACTATTTCCCTATAACCCTAGCGTCATCGAACCTTAAGTGTGTAGACCCTACGGGTTCGGGAGACACGTAGACATGACCGAGACACCTCTCCGGTCGATAACCAATAGCGGGATCTGGATACCCATGTTGGCTCCCACATGCTCCACGATGATCTCATCAGATGAACCACGATGTCGGGGATTCAATCAATCCCATATACAATTCCCTTTGTCTACCGGTACGATACTTGCTCGAGATTCGATCGTCGGTATCCCTATACCTTGTTCAATCTCGTTACCAGCAAGTCTCTTTACTCGTTCCATAATACATCATCCCGTGGCTAACTCCTTAGTCACATTGAGCTCATTATGATGATGTCTTACCTAGTGGGCCCAGAGATACCTCTTCGTCACACGGAGTGACAAATCCCAGTCTTGATTCGTGCCAACCCAACAGACACTTTCGGAGATACTCGTAGTGTACCTTTATAGCCACCCAGTTACGTTTTGACGTTTGGCACACCCAAAGTATCCCTACGGTATCCAGGAGTTACACAATCTGATGGTCTAAGGAAACGGTACTTGACATTGGAAAGGCTTTAGCAAACGAACTACATGATCTTGTGCTATGCTTAGGATTGGGTCTTGTCCATCACATCATTCTCCTAATGATGTGATCCCGTTATCAATGACATCCAATGTCCATGGTCATGAAACCGTGACCATCTATTGATAACGAGCTTGCCAACTGGAGGCTCACTAGGGACATGTTATGGTCTACGTATTCACACATGCATTACGGTTTCCGGTTAATATAATTACAACATGAACAATAGACAATTATCATGAACAAGGAAATACAATAATAACCATTTTATTATTGCCTCTAGGGCATATTTCCAACAGGATCGTGATTGGATTGCGAGATAGATCACGATGGGATCGCGGGACGCTCGGCGATTTGGATCGCGAAGACGTTCGACTACATCAACCGGGTTTCTTAACGCTTCCTGCTTAGCGATCTACAAAGGTATGTAGATCAATTCTCCCTCTCGTAGATGCTCATCACCATGGATAGATCTTGCCTATGTGTAGAATTTTTTTTGTTTCCCATGCAACATTCCCCAACAGTGGTATCAGAGCGAGGTTTATGTGTAGATGAGATCTCGAGTAGAACAAAAAGAGTTTGTGGGCATTGATGCTTAGATTGATTCCTCCCTTGGTCTTTTTTTGGTTCAGCTATATTGTGGGATGAAGAGGCCCGGACCAACCTTACTCGTACACTTACGAGAGACCGGTTCCATCGACTGACGTGTAACCTTGTTGCACAAAGATTACTCGCGGGTGTCTATTTCTCATACTCTAGTTGGATCGGATTCGCCAAAGGCAGTCCTTGAGAAGGTTGAATAGCAATTTGTGTATCACCATTGTGGTTTTTGCGTAGGTGAGAATTGTTCTTGCTACATACCCATAGAAGCCACGTAAAACATGCAACAACAATTAGAGGGCGTCTAACTTGTTTTTGCAGGGTATGTTGTGATGTGATATGGCCAATTACATGATGAGATATATGTGATGTATGAGATGATCATGTGTTGTATATAATATCACGACCTGCATGTCGATGAGTACGGCAACCGGCAGGAGCCATAGGGTTGTCTTTAATTATTGTATGACATGTGTGTCAATCATTAAGCGCTATGTAATGCTTTACATTATCGCTAAATGATAGATATAGTAGTATGAGCATGGTGGGCACGACAACCACGATGGAGACACAATGATGGAGATCATGATGATGGAGATCATGGTGTTATGTCGATGACGATGGAGAGCATGCTGGTGCTTTCAAGATGGAGATCAAAAGGACAAGTTCATGGCCATATCATGTCACTTATGATTTGCATGTGATGTTAATCCTTTTATGCACCTTGTTTTGCTTAGCACGGGGGTAGCATTATAAGGTGACCCCTCACTTAAAGTTCAACGTAAAATTGTGTTCTCCCCGAGTGTGCACCGTTGTGAAAGTTCGTCGTGTCGAGACACCACGTGATGATCGGGTGTGATAGACTCTATGTTCACATACAAAGGTGCAAGCCAGTGTTGCACGTGCAGAACACTCGGGTTAAACTTGACGAGCCTAGCATGTACAGACATGGCCTCGGAACACAAAAGACCGAAAGGTCAAACACGAGTCGTATAGTAGATATGATCAACATGATGATGTTCACCATTGAAACCACCTCAACTCACGTGATGATCAAACTTGACTTGGTGAATTTGGATCACGTATCACTCGAATGACCGGAGGGATGTGAATTTGAGTGGGAGTTCTTAAGTAATATAATTAATTGAACTCATTATCATGAACATAGTCAGTAGTATCTTTGCAAATTATTTTGTAGCGCACTACCTCACGTTGTAGCTCCCTTGAATTTTTATATGTTCCTAGAGAAATAGAGTTGAAAGATGATGGTGGCAATATTGTGGACTGGGTCTATGATCTAAGGATTGTCCTCATTGCTGCACAGAAGGCTTATGTCCTTAATGCACCGCTCGGTGCGCCACCCCCTCTAGTGTCGTCTGTAGATGTTGTGAACATCTGACAGGCACGTTCCAATGACTACTTGATAGTTTAGTGCATCATGCTTTATGGCTTAGAATTGAGGCTCCAAAAACGGTTTGAACGTCATCGAACATATGAGATGTTCTAAGAGCTAAAATTGGGATCTTAGGCTCGTGCTTGTGTTGTGAGATATGAGATCTCCAACATGATTCTTTGCCAGCAAGATGAAGGAAAATATCTCAGTCGTTGAGCATGTGCTCAGATTGTCTAGGTGCTACAATCGCTTGAATCTAGTGGGAGTTGATCTTCTAGATAATAAAGTGATTGATATAGTTTTCCAAGTCACTCTCACTAAGCTACTAGAGCTTCGTGATGAACTATAAAATGCCAGGAATGGATATAATGATCCCTGAGCTGTTCGCGATATTTGACGCTGCGAAGGTAGAAATCAAGAAGGAGCATCAAGTGTTGATGGTTAGTAAAACCACTAGTTTCGAGAAGGGCAAGGGCAAGGAGGGAAACTTCATGGATGGCAAGTCAGTTGCTGCTCCAGTGAAGCAACCCAAGGTTTAACCCAAACCCGAGACTAAGTGCTTCTATTATGAGGAGAGCGGTCGCTGAAGCAGAACAACCCTAGATACTTGGTAGATAAGAAGGCTGGCAACGTCGACAGAAGTATATTTTCATATACGTGTTATTGATGTGTACCTTGCTAGTACTCCTAGTAGCACCTGGGTATAGGATACCGATTCGGTTGCTAAATGTTAGTAACTCAAAATAAAAGCTACGGAATAAACGGAGACTAGCTAAGTGTGAGGTGATGATGTATGTTGGAAATGTTTCCAAGGTTGATGTGATCAACATCGCACGCTCTCTCTACCTTCGGGATTAGTGACAAACCTAAATAAATGTTATTTTGGATTTGCATTAAGCATGAACATGATTGGATCATGTTTATTGCAACAAGGTTATTCATTTAAGTTAGACAATAATGGTTATTCTGTTTACATGAATAATACCTTCAATGGTCATGCACATAGTGAGAATGGTTATTTGAATCTTGATCATAGTAATACACATGTTCATAACATTGATGCCAAAAGATACAAAGTTAATAATGATAGTACCACATACTTGTGGCACTGCCACTAAATCTCAGATTAGTATAAATCGCATGAACAAACTCCAAGTTGATGGATATTTGGACTCATTCGGTTTCGAATCGGTTGAGACATGCGGACCATGCCTCTTGGGCAGGATGGCTATAGACCCCGTTTTCAGTATGATGGAGTGGGCTAGTAACTTATTGGAAATGATACATATTGATGTATACAGTCCAATGAGTGTTGTAGAGTGCGGTGGATATCATTAATTTCTTACCTTCACTGATAATTTGAGTAGATATAGTTTATATTTACTTAATGAAACACAAGTCTGAAGCGTTTGAAAAGTTCAAGCAGAATTAGAGTGAAGTTTGATATCATCGTGACGAGAAGATAAAATGTCTACGATATGATCGTGGAGGTGAATATCTGAGTTACGAGTTTGGTATACAACTTAAAACAATGTGAAACTTGTTTCACAACTCACGCCACCTGGAACACCATAGTGTGATGGTGTGCCCATACGTCGCAATCGTGCTCTATTGGATATGGTGTAAATTATGATGTCTCTTATCGTTTTGCCACTATCATTTTGGGGTTATGCATTAGAGACAACCACATTCACTTTAAATAGGGCACCATATAAATCCATTGAGATAACACCATATGGTTTGATAGAAACCTAATCTGTCATTTCTTAGAGTTTGGGAATGCGACCCTTATGTCTGATAAGCTCGAACCCAAAAACAGAAAAATGCATCTTCATAAGATACCCTAAGAACAGTTGGGTATACCTTCTATCTCGGATCCGAGTACAAAGTGTTTGTTGCAAAAACTGGGTCCTTTCTCAAGAAAAAGTTTCTCTCAAAAGAATTGAGTGGGAGGAAGATAGAACATGATGAGGTTGTTGAACCTCTGTTTCAACCAGAGAGTAGCACAACATAGAAAGATGTTTCTGTGGAACCTACGTCAGTTGAAGAGGAAGTAAATGATGATGATCATGAAGCTTCAATAAAGTTACTCTCGAACCTCATGGGTTGACAAGGACGCATATTGCTCCTGAGTGGTACGACAACCCTGTCTTGGAGGTAATGTTGTTGGACAACGATGAACCTATGAGCTATGGAGAAGCGATGATGGGCCCGGATTCTGATAAATGGTTAGAGGCCGTGAAATCTGAGAAAGGATGCATGTATGAAAACCAAGTATAGTCTTTGGTAGACTTGCTCGTTGGACGGCAAGTCGTCGAGTACAAATGGACCTTTAAGATGAAGACAAACGCTGATGGTAAATGTCACCATTTATAAAGCTCAACTTGTCGCAAAGAAGTTTCCGACAAGTTCAAGGAGTTGACTACGATGAGACTTTCCCACTCGTAGCGATGCTAAAGTATGTTAGAATTATGTTAGTAGTTGCTGCATTTTTCATTTATGAAATCTGGCAGATGGATGTCAAAATATCATTTCCTTAACGGTTTACTTGAGGAAAGGTTGTATGTGATACAACCACAAGGTTTTGTCAGTCCTAAGGATGCTAAAAGGTGTGCGAGCTCCAGCAATCCTTCTATGGGCTGGAGCAAGCATCTTGGAGTTGGAATATACGCTTTGATGAGGTGATCAAAGTTTTTGAGTCTATACAAAGTTTATGAGAAACTTGTATTTACAGTAAAGTGAGTGGGAGCACTATAGAATTTTTGATAAGCATATGTGGTTCACATATTATTGATTGAAAATGACGTAGATTTTCTGGAAAGCATAAACGATTGTTTTAAAAGAGTTTTTCAAAGGTAGACCTGGATAAAGCTACCTAATTGTTGAGCATCAAGATCTATAGAGATAGATCAAGATGCTTGATGAGACTTTGAATGAGTACATACCTTGACAAGATTTTGAAAGAGTTCAAAATGGATCAGTTAGAGAAAGAGTTCTTGCCTGATTTGTAAGGTGTGAAGTTGAGTAAGACTCAAAGCTCGACCACGGTAGAAGAAATAGAAAGGACGAAGGTCGTCCCCTATGCTTTAGCCATAGGCTCTATATAAAGAGTTACGTCGATGCAAGCTTTAACACCAATCCGGATTACTCTTAGTAGCAATCTGGATACGTATAATGGAGCAGCCATTTGGAATAGCTCCAAGTGGAGTGTGGTAGCAGTGTCTATAGTATGACATAGAGATTTGCAAAGTACACACAGATATGAATGTCGTAGACCCGTTGACTAAAAGACCTCTCTCACAGGCAAAGCATGATCGATCCCCAGAATTCATTGGGTGTTGATTCATAACAATGCGAATCACATGGTGATGTGAACTAGATTATTGACTCTAGTGCAAGTGGGAGACTATTAGAAATATGCCCTAGAGGCAATAATAAATTGGTTATTATCATATTTCCTTGTTCATGATAATCGTTTATTATCCATGCTATAATTGTATTGATTGGAAACTCAAATACATGTGTGGATACATAGAGGACACGGTATACCTAGTATGCCTCTAATAGACTAGCTCGTTGATCAAAGATGGCTATGGTTTCCTAGTCATGGACATGAGACGTCATTTGATAATGGGATCACATCATTAGGAGAATGATGTGATGGACAAGACCCAAACTACAAACATAGCATATGATCACATCAATTTATTGCTATTGTTTTCTTCATGTCAAGTATCTGTTCCTATGACCATGAGATCATGCGACTCACTGACACCGGAGGAGTACCTTGTGCGTATCAAACGTCGCAACGTAACTGGGCGACTATAAAGGTGTTCTACAGATATCTCCGAGGGTGTCTGTTGGGTTGGCATGGATCAAGATTGTGATTTGTTACTCCGTGTGACGGAGAGGTATCTTAGGGCCCACTCGGTAATACAACATCACAATAAGCCTTGCAAGCAATGTGACTAAGTGTTAGCCACGAGATCTTGTATTATGGAACGAGTAAAGAGACTTTCCGGTAAAGAGGTTGAACTAGGTATGGAGATGCCGACGATCGAATCTCGGGCAAGTAACATACCGAAGAACAAAGGGAACAGCATACGAGATTAACTGAATCCTGGACATAGAGGTTCGACTGATAAAGATCTTCGTAGAATATGTAGGAACCAATATGGACATCCAGGTCCCTCTATTGGTTATTGATCGTAAAGGTGTCTCGGTCATGTCTACATAGTTCTCGAACCCGCAGGGTCTGCACACTTAAGGTTCGGTGACATTTCGGTAGTATAGAGTTATGTATGGTGGTGACCGAAGGTTGTTCGGAGTCCCAGATGAGATCCTGGACGTCACGAGGAGCTCCAGAATGGTCCGGAGGTAAAGATTGATATATAGGAAGTCCTGTTTTGGTCGCCGGAAAAGTTTCGGGCTCATCGGTAGTGTATCTAGAGTGCCAGTAGTGTACCGGGGGACCATCGGGAGGGGTATTTCGACCCAAGAGGCTATATGGGCTGTGGGAGAGTAAATATCAGCCCTTTGTAGGCTGGTGGAAGTCCCACACAAGGCCCATGCATCTGGGAAGAAAAGCCCAAAAGGAAAAAGGTGGAAAAGGAAAAAAAGGGTCAAATAAGGAAGGAGTCCTAATCCTACTAGGAGTGGAGGAGGAGGACTCCTCCCTCCTTGGTTTGGCCGACCCAAGGGCTGCCTTTTTGGCAGACAAGCCTCCTCCTCCTCTCCTCCCATATATACTAGAGGATTTTAGGGTTTTGGCACAAGATTTTCAGCCACGTGCCACCCGTTCCTCTAGTGCATAGCTTCTCCTCTAGATCGGTTTTCTGCAGTGCTTAGGCGAAGCCCTGCTGGAATAGCTCCACCACCATCGCCGCAGCGCCGTCATGCTGCCGGAGAACTCTTCTACCTCTCTGCTCCCTCTTGCTGGATCAAGAAGGCGGAGATCGTCATCAAGTTGTACGTGTGCTGAACGCGGATGTGTCGTCCGTTCGGCGCTAGATCAGAAGGACCGTGATCAAGATCGTGAGACGGATCGTGATGAGTTTGTGGGACGGATCGTGATGAGTTCGTGGGACAGATACCGACGATCGAATCTCGGGCAAGTAACATACCGAAGAATAAAGGGAACAACATATGAGATTAACTGAATCCTTGACATAGAGGTTCGACCGATAAAGATCTTCGTAGAATATGTAGGAACCAATATGGGCATCCAGGTCCCTCTATTGGCTATTGACCATAGAGGTGTCTCGGTCATGTCTACATAGTTCTCGAATCCGCAGGTTCTGCACACTTAAGGTTCGGTGACGTTTCGGTAGTATAGAGTTATGTATGGTGGTGACCGAAGGTTGTTCGGAGTCCCGTATGAGATCCCGGATGTCTCGAGGAGCTCCGAAATGGTCCGAGGGTAATGATTGATATATAGGAAGTCATGTTTTGGTCACCGAAAAAGTTTTGCGCTCATCGGTAGTGTACTGGGAGTGCCGAGAGGGTGCCGAGGGACCATTGGTTGTGGGAGGAGTCAAACCAGCCCCTGGTGGGCTGGACTAATCCCTCGCTAAGGCCCATGCGGCTAGGGGTGGGAAAACCCAAAAGGTGGAGAGGTGGAAAGAGTTTCCAAGTGGAAAGGAGGAATCCTACTCCTAATAGGATTGGAGTAGGACTCCTCCACCTCCAATTTCGACCAAACCTTGAGGGTTTGAGGCTGCCTCCTCCCCTCCCTCCCTCCTATATATACTAGAGGATTTAGAGGGAAGAGCTAACCCTAATTGCCACGTGCTGCCCTCTTCGTCTTTAGATCATAGTTTCTCCTCTCGATTGGTTTCCACGGTGCTTAGGCAAAGCCCTGTTGAAATAGCTCCACCACCATCGCCGCAACGCTATCGCGCTACCGGAGAAATCATCTACCTCTCCGCTCCCTCTTGCTGGATCAAGAAGACGGAGATCGTCATCGAGCTACACGTGTGCTGAATGCGGAGGTGTCGTCCGTTCGGCACTAGATCGGAAGGACCGTGATCAAGATCGCGAGACAATTCATGATGGGATTGCGGGACGAATCATGATGGGATCGCGGGACGGATCGTGATTGGATTGCGCGATAGATCGTGATGGGATCGCGGGACGCTCGGTGATTTGGATCGCGAAGACGTTCGACTACATCAACCACGTTTCTTAACGCTTCCCGCTTAGCGATCTAAAAGGGTATGTAGATCAACTCTCCCTCTCGTAGATGCTCATCATCATGGATAGATCTTGCGTGTGCGTAGGAAAAAAATTGTTTCCCATGCAACATTCCCCAACATCATGCATATAAAAAATCAGAGAAGATTGAAGTAAGATTCATGGATACTCTGAACATAAACTCACAATTCTTCGGATCTTGACAAACACACCACAAAAGAGGATTACATCGGATAGATCTCCATGAAGATCATGAAGAACATGGTATTGAAGATCAAAGAGAGAAAAGAAGCCATCTAGCTACTAGCTATGGACCCGTAGGTCTATGGTGGACTACTCACGCATCATCGGAGGGGCAATGGAGTTGATGTAGATGCCCTCCATGATCGAAACCCCCTCCGGCAACTTACTTGAAAAGGCTCCAAGATTGGATCTCTCGGAAACGGAGGTTTCCAACGGCGAAAAAGTATTTTCGTGGCTCTTTCTGATGTTGGGGGAATATTTGGGTATTTATAGGCCAAGAGCTAGGGTTAGGAGACTTGCTAGGAGACGACAAGCCTGGTAGGCACGACCAGGGAGTTGCCTAGCAGGCTTGTGGCGCCTTGGCACCTTCCCTGATGTGCACTCCAATCTTTGATAACTTGTTTCCTTCCAAAAAAATTCCTTTCGAAGGTTTTGTTCCGTTTGGACTCCGTTTAATATTACATATCTGCAAAACTCAAAAATAAGGAAAAAACAGAAAGTGACACTTGGTTCTAGATTAATAGGTTAGTCCCAAAAATAATATAAAATAACATATTAATGCATATAAAACATTCAAAACAGATAATATAATAGCATGCCATCATAAAAAATTATAGATAGGTTGGATACGTATCAGATGTCGATGGGCGAGGGTCGAGGAAGCGAAATTCGGCGAGGGGGGAGAAGGGGCGGTCAAAAGAGGCCTTCCAGCGACGGCACAGTGGCCGTGAACAGGTGAGGGGCATTGGGATCGACATTGAGGGGGGGACGCGAGGGTAGTGGCTCGGGCGAGGAAAAAGACGAGATTCGCCTGGCAGTGGTGTCCCACACGCCGGTTTGATACCGTCGGACCCCCCCAAGCCCCCAGTGTGCTGGGATTGGCCTGGATTCGCCGGCCCAATAAGGGCTCTAACCGGCGAAAAACGGGGTCTTGGGGGCGTGACTGGGCCGATTTTTCGGCGCCGGCGATAAAAAAACGCCCGAGGAGGCTTGTTGGGGGCGTGGGTGGAGATGCTCTAAGGGTTCTATTGATCCATAGGATTTTTGAAGGATTACAATCCTTATAAAAAAATTCTTATGTTGGTTGTTTGATTTATAGGGTTGAATTCTGTAGGTTTTTTTAACATTTTTTTAGCTGTAATTCATAGGATTTCTAGCATCTACTAAAACATTTTGAAAATATCTTTTGTTTTTCTATGATGCAATCAAACAACCCAAAATCTGTAAGATGAAGATGAGCATGACAATTAATTTTTATGTTACTTTTTCTTATTTCTACGGTTTTAGAATTTTGTGAATAAAATAAGCCTTCCTACCCCGGACGATGCCTAAACAGAGGAAATTTTCAAAACTTGCAATCAAGACTTCTGAAGAGAGTTATTGCATGGGGAGACACACTTTCTCTAGCTGGAAAGAAAATCATGATTAAAGATGTGGCATAGGCGATCCCCACTTATATTATGGGGTGTTTTCAAATTGCTGATGTTAGTATGTAACGATCCGAACAGGATGGTATGAAACTTTTGGTGGGGTTTGAAAGAGGGCAAACGGAAAACTCAGTGGACGGCTTGGCCAAATATTTAGGCTCACAAGATGATGGACGGACTAGGGTTTAGAGACTTTCGCCTCTTTAACCAAGCCCTCCTCGTGAGGCAGGCACGGAAACTCTTAATCAACCCTAACGGTCTATGTGCGCGCGGGTATTAAGGGCCAAGTACTACCCGGAGAGACACCTCGAGGACACGGTCTTCTTCGGAATGCGTCGCCCACATGGCAGGCCATTCAATATGGCCTCGAGCTCCTGAAAAAGGGCCTTGTTTGGCGAGTGAGCAACGGATAGAGCATCCGCATATGGAGGGATCGTGGCTACCCACACAGCCGACGGGCCAACCTATCACGCAACAAGGGACGTGCAGACCCCGGAGAGTGGCGGAGCTCCTAGACGGTTCTGGTGCATGCCGCCGGATGTGCTACGGCGGTATTTTCTCCCGGTGGACGTGCACACCATCACCAACATCCGCACATCCGCTCGCATCACCGATGATATTATCGCATGGGGACCGGAAAAGAGAGGTATCTTCACCATTCTCTCCGCTTACCGCCTTGCCATGGACGAGCGCGAGCGTCCATTGGCGACCGCCACGAGCAAGGCACCGGATGGCTGTTGCGCCATCTGGAAGACCATATGGCGGTACGCGTCTTCGCTTGGAGGCTTGGGTCCAACTCCCTTGCAACTTGCACCAATAAATTCTTTCGTCACCTCGAGCTTAGTGATGTGTGCCCCTTTGTGGTGTGGAACGAGAGGATGGATTCCACGCGATGTGTAGGTGCCCCCTCACAATGGAGCTATGGAGAGCTATGACGATGGAATGGCCCATTCCAAAGGTGGAGAGCATAGTGAACACAGGTCTGGAATGGTTGTTCTCATTGTTGGAACCTCTCCAGGATACCACACCCACGTCGTTATGCTCATGATCATGTGGTGTGCGTGGTATGTGAGTAATGAAGTAACTCACGTAAAAATCCCTCCACTGATTGAAGCCTCTCGAAGATTCATCCATGGTTATACCAATTCCCTTTTGTGTATCCATCAGTGCCCTCAAGGAGATATGGAGAAGGGTAAGACGATGGTCGTCCACATAGGAGCTGCGGCTAGGGCTAAAGATGTGAAGCAAAAGGACGAGCTGCTTTGGACGCTATCACGTCTTGGATGGGCCAAGCTT
Organism: Hordeum marinum; assembly: GCA_022496015.1. Taxonomy (NCBI): domain Eukaryota; kingdom Viridiplantae; phylum Streptophyta; class Magnoliopsida; order Poales; family Poaceae; genus Hordeum; species Hordeum marinum. Next base: position 416,523,235 of record CM039674.1, on the reverse strand, counting down.
AATGTGGATGAAAGCTATGTGCCGGCAATAGGAGACGCAGGGGCAGCATGGTGCTACACACGGATAGGGGTGAAGTTATTTTCACCGCTTGTCGAGAGATTCGTACATGTGATAACAGCCTAGATGCTGAGCTCGTGGAGTGTAGGGAAGGAATTGAGCTCGCCCTACACCGCACAGACCACCCCATTGCTGTCGAGATGGATAGTACCGAAGCGGTCATGATGTTGAACCCTAGGTCGGCGGACCGGTCGTCATCTCGTGTACTCGTCGAGGAGATTCAGAGAATGATCATGGATGACCCTAGAAAGATTTCGATTTCCGTTATTAGTCTACGGAAGAATAAAGTTAGTCATGCTTTAGTTGCATACGGCCGACGGCCGTAGTATGCTATGTACTGTCAGAAAGAAGAGGCTCTAAATATTTATTATAGACTGCACAAACCCGGGCTAGCTTACGATCAGCAAATACAATACTCCACATTGCCTCACCCAGCACGTAGCCAAACAGCCATACGGACGTCTAGGCGAGCAAAATTTGCCGGGTTACTAATTTCATTGGAGCGGATTAACGAATTGGCTCCGTGTAAATTGCTCATGCATGACGCTGCTGATTAACTAACAACCAGAGAAACTGGGGGACATCGACATGCCAATGTGTGACATGCATTAGCTATCTAGCTTGATCGACCAGATTCTACGTACGTACATCGCCTTGTAGAAGAAAAATGAGCAACTTGCACAATCAAAAGCGAGCGTCATGGAGTTTCTTTAGGCAACTTGCCCTAAGACTAGTCCCATACGCTGCAAGGTGCCACTACTTATCTCGATCGGAGCCAAAGGAGATATTCCCCGTACAAGGGGGGCGGCCGGCTCTGTTTTTTCTTCTAACTCCCATGAAAATTTCTGTAACTTTGTTGATTTGAAATGTATGCGCGCGGCTCAAGTGGGCTTGCGAGATTTCTGACGATCGTTCGTGGTAATGGGAGGTTTGGAAGGTGCAGCGCAGTGTCTAAGTGAGGCGCATGCAAGCTAGTTGTGATCTGTTTAATAGTTTTCCCTCGGTCACCGTCGTGGTACAGTTCGTCTCCAAGAACGTTTCTACGCGTGAGTCGCTGTTGGGCAAAACTGGGCGTCGGCGAGATCGACTTAGACAGCAACACGGATAATGTTTGGAGGCACATGAGTAATGCACAAGGCCACATATACGTACTTCAGCATTTAGTTTGTCAGTTAGATTTACACGCATATGTACAAGATCCCAATAATATCATATGCAATAGTCGAATCAGTACTGCACATTAATTCAACCACACTAGTTAACACGATGAGATGATTTGCACAAAACAACCAGGTGCACAGAGCCAATCCTTTTTCACATGACACTAGGGTTAATGCAGGGTGCAAACCATGTCACTCCAGATTCCAGAACACCAACCTTGCACGCATGGTACGGTCTACGGCGGTACCTTTCTGGTCTGCCGGAGTGCATGACGGGCATCAATTGACGCGCGGCACAGCCAGCGGGAGTTCCTCCGCCGTGCGCGCCAGCGACTGGAGGTTGCACCGCACGATGGTGTCCACGAACATGCGCGTCTCGTCCCCCGTGTTCCCCGGCGGCACGTCCACCACGTACGACTCGACCACCAGGGTCACCCGCGGTGCCCCGGCCACCGTCGACGCCACCTCGTTCACGGTGGTCACGGACCGATAGTTGGCGAGGCGGTGCTCGCCGCCTACGATCCGGAAGCTGAGCACGCGCAGCTCGTCGTCCAGGATCTCGAGCCGCTCGCGGCTGCAGGTGCCAGGCAGGCCGGAGACCACGCGCACCTCCCGCACCGAGCCCACCGCGCCACCGTCGCCGTCCACTAGGCGGCAGCTCTTGATGAAGCGCTTGTACGCCTGCGGCCGGTCGAAGCGCCGCACGACCGACCACACCGCCTCCACGGGCGCCGCGATCGCCTGCACCACGGCCGAGCAGCACTGCCCCGCGCCGGCCGCGTGCTCGTGGTACCGCGCCACCTCGCCCGGCACCGCCGCGCCGTGCACCACTAACGCCTTACAGCCGGCGTTGATCCGGCTGTGCTGCTGAGACGACGGCCGTGCAGCTGCGTACGGCATTGTAGACAGGCCGCAAGCGGCTCAAGATTCTGAATTTTATCGCTGTGGAGAAGAAATTTCAGAAGAGTGGGTGGGTTAGGAACTTAGGATTAACGGAGGAAGTTCTAGTCTTGGATGTGCTATATATGTCGAATGGGAGACCAAGAGTGGATGGTTGCAATTTAAATACAATACTACTACCACTAGTTAATTTTCTTTTTAGGAGTAAGGTTACACTTGCTTTCGTTACTTTGTGCTGGGGTAAGCAAGTTGATGCGATAGTTTAGCAATTGTTTCTAATGAATGGGTGGTATGGAGAGTGAAGCCTAAACGGGGTGGTTAGTTTGAGAAACTTAGAAGGGTGATAAAGGCTACAATAGTATTATATCAATCATTCTCCGCCCGAGTATATAAACCCATAGAATTTTTGAGCTTAATTTTGACTAACGAGTTATATATCTTAAAAGTTATATCATAGAAATCTCTTTCAGTTACGAATCCAAGATAATTTTATGGCATATTACTTATATTTTGTTAGTCAAATTTATGTTCAAATTTAAACCTAGAATTTGTGGCGTATATTTACCGAAGGGAAAGCAAGGGTGGAGGAAGCTATTGTTGACCCTGGGCATCTTTCATTCTACCCCGTTTCATCTAGAAATGTGCAGTTAGTGATTAATAACAACATAAGGATTATTGTGAAGATTTGAAGGGCAGCCATTAGCTTCGCCCCAGTCTCAGAAAATGTGCTAGTTCCGCGGCTAGAAGAAACAAGATGTGTAAGGTTGTCTTTTCTTAAAGTGATCACCTAAAGATTATTGCCCTATCCACTGAACGTGGCCATGTGTTTTCTTATGTATTCTTACCACGTCCTTTTATATTATCAACAAAAGCCTAACGGTTTGAGATGAAAAAGTGAAACTAATTATGCATTTTTATTGTGGTGTATAAATGACACGGATGACGCGAGAGAAAGCTGACTTACCATGGTATTGGTGATTTCTTAATTCTCTTTTCTTCAACAAAATGTGATTTTGTTGCATTCATAATGTTACATCAAGGGGATACAATTAAACACAATCGATAGGGCAAGCGGGTCTATCTGTAGGCTATGTTGTCATTCATGTTAGTTAAAAGCATCCTTGTCCGTGTACTCCAACCGCATAAACATCATCGTAAATAGTTGTCAGTTTTTGTAATGCTATCCTAATCTTTTCCATCAAAAATATGAAATATTTAGTGTAATGAGCTAAACTGATGTGCCACTTGGCCATAGACAATACTAAAGTAGGATCCATGTTGGCATGTTGTTCGGGATTGGCCTTTTGATATATGGCAACTACAACTTGAAGCATCGATAATGGAGAGCAAACTATTTAGTATGGAGTATGACGGCAAAACTGATTAATGAAAGGGGTTTTAGCATGTAGTATATGGATAAGGGAATCCTTAGCCACTTGATAATAGAAAGGAATGTGTGAAACGTTTTTGTATTGGTGCTTGGTGTTTGTATTGCACTATTTTATCTAGAGTGACTTATGAATTTGCGTGGAAGATGGTATGGACAGATGTACATTGAACTTTGTTAGGCCCCGTGTCATGTAAGAGCATCTACATCCAGACTTCGTAAATCCGACCACTCAACCGCCCGCGGATGCATATGGGCGCGTCCGCGGACACTGACAGGTCAAGCCTCAATTTTTCTTCTCACAACCGGACACCTCAATTAGCATACCTTAAAACCATACAAATTCATGCAACTACGTGAACAATGCATTACACATGTCGTCCGGCTACTACATCACAACATGCCATCGGACTACCAAAATTTGGCATGTTTAGCTACGAAGAAGATCATCCACGGATGTCCTTGCCCTTCCTCGTGCCCTTGTCGTCCTTCTCGTGGAAGTAGCGATCAAAGACGTGGTAGGGATTGAGCCGGAGCAGCCTGACCCGTCGTTGTCCTGCTTCTCTTCCTTGGGTGGCAGTTCGGCCATGGCACGGACCGCATTCTGCTTTCGAGCGAGGGCACGTGTGTTCCTCCGCTACCCCTTCTTTAACATGCAGGCACGGATGATTTCCTCCTTTGCATCCGTCCACGCCGCCACCATGTCGGCAGCTAGGTGGGGCTCGGTCGCCCTCATCCTCTTCTTCCCACGACGAGCACACGGGTCCTGATGGGACTGATACTTCGGTGGACCGGTGATGGGGAAGGAGAGATTTTAAGACTCCCGGGAGGACAGCTATGATCCAACCCCGGAGGATCTGAGTGTCCGATGCGTTGATGCTATGGAGTCGCGCCGGCCAGATCCTGCCATCGGCCTGATGCTATCCTCCCAGGAGCGGTGGAGTGCAATGCGGACTGCCATTGCCTTCTCCAACTCGCACGGGACGACACCCCAGTCGACGGATTCAGACTGGTAGGAGTCAAATTCGCTGCCCTCTATGGCAGATAAGCTCGAAGATCATCAGACATGATCTTGGGGGCAGAGTGGAGGAGAGTGTAGTGGAGTGGCTAGGGTTTGGGCCAGGAAGGGGATGTGGACAAATATATGTGGTGTCCGGTGGGCCAACGTGGGTCAGGTCCGACGTGGCGGACATGCTCAGGCCTCCCCATAACTGCCCCATATTTGGGCTGGATATGAGGGGTGCTGGTCAACCTGGATATTTGAGACCAGTTTGAGGCATCTGTCTGGGTCGGGTTTTTCTGACCGGTCACTGACCGGGTCGTCCGCCTAGGCATATGAGGGGGGTTTGAGGCGCCCGACTGTAGATGTTTTGAAGTATCTAAATTATAAATTTGTTAGAACATCTATAGTAGGGAACCCCAAACCCCCCTCAACCTCGCGGGCGGGCCAGCCAATGACTAGTCACAAAAAACCAACCCAGCCGGACGCCTCAAAGGGGCCTCAAACGCCTGGGCTGACCAACCCCCTCATATCCATCCCAAATAATATGGGGAGGCCCATACGCGTCCGCCACATCGGACTCGACAGGCCTACCACATCATAAATTGCATCAAATCCACCAAACCCTTCCAACTCCTCTCGCCTCCCTCTAACCCTTCTCGTGTCTGAGCCCTTGCTATCCACCAACTTTGCTGAATTGGGACCGGAATAGGGTGGATAGGAGGCTTGAAATTGAGAGGGAGAAGATGAATTTGGAGAAGAAAGAGGCGATGATCAAATGGGAGCTCGAGAAGGCCAAGACATTTGGAGAGATTAATCTTGAGAAGGAGAGGCTGCAAATCGCATACGACGTGTCGTGGGAACGTTTTTGACAGTAAAAGAGGGGTAGGATAAAGGAGTGTGGTCTATCAAAATGCAACGACTGATGCAAGTATTTTTTAAGCATTCCACCCTCTCATGGTGGAGATAACAAAGTCTCGTCCTCGAGGGAGGCTTTCATTTCTCTGTATATGAACCTGTTGTTACAGAGAGTATGGGAGTGTTTGAGAGAGAGAGAGAGATGGAGGAATGAGAGAATGCCCATAGTCTTGGTAGTGGGGATGGCTTATCTATAATACCTAAATAGTTCATCCCCACTATCCTAATTATGACATGTATCCTATCCATCTAAGCACACTTGCCACATCAACATTTAGCTAGATACTTACATATGGGACTAAGTAGTACAACAACCCTATCACACAAGCGTTCAGTTACTATGTGAGGGGCCGCTGTAATCTGGCCTCTTGAGCACCCTCTCTCCCTGATTCAACGCTCTCACGAGTCATAGAACTTTCTGCTTCCCCTTCATCCTTCATTTCCAGCCCATCATGTGCCTACCCCGGCCCACCTTCTTGGTCCCCAAAACAAATCTGCCTCCGATGCGACCTCCTACACTCTCCCGAACTGGATGGGCTGTTCTACTCCTTCATGGCGGCTATAGGTAAGAAAGAAGGCAGGCTACCATGGTGGATTGTGATGGTGACAGTGTCGACAAGATAGAGAGAGAGAGAAAGAGGAGCATTCTATAAGGGAGGGGTGTTTGGAGACGAACTACTAACGCATCGCCTCTGCCCGGAGAAATCGCCGGTGGTACCTACTTCTCTCCATTGCCCCATATTCGAAGATTTTTTTTTCTTCGTGGATTCAAAGTTAAGCAGGTGAGTCGTGCATCATATTTTTTTTCAGTGAATTTATTATTGGTGGCCATGCCGATTCGTTTGGCACCAGTCCAACACTGGTCATCACACCTCAACTCGCACTGGTGCATCCACCATGGTAACAACCAACATTAGTGGCTACCAAGAGAAATCCGTCCAGGGGCAGAGGCAACGACGGTGGCGGTAGGTTCACTGTTGTGCTCCTCGACTCCTTGCCTTCCCCTATTTGCCATATTTCCTCTTCAATCCAATTGATTGATCCCATGCTTGATTGATTAGTTCTTAATGCAATACCCCTCATTGCTTCCATTGGTAACTGACCAACATGTCTAGAAGCTACAAATGATGATGCTTCATATCTGTCACTCACGTACCATATAGATCTCCACATTGTTGGTCACTTTTGGATGGTGCCTCACGCCCTTTCTACTGCAAATCGGGTAAGAAACAAGTAGGTGATCTCCTATTTGACAAACCATGTTGTTCGATGAAATGCAATATTGTTGATAACAAGTGGTCTAATTTTTTTATAGATCGGTTCAACTCATCTACAAACCTTCTCAAATTATTTCTATTAGGTACACCTAGCACCAGCTGCAGTTCAACAAGTTGAAGATCTATGTTGCAGGAAGTTATTGTTGGAAATATGCCCTAGAGGTAATAATAAATTGGTTACTATTATATTTCCTTGTTCATGATAATCGTCTATTATTCATTATATAATTGTATTGATTGGAAACTCAAATACATGTGTGGGTACATAGACAACACTGTGTCCCTAGTATGCCTCGAATAGACTAGCTCGTTAATCAAAGATGGTCGAGGTTTCCTGGCCATAGACATGAGATGTCATTTTATAAGGGGATCACATCATTAGGAGAATGATGTGATGGACAAGACCCAAACTATAAACATAGCATATGATCATGTCAGTTTATTGCTCTAGTTTTTCTGCATGTCAAGTATCTGTTCCTATGACCATGAGATCATGCAACTCACTGACACCGGAGGAGTACCTTGTGTGTATCAAACGTCGCAATGTAATTGGGTGACTATAAAGGTACTCTACAAGTATCTCCGAGGGTGTCTGTTGGGTTAGCATGGATCGAGACTGGGATTTGTTACTCCGTGTGACCGAGAGGTATCTCAGGGCCCACTAGGTAATACAACGTCATAATGAGATTGCAAGCAAAGTGACTACAGAGTTAGCCATGAGATCTTGTATTACACAACGAGTAAAGAGACTTGCCGGTAATGAGATTGAACTAGGTATGGAGATACAAATGATTGAATCTCGCGCAAGTAACATACCAATGAACAAAGGGACCTACATACGGGATTAACTGAATCCTTGACATAGAGGTTCAACCAATAAAGATCTTCATAGAATATGTAGGAACCAATATGGGCATCCAGGTCCCGCTATTGGTTATTGGCTGTAGAGGTGTCTCGGTCATGTCTACATAGTTCTCGAACCCGCAGGGTCTGCACACTTAACGTTTGCTGACGCTTTGGTATAGTTGAGTTATGAATGTGGGTGACCGAAGGTTGTTCGGAGTCCCATATGAGATCCCGAACGTCACGAGGAGCTCCCGAATGGTCCAGAGGTAAAGATTCATATGTAGGAAAGTGGTATTTGGGCTCCAGAAAGGTTTCTGGCGTGATCGGTATTTTATCGGAAGTGTCGAAAGGGTTCCAGGGTCCACCGGGAGGGGCCCACCCATCCCGGAGGGCCACATGGGCCTAGGAGGTGGTGCACCAGCCCCTGGTGGGCTAGTCAGCCGACCAATAAGGGCCCATGCTATTGGAAATATGCCCTAGAGGCAATAATAAATTGGTTATTATTATATTTCCTTGTTCGTGATAATTGTTTATTATCCATGCTATAATTGTATTGATTGGAAACTAAATACATGTGTGGGTATATAGACAACACTGTGTCCCTAGTATGCCTCTAGTAGACTAGCTCGTTGATCAAAGATGGTTAAGGTTTCCTAGACATAAACATGATATGTTATTTGATAACTGTATCACATCATTAGGAGAATGTGTGATGGACAAGACCCAAACTATAAACATAGCATATGATCGTGTCAGTTTAGTGCTATAGTTTTCTGCATGTCAAGTATCTGTTCCTATGACCATGAGATCATGCAAACCACTGACACGGGAGGAGTACCTTGTGTGTATCAAACGTCACAACGTAACTGGGTGACTATAAAGGTGCTCTACAGGTATCTCCGAGGGTGTCTTTTGGGTTGCCATGGATCAAGACCGGGATTTGTTACTCCGTGTGACGGAGAGGTATCTCAAGGCCCACTCGGTAATACAACATCATAATAAGACTTGCAAGCAATGCGACTAAGTGTTAGCCATAGGATCTTGTATTACGGAACGAGTAAAGAGACTTGCCGGTAACGAGGTTGAACTAGGTATAAAGATACCGACAATCGAATCTCGGGCAAGTTACATACCCAGGAACAAAGGGAACATCATACGGGATTAACTGAATCTTTGACATAGAGGTTCAACCGATAAAGATCTTCGTAGAATATGTAGGAACCAATATGGGCATCCAGGTCCCACTATTGGTTATTGACCGTAGAGGAGTTTCGGTCATGTCTACATAGTTCTCGAACCTGCAGGGTCTGCACACTTAAGGTTCAGTGACGTTTCGGTAGTATAGAGTTATGTATGGTGGTCACCGAAGGTTGTTCGGAGTCCTGGATGAGATCCCAGACATCATGAGGAGCTACGGAATTGTTCGGAGGTAAAGATTGATATATATGAATTCCTATTTTGGTCATCGCCAAAGTTTCGGGCTCATCGGTAGTGTACCAGGAGTGTCGGGAGGGTACCGGGGACCATCTAGATGGGTGTCTTGACCCAAGGGGCCACATGGGCTGTGGAACGAGGCAAACCAGCCCCTGGTCGGCTGGCCAAAGCCCCACTAAAGGCCCATGTGGATAAGGGTGGGAAAACCCAAAGGTGGAAAGGTGGAAAGTGTTTCCAAGTGGAGAGGAGGAATCTTACTCCTAATAGGATTGTAGTAGGACTCCCCCACCTCCAATTTCGGCCAAACCTTGAGGGTTTGAGGCTGACTCCTCCCCTCCCTCCCTCCTATATATACTAGAGGATTTAGAGGGGATAGCTAACCCTAATTGTCACGTGCTCCCTCTACCTCATCTAGATCAGTTTTCTCCTCTAGTCTAGTTCGGCGGTGCTTAGGCGAAGCCCTGCCAGAATAGTTCCACCACCATCGCCACGACGCCGGCGCACTGCCGGAGAACTCATCTACCTCTCCGCTCCCTCTTGATGGATCAACAAGGCGGAGATCGTCATCGAGCTGTACGTGTGCTGAACGCGGAGGTGTCGTTCGTTCGGCACTAGATCGGAAGGATCGTGATCAGGATCGTGGGAAGGATCATGATGAGATCACGGGACATATCGTGATTGGATCACAAAATGGATCATGATGGGATCGCGGGACGCTCGGCGATTTGGATCGTGAAGACGTTTGACTACATCAACTGCGTTTCTTAACGCTTCCCGCTTAGCGATCTACAATGGTATGTAGATCCACTCTCCCTCTTGTAGATGCTCATCACCATGGATAGATCTTGCGTGTGCGTAGGAAATTTTTTGTTTCCCATGCAACGTTCCCCAATAGTGGCATCATGAGCTAGGTCCATGTGTAGATGAGATCTCGAGTAGAACACAAAGGAGTTTGTGGGCATTGATGCTCATATTGCTTCCTCCCTTGGTAGTTTTTTGATTCAGCAGTATTGTGGGATGAAGCAGTCCAGACCAACCTTATTCGTATGATTACAAGAGACCAGTTCCATTGACTGGCATGTGACTTTGTTGTATAAAGATGGCTGGCGTGTGTCTGTCTCTCCTACTCTAGTTGGATCGGATTCGACAAAGGCGGTCCTTAAGAAGGTTGAATAGCAATTTGTGTAGCACCGTTGTGGTTTTGCGTAGGTAAGAATCGTTCTTGCTAGATACGCGTAGAAGCCACGTAAAACATGCAACAACAATTAGAGGACGTCTAACTTGTTTTTCCAGGGTATGTGCTGATGTGATATGGCCAATTGCATGATGAGATATATGTGATGTATGAGATGATCATGTTTTCTGTAGAATATCACGACTTGCATGTTGATGAGTACGACAACCGACAGGAGCCATAGGGTTGTCTTTAATTAATGTATGACCTGCGCGTCAATCATTAAGCGCTATGTAATGCTTTACTTTATCACTAAGCGGTAGCAGTAGTAGTAGAAGCATGGTGGGCGCAACAACCCCGATGGTGACACATTGATGGAGATCAATATGATGGATATCATGGTGTCATGCCGATGACGATGGAGATCATGCCGGTGCTTTTATAGATGGAGATCAAAAGCACAAGTTCATGGCCATATCATGTCACTTATGATTTGCATGTGATGTTAATCCTTTTATGCACCTTGTTTTGCTTAGGACGACGGTAGCATTATAAGGTGATCTCTCACTTAAATTTCAAGATAAATTGTGTTCTCCCCGAGTGTGCATCGTTTTGAAAGTTTGTTATTTCGAGACACCCCGTGATGATCGGGTGTGATAGACTCTACATTCGCATACAATGGGTGCAAGCCAGTGTTGCACGTGCAGAACACTCGGGTTAAACTTGACGAGCCTATCATGTATAGACATGGCCTCGGAACACAAGAGACCGAAAGGTCGAACATGAGTCGTATAGTAGATATGATCAACATGAAGATGTTCACCATTGAAACCACCTCAACTCACATGATGATCAGACTTGAGTTGGTTGATTTGGATCATGTGACACTCGAATGACGAGAGGGATGTCAATTTGAGTGGGAGCTTTTAAGTAATATGATTAATTAAACTCATTATCGTGAACATAGTCAAAATGTATTTGCAGATTATGTTGTAGATTACTAGCTTGCGATGTAGCTCCCTTGAATTTTTTTATGTTCCTAGAGAAATAGAGTTGAAAGATGGTGGCAGCAATAATGCGGACTGGGTCCGTGATATGAGGATTGTCCTCATTGCTGCATAGAAGGCTTATGTCCTTAATGTACCGCTCGGTGCGCCAACCCCTCAAGCGTCGTCTGTAGAGGTTGTGAACATCTGACAAGCATGTTCTGATGACTACTTGATAGTTCAGTGCATCATGCATTACGACTTAGAATTGAGGCTCCAAAATGTTTTGAACGTCACGGAACATATGGAATGTTTCAAGAGCTGAAATTGGATCTCAGGCTCGTTCCCACGTTGAGAGGTATGAGACCTCCAACAAGATTCTTTGCCTGCAAGATGAAGGAGAATAGCTCAATCGGTGAGCATGTGCTCAGATTGTCTGGGTACTACAATCAGCTGAATCGAGTGGGAGTTGATCTTCCAGATAAGATAGTGATTGATATAGTTCTCCAAGTCACTGTCACTAAGATACTAGAGCTTTGTGATGAACTATAAAATACTGGGGATGGAAATAGTGATCCCTAAGCCATTCACGATGTTTGACATCGTGAAGGTAGAAATCTAGAAGGAGCATCAAGTGTTAATGGTTAGTGAAACCACTAGTTTCGAGAAGGGCAAGGGTTAGGATGGAAACTTCATGGATGGCAAGTCAGTTGCTGCTCCAGTGAAGAAACTGAAGGTTGAACCCAAACCCGAGACTAAGTGCTTCTATTATGAGGAGAACGGTCATTGAAGCGGAACAACCCTAGATACTTGGTAGATAAGAAGGCTAGCAACGTTGATAGAAGTATATTTGATATACGTGTTAATTACGTGTACCTTGCTAGTACTACTAGTAGCACCTCGGTATTGGATACCGATTCAGTTGCTAAATGTTAGTAACTTGAAATAAAATCTACGGAATAAACGGAGGCTAGCTAAGGGTGAGGTGACGATGAGTGTTGGAAGTGTTTCCAAGGTTGATGTGACCACCATCGCATGCTCTCTCTACCTTTGAGATTAGTGATGAACCTAAATAAATGTTATTTGGTGTTTGCATTGAGCATGAATGTGATTAGATCATGTTCATTGCAATACGGTTATTCATTGAAGTTAGAGAATAATGGTTATTCTGTTTACATGAATAATACCTTCAATGGTCATGCACCCAATGAGAATGGTTTATTGAGTCTTGATCATAGTGATACACATGTTCATAATATTGATGCCAAAAGATACAAAGTTAATAATGATAGTACCACATACTTGTGGCACTGCCACTAAGTTTCATATTTGTGTAAAACGCAAGAAGAAACTCCATGCTGATGGATCTTTGCACTCATTCTATTTCGAACCAGTTGAGACATGCGGACCATGCCTCATGGGCAAGATGACTAAAGATCGTGTTTTTTGTATGATGGAGCGGGCTAGTAACTTATTGTAAATAGTACATGTTGATGTATGCAGTCCAATGAGTGTTGTAGCGTGCAGTGGATATTCTTATTTTCTTACCTTCACTGATGATTTGAGTATATATTAATATATTTACTTAATGAAACACAAGTCTAAAACGTTTGAAAAGTTCAAACAAATTCGGAGTGAAGTTTAAGATCATCGTGACAAGAAGATAAAAATGTCTACGATATGATTGTGGAAGTGAATATCTGAGTTAAAAGTTTGGTATACAACTTAAGACAATGTGAAAGTAGTTTCACAACTCACGCCACCTGGAACACCATAGTGCGATGGTGTCTCCGAACGTCGTAGTTGTGCTCTATTGGATAAGGTGTGAACTATGATGTCTCTTATCGTTTTGCCACTATCATTTTGGGATTATGCATTAGAGCCAAGTACATTCACTTTAAATAGGGCACCATCTAAATATGTTGAGATGACACCGTATGAATTATGGTTTGATAGAAACCTAAGCTGTCATTTCTCATAGTTTGGGAATGCGAGACTTATGTCTGATAAGCTCGAACCCAAAGCAGAAAAGTGCAACTTCATAGGATACCCTAGGAACAGTTGGGTATACCTTCTCTCTTAGATCTGAGTGCAAAGTGTTTGTTGCCAAAATGGGTCCTTTCTCGAGAAAGAGTTTCTCTCGAAAGAATTGAGTGGGAGGAAGATAGAACTTGATAAGGTTGTTGAACCTTTGTTTCAACCAGAGAGTAGTGCAGCACAGAAAGATGTTTCTGTGGAGCCTACGTCAGTTGAAGAGGAAGTTAATGATGATGATCATGAAGCTTAGGATCAAGTTACTATTAAACCTCGTAGGTTAACAAGGACGCATACTGCTCCTAAGTGGTATGGCAACCCTGTCTTGGTAATCATGTTGTTAGACAACGATGAGCCTACGAACTATGAAGAAGCAATGGTGGGTCCGGATTCCAACAAATGGCTAGGGCCATGAAATCCGAGAAAGGATCAATGTATGAAAACCAAGTATGGACTTTGGTAGACTTGCCCGTTGAACAGAAGGTCGTTGAGTACAAATGGACCTTTAAGATGAAGACATACGTTGATGGTGAATGTCACCATTTCTAAACCTTGACTTGTCGCAAAAAGGTTTCCAACAAGTTCAAGGAGTTGACTACAATGAGATTTTCTCACCCATAGAGATGCTAAAGTCTGTTGAAATTATGTTAGCAGTTGCTACATTTTTCGATTATGAAATTTGGCAGATGGATGACAGAACATAGTTTCCTTAATGGTTTCCGTGAGGTAAGGTTGTATGTGATACAACCGGAAGGTTTTGTCACTCCTAAGGATGCTAAAAGGTGTGCAAGCTCCAGCAATTCTTCTGTGGGATGGAGCAAGCATCTCGGAGTTGGAATATACGCTTTGATGAGGTGATCAAAGTTTTTGGGTTTATACAAAGTTTACGAGAAACTTGTATTTACAAGAAAGTGAGTGGGAGCACTATAGAATTTATGATAAGTATATGTGGATGACATATTGTTGATCGGAAATGATGTAGAAATCATAAAGGGTTGTTTGAAAGGTGTTTTTCAAACGAAGACCTGGATAAAGCTACTTAAATATTGGGCATCTTGATCTATAGAGGTAGATCAAGACGTCTAATAAAAAAATTCAATGAGTACATACCTTGACAAGATTTTGAAAGAGTTCAAAATGGATCAGTCAAAGAAAGAGTTCTTGCCTGATTTGTGAGGTGTGGAGTTGAGTGAGACTCAAAGCTCGACCATGGCACAAGAAAGAGAAAGGACGAAGGTCGTCCCCTATGCCTTATGCATAGGCTTTGTATAGTATGCCATGCTATGTACTGCACCTGTGTGTGCCTTGCCATGAGTCTGTCAAGGGGTACAAGAGTGATCCAGGAGTGGATCACCGGACAGCGGTCAAGATTATCCTTAGTAACTAGAGGACTAAGGAAATATTTCTCGTTTATGGAGGTGATAAAGAGTTCGTCGTAAAGGGTTGCATTGATGCAAACTTTAACACCAATCCGGATGACTCTGAGTAGCAATCCGGATACGTATAGTGGAGCAGCCATTTCGAATAGTTCCAACTGGAGAGTGGTAGCAGTGTATACGGAATGACATAGATATTTGAAAAGTACACATGGATGTGAATGTCGCAGACCCCTTGTCTAAAGACCTCTCTCACATGCAAAGCATGATCAAACCCCAGAACTCATTGGGTGTTAGATTCATAACAATGTAAATCACATCGTGATGTGAACTAGATTATTGACTCTATTGCAAGTGGGAGACTATTGGAAATATGCCCTAGAGGCAATTATAAATTGGTTATTAGTATATTTCCTTGTTCGTGATAATCGTTTATTATCCATGCTATAATTGTATTGATTGGAAACTAAATACATGTGTGGGTTGTAGACAACACTGTGTCCCTAGTATGCCTCTAGTAGACTAGCTCGTTGATCAAAGATGGTTAAGGTTTCCTAGACATAAACATGATATGTTATTTGATAACTGTATCACATCATTAGGAGAATGATGTGATGGACAAGACCCAAACTATAAACATAGCATATGATCGTGTCAGTTTAGTGCTATAGTTTTCTGCATGTCAAGTATCTGTTCCTATGACCATGAGATCATGCAACCCACTGACACGGGAGGAGTACCTTGTGTGTATCAAACGTCACAACGTAACTGGGTGACTATAAAGGTGCTCTACAGGTATCTCCGAGGGTGTCTTTTGGGTTGCCATGGATCAAGACCGGGATTTGTTACTCCGTGTGACGGAGAGGTATCTCAAGGCCCACTCGGTAATACAACATCATAATAAGACTTGCAAGCAATGCGACTAAGTGTTAGCCATAGGATCTTGTATTACGGAACGAGTAAAGAGACTTGCCGGTAACGAGGTTGAACTAGGTATAAAGATACCGACAATCGAATCTCGGGCAAGTTACATACCCAGGAACAAAGGGAACATCATACGGGATTAACTAAATCTTTGACATAGAGGTTCAACCGATAAAGATCTTCGTAGAATATGTAGGAACCAATATGGGCATCCAGGTCCCACTATTGGTTATTGACCGTAGAGGAGTTTCGGTCATGTCTACATAGTTCTCGAACCTGCAGGGTCTGCACACTTAAGGTTCAGTGATGTTTCAGTAGTATAGAGTTATGTATGGTGGTCACCGAAGGTTGTTCGGAGTCCTGGATGAGATCCCAGACATCATGAGGAGCTACGGAATTGTTCGGAGGTAAAGATTGATATATATGAATTCCTGTTTTGGTCATCGCCAAAGTTTCGGGCTCATCGGTAGTGTACCAGGAGTGTCGGGAGGGTACCGGGGACCATCGGGAGGGGTGTCTAGACCCAAGGGACCACATGGGCTGTGGAAGGAGGCAAACCAGCCCCTAGTGGGCTGGCTGAATGTGACACCCCCAATTTTGACCATACGCTAAACATACACGCAATGCGTACGACCAACATCAGGGACTCACTAATCAATATCACAACACAACTCTAGACACAAATTAAAGTCACAATTTTAGTTGTAGTAGGTCAAGGTACAACTCCAAGTCGCCCTGTTACCGTGGACATGTCTATTCGAATAGATGAATTCATCCCTGCAGGGGTGCACCGCATTTCCAACACGCTTGATCACCTCCGGCCGGACACACTTTCCTGGGTAATGCCCGGCCTCGGGATACAAAACATCATTGCCCCACCTGCTAGGTTCAATGAAGAGGCTAGTCTGCCGGTCTAAATCCTAAGCGCGCAGGTTCATGGGCCCATTTGCCCTTGCACTCCTACACGATGCGTATGCGGCCAAAAGCAGACCTAGCACACTCCAGTCCGAGAGTTGTACCTTC
This sequence comes from Hordeum marinum, assembly GCA_022496015.1. Lineage (NCBI taxonomy): Eukaryota > Viridiplantae > Streptophyta > Magnoliopsida > Poales > Poaceae > Hordeum > Hordeum marinum. The sequence goes on along the minus strand of CM039674.1, from coordinate 416,506,739 downwards.
CAACCCACTCCGGCGTGCGCCGCTCCATTGGTGATGTCCGAAAAGCTTCGGCTGATACAACGACGCTGAGTACCCATAACTTCTCCCACGTAAAGGTTTGGTGCGAAAAAGGTCAAACGACCAACTCAGATCAAATACCCAAACTGTTGGGAATATAACCCCACGGTGAGACCCTCCCTAGAGGCTCCGGGTCACACTGGGCGGCTCGTACACCAACCCAAGAGTAGGCTGCGAAGACCTAAGCCCAAGACGTTTGGCGGCTTTAGAAGATGGGTCGGAGTGTGGCCCAGACGGAGAAGACCCGGGCAGGTAAGCCGCCCGGAGACAACTTGGTCAGGAAAGGCAAGATAAGGTAGAGGTAGACTCGGACATGTAATGAGAGTCGGCTACAACTTGTATGACCCGTGGGCTTGACCTCCTATATAAAGGCGAGACCCGGGGCGACCTAGAGATCACACTATCGAGAACTAGGTCAAGCAATAGCTCCCTATTAATCGATACACAAAGCAATATAATCACAAGCAGGACGTAGGCTATTACCTTGACTTGAGGGGCCGAACCTAGGTAAAGTCGTGTCCTTCGTCCCAACCAACCCCTTTGAGTCCATCACCTTAGCGATGGCCTCGAATCCAAGTCCGTTCACCCGGACATCTGCCATGATAAAACCACAACAGTTGGCGCCCATCGTGGGGCTTGCGCTGGGCGGTGTTGAGTTCTCAAAGGGCTCTCTCCCAGGGCTCGAGGGATACGTGGTCGGAAGGATGAACAATAGTCGCCGCAGCCGGCTCTACATCGATGATGCCGGCTAGGGCCTTGATGCCGGATCTGTGGAATATGGATTCCGGGTTCCCTTCGGCGGGATCCATGTCTTCATCGGCAGGATCGATGGATCTACACCCGGGCCAGACGTCTGCACCGACATCGTCGAGCTGGCTCGGCGTGTGCAACCCGCCCGTGTTGTGCAGCCCGCCCGTGTTAACCCGGGCCGGAAGCACGTCTTCGTGGGTTTCACTCAAGGTATGGATCTAGAAGCTTCGGAGTCACAGGAAACTCTTGTCTATTCAGAGGACGGGTCTTCGAGCGAAGAAACGGAGTCGATCTACCAGCTTCACAATGGTGGGCTCGGGGGCTACGACGAGCTTTACCCTGAGTCGTATCGTTCTGAGCTAGATGATATTGGGCCACCGGTTCATGCGACCATGTTCATGATAGGGTCGGCCCCAGGTGCAAGAAACACAGTCGCTGGAGCAGCAACCTCGGGGGCTGACCCGCCGCCGCCGGCTCAAGTTCTTTTGGATCTGATGAACGAGCTCGTGGCCCTAATGGCCACTGAAGTTACGCCAGATAACCAAGCTGCTCGGAATTTAGAGATTGTGAGGCTCAAGGACCGGATGGCAGAAGAGCAACAGAGGATGGCTGAGCTAAAGGTCTAGATGGAGGAAGAGGCGGAACATATTAAGACGGATGCCTTCCGCCTTGGGCTGGAACAACAATCGGCGGCTGTGGTGCATCGGATGAGACATCAGTCCCGCTTGCCAGAATATTATGAGGCTAGGATCTCTTTAATACGCCAGGTGCGGGGCGGGCAGCGGATGCACCTGGAAGCCGGTCAGCGGCTCGACCATAGCATAACCTGGCTCGACGAAACCAGGCCTCTCCGGTGGTCTTTCCAATGCCGGCAGGTCATTATTCCAACCCGGCGGAGAACATGGTGGCAGCGGCCACCAGCTTGAAACAATCCCTATTCCGGATGAAGTGCCTTTTGCGGAAGAGGTACGGAACGCCATTGGATACCTTCAGACGGCGATGGCCCAACAGGAGAAATATGCATACAGCGGGAGCCGCATTCATTCAACCCCCCTCCCCAGCCGTAGCTTTAGCCGACGCTATGAATCACCGGCAGTCTCCAGCAGCGATCGGCACAGAGGGCCTCCAGCGGGTGATCAGCTGGCTCTAGATGCACAAGCGCTCATGAACCAGGCGAGAAGCCAGCAACAGGCGGCAGCATTGACCATGGCGGCTCACCAAGAGCCCGCACCCTCTCTATCAGTAGGAGTGGGAGTGACCACCAGGGCCGTGGGAGTGCCATGCTTAGCGCCGGCTCTACGGAGTGAGTGATTGCCAAAGGATTTCAAAGGACCTCGCAAGGTCCCGAATTACACTGCTAACCTACCTCCGGAGGCCTGGATCGAAAGTTATGAGCTTGCCATGGAGATGTTGGACGTCAGTGAGGCGGTGTGTGCAAAGTACTTCATCATGATGCTTGAAGGTCCGGCTCGCACGTGGTTAAATGGTTTGCCGCCGAATACCATCAATTCATGGGCTGAGCTGAGGGCAAGGTTCATCAAAAACTTTAAAGGAACTTGCAAGCAACCTATGACTATTGTGGATCTTGATCATTGTGTCCAGCAGGAAAATGAGTTAGCTCATCATTGGGTCCGACGGGTATCGACCATCATCCACTCATCTGAACAGATCACGGCGGCTCAAGCGGTGCTGATCCTAGAAAAGAACTGGCACTTCGTCCCTCTGAAGCAGAAGCTCGGCCGGCTCAAGTGTACGTGTCAGGACATGGGAGAGCTCATGGCGGCTCTCACAAAATATGCTGACTCTGATAACACGAAGGATCCGGGCTCTGATGAGGAGAAGGTCGGCCAAAGTAAGAGGAATAACCCGGGAAAGGGTGCGGCGAACAATGGTAACCAGAGTAAGCGGAAAAACCCGAACGGGTGGTCAGAACTGGTGGCCAATGCAAGCACCGGCCAAAATCCTCCTAAAAGTAATGGGAAGTTCAGGCCCCCTTTTAATAGAAACAAGACTCCTTTCAATTTGGAGGAAGCGCTCAAAAGGTCCTGTCCGGAGCACAACCGGCCCGATAAGCCTTCGGCGCACACATGGGGTGATTGCCATATCATGCAGAAGTTTAAGAATTACAACATGCAGCAACACAACAACCATGGCGATGGCCCGCCCGGCGTCTCAGGACCTGGCGGGTCAGGAGCCAGGTTTGGATCCGGTGGGTCAGGGTCTGGTCATCATGGTCAGGGCAATCAAGGAGGACATCCACAACACTCTGGTAACAACAATCAGCAGCAGCATAACCAGTCTGGGTATCAAAGTAATCCGAAGCAGCTCAGTTCGGGCCAGTATCATGTTTT